>CM062820.1:1360743135-1362153119 GCA_031772625.1 Pinus tabuliformis | reverse complement strand
CAAAGTGTCAAAGACTTACAAAGGTTGAGCTTATCAGAAATATCCTCGAACAGTTGTAATTTGTGTGCAGCGCCATGCAACGAGGACCCCCGCTCAAGCACGTTAACCATTGGCCCATGGTAATGCGCACTATCATGAAACAGAAAAATAGGAAGCCTTTTTGAGAAAGAGGGGAGGTTTTTGATATCGCATATCATCAGGCAAACCCCTTAGAGAAGAAAAAGCCCCAAGCGACTGGACCCAAAAAGTAAAAAACCGTATGGAATTCGCAGATTCTGTTAGAGGCAGGTCCCACATAAAAACTGGCAGGATATCAGAAGGGCTTCAAGTGGTAAGTGGTTTCAACCGAGTCCTGCCTAATGCCACACACTGGGTGCCATGCATCCAGCGGAAGAGAGAGAAAACCACTCATATTGGATGGGTAAACGTCATGCAACTTCCCCACCCGATATTGAAGGAGACTATAAGATCTAGAGGCTCTAGATCGACGGTAGACATACAATCCGATGGATGATCAGATTCAACGAGGTAAATAGGCTGAATTGTATAAAGGTTTGAAGTCTGACATGAATGATGAGTTGGCAGAAGAATCATGTTCACGGACATTCTGGGAAGTTAAATGAAAATAATGGCAGTTCAAACATTTTCAAGAGAACTGACACTCAGTTCATTATGAAACAGGTGGCCACCTCCCTGTAATGTGTTACACAGTGATGATGATGCCAAACAGAGGAACTCAAATGGAGAGAGAGAGGAGAACCAGAGTGCCGGGAAGTGGAAATGAACAGTAAGAAAGAAGATTGGCTTTAAAGCCACCAATTGACAGTAACAAAGCAGGCAGTGAGAAAAGCGAGTAAGAAAACTAAGAGTAGAAAATAGAGAAAGTAAGCTGAGCTGACCTAAAGGCAACATCGAGCTAGAGAGAGTTAGAGAGTCTGTGTAGTCTATAGAAGGCTTGAGAGGTTTAAGCGAACTCCTCTTGATAGACCTGTCATGTATGAGTCTCAGATTGGGCTCATACTACTATGACCAATAGAGGTTGACTTTCACTAAGGAGAGTCTGTGTACTCCAAAGACTTGGGGGATCCAAGTCGAGTCCTACTGATTTATATCTATTGAGTGAGACTCAAATTGAGTTCAGTGTTGTAAAAACTCTTCTTTGAAAACATAATAGAGCAGCCACCATTAAAGGCTGGACCAGGAGACGTAGCACAGAACATTGGGTGAACTCCTTATTAAACTTGTTGTATTTACATGTTTTACTAGTGTGTTTTCTCTAACAACTTCAGTGTCTGTGTATTTCACAATTTTATCGATTCGTTGAATAAAGTAACATAGGCACATCCATGGAAATGAGTCTATAATACCTTTAATTCTTTGTCCTGGATAAATTCCAGATCAAGTGGTATCAGAGCTCTAGGTTACTAAGGTTAGACAAGTTTGTGCTAGATTTTATTGTTGAATGCTAACTAGATCAAAGCTTAAATTAGGAGAAGGAGAGTTGGTTGAAACTAACCCTGAAATTGGAATAGTCTATCCTAAAAGGAAAATGTCAGAAGAAAGTCGCTTGGAATCAGACTCTTACTTCATGGATAGTTTCATGACCATGACAGCCATAGTAGAGGAAATGTATAGAGAATTTAAGAAAGGTAGAGAGGAAGATTCATCAAACTCCAAATGAGATAAAGGAGCAGAAGAATCTCTCCTCCATGACCACTCTAAAGGAAAAGGGAAAGAAGAAAAACTTCCCACACCTCCTAATAGCCTTGAAAACAAAAGGAAGATGTATTTGATTAGATTAGATGTTAAATTTTATTTACCAATATATGATGGAGAGTTGAATGCAGAGAAGCTAGATAATTGGATTAGACAGATTGATGTGTATTATAGGGTGTACAACATTGATTCAGATAGTAGTAAGATTCAGCTAGCTAGCCTACGCCTTGGAGGCACTGCCTTGGTATGGTGAGAAGGCCAGACACAAGCTGACATGAAGAAGCATGGTAAAATTCTTTTGTCTAGAGTGAATTTGTTTCTGCAATTAGAAAGAAATTCTATCCACTAGCCTATATGTAGCAAGCCATGATGAGCTAGCAAACTCTTCGACAATTAAAAGGGCAAAGTGTACAAAGCTACACCCAAGAATTTAGGAAAAGAGCTTTGATTTTAGGAATTTCCTTAGACTCACCTAAAACTCTGCTGAAGTATATATTGGTCTACACAACTACTTAAGGCACACTATTCTCATGTTTAATCCCACTAGCATAGATGAGGTATTTGTTCAAGCTACACATCTGGAGGCTAGAGGCAAGAATGTGAACCCAGAAGTTGGGTGATCATCAAAACCCACTGCAAGCAAGAATAAGGAGAAAAGAAAACAGAAATGGAAAGAGAGGAAGACGAATACTGTAGAAAAGACCAAATCTTCATGCACTCACTGTAAGAAGGATGGGCATGATGATGAACATTTTTGGACTCTGCATCTGGAGCTGAAACCCAAGAAGTACGATGGCAAGAAGAAGAAGACTATTGTAGCTATGCAAAAGGATTTGGGGTCAGATTCAGCAGATGAGACAACAATTGCAGCCATAGGTATAAAAGGTAAAAATTCTGAAGCATCTACTAGTAATTCTTCACAATCTACTGACAATGAAGAAAATGAGAGGAAAATACATGAGCTTTTTCATATTCAAGTTGTTTCCAAACATCAAAATATTGATACTTTGTTTGGTAATGGCTCACAAGTAAGTTTAATTTCTGAAGCAATTGTAGAGAAGTTGGGATTACTAACCACACCTCACAAAAAGCCATATCCATTAGGTTGGTTATGTGATAAAGCACAGCTACAAGTGACTAGACAATGTAAACTTAGGTTTTCTTTTGGGTCAACATTTGTAGATGAGGTTGAGTTAGATATTATTCCCTTGGATATATGTGGAATTTTTTTAGGATGTCCTTACTTGTATGATAGAAAAGCTATTTTCTATAGAGCTGAAAACAAGTATCAACTCGTCAAAGATGGAATCGAATATATTGTAAGAGCTCATAAACTCAAGAATAATTATACTCTCATAAACTCAGGGTAGATGAAAAGAATTGTAAATTCATGCAATTTTTTTTTACTGATGGTTGTAAAGGAAAAGAAACCTGATAAAACCAATGTATTTGAGGGTTGTAATGCTAAACAACAAGCTGATTTAGAAAAATTTGTTTCAGAATATGATATACTATTTCAAGAACCTAAAGGTTTGCCACCCAAAAAGGAAATAGTACATGATATTAATTTGCAGCAAGATGCTCCATCACCTAACATTGGAACGTACAAGTTGTCCACTTTAGAGAATGTAGAAATCAAGAAGCAAGTATAGGAGCTGCTCGAGAAAGGGTTCATAAGACCTAGCACATCGCCTTGTGGATCTCCAATTGTCTTGGTGAGAAAGAAAGATGGCTCATGGAGAATGTGCATTGATTACCGAGCACTGAATAAGATAACGATAAAAAATCATTATCCCCTTCCTCCAATAGATGATCTATAAGATCAGTTTAAAGAAGATGTTTATTTTTTCCAAGTTGGACTTGCATAGTGGCTATCATCAAGTCAGAGTTGCAGAGCAAGATGCGTGGAAGACTGCTTTCAAAACAAAGCAGGGATTGTATGAGTGGTTGGTTATGCCTTTTGGCTTAACTAATGCTCCTGCTACTTTCATGAAAATAATGAATGATGTACTTAGACGTTTTATTGATTATTTTTTCATTCTATATTTGGATGACATTCTTATATTTATTAAAACATGGGATGAACATTTAAAGCATGTCAAGCAGACGCTAGATGTTTTGAAAAAAGAGAATCTTTATGTTAAGCTCTCGAAATGTGAATTTTGGCAAGACATCTTTGAATTATTTGGGTCATATTGTAGTGGGTGGTGAATTGAAGATAGATCCCTCTAAGGTTGTAGTCATTGTAAACTGGACTAAACCCAAATCTTCTACAGAAGTTAGAAGCTTCTTAGGAGCAGCACAGTATTCGAGAAACTTTACTTCTAACTTTTCCCTAATTGCAGCTCTGTTACATGCTTTAACAGGATTGAACAAGGTGTTTCAGTGGAGAGGCAAACAATAGAAAGCCTTCGACACCTTAAAAGAAAATATTAGTACAACACCACTACTAGCATTGCCCGATCATCAAAGGCCATTTGAGATTGAAATAGATGCTAGTGATTATGCCATGGGAGTAGTGTTGATGCAGCATGGTAAACCCATATGTTATCATTCTGAGACATTTAATTCTACAGTAGTTAATTATCCCACATATGACAAATAATTGTAGGCATTAGTACAGAGTGTGAAAAAGTAGAAACATTATTTATTGGGCAAAGAGACAGTTATACATACTGATCATCAACTACTTCAATATTTGCACTCACAAACTAAGTTGCAGCAATCAACACACTATAGGTGGATGGGTTTTCTACAATAGTTTCATCTTGTCATTAGATATAAAAAGAGCATACACAACAAAGTTGCAGATATGTTGTCTAGACCAATCATAAATGCATCTACTATACTTAAGCATAATTCAGTATTGCATGAAAGCTACATTAAACAATATGCTCAAGATATAGATTTTAAAGATGTATATGCAACTTTAAGTCATGGCAAACAAGTAGAAGAATTGGATAATCATGTTAAGGACCAAATCTTGTATCATTTGGGAAAATTATGCATTCCTCAAATAGAAAGAGTAGAGATAATTCGAGAAGGACACACTTCTCTAATATCAGGTCACTTTGGGGTAAGTAAAATAGTTGCACAACCGCAAAGATTTTGTTATTGGCCAAAAATGCATGAGACAATTTCTAGATATGTAAGAGGGTGTACCATGTGTGCTAAAAGCAAGCCTAGCAATAGAAAACTAGGCTTGTACACTCCACTACCAGTCCCTTCTCATCCTTGGGAAAGTGTTTCTATGGAATTCATTGGAGGACTACCTAAATCTAGAAAAGGTCATGACTATTTATATGTTGTCGTGGATAGGTTCAGCAAAATGTGTATTTTAATACCTTGTAACAAACATATTACAATTGAAAAAAATGGAAAGTTTTTCTTTTAGCATGTATGGGTTCATTTCAGGTTACCCACTTCCATCATATCTGATCGAGATACCTAATTTTTTGGAAATTTTGCTCAAGTTTGTGGGAATTGATGGACACCAGACTGAAGAAGAGCAAAACTTTTCATCCACAAACAGATGGCCAAACAAAAGTGGTCAACAGGATAGTGATCCAGTTGCTTAGAGACTATTGTGTCAAGCATCCCAAGCTTTGGGATGAACATTTATGTTATGTGCAACATGCTTACAACCGAGCTAAACATTCTTCTACACAAAGATCTCCTTTTGAGACCTATTTTGGTTTCACACCAAGGTCTCCCTTGGATTTTGTCTTTGGTAAAGACATAGTGGTTGATGGGCATAGTGATGTGGACAAGGCAACCAAGTTTATCGAAAAAATCCAAGTGATTCACCAAGCAATACAAGAACAGCTAGAAAAGAGCCAAGCTAAGTACAAGGCAAGGCATGATAAGCATCAAACTGAGCATAGTTCCCAAGTTCATGATCAAGTCTGGCTATATATTAGTAATGACAGAATGCAGGGTGAAGTTAAGAAGCTGAAGCCAAGAAGGTATGGACCTTCCAAGATACTTGAGAAAATTGGTGAGAATTTTTTTCACCTTGATTTACTAGCTTACATGCACATCTACTCAGTTGTTAATGTAGACAGCTTGAGACTATTTGAACCTTCATTGATTGAAGATCCTGAAGAGTAGAGTCAATTGCCTTCTATTGATGATCGGTTACCTGAATATCTCAATGAGTTGTAGGAAGATACAGTTCTGGATAGGAAGGTGAGAACTACGCACAAGGGGGATGTTGAGTACCTGAGGATTGGACTCAAAGGTTCAAAACCAAGCGGCGCAAAATAGATAGAAATTGGGCAAGTGAGTAATCTATACCCTCACTTGATTGATGCTTAAAAACCAACTTTTAGTGGTCCAAAAGCTTTTTCAGTGGGAAGTCTGTGATCCGAATTGGATCCTAAAGAACTCTCTAAGTTTTCATAACTCTATAAAATTCATGCCAAAGTGTCAAAGACTTACAAAGGTCGAGCTTATCAAAAATATCCATGAACAGTTGTAATTTGTGAGTAGCGCCATGCAATGAGGACCCTTGGTCAAACGTGCCAACTGTTGGCCCATGGTAATGTGCACTATCACGAAATAGCAAAACATGAAGCCTTTTTGAGAAACAGGGGAGGTTTCTGATATGTGATTAGTGACAAACTCCTCAGAGAAGAAAAGCCTCATGTGACCGGACCCGAAAAGTCAAAAACCGTACGTAATTCACAGATTCCGTCAGGGGCAAGTCCCACATGAAAACCAGTAGGATATCGGAAGGGCTTCGAGTGGTAAGAATTTTCAATCGAGTCCTGCCCAATGCCACACACTAGGTGCCACACGTCCGGTGGAAGAGAGAGAAAACCGCTCATATCGGATGGGTAAACATCATGCAACTTACACGCCCAATATGGATGGATACCATAGGATCTGGAGGCTCCAGATCGATGGCAGGCATAGTATCTGATGGATGACCAGATTCAACAGGGTAAATAGGCTGAATTGTATAAAGGTTTGAAGTTCGGTATGAATGATGAGTTGGTAGAGGAATCATGTTCGTAGGCATTCTGGGAAGTTAAACAAAAATAATGGTAGTTCAAACATTTTCAACAGAACTGACACTTAGTTCATTATGAAACAAGTGGCCACCTCCCTGTAAGGTGTTACACAGTGACGATGATGCCGAACAAAGGAATTCAAATGGATAGAAGCGGGAGAACCAGAGCACTAGGAAGTGGAAATGAACAGTCGGAAAGCAGATTGGCTTTAAAGCCATGAACTGATAGAAACAAAGCAGGCAATGAGAAAAGTGAGTAAGAAAGCTAAGAGTAGAGAATAGAGAAAGTAAGCCAAGCTAACCCAAAGGCAGCATTGAGCATCAAGTCAAGAAGGCTTGAGAGGTTCAATCGAACTCTTCTAGACAGACCTATCATGTATGAGTCTCAGATTGGGCTCATACTACTGTAAACAATAAAGGTCGACTTTTAGTAAGGAGAGTTTGTGTACTCCAAAAACTTGGGGGATCCAAGTCGAGTCCTACTAATTTATATCTATTGAGTGAGACTCAAATTGAGCTCACTGTTGTAAAAACTTTGCTTTGAAAACATAATAGAGAGGGCACCATTGAAGGCTAGACCAAGAGACGTAGGCCAGGAGAATTGGGTGAACTCCTTATTAAACTTGTTGTATTTACATGTTTTACTGTTGTGTTTTCTCTAACTGCTTCAGTGTCTATGTATTTCGCAATTTTATCAATCTGTTGCATAAAGTAACATAGGCATATCCATGAACATGAGTCTATAATACCTTTAATTATTTGTCCTGGATAAATTCCAGATCAGTCATTCGATATGACACCATCAAAGTCTTTAGCTACACAACATGTTGATGGAGTGATTGGTTCCGTACCTCAAACTCCTGTGCAATCTTCTTCAGTGCAAAAATCGGTCTCAAACACTGGTTCCAGTGATCCCTCTTGAAATTTATCTAGTCTTAGTAAGACCTCTGAGGTTCACGATGTCCATTATACCCTAGCAAAAAAAACCTATAAGGTTAAAATGAAGGGGATGGCAAGGCCAAAGCCGATGCCCCGAAACAGGGCCCTCCTAAGTCTTTTGTTGGTGATGATTCTCAAAGAAATATGAAGTATCCTTGTGTCATCTCTGAGGAGGATCATTACACTAGGGATTGTCCCCAATGATCTAAAGTAAGTCGCTTGATAAAAGGGACCCCGTTGTCTTAAAATAACCCTTTCCATACCAGCAAACCCAAATGGTAGACCAATCTCAGTCTTATGCTTCTACAGGTTCCCAAGTGTTTATGATGAATACGCCTATAAATGTGGCTACCATATCTAAATATTATCAAACCCCAATGGTAGGGAAATAGAGTGAAAGTACCCATTCCTCCTCTATCCCATCTACCTAGGATTCTCTCCATATAGAGTGACCTAGTCTCAATTCTGTTATCTGACCACCCTCTCGAGGGCTACTGCAAAATTCCTCATATAATACAAATTCCTGTATTGCTCAAAACTACAACATTTTTGAGGATTTAGCTCAAGCGCCATCATATATGTTTGCCCTTGAGGTCCTTGAAACTTGTCCCTCTCAGTGGAAAGCATTATGGTTAGCCATTGGGGGTGTTGATCCATCTGATTCCAACCTCATTTTCTTCGATCTGGAAAACCATGTTCCACACTTACCCTGTCATATTGCCTTTCTCATTCAGGTGATAATTAGTGAAAAAAAGTTCACATGACCGTCATTGGTGAAGGTGCTTCTACCTGCATCATTTATATGTCTTCTTGGAAGGAAATCAATTCTCCTACCCTAAACCAATCACCTAACATGTTGGAAGCCTTTGATGGACATGATTCTCGACCATTTGGTGTCCTTCCTAATCTTGCCATTACCTTGGAAGGTAAGACAATTAATTTCGAAGTAGAAATTGTTGATGAAAATCTTAACTATAATCTTCACTCGAATGGAGTTGGAACCATGCTATGCATTGTGTAGCCTCCTCTTTGATACACGTGCTCTGTTTTCCTCATCAAAGGAAAATTGTCACGGTTGACCAATTGTCTTTCTTTGCCTCTTCCTCTTCAGATGGCAATGTTCCTTACATGAAGCATACCAGTGCTCCATATGAATGTGTGGCGGCTGGACTTTTCAAAGATCTTGCCTTAATTGGTATTTTTCGTCTCCCACCTCTACATGTTTCATAAGTCAACATGATCTCAGTTAAGTCTAATCCTTGGGTCATTCCCCCTCCTGATCAAGGTGATCCATGAGGTGATGTCATGTCGTTAAGCCTCGCCAAGTTTCATTATGTGGAGATTGTTTCAGCTTCGACCTCGGTATCTACTGATCACACTACTTTGGGTATATCTCTTGATGCGTATTCTCAATCTCCTTGACTTTATTCTTTGTATTCTTATGATCCTTCAATCGAGATGTTTCCTACTAATGAAAGTATCATGGAAATCATGTCTCTTGAGGAAGCACCTTGGCATGATACTCATCATCGTTGCTCGTTGTTACCTGCCAGGAAGTGATATCCACCTGTCTTGAGAAGTTCTCTTCTCATTTCCTGACCCAACCACTTTAGAAGCATGTCATGACCCATGAATTCTAGTTAGAAGGGAACATGGGTAACATTACCCAAACAATGCCTATTGACATTTCTGTTAAACCTAGTATCATTGAAAATGTTCATATTGGGGTAACTTTTTCTCTTGATGAGATTAATCTTTATACTCATCTTTTTCAAGAGTTTTGAGATGTTTTTCCATGGTCGTATGAATAAATGTTTGACATTGACCCAAGTATCGTCATGCAAGAAATTCTAACCTATCCTTACATGAAGCCCATTCGTCAACGTCTTCGTCCTCTGCACCCTAGAAAAGCCGCCGCCATCGAGGGAGAGGTTGAAAAAATTCTTAAAGATGGATTTATTTATCCTATACCTCTGACATATTTGGTGTCCAACATTGTCCTAGTGACTAAGAAATAAGGCACCATTCACATCTGCATGATTACCATGACATTAATTGTGCCTATCCAAAGGAAAATTATCCCACTCCTTTTATAGACTAGATTATAGATGAATGTGCTGGGAGTGAGATTTTCTCCTTTATGGATGGTTTTGTGGTTATAACCAAATAAACATTTCACCAGCTGATCAACACAAGACCACCTTTATCTATCCATGGGGGACTTTTTCATATAAAAATATCCATTTTGGCCTTAAGAATTTTGGGGCTACTTTCCAATGAGCAATGTCTTATACTTTTCATGGTATTAAAAAAAATCATTCAGCCTTATCTGTACAATCTTCCTGCTCATTCATGTAAGCACCATGACCATCCTGATCACCTTCGACAAATAATTATTCATTGTAGGCACTATAACATTCGACTTAACCCACATAAGTGTGTCTTTTGTGTTGAGTCTATAAGATTTCTCGGTTTTATTGTTTCGAAGGATGGTATTCATCTTGATCCCCTTAAAGTTGAGGCTATTGTTAATCTATCTCCTCCCTCTTTGTTACATCAACTATAGAGTCTGCAAGGGAAACCGAATTTCCTTCGTCACTTTGTGCCTAACTATGTTGACCTAGCTTCAGGGTTCACCCAATTACTTAAGCAAGGAAATTCATTTCGTTGGAAGGAGACTGCCTGTTGGGTAGCAGACCCCTGGCGTAATGGTTTTGGGGCTCAAAGCCCACAATTTTGGGTAAAAGTATGGTAAAGGTTCTATGAAGTGCACGGAGCACGAATTGTAATGGGGTAAAGTCCAATGGTAGTCTGCCCTCAAATGTTATAGGTTAAGCTAGAATGTGTTGACTTGCCTATGGTCTGCGGACCATGGGAATGTATAAATAGAGCAAGGCTCTAGGTTTAGAAGATAGTTCTTAAAGGTAGCTTGGTCAAAGATCTAAAGTGTATGAGTTTGTGGAAACAAGAATGTTTTGAGTCTGTAAGAAAGAGTCATGGGTGGTAGTGGTTAGAGTAGGCTCTATGGCTATGTGCGCAGAGGCCTGATAGAGTCTGCAGCTATGTGCGTGGACCCTTACAGCTATGTGCACAAGGTGGAATTAGATTGTACTAAACGGAAGATTAATAAAGACAATTGTTTCTGAAGTGCTATGTTTTTTATCGCAGATCTGAATGTTTATGCTTATGTTATGGTTTTTGTGAAGTATATTTAAGATTTATGATTGCACGCACTAGGTTTAACTGTTAAATGTTCGCTTAAATACCTTAAAGAAGAAATCAGATCTATAATAACTAAGGATCTAAGAAAACCCCATCTTGAATCTTCACGAAGGCCCAACTGCTATGTGGAATAGTGTAAGTACGTAGATCAGGTTGCTACCCCTCCAAACCTTATCAAGACATCCATAAGGTGCAGAAACCTAGTTCCAGCATCGTCCCATACTGCCTCAGGTGAGACTTCAGTCCACGCTCCACAGACTGTTGTCGAAAGGGCCAGTAGTATAGGATTTGTTTGGCTAAAAACTCTTTTGAACCTGGGTTAGGGCTCAATAAGCCAACAAATGGTTTTGTTGCCGAGACTAGGATCTACCTAGGGGATGCTTGATGTCAGAACAATGGAACCCTACGAAAAAAGAGATTGACGAGTGGTGGGATCAGAAGCTTCACGAGTTCGTGGTGTCGGAAAACAAAACCCCACAGATATTTGAGAAAAGGTGGCTGGATTGCTACATATGCACAGAAATTCACAAGATCTTCTTCGCATCCTTCTCATTAGAATTTTATGAGTGGATCGCAAAGGCTAGCAGAGAGCACAGGAAGGTGTAAGCTTGATCAGCCGATAGTGTGGACTCTGGAGTTAGTATGCAGGCTAGACGCATTTGAGGATAATATCGCGTAGGCCGTAGATCATTGGTTGGATTGGATAATAGGAGGGTTTATCACTGAATTCACGATAGATACAACTGTGAGTTACAGTGAGGCCAAAAAGGCATTTTCTCAAAGGACCACGAGGAAAGTACATGAAATCGTTGAATAACTAGATTAAAATGTTGTTATGTGAAAAATAGGTTATGCGAGTCCATTGATGTCTGGGGTAACACGGAGCAGAAGAGGCTACCAAGGGATCAAATGATTAGAGAATAGTCTCCTAATTTCACTTTCATGAGAAAGCGAGGAAGAGCTTGCCGATTTTTCTCTGAGAAGTGTAGTCTGCTTGATAAAGTAGCACATTCCACAGCTACTGCCCCCATCCACACCATCACCTTCTTCATCTCCATCCACCCCTTTTCCACCTACCCAAACTCCACCACCTCCAAGGGTTGGAACGGTGAGTGCGATCAAGTTTCTTATGTTTAGAGGCATAGGAAACGAGGAACCAGATTAGTTCTGGTTTGTGGTAAAGGCAGTATGGGAAGCCGAAGTTGTTAAAGATGATAACATTAAAAAGGATACCTTGGTGAGCACGCTGTAGGATCATGCGTTGATATGGTATATTAAGCACTCTAGTGATCATCTGAATGCTAGAATAGCGGAGATCCAGGATGCATTGAACAAAGAGTTTAGTCGACCAAAATCAGAAACTCAGTCAATCATTGGATTTAAGGAAATTGTGATGCTTCCAGGTGTGACACTGTGGGATCTAGATCAACGCCTGAAAAGCATGATCTGTGAAGCTAATATGATGATGTCAGATGCATAGCACTATTCTTGGTTTGTGGCATCCCTGACACCGTAGCTAAGAACATCACTGTCACAACAAAAGATCTCAACCTAGGCTGAAGCATTAGAGATAGTGATGAGTTTGCATGAAATGCCAATACAAGATCTTGGGTTGGGAGTCCAACAAATCCACGCACAATTACAAAACCTATGCCTAGAGAATGTAGAGTTTGAAGAAGGATAGGGTGCCCCAGTTAGAGGCACGTGAAGAAGTGTGGTGTATAAAGTGTAAAGACTAGGGGCACGATAAGGATCATTGCCCTGTATTCACGAACTATTTGGTAGGAAGGGGGATGTGCCATTGAGACTAGAAGCACAGGTAAGACCAAATGCACCCGCTACTCTCTGGTGCATGATTTATCAAGTAGGAGTGAAGCATGCAACAGACAACTATCACCTATTGCAGAAATATACCCAGACTCTGTAGTAGCTGTACTGTAATTTCTGTAGATCAGTGGGTCATGATCGGCGAATGTGTCGAAGCTATGAACTAATGATGGATAGGACTCCAGCCTATCAAATGCAGATGGAAATGCGAGGCCACGACCCAGCTGTAGCAATAACATGGGGTGGCTTCCAAGGGCAAGGTCGAGGACGAGGAGGGATGGGACTAGGACGAGGGCACGGACAGTTAATCTGCCACAGCTGTGGAGGACTTGGGCACTACCCGCATGACTGTACGAATCCATCTAGCATAAGTTTCCTGTATTGCTATCAGTTTGATCATGAAGCTGTAGATTGCCCGACACTAATCGTACAGATGCATGAGAAGGGGGTACTACAACCTGATCCAACTCAAAATGTCCAGATGATGAGGTCTGAACCACACGAAGGAGACCCCAAAGTGAATATGTTGCTTAGAAGTGGCACAAATACAGAGGAGGATAAGGAAAAGCAACTTGGGGATGACGTATGGGTCCACAAGACCCCTACAAAGGCACTTGAACTTGAATCGGGACGCGTGAAGGAAATAGATATGGAAGCTACGAAAAGCTTTGCGGAGATCTCTACCTTAGGTAGTAAGAAGAAATCAGAACTGGGAGTGGATTCACCTATGATTAATACCTTTTTAGAGACTTTCATGAAGCTACTACAAGACAATGAGGTAGTTCAAGCACTCCAAGAGTTGATCACTAGGTGCACAGGACTAGGAGAACCGCGCGTAATCTAAAAGATGGGAAAGCATACTTTGCGTACAAGAAGGGAAATGCGGCTAACAATGCAAATTGGTGAATATGAGATGGATTAGGTAGTTATTGACCTAGGTTTGCATGCGAATGTGCTACCAAAACAGACTTGGCAATGGATGGGTCGACCCATGTTATAGTGGTCTCCTATTCAATTAAGCATCGTGAATTAGCAAGAGATTGTGCCCATGAGAAGACTACAGGGGGTAACTGTGGATATTGATGGTGTAAGTACACAGATAGATTTCGAGGTAATAGAAATTATGGACGAAAATAACCCTTACCCTACATTATTAGGGCTAGATTGGGCTATGGACATGAATGTAGTCATCAACCTGAAGAAGTGAAAAATGATTTTCGAGAAAAAATCGCTACGTGTAATTGTGCCGCTGGATCTAGTCGAAGGAGCGCGTTACACTAAACTTGTGCACGATGAGGACATTGATGATGAACTAGACTTCATTTACTAGATAACGGCGCAAGACCAGGACGAGGTGAATCCAATGGAAAATGGAAGACTCTCATGGGAATCCGACAGTTCCTGCATGTCAGACTTCGATGAGGAAGTAGAGCATTGGCAGAACCAATTGCATGAGGTAATGATGCTAAATTGTAATGTGATGATTAGATCACTACGGCATGTGACAACTGAAGTAAGGACACTACCAGCAAGTGACGACACAACCAATGGGGAGGAATTCATAAACCAATAGGGAGCTACAGTTATGGAGCAGAAGTAGTGTTACACAGTAATTTGTCACTGCCTTCACCCCAGTCCTTCTACTGTGTCATGTATCCAGTAAAACATGCTCATACTGAACAAGTGCTCTCTTATGTTTCCAATTGACCCACTTTTCCTAAGTTTTCTACCTCGTCGCAATAATTAGCTAAATATATGTGATGGACAACAACCATAATCAGTACATTCATGCTTCCATTGTAGGAGTACATCTGATTCCTGCGACGATCAGATTTCATGCTCCGGTGCGAGTCTATTTGATATCTTTAGTGACGTTTTGACTGATTACATTGCCTACTAGCGATGTCAGCACTAAATATTAGTTATAAACTCACGATGATCTAGATTGGGTGAATTCGTTCCAACAGTCAGCCTTCTGGATGTCTCTAGACCTGGTTGTTGGGTCAGTTTGGGTTGCCCTCCTCCCTCTGGCATGGTAGTTCCATCTTTCATGCTGCTTGTCTTGAGGATAAGCTCCCTCTCCCTCATTTCATGGAGACTCCTTCTCCTATAAAATCACTCACCATTGCTATCATCTGCTAGTTCTTTTGGTTGCATAGTGCTGCTGTTGTTTTTGAGTTTGATAGATAGTTGGTGTGAGTGTGACAAGTGTGGGATTGCTTTATAGTTTGCAAGAAGGTGTGGAGTGCCCTTAATCTTGTGTAAAGCTTGTGAATGAGAAAGAGAGATTGCTATCTAGGAGACCCATCTTTGAGAGTGAATGCTTGAAGAAACACACTGGTTGGACCCTCTAAGAAGGCTTGTGACGTCAAGACTTGATTGTAAGCTTACTTTTGTTTCATTATCAATAAAATCAATGATTTTCTCCTATGTCTTGTATGTAATTTACTTAATGGCTCATGACTACTTGACTTTGTGAGTAAATAGATCATTGTTGTTTCCTAGTTATGTGCTTTGCCATTGTCTTGTGTTGTTTCAGGTCAATTACTCTCTAAGGAGAAGGAACCAAAAGCTGGAGCAGCACAACAGAACTTCATCAACCACTGGCTTGAGGTAGGCCTCCAACGATGACTATTTAAGGGAATCAATTGTTGTTTTGTCTTTTTTGTGACTAGACCCACTCTAGGGCTAGAGGGGTTGCCTTTGTCCACAGAGGGAACACTTTCCTGCATCACAAGTTGGCAACTCCACTGGGGATTCCTTTGTATGTTTCCTCTCTTGTTTACTCTTGATTTGATTTTGATCTGGTGTCTTTTGATTTTTGGGGATACACTATAAGTATTTTGGGTTACCTGGGTTGATCTAGGAGATCCCTACATTGATTGAAGGATTGACTGGTTTTTGTTTGGGAGTTTTTGTTTGTTTATCATTGTTTTTTAGTATCATCGCAGAAAATAGCTTAACAGTTGCGCCGACATCACCTTTACTCTTTTGTAAAGTCCTGTGTGTCGCTGAATCCCGTCGCACAGTCGCAATGACTCTGAAATCGGTCCGTCATGGAAGAGATGTGTACTCTCGTGACAACATCACTCTGTTGCTATAGACATTGGCTTATCACCACTAGTTGCTTGTGTAGTACCCGCGACAATTCCTGTAGAATTATTTTTTCAATTCTACCTCCTAAATTTACCATTCTTGTTGATCCATTGCCTTCTTTCTCTTGCTTAGTAGCTTGTTTTTGACTGTTTATGGTTAAGGCACTCTTTCTTTGGCTTTATTGAATGAACTTTCATTTTTTTCCATGTGACCTAGTTCTTTTTTTCAAGCTCTTGAAACAATTGGCTTGGTTGCTAGGTTGCCCAAGGTTTGTTTGCAACTTTCTTGTTGGTTTGTTTGAGCCTTCTCCATTGCTTGTTTCTGGTTGAGTTTTTTAGTGAAAATTATTAAACCAATATTTAGCATTGATTCAATTTCTTTTCACTACTGAACATAGATCACAACTGTTTGGAACAACCGGTTTTTTCACACTTGCTTGTTTGCCTATTTGTTTCTCTTAAACTTAAAGTGATCAAAATCAAAAGACTGCATTCATTTAGTATCTGAAAGTGAAAGTAAATTTTCATTTCGAGTTTGCATATTGGAAAGCAAATGATAAAATCTATCATTAGTAGTATTCGTGCACTGTAGGGTTGATGTGTTCTTGCATTGTGTCTCTTGGTTTATCTTGGTTTTCTTTGTTTGGGAATGATCTCTCTACCCTCGTGTAAGTAGGTGTTCATTGAAGAAAAAGATATTTCCCTCATACTAGCTGCATCCTAGGTTTTGTTGTATACACACAGTAAGACCTGAAAACTAAAACATAATTCAAGATCAACTCTAAAATGAACTGAATGAACTTAACACGCATTGGAACATAACACAAACTATTTAGAGGTCTAGACTAGAGATGTGCTCTAGTGTCGTTAAACCTAGTTGCTATTGTTTTCACTCAAGGTTGGGAGATTCCTCCTTCTGTGACTCAGTAGTGGTCTAGCACAGAATTGTGCTCCCAGTACCGTCGAGTATATGTTGGGAGACCCCACTAGGTTATCATCCTATATCCATAGGAAACCTTGTCCACCGCCTTGCAAATAGTAACGTACCGAACACAGCATTCGGGAAGATTGACTGCCGTATGGAAAGTCCTTGGTTTTCATATGATCACGAAGGTGTATATGCAGTTTTACAGGATGTTTGGTAAACCTTTTGCCTAGTTTCTCCAGAGCACTCACTTTCGTTCCTTTTTAGACTCCTAAAAGGAAAGGTCCATCTGAGCACTTGTCACTTCAGGCTCATTAAATACTTGAAGGTGACTAGAGTCATCTTTTCATCCTTTTCTCGACTCTTTAAAGATGAAAAGGTCAAGTTCTGTTCCTATGTCTTAAAATTTATTTGACCACATTCACACTTACCCGATTAGATTTTGTTACATTTTAGTTTGCATAGGGTTATTTCTCCTTACTGGATTAGTTATCCCTAGGGCTTTTGAGTTAAATCATCCTGGCAGAATCACTGATCCCGTCTCACGTTCCAAGTGACCAAGGATCCCCATCTTCTCTCGCTCCTGAGGTACTGGTTGTTAGTGATACTCTCCCTGTTATTCTAACTATCAAAGCACTTAACTCTCACGCTCTAGAAGACGAGTCTTACGATATCTATTGGAATCCCATTTGGGAGCCTTCTGAAGAAGATTTTCCCCTTACTCCTCCTGGTGTTTCGATCCCAATGTATTCTTTTGACATGGATGACACATCCCCCGTCATGAGTGAAGAGTACTTTGTGATGAGCAGTGAAATTCCTATCTCAACGGAAACTTCACCTTTTTGTGTCACCTCCCTTGGTATCATGTTGCCATTATGTTATAATGCTCTGGCTGATATCATGGGTTCTAGGTATCCCCTTACAAGTTCCATGTGGTCTCGTACTGTCACTCTGACTTTGGGATCTTTTACTCCCCAGATTCACAATGTGACATCTGTCCCGACTATGCCAATTGTTTGTGTGGCTTCCACAGCTCCTGCTGTTAGTGCCACCACTGCATCTTCAATGGTGACCATTGTTGCTAGGCCTTTGACAGGTCCTTCACACAGTGGCCCTACACGCCACCCATATCCAGGCTTGTTGACCCTAGCCTAAGTGCCCCACCTTCTTCTGGTTCCATTCCAACATGGGCACATATGATCAATCTCCTCAAATTCCTCAGAGTTTGGATCCTCAAAATCTGTTTAATTATTATGATTCTCGAGGAGCTCATATTTATCATCCTGGACCCATAGCATCTCAACCTTTTGTTGAGGTCTTGGTTCCATTTTCTATTGCTTGGGTTACCACAGCTTACCATGGTGGCCAAGCACAGTTTTCAAATGTTCAAGGACCACCCTATCAAGGTCAACCATCTTACAGGCATCAGTCTTACGGACAACCATACTATGGGCAGCCTTATCTAGGGCAAACTGTCAGCCCACAAGGACAACCCATTCTAGGACAACCTTTGACCTTCAGTGGGTCTTCTTTCACGTACTTTGGGCAACCTTCTAGTAACCCAGGACAACCTTACATTCAACAAGGCCAACCTAGTACGCAGCAAGGCTACCCTTTTGGACAAGTTGGTTAGTCTCAAATTCAGCAAGGCCAGCCAATTGTCTAGCCTACTCAACCATCTGGTCAGTCTAGACAGCCTTCGCTTCCACAAGGTCAACCCAATTCCCAGCAAGTCCAATCTTCTGGACAAATGGGCCAACCTCAACCTCAACCAAGCCAACCTTCTAGCCAGGTGGCTCAACCCCTGTTCTCTCAAGGACATCCGTTTGGGCCTGCTCAACTGGGCACTCAAATGATTGTTGCTTCTTAAGCTCCACCCAGTTTTTAGCCCCAGTCTGGGCTCTAGACCCAATTCGGTCTTCAAATTCAGGTTGGATCCCAATCCCAACTTGCTTATCAGATGTAGCCTAGCTCCCAAGCTCAATTTGGGGCCCAGCCACCTTATGGTTTTCAGCAATCCCAAGGGAAAACCCAATTTACCCCATACCAAAATTATCAACAACTATAGGTGAGTCCTTAACAAAGTTACCAGCAACAATATGTTGCTCCTGTAGGCCAAGTTGGTAATCAGTGGAATGTTGGGGGGTAGATCTAGGGTCAACCATCCAGTTATAGCTATAACCCCTATGGACAAAATCCCTATAGACAAAACCCTTCTGGGCCAAATCCTTCTAGACAAAATCACTGGGGGCAATAAGAAACTGAGTGGAATTCTAGTACTACCTCCTACCCATGGCCTCAGATGTCTTTTAATCCCCAATTACCCTTTTTAGCAATGTTGGAGTTACCGGATGTTTCCAAACTGACAAATGATCCCATTCTTCATAATTCGTATTGGCCGCTGGTTCCAACTAAAATTCTCGATGATTGTCCAAAGTTTGACGGTAAAGCTGGAGAAGATCCCCAAGCCCATGTTATGACTTATCATCTATGGTGTTCATCAAATTCATGGCTTGATGATTCAATGCAGCTCTGCCTTTTTCAATGGACCCTCACTAGCTTTGCTGCTAAATGGTATATTGAGCTAGCTCACGGATCTTTTTAGGACTTTAAGTCATTGGCAATGGCATTTTTAACTCATTTTCAGTTGCCGATTCGATATGAGACAAGCACACATCTCTTGACATCCTTAAAACGGACCACGACCACGCACATCTCTGATAATATCCATGAATGGAGACAGTGTCACCATTTGATTAAGTTTTGGATTCCCGATTAGCTTCTGACCAACTGGTTCACAACCTTGTTTATCGGTCCGATAGCCCGGGACATTGCTATGGGGGCATGTGTAACTGAAGAGCAGGTTATTGCACATGCTCAGTACCTTGACTTGGTTTACTCCTAGTCTGGTACACTATATGATTATTTTCCTGATGCTCCGAGGCCTAGAATTTCTAAAGCCCCGCCAACACCATCTGTTGACGACGTCATTGATTCTGTTAATACGTCCTTTAAGAAATCTTCTGTGAATCGTGGGAAGCAAAAGTTGAATTCTTTGAATGAAAACACTTCTCAGGCTGTATCTAATTCTGGTAACACTTCCAAGGTTAACACCGTTCAGTCCACCACGATGGACAAAGCCTTGAAAAGAAAAAGGAAGGGAAAAGGGAAGAATAAGGCTGATCAACTAAAGCAAGATTCCCCTAAACCTCCACCCGAGGAAGGTACCAAATGCAAGCCTAAGTATCCTTGCCTTATCTGTGATGAAGATCACTATACCAAAGACTGCCTGACGTGGTCTGAAGTTAGTCATTTATTGAAAGGTGCCCCTAGGATTCCTGCGGTGCTCAAAGAGCCTTTTCCTCACAGCAAACGCAAATGGTGGCCGATTCATCTCAATCCTCTTCTCCCTTTGGCTCTCAAGTATTTATGGCTAGGAAAATTCCCATCCACATTAGTACTTGGGCAAAAGAGTATCTGTCGCCTGCCGGGAAGGAGACTGAGGTCCCCTCTAGTGCTCCTCCATCTAGTTCTGGTCCCCTTCATATCGAGTGACCTAGAACTGAAGCGGTCATCTGACCTCCTCCTAAGGGTGCGCTCTAGAAGTCTTCTTACAACCCTAATGCCCATGCTACTTAGTGCTACAACATCGTTGAGGAATTAGCCCAGGCTCTGTCAGCTATGTCCGCATTAGAAGTCCTCTAGAGCTACCCATCTCAGAGGAAGTCCTTGCTATCGGCTATCGGTGGCATTGACCTGGCCAGCTCTCGACCTGATCAGTTTTGACCTAGATAGTTATATACCGAGACTGCCTCACCAAATTGCCTTCCTCATCTAGGTCGTCATCAATTCTAAAACGATTAATTGTACAGTCGTTGATGAAGGTGATTCTACTTGCATCATGTCTGTTGCTTGTTGGAAGGCTATTGGCTCTCCGACCCTGAGCCAGTCTCCTACGACCTTGGAAGCCTTTGATGGGAGAGAGTCTCATCCTTATGGTATACTCCAATGCTCGCCTATTACTCTGGAAGGGAAGACGGTCGAAGTGGAGGTCAAAGTTGTTGATGCTAATTTAACTTACAACCTCCTTTTAGGACGAAGCTAGACATATTGCATGCAAGCAGTGGCTTCATCTCTATTTCGTGTTATTCATTTTCCTCATTAGGGGAAGATCATCACAGTAGACCAGTTTTCCTTCTTCACCTCCTCCTCCTCCGATGGAAATGTGCCTTTGTGGAGAATACCTCCATTCCGTGTGAGAGTATGGGTGCTAGACTCTTTAAAGATCTTGCCCTTATGGGTGTTTTCTCACTCCCACCTCCCAACATCACCCCCATTAATATGATTTCTATTTGCTCTGATCCTTGGGTTCTTCCCCCTACTGATCAGATAGAATCCTGGGGCGATGAGATGTCGTTAAGTCCTGCTGAGCTCAACTACATCGAAATTGTTTCTACATCGGCTCCATCCTCTAAATCTGCTCCTTTGAGTAGAGCTCTTGACTCATTTTTTCAATCCCCTTGGCTTGGATATGGTGCACTTCCATCATGGGAGTACATTTGATTCCCGCGACGATCGGATTTCATGCTTCGGCGCAAGTCTATTTGATATCTTTAGCGACTTTTTGACTGATTACATTTCCTACTAGCGATGTCAGCGCTAAATCTTAGTTATAAACTCACGACGATCCAGATTGGGCGAATTCGTTCCAATAGTCAACTTTCTAGATGTCTCTGGACCTGGTTGTCGGGTCAATTTGGGTCAACCTCTTCCCTCTAGCATGGTAGTTCCATCTTTTGTGCTGCTTATCTTGAGGATAAGCTCCGTCTCCCTCATTTCATGGTGATTCCTTCTCCTATAAAATCACTCACCATTGCTACCATCTGCTAGTTCTTTTGGTTGCACAGTGCTGCTGCTGTTTTTGAGTTTGATAGATAGTTGGTGCGAGTGTGACAAGTGTGGGATTGCTTTATAGTTTGTAAGAAGGTGTGGAGTGCCCTTACTCTTGTGTAAAGCTCTTGAATGAGAGAGAGAGAGAGAGATATTTCTATTTGGGAGGCCCATCTTTGAGAGTGAATGCTTGAAGAAACACACTGGTTGGACCCTCTGAGAAGGCTTGCGATGTCAAGACTTAGCTGTAAGCTTACTTTTGTTTCATTATTAATACAATCAATGATGATTTCCTATGTCTTGTATGTAATTTACCTGATAGCTCATGACTTCTTGACTTTGTGAGTAAATAGATCATTGTTGTTTCCTGGTTATGCACTTTGTCATTGTCTTGTGTTGTTTCAGGTCAATTACTCTCTAAGGAGAAGGAAATGGAAGCTGGAGTAGTGCAACGAAACTTCATCAACCACCGGTTTGAGGTAGGCCTCCAACGATGACTATTTAAGGGAATCAATTGTTGTTTTGTCTTTTTTGTGACTAGACCCACTCAGGGGTAAAGGGGTTGCCTCTATCTGCAGAGGGAACACTTTCCTACATCACAAGCAGCCTGGTGTGCAAAAGGAGGTGTTACGTGCAACAACTACACAAGAGGGGAGCAAAACTAGGAAGATTAGGTGTAATAGGTGTGAACGTAGAAAGTGGCTGCATGTATAGATCAAAGTCTCTCAGCACCAAACGTGGCCTGGACAGCTAGGTCAGAGTGGTTTAGGAACCTACCTACAAGGGATGCATCCATATGCAAATCTACATGTACCAAGGGTTCGGTGGGCATATAGGACCATAAAAAAATGAGGCATGTGAAGATGATCCTATCTGCACTCAGAATGGATGAAACGAGGAAAGCGGAGAGAGTCTCCCCAATCACCGTCCCTGCAGTTCGAATTAACCTGGGTGAAGGACTTCGGTGATTGCATGAAGCTATTTGGTGTCGTAGCTTGAGACTTTGAGAACTTAATGAAGAAGGGGCAAGGCTAAGGAGGAAAAGCGCGAGGCTATATGAGGAAATCAACAAAATAAAAATTAGAGTTGCACAAACAAGGGGGCTAGACCCGGCCGGCCCTCCTATGATACTTGAACAAACTACAACCCTACTATCATGGTTGTGACTACACCCTACTGAATGACAAAGCAAAAAACATGACGTGCTACTAGATTTAAAGGTACGTGAAGGGTGCCCATAGCTCGGGCTAGCAGGGAAGTTGAAGCCTTGCATGGGGGGTGCGACCACCTGACTATTTGTAGGAGGTCTAGTCTTAGTGCTTCAAGCAGTTGAAGGAAGGCACATGACTATAAACAAGTCTGCACAGAAGTTGCATGGAAAGGACGTTCCGCATAGGGCCAGTCTGTCATCCAGATCATGGTTGTGAATAAGGTGTTGTTCTGTCGCATGGAGGGGCTGGGAGGTGACCATTGATAGGACTATCCATGACAAGAAATTTGATTTATGGATGAAAGGAGCGGGCGATGGCAATTAAGACAAACATTCCAAGTTATATATGAAAAGATCTACTGCCAGGAAGATTTTAATGACTCAAAAGTGGAGGGAAGGGTCGAATTCAAATTCAAACAGTCTTATAAAAACCCTAACAGACTGCCCATGTATATGTGCCTGAGTGAATCCAGGATAAAAATCATGTCTAGAACCAACACAAGGTTCGCGGAAGAACCCTATCTTACCTAAGAAGAGCTGGAAAAGGAGGCTGCTACCCTAAATATTCCAAAGTCCACACATACGTTGTGACCCCAAAAGAATAAACAAGCTATGGGGCCAGTCCGGGCATCACTGTGACTCAGTAAATTGTCAATGGCAGAAAAGTGTAAGACAATCACTACTGAACTCAAGGAGGACGAGGAAGATCTCCAAGACCTGATAGCTTAGATTGAAGCCCAAGATGAGAAAGAGGAAAATGTTCCCAAAGTGCCTCTGGTGATAATGCTACCACCATATATCTCTCCGTGGAAAGGAACGACCAAGATTCCGAAGGACTTGGAGGCCACGAAGAGTACACTCTAGACCCCGCTTCTTCTATATGAAATAAGGTTTGACAGTCTGCCACTGGGTCAGATACTGAATATCAAGTTTGAATATTGGGATCTCATGGACAGTGAGAAGTTCCCCCAATTGGCTAAGGAGAAATTACTGTAGCAGAAGTGGTTACAAGGTGTGGCGAAGGCGGGATTACTCAATCTAAGGTGGATACCCCATTATCACTGCGCGGCCATCATAATTTTTTTATTCGATAGTTACTATGTATTGTACATGATGGGTATATCTGGCTAGAGGAACTGATTCCCATCACAACTAATCTCATAAACTGAATCTCCCAGCTTCCTACTAAAGGAAACAACCTTGTAGACATCATCGGGATGAGTAGCAATGTGAGCCTCACTGAAGCCATGAAGATTAAATACAAGTTGGAAAAAAGGAAGCAAGGGTATGTAATAGCAAGTATCAAAGACCAAGGGGTGCCCCTCGCCACCCAATTGCTGGCTGGTGAGCTCATGAGGAAATTCCACGCAGACGAGCTGCTAGCCTCTATCATTGCGCTCGCAGAACAATGCACAAAGGGAGTTGAGTCCAACTGGGTGCAGCTTCTTTATGATGAATATTGACAAATTGTCGCGAAGCCTAGGAGAAAGATAACACTTTCCATTATGCATGGTTGCTCTTAACAATCTTCTAGTTGTAGGAGAGCTGCTAGAAGGCTGCCAACTTCCTGACATTGAGAAAAACCTACCTGAAGCCATGCGGTATAATTCACTTCAGGCTACGAAGGATACCACGAGGATTCGTGAGATCAAGGTGTTTTGGATATTCATGGAGGAAAGTATATGGACTCGGATCAGTCGTAGGCTATGGTTATCCCCGAAAATATACAACCGGTTGCAAAGTATGACCGAGTTCAAGGTGGATATGCATAATCTATATATTCGGGTGTAAAAGGATCCTACTTGAGCATGGGTAAAGCTTCCATTCATTGCAACGGATGATGCAATTTTTGAGCCAATGGTGGTATGGCCTCCAGAATGGCGCACTCCAGACTTGGTCGACTTAGAAAAAATTGTGGCTCAGTAGCAAAAGAAATAACTCAAGTTGCACATTACACAGATGGCGAAAATAACGTTCCACAAAAATGAAGCACCCATGCAGCAGGAGGCAACTGAGGCAACAACAAAAACTATCACTATGGCTGCTGAAGAGATTGTGAAGGAAATATCCCTGGAGTAGGACATACACGGGGAACTAGAGACATAGGAATGCATGAACCTGACCATAGTGTCAACTCAACTTAAGAGACCATGTGTCCAGGAGCAACCACCAGCACGCAAAAAGACGAATACAGCAAGGACTTTGGAGGGAGATCTTATTGCCCACAGAGAACCAGTGTAGGATATCACTAAGAGTGCATTGGAGGAATTGATGATAGAACAAATGACTATGTTGGGGCTACTTAGAGCGTAGCTACAGGTGTTACAAGTGTGACCCCCAGGAGGGATGATACCGAACCTAGCAGAAAATGCATCCGCAGCAGAACAAATCGTGCACACCCACACAACAAACACCTTAGGGTTACTAGTAGGCACCGTTGTAGCAGAAGCCAAAGGTAATGTGAGAGGTTGGGGGTTGAATTTGTCTGCCCTTCCCAGAGAAACCCTATACCAGCTGCAAGATGGGATAACTACTGAATTCCGCACCAGGGAAAGTCGCGCCCTCTAGATTTTGACAAAGCAAAAGGGAAATCTGGACCAAATCAATCTCCAGCGTGATGACTTGGTTGTACACAACCAAGAATTGGAATAGGCCATGGCGGAGGATTGCAGTAGAGTACTGGAGCTGGCTGTTCCAGCGGAACTCCCAACAGCTGAAAAGATTCATCATATAGCCCAGGATTCCTTAAGGCTTAGGAGGAGGCTGCCAAAATGCAATGGGAATTGAACTTGCAGATCGTAGAGCTAAGAAGAAAAGTGCAGCCCCGTACACCACCAGAAGTTAGATAGTAGCGCCACCACACCATTCAAGAAGGATTGGCAATAATGGAGCGTGCTATACAGGACTGCACGAGATTGTTGGACCAGTCCCTTCTTACACTCACATCACTGCAGGAAGACCCAACGCTACAACAGGTAGAAACAAAAGAACGGGAGTTATAGCAGGCCAATGATAATGTCCGAGGGACCACGCAGATGGTTGTGATTACTCAGTGCTTGGCCAAGATGAGGGAGGCTCAGGCACTCAAGGCACAAGTCAACACTACTCGCTAGAAAGAAGTAGTCCTTAAAGAATGCATCCAGCTGTGGCTTGAGGAGGCATTCGCAGTCACTGCCAGCATTAAAGGAAACCTAGCCCACATATAGGTAGGATACAAACTCAGAGAAGCAAGTGAATCTGATAATGAGGTGTCAGAGGCTTGCGCGTAATAAGTACAACAGAGGACAGACGAATGTGTTGTAGAAGTAAGCAAAATGTAGAAGTTGCTGAGAAACCTCCACGCAAAGATCACTGCACTAGTTGAGTGACTTTGGATGAGTCACAATGATTGTGTTGGGGTCCTATTGGGCAGCAAACCCCCCGTGTAATGGTTTTGGGGTTCAAAGCCCTCAATTTTGGGTAAAAGTATGGTAAAGGTTCCGCGAAGTGCATGGAGCGCGAATTGTAATGGGGTAAAGTCCAAGGGTGGTCCGCCCTAAAATGTTATAAGTTAAGCTAGAATGTGCTAGCTTGCCCATGGTGCACGGACCATGGGAATGCATAAATAGAGTAAGGTTCTAGATTTAGAAGACAGTTCTTAAAGGTAGCTTGGTCAAAGATCTAAAGTGTATGGATTTGTGAAAGTGAGAGTGCTTTGAGTCTGTAAGTCCGAGTCATGGGTGCTAGTGGTTAGAGTAGGCTCTACAGCTATGTGTGTAGAGGCTTGGTAGAGTCCGCAGCTGTGTGCATGAACCCCTGCAGTTGTGTGCACAGGGTGGAATTGGATTATACTGAAGGAAAGATTAATAAAGATAAGTGTTTTTGAGGTACTGTGTTTCTAATCATAGATCTGAATGTTTATGGTTATGTTATGGTTTTTGTGAATTATATTTAAGATTTATGATTGCATGCACTGGGTTTAACTGTTAAATGTTCGCTTAAATACCTTAAAGAAGAAATTAGATCTATAATAACTAAGGATCTAAGAAAACCCCGTCGTGGATCTTTGCGAAGGCCTAACTACTGTGCAGAATAGTGTGAGTGTGTAGATTGGGTTGTGACCCCTCCAGACGTCATCAAGACATCCCTAGGGTGTGGAAACCTGGTTCCAACACCCTCCAACACTACCTCAGGTGAGACTTCAGTTCGCACTTCGTCGATTGTTGCCAAAAGGGCCGATAGTACGAGATTTGTTTGGCTAAAAACTCTTTTGAACCTAGGTCAGGGCCTAATAAGCCAACACTGCCCAAAATTATTTTGATGACTTGAAAGTTTTCCACATTAATGCTCCTTTGCTGAACCCTCCAAGCTATCATTGTGATTATTTCCGCTATCTAGCTGCAGCTTCTAGCACTATTTCTATGGTACTAGTGCAAGACAATGATGAAGGTCATGAACATGCCATTTATTACCTTAGCCGCAATCTCCTCGATACTAAGACCCATTATGCTTGTTATCACTCAGGTTGTCCCTTGGCTCCTTAAGGGATACGACCGAGGTAACCACAAACCAATCTTTGGACTGCAGGTCCTAGCCTACCTGCAATCAGAGAGGGCTCTCTCTTTATAATTTAGCTCTGTTTTGGGTTGATTTTAGGCTAGTTATGCTGTTCTTTGGGTTTTGTTTTGATTTTGGTGGGAAGGATGATGTTTTCAAGCAGAGTTGGGATGCATATTATGAGAAGTTCAAACCATTGGGCATGGAGTCATGGATTAGGGCTTGCTGTTGCATTTTCTTGGTCACAAGAGGAATACAGAGCAGGATAGCTACACATAAAACAATACCAATTGCTGAAAAAGATGGAATGAAGGCCAGAGATGAAAGGAAACTAAGAATCTTTCATCAGCTAGCAGAGAAGGAAGGTGAATGAATGTTTATCTAGGAGCAGTTAAGAATTCCTAAATAATAGTCATATGTGATGGAATTAGTGTAAATATGAGCCAAGGGGTATTCATATTCATAGCCAATTCAGAGGAAAACATATAGAAATAACAAAAGCTGAGCATAGAGTGCAATCAAGCAAATCCTAAGCTATTCTTCTTTCTTGCTATTTGGATCATGACACATAGATGATATAGCAAACATTAAACTGAAAACAGAGGTGAGAAACACTTATTGAGCCATGTAGTAGCACAGGAATTCCATAGTCACTCTTCAGCCATTAAAAACACAACAGATAGTTCAATCATCCAAGCATTCCAGCAGTCTTTGATTATAGATGCTTTCAAAGTATACAACGCAAGTCTAAACTCTGGATTATCAACCAACCAACCCTTTAAACAATGAATCAGGGTGGTTTATATAGGGAAAATATCCCAAAATATCTATTACAGCAGATCTTAAACAGATCTGATGAAATGAGTGCTTCTAACCTAATCTCTACTGAAATAAATGCAACAAATATCCATCTAAGCTGCGTTGGAGGCAGCAGCATTACAAAATGAGTTAATATGGGATTTTGGAGCTCTGCGCTGGCTATTTATCATAACTACGCTTTAACACTTGCTATGCTTCTTTATATTCGGCTCTGCCACCTTTAGATGGCTCTGAATCCAATTAAATCTGATATGATTCAGCTTTAAATGGCTTTAACTCTGTTTTGGCACTTATTTGACTTTGTTTGGGTCTCTTTATTGCTCTAAACTGCCTTGGAAATAAAGATTTTCCACTGATATTTCTATCTGATGCACTTTGCCGCAACACTGATATTCTTTGACATGAATCTGGGCTCTTTATCACCGCTGATACACTTTAACTATCCAATCGCCCCCTTTTCTGCCACTTTATGGCAAGATTTTACTACTGATGGGCTATTTGAGGCCTCCTGCGGGCTGTGGAGGAGTCTTGGCATTGGCCGATTGAAATCTGATAAAAAGGAAGAAAAACTGCCAAAATGGTGGAGGAATAGATGCTGAAGGCATGCCTGGGCAAGAATCCTGCATTTGGAGCCGATCTGGGGAGGAGCGATCCAAGATTGATGAAGAAATGATCTGGGCCGCCTTTGGAGAAGGAGCGCATAGGAGTGAACTGAGAATATGTTAAAAGGCCTCCTTTTCCTTTGTAAAGCGAAAGAACACTTTTACATAGGAAAAACATTGAAAAACTGGGCGGGCGTGGCACTATAGAGAAGAGGAGATTTGGGCCGTTGGATCCGGTGCGGCCCGATCCAATGGCTAGGATTAAATCACTAAATCGCTTATCGGGGGCGGAGCGCCATATATATATATATATGCAAGCGATGGGCCGATCGCCGATATCGCATGGCGATCGGACATCGGGAGGAGCAATGGAGCGAAGCGATATAACATATGCGATTGCGAAATGGGGAGCGTTGCGATAAGATCAGGGCCGTTGATCTGAGGGCCCGATCCGACAGCTCCCGATAAGTCGGTGCATCGGCAAATCAGTGGGGGCATTGTAATATGGGTGCAGAACTCTTGCAACCGTTGATAGCGAAGTCACATTGGCGGTTTGCAATCGGAGCAATGCATATATATGGGCCAACTCTTTTCGCTGCGACCTTCGACAACGATATCGCGTCGGAGGGAGGGGGATGTGGATCGGAGGCATGCCTTATGCATCGGCAAAGGGTTATTGTGATCAGGGGAAGGAAATATGATATCGGAGGGGTTTATAATGATTCGGAGAAGGGTTTTTAAGCAAAATGAGGGATTCTTGAGGCCTCGGAAGGGGTCCGATAACCAAAAAAGAGGAATTTCATGCCTTGGAAGGAGTCCAAAGGCACTTTGAAGGGAGTTTATGTGTTTTGAGAAGGGTTTTGAGCCTTGAAAAGGTTAAAACATGGCTAATGGAGGGTTTTATAGATCGAAGGAGGGATTTTATGCATAGAAGGAGTCATTTGCATTTGGAAGATAGTTTGAGAGGCAAGATGAGGGTTCTTACTAAGTTTCAACTAAACTTAGTAATTCCCAAGGGATATTTATGGTTATTTTTCAACCAAAGGGAGGGGATATGTATATAAGGGAGCTATTTAACATATTTTAGTAGGGAAAGGGGAAAACAAATAGGGATTTACATAATAAGTTAGAAGTTAATATGAATTTTGATCAGAAAAGTGCTAAGGATAGAAATCTTAGGCTATAAAGGGGAGATATGACTTATAGAATAAATAAGAGTACTCCTAAGCAAAGTAGACCTTTACTTAGGAAAATGATATGAAAAATGATGAAATTAAGAGATGTCAAGCAGATCTTGACCACTTTAGGGGAAGTTAGTGAATGTTTTGGGGAAGAGGAAGAAGAGGAAGTTAGACATGCCTCGCTTGAGCTGCTCCAAATGGACTTTTGCCTTGTAATTGTGATTTGAATAGATATAACACTTGAAAACATGAAATGGATCACAAATCATCATTCTGCGACCTCAGAACTACCTACCCAGCCTACTTACCTAGAATTTTTTCTTCTTTTTGGTTTGGGTGCACTTGAACTAGCAAATCCAATCTTTCAAATTTTCTTTCAGCTATCCTCCAATCTAAATCAATCCTTATTTCTTCCAGGGGCTCAGATTAAGCTGTTGAGCACCCTTGCTTCTCTACCTATCTACAAATCTGCCAAGATTAAACAGTTTGGACAGATATTCATTCTCTATCTTCTAAAACAAGCATTTTAAACCTAGGGAGGCCAAGATTAAGTTGTTTGGCTTTCCCTTAACTGTAAAACTCTTCAAAAATGGTATGATTCTTCAAAAATGGAACTTCTTGGAAATATGGAACCTTGCAGCATGAAAAGATGACATATTTGGCATTTTCAACTGTCAATCATGAAATATGAACACCTATTGCAATAGGAGGCTAACAATGCTCATGTCGAGAAATTGGATTTAGCTAATGTTCAGGTTGTTAACGCTTTCAACATTATATTCTCCTTTGCAGTACAACCATGATTTCTGATATCAACCCCATGACTTATATTCTAACTCATCAGTTACTTGGGCGAAAATATTCTAAGTGGATTGTCATCCTCCAGGAATTCAATTTGGTATTCACTACTGCCAAATCAAAGAAATCACTTTTATTTGCTAAGTTGATTTGCTCTTTTCCCTTTACTTCTCTACCCACTGGTGCTGATGAGCAGCTCCCCAATGAGGCTCTCTTTCTTATTAGCACTCTCGATCCTTCGTACAGTGATATCATTATGTATCTCCAAACTTCACCTTCTGGTCTCCATTTTCCAAGGATGATTGCCGATGCATTAGGCATCAATCCCAACCTTACCACATCAGTGGGGATACTTTATACCACGTTGGTGTTGATTTAGTTCTTTGTCGATGTTTAACTCTCGATGAGGCTGAAAGAGTCTTAAATGATTGCCATTCTAGAAAATGTGGTAGTCATTTGTCTAGCTACACCACTGCTCAAAAGATCCTCTACGCTGGCTATTTCTGGCCCTCCATCTTTAAAAATTGCATTCTTGTTGTTCACAAATGGCACGAGTGCTAGATTTATCAACGGAAAATGCACGTGCCACCCGCTTTCCTTCACCCTGTTATTATCGTTGGTCCCTTTTCCAAATGGGGCATTGATTTTATGACATGTAACCCTTATTCAGCCAGGGTGCATGATTATATTATCGTTGTAGTGGATTACTTCACCAAATAGGCCGAAGTGATGCCTGCATATTCAGTTGATGGTAAAACAGTTGCGCAATTTCTCTTCAATCATGTGATTTCTAGATTTGGAGTGCCTCAAGCCATTGTCACTAACCATGGCTCCCATTTTTCTGATTATATGATGGCTGAGATGAATTTTAAATTGGCTTACATCATGACAACTCAACTCCATATTACCCTCAGGCCAACAGCCAAGTTGAGGCGGTAAACAAAGTTTTAGTTACTATGCTTTAGTGCAACATTGGGATGCACAAATCCAATTGGAATCTCATGCTTTTTTCAGCTGTGTGGGCCTATGGAACCTCAACTAAAGATGCAACTGGGTTCACATATTTCTAGCTCTATGGGCCTACTGAACCTTGACTAAAGACCCAACTGGATTCACACCTTTTTAGCTCGTCTATGGTATGGAATCTACCCTACCAATTGAATGTGAAATTCCCTCACCCAAATTGGCTATCCAATTAGTCCCTGATACCTTGCCTCAAGATGAGTGTCTCCTATATGTAGAACGACTGGATGAAACTAGTTGTCTTGTTGCTTTAGTTATTGAAGCATAAAGGAAGTGAGTTAAATCCCATTTTGATTAGTCGGTCTCTCCTCATGCATTTTTTGAGGGAAATTTGGTCTTGCTATATGACCAAGCTAATGATAAGCTAGGAGCAGGTAAATTTGAACCCGTGTGGCATGGGCCCTATACTGTCAAGTGTGTATCAAGAAAGGGGGCTATGAGTTAATTGATTATTAGGGTAACTATTTGAACAAGCTCTGCAATTAGCTGTACCTCAAAAATTATTATGCATGAGACATCTTGCATGCTTACTTATGTACATGAGTGTGTTATTCATTTTTGTGTAGTTTGGTTTGGTGTGTTTTCTCAAGCATCTTTCCTACTTATTATGTCTTCACCTGCTTTGCAAATGTCTGTGACTCCTTATGTCAGTTTCGCTGATGGTGCTTGCCATAGTACCCAAAATTTATCATCTGTATCATGGGCTATTTATAACCCTCATGGTGAGTGTATTGATCTTCAAGGTATTTTTTTGGGTCAAACAACTAATAACATTACTGAATATAGTGCATTTCTCGAACTCTTGTTAGAAGCCATTTCTCTTGACATTTGAGAAATGGTTGTAAACCTTGATTCACAACTCGTTGTTCTTCATCTCAATGGGAAATATTTTGTCAAAAACCCTCAATTATTGAGATTGTATTTGTGTGTTCATCTATTGGAAAGAAAATTTGATTATATCATATATCATCACATTCCTAGGCATATGAATACATTAACAAATGCATTGGCTAATTATCTTTTAGACAAACATTTACGCAATATGTGAAAACATTGTATCATAGTAAATAGGAAATATAGCATATATATGTCGATAATGTTTGAGTGTAATGCATCAAAGTCCAAAAAATAATATATGTGTTCCAAGTACATCCATGGCTCGCAGACCTCAAAACTGTAAATGCTAACTATGGACTACTCTGTGTGATTCTCGTGATAACATGTTATTGCTCGTTCTACACGAGTTAGTAATCGATGGATCTAATCTGACGCTTCTACCATGTGCCGTTGACAATGACGATGAATGTCCCTGATCCATGCATACCTTAGGATCCTTCTCGTAATGCCCTCCAGATTATGATCTCCTCTACGTTGTCAACTCCTTCTTGGTAAGGAGTGACCTCGAATTGATGAGCCACGCATCTAGCTATAGGGGACATCCCTGTTGGTATTTCTGCTCCAACATCTACAATTACAAAGTCAAGGCGTCAGGATACATATATTCAAAAAAAATAAAAAAACTGAAAACAAACTTGTTTTTCTCACCTCCATCATTGAAGTCCTCTCCCTCTGGGAGTGGCATGTCAGGATCACCACCAAAGTGAGGCCCATTTTACCACCAATCCTCCATGATGATTATCTATCGTCTGAGCCACACAAAGAATGCGGGCCTGTAGAATATCTGCTAGCCTATTAAGCCCTATACTACTAGTGTAACCCCATATTGTTATTAGTACAACCCCCTTATTATATTTCTATACCCATGTAGTCCCCATATTGTTACTATTATGCCCCATAGAAGCCCACTATTGTTATTATTGTGCCCTTACATTATTATTGCTATGTTGCCTCTGATTATATTATGACCCCTTAGACTCCTATATATAGAAAGGAGGTCTTTTCATTTGTATCATCAAATAATCATTCATTTGTGTAATGTAAAGGAGGTTGCCCCCTTGAAGAGGCTGAATTCTAAGGCATTGATCTATCTTTTCTCTCTTTTTGTGAGCTAGTTTCATAACATTTCGTATCAGACATTTGGATTCTAGGGTTTCGTTACTCCAAACAGGTCATTGTGGCATTTGCGCTCTAACTTTTTTTCTGTGACGTTTCAGACACTAAAAAAATCTGTTTGGGCTGAAATCGTTCTGAACCGCAGATCTGAATTTCAAATCTTTTTGCGCTATATTTTTGGAGATATGATCTGAGCAAGTTGGCCTTTTTGTAGAATCCCAAATTACATTCCAAATAGGTGACCTGGGGAAAATAGTCACAACTTTTGTTTTGAGCACCACATTGAAATTTCGTAAGAAGTTACAAAACGAGGATGGACTATAGTTTCTGGTATACATTTTTTAGATAAGAAGGTAAAAGCAGTGACATGTGTCATGTCGTACAAGTTTGCTCTACTGAACTAGTCTATAATCAGGTCACCATGGGAGATTTGGCATAACTCTTCCTTGGAGAATCCGATTTGGATTAGACTGGTGGCATTGGAAAGAGGAAGCAGAGTGCTGCTGTAGATCGCAATTTCAGAACTGGAAGATCTGAAATTACAGAGTTATATTTGTTTCAAGATTGAGCTCCTAAAATCAAGAAAAAGCAAGTTGAGGAAGTTTGATGGCAAGAATCCGGTAGATTGGATACTGCAGATGGAGAAATATTTTGATCTACATGGTGTACCACTATTACAAAAGGTATGTATTGCATCTTCATATTTAGAACTGGATCAATTTTTATCGTATAAAGGGCTTTGTTCTCATAAACAACTTGTTACATGGTCAATTTTGATGGAGGAAATGATAGCACCTTATAAGGATACATAAAGAAACACCTCCTTTAGCCAATTGATAAATCTCAAACAAAAGTGTTCAATGGTAGAGCACATTGAGGACTTCCAAAAATTGAATATAAGGGTAAATGATATTCCAGAGAAGCAAAGGATTGATGTCTTCATAGGTAATTTAAAGGATAACATTCAACATGAGGTTCATCTTTGGGAACCTGATTCATTGGAGAAGGCATTCAGGTGGGCAAGAAAAATTGAAAGAAAAGTTATGGAAACAACGAATCCCATCACTCACAACTATAATTATGAGAGTGTTTCTTCTCCTAGCCTTCCACAACCTATAAGGATTACACCACAACAATTGGAAGAAAAAAGAGAAAAGGGGCTTTGTTACAATTGTGATACCAAATCCACTAAAGGTCATAAGTGTGCTGAGAAGAAATTATTTTACATAGAGTATGAAGAGGAGGAAGAAAAGGATCAAGAAACATCAAAAGAAGAGGATATACAAGAACCAACCCCAAAGAAAGAAGATATGTATCCGACCATATCTTGTAAAGCATTGGCAAGAATTACCACTCCTCAAACTCTCAATATAGAAGGACATATAAAGAAGAAAAAGGTTCAAGAAGTGAAAGATCACATCAAGAAAGAAGAAATGAATCCAACCATATCTTGTAATGCATTGGTCAGAATTACCACTCAAACTATCAAGATAGAAGGACATATAAAGAAGAAAAATGCTCAAGAAGTGAAAGATCACATTGAGCATCAAGAAATGAATCCGACCATATCTTGTAAGGCATTAGAAGAAATTACCACTCTTCAAACTCTAAAGAAAGAAGGACATATCAAGAAGAAAAAGTTTCAAGCAGTGAAAGATCACATTGAGCATCAACAAGAAGTTCTCCAACTTTTAAAGGATAAGGCCACTTTGGTGCAGAATCAGATGAAAAAACAGGTAAATCAACATCGTAGTGGAAAATGTTTTGATGTAGGTGATTGGGTATTTTTACAGCTACATCTCAAGCAAGCTATTTATGAGAAGGAAATGTTGGCAATACTAAATGCACTTAAGAAATGGCGACCTTACCCAATGGGAAGACATATCAAGGTAAAAATGGATCATGATAGTCTTAAATACTTTTTAAAACAAATATTATCTTTAGAAGAACAGAAAAAATGGGTCACAAATATGTTGGTTATGACTTTGACATCATCGATAGAAAAGGGAAGCAAAATTTTGTTGTAGATGCAGTCTCAAGAAAGGACGAGGATGTGGAAGCATTGTTTTGTGCTATTTCTATTATCCAAACAGGTTGAATAAATGAAGCAAGGGATGAATGGAAGAAGGACGAGGAATTATGGCCACTCATTCAAAAGTTGTAGAAGATCCCAATTCAAACAATATTGCTAGATCTTGAAGAGGAAGGAAAACTCATATTGGAACCTGGAGTAGTCATAGAAGAAAGAACCGGACAACTATGAAATCGATCAATTCCAGAGTATCTCATCAAGTGGAATAACTTACCTGCTGAAGATTCCACATGGGAGGACAAGAATTTTATACAGAAGCATCAAGAGCTACTCAAGCGTTGACAAAAACACTTTTTAGAGGAGAGGGGCATGTTAGGCCCCTATACTACTAGTATAACCCCTTATTGTTATTAGTACAACCCCCTTATTATATTTTTGTACCCATGTAGTCCCCATATTGTTACTATTGTGCCCCATAGAAGCTCACTATTGTTATTATTGTGCCCTTACATTACTATTGTTATGTCGGCTCTGATTATATTATGACCCCTTAGAATCCTATATATAGAAAGGAGGTGTTTTCATTTGTATCATCAAAGAATCATTCATTTGTGTAATGTAAAGGAGGTTTCCCCCTCGAAGAGGCTGAATTCTAAGGTGTTGATCTATCTATTCTATCCTTTTGTGAGCTGGTTTCATAACATAGCCCCCTCCAGAACACCAACTCGCTCTATCAAACCATCCTTGGATATTGTGCTACTACGGGGTTCACCTCCGCCATTTGATAATGGAACAATGGGATCTGTTCCAAGAATAAGGTCACTAGGATAGAGCCATATCAAACTTGCCTCAAGTTCCCTGCTTCACCTTTGGATAGTTGTCACTTCATGTTTACCTTCATTGCTTCCGCCCAAATGAAGACAATGGGTGCCATGTAGTCCAAAACATATTGGAAACGAGATTTCTTGGACTAATGTAGTGCTTGAGCTCTAGCCACTCATTTGATGGTCAAAAGTATTACCTTCAATAGAAGATCATTTATGGTCATGATATCGATCTTGCTACTTGTAGATTTTAGACCTCCTTGGCAATGTTGGGCAACCATCATGTTCACACTCACCCCAATAGGCCTGCCTCCATACAGTTGGACTAGTTCCCCTCTGTGAGATACTCCAATAACGAAATAGATGTCTGAAGTCTCCAACTCTAGCTCTTGGTCATGGATCACAAATACCTCCCATCCAATATTCGAAAGACTGATCAGGTATTGTAGTAGCTCAGGTTGAGCCTATAGGCCCGGTGTGAGAAATAACTTGAGGAGCCCACAGTTCCTCAACGCATCATGAGAGTTTGGATCCTCTAAGGCCATTTGGTCTATTCTTTCATGTTCACTTTCTTTCCACTTGATCACCATTTTCTCTCCCTGATTTTCCTACAAACACCCCACATTTAACTTAACATCAGTTCTTGAGAGGGAAAAGTTTGGCTTAAGACATTAAATTTGGGTAAAAATTGAAAAAATATAGTTCTCAGTGCCGACGTAACTATTTTTAAAATAGATGCACCAATGATGTGAGACCCAGTGGTAAAAGATGATGATCAACAAGGCCCTGTGCCCAGATCCTGCATCGACTGTCGATGATATTTTCTTGCAAAACGTCCCTCAAATCCTGTGTAAAGATGATTAAATGCATAAAAAATAGGTATGAATGTGAATAGTATGGTCATGGCTTTTACCTGCAATGAACGGTTCAATGATCAGCTTCCTGGATCCCCAGCAATCTGCTCCTAAAGATTTAGGGCGAAAGCTGGCAAAAACTACTCAAATGAGTTAAAGGAGGTAAATGGTAAAAATGTTTTACTTTTTTCCCTTTTTATAATATTTTCACTATGTTTTAGGGTTTTCAAAAGTATCTTTAAGCATTTTTCCTTAATGGATAATTCATTTGCTTCTTGTGCAGTGACAGATGATGATTTGCTAGTGATGATGCAAAACTGGAGTTGTATTTAAGCTCTTTTCCTGACTCGTAAAAAAATGGAAATGAAAAGATTGCTGAGTATTTTTCCCCTTTTGACTCATTAAAGTAAATAAATATGTGGAGTCTTCTTTAAGATCTTTTCCAACTCTCGAAACAAGAAAATATTGCCGAGTTCTTGTTGTTTTGACCTCATAAATGGTTCCAAAATGTCGTTTACCGAGTATTGTTTTCTACCTTTTCGGGCTGGGATAACTATTTATGAAAAAGGTACTCCTTGGTTGATATGGCCAAGAGGTTCTCTCAACTATTATTTTCTACCTTTTTGGGCTCGAAAGACAACCTTATGAAAAGGGACGTTTTGGAGTTTTCTTTTCTATGTCTTTTTCAAACTCTCTAAATATGAAAAAGATACCAAATTTCTTCCTTTTTCGAACTCGTTAAAATTTAACGACATCAGATTCATCGCCATGACAAATGTGAGCTTCTCCTTCCTAAGGCTCTTTAATCTTACTAGATTGAGTCTATCTGAAGGATAGACTTATACTACAATCATATGTTATCCCCTTCAAGCTTTTGCTAAAAAATAATTCGGGTACCTTCCAGGAATGATGGGGGAAAATGGAAAATTTTTACTAGTTGTGCTGGTAGCTTGTCACTCTTGAACATGACACTCTTCTGCTTCGTGTCGGGTTGAGATATCCTTAGTTCATCATTGAACTTCCTGGTTTTGGGCCATCTTTCATTTCCATTTGATCTCTTCCACATCAGCATGACCTTCGATCCTATGGATTCAAAATCTAGCAAACTCTGCAGTCATGTCACCATTATGTTCAAGAGTTTATCCTTCCACAATTTACAGTCATTCTTGATTCTCTGTATCATCCATAATCATAACATCCCCTTGTTTGCGTCGATGATGTGGGATACATCATGGCCCTCTGACAAGGTCACCTCCTATCAACTTGAACTCATTATCCAAGAAGCTAGCTGAGAGAATCCCTTCCAATACCTTAGAGCTTGCATGCCCTAATGGAAAGTTCTTCACCCTCAATGACAGGTTCTCATCATTGGCTTTCGATCGACTAACTTCATGGGTGTTTGACTTCAGTTCCTTGTTCACACTCCTTGAATTATGATGTTTGTACCTTGAGAGCCATTTTCATTATTGGTGGTTTCTCTCGCACTTATTAATGGTTCACATCATTGACCTGTAATCAAGTGACTTTCTAGCATGTTTGACTTCGACACATCTATTCACAGCTAGACATTGTACTTTGATCGGGTAGTGTTGGAGCACAAGACCCTAGGCTTAGATTAGAAAAGTCTAGGTTGCAAGGCAATGTGACATGATCATGATTATATACATGCCTCTTTCAGATGGATGGTTGTGACCATACCTTGGGTTAGATATGATCCTTCTTACGGGATGGTTGCACCCATACCTTGGGTCCGTTTACATGATCTTTTATGGATGGCTGCATCCATAGCATGACTCATGTATCTTTTGTCAGAAGTTTGAGTGATGTATATGTATCTATGCTTGCTTGCAGGTTTTCGGATGATAGTTTTCAGTTACATGCATCTAATCATAAAGAATTTCACCCCTCACTCTTGTTTGGCCTTCATGCTTTAGGGGGAATTTGTTACACAATATTTTGTAACAGTCCATGTACTCCCCATTAGTCAATCCTGGAGGACCTCTACAATGACCCTTATGTCTTTTCATATCATGAAGAACATTTCCTTAAATCACTCTTCATCTGCAGAACATTTCTCTCTTACATCATTTCTAGAGAATATTCCTTCAAACTCAGTTTCTTCCCTATGCTGATTTGCAGAGTCTAAAACTAGTCATAGCACCAAGTGGCACCGGTAATCCATCCATGACCTGTACCGACCCTCTTTTTGAATTTAAAAAAAAAATGGAGTCGAAGCTTCCAGGTCCAGAAGCTTTTTGAACGGAAGTCTGGTAAATGGTTAGTCGAGATAGAGCTGAGAGAGGTTGTTTGGGCTCTTTTCCCCTACTAAAATGGAACAAACCAAAAGGGATAAGGCCTCTTCCATCATAAGAGGATCCATGTCCCCTCTGTCAAGATATATAACCTTCTCCTTTTCCAACCTCATCTAGCTAATGAAAGGGAAGGAATAATCTGCAAAATATTGATAGCCAAAACAACTCTTGAGTGCCTTAGCCTTCTAGTTTGTGCTTGTAAAGGGAGAATAAGCTTGAGATTTTTTTGGCTTGGTGCAAAAAGAAAGAAGCCTTGAACTTCCATTGTTTGAGGTGAATCATGAGATGCTAACAGTGGTGCCGGAACTTGAACACATCGAAGGAAACCTACAACACTAAGGTGAAGGTTGTACTTTCCTTTTTTTCATAATAATACAATTGACATTTTGTTTCCTATAATAATTGCATATGATATTTGGTAGACTCCTTAGACGCTTAAGTAGGTTGAATATATATTTTTTGTTATCATCTGTGCTTTAGTTTCTTGTCTATTTGTTTCTGGTGTTTGATTGACATTAAGTAGTTGATCACTGTAGCAAAGACACAAGGACTTCATCAAACCAGGATTAACAATACAAGAGGTAGTATCTTATCCATTCTTGATATAAGGGAACTTATGTGAGATTGTATCATTTGTGGCTATACCCTCTTCCCTGGGCTAGAGGGATGTCTCTATCTGTAGAGAGAATCTTCCTACTCCACAACTTCCCAAAAGTGTTGATGAGTGGTCGGGGTATGAACTTCCTCAATGAAATGATCAGCTCGTTGATTGAGGAATGCTAGGTTTATCAACATAAGAGAACGCCATATCATCCTTAGTCTAATGGAATAGTTGAGGCCTTTAACAAGATCCTAGAAAACTCTCCGATGAAGATTTTTAATGTGCAATGAAATGACTGAGATGTGTGCGTACTTGCAGTGTTATGGACGTACAATACTACTTGCAAGAAGCTAGCAGGTCAGACACCTTTTTGTCTAGTCTATGGCACAAAAGCTGTGATTCCTATGGAATATATCATTCCTAGTCTATGTATAGCAGCTTGCATAGGGGTGGCGGATCATAGAGCCTTGGAAGAGTTGCTCGTGTAGCTAATGGAACTTGAAGAAGAGAAATTCTTGGTTGGATTCCATCACCAAGTCCATCAGGAATGTGAAAAGGCTTGGAACGATCGACACATCAAGCTGCGCACATTCAAGGTAAATGATTTGGTTTTATTATATGATAGTAAGTTCCCTAAGTTTCCAGGAAAGTTTCATATGGACTGGATGGGGCCATATGTCATCAAAGACATCACACATGGGGGTGTGGTTCAGCTCACAAAGCTGAACGAAAAACATTTTTTGGGAAGGGTGAATGGAAGCTGATTCAAGACATATATAGGAGATTTGACTCAATGACCATAAGATGGTAGGACAAACTTAGTGCTTTAGGAAGATGCAAGGAAGCGCGGGATAATACACTACACTACCCGGTTTTAGGAACTACATGGCATGGGGGTTGCACGCAAAAGGGTGACATCACAATATCATAAGGTGCGCGAAGGGAGCTACACTATGAAAAGAGATACACACAACATAGTAAGAAAGTGACTGTTAGAGTCACTATTTATGATTTTATAGCCAGGAGATGGTTAAGAGGAGTGGACGGCTGACATTTAAGGAAAAAATATGTGAATATCTGCCACCAAAATAGCATTAATGGATGAATTTTAGGAGAAGAAATTGGATTTGAATTCAAAATTGCCTAAAAATTACACATTCTGGTCCAACAGAGAACACTTTGCATCCTTAGAGTTTCTGACCTATGTTGTCTTTTGTTTATGAATCATGCATTCTTCAACGATTTGGTCACAAGCCCTACAGTTAATAATTTACCAGATTTAACCTATAAATTCATATGTAATACCATGTTAGGGCCAGGTCTAGCTAAGACTACAAGCACTAGAGGAACTATTTCCTCCAAAGGAGTTATTCGAGAGGTAGTGAGGATGGAAGCTTCTGCTCCTGTGCCTACGGCACTCATGTTGCCTAGACCGAAGCCTACAATTGTGTGAGAAACCCAGAAGATGAGGAAAGACAAGCATAAGAGGATGGTGTTAGTGCGTGAGTGACCTAGGAAACATACTACTGCTCAATTAGAGAAGAAGGATAATCAGCCCGAGAAGGTGGTGGATTTGGCAACTGAACAGGGCATTGAGGGAGCGAAGCCCCTCACCAAGTTTCCTGAGTATATCCCTTTGTGAAAAGGGAAGGAAAGGGTCTCTAAGGACCCAGACTCAGATAATTCCCTTATTCATACACCCCTATTTCCAAAACAGTTAACTTTTGAAGGTCAATGCCCTACGGGAGTTCCCATGTTAAAAATGGAGTATTGGGACCTCATTGACCATGAGCGGTTCCCTCACCTCATGATAGATAATTACAAGAGGCGAGTGTACTACCTAGACTCAGGTGTCACTTAGTTGGAAATGATTGAATGAATCTGCAGAGTGGAGAACTCGGGATTGATGAACCTGTTGTGGGTGCCCCACTATCACCGCACTAATATTAACACCACCTCTATGCGGTTGTTACTTACTCTCATGCACGATGGGTGCTTTTGATTGGTGTGCCTATACCCATCGTAGACATTCTCATCCATAGGATCACACACTTGCTACATGAGGGTTTGAATCCAGCCAAGGAGTTTTGTGGAAAGGTAGGAGAAAGAGACTTGGCAGAGAAGATGAAAAAGAAGTTTGATCTTGTCAAGAAGCCACGTGGCTACTCCATCACATCCGTCAACAATCCCGTGGTGAAGATTGCCACCAAAATACCAGCCGGAAAGGTTATGAGGAAGTGTCACATAGATGAGGTCACAACGCATATGATATCATTAGTTGCATAATGCATGAAGGGCATGTAGTTTAACTATCCGCAGTATTTATGTAGTGAATTAAATGCAAATTGTTGTGAGGTCCAAGATGAGACAAAGCCCTTACACTATGTGTTGTTTCTATTCTCCATAATGTTGGTCACAAAGGAGCTTCCCAAGGACAGTTAGTTTCCTCCATTGAAGGAAGAATTGCCAAAGGCCACACAGTTCACCTCCTTATGGGTCATGAGGGACCTCGTGAGGGTCACAAAAACAAAGACTTTCCAGGTGTTGATGGAAGTGAGCTTCGGCATGGCCATGAACCAGCGCCTAAGGTTGTCCCCAACCTTGTATGAGTAGTTGTCCACATATGCTACGTTTAAGGAAAATTTCCACCGTGTCTACATTCAGGCGAGGAAGGACCTGGATGGGGTGTGCAGATTAGCACACCCCATCCGACCTAGATGTAGGTACCAACAAAGGCATGGGGAGCTCAGTTGAGAAGAAACGAAAGGATGCAGCGAAATAGGTAGCACAAAAGTTGGCCGCACAATAGAAGATGGAAGCCAAAGAGAAGGCTCGCATGGAAAAGGAGTATGCTACAAAGGAATAGGCTGAGCAAGAACAATGCGACTCAAAGCAAATCGAAAAATTTCCCTCGCTCGAAACCGAGGAGGAAGCATAGTTTGTGCAAGGCGGGGAGGCAATGAGGTGAAGAGTACCCCATTTCGACTAAGGAAGCATAGAGAACAGTAGCAAGAGGGTTCCCACAAGAAGAATAAGTTGGCTAAAACATAGGTGGATCCCATCACCTTGATAAAATGTGATCTCAACTAGATCGGTGAAAAAGTGTAGGATGCTACATGAGAACCATTGCAGCAATTCAGGGAACATTACATGCAATCGCTAGGAGATGTCCAGAAGGACCTGTGCAAACTGCAGATCCAATCTAGCAGGATACAGGTGGGCATAGGTCAAGAAAGTGCTGCATAAACAAGCTTGGAATGAGGGACAAGTCAGGTTGTCGGGATGGTAAGGATAGTGAATCTTACAATAGTTTCTTTACCAGAGGGGTCCCTATTGGGAACGATATCCCCCAAGGACAGTTTTGGGGCTAAAAGCCCATGTTTTGGGTCAAATTGTGTAATAAAGTTGTAAAGTATCCGCATTTTGTGGTCGAGGAGGACGAAGGTGTCATGAGTCATAAACGATTGTCCACCCTTATTTGGTAAAGTGTAAAGTCAGCTGTAAAGATCTACGCATGGTCCGCATACCATGGGATTGTATAAAAAGAGCTAAGTAAGTAAGCTCTAAGTAGTGATAAGTCTTGAGTGATAAGGAGGAAGTCTTTAGAGAAGTCTAGGTTTTGGGTCTTAGCGTAGCTAGTGGCTCTGTAGATGAGTGCATGGAGGCCTATGGTGGAAGTCTGCAACTGAGTGCGCAGATTCCTTCAGCTGTGTGCACAAGGCAGATAGAGTCTATAATAGTCTAAAGATATCAATAAAGAGAAGTATTCTAGAAATTTTGTGTATCTATTTCTTGTTAATGCATATGGATAGATTGCATTTTGGGTTTAATATATAATGTTCATGTGATGCGTGAATGTATGTGACTTTATTAGTTAATCAATCACAAGTAAGAATATCTATTTACGCGGTGCCAACTTTTATCATTTAATAATATAAGTAAGACACATAAGATAACTAGGGAATCTATACAATACATTGTCGTAGTAGCGCAAAAGTACTTGAACCCCATCTTAGGACTACGCGAAGGTCAATTTTCCCCTTCGTGGAGGTACTGAAGGGTGGACTAAAGGGCTATACTGACAGAGCCCTACAACTTGGTGACCTATGCAAAAGTAGGAACAAAAGGTACAAACCAACATCACGACCATCTTAGGGTGTGAAAACTTGGTTCCAGTATCCCCCCATACTGCTTCCAGTGAGACATCAGTCTGCGCTCCATGGGCTAATGCAGAAAGGGCCAGTAGTGTAGGGATTTGTTTGGCTAACTAACGTTGAACCTAGGTCAGGCCCCACGTATCCAACAAATGGTTTCGTTGCCTGGTCTAGAATTTTCATAAGAGTTGTGCGATGCCATCTCGCTAGAATCCAACTAAGAAAGAGATCAGAGAATGGTTGGATAGGAAGATCCGTGAATTTGCAGCACAATAGAACATAAATCTATAACTAACAAAGGAACAGTGGATGGATAGGTACCTATATACAGAAATTCATGAGATCCTTTTCTATTCCTTTCCAGTTGAGCTATAAGAGTGGATCATGAAGCTAGCGGATAGCCATGGAAGGTGAAAACTTTATGGTCCTATTGTTTGGATCGTGCAGTTAGTACAAAGACTAGAAGCCTCTGAGGATAAGATCGCATCAAGGGAGGATTTCTGATTGAATTCGCGGTCGATACCTCAGTTAGTTACAACGAGGCAAAGAGGTGATTTTTCGAATGTCCACGAGGTAAGTACTTGAAGTATTTGAATACCTGGATTAAGATGTTATTGTGCAAAAAACAGGTTATGCAGCTACCTTGATGTTCAGAGCTACGGGAATTGGGAAGACTTATAGGAACAAAGGAAGGAGTGTTCTTGAATATAGTCCATTGATTTCACCTCCATTAGGTGACGAAGAAGGAGTAGCACAGGATTCTCTGTGAAGTGAAATTCAGTTGAGAAGACAAGGATTCCCACAACTGTCACCTCCACCCACACCACCTCTAACTTCATCACCATCACCTGCAACTTCCCCCATACTACCATCACCTCCACCGCAGCTCAGCATGGAAAATTCATTGAAGGTACCTTTGTTTAAAGGCTTGGAAAATGAGGACCTGACTAGTTTTGGTTCATTGTGAAAGCTGTGTGGGAACCTTAGGGTGTTATAGATGATCACATGAAGAAGGTAACACTGGTTAGTGCTCTACAGGATCACATGGTCACCTAGTACATTAAGTACTCTAATGATAACCCAAACGCTAGAGTGGCAGACATTCAGACCGCACTGAATAAAGAATTCAGTAGGCCTAAATCTGAAGCACAACTGATTGTAGGGTTCAAGGAAATCGTGATGAAACTAGGCGAGACAACTTGGGAATTGGATTAGAGGTTGAAATGTAAAAACCACGAAGCTAATATGAACTTAACAAATGGATAGCACCACGAGTGGTTTGTGGCTTCGCTCCTGCGACACCTAAGGGTTGCATTGTCACAATAGAAGATTACGACTTAGGTAGAGGCCTTGGAGATTGCAATGATACTACATGAAACACCGATGCAAGATATGAATCTGGGGTTTCAACAGATCCATGTGTAGTTGCAATATCTTTGCCTTGAGATGCAAAGTTTGAAGTAGGATAGAACAGTTCGACTAGAGGTGCATGAAGAGGTATGGTGCCTGAAATGTAAAGGTCAGGGGCATGACAAAGACCATTTCTCTATCTTTTCAAACTATATTGCAGGAGAAGGACCAATGCCTTTGAGGACAGAAGCCAAAGCAAGACCAGGCATGTGGCTTGTTTTGTGGTGCGCTATACGTCAGGTAGGAGTAAAGCATATGACAGATAACTGTCATTTGTTGCAAAAGTTTGTACAAACACCGCAACAACTGATTTGCAAATTCTGTAGGTCGGAAGGGCATGATGAGTGCAACTGAAAAAGTTATGAATTGATGATGGATAGAACACATGCCTATAGGGTTCAGGAAAAAATGAGGCCCCCTGACCAAAATGTAGCAATGGCATGAATATGCTTTCAGGGGTGTAGACGAGGCCGAGGTAGAGGAGGACCCGACCAAGGTTGAGGATAGCTAATGTGCTACAATTGTGGAGGACTAAGACACTATGCTCATGATTGCACTAATCCTACACATCCATCGTGTAAATATTTCACTCTGTTTGATCATGAAATAGAGGACTATCCTATGTTGATAGCTAGGATACATAACAAAGCGGAGTTACCACTGCAACCGACTCAAAACTTGTTGATGATATGCTCTAAGCCTTGCGAAGAGGATCCGAATGTGAATATAGTGCTCTGAAGTGGAGTTGCAATAGGAGCTAATAAAGGGAAACAACCCAAAGACAATGCGTGGGTTCGTAAAGCCCTAGAAAAAGAGGCTAAATTTGATTTGGTGTATGCACACAAAAATTTGATGGAAGCAAAGAAGAGCTTCATTGAGGCCTCCACCTCAAGGATCAAGGATAAGCCTGATCAGTTAATGGACCCTTCTATGCTTACGACCTTTCTAGAAACCTGCATGAAGTTGCTACATGATAGAAAGGTTGTGAAGGGATTACAAGAGCTTATAAAAAGATGCACTGGAAACACTCCAGGTGAATCATTCATGGTATGAAATATTGGTAAGCATAAAACAAGGGCAAGACAAGAAATGAGACTGACCGTGCAGATAGGAGAATATAAAATAGATCAGGTTATTTTGGATCTAGGGTCAGACGTGAACATCCTACCAAAGAAAACATGGGAGTAGATGGGAGGAATCGCATTGTAGTGGTCTCTGATTCAGTTAAGGATGGAAAATCAACATAATATCATTTGCATGGGGTGGTTGCAAGGGGTGAATGTAGATATTGAAGGCACAAGCATGTTGGCTAAATTTGAAGCAATAGAAATTGTGGATGACAACAACCCCTACCTTATGCTCCTTGGCATTGATTGGGCTATTGATACAAATGGGGTAATCAACCTAAAGAAGAGAAATATGATGTTTGAGAAGAAATTTCTTTGCATAATATTACCCCTAGATCTTGTTGAAGGATCACGCTATACTGAACCAATCTGCGATTATGAGAGTGATGATGATTTGGATTGTATATATAATATAACAACATGAGACGAAGATTGGGTGAATCTGACAATGGATAGATGAATTACATGGGATCGTGAGAGTTCTTGCACCTTAGACTCAACACTTCTAGGCTCTGGATTAGGAATTGCGTGCTACGCCCCGCAAGATTGTGGGGTACACACAAGGGTAGCTTTGATTATTGGCATGAGTGTAGAAGGATGATGAGAACACACTTTGGGAAGCCGAAGGTACGAATGACAGAAAAATATGATGGAAAGGATGATCTGTGCACACACTTGGCCAAATGGGCTCAAGCTTATGGAGTGAAGCCCCAACCAGAATGGGTGCATTTGTTCTGCCACACCTTGGATGTCATCCCAATGAACTGGTGCTTAGAAATAGAGCTCCTCCATGGTATAGGTGAATGGGATATTTTGCACGAAGGATTCATAATGACATTCGATTTTGAAGATGGGTTTGACTGTATTGGCAAAGAACTACAAGAAGTGAAAGCAACAATCTTTAGGATACCACAGGATCCACTAGATTTGATTCAACCCAATTCCACTATTCAGCTGAGTCACGCGTTGGAATGATATAATGTGACCACTGAAGAAGAAGATGAGGATTCGCAAAAGATCGATATCCCTGAAACAGAGGGTCACTATGAGGTTGAGGGATCATAGATTGAAAATCCTGATATAACCGCGCGACTGAAAACGAAACAGGTAAATATTGGTACGGAGGCAGAACCCAAATTTGCGAAGATTAGAGATTATTGGGATGACGCAAGGGTGGATAAGGTCACTAAATTTCTTTGTGAATACCAGGATTTGTTCCCTACCAAGTTTATAGAGCTAAAAGGGATAATAGGAGACATGGGCATTATGAAGATCACATTAAAACCCGACGCGAAGTCGGTTAAGCAAAGGCCTTACCATCTTAATTTGAAGTATAAGGAGAAGGTCTGCTTAGAGCTAGACAAGCTGCTCACAGCAAGCATCATTGTGCTCATAGAAGAATTTGTTTGGGTAAGCCCAATGGTGGTACAGGAAAACAAGCAGAAAGATGAAATAAGGATATGCATGGATCTCAGGAAGTTGAATGAAGCTTGCGTACATGATCCTTTCCCGGCTCCATTCACTGATGAAGTGTTGGACAATGTAGGTGGTCAGGAAGCATATTCCTTCATTGATGGGTTCTCTGGGTACCATCAGATTAAAATCGCACTGGAGGATAGGAGTGAGATTACCTTCGTGACTGAGTTGGGATGTTTTCAGTAGACTGTAATGCCCTTTGGATTCAAGAATGCATCTGCTATTTTTTCATGCATAGTCATTGATGCATTCAAGGAATTTATTCATAAGTTTCTAGAACTATACTTTTATGACTAGACTATGTTTGGTCTGGTGAAATACCATGTGGAAATTTTGCGCCTGATGCAAGATACCTGTCAAAGGTACTAGATCACACTCAATCTGAAGAAGTGCCTATTTTGTGTTCCTTTTGGGACCCTGCTAGGTCATGTGGTAACTAGACAGGGACGGATGGTAGATCCTGTGAAGATCATGGTGATTCTAAACTTGGAAGTGCCAAGGAATGTGAAATATCTGCGTGCCACCCTAGGACATACTAGATATTACAAAAAGTTTATTAAGGGCTATGCCTAGATCATTGCGCCTGTGGAGAAGTTGTTGAAAAAGGATGTCGCATTTTGCTGGAACAAGGACTGCAAGAAAATATTGGATGTATTGAGAGAAACAATGGTCATCACATCGATTTTAGTCTTCCCAGATTGGAAGAAGGAGTTTCATGTACATGTCAACGCATCATGTATAGCACTAGGAGTAGTCCTATCATAGGCTGGCAGAGGAGAATTGGACCATATGATAGCCTTCACAAGCAGAAGGTTATCCAAGGCTCAGAAGAACTATTCCACCACCGAGTGTGAGGGGTCAGCCATGGTATACGCGCTCCAAACATTTAGACACTATTTGCCCAATGGAAATTTTAAGATGTATACAGATCATTCTGCATTGAAATACCTAGTCAATAAGCTTGTTTTGGGGGAGAGAATCTGTAGATGGTTGTTATTTTCCAAGAATATGATTTTGAAGTTATTATGAAGCCTGGACGACTGAACATGGGACCATACCATCTATCACACATCGAAATAGAGGAAGAGCCAACTAACTTGGAGGATGGATTGCTTGACGCACAACTATTTGTAGTGCGTGTCACGGATGGTCATTTTGAATATATCATACACTTCCTAACGACATGAACTGCTCCAAAAGGTTACACCATCCAGCAGAAGAAGGAGTTAGTGGTGCGCGTGGCAGACTTTTCTTTCATTACTAGGCATCTGTACAAAATGGGGTTTGATGAAATATTGCGATAATATGTACTGGATTTTGAAAGAAGTAGTATCCTCATGGATGCTCATGGGGGCACCAGAGGAGGTCATTATGCAGGAAGCACAACCGTGTAGGGTTTTGGTGGCTAGCCCTCCATCAAGATTCAAAAGATTATTGCAAGGAATGTGATGTCTGTCAAAGGACTAGCAGGCCATCACGGAGGGATGAGATGCCTCTGAATCCACATATGACATTACAACCCTTTGAGAAATGGGCAATAGATTTTTTGGGGCCCATTCAGCCCCAGGGCAAGAAGACGGGAGCACAGTACATTATCACGACGATGGAGTATTTTAATCAATGGGCTGAGGCAGAACCTTTGAAGGATTACATAGCCATGACTGCTGTGAAGTTCCTCTTTGAGTATGCACTGACATGATTTGGGTGTCTAAATATTTTGATGATTGATTACGGTACACATGTTTTGAGTGAGACAATCAACACGTTGAAGGAGGAATTTTAGGTATATCACTAGAAGAGCACGCCTTATCACCCACAGGCTAACGTGTTGACTAAGGTTTGCAACACTCAGTGAAGTAATTGGGACCTATGCATGCCTGCAGTACTATGGGCCTATTAGAAAACATGCAAGGAGTTCACTGGACAGACACCCTTTAGGCTTGTATATGGTATTGAAGTAGTGATGGCCATGGAATACATTGTGCCTAGTATGCACATAGCGGCACTCACAGGTATGAAAGATTGTAGAGCCCTGGAAGAGAGGCTCGTGCAACTGGCTGAGCTTGAGGAAGAGAGATTTCTAGCTGGATTTCACCAATAGGTCCAAAAGAAGCGTGAAAAAGAATAGCATGACTAGTACATTAAGTTGTGCACCTTTAAGGTAAATGACCTCATTTTGTTATATGACAGTAAGTTTGATAAATTTGTAGGGAAATTCATAATGCACTTTTTAGGGCCATATGTAATTAAGGAGATTACTGATGGAGGAGTAGTTTTGCTGGTCTAATTAAATGGAAATCCCTTCCCAGGAAAGGTGAATGGCAGTGGATTGAAGCCATACACCGGTAGTCTAGCCATGTGACTATATGAGGATAACACAGTCTTAGCACTCAAAGAAGCTTAAAAGAGGCACACTACACTGCCCGAGTTGGGGAGCTGCACGATTGGAGGATTGTGTGAAGCGAGCAAGTGTCACAAGGTTTGCAATGGAGTGAAGCGAGCTGTGCTACCCAGGTAGAAATCACGCAGGTTGGTCAGAAAGTGACCATTAAAGTCATTGCTCATGATTTGATGGTAGAAATGCAGTCAAATGGAGCAGGCGGTTGGAATTTAAGATGGAATCTATGGGTCAGATCCTTTAAAATCTACCGCCAATCCAGAATTAATGAAACGAATGTGGGGGGAACAGTCGGATTTGAATTGAAAATGCCCTATAAATTATAAGTGGCTGCCCAACGAAAAACACTTGTCACTTTGAAAATTGAGTTGTTGAGCTTTGAGGCACAGATGAAACATGAGAACTTTGAAGCTCTGATAGCTAGTTCAATATTTGAGAAATTGTCGAACGTGACATTGGAGTTATTGCAGAACATCATGTCATCACCCACAGAAGTTATGGACACCTAAGAAGTGATAGCCAAGGAGACTGTGCTGGAAGTTGTTATGGAGGAAGAGGAAGTTGCTCCAGAGATTGCTGATGTATTAGCAGAAGTCCCAAATCACCATGGACGCCGAGACTAAAGACGACCCCAACAAAGGAGAGCGTGAAGGAAAAGATGGGCAAGCAGCCTGCAATACTAGTGCATGCATCACCGAGAAGAAATACACCGATGGATAAGCCCACCTCATAGGATAAGGGCAAAGCCATCAATCTGGAGCTAGAGGAGGAGGAAATAGAAGACATCTAGATGGATGACGAGGACTTGGGGATAGATGTGGAGGAAGTTTAAGCACAGGGTTCTGACCATATCACTTGGTTGCCTGAGTACATCCCTTCACACAAGGGCAAGACTAAGGTGCCAATATATATCGATGAGAGCAAGGTCCCCTTGCAAACCCCTCTGCTACAGGATGAGATTTTCTTTGAAGGATGAGACTTGGGGCGGGTTCCTCCGTTAAAGCTTGAAGACTAGGACCTAGCTAACTATGAGAAGTTTCCACCCTTGGCAGTCGAGCAGCTAATGCATAGCATTATTGACACAACCACTGGGATGACCGAATTGGAGTCGCAGAAGTGGCTTAGAGGAGTAGACAAGGTAGGTCTGCTTAGCCTGCTATGGGTGCCGCACTACAACCACACCCTATTATAGTCTTGGTCATCAAGCAGCTGGTATGCTTGGTGAATTTTGGGTGTTTGTGGCTGGAGGAGCCAATACCCATCACTAACAGATTGATCCACAAGATCACGTGGTTTCCTTACATAGGAGAAAATCCGGCCATGATATTTGGCAGAAGAGGTTGCGATCAGGCACTCGTGGAGGCCATGAAGGATAAAATTAAGCTTGTTGAGAAGCTACAGGGATATGCCATCTCAAGTATCAGTGAACCTATAGTAAATGTGGCCACGCAAATTTTGGCCAGGAAGGTGATGAGGAAGTGTCACGCTGAAGAGGTGCTCACACTTTTCATTGTGCTAGCAGTCTTGTTAGGTGTTGATATATCTTTTCTATCTTTTCTTGAGCTGGTTTCATAACATTTGGTATCAGAGCTTTGGATTCTAGGGTTTCGCTACTCCAAACAGGTCATCGTGGCATTTTCGCTATAACTTTTTTTCTGCGATGTTTCAGAAGTTGAAAAAACAACCCATTTGAGAAGTAATTGCGTTGAACCTCGGGTCCAAATTTTAGAGCTTTTCGCGCTATATTTGCGGAGATATGATCTGAGGAAGTTGGTCTTTTTGCAGACTCCTGAATTACATTCCAAACAACTGACCTGGGGAAAATCATCATAACTTTCTCTCTGGGGATCGAATTGAAATTTTGTAAGAAGGTACAGAAAGAGGACGGAATTTAGTTTCTTGTATATCTTTCTCAGATCCAAAGGTCGAACCAGCGACACGTGGCACTTCATAAAATTTCACTCTTCTGTAAAGGTCTATAATCAGGTCATCTTGGGAGATTTCGTATAACTCTTTCTTGGAGAATCCAATTTGGATCAGACTAGTGGCACTGGAAATAGGACACAGAGGGCTACTACAGGTCACAATTTTAGAACTTAAAGATCCGAAAGTACAGAGTTATAGTCGTTTCAAGATCGAACTCCTAAAATCAAGAAAAAGCAAGATGAGGAAGTTTGATGGCAAGGATCCGGTAAATTGGATACTTCAGATGGAGCAATATTTTGATCTACATGGTGTACCATTGTTACAAAAGGTATGTATCGCATCTTCATATTTAGAACTGGATCAATTTTTATGGTATGAAGGGCTTTGTTCTCGTAAACGATTTGTTACGTGGTCTATTTTCACGAAGGAAATGATAGCACATTATGAGGACACAAAGAGAAACACCTTCTTTAGAGCAACACCACAACAATTGGAAAGAGTAAAAGGGATTTGTGACATAGTGGAAAGAAAAATTATGGAAACTAGGAAGCATACCCCTCACAACTATAAAGATGGAAGTGTTTTTTCTCCTAGCCTTCCACAACCTACAAGGGTTACACCACAACAATTGAAAGAAAAAAGAGAAAAAGGGCTTTGTTACAATTGTGATAGCAAATGCACTAAAGGTCATAAGTGTGCTGAGAAGAAATTATTTTACATAGAATATGAAGAGGAGGAAGAAAAAGATCAAGAAACATCAAAAGAAGAAGATATAAGCCAGGACCACACCCCAGAGAAAGAAGAAATGAATCAGACCATATCTTGTAAAGCATTGGCAAGAATTACCACTCCTCAAACTCTCAAGATAGAAGGACATATCAAGAAGAAAAAGGTGCAAGAAGTGAAAGAACACATCGAGAAAGAAGAAATGAATCCAACCATATCTTGTAATTCATAGGTTGAAATTACCACTCCTCAAACTATCAAGATAGAAGGACATATCAAGAAGAAAAATGTTCAAGAAGTGAAAGATCACATCGAGCATCAAGAAATCAATCCAACCATGTCTTGTAAAGGATTGGAAGAAATTACCACTCCTCAAACTCTAGAGATAGAAGGACATATCAAGAAGAAAAAGGTTCAAGCAGTGAAATATCACATCGAGCATCAACAAGAAGTTCTCCAAATTTTAAAGGATAAGGCCACTTCGGTGCAAAATCAAACGAAACAACAGGTAGATCAACATCGTAGTGAAAAATGTTTTGATGTAGGTGATTGGGTGTTTTTACTGCTACATCTCAAGCGAGTTATTTATAAGAAGGAAATGTTGGCAATACTCCATGCACTTAAAAAATGGTGACCTTACCGAATGGGAAGACTCTTCAAGGACGAGTACGTGGAAGCATTGCTTTGTACTATTTCTATTATCCAACCAGATTGGATAAATGAAGCAAGGAATGAATGGAAGAAGGACGAAGAAGTATGGCCACTTATTCAAAAGTTGCAAAAGATCCCAATTCAAACAATATTGCCAAAAATTGAAGAGGAAGGAAAAATCATATTGGAACTTGGAGTAGTCACAGAAACAAGAACCCGACAGCTACGAAATCGATTAATTTCAAAGTATGTCATCAAGTGGAAGAACTTACCCACTGAAGATTCCACATGGGAGGATAAGAATTTTTTACAGAAGCATCAAGAACTACTCAAGCGTTGAGGACAATGCTTTTTGAAGGGGAGGGGCATGTTAGGCCCCTATACTACTAGTGTAACCCCTTACTGTTATTAGTACAACCCACTTATTATATTGAGGTACCCATGTAGTGCCCATATTGCTACTATTGTGCCCCATAGAAGCCCACGATTGTTATTATTATGCCCTTACATTATTATTGTTATGTCGGCTCTGATTATGTTATGACCCCCTAGAATTATCATTGAAGAATTGTTCATTTATGTAATGTAAAAGAGGTTGCCCCCTCGAAGAGGCTGAATTCTAAGGCGTTGATCTATCTTTTCTATCTTTTCTTGAGCTGGTTTCATAACAAGTCCAGTGTGTCGAAGGAGTCTAGTTCAATTTGGTGCACTATCTCTGTGGTGAGTTCCTTGCGAACTGCCGCAAGGCACAAGAGCTCAGCAAGACTTTCCACTACATGTGGCTCTTGCTATCTATTGTGCTAGTAGCATGGGAGCTACCAAAGAATAGTCAATTCCCTTCGGTCACACAAGACCTACCAGAACTAGCGAAGTGCGCTTCACTGTTGGCGACCAAGGATGCGCAAGGCATCAAGGACAACAAGATCTTCTTGATTTTGAGGGAGATGGACATCCACATGCCCATCAATCGCAAACCATGGTTGTCGCTGACTGTGTTTGCCAACCTGTAGGGATACGCGGAGTTTAATGCCGATTTTCACCATGTGTCGATAAGGGCATGGAAGGACCCTGCGCAGACATGGTATGACTTGCATTACCTGGCAACTGATGACTCCATTTATATAGTGCTTGATTGTTGGCTGGCAGAATGGCGCACCACATCAAACTTGGCGGTGTGGGTGAGCAAGTTCATCGTGCAATGCAAGAAGGAGGAGGTCAAGCTCAAGATGGAACAATCGGTCCAGAAGAGGAAGAAGGATCTCATTGACAAGGCCCAAGTAGAGCACAATGCCTCTCATCAGAAGGAGAAGCAAATAGGTGGAACAAACGAGGCTCTAACAAAGGTGTGAGGTCGCTTTCACTCGAGATAGAGGAAGAGACAAATGAGAAGACAAAGCAGCACAACGCGGACCTAGAGGTGACATCCACCCACATCAAACATCCAAGGGAGCAAGAGAAAGAAGGGTCTAAGAAGAAATCCAAGGCCACTAAGACATCGATACACCCAATCACCCTCACAGAGGGAGATTTGCATGACATCAGAGACATGGTGTAAGATGTCACCATGGAGGCCCTACAATAGTTTGAGCAATGCAACAACTAATATTTGGGGCTATCTAGATAGTTCTACAGGATCTACAAACCCACGCATCACAGGCAGGCACCGTGTCCACCAATATCACTATCGGTACTTCAGAAGTTGTCGAGATGCTACACGTGAAGGTCTCTAGCGAGATAGTGATTCCAGATGGAGCATTGACCACAGAGAATGAATCTCATAGGCTAAGTGGAAGCTCCCTCAAGGGAGTATGATTGAATCTAGCAGTGCTCCTTGGTGAGGCACTCCACCTACTGCAGGATGGAGTGATCGCAGAGCTGAGGGCCCGTGAGCACCGTGCCCTATAAGTGATTAGCGAGCAGAGGATTAATAACGAACAAATGGCCATAGAGAGAGACTTTGTCATTGTTGCCATGACCGAGGTAACTGACCAATAAAAATGAATAATTCATGTCATAGAGGAGGCATGCCGAATTGTTTCGGAGTTGGCCATTCCTGAGGAAGAACTAGTGCAGGTGTGTGTCTGCAAGCTAGCTACAGGGGTGTGACACTCACACAAATATGTCAAGGGTTCAGTTGGAATTGAACCTATAGATCACCGAATTAAAGTTGAAGGCCTAGCCTTCAACTCTGCCAGAATTAAAGGAGCAGCATCCAACTGCTATCATAGAGGCAATAGTGACGGTCTATAGTGTAGTAGCAGACTGTACACAACTTTTTGAACAGTCATTTGAGGTCCTGACAAGCCTATAGGAGGACCCTAATGTACAAATACTAGAGACAAAAACATGAGAACTACAATAGCACTATGACAGGGTAGAAGGCACAGTGCAAACTGTCATGCTCACATAGAGAATAACAAAGCTGCAGTAGGAAAAGAAGCTGAAAGAGCAGGTAGATGTAGCGCAGCACAAGGAGGTAGTGTTGAAGGCGCGACTGAATCCATAGCTGGATGAGGCTTACGTGGTCACAGACTCTATTGAAGGAAAGCTTGTGACTCTACAAGCAACTCAACAAAAGCTTTAGGCTGACAGTTCAGGAGTAGTGACCCAGAAGATGGTTGAAGAAGCAAAGCAGGTGGCCGCATAGTGCACGATTGAGGATGCTATCAGACAAGATGAGCTAGGCAGTCTTCACACTAAGATGTCCACTCCCGCAGAGTGACTCAAGCACAGGTCACGATGTTTTTGTTCGGGGCCTGTTGGGAACAGGATCCCCCAAGGATAATTTTGGGGCTAAAAGCCCATGTTTTGGGTCAAATTTTGTAGTAAAGTTGTAAAGTCTCCACATTTTATAGTCACGGAGCATGAAGGTGTCATGAGTCATAAAAGGTTGTCTACCCTTATTTGGTAAAGTGTAAAGTTGGCTGTAAAGATCTACCCATGGTTCGCAAACCATGGGATTGTATAAAAGGAGCTAAGTAAGTAAGCTCTAAGTAGTTATAAGTCTTAACAGATGAGGAAGTCTTTAGAGAAGTCTATGTTTTGGGTCTTAGCATAGGTAGAGGCTCTATAGCTGAGTGTGCAGAGACCTAGGATGGAAGTCCGCAGCTAAGTGCGCAGACCCCTGTAGCTGTGTACCCAGGGCAGATAGAATCTGTTATAGTCTAAAGGTATCAATAAAGAGAAGTATTCTACAAATTCTATGTATCTATTTCTTGTTAATGCATATGGATATATTATGTTTTGGGTTTAATATATAATGTTCATGTGATGCGTGAATGCATATGACTTTATTAGTTAATCAAGCACAAGTAAGAATATTTATTTACGTGGCACTTACTGTGATCGTTTAATAAGATAACTAATACACTTATGATAAGTGGGGAATCTGTACAATAAGTTGTCCTAGCAGCATGAAAGTACCTGAACCACCGTGTTACATAGTAATTTGTCACTGCCTTCACTCTAGTCTTCCTACTATGTCATGTGTCCAAGTCATACATGCTCACATTAGACAAATGCTCTTTGATGTTGCCAAATGACCCACTTTTCCTAAGTTATCTACCTCATCGCGGCTATGGACTAAATATATGTGATGAAGAGCGCTCATAAACAGTCCAGAAGCACTGCCATCATGGAAGTACACCTGATTCCCGCAATGGCCCAATATTATGTCCTAGCATGAGGTTGTTTATAATATTTGGCAATGACCTGACTAGCTAAGTTATTCAATAGCGATGTCAGTGCTATAGATTAGTTATGCCCCCGCAAAGATCTAGATTGGGGAAATTTGTTCCAATAGTCAGCCTTCCAGATGACTCCAGACTTGGTTGTTGGCATAGTTTTTATCACCCTCCTTTCTCTGGCATGGCTGTTCTGTCATTTGTGCTACCTTCCTTGGAGATAAGCTCACTCTTCCACCTTTCATGGAGACTCCTTCTCCTATTTAAACTCTCACCATGGCTATGCATTGCTAGCTTCTAATAGTTGGATAGTTGAGTAGTGTTGTTAGTGTTTGTGAGTTTGCTAGATACCTGGTGTGAGTATGACAAATGTGCGATTGTTGATAGCTTGTGGAAGGTTTTGAAGTGCCCTTAATCTTGTGTAAAACTTATGAGTGAGAGAGACTTGTGTACTGGGAGATCCATCTTCAAAGAGTGAATGCTTGAGGAACATGCTGGCTGGATCCCTCTGAGAAGGCTTGTGACGTTAAGACTTTGGTTATAAGCTTACTCGTATTTCATTATTAATACAATCAATGATGTTTTCCTATGTCTTGTATGTAATTTACTTGATAGCTCATGACTTCTTGACTTTATGAGTAAATATATCATTGTTGTTCTGGTTACATGCTTTGTTGTGTTTCCTTTGCATTGTTTCAAGTTGATCACTCGTTAGGAGAAGGAAGTGGAAGCTGGAGCAATGCAATGGAACTCCATCGACCACTCGTTGAGGTAGGCCTCCAACTATGACTGTTTAAGGAAAGCTATTGTTGATCTGTCCTTGTTTGTGACTGTTACAAATTAATTTATCACTGTCTTCACTCCAGTCTCCCTACTGTGTCATGTGTCCAAGTCATACATGCTCATGTTAGACAAATTCTCTCTGATGTTGCCAAATGACCTATTTTTCCAAAGGTTTCTGCCTCATCACATCTGTTGGCTAAATAAATGCACTAAAGGACACTTCAAAACAGTCCAGAAGCGCTGCCATCGTGGAAGTACACATGATTCTCGCGATGGTCGGATTTCATGTGCCAGCACAACTGTCGCTTGTAATCTTCCATGATGACTTGACTATCTCTGTTATGCAATAGCGATGTCAGCGCGGTAGACCAGTTATGTTCCTGTGATGATCTAGTTTGGGCGAATTTGTTCCAATAGTCGGCCTTCCAGATGACTCCAGACCTGGTTGTTGGCCTAGTTTATGTCGCCCTCCTTTCTCTGGCATGACTGTTCCATCGTTTGTGCTACCTTCCTTGGAGAGAAGCTCATCCTCCCACCTTTCATGGAGACTCCTTCTCCTATTTAAACTCTCACCATTGCTATGTGCTGCTAGTCTGGAGTTCTTAGTCTTTGGAGTGTTTGTCGATAGTGCTGTTAATACTTGTGAGCTTGTTAGATAGCTGGTGTGTGTGTGTGACAAGTGTGGGATCGTTGATAGCTTGAGGAAGGTTGTGAAGTGCCCTTAATCTTGTGTAAAACTTGTGAGTGAGAGAGATTTGTATGTTGGGAGATCCATCTTCAAGAGTGAATGCTTGAGGAACATGCTGGCTGGACTCTCCTGAGAAGGCTTGTGACGTCAAGACTTTGGTTGTAAGCTTACTCTTATTTCATAATTAATGCAATCAATGATGTTTTCCTATGTCTTGTATGTAATGTACTTGATAACTCATGACTTCTTGACATTGTGAGTAAATAGGTCATTGTTGTTTTGGTTACGTGCTTTGTTGTATTTCCTTTGCATTGTTTCAGGTTGATTACTCATTAGGAGAAGGAAGCGGAAGCTGGAGCAGCGCAACGGAACTCCAGCGACTACCGGTTGCGGTAGGCCTCCAACTATGACTGTTTAAGGAAAGCTATTGTTGATCTATCCTTGTTTGTGACTAGACCCACTCTAGGTGTTATAGACATTTTTGTGCCTTACAGCTCTAAGCATGAAATTTCCATAATCCAAGGGATCCTAAGTCCCTAAGAGTGTTGTTCCTACCCCTAGAGGAACAAGGTCAACCAATTACAGCTTCTCCCAGAAGTTCTCCACCAGAAACTGCTCAGAATCAGTCAAATCAGGATCATTTCAGCTGCTCCACTAGCTAGCTGCATTGCATAGCACCCCAGTACACTAGCTAGGTGTGTTGCAACGCACCTAAATGCACTACCAGGGTGCGCTGAGCGGGAAATGACAATTGGCAGTGTCATTCTATGAGGTGGACAGACAATGGAAGCTTCCAGAATCTTCCCCAATGACACTTGCCTCACTGAGTTCGACCAAGGATGAGTAAGAGGCTCTCAGTCTCCAAGTGGAAGCAAGAACTAACAGAGAGAGGCCACAAGTCAAATCATAAGCTGACTCATCCTCTTTGCATACATCTATATATGGATCCCTCATCCCAAAGATCTAGAGGCTGGAATTTTGTACTTTGCAGAGAATTGCTGTTGGTTTTGAGATAGAGATCAGTGCATTGGGTGATTTATGCTTTGTTGGAGGTGAAGAGGGGATTTCTTTGCTGGGGGGTTGATGCTGGATCAGGAATCATCGGTTGTAACTCCTCCTGGACCTTCTTGTGATATCAATAAAACTATTTGAGTTTCTCCTACATGCTTGTGTATCAATGATGTTTTTGTTATATTTGCATGTTTAGCTTAAATCTGATCCTAAGCTATTTATGAATGTAATGCCATGTCTTTGTGTAGTTTTCCTCTTCTGTGATCTTGCAGGAACTTGGTGAAGCTGGGCAAGTAAGGGAGCAGGTAGCTGGAAGCTGTCAAAGAGGAGAGAGATTGGATCAAAGGACTAGCGCAAGACACAGGTTGGTTCATCCTATTCCTCTTCGTTTACAGTTCATAAAGAAGAATACGAAAGTAGTTTTCCTTGTTTGTTGCTAAGGTACTGTCACACCTTAGTGGGATAGGGGCGTTCTGAGTAGACACTTTTCCCGTCAACAAAATGGCGACTCCACTGGGGATCGTGTCTAGTTAGTTTGTTTGTGTTTCTCTTGTTGTTTGTTTCATAAACACAGAAGTAGCAATCGAACTGCATTTGCCATTATCAAATGCAAAGTAGACACCTGCTACTTCAATCCTTTCACTGGATTTGTTTATGATTTGAACAACTGATTCACAAATGATCTGATTACCCTTTGTGATAGCTCTTAGACCTCCTTTAAATCCACCCTCTGATTGTGCATTACTGATTGCTTTTACTCGGCCAAAATCCATAGATTAAACTGCAAACCGTGACCCAGAACCCGGATAGAAGTCTCGTTTCTGCCCCAGCGCAGGCACTATGAAGAGACTCTGCATTTCAACACAGTTCCCGAGAGGGCTACCTACGCTACAATTCAGTTTCTCTGTGTAACAGGTGTGCTGATCAGCCTAGCCCTGTGCAGCTGAGGTTCTTTGCTTCATTTTTTCAGTTTTGTCTCTGATTTTGCAGCCCGTGATCAGTGTGTATCTGTTTAAAAACCCCTTTTCTTTGCCTTAATTCTGCCTCCTTTGTACAAAAAGACTGTATATGTTCTTTGTGTGTTTGTTACATCATTTACAGTTTTCCATTGAAAGAGTAGAATAGTCATACTGTTGTCCTTGGATTTAGATCTGTCGTAAGTGTCGATTTTGATCTTAGGAGAAAGTTTGTTTGCTGTTGACAGTTGATTATGCTTTTACTTTTGCCTTTGGTTTGAATTTGTCTCTTTCTAGTGTCGAAACGAGTGTTTATTTCAAAATCATAAAGTGTCGTAATCTTCTCTACCTTTTGATTTCGAAAAGAAGCTTGTTTGTGTTTTTCACTTGAAAGCAAATTCAGATTTGTACATCAACTTTCTTTTTAGGCATCAATATTAAGAAAGTGAAAACAAATACATGCATATGTGCATTTCCATATTGATAGTCTGTTTGGCTTGATTTAGGAAAAGTGCATTTACAATGTGCTCTTTGCTCTTTGAGAAAAGATTGTGTCTTTCTTTTCCCCTTGTAGCTAGGATTTTCATTGCTGAAAAGAGATAAAAGCTTGCTTATCATCTTTAGTTTGCATTTTAGGAATTACATCTACATCTCGTGGTGATCCCAAAAGGAAAACTTCTAAGAAAGATCAACTTAAAATAAATTGAATGAATCTAACAACGCTTTGCAACTTAACGCACAACATTTAGAGGTCTAGGCTAGAGACGTATTCCGATGTCGTAAAGCCTGGTAATTGTTGTCCTCACTGATGGTTGGGTGATTCCTCCACTTTGAGACGATAAGTGCCAGTACGGACTTGTGCTCCCACGTACCGTCGAGTATATATTGGGATACGCCTATAGGCTTAAAACCTTTTATCCATAGGAAGCCATGTCGGCCGCCCTACTGATCGCAATGCACCGAACACAGCATTCGGGAAGATTGACTACCGTACCGTAAAAAGTATTTTGCAGTTTTGTGATTGGTTTGGTACTCCCTCTACCTAGATCTCCAGAGCAGTCCCTTTCGTTCCTTTTCAGACTCCTTAACGGAAAAGGTCCATCTGAGCACTTGTCACTTCAGGCTCATTAAAAATCGAAGGAGACTAGAGTCATCTTTTGTTTTTTCTCGACTCTTTAAAATTGAAAAAACAAGTTGTGTCCAAGCGTCTTACAATTTATTTTAAACGGAATATGCATCCCCTTTTCCTACGTTGATCTTAGGTTGATAAAATGGAGTCTACCAACCAAGGAATTCCCCTTGGTGGAAATCCTAGTCCCTTCTCCTCTTGGGGAGATGTTGGTGCACCCCATATGGCCACATTGTCGCTTCCAGGATTGACAACTGGCTTGCCGGTCTAGCTCTTCTCAACCAATTTCGTTCAGAACACCACTATTCCTGAACAATCGAATCAGCAACCAGACGAATCTAGAGTTGCCCACCAACCTTCTACTTCCTCTAATTTTTCCTCTCCCCCTTCCTCTTCGCTTGATGGGGCTGGCAAAGCCAAAAGTCAAGTTCCTAAGGAGAAGAAGGAGAAGAAGAAGAAAGAGAAGAAGAAGAAGGAGCCAAAGGCGAATGGGGGAAAACGAGTGTCGTCTAACGAAAATCCGCACACTGCACCGACCAGGCCTAAATCGCCATGTGTCATTTGCAGAGGAGACCACTTTCACAGAGATTGTCCTTGCATCCCTCGGATACTAAGGGACTGGTCTCCTCGTTTGCACAATCTAGTGTCATCAACCTCTGATGATCATGTTGAAAGCACACCGTCAACTAGCGAAAGTGAAGCCTCAGGACAAAAATGGAAAGCTAGATTTCCCTGTAAACTGTGCAAAGGCAATCATGCTGTCCACCGTTGTCCCTTCTTAGACGAAGCGAAGAGAGTTTTGGATGATCGTCCGGTTTCACCGTTACGACTTCCTCCTGGATATAAAAAACTCTTGCCGAGTCCGTCGCTAGTTGAGAATCCAGCTGGCTCGCTCAAGTGGTCAGCTGAAGCGCCTATCATCGAAGATAAACCATCTGAATCCATACCAGACGAAAGTCAAAGGGTTGAGGCGGCAGTTGACCCGGTCTTGCCTTCAGAGGTTTTATCTTCGGATGATACAGTCACTGAAGAGAACAAGGATGACACCGTCCAAATTCTCTTCATCAACACAGACTCCGACGAACATGGGGGCAATCTACCCATTCCCTTACCACAGGAGGGAAGTTCATCAGAGCCATACCTGGCCGTCTACTCGGTCCCACCTCCAAGCAACCTAGTTGTCTCCTTCGACTGGAATCAACTAGGCAGACCCCGTTTACCAGCAAGCATACCATTCCGAATTATCGTTCAAATATATAGAATGGTCATGGCTGGTACCATCATAGATGAGGGGGCTTCTGTGAGTATCCTTTCCTCTATTGCTTGGAAAGCACTTGGTTCGCCATCGCTGTTGCCTGAGATGAGAAATCTGACAGGCTTTGATAAAGGAACCAGTCGACCTTTAGGGGTCCTTCCCAATGTGCCCATAACATTGAGAGGGAAGACAGTTCAAATGAACGTAATGGTAGTTCAAGGACCCTTGGATTATAACCTACTCCTTGGACGAGACTATATTTATTGCATGGTAGCCATCGTCTCCTCACTCTTTAGAGTAATGTGTTTTCCGCATGAAGGACGAGTGGTCAAGCTCGTGGACCAGCTTTCATTTCCCAGATCACGCATCACAAATAGTCATATACCATCCCTAAATGGTCTCTTCACGCAAGAAATGTCTCAATCCCCAGTCTGTCCTCCCGATAAGTGCGAGTAATTCGGAGGGATATGACTAAAACCCAGGGGGCATGCGTCCTGGTCTGCTTCGGTAGGAAAACTTCGGGTATAGAGTAGGTTTCCGCGGGAGAATATGACTAGTCTGTACCCCGTCCATGATTGGAAGAGGGGTTATTCTAGAATAAGATTCTCTTGTCAAAGTTATGTGAGTTGGCGAGCACCGCCACTCACCTTTTTTATCTCGGTAGACATCGCCGAAGAAGTGTTTTGTTTACACCGTAAATAGAACAATCTTTGGGTAACCTGTAAGAGGTAGTACCCTTCCTGATAAAACGAATGTTTTGTCAGCTCGAATAAAGGGTGACCCTTCCTGATTAAACGAATGTTTTGTCAGCTCGAATAGAGGGAGACCTCGAAACTCTGTTTTATACCTGGGGGCATGCAAACCTTTTGGAATGCAAGCGAGGGGTGACTATTTATTTTTTAAAATTTTTAGGACCTCTAACCCTTTAAACTCGTAGGATTAGTCGTCACCTAACTTGCATAAAGAAAGGATGTGGGGCAAAAATCTAAAAATTGCCATTTTTATATGAGACATTCTTATCATGTTACTGGATTAATCGAGCAGTTTTAGCACATAGTTCAAGCTCGTTAAAAAATAAACATAAGACATGAGAAAGTGTTTCCACCCGCGTTTAAGCTCATTAAAAAATGAACTATTCTCCGGTAAATAACCACCGTGAATGAAGATTTCAGCCATTAAAGCCTTGGTCGTGTTTGCACCGTCACCTCCACTTTTCCATTGGCCGATCATTCACCTCCATTTGATTGTTTACCCATTTTTGAGGAACAGCTGCGAAGAGTGATTTCACTAGCCATCCTTGTGACACTGCCGTGATTGGAAAATTCCAAACCTTACCTGGAATCAGCTGCTACCCATTTTATCACTCGTTCCTCAAAAGACGAGTCTTCTTTAAGCTCTTTTCAACTGACTCGTAAAATATGAAAAGATTGCAGAGTTTTGGCCTTCCAGCTCGTTAAAGCGACCGGAAGTGCTATCCCTCCTCTAGATTTTAATCTTTTTGGACCTAAGGGATTATTGCACAAAAAGATCAAGCGCTTGTTTTGTTCGGCTCGTTAAAGCTAATCGAAAATTCATCCCTTCTGTATTGTTTTATACTTTTTCGGACTCAAGGGATTAGATGATGAAAAAGGAATTTTGGAGTTACCTTTACGTACCTTTTCGGACTCTCTAAAAATGAAAAGGACCGAGTTATCTTTGTCGTTAAACTCGTTAAAAAGATTAATAGCGACAAACTTGTCTTTAGTCGAGAACGAGTTTCACTATCGCTAGGCTCGTTAAAACATAGCGATGGGTTTGCCCGAAGGGCAAATTATAGAACAAGCATATGTTATCCTCCTCAAGCTTGACAAAAATAAAGAGGTACTGGTCAGCAATGACTGGGGAAAAATTGGGAAGAAACTCAAAGAATCTTTATTGGTAGCAAGTCGCTCTTGAACATGACACTTCCACTCCATGCCTGAGTCGGGTTGGGTTGTTTCATTCACCGGTCACATCACCATGGTCACGCCATACCATCCACATTTGGGGTAAATGCTACCAATCCATCACATAAGTGTCGCCGACATGTTCAAGAGAAGTCATCCAGAGAAGTCACCCGTGTCCCATCCACTACCATACATTATACTTCATTCCTTCATGACCGCCATCCTAAACCATATATCATCAGATCGTTTTCACCTCCATCAAAATCATTTGCTCTATTCCATGTCATTGATGTGGGATTCATCAAGGCCCTCCTTTGACGGATCACTTCTTGTCGACATCAGCTCATTATCCAAGAAGTTGATCTAGGAACACCCCATTCAGTACTTTGAAGCTTGCATGCCTCAATGGCAAGTTTCTCACTTCCGGCCACAGGTATACATCAATGACCTTCGACTGAAAGATTTTGCGTGGTGTTCGACGCCAAGTCCTTTATTCACACCATGTGAATTGTACTGCAGTACCTTGAGGGTCATCATCATTATCGGTGATTCCTCTCGCGCTTGTTAACAGTTTACATCATCGACTGGTAATCAAGCGATGTCTTTCCATGTTCGACTTCAAAACATTTCTCACATGGATCGACTTGTACTTCGAGTGAAGATCGGACGAGATTGAAGACCCCGGATCTAGTTTCATCCATCCGAGCTGTGATATATATTCAAGAAAAATAAAAACATTGACATGTACAGCATTGCAGCACAGATAGTCATCCTACCAAAAGGATGATGACTCCATCAGAATCATCAGTCTACCATCAGACGATTGTCTGTCCTGTGTACATAAAAATGAGTTTATAGAGCTGAGCATGGGAATGCCCGCCTCAGCTAGATCATGAAAACAATATGAAGATAATGTATTGTATTGTATCTTATTACAGGTCTCCTCCCAGCATTGAAAGAACTTCGGATCCTCCTAATAAAGCATTTCACCCGATAAACAGCCTCATACTTTAGGGGGCAACTATTATAGACATTTTTGTGCCTTACAACTCTAAGCATGAAATGTCCATAATCCAAGGGATCCTAAGTCCCTAAGAGTGTTGTTCCTACCCCTAGAGGAACAAGGTCAACCAATTACAGCTTCTCCCAGAAGTTCTCCACCAGAAACTGCTCAGAATCAATCAAATCAGGATCATTTCAACTGCTCCACTAGCTAGCTGCGTTGCATAGCACCCCAGTACACTAGCTAGGTGCGTTGCAATGCACCTAAATGCACTACCAGGGTGCGCTGAGCGGGAAATGACAAATGGCAGTGTCATTCCGCGAGGTGGACAGACAATGGAAGCTTCCAGAATCTTCCCCAATGACACTTGCCTCACTGAGTTCGACCAAGGATGAGTAAGAGGCTCTCAGTCTCCAAGTGGAAGCAAGAACTGACAGAGAGAGGCCACAAGTACATAAGCTGACTCATCCTCTTTGCATACATCTATATATGGATCCCTCATCCCAGAGATCCAGAGGCTGGAATTTTGTACTTTGCAGAGAATTGCTGTTGGTTTTGAGATAGAGATCAGTGCATTGGGTGATTTATGCTTTGTTGGAGGTGAAGAGGGGATTCCTTTGCTGGGAGGTTGATGCTGGATCAGGAATCATCGGTTGTAACTCCTCCTGGACCTTCTTGTGATATCAATAAAACTATTTGAGTTTCTCCTACATGCTTGTGTATCAATGATGTTTTTGTTATATTTGCATGTTTAGCTTAAATCTGATCCTAAGCTATTTATGAATGTAATGCCATGTCTTTGTGTAGTTTTCCTCTTCTGTGATCTTGCAGGAACTTGGTGAAGCTGGGCACGTAAGGGAGCAGGTAGCTGGAAGCTGTCAAAGAGGAGAGAGATTGGATCAAAGGACTAGCGCAAGACACAGGTTGGTTCATCCTATTCCTCTTCGTTTACAGTTCATAAAGAAGAATACGAAAGTAGTTTTCCTTGTTTGTTGCTAAGGTACTGTCACACCTTAGTGGGATAGGGGCGTTCTGAGTAGACACTTTTCCCATCAACACTAGGGCTAGAGGGTTTGCCTCTGTCCATAGAGGGAACACTTTCCTGCATCACAAATTGGCGAATCCGTTGGGGAGCTGGCCTTTGTTCTTTTCTTGTTTACTCTTGTCTTGGTTTTTGTTTTGCTCTCTTTTGAAGTATTGGGGATTAGTTATCAGTCTTTTGAGTTTCCTGGCCTGATCTGGGAAATGTCCTTATTTGATTAAAGATTGATTGTCTTTGCTTTGGGATTTTTTGGTTCACCTGTTACTATTTTGAACATTATCGCGGCTTTTAATTTAACAGTCGTGCTGTCATCGCGTCACCTCTTTTGTAGTATCATGTTCATCGCGTAATTACGCTTAACAGTTTTGACGGTTCTGTTAATCGAACCATCGTGGAAAGGTCGTGTACTTCCACACTGACATCGCTTTGTTGCTGTGTATTGTTCTTTATCAGTGCTTTATTGCTAGTGTATTGCCCGCACTGATTGCTATAGAGTTGAATTTTTCAATTCTGCCTCCTGAATTCGTCAGTCTTGCTAGTCCTTTGCTATTCTCACTTGTTTGATGACTTGTTTTTCACTGTTTAGAGGTTGAGGCACTCTCTTGTGAGCTTTTTTGAATGAGTCTTTTCTTTTTGCTTTGTGACCTAGTTTTATTGTTTCAAATCCTTTGAATCAGTTTTGATTGGTTGCTTGTTTGAAAGGTTTCGTTTGCTGCTTGCTGTTGGTTTGATTGAGCCTTCCCATTTGCTTGCTTTTGGTTGATTGTTTAGTGATTGTTATTGGACCAATCTCAGCATTGATTCGATTTCTCTTCACTACCCAGACATAGATTACAATTGTTTGGATCAACCATTTTTCCACATTTGTTTGTTGCTTATTGGTTTCTTTTAGATTAGGGGCATCAAAATCAAAAAATTGCATTTCATTTAGCATGCGAAAGTGAAAGTGAATTTGCATTTCAAGTTGCATACTGAAAAGCAAATGATTAAATCTCTCAATAGTAGTATTTGTGCACTTTAGCAATTGGTGTTTGTTTGCATTGAGTGACTGTTTGTTGCCTTGGTTTTCTTGGTTTGGGAATGATCTCTCTACCCTCCCATAGGTAGGTGTTCATCGAAGAAAAAGGATATTTCATTCATTGTAGCTACATCCTAGGTTCTGTTATATACATACAGTAAGGCCTGAAAACTGAAACATAATCCAAGATCAACTTCAAAATGAACTGAATAAATATAACAACGCATTGGAACATAACGCACACATTTAGAGGTATAGGCTAGAGACATGCTTCGGCATCGTTAAACCTAGTCACTGTTGTTTCCACTCAAGGTTGGGTGATCCTCCTTTTGTGACTCAATAGTGATCTAGCACGGAATTGTGCTCCCACGTACCGCCGAGTATATGGGGAGACCCCACTAGGTTATCATCCTTTATCCATAGGAAGCCATGTTTGCCACCTTACAAGCCGTAACGTATCGAACACAGCATTTGGGAAGATTGATTGCCATACAGAAAGACCTTGGTTTTCATATGACTGCCAAGGTGTATTTGCAGTTTTACGGATTTGTTTAGTAAATATTTTGCCTAGTTCTCCAGAGTAGTCACTTTCGTTCCTTTTTGGACTCCCTAAAAGAAAAGGTCCATCTAAGCACTTGTCACTTCAGGCTCATTAAATATTCAAAGGTGACTAGAGTCATCTTTTGTCCTTTTCTCGACTCTTTAAAAATGAAAAGGTCAAGTTTTGTTCCTGTGTCTTAAAATTTATTTGGCCATGATTCACATTTACCCGGTTAGATCTTCTTTGCATTAGCTTGAGTAGGGTCCTTTCTCATTAGTTTTCCTAGGATCTTTTGAAGTCATCATCCTGGCGGAATCACCGATCCCATCTCCCGTTCTGAGTGACCAAGGGTCTCCTTCTTCTATTGCCCCTGAGGTACTGGTTGTGAGTGATACTATCCCTGTTATTCTGAGTATCCAACCGATTAACTCTCGCGCTCCAGAGGACGAGACTTACGAAATTCACTGGAACCCTATTTGGGAGCCTTCCGAAGAAGAGATTCCTGGTACTCCTCCTAGTGTTTTAGTCCCAATGTCTTCTTCTGATATGGAGGACACATCCCCTGTCACGAGTGAAGAATCCATTGCGATGAGCGCTAAAATTCCCACCTCAATGGAAACTCCACCTTTTCATATCACCCCTCTTGGTGTTACGTTGCCTCTACGCTATAAGGCATTGAGGGATGTTATTTCTTCTAAGATTCCCCCTACGAGTTCTATGTGGTCACACACCATCACTCCGACCTCTGAGTCCTTTATTCCTTAAATTCACAATGTGCCTGTCACTTCCGTCCTAACTATTCCAACTGTCTGTGTGGCTGCTTCAACCCCCATTATCGGTGCCATTACTGCATTCTCAGTCATGACCACTGTTGCCGGACCTTCTTCAGGCTCAGCTAATAGTGGCCCATCGGCATCCGTACCCAGAGTTGTTGACCCTACACTAAGTGCCCCACCTTCTTCTGGTTCTATCCCAGTAGGGGGGGCATACGATCAATATTTGCATGCTCTTCAGAATGCAGATCCTCAAAATCCGTTTCATTATTATGATTCTAGAGGAGCTCATATCTATTACTGCGGACCTCTGCCACCTCAGCCTGCAGTTGAGGTCACAGTCCCGTTATCCGTTGCTTGGACCCCCACTAGTTATGGTGGTGGCCAAGTATCACCTGCACATCTTCAAGGACCACCTCATCAAGGCCAACCGTCTTACATGCAAACCTCTCATGGGTAGCAGTATTACGGGCAGTCTTATCCAGGACGGCCTGGAGGCCCACAAGGACAACCCTTTTAGGGACAACCTTCGACCTCTGGTGGTCCGTGTTTTGCCTATTTTGTGCAACCTTCTGGTAATCCGAGACAACCTTACAGGCAACAAGGCCAACCTGGTGTCCAGCAAGGTTATCCTTCTTAGCAAGTCGGTCAACCTTATGTTCAGCAAGGCCAACCCACCATCTAGTATGGTCAAACATCTGAACAAGTTGGTCAGCCTCAAATCCAATTGGGTCAACCAACTGTCCAGTCCGCTCAGCCATCTGGTCTATTAGGACAACCCTCAGTTGTGCAAGGACAACCCAACACCCAGCAAGCTCAACCTTCTAGGCAGATGGGTCAATCTCAATCTCAACTGGGTCAACCTTTTGGCCAGATGGCTCAGCCTCAATTCTCAGGACATCCTTCTGGGCCTGCTCAACCAGGCACTCAAATGATTGTTGCTTCTCAAGCTCAACCCAGTTTTCAGCCCCAGGCTGGACCCTAGACACAATCTGGTCTTCAAATGCAGGTCAGACCTCAATCCCAATCAGCTTATCAAATGCAACCTGCCTCTCAGGCTCAGTTTGGAGCCCAGCCACCTTATGGTTTCCAGCAATCCCAAGGGAAAGCTTAATTTGCCCCGTATCAAAATTATCAACAACTGCAGGCGAGTCCTTATCAAAATTACCAGCAACCTTATGTTGCTCCTGCAAGTCAAGTTAGTAATCAATGGAATGCTGGGGGGAAAATCCAGGGTCCGCCATCCTATAATCCCTATGGAAAAAATCCCTACGGACAAAACCCTCCTGAGCCAAATCCGTCTGGACAAAATCAATGGGGGTAGCCGCCAGTTGGCTGGAACTTTGGTGCCCCTTCCTACCCACAGCCCCAAATGTCCTTTAACCCTCAATTACCCTTTTTAGCAATGTTGGAATTACCGGATGTGTCCAAACTGACCAATGATCCTATTCTTCATAATCCGTATTGGCCCCCAGTTCCAACTAAGATTCTCGGTGATTGTCCCAAATTTGATGGTAAAGCTGGAGAAGATCCCCAAGCTCACGTCATGACTTATCATCTATGGTGTTCATCGAATTCGTGGCTTGATGATTCAATCTAGCTCCACCTTTTTCAAAGGACTCTCACTGGCTCTGCTGCTAAATGATATATTGAGTTATCTCGTGGATCTTTTTAGGATTTAAACTCGTTGGCTATGGAATTTTTAACTCATTTTCAGTTGCCAATTTGTTATGAAACGGGCACACACCTCCTGACATCCTTAAAACAGACAACAGTTACGCACATCTCTGATCATATCCATGAATGGAGTTGGCATCGTCATTTGATTAAGTTTTGGATTCCCGATCAGCTCCTCACCGACTAGTTCACGACCTCATTTGTCAGTCTGATAGCATGGGACATTGCTATGGGGGCATGTGTAATTGAAGAGCAAGCTATTGTGCACGCTCAGTACCTTGACTTGGTTTACTCCCAGTCTAGTACGCTATATGATTATTTGCTTGATGCCCCGAGACCAGGAACTTCCAAAGCATCACCAACACCATCTATTGACAGTATCATCGGTTCCGTTAATCCGCCCTCAAAGAAAACTTTCGCGAACCCTCGGAAGTAAAAGTTGAATGCTTCGAATGAAAATACTTCTCAGGCTGTATCTAATTCTGGTAGTACTTCTGAGGTTAACGCCGTCTAGTCCACCATAGCGAACAAGGTCTCAAAAGGAAAGAAAAAGGGAAAAGGAAAGAATAAAGCGGATCAACCTAAGCAGGATTCCCCTAAACCTCCACCCAAGGAGGGTGCCAAAGGCAAACCCAAGTACCCTTGTCTTATATGTGACAAGGATCACTATACCAAAGACTGCCCAAGGCGGTCTGAAGTTAGTCATTTGTTGAAAGGTGCTCCTGAGACTCCTGCTGTGCTCAAAGAACCGTTTCCCTTGCAGTAAACACAAATGGTGGCTGATCCATCTCAATCCTCTTCTCCCTTTGGTTCTCAAGTATTTATGGCTGGGACAATCCCCGTCCACATCAGTACTCAGGAAAAAGAGTATCCATGACCTGCCAGAAAAGAGTCTGAGGTCCCCTCTAGTGCTCCTCTGTCCAGTTCTGGTCCACTCCATATCGAGAGACTTGGCACTGAGACGCCCGTCCGACCCCCTCCGAAAGGTGTACTCCGGAAATCTTCTTACAACCCTGATGCTCGTGCTACCCAGCACTATAGCATTGTTGAGGACTTAGCCCAGGCTCCGTCAGCTGTGTCCACTTTAGAAGTACTCCAGAGCTACCCCTCTCAGAGGAAGTCCTTGCTATTGACCATCGGCGGCATAGACCTGGCTGACTCGGATGTGATTACTTTTGACCTGGAAAGCCATATACCATGACTGCCTCACCAAATTTCCTTCCTCATACACGTCATCATCAATTCCAAAATGATTCATCGTACAGTCATTGATGAAGGTGCTTCATCTTGCATCATGTCTGTTGCCTGTTGGAAGGCTATTGGTTCTCCGACTCTGAGCCAGTCTCCTACGACCTTGGAAGACTTTGATGGGAGAGAGTATCACCCTTATGGTATACTCCAACATTTTCCAATTACTTTGGAAGGGAAGACGGTTGAAGTGGAAGTTGAAGTTGTTGATGCTAATCTTACCTACAACCTCCTTCTGGGACGTAGCTGGACATATGCCATGCGAGCGATGGCTTCATCTCTATTCTGTGTCATTCATTTCCCTCATCAGGGGAAGATCGTCACCATAGACCAGTTATCCTTCTTCGCCTCCTCTTCTGAAGGCAATGTACCTTTTGTGGAGCATACCTCCATTCCATATGAGAGTGTGGGAGTTGGACTTTTTAAAGATCCTGCCCTCATGGGTGTGTTTTCACTCCCACCTCCTAACGCCGCTCCTATCAATATGATTTCCGTTCACTCTGATCCATGGGTTCTTCCCCCGCTGATCAGGTAGAATCTTGGGGCGATGAGATGTCGTTGACTCCTACTGAGCTCAACTACATCGAAATTGTTTCTGCATCAGCTCCACCTTCTGAAATTGCTCCTTCGAGTAGGGCTCCCGGCTCATACGCTCATTCCCCTTGGTTTGGAGATGATGCTTCTTCAGATCCTTTAAAGGAAATATTTCCTTCTGATGAAGCCATTATCGAGACCATGTCTCTCGAGGAACCCCCTTGCTCTGATCGTCACCATCATTCCTCGTTTCTCCCTGCCCACCGGGAAATGCTTACCTGTCTCGAGCGGTTTGATCCTTGTCTCCCATCTCAAACCCTTCAGACACCCATTCAATTTTATCAAGTGTCTTCTAAAGGAAATATGGGAAACATCATGCAAACCTAGCCCATCGACATCTCTATGAAAGCAGGGATTTTCGAGCATATCCATATCGGAGTATCTTGTGCTCTGGAGGAAATTCAGCTCTATACTGATCTTTTTCGCGAATTTCGTGATGTCTTTGCTTGGTCCTACGAAGAAATGCCTGGCATTGATCCTAGCATAGTGGTGCATGAGATACCTACATATCCGGGTGTTAAGCCTATTCATCAACGTCTATGCCTCGTGCACCCCCGAAAGGCTGCAGCCATAAAAGCGGAAGTTGAAAAGCTTCCTAAGGCTGGTTTTATTTACCCCATCCCACTCACAGATTAGGTCTCTAGTATCGTCCCTGTGACTAAAAAATAGGGTACCATTCGAGTCTGTGTTGATTATCATGATATTAACTGGGCCTGTCCCAAAGATAACTTCCCCACACCCTTCATTGACCAACTCATTGATGAGTGTGCCGAGAGCGAAATGTATTCATTCATGGACGGTTTTTCTGGTTATAACCAGATCAATATTGTGCCCATAGATCAACACAAGACTGCCTTTATCTGTCTGTGGGGAACTTTCGCTACAAAAATCTCCCTTTCGATTTGAAGAATGCTGGTGCTACCTTCCAAAGTGCAATGTCCTATGCATTCCATGACATTCTTCACATTGTACAACCATACCTGGATGATCTACCAGCTCATTCAGAAAAATGTCAGGACCATCCCGCTCATCTTCGCGAAATCTTTCTCCGCTGTCGAGACTGCCGCATCAGGCTTAATCCTCATAAATGTGTCTTCTACGTGGAGTCGGGCAGACTGCTCAGGTCCCCCTGGCTCTTTGCAGCAATTACCAAGCTTACAAGGCAAAGCAAATTTTCTAAGATGATTCATTCTGAACTATGCCGAAGTGGTTAAAGGTTTCACACGGTTATTAAAGTGAGATACCCCTTTTCATTGGGATGCCGCTACTCAAGAGTCCTTCGAGCATCTCAAGGGTCTCCTTGTTTCCACTCCATTGTTGTGTCCTCCAAATTATCATCGCGACTATACTCTATATTTGGCCGCTGCCGATACCACTATTAGCATGGTTCTCGTTCAAGATGACGATGATGACACTAAGCATGTCATATATTATCTCAACCACAATCTTCTAGGTACGGAAACTTGATACGCTTACGTCGAGAAGCTAGCATTGGCCGCCGTTTGTGCCATCCAACATTTCCACCATTATATCTTATTGCGTACTACGACCGTGGTTTCTGATTGCAACCCGATGACATACATTCTGTCACGTCAGTTACTGGGGGGCAAGTACTCGAAGTGGATCGTTATCCTCCAAGAGTTCGACTTGGAATTCACCACCACCAAGTCTAAGAAATCCCTTGTCTTTGCTGAGTTACTTTGCTCTTTGCCATCTCCTACCGTGCCCTCTCGATCAGAGGACCATATCCCGGACGAAACTCTGTTCCTAATCAGCACCCTCGATCCTTGGTACGGGGATATCATTGTATATTTGCAGACATCCTCCTTTCGTCCCGATGTGTCTAAGGATGCTCGGTGATGGATTCGTCATCAGTCTCAGCCTTATCATATCATTGGGAACACCCTGTACCGTCTCGGCGTTGATTCCGTTCTTCACCGATGCCTAACATTTGAGGAAGATGAGCGAGTTTTGAATGACTGCCATTCTGGTGCCTGTGGTGGTCACATGTTCGGATATGGTACTGCTCAAAAGATCCTCCGCGCTGGTTATTTTTGGCCCTCCATCTTTAAGGATTGCATTCTTGTCATCCGCTCCTGTCACGAGTGCTAGATCTACCAGCGGAAGATGCGTGCGCCTCCCACTCCATTGCACCCTGTTGTTACCGTCGGCTCTTTTGCAAAATGCGGCATTGATTATATGACCTGTAACCCTCGCTCGGCCGGGGGGCATGGGTATATTATCGTTGCCATTGATTACTTCACAAAATGGGTCGAGGCGATGCCCACATTATCTGAAGATGGTCACACAGTGGTGCAATTTTTGTTTAATCATGTTATTTCACGGTTCGGAGTCCCTCAGGCTATCGTCACTGATCACAGGAAGCATTTCCGTAATCACATGATGACCGAGCTAACAACCTAGCTAGGCTTACGGCATGATAGTTCGACTCCATACTATCCTCAGGCCAATGGCCAAGTAGAAGTTGTTAACAAGGTTCTAGTTACGATGCTTCAATGTACCATTGGCATGCACAAGCCTAACTGGCACTTGATGTTGTTCTCCGCCTTGTGGGCCTACCGAACCTCTGTGAAGGATGCCACCGGTTTCACTCCATTTCAATTAGTTTATGGACTGGAGGCTACCCTTCCAATTGAGTGCGAGATCCCTTCTTTGAAGTTGGTCGTCGAATTACTTCCCAACACTACTCTAGTAGAAGAACACCTTCTTTACCTAGAACGGCTGGAGGAGACCCGTCGGCTAGCCTCTTAGCTATCGAAGCATAGAAGAAGAGAGTGAAAACTCACTTCGATCATACTATCCATCCTTGTTCTTTTGTTTAGGGAGATGTAGTCCTCCTCTACGATCAAGCGAATGATAAGCTGGGGGCAGGCAAACTCGAGCCCATGTGGCTTGGGCTTTATATTGTGAAGAGAGTTTTGCAGAAAGGGGCATCTCAATAAGCCCTGAAACGGGTTGTACTTGAAAAAGTACTATGCATGAATACCATGCACTTTGGTATGTACGTACGTGTGTTTTAGCAGGTGTGTTGTGTGTGTGTTTTCATGTTTTGTCTTGGTGTGAAGGCGTGATTGCCGCTTATTGTGTCTTTTGCTTCTTGTGCAGATGTCTGGTGCACCTTACGTTGGTTTCACCGATGGTGCCTGCCGTAGTACTCGCAAATTATCCTCTGCGGCATGGGTGATCTATGATCCTCGTGGTGAGTTGATAGATCTTCAAGGTGTGTGTTTAGGTTGTACCACAAACAATGTCGTTGAATATAGTGTTGTGATTGAGTTACTAGCCGAGGCGATTAATCTCGGTATTCATGCATTGGTTGTGAACCTGGACTCTCAACTTGTCGTCCACCAGCTCAATGGGTGATATTCCATCAGAGACCATCGCATTTTAAGGTTGTATTTACGTGTTAAATTGTTAGAGAGGAATTTTGATTTCATTACATATCAGCATATTCCACAACACTTAAACACATTAACTGATGCATTGGCTAATCATGTATTGAATAGACATTTGTGTAACATGTAATAAAAACATTATACAAGAAAGCATGTAAAGCATAATAATAGACCATAGGAATATGTATATATATATATATATATATCCGAGGCACTCAAAAATAAGTGTACATGTCCAAATAAAGTGTGTGTTCTCCGTACATCTGAGACACATGTCTCTCAAAAATCACCAGAAGGAAATAAAAACCTAGGAATCTATTGTGGTGGGTTGTGCTCCCTATAGTACACCACTACTCGTGTCACCCGCCTCAACAGGTGGTGCATCCTAGGTTTCACTCCTACTGTGTGGATCTGGGATGCTCTAGGGACCTCCTCGATCCCCATATAATCTAGAATCCCTGCTAGCAGGCCCTCAAGGTTCTGGATCACTGTCTCCATCGTATCATCATCTGGAGGAGCCAGGGCTAGTGCTGCAATGCCCTGTGCATCCCTCCGCACCTCTGGAGCCAGCCCGATGGGTCTCACTGGTCCTACATCTGCATACCATAGCATTCGTCATTAGGACATGTACATGGAAAAATAAAAAAACATCATAAAAATAAAAAGTCAAAAAATGAGATCAAGTGTCTTACGACCGTCATCCCACTACTCTCCAGCAGGCAGTTGCATGTTAGGATCTCCGTGGAAGTCCATGCTAGCATATGGCCAATCCTCCAGGAAGATTATCTGTCACTCCAGCCACTCTCGGAAAAATGTCCCCCACGCCACTGGTCGTCCACCACCTCCTTGTGGCATGATATGAGCCCATCGCGTGGCCCTCGTCTCATGTGGCCTGGGTAAGTCGACATCCATGTCCTGTAACTGTAGTGCCGGAACCCGCTCCAGTATGAGCAGGACTAAGATGGATCCATAACCAAACTGCTTCGTCTCTCCGCGATGGCAGTTGGTGAGTTGCCTCTTTATGTTCGCCGTCACCGTCTCTGCGCAGTTAAACATGGTGGGATTGAGACCCTTGAGAGCCAGCCAGAGCTAGGTCTTCGAAGCCTCATGTTGGGCTTGGGAGCCCGCTACCCGTGTCACCATGAAAAGCATAGAACAAAGGATTACGTCATCCACTATTGGGATTGCCACCTTCCCACTCCTTGTCTTCCATGCCCGTGGGCACACTTGAGCCATCAGCATATCTAAGGAATCACCCTCAGGTCGCTGCCCCTCCAGAATGGGCCTCTCACCTCGACGGGACAGCCCGGTCAAAAAATATATGTCTGTAGAGTCAAACTCGATATCCCGGCCTCATATGATGAATTTCCCATCTATGGGATTCCAGGCCCTGATTAGTAGCTCCAGCAAGTTAGGTTGTGACCATAGGTGTGGAGTTAGGAAGAATTTGAGCAATCCGCATGCCCGTAATGCGTTTCGGCACCCCGCATCGGCAAAAGCTTCTATATCATTGTTATCATGCACGCATTCTTTCCAGACGAATGCCATTATAGCCTGCAGGACAAGAAAAGTTGGATTAGTACTTCATTTGGAAAATTCAACGCTGAATTTGCATTAAAACATAAGTTCGCGGCGTCATCGCATCTGTTTTAAAAATAGATGTGATGGCATGAGGTCCCTAGTTCAGACCTTTTGCAATCATCGCGGAAGTACACCACTTTTCTGCAATGATTGGAGCGCACTTTTGTAAAATTTTCTCGGCCATCGCGGACCCGATAGGGTAAACCCGCGATGACCGAGCGACAGAACCCAGTTTGAAAATCCACCTAAACTAACACTTGGAACGTTCAAAACGCATGAAAAAAGTATTAAAATGAAGCGCAGGGCAACGTGTGTCTACCTGGAACTAGTTTCGGGATGAATGATGCACGGACAGGGCCGAATTTCGCTCGCCAACTTCAGTGCTCCAAGTTGCTCCACGGTAAATTGAACAGTGCTATGGTAAAAATGAATGAGTTAATCCTTTTTTATAGTGATTTTTGCAAATTTAAAAATTACATTTCATAAATGTGGGTTTTTCTCATTGTTTTACCATATGGATAGTCAAAATATGCTTTTTAACTATGTTTTTATATGTATTGTTCATATTATCTCGAATGGGTTTACGTGTGACGTGTTTTTGTGCAGAGCTTCAGGTAGTGGAATTACGACAGTCTCATATACACTTGATCCCGAAAAGTCATCTTTAAGCTCTTTTCCGACTTGAAAAATGAAAAGATGGCCGAGTTTCCCTCTTGACTCGTTAAAAAGAAACGAGAGGCGGTCGTCTTTAAGCTCTTTTTTTGACCTTTTAAACACAAAAAAATTGTCGGGCTTTTGTCATTTCAGGCTCGTTATTGGTTGCGAAACGACGTAAAGTACTCCTTGATCGTAATGGTTAGGCGGTTCTTTCGGGTATTGTTTTATACTTTTTCGGGCTCAAGAGACACAAATCTACGAAAAAGGACCTCCCTAGAGTTTTCTTTTCTGTGTCTTTTTCAAACTCTCTAAACATGAAAAAGATTCTGAGTTTTACCTATGTCAGACTCGTTAAACCCTGATGACATTGGACTCGTCACCATGACGAGACTCGAGCTTCTCCTTCCTAGAGCTCGTTAAATCATTACTAGGTTGGACTCAACAACAGGTTTATCATTAATTGTCTATGGTAGCTAGTCACTCTTGAGCATCGACAATTTTCCTTCTCGTCAGGTTGGGACATCCATACGTCATCACTTGGTCTTCCGCGGGTTTGGGTTCTCATTCTAGTCTCATTCCATTTGATTCATGCCGTCTCCATCGAGCCTCTGATCCCTTGGTGCCTGAATGCTGCCACCCCCCTCCGGAGTCGTGTCGCCGACATGTTCAAGAGTATAATCCTTCTACAGTTTACACCTTCGTCTTCTCCTCTGATACTCTGTTTTGCCATCTACTACTTGTTCCTTATCTAATGTCTTTGATGGGGGAAACATTATGGCCCTCCTGCGATTGGTCGTCTCCTGTCAACATCAGCTCATTATCCAGGAGATTGACCTAGAGATCCCCTTTGGTGCCTTAGAGCTTGTATGCCTCAATGGCAAGTTCTTCGCACCTGACAGTCGACTTTCATCATTGGTCATCGATTGGGTGATTCCACGAGTGTTTGACTTCAGCTCCATTTTCACACTTCGTGGATTGTGCTAGGTAGTACCTTGAGAGCCATTGACATTATTGGTGGTTTCTCTCACGCTTGTTAACGGTTTTCATCGTTGACCGGTAATCAAGCGATGGTCTATCATGCTTGACCTCAGCACGTCTATTCGCATGTTAGGATTTGTACTATGATCAGATGTGTTCAAGACCCCAAACTCAGATTACACATGTTCGGGTTGGGTAGATTGGTTTTTGATTACATGACTCATTGATGGATGGCTGCGACCATACCTGAGTCTTCATGGGTGGTTGCGACCATACCTTTATTATCATCATGGTCTCATTAGCTGGATGGTTGCGTCCATACCACATACCTATTTCGTATGTCTTTTGGATGGCTGTACCCATGCCTAGACTACATGTACTTCATTATCAGAGATATCAGTTGTACTTGCATGCAGGTTCTTCTAGATGGTGTTCCAGTTCAGTCAGTTTCGTAAAGCATTTCACCCCTCCCTCTCTCTCGAGCTTCATACTTTAGGGAGCATTTGTTACACAGTAATTTGTCACTGTCTTCACTCCAGTCTCCCTACTATGTCATGTGTCCAAGTCATACATGCTCATGTTAGACAAATGCTCTTTGATGTTGCCAAATGACCTACTTTTCCAAAGGTTTCTGCCTCATTGCGTCTGTTGGCTAAATAAATGCACTGAAGGATGCTTCAAAACAGTCCAGAAGCGTTGCCATCATAGAAGTACACGTGATTCCTGCGATGGTTGGATTTAATGTGCCAGCGCAACTGTCGCTTGTAATATTCTGCGATGACCTGACTATCTTTGTTACGCAATAGCGATGTCAGCGCGACAGACCAGTTATGTTCCCGCGATGATCCAGTTTGGGTGAATTTGTTCCAACAATCGGCCTTCTAGATGACTCCAGACCTGGTTGTTGGCCTAGTTTATGTCTCCCTCCTTTCTCTGGCATGATTGTTCCATCATTTGCGCTACCTTCCTTGGAGATAAGCTCCTCCTCCTACCTTTCATGGAGACTCCTTCTCCTATTTAAATTCTCACCATTGCTATGTGCTGCTAGTTTGGAGTTCTTAGTCTTTGGAGTGGTTGTTGATAGTGCTGTTAGTACTTGTGAGCTTGTTAGTGCTGGTGTGTGTGTGACAAGTGTGGGATTGTTGATAGCTTGAGGAAGGTTTTGAAGTGCCCTTAATCTTGTGTAAAACTTGTGAGTGAGAGAGACTTGTATGTTGGGAGATCCATCTTCAAGAGTGAATGCTTGAGGAACATGCTGGCTGGACCCTCCTGAGAAGGCTTGTGACGTCAAGACTTTGGTTGTAAGCTTACTCTTATTTCATAATTAATGCAATCAATGATGTTTTCCTATGTCTTGTATGTAATGTACTTGATAGCTCATGACTTCTTGACTTTGTGAGTAAATAGATCATTGTTGTTCTGGTTACGTGCTTTGTTGTATTTCCTTTGCATTGTTTCAGGATGATTACTCATTAGGAGAAGGAAGCGGAAGCTAGAGCAATGCAACGGAACTCGATTGACCACCGGTTGAGGTAGGCCTCCAACTATGACTGTTTGAGGAAAGCTATTGTTGATCTGTCCTTGTTTGTGACTAGACCCACTCTAGGGCTAGAGGGGTTGCCTCTGTCTGTAGAGGTAACACTTTCCTACATCACAATGACTAGACCCACTCTAGGGCTAGAGGGGTTGCCTCTGTCCATAGAGGGGACACTTTCCTACATCACAAATTGGCAACTCTGCTGGGGAGGTTCAGCCTTTGTTCTTTTCTTGTTTACTCTTGTCTTGGTTTTTGATTTGGTCTCTTTTGAAGTTTTGGGGATTAGTTATCAGTCTCTTGAGTTTCCTGGGTTGATCTGGGAAATACCCCTATTTGATTGAAGGATTGACTATTTTTGATTTGGGAGTTTTGGTTCACCTGTCATTGTTTTGAAAGTCATCGCAGATTTAAATTTAACAGTCATGATGTCATCACGCTCACCCTTTTGTAATATCCTGTTCATCGCATAATTACACCTTACAATCGTGATGGTTCTGAAAATCCGACCATTGTGGAAAAGTCATGCACCTCCACACTGACATCGCTCTGTTGCTACGACTAGTGCTTTATCAGCGCTTGTTGCTTGTGTATTACCCGTGCTGATTGTTGTAGAATTGATTTTCTCAATTCTGCCTCCTGAGTCCATCAGTCTTGCTAGTCCCTTGCTTTTCTCACTTGTTTCATAACTTGTTTTTCATTGTTTATAGGTTGAGGCACCCTTTTATGAGCTTCGTTGAATGAATCTTGCTTTTTTCTTATGTGACCTAGTTCATCGTTTCAAGTCTCTTAGATCAGTTTGGCTTGGTTGCTTGTTTGCTCAAGATTCATTTGCAGCATGTTGTTGGTTTGATTGAGCCTTCCCCTTTGCTTGTATTTGGTTGATTGCTTAGTAACTATTATTGAACCAATCTTTGGCATTGATTCGATTTCTCTTCACTACCGAACATAGATTACAATTGTTTGGATCAACCATTTTTTTCAACACTTGCTTGTTGCTTATTTGTTTCTTCTAGATAAAAAGACATCAAAATCAAAAAGTTTGCATTCATTTAGTATATGAAAGTGAAAGTGAATTTGCATTTCAAGTTTGCATATTGGAAAGTGAATGTTTAAATCTCTCATTAGTAGTATCTGTGCACTTTAGGAATTGATGTCTGTATGCATTGAGTGACTGCTTTTGTTTTCTTGGTTTTCTTGATTTGGGAATGATCTCTCTACCCTCCTATAGGTTGGTGTTCATTGAAGAAAAAGGATATTTTCATTCATTCTAGCTGCATCCTAGGATTTGTTGTATACACATGGTAAGGCTTGAAAACTGAAACATAATTCAAGATCAACTTCAAAATGAACTGAAAAAACCTAACAACGCATTGGAACATAACGCACACTATTTAGAGGTCTAGGCTAGAGACGTGCTTTGGCATCGTTAAACCTAGTCACTTTTGTTTTCACTCAAGGTTGGGTGATTCCTCCTTCTGTGACTCAATAATGGTCTAGCACGGAATTGTGCTCCCATGTACCATCGAGTATATGTTGGGAGACCCCACTAGGTTATCATCCTTTATCCTTAGGAAGTTGTGTCTACCGCCTTACAAGCCGTAACACACCGAACACAACATTCAGGAAGATTGACTACCGTACGGAAAGTCCTTGGTTTTCATATGACTGCCAAGGTGTATATGCAGTTTTACAGATTTGTCTGGTAAACCTTTTGCCTAGTTCTCCAGAGTAGTCACTTTCGTTCCTTTTTGGACTCCCTAAAAGAAAAGGTCCATCTGAGCACTTGTCACTTCAGGCTCATTAAATATTCGAAGGTGACTAGAGTCATCCTTTTGTCCTTTTCTCAACTCTTTAAAGATGAAAAGGTCAAGTCCTCTTCCTATGTCTTAAAATTTATTCGGCCACGATTCACATTTACCCGGTTAGATCTTGTTTGTGTTAGCTTGAGTAGGGTTCTTTCTCGTTAGTTTTCCTAGGGTTTTTGAATCATCATCCTGGTGGAATCACTAATCCCGTCTCGCATTCCATGTGACCAAGGGTCTCCTTCTTTTGTTGCTCCTGAGATACCGGTTGTTAGTGATACTCTCCCTGTTATTCCATGTATCCAACCGATTAACTCTCGTCCTCCAGAGGACGAGTCTTATGATATTCACTAGAACGCCATTTGGGAGCCTTCCAAAGAAGATATTCCCGATACTCCTCCTAGTGTTTCGGTCCCAATGTCTTCCTCTGACATGGAGGACACATCCCCAGTCATGAGTGAAGAATCCGTTGCGACGAGCGGTGAAATTCCTATCTCAACGGAAACTAAACCTTTCCATGTCACCCCTCTTGGTGTCACACTACCTTTATGCTATAAGGCTTTGAGAGATGTTATGGGTTCTAGGACCTCCCTTACGAGTTCTATGTGGTCTCACACTGTCACTCTGACTTCAGAGTCTTTTATTCCTCAAATTCACAATGTGTCTGTCACCTCAGTCCCTACTATTCCAATTGTCTGTGTGGCTTCTTCAACCCTTGTTTTTGGTGTTGTTACTGCATCCTCAGTTGTCACCACTATTGCTAGACCTTTGTCCGGATCAACAAATAGTGGTCCGTTAGCATCTGTACCCATAATTGTTGATCCTATACTAAGTTCCCCACCTTCTTCTGGTTCCATTGCAGTAGGGGGGGCATACAATCAATATTTGCATGCTCTTTAGAATCCAGATCCCCAAGATCCATTTCATTATTACGATTCTCGAGGAGCTCATATCTATTACCCTAGACCTTTAACCTCTGAGCCTGTGGTTGAGGTTACGGTTCCGTTATCTATTGCTTGGGGTACCACTAGTTATCATGGTGCCCAAGTACCCCCTGCAAATTTTCAAGGACCACCTTATCAAGGTCAGTCGTCTTACACGCAACCCTCTTATGGGCAGCAGTATTACAGGCAGCCTTATCCAGGGCAACTTGGAGGCCCACAAGGCCAACCCTTCCAGGGCAACCTTCGGCCTCTGGTGGTTCATCTTTTACCTATTTCGGGCAACCTTCTGGTAATCTGGGACAACATTATATGCAAGAAGGCCAACCTGGTGTCCAGCAAGGCTACCCTTCTGGGCAAGTCGGTCAACCTTATGTTTAGCAAGGCCAACTGACTATCCAGTTTGGTCAACCATCTGGACAAGTTGATCACCCTCAAATCCAATCAGGTCAACCAACTGTCCAGTTTTCTCAGCCATCTGGTCCATCAGAACAACCCTCAGTTGTGCAAGGACAACCCAATACCCAGCAAGCTCAACCTTTTGGGCAAATGGGTCAACCTCAATCTCAACTAGGTCAACCTTTTAGCCAGGTGGCTCAGCCTTAGTTCTCTCAAGGACATCCATCTGGGCCTACTCAACCGGGCACTCAAATGATTTTTGCTTCTCAAGCTCAACCCAGTTTTCAGCCCCAGTCTGGACTCCAGACCCAATCTAGTTTTCAAATGCAGCCTGGCTCCCAGGCTTAATTTGGAGCCCAGCCACCTTATGGTTTCTAGCAATCCCAAGGGAAAACCCAATTTTCCCTGTACCAAAGTTATCAACAATTGTAGGTGAGTCCTTAATAGAATTACCAGTAACTGTATGTTGCTCCTGTGGGCCAAGTTAGTAATAAATGGAATGCTGGGGGGCAAATCTAGGGTCAGCCACCTTATAACCCCTATGGACAAAATCCCTACGGACAGAACCCTCCTGGGCCAAATCTGTTTGGACAAAATCAATGGGGGCAACAAGCAGCTGGCTGGAACTCTAGTGCTACCTCCTATCCGCGGCCTCAGATGTCCTTTAACCCTCAATTACCCTTTTTAGCAATGTTGGAATTACTAGATGTGTCCAAACTAACAAATGATCCTATCCTTCATAATCCGTATTGGCCACCGGTTCCAACTAAGATTCCCAGTGATTGTCCCAAATTTGATGGTAAAGCTGGAGAAGATCCCCAAGCCCATGTTATGAATTATCATTTATGGTGTTCGTCAAATTCATGGCTTGATGATTCGATCTGGCTCTGCCTTTTTCAATGGACCCTCACTAGCTCTGCTGCTAAATGGTATATTGAGTTTGCTCGCAGATCTTTTCAGGATTTTAACTCGTTGGCTATGGCATTTTTAACACATTTTCAGTTGCCAATTCAATATGAAATGGGCACACACCTCCTGGCATCCTTGAAACAAACAATGGCTACGCATATCTTTGATCATATCCATCAATGGAGATGGCGTTGCCATTTGATTAAGTTTTGGATTCCCGATCAGCTTCTCACTGCCTGGTTTATGACCTCATTTGTCAGTCCGATAGTGCACGACATTGCTATGGGGGCATGTGTGACTGAAGAGCAGGTTATTGCACATGCTCAGTACCTTGACTTGGTTTACTCCCAGTTCGATACGCTATATGATTATTTGCCTGATGCTCGAGACCCAGAACCTCCAAAGCCCTGTCAGCACCATCTGTTGACGGTGTCATTGGTTCCATTAATCCACCTTTGAAGAAATCTTCCATGAACCCTGGGAAGAAAAGTTGAATGCTACAAATGAAAATACTTCTCAGGCTATATCCAATTCTGGTAATACTTCCAAGCTTAACGCCGTCCAGTCCACCATGGCAGACAAAGCCTCAAAAGGAAAGAAGAAGGGAAAAGGAAAGAATAAAGCTTATCAACCCAAGTAGGATTCCCCTAAACCTCCACCTAAGGAAGGTACCAAATGCAAGCCTAAGTATCCTTGCCTTATCTGTGACGGGGATCACTATACCAAAGACTGCCCGAGGTGGTCTGAAGTTAGTCGTTTGTTGAAAGGTGCTCCCATGACTCCTCTCATGATCAAAGAGCCTTTTCCCTCCCAGCAAATTAAAATGGTGGCTAATCCATCTCAATCCTCTTCTCCCTTTGGCTCTCAAGTTTTTATGGCTGGGACGATTCCTGTCCACATTAGTACTTGAGCAAAAGAGTATTCGTCACCTTCCAGGAAAGAGCCTAAGGTTCCCTCTAGCACTCCTCCATTCAGTTCTGGTTTACTCCATATCGAGAGACCTAGCATTGAGACGCCTGTCTGACCCCCTCCTAAAGGTGTACTCCGGAAATATTCTTATAACCCTAATGCTCGTGCTACTCAGCACTATAGCATCGTTGAGGACTTAGCCCAGGCTCCGTCAATTATGTCTGCTCTCAAATTTATCCAGAGTTGCCCCTCTCAGAGGAAGTCCTTGCTATTGGCTATCGGTGGCATTGACTCGGCTGACTCGGATCTGATCACTTTTGACCTAGAGAGCCATATACCAAGACTGCCTAACCAAACCACCTTCCTTATCTAGGTCATCATCAATTCTAAAATGATTCATCGTACCTTCATTGATGAAGGTGCTTTGACTTATATAATATCTATTGCATGTTGGAAGGCTATTGGTTCTCGGACTCTAAGATAGTCTCCTACGACCTTGGAAGCCTTTGATGGGAAAGAGTCTATCCCTTATGGTATACTCCAACGCTTGCCTATTACTTTGGAAGGGAAGACGGTCGAAGTGGAAGTTGAAGTTGTTGATGCCAATCTTACTTACAACCTCCTTCTGGGATGAAGCTGTACATACGCCATGCGAGCCATGGCTTCATCTCTATTTCATGTCATTCGTTTCCCACATCAGGGGAAGATTATCACAGTAGACCAGCTGTCTTTCTTTGCCTCCTCTTCCGAAGGCAACGTGCCCTTTGTGGAGCATACCTCTATCCCATGTGAGAATGTGAGAGCTAGACTTTTTAAAGATCCTGTCCTGATGGGTGTTTTTTTAGTCCCACCTCCCAACGTCGCTCCTATTAATATGATTTCTGTTTGCTCTGATCCTTGGGTTCTCCCCCCCTCCGATCAGATAGACTCATGGGGCAATGAGATGTCGTTGAGTCCTGTCGAGCTCAACTATGTCGAAATTGTTTCTGCATCTGCTCCTTCGAGCAGAGCTCTTGACTTGTACACTCATTCCCCCTGGCTTGGAGATGATGCTTCTTTAGACCCTTTAAAGGAAATATTTGCTTCTGATGAAGCCATTATCGAGACCATGTCTCTCGAGGAACCCCCTTGGTTGATCATCACCATCGTTCCTCGTTTCTCCCTGCCCACCGAGAAATGCTTACCTGTCTCGAGCGATTTACTCCTTGTCTCCCATCCCAACCCCTTCAGACACCCATTCAAGTTTATCAAGTGTCTTCTGAAGGGAACATGGGAAACATCATGCAAACCCAGCCGATCGACATCTCTGTTAAACTAGGGATTGTCGAGTACATCCATGTTGGAGTAACTTGTACTCCAGAGGAGATCCAGCTCTATACTAATTGTTTTTGTGAATTCCATGATGTCTTCGCTTGGTCTTATGAAGAAATGCCTGCCATCGATCCTAGCATCGTGGTGCATGAGATACCTATGTATCCGAGTGCTAAGCCTATTCGGCAGTGTTTATGCCCCGTGCACCCCCGAAAGGCTGCGGCTATTAAAGCAGAAGTTGAAAAGCTTCTTAAGGCTGGTTTTATTTACCCCATCCCACTCACAGATTGGGTCTCCAATATCATCCCTGTGACTAAAAAATAGGGCACTATCAGAGTCTGTGTTGATTACCATGATATTAATCGGGCCTGTCTCAAAGATAACTTCCCCACACCCTTCATTGATGAGTGTGCTGGGAGTGAAATGTATTCATTCATGGACAGTTTTTCTGGTTATAACCATATTAATATTGCGCCTGCCGATCAGCACAAAATCACCTTTATCTATCCGTGGGGCACTTTTGCCTACAAAAAAACTCCCTTTCAGTTTGAAAAATGCTTGTGCTACCTTCCAACGTGCAATGTCTTATGAATTGCATGATATTCAACACATTGTGCAACCGTACCTAGATGATCTACCAGCTCATTCAACTAAACGCTAAGACTACCCTGCTCATCTTCACGAAATCTTTCTCCACTGTCGACACTACCGCATTAGGCTTAATCCTCATAAGTGTGTCTTGTACGTTGAGTCAGGAAGACTTCTCGAGTTTATCATCTCCTGAGAGGGCATCCATTTGGATCCCCTTAAAGTCGAGGCTATTCTGAATCTTCCTCCCCCTGCTTCTTTGCAGCAATTGTAGAGTTTGCAGGGAAAAGCGAATTTTTTACGACGATTCATTCCAAAGTATGCTGAAGTGGCCAAAGGTTTTACACTACTATTGAAGTGGGATACACCTTTTCTTTGGGATGCCACTGCTCAAGAGTCTTTCAAGCGCCTCAAGGTTGTTCTTGTCTCTGCTCCATTGTTGCATCCTCCTAATTATCATCGTGACTATACTCTGTATTTGGTTGCTGTCGATACCACTATTGGCATGGTTCTCGTTCAATATGACGATGATGACACTGAGCATGTCATTTATTATCTCAGCCGCAATCTACTAGATACAGAAACTCGATATGCTTGTGTTGAGAAGTTGGCTTTAGCCACTTTCTGTGCCGTCCAACATTTCCACCATTATATCTTGTTGTGCACTACGACAGTGGTTTTTTATTGCAACCCGATGACATACATCCTGTCACGTCAACTGCTGGGGGGCAAGTACTCGAAGTGGATTGTTATCCTCCAAGAATTCGACTTGGAATTCACCACTGCCAAGTCTAAGAAATCCCTTGTCTTTGTTGAATTGCTTTGCTCTCTGCCATCTCTTACCGCGCCCTCTCGGTTAGAGGACCATATTCCAGACGAAACTCTGTTCTTAATCAGCACCCTCGATCCCTGATATGGGGATATCATTGACTATCTACAGACATCCTCTTTTCATCCCGATATTTCTAAGGATGCTCAGCGATGGATTCATCATCAGTCTTAGCCCCATCGTATTATTGGGGACACCCTGTATTGTCTCAGCACCAAATTTGTTCTTCGCTGATGCTTAACATTCGAGGAAGCTGAGCGATTTTTAAATGACTGCCATTCTAGCACCTGTGGCAGTCACATGTCCAGATATGCTACTGCTCAAAAGATCCTCTGTGCCGGTTACTTTTGGCCCTCCATATTTAAGGATTACATTCTTGCCATTCGCTCCTGTCACGAGTGTCAAATCTACCAGCGAAAGATGCGCGTGCCCCCTGCTCCATTGTACCCTGTTGTTACTGTCGGCCATTTTGCAAAATGGGGCATTGATTATATGACCTGTAACCCTCACTCGGTCAGGGGGCATGGGTATATCATCGTTGCCATTGATTACTTCACAAAATGGGCCGAGGCGATGCCCACACTATCTGAAGACGATCACACAATGGCGCAATTTTTGTTTAATCATGTTATCTCACGGTTCGGAATCCCTCAAGCTATTGTCACTAATCACGGTAAGCATTTTCATAATCATATGATGACTGAGCTAACAACCCAGCTAGGCTTGTTACATGATAGCTCGACTCCATACTATCCTTAGGCCAATGGCCAAGTAGAAGCCGTCAACAAGCTTCTAGTTATGATGCTTCAACGCACCATTGGCATGCACAAGTCTAATTGGCACTTGATGTTGTTCTCTGCCTTATGGGCCTACCAAACTTCTGTGAAGGATGCCACTGGTTTCACTCCATTCCGATTAGTTTACGGACTAGAGGCTACCCTTCCCATCGAGTGCGAGGTCCCTTCTTTGAAATTAGCTGTCGAATTATTCCCCAACACTACTCTGGTAGAAGAACGCCTTCTTTACCTAGAACGGCTGGACAAGACTCGTCGACTAGCTTCTCTAGCTATCGAAGCATAGAAGAAGAGAGTGAAAACTCACTTCGATCATACTGTCCATCCTTGTTCTTTTGTTCAAGGAGATTTAGTCCTGCTCTACGATCAAGCGAATGATAAGCTAGGGGTAGGCAAATTCAAGCCTATGTGGCACGGGCCTTATATTGTAAAGTAAGTCTTGAAAAAAGGGGCCTATGAGCTGATTGATTATGAAGGAATCCTCTAGATAAGCCCCGAAATGGGCTTTACTTGAAAAAGTATTATGCGTGAATTTCATGCAATTTGATTTGTACATACGTGTGTTTTTAGCAGGTGTGGTGTGTGTGTGTGTTTTCATGTTTTGGCTTGGTATGTAGGCATGAGTGCTGCTTATTTTGTCTTTTTCTTCTTGTGTAGATGTCTGGTGCACCTTACATTGGTTTCGCTAATGGTGCCTGCCGCAGTACTCGCAACTTGTCTTCTGTGGCATGGGTGATCTACGATCCTCATGGTGAGTTGATAGACCTTCAAGGTGTTTTTCTAGGTTGTACCACGAACAATGTCACTGAATATAGTGTTATTATTGAGTTACTAGCCGAGGCAATCAATCTCAGTATTCATACATTAGTTGTGACCCCGGAGTCTCAGCTTGTCGTCCACCAACTCAATGGGCGATATTCCATTAGAGACCATCGGATTTTAAGGTTGTATTTACGTGTTAAATTGTTAGAAAGGAATTTTGATTTCATCACATATCAGCATATTCCACGAAGATTAAACACGTTAACTAATGCATTAGCTAACCATGTATTAGACAGACATTTGCATAACATGTAATCAAAGTAGCATATAAGAAGCATGTAAAACACAATAATGAACCATAGGAATATGTATATATATATATATATATATATATATATATATATATCTTGCGGCACATCGAGATGCTCAAAAAATAAGTGTACATGTCCCAATAGAGTCTGTGTTCCCCATACATCTTAGACACATGTCTCTCAAAAAATCACTAGCAGGAAATAAAACCTAGGTGTCTACTGCGGTGGGTTATGCTCCCTATAGCACACCACCACTCGTACCACCCACCTCAACAGGTGGTGCACCCTAGGTTCCACTCCTACTGTGTGGATCTGGAATGTTATGGGGACCTCCTCGATCCCCATGTAATCTGGGATCCCTGCTGTTAGGCCCTCAAGGTTCTAGGCCACTGTCTGCACCGTATCATCAACTAGGGGAGCCAAAGCTAGTGTTGCGATGCCCTGCGCATCCCTCCATGCCTTTGGAGCCAGCCTGATGGATCTCACTGGTCCTACATTTGCATACCATAGTGTTCGTCATTAGGACATATACATGGAAAACCAAAAACATCATAAAAAATAAAATGTAAAATAATGTGATCAAGTGTCTTACCACCATCATCCCACTGCTCTCCAGTGGGTAGCTGCATGGCACGATCTTCGCGGAAGTCCATGCTAGCATACAGTAAATCCTTAATGAAGATTGTTTGATGCTCCAGCCACTCTCGAAATAGTTTCCCCCATGACACTGGTCATTCGCCACCTCCTTGTGGCATGACGTGTGCCCACCGTGTGGCCCTGGGCTCACGTGGTCTGGGAAAATCCAAATCCATGTCTTGTAACTGCAATGCTAACACTTGCTCCAGCATGAGCGGGACTAAGATGGACCCATAGCCAAACTGCTTCGTCTCTCCTCGATAGCAGTTGGTAAGTTGCCTCTTCATGTTTGTCGTCACCGTTTCTGCCCAGTTAAACATGGTTGGATTGAGACATTCGAGAGCCAGCCAGAGATGGGTCTTCAAAGTCTCGTGTTGGGTTTGGCAGCCCGCTGCCCGTGTCACCATGAATAGCATAGCATGAAGGACTACATCCTCCACTGTCGGGATTGCCACCTTCCTGCTCCTTGTCTTGCGTGCCCGTGGGCACACTTGAGCCATCAGCATCTCTAAGGAATCGCCCCCGGGTCGTTGTCCCTCTAGAATGGGCCTCTCACCACGACGGGACAGCCCGGTCAAAAAATATATGTCTGTGATGTCAAACTCGATATCTCGGCCTCAAATAATGAATTTTCCATCTGTGGGATTCCAAGCCTGGATCAGTAGCTCCAGTAAATCAGGTTGTGACTGAAGGTGTGGAGTAAGGAAGAATTTGAACAATCCGCATGCTCGTAATGCATTTCGGCACCCCACATCAGTGAAAGCTTCCACATCATTTTCATCATCTGTTCATTCTTGCCAGACAAATGCCATTATGGCCTACATAACGAGAAAAAATGAATTAGCACTTCATTTGCAAAATTCAATGCGTAATTTGCATAAAAACATAATTTCACGTCGTCATCGCATCTATTTTTAAAACAGACACAATGACGTGAGGTCGCTAGTTCTATTTTTTCGCAGTCATCGCAGAATTACATCACTTTCCCATGATGATCGGAGTGCATTATCTGTAAATTTTTTTGGTCATCGTGGACCCAAGGGGTATACCCGTGATGACCGAGCGGCGAAGCCCGATCCAAAAATCCACCTTAACTAACACATTTAACATTCAAAGTGCATGAAAAAGATATTGAATTGGAGTGCAGGACAAAGTCTATCTACCTGGATGGAGTTTTGGGATGAATGGTGGATGAACGGGGCCGAAATTAGCTCACCAACTTTGGTGCTCCAAAATGCTCCACAGTGGATGGAATAGTAACAATGGTAAAAAATGGATGGATTAACCCCTTTTTATAGTAATTTTTGGAAATTAAAAAATTATATTTTATAAATGTGGGTTTTTTCTCATTTTTTGTCACATGGTTAGTCAAAATTTGGCTTTTTAACTATGTTTCTACGTATATTGTTCATTTTATATCGAATGGGTTTACGTTTGACATGCTTTGTGCAGAGCTATAGGTAGTGGAATTATGTCAGCTTCATGTACACTTGATCTGAAAAGTCATCTTTAAGGCTCTTTTCTGACTTGAAAAATGAAAATATAGCCGAGTTGTTCCTCTTGACTCATTAAAAGAAATAGGAGGCGGTCGCCTTTAAGCCCTTTTCCGACCGTGTAGAAATGAAAAGATTGTTGGTCCTTTGTCGTTTCAAGCTCGTTATTGGTTCCGAAACGACGTGATTCCGACAACTTTTCTACTTTTTCGGGTTGAAGTCACTAGTTACGAAAAATACTCCTCGATCGTAATGGTCTGGTGGTTCTTTCGAGTATCATTTTATACTTTTTCGGGCTCGAGAGACACAAATCTACGAAAAAGGACCCCCCTAGAGTTTTCCTTTCCATGTCTTTTTCAAACTCTCTAAACATGAAAAGGACTCCGAGTTTTACTTGTGCCAGACTCGTTAAACCCTGATGACATTGGACTCATCACCATGACGAGACTCGAGCTTCTCCTTCCTAGGGCTCGTTAAATTATTACTAGGTTGGACTCAACAATAGGTTTATCATTGATTGTCTATGGTAGCTACTCACTCTTGAACATCGACACTTTTGCTTCTTGTCGAGTTGGGACATCCATACATCATCATTTGGCTTTCCGCAGGTTGGGATTGTCATTTAGCCTCATTCCATCTGATTCACTCCATCTCCGTCATGCCTCTGATCCCTTGGTACCTAAATGTTGCCACCCTCCAGAGTCATGTCGCCGACATGTTCAAGAGTATAATCCTTCTGCAGCTTACACCCTCACATTCTCCTCTGATACTCTATTTCACCATCTACCGCTTGTTCCTTAGCTCGTGTCATTGATGGGGGAAACATTATGGCCCTCCTACGATGGGTCATCTCCTATCAACATTAGCTCATTATCCAGGAGATTGATCTAGAGATCCCCTTTGGTACCTTAGAGCTTGCATGCCTCAATGGCAAGTTCTTCACACCTGACAGTTGACTTTCATCATTCGTCGTCGATTGGGTGATTCCATGAGTGTTCGACTTCAACTCCTTCATCACACTTCGTGGATTGTGCTAGACAGTACCTTGAGAACCATTGGCATTATTGGTGGTTTCTCTCGCACTTTTTAACAGTTTTCATCATTGACTGGTAATCATACGACTTTCTATCATGCTTGACCTCAGCACATCTATTCGCATGCTAGAATTTGTACTATGATCGGATGGGTTCAAGACCCTGAACTCAGATTACAAATGTTTAGGCTACGTGGATTGGTTTATGATTACATGACTCATTGATGGATGGCTATGACCATACCTTTATCATTATCATGGTCTCATTAGTAGGATGGCTGCGTCCATACCATAGACCTATTTCGTATGTCTTTTGGATGGCTACGCCCATGCCTAGACTATATGTACTTCATTATTAGAGATATCAGTTGTACTTGCATGCAGGTTCTTCCAGATGGTGTTCCAGCTCATTCAGTTTTGTAAATAATTTCACCTCTCCCACTCTCTCGGGTTTCATACTTTAGGGGGCATCTGTTACATAGTAATTTGTCACTGTCTTCACTCCAGTCTTCCTACTGTGTCATGTGTCCAAGTCATACATGCTCACATTAGAAAAATGCTCTCTGATGTTGCCAAATGACCCACTTTTCCTAAGTTATCTGCCTCTTGATGGCTATGGACTAAATATACGCACCGAAGAGTTCTCATAAATAGTCTAGAAGCGCTACCATTGTGGAAGTACACCTGATTCCCGCGATGGTCCGATATCATGTCCCAGCGCGTGGTTGTTTATAATCTTTAGCGATGACCTGACTAGCTACGTTATTCAATAGCGATGTCAGTGCTATAGATCAGTTATGCCCCCGCGATGATCTAGATTGGGAGAATTTGTTCCAACATTCGACCTTCCAGATGACTCCAGACCTGGTTGTTGGCATAGTTTGTATCGCCCTCCTTTCTTTGGCATGGCTATTATGTCATTTGTGCTACCTTCCTTGGAGATAAGCTCACTCTTCCACCTTTCATGGAGACTCCTTCTCCTATTTAAACTCTCACCATGGCTATTCATTGCTAGTTTCTGATAATTTGCTAGTTGAGCAGTGTTGTTAGTGTTTATGAGTTTGCTAGATAGCTGGTGTGAGTGTGACAAGTGTGGGATTGTTGATAGCTTGTGGAAGGTTGTGAAGTGCCCTTAATCTAGTGTAAAACATATGAGTGAGAGAGACTTGTGTATTGGGAGATCCATCTTCAAAGAGTGAATGCTTGAGGAACATGCTGGCTGGATCCCTCTGAGAAGGCTTGTGACGTCAAGACTTTGGTTGTAAGCTTACTCTTATTTCATTATTAATACAATCAATGATGTTTTCCTATGTCTTATATGTAATTTACTTGATAGCTCATGACTTCTTGACTTTGTGAGTAAATAGATCATTATTGTTCCGGTTACGTGCTTTGTTGTATTTCCTTTGCATTGTTTCAGGTTGATCACTCGTTAGGAGAAGGAAGTGAAAGCTGGAGCAGTGCAACGGAACTCCATCGACCACCGGTTGAGGTAGGCCTCCAACTATGACTGTTTAAGGAAAGCTATTGTTGATCTGTCCTTGTTTGTGACTAGACCCACTCTAGGGCTAGAGGGGTTTCCTTTGTCCGTAGAGGGAACACTTTCCTGCATCACACACTGGTTGGGGCTATGAAAATGTTAATCATCCCATTTGCGATGGTACCGAAGGGCGGAATAAAGGGCTAGACTGGTAGAGGCCTATAAATTGGTGACCTGTGCGAAAGCTAGAACAAAAGGTATAAACCAACATTAGGACCATATTAGGGTGCAAAAACTTGGTTCCTGCATCCCCCCATACTGCCTCGAGTGAGAATTTAGTCCATGCTTTGTGGGTTGATGCTGAAAGGCTCAGTAGTGTAGGGATTTGTTTGGCTAACTAATGCTAAACTTGGGTCAAGCCCCACACAGCCAACAATCCCTAAGCGCATAATCAAATAATGACAAGATCATCATAAGTACCCTTAAGAACATTGGCCTAAATATTGCAGCACTCCCCAACAAATTTTTTCATGTGCCGTAGATAGGAGTAGCAATGGAATTGAGAGCTCGGGAACAACATGATCTCAGTTTAATCAATGAATGCCAGGTGAAAAATGAACAAATGTTCACTGAAAAGACATAGGCCCTAAAAGAAAGAGATACTATACAAGCACAGAGCTCTAAGCTAGCGGCCGTGGTTACAAAGGCGTGAAGATTAGTTTCAGAGTTGCACCTACTCAAGGATGCACAACAAGAGACCAAGATCCAAAAATTAGATGCAGGTGTTTGTGAGGCAAAGGAAGATGTTGCGAGAGTTCAATTTGAACTCAACATGAAGATCATGGATATGCAACTCAAATCACTACCATCGACTCTGCTCGAAGTTAGGGAATACCACAAAGCCACGATTGTAGAAGGAATGATCATGTTGGATGCCGCAGTTGTTGACCACTCGGCCTTATTCAAGTAGGCATTGGAATTGATCATGACTCTATAGGAGGACCCAAACCTATAGCTACTCAATATAAAGGATCACGAGCTCCAACGATAGTATGATGGTTCCAGGGCAACAACACACACAATTTCTCCAGCGTAGCACCTCGCCACGCTGTAGGAGGGGCAACAACTCTGCGCACAGATTGAAGCAACTCAAAGGAAGGAGGCCATGTTGAAGGCAAGGCTGAGACCTTGGATTTATGATGCTTACCAGGTTACCACCAACCTTCAGGAGAAGTTGACAAGCTTCCAGACAACTCAACAAATGATGAAGTTAGCTACGTAAGGACTAGCTACGGAGTAGTTCACGAGAAAGTTAAATAGGCAGCTACACAGAGTGTTGTCGAGGTCACAGTTGTGCAAGTACAGCTGGGGGATCTTCACAGCAAGATCATTGTGCCACCCAAGTGAATCGAGGGTGATTCATGAACTTTGTGTTGGCGGCCTATTGGGATGGGGTCCCCTGGGTCGTTTTTGGGGTTAAAAACCCAAGTTTTGTTGTAAATTTTAATGAAAAGATGTAAAATCTCTACAAATTTTGGATGTGGAGTGTGTAGGTAGCTACAAGTAAAAAAAGGGTTTTTACCCTTGTGTCTATAATTTGAGTCAGTTTTGAGATCCATCCATGGTATGTACACCATGGGATTGTATGTAAACATCCATAAATAGGTGTGTCTTAGATATCTATGTCAAGGTCTATGGGTACGAATGGATGGAGTCTTAGAGAGATAAAACATAGAAGTAAGTCTTAGAGGGGAAAAAGGATCTACATTTGAGAGTGCAGAGGCTTAGAGTAGTGTCCGCATCTAATTGTGCAGACCCCTACAGCTGAGTGCCTAGGGAAGTTTTGAGTCTGTAACTTGATACTCAATATCAATAAAGAAGACTGTTGAAGAAATTCATGTGTTTTATCTGTTTACCTATGTTTTTTTATGTTTGTGATATATGTTGTTATGAAATAATGTCTCTATGAAATAATGATGTATTTATGCACGAGTCTCCTAGATAAGTCTTATTAACTGAGCGCAATACATGTTAGATATTTACACGAAGATCATAATAACTTATGTTATGTTTATCATAAGCTTACGTAGATATTAGTAGATTCTAATCTAAGGATAATTTATGGTGTGCATAAGTAGGCTATTCATCTATTCAGGGTCCACAAAAGCCGATTGTTCAAATTTGTGGAGATCTAGGGGCCCTCTTAAGGGAGTTACAGTATCAAGCCCTAAGGGCTTATGGATATGTACAGAGGGAGATCTAGGGTATAAAAGGACATCACATTGACCTCTAGATGAGAAAACTTGGTTCCACCATCCCCCCATACTGCTTCGGGTGAGACTTTAGTCCCCGCTATGTAGGTTGATGCCGAAAGGCCTAGCGGTGTAGGGTTTTGTTTGGCGCAACTAGCTCTAAACCTGGGTGAGGACCCAATAAGCCAACACGCACGAACACACACATTGCTCCACTGCTAATGAGCCTAGTCAGTACCCCGATGAAGTTGCATGCTTCACCTCTCTGCGCAGGAAGCCTGTCTCTTCTTTCACCTTTGTATTCTTTAAAGAGGAATGTACATAGGCACTTATCTATTTTTGGGGCAAAAGAGGGATCCCGACTTATTGAGATCAAAAGAGGTTGTTCCTTTAGAGAAGCATGTAATATTTCTAACATAATTTTTCTCGTTTAGATTTTCCCCTTCTCCGTTTCTACTAGTTGGATGAGCTTGATCACGTAGAGCAAAACATTGAGTGCAGGCATGGGGTTTCCCAATGTGGTCACAGGTTCATGGTTGGATCCAAGCTTCCCTTACAGACAGCCCGTATTTTCCATCAAGACTTCATTGGCCAAAGGCTATAACGAAGCATAGGGAAGACAAACGCATGACTAGCCAAGTGTTGCAGTGTCACAATTCTCTTCAGCTCTCAGCCACATACTCATTCAAAATCCATAAATCAGTAGAAGGAAGCACTTATTTCCGAAAAAAAAAAATATCAAGGTACCAAGAAAACAAAACAAAACAAAACAAAAACAAAAATAATAAGCAAAGAACACAAATAAAAAACAATAAGAAGTAAGCTGACTATGTACATGGTGTGGGGTGCGAGCTGGCATACTAAAAATAGTGTTTGAGATCTTGGCCATTAATAGGAAGGTTATCAATCCTCCCATCAATTTATTGCAAATAGTATGTGTGTGGGCCAAGATTCTCATGGAATGCGTACAGAACAATCCACAGGGACTGGAACATCATATTCATGGCTTTGTCTTCATGGGGTTTATCCCATTTTAAGGACAAGTCATTGACATTGAAGTTAGCTTTCCCTACAGACTTCTTGTCGAACCATCTCTTGATACGATTCTGGTGGAGTGTAAAATTTTCTTTTATGTCATCCTTTCTTCTTGCAGTTTGTGAAGCATGTCTATCCTATGCTTAACTCTTTGGCATGGTTCCCTTAGGATTCTTGAGACAATTGAAGCGCAGGCAAGTAGATGTTGGGCAATAGGATGGCATCTTTCCAATAGATTAGGATGTATGGTGAGGTATTCAAAGAGGGTTTCGGTGTTACGCAGTCAACCCATAAAGGATTCTTCAAGGCATAGTGCCAGTTGTGTTGCTCAGAGTAAATGGTCTTTTTGATTATATGGATAAGGTTTTTGTTCGTGGATTCTGCAATACCATTTCCCTCCGAGTAGTAGTTAGATGAATTTTTAAGCACAATGCCATTTTGTAATGCAAAATAATAAAGCTTCAAGGATGAAAATTACATTGAATTATCAAACACAAATGATACCGGAATGCAAAAGTGTGAGATGATGTTCTGTTGGAGGAAGTTGATCACCTCCTATTCATTCACTTGCTTGAGCGGAACTACTTCTCTCCACTGTGTGACGTAATCAGTTTTTGTTAGAATGTAGTGGTGTTGTTTCAATGACTATGGTAAAATTTCCCCAATGATGTCCAAGCCATATTGTTTGAATGATTCAATCACTGCAACAAGGTTCAATGGGGCTCATAACCTTAGCATTTTGATTATGCATCGTTGATAGACCAGAAACTTGAGGACATAGGCATGTAAATCCTTGAATAATGTAGGCCAGTAGAAATTGGCTCGCATAACTTTGTGCACAGTGGTATTTCCCACTAAGTGACCCCTGACTGGTCCGTCATGCAAATCCTGGAAAACCCTCTCTGATTCATGTGGCTCCATGCACTTGAGAAAGATCATATTGTTTTTCTTTCTTTAAATCACTTTATACACCATCTGATAAGATAAATCTTTGAGATAAAATGCCCTTTTCTGTCTGATGGAAAAGTGAGAGGGTTTGGTGCCCTGCTCAAGGTGCTACCACAAATCTAGGTACCAAGAGTTTCTGTTTGTAGTGGGTGGTGCTCGCACTACATCATACATTTCAATTTATTTCTCCCAAATGGTGATCTCTTCTTCTTCCTCTTGTGCATGTAATTCCTCACTTGTGACTCTACAGAGACCATGACCCTTGACAATGTAAACTAGCTTGATTTGAAGATCATATTCTTTCAAGCCTATCATCTAGTTCACAAATCGTTCACCCAACTCCTTATGTACAAGTAATTAGTGGACGGTTAGGTGAGGCACATAGACTATGAAATGGTTTTTCAGCAAGGAGGGTCTGAACATTTTCACTTCCTTGTATAATGCATATGGTTGTTTGTTAATGGTAGGGTAGTTAAGCTTGGATCCCTGGATGTTTATGCTCATGAAGGAGATGGGATGATCATCATTCATTTCATCCTTCTAAGTGAGTGCTGCAGTGAGTGAGTCATCAGAGGTGAAGGTGTATAGCAAGAAGTCTTTGTTGAATTATGGGTTGTAGAGTGCAGGAACTTGTGCAATAGCTTTCTTGATATAGGTGAATGCCTACTTTTCCCTCTTGCCCCAACTATAAATTGCATCCTTCTTGATCATGGATTGAATTGGTTTGACAATTTGTGCATAATCCGAGATGAACTTCTAGAGGAAGTTTGTCTTTCCTAAGAAGGACTGTATCACTTTGTTGTTGGATGGGTGAGGGATCTATGTTATAGTCTGGACCGAATCTATATCAAACTTGATCCCACTCTTGGAAATGATGTGTCCAAGGAGGTTCCCCTTAGACACTGCAAATATGCTCTTTTTGGGGTTCAAGGAAATCCCATATTTCTGGCATCACTTGAAAATTTTCTTTAGATGGTGTATGTGGTCTTCCTGTTTTCTTGAAAACACAATCACATCATCGAGGTACACCACTACACTTTGCCCAATAAGTCTCTAGAAGGAAGTGTCCATGGCACGCTAAAAGATTGCACTTGCATTCACAAGGCCAAATGGCATTCGTCTGTATGTGAATGTACCCCACTTGGTACTGAAGATAGTTTTGATTCTATCAAGTTTAGCTACCAAAACCTGATTGTATCCTAAAAGCCCATCAAGTAGAGAAAAAATTTGTGCCCCAAATACTATTTGTAAAATGTGCTCCATAGACGGCATGGGGTAGTTTTCTTTATTTGAGGCGCGGTTCAAGTTCCATAATTCAACTCACAAGAAAATTTCCTCATACTTCTTACATATAGGAACAATATTTGAAACCCAAGTAGAATGATGAACCCTATATATGATCTACGCATCCAACAACTTGGTGAGCTCTTTTTGTATGAGGGGTTCAATTGAGGGATGTACTTTCCTCAGCATATGCTGATATGGTTTGACCCCTTCCTTTATCAGAATGATGTGTTGGATTATTCACGTGTCGCAAGTTCTTAGATCATCATATGTCCACACAAACACATCCCGATACTATTTGAACAAGACGACAAAGGCTTGCCACTCATACTACATGCAACACGTACCGAGATTGATGAACTTTAGATATTGTTTTGTTCCCAAGTTAATCTGTTCATGCATCATGGTAGAGTTGTGGGTTTTTCTATTCCTCAGCCCCTGAAAGAATTCTTGTGAGTCATAGAGATTTTCCAAAGATGCCATGACCCAAGTGATGAGGTGGACTTTCTTGATATCCACTCCCGCTTGCAAATATCACTCGTGCTCATCTTCGTCTATTACTGCATACTTGAAGGTATCAACATTGGTCATGAAATGCATTATCTGTTGATCATCATCAAGTACACATAAATTAGTTATGTTATTCGGGATAGATGGTCTATACAAAATTTCAATAGAAAATCCATCCCTAAGTGGTGATATTCTAAGTTGTGTTTTCCAAAGCATTAGCAGTTGCATTATGTGTTCTTAGTACAATAGTGATATTGAATGCTTGAAAGTTAGAGATCAGTCACCATACCTATTTCTAGTAACTTTTGAGATGCAGTGATGAATAGTGAATGGTATTATGTACCTGTTATACCACTATTTCTGAATCACCTACCACTTTGAGTGCGACCACATTGAGGCTAATGAATTTCTGCAAGCCGAACATGAGTGCTTCATATTTAGAAATGTTTTTTACACACTCAATGTCCAAGCAGCTTGAGATTAGATGCTTCCTATTGTTTGGGTCGATCAAGACATACCCAACTCCTGAGCCATCCTATGACTTTGATGCGTCGAAGTACATGGTCCATAACTCATCTGTACCTGGATTGTTCAATGTGCTTGCACTATTGCTATTGCTATTTATACTGTTATTGCTAATGTTACAATGTACTGTACATGTTTCATTTCCATCAATTGGACAAGGAAGGAGACCCAACTGCATGTATGGTGGGGTTGGGGCTGGCCGCATGGGATAACACCCTAGTGTTGTTTCCAAGAGGCATTTGTCGAACATGAGCTCTGTGAAGGCCAATGGTTTGTTTTCACCATTGATGGGAGTGAAATTGTGCTTAATATATCTCTTAGATAACACTTATATTTGATTTTTTTTCGCTTGTATGGAAGCCGCATATGTGACCATTGTGTAGAAAAGTATTCGTTCAGCTTGCTGGACCCTTCTCTACTATGCAGTAAGCCATGTGCTTCTGGTATGTCCACAACAACGATGTTTATGCACTAGTGAACTTGGTGCTATAGGATTTAATGCACAGTATATGGAGAATGAAGAAACCCTCAAGGGTCTTCCTGGGACCCTTGGAAGACTGTAAGATTATCTGCAACTGTCACAAAGCTACATGCATGTCCATACTCAATAACTAACTATCAAAGAAAAACAAAATCATTATCTCGAGTCTCTGTGTAGATTTGCTGGAGAGCACTATGCAGCTAGGTGTAAGTCACCTGTGCTATCTCCAGATCAAGTCCTACACATAAAAGAGACAAGCGTAATCACGACATAAAACCTTGACAATTAATGCATGAATATACAAAAGACATATAGTGGCACATAACTAAGATACTCATGCTAAAAGGCATTTAACAAACAAACAAATGAATTATAGTACCAACAGCATGGAGCAAATAGTACAAATGCAGTTCTATATTAATATCGAAAGAGTGATTACAACCGTCGGTTGCATTAGCCTTCCCTTACCCCTCTAGCTCCTCTCTCTCTCCCTTCTTACCAACTTCTTATTCTTAGGTATGAGACTCTACTAGATAATCAAGTAAGCTATCCTTTTAAATGATCTGACCTTTATCACAATAGCCCTAGCTCTGCTTATGTATCATTCGAGGTTAGGGTTGCCAAGTTCCTCCATGAGTTTCCTTAGGTAAAAGCAATGATGTTTCCATTCTTTTGAGCTCTTTCCCATTTTCCTTCTTCATTAGGATTAGAAATCACTCAAATAGGTCAAACTTTGATGTTTCCTTGCTTTTCTAAGTAGATTTAGGAGAGAATGTAGGGATATTTCTTAGTCAATTCACTCCTTTGACCTTTAGATCCTCATTAGGGTTCACTAGCGCTGTCCCCAAACTAGCAAGTAGAGTTACTGGGGTCACTAATGCTCCCTTAGGCTTGCAGAGAAGCTTTATAAAGCATGTTGTTAGCATATAGGCAGAGTTATCTTGGAAACAAGGCTTGTGAACTTGGTCATTGCTTCAGCGATCATGTATTTCCCCTATAAGCTAATGAGGAGGTCATTTTTTTGTATAACACTTGGCCATTGTGAGATAGTTTGATCATCATGTCGTGAAGTTCACCAATGGTTGGTACAGATGTTCGATCAATTTTGATGATTTGAGCAGATTTCTTGCTCCACTACGCATTGATCTTTTTGGAAATGCAGAATGGCATGACATTGGCTGCCGCACCAGAATCAACCAAACAATTGTGAACATTATAGTTGAAGATTTCGAATAAAATTAGGAATTGAGGGAAAACATAATTTTCTTCTTTCATCTAGAGTGTGTTTAACACAATCGAAAGTGATCCGAGAGGTTTGCTTGCTCCCTTGGTGATAGAGATTGTGTTGAATTTTGATGTCTGTCCCAATGTGCATAGCAAGATGTCTCGCTGACGCTAGATCTTAGCCAACTTCAACAAACTGATGTTTACATGAGTTTTCTTCATGTCTTACACAATGTAGTAATCCAAAGGGGGTGGACTCACTGAGGTGTCTTAGGTAACACTGTTATTTGTGTTGCTTAGCAGAGTGTTCTGCAGTTTGCTTCTCATGGATGTACTCTTGTCTTCCACTATCTTCTCAAGCTTTCTTTGCATTTTTTTCTTTTGGATTATTGGGGGATCAATCCTCGTTAGTAGTTTGATTTTCTACTTCATTTCCCAATTGTAGGGGGAGCCCCTTTACTTCTAAGATTGTAGCGCTCATTCTTCTCTAGGGGTAGCTTCTTGGTGTTTTCCTTATGTGTTGCTTGTGTGCACTGATACATGTTAATCACTCACCCAGTGCTTGAGGTCTCATCAGGTGCAACATATTCATCATCATCTGTGTCTTTTGGCTATGAATGCAAACTTATCGACATGTTTTTCATTTGGTCACATACAAAGCCTGCAACTCATTTCCATTCCGAACAAGATCCTTTCGAGTGCTTGTCTTCATGAAATGAACAAAATTCACTGTATGCACAATCATCGAACTTGAACACTTAGTTGGAGCTTTGCACAGTTTTAGTCGAGTAGTAGTTGTTACCTGATGACTCACTTCCTTGTCTTTGTCTAGACCGTCAGTTGCTTGCAGATGTGTTTGTTGATCATTGTTTTAGTTTAGACACTTGCGTTGTCAAGTTCTTAACAAGGCGAGTAAGGGTTTCAATATCGCTTGTTCATTTGTCTCTACCCTTTCTTGATGCAGCCTAGAGATTCCTGCTCACGTCTCCGAATTCCTTCACTGGTTCATCATCCTTGATGACTCTAATCACCTCCAGGTCCTTTTCTATAGTGATTGCCTCTTCACAATTTTCTAACAGTGTTCATTTCGTAGCTCACTTGACGAACTATGCAATGATGGCTGGCATTATGGACCTGTAGTAGTCAACAGTGATGGAGTCATAAGGCTTCATGTCCACTACAAACTTGTTCAATATGCACAGAAACCTCTGATTGAAATCTTTTACCTTTTCTTTCCCCTCCACCTTCAGGCTTCCCAATTCTTTGAGTAACATGGCTAGGGTCTTTTCATTAGAAAATTTTTCCAGAAATATATGTTTGAACATACCCCATTTTTGTATGGAGTTGACAAGAAGGCTATGATACCATGTTGTTGCATGGCCATCCAAGGCACATGGGAACAATCTACATGCAACATCATCATATCGTACCTCAAGTGTCTACAATGTTTGGTAGAATTTGTCTAAGTGGTCTTCTTCCTGCATTGTGTTGTCAGGGTCAAACTTTGTGATCATCCTCTCCGACCGCTTCAACATCTTGTTCAAAGAACCTGGGAGGGGCAATGGTCCTTGAGTCATCCATTTTAGATATTGGTTTCCTAAGACTCCTTAGAATCTTAAGTAGGTTGAATATTTTTTCTTGTTATCATGTGTGCTTTGGTTTTTTGTCTATTTGTTTTTGGTGTTTGATTGACATTAATGAGTTGATCGTTGTAGCAAAGACACAAGGATTTCATCAAACAAGGATTAACAACACAAGAGGTAGTATCTTATCCATTCTTGATATAAGGGAACTTATGTTAGATTGTATCATTTGTGGCTAGACCCTCTTCCCTAGGCTAGAGGGATTGTCTCTATCTGTAGAGAGAATCTTCCTACTCCACAACTTCCCAAAAGTGTTTATGAGTGGTCGGGGTATGCACTTCTTGAATGAAATCATCAGCTCGCTGATTGAGGAATTCTAGGTTTATCAACATAAGAGCACACCATATCATCCTTAGTCTAATGGAATAGTTGAGGCCTTTAACAAGATCCTAGAAAACTCGTTGATGAAGATTTGCAATGCACAATGAAATGACTGGGATGAGTGTGTACCTGCAGTGTTATGGACGTACAATACTACTTGCAAGAAGCTAGCAGTTCAGACACCTTTTCATCTAGTCTAGGGCACAAAAGTTGTGATTCTTATGGAATATATCATTCCTAGTCTACGCATAGCAACTTTCATAGGGGTGGTGGATCATAGAGCCTTGGAAGAGCTGCTTGTTCAGCTAATGGAACTTGAAGAAGACAAATTCTTGCTTGGATTCCATCAGCAAGTCTAGAAGGAACGTGAAAAGGCTTGGAACAATCGGCACATCAAGCTGCACATGTTCAAGGTAAATGATTTGGTTTTATTATATGATATTAAGTTCCCTAAGTTTCCAAGAAAGTTTCATATGGACTAGCTGGGGACATATGTCATCAAAGACATCACACATGGGGGTGCGGTTTAGCTCACAAAGCTGAATGAAAAACGTTTTTCGGGAAGAGTGAATGGAAGCTGATTCAAGACATATACAAGAGATTTGACTCAATGACTATATGATGGCAGGACAGACTTAGTGCTTTAGGAAGATGTAAGGAAGCACGGATAATACACTACACTACCTGGTTTGAGGAACTGCACGGCATGGGGGTTGCGCACAAAAGGGTGACATCACAATATCATAAGCTGCACGAAGGGAGCTACACTTTCAAAAGAGATACGCGCAACATAGTAAGAAAGTGACCGTTAGAGTCACTATTTATGATTTTACGGCCAGGAGATGGTTAAGAGGAGTGGGAGGCTGACATTTAAGGAAAAAATATGTGAATATCTACCACCAAAACATCATTAATGGACAAATTTTAGGAGAAAAAGTCGGTTTGAATTCAAAATTGCCTATAAATTACGCATTTTGGTCCAATGGAGAACACTTTGCACCCTTAGAGTTTCTAACCTATGTTGTCTTTCGTTTATGAATCATGCATTCTTTAACGATTTGGTCACAAGCCTTGCATTCGATAATTTACCAGATTTAACCTAGAAATTCATATGCAATACCATGTTAGGACTCGGTCCAGCTGAGACTGCAAGCACTAGAGGAGCTATTTCCTCCAAAGGAGTTGTTCGAGAGGTAGTGAGGATGGAAACTCCCGCTCCTGTGCCTACTGCACTTAGGTCACCTAGGCCAAAGCCTACAGCTGTGTGAGAAACCTAGAAGACAAAGAAAAACAAGCATAAGAGGATGGTGCCAGTGCATGAGTGACCTAGGAAACATACTGCCGCTCAATCGGAGAAGAAGGATAATCAGCCCGTGAAGGTGGTGGATTTGGCAGCTGAACAAGGCATTGAGGATATAGACATTGAGGGAGCGGAGCCCCTCACCAAGTTGCTTGAGTATATCCCTTCATGAAAAGGGAAGGCGTAGGTCTCTAAGGACCAAGACTCAGATAAGTTCCTAATTAATACACCCATATTTCCAAAGTAGTTAACTTTTGAAGGTCAACACCCTATGCGAGCTCCCCTGTTAAAAATGGAGGATTGGGACGTCATTGACCATGAGCGGTTCCCTCACCTCGTGATAGATAATTACATGAGATGAGTGTACTACCTAGAATTAGGTGTCACTGAGTTGGAAATGATTGAATGAATCTGCAGAGTGGAAAACTCAAGATTGATGAACTTGTTGTGGGTGCCCCACTATTACTGTACTAATATTAACACCACTTCTATGTGGTAGTTACTTAATCTCATGCACGATGGGTGCTTTTGATTGGTGTGCCTATACCCATCATAGGCATTCTCATCCATAGGATCATGCACTTGCCACATGAGGGTTTGAATCTGGCCAAGGAGTTTTGTGGAAAGGCAAGAGAAAGAGACTTGGCAAAGAAGATGAAAAAGAAGTTTGATCTTGTCAAGAAGCCATGTGGTTTTTCCATCACATCCGTCAACAATCCCGTGGTGAAGATTGCAACCAAAATACTAGCCAGAAAGGTTATGAGGAAGTGTCACGCAGATGAGGTCACAATGCTTATGATATCATTAGCTGCACAATGCGTGAAGGGCGTGTAGTTTAACTATCGGTGGTATTTATGTAGTGAATTCAATGAAAATTGTTGTGAGGTCTAGGATGAGAGCAAGCCCTTACACTATGTGTCATTCCTATTCTCCATAATATTGGTCACCTAGGAGCTTCTTGAGGATAGTTAGTTTCCTCCATTGAAGGAAGGATTGCCAGAGGCCACGCAGTTCACCTCCTTCTGGGCCGTGAAGGACCCTGTGCGGGTCACAAAAACAAAGATTTTCCAGGTGTTGATGGAAGCGAGCTCCCACATGGCCATGAAACAGTGCCTAAGGTTGTCCCCAACCTTGTATGAGTAGTTGTCCACATATGTTGCGTTTAAGGAAAATTTCCACCGCGTCTACATTCAGGTGAGGAAGGACCTGCAAAAGAAGTGGTTCGATTTACTATATTTGGTCACCGATGAAATCATAGAGGAAGGGATCAAGTGCTAGCCGATAGATTAGCACACCCCATCCGACTAGATGTAGGTACTAGTAAAGGAGCGGGGAGCTCAACTGAGAAGAAACGAAAGGATGCAGCAAAATAGGTAGCGCAAAAGTTGGCCACGTAGTAGAAGAAGGAAGCTGAAGAGAAGGCTCGCATGGAAAAGGAGCACGCTAAAAAGGAATAGGCTGAGAAAGAACAATGTGACTCAGAGTAAAGCGAAAAATCTCATTCGAATGAAACCAAGGAGGAAGAACAGTCTGTGCGAGGCGAGGAGGCAATGAGGCGAAGAGTACCCCATTTCAACTAAGGAAGCACAGAGAACAGTAACAAGAGGGTTCCTGCAAGAAGAATAATTTGGCTAAAACGTAGGTGGATCCCATCACCTTGATAGAATGCGATATCAAAAAGATCGGTGAAAATGTGCAGGATGCTACATGCGAACCATTGCAACAGTTCAAGAAACATTACATGGAATCGCCAAGAGATGTCCAGAAGGATGTACGCGAACTGTAGATCCAATCTAGTAGGATATAGGTGGGCGTAGGTCAAGAAAGTGCTGCATAAACAAGCCTGGCACTAGGGACAAGTCACGCTACCAAGATGGTAAGGATAGTGGATCTTACAATAGTTTCTTTACCAGAGGGGTCCCTATTGGGAACGACATCCCCCAAGGACAGTTTTGGGGCTAAAAGCGCATGTTTTGGGTCAAATTGTGTAATAAAGTTGTAAAGTCTCCACATTTTGTGGTCGAGGAGCACGAAGGTGTCATGAGTCATAAATGGTTGTCCGCCCTTATTTGGCAAAGTGTAAAGTTTGCTATAAAGATCTACACATGGTCCACGGACCATGGGATTGTATAAAAAGAGCTAAGTAAGTAAGCTCTAAGTAGTGATAAGTCTTGAGCGATAAGGAGGAAGTCTTTACAAAAGTCTAATTTTTGGGTTTTACCGTAGCTAGTGGCTCTGTAGATAAGTGCACAGAGGCATAGGGTGGAAGTCCACCGATGAGTGCACGGGCCCTTCAGTTGTGTGCGCAAGGCGGATAGATTCTATAATAGTCTAAAGATATCAATAAAGAGAAGTATTCTAGAAATCTTGTGTATATATTTTTTGTTAATGCATATGGATATATTGCATTTTGGGTTTAATATATAATGTTGATGTGATGCATGAATTTATGTGACTTTATTAGTTAATCAATCGCAAGTAAGAATATCTATTTATGCGGTGCTAATTGTCATCATTTAATAAGATAAGTAAGACACATAAGATAACTAGGGAATCTATACAATACATTGTCCTAGTAGCGCAAAAGTACCTGAACTGCATGTTAGGGCTATGTGAAGGTCAATTGTCCCTTCGTGGAGGTACCGAAGGGTAGACTAGAGGGCTATACTCACAGAGCCCCACAACTTGGTTACCTACGCAAAAGTAGGAACAAAAGGTACAAACCAACATCACGACCATCTTAGGGTGCAGAAAATTGGTTCCAGCACCCCGCCATACTGCTTCGAGTGAGACTTCAGTCTGTGCTCCATGGGCTGATTCCGAAAGGGCCAATAGAGTAGGGATTTGTTTGGCTAACTAACATTGAACCTGGGTCAAGCCCCACGTAGCCAACAAATGGTTCCATTGCTAGGACCAGAATTTGCATAAGAGTTGTGTGATGCCGTATCACTGGAATCCAACTAAGAAAGAGATCGGAGACTGGTTGGATAGGAAGATCCACAAATTTGTGGCGCGGCAGAACATAAATCTACGAATAACAAAGGAACTGTGGATGGATAGGTACCTATATACAGAAATTCACAAGATCTTTCACTATTCCTTTTGGTTGAGCTATAAGAGTGGATCGTGAAGCTAGCGGATAGCCATGGAAGGTGCAAACTTGATGATCCTATTGTATGGACCGTGGAGTTAGTACAATGACTAGAAGCCTCTAAGGATAAGATCGCATCAAGGGAGGATTTCTGACTAAATTAGCGGTCGATACCTTAGTTAGCTACAGTGAAGCAAAGAGGTGCCTTTTAAAATGTCCATGAGGTAACTACTTGAAGTCTTTGAATACATGGATTAAGATTTTATTGTGCAAAAAGCGGGTTATGCAGCTACCTTGATGTTCAGAGCTACGGGAAGTGGGAAGACTTAAAGGAACGAAGGAAGGAGGGGTCTTGAATATAGTCCATTGATTTCACCTCCATTAGGTGATGAAGAGGGAGTATCGCAGGATTCTCTGCGAAGTGAAATTCAGTTGAGAAGACAAGGATTCCCATGACTGCCACCTCCACCCACACCACCTCTAACTTCACCCATACTGCCATCACCTCCACTACAGTTCAGCATGGAAAATTCATTTAAAGGCTTGGAAAATGAGGACCTGGACCAGTTTTGGTTCGTTGTGAAAGTTGTGTGGGAACCTCAGGGTGTTATAGATGATCACGTGAGGAAGGTAACACTAGTTAGTTCTCTGCAGGATCACACGCTCACCTAGAACATTATGTACTCTAATGATAACCCAAATGCTGGAGTGGTAGACATTCAGACCATGCTGAATAAATAATTTAGTAGGCCTAAATCCAAAGCGCATTCAATTGTAGGGTTCAAGGAAATCGTGATGAAACCAGGCGAGACACCTTGGGAATTGGATTAGAGGTTGAAATGTAAAATCCTCGAAGCTAATATGAACTTAACAGATGGACAGCACCACGAGTGGTTTGTGGCTTCACTCCTGCCACACCTAAGGGTTGCGTTGTCACAATAGAAGATTACGACTCGGGTAGAGGCCTTGGAGATCGCAATGATACTGCATGAAACACTAATGCAAGATATGAATCTAGGGGTTTAGTAGATCCATGCATAGTTGCAATATCTTTTCCTTGAGAGGCAAAGTTTGAAGTAGGATAGAATAGTTCGACTACAGGTGCATGAAGAGGTATGGTTCCTGAAATGTAAAGGTCAGGGGCATGACAAATACCATTTCTCTATTTTTGCAAACTATATTGCAGGAGGAGGATTGATGTCTTTGATGACAGAAGCCCAAGCAAGACTAGGTGTGGGGCCTGTGTTGTGGTGTGCTATATTTCAGGTAGCAGGAAAGCATACAATAGATAATTGTCAATTGTTGCAAAAGTTTGTACAAACACCGCAACAACTGTTCTACAAATTCTATAGGTCGGTAGAGCATGATGAGTGCAACTGCAGAAGTTATGATTTGATGATGGAGAGAACACGTGCCTATAGGGTTCAAGAAAAAATGAGGGCCCCTAACCAGAGTGCAGGAATGGCGTGAATATGCTTTCAAGGGCACAGACGAGGCCGAGGAAGAGAAGGACCCGGCCAATGTTGAGGATAGCTAATGTTCTACAATTGTGGAGGACTAATACACTATGCTCGCGATTTCACTAATCCTACACATCTGTCATGTAAATATTTCACTCTGTTTGATCACAAAATAGAGGATTGTCCTATGATGAGAGCCAGGATATGTGACAAAGGGGTGCTACCACTGCAGCTGACTCAAAAACTGCTAATGATATGCCCTGAGCCTTGCAAAGAGGATCTGAATGTGAATATAGTGCTCTAAAGTGGAGTTGCAATAGGAGCTGATAAGAGGAAACAACCGAAGACAACGCGTGGGTTTGTAAAGCTCTAGCAAAGGAGGTTGAATTTGATTTGGTGCACACACATGAAAAGTTGATGGATGTAAAGAAGAGCTTCGCTAAGGCCTCCACCTCAGGGATCAAGGATAAGCTTGATCAGTTAATGGACCCTTCTATGCTTATGACCTTTCTATAAACCTGCATGAAGTTGCTGCGCAATAGAAAGGTTGTGAAGGGATTACAAGAGATTATAAAAATATGCACCAGAAACACTTGAGGTGAATCATCCATGGTACAAAATATTGGTAAGCATAAAACAAGGACAAGACAAGAAATGAGACTGACCGCGCCGATAGGAGAATATAAAATAGATCAGGTTATTTTGGATCTGGGGTCAGATGTGAACGTCCTACCAAAGAAAACGTGGGAGCAGGTGGGAGGACCTATGCCGTAGTGGTCTCCGATTCAGTTAAGGATGGAAAATCAATAGAAGATCATCCGTATGGGGCGGTTACAAGGGGTGACTATAGATAATGAAGTTACAAGCGCGTTGGCAGAATTTGAAGTAATAGAAATTGTGGATGACAACAACCCCTACCTTGCACTCCTTGGCATTGATTGGGCTATTGATATGAACGAGGTAATCAACCTAATGAAGATATAGATGATGTTTGAGAAGAAATTGCTCCCGTAATATTACCCCAAGATCTTGCTAAAGGATCGCGCTATACTGAACCAGTATGCGATTATGAGAGTGAGGATGATTTGGAATGTATATATAAGATAACAATGTGAGACCAAGATTGGGTGAATCCGACAATGGATGGATGAATAACATGGGATCTCGATAGTTCCTGCACCTCAGACTCTGATGAAGAATTAGAGTGCTGGTAGAATCGGCTACATGAAGTAACCACACTGAGCTATAACATGATGACTTAGTCACTACACTGTTATACAACAAAATGACCTTCTCATCAACTCAGAGGTGAAAGACAGGATGACTAAAGCAAAGACCACAATTGCAAGCCTTGATTCCACACTAACGATGGTTGCACACTGAAAACTTGCTTTATAAAGCTTGTTACCAAGCCTATGGGAGCGTTAATGACCCCACTAACTCATGCTACTAGTGAAGAGGCAACGTTAGTGAAACTAAGAGAAGTTCAATGGGTCAAGCCAACGAATTGACTCATAAATATCTAGATATTTATCCCTATATTTGCTCAAGAAAAGCAAGGAAACATCTAAAAGAAAGATATTTAAAGAATTTCCAATCTGAGAAAAGAAGGAAAATAGGAAAGAGCTAAAAAGTGAGGCAAGTTCATTGATTTTTCCCTAATGAACTTTATGGAGAGCTTGGCAACCTTAACTTGATTGCTATATAAGAAAGGTGAGGGTTATTGTGAAAGGGGTTAGAGCATTTGAAAGGATATCCCACTAAGTTGTTGTGAACTGTCATACACTTGAAGAAGTGAGCTGAAAGAGAGAGAGAGAGAGAGAGAGAAGAAGAAGGGGCAAGGGAAGGCTGATATAATGAATGGTTGTAATCACTCTTCCATTATAAATATAAAACTGTAGTTGTGTTCCCTACTCCATAGTGTCGGTAACATTGTTCATTGAGTTGTTCATTTCGATACTTGTCAAGTTGAGTAGTTTAAGTTGTATACAAATATATGTTCATTGTGCATTCTTATATTAGTTTTCAAGATTGTATGCTGTGATTGTGTTTGCCTTTCCTTTGCGCAGGAATTGTATTGGAGCCGACTTTGAAGGAGTTCTTCTTGGCTACACAACAATCTCCAAACACATCTAGAAGGATACTTGAGGTAATCCTTTTTCCATACTTTGTTAACTTATATTTGATAAATGAACATGTGTATAACATGGTAGCTTTTGCAGATAATCTTACAGTCTGTCAAAGGTATCCACGTGAGTTAATGTTTGTGCAGACAAATGTTGGTATCAGGTGGAGTATCTTGACAGGCAGACTACGAGGAGGGAGGAGACATGGAAAAATTGGTCATTTTTCATATGTTGCAGGAATGTTTGTGATGTATGGACTGATTGGTATCATGGATAAGACTGTTTGGATATGAAAATCTTGGTGACAGGATGGTTACTTGGATCGCAGATATTGTCAAGGATGACAATGAATTTAGTTGGAGGAGGATGTAAGGACCTACAGTCCAAGGCATGACCACCGAGTGAAGTGCGAGGAGTTTGGCTAAGGCAAGCAAGCGCATGAGTTGGAGAGAAAGATCGAGCGAAGCACTTGGGTGCATGTGCGAAGTGTTGGAGAGGTCATATGTTTATATGGGATGAGTTGGGCGTTCATTCAACAAGCCGACGATGAAGGATTAGTAATTTGAGCGAAGGTTGGATGGGCCAACCAAACGAATTGGTAATGGAAGGCATTGGCTGGACATTAAAACGCAGGTCAGCCAAGGGTGGCACGACTGCCCACCAGGCATATATATAATGTGTGATGGATGGGGAGAAGGAAATCAATTCGATGAACATTCAAACGTGAGCACTCAGTGATCACAAGAGAAGTGCGAAGGAGGTGTTAGGCTGCATCAAGAGGAGCGGGTCGCACGAAGGTGCCCGCCCACTGTTCGAAGGATACACGAGTGGAGACTCGGGTGAGGTTGCTCGCCTATCGTGCGGAGGTGAATAGGTGGAGACTCAGGTGAGGTCACTCGCCCGTTGTGTGAAGGTGAATGCTGTGGAAACTCGAGTGAGGTCACCTACTAGTCTTGGTTGGCATTTCGATTGAAGGCTCGGGTAGGCATGGTCCGAGGAGCACCCGCCTGCTAGTTGGAGAGTTGGGTGGAGAGTGCAGTGAGGCGCTCACCCAACGAATGAAGGCACAGGTGGAGGGTGCATGAGTCACCCGCCTGCCAGATGAAATGAAGTGTTGTTGGGTGAATGAAGTTTGGTTGAGGAGTTCGTTTGGCGGTCCACACTCCTCAACCGAACTCACGTGGATCCAACCCAACTAGTTTCCATAGACCACCCCTAAACTAGAGTACCAGAGCTGGTGAGAGGTGGTATCAGAGCTGATTCAGGGATGGAGAAGCTTGACGAATGTAGTGAACAGACATGTATGCAGGGAAAAGTTATGGAGAAATCATGGATTCACCTATCACGCCCCCAATTCTTTTTTCGTTAATTGGTTGGGGTGCGGCACCACCTAAGTAGTTAACATGTTCCATTGTTAAGTTACTTTACGAAATATTCCTTAAAATTCATCTTCATTCATGAATAACATAACATTAATGTGTGGAATTCGTTAACATTATAATACCAACATCAACATTCATAAGATAGTAGCAAGAACACATTCATATGCTAGTAAGAATCTTTTATTATATGCTTATGAAGAATTTTACAATGACGAGGAGCTAGGCTCCACCAACGTTATACCCAAGTCGGGCACCCACCTCGTGCACTCCTTGCATGGTGGTCATACCTTTGCTTCAACGCACACAATTTTACTTTCCAAGTCAGGTGGGCGCGCCCTTGCACGACTGACTACCCAAATACAACTAAACTCATTTAAAGTTTGCCTTCGAATGTTTGGCGGGTGGGTGCCTTCGTGCGCCCTCCACCCGCACCTCAACCGAACACCAATTCATGCCCAAACTCTGTGTCGCCTTGCCTGTTGAGGGGGCGCATAGACCTACACCTCTCTGTGGCTTGGTTACACCTCTCCTTCGCACCTTTAGCTTGATGAGTGAGTCCGAATGTGATGCCTCCTCGCTAAGTCTCCATCACATGTATATATGGTTATAGAACGAGGGTCGTGCCACCCGACCAACTCTTCGTTCAAGCTCCAACCACCACGACCATACAACATAACTCACCTTCGTGTAGGTTGGCTCGCCCATGGTGCAGGACCGCCCACCTTCACTTCGTTTTCTTGTCGTTTCACCTTGGTCAACCTCACGGTGCAAGTCACCCCAACTCACCCGTATAAACATGAAACAACCAACTTGCTCGCATAACAATGCATCACCCTTGGTCGTCTCATGCCTTTGCACATTTCACTACTTTGCACGGTGGGTGGCCGTGCTTGGGTGACTCGCCAGCCACAGGGTGTTACATCCTCCCCCACTCGAAATCATTGTCGCCCTCGACAATCATGACCTCCTTAGTAGCTTCCTATCATACTTCTCAATCTTCTTTTTCCATCTCCAAAGTGTGTCCTCTGTTTCCCAGCTTTCCTCCTCTGGTTCATTCTTCCATCTGACAAGAAATTCCCGTTTCATGTGGAAACCAATCCTATAGTTCTGAAGCTCAGAATCTTCTCCAACTCCAAATCTAGCTTGTCCACAATCCCAGCTGGTCCTCTCGGTGGTTTAGCTCTCTCTGGATGATCAGTATCAAGTTTGCATCTCTTCAACTGACTCATGTGAAAAGCCAGATGCTTCACGTGCATATGGTGTGGAAGCTCCGACTCATAAGCAACTTCCCCCACTCTCTTCTTCACTCGGAATGGCCCCTCATACTTTCATGTTAGTTTGCTCACAGTCCCCTTAGGTCGCTGAAACTACTCCCCGATAATTGATGAGCCCTAAAAATGGATAATTATATGGGCTCATTTAGCCTCCTAATTTGACTTATTCCACCATTCTCATTAGTTTATTTCATGTTTTTTATTATATTTATGCTAATAGAGTGAATTGGGTTAGTCATTATGCCAACAAGTCTAATGTGTGCTTTATGCAGTCTTTTTGGTCAATTTGGAGACAAAATCAAAGGTTTAAATGAGCACTTGGTAGCCAAATTCGTGGAGAGTTTTTAGGAATGTGTCCCCTTCATTTATGGGCCCTTACCTCGAATTCTCCACCATCAGCTCAGAGTTCAAGGGCCACCAAATTGATTATCACAAGGGCAGCCGAGCAAGGGCTAGTAAAGTTGATGTTAACTACAAGTTTTGGCAGCTGAGTTCCTAAAGTTTAAGAGGGCTGTTGGGGTCCTCAATTTGTATAAATAAGAAGGCTTAGGGCCTCATTTCAGTTAGTCACTTTGTAGGCAGAAGTTAGCTAGTATGTAGTTCGATTTTAGTCATTCTTTTAGTCATTTTTTAGGCAGTAGATTAGCTCTGCATTTCAGCACACTTTCAAGCTTTCCCTTGTGGAAAGTTTTTGATGTAACTATTATTTCTTGCTCAATAAATATGAATCCAGCTTTTCACCAGCTCTAATCTCTCTTAGCAGGCTGTAGCTCTTGGGGTTGGGCCCAACCCAAGTGCCCAGTACCTCCTTTGTTTACCTTTATGTGTTTTTGCTGCATTCTTAGAATAAAATCTACTATTTAGATTTAGATCTTGTTTTGTTATTTAGGTTGCTTTTGATGATTAAAAAGGATTTTGATGTTCAAATTGATTTGATAGGTTAATAACAAAGAAGATCTTTAGAAAAATGCTATCAAGCATCTCTGATCTCACCTCTCCCTCAGTGGGACCATGAGCTGGGACCAAGGTGTCCTTGCTGCCACCAAAAACATTGTCTTTGCTTCATCATGCAATTATTAGTGTTAGATTCTCATTGGTAGAAGTTGATACCAGTTGTGGTTACATGCTCAGGTTCATGATTGCTTAGTTTGCATGGCTATTTCACATGATTTCATTACAAATAAACTTCTGTTCATTTTCTTTGCTGTTATTTAGATCAGATTAGGTTAAAGTAGCTAGGTCCTTGATTTTCCAAGTCTTTGTTTGTTTAGTTTGAGAAATAACCTGCATATCACCTGTATTACCTCTCTATCTACCTTTCCTTCATCAGATAATCTGCTCCAACCCTTAATCCATGATTCCTACCCTTCATTTGCCATAATTTTCCACTTTGCCCTAATTTCTACATTCTTGTGCGTCATCGCTTCCTCCATCCTCGAACGAATCCAATCACTCCTTAGCCCCATTCACCAGGTCCTAAACCCCTTAACATCATTATCCAACCTCCATTCCCACCATTTTTCCTCCATAAACCCCCCCAAAATCCTCTTTTCGGAACATCCTGTAGAAATTACAAAACATCTTGTAGAACCCCTGCAGACTTCCTGTAGAAGCTCACAAAAGTAGTTTCTTGATAGCCAAACTCTGTGAAACTCTCTGGAAGGGTGCTAGGGACCCCTTAGACCCTCTTGTAACCTTCCCAACCTCCTGCAATCATTTCCTCTGACCAATCCACCTCTGCATAGTCAAAAACCAGTTAGAGCACATGCGCGATAATTCTAACACTTTACTCAAAAATACAAAAAGATGTTTTTTTTTTTTAGATTCCATTGTAGAAGTAGCTTAGACACATGAATCTCACCCTCTTAGAAGTCAATTTCATCTCTTTCATTAGCTTTCATCCTCTTTCTGGCATCAGTAGGACTAGCTGGTAAAATTAGGGTTTACTAGGGTTTGCGTTTCCTTTCAACTTTTCAATTTTTTTCGGTAAGTAGATTAGCCTCCTTTGAGTTAGCTTTCATCCATTAGTTAGAAAGCTTCTTCTTAGAGCTCATAGAAGTTGGCTTAAGCCCCTAGCAAAACTTGTCCCAGCTGACCAAGTGACAGCTGCGGCAAGAGCTAGTACTTGTGCATATAGCACCGTCGCTTCCAAGTTTGTTACGAACTACCGGGTTGATAAAATTAAACAAGGGAGTTCCAGGAGTTGCAGCATTATTGCTGCAATAATGGGGCCCACCAATAATCGTGAGAAACACCATATCCCCCACACTGAAGTGTACATCATGTCTTCCCTTATCTTCCCATTTCCTCATTCTCCTTGCAACCATGCGAGCTCCAAGGTCTCATCCCATGCCTTCATGAATTTCTTCACATGAGGACTTCTTAGAAAACCTCTTGTCACTATGGCATGTGGTGTGACTAGCACCTATCCATTCACCAAGTCAAATCTACTATACCCTATCATAAAACTCTTTTGAATGTTGTAGCTGAACTGAGCAACATCCAAGAGTTCAGGCCAATTCTTCTGATCAACCATCACATAATGTCTTAAGTAATCCTCCATCAATGCATTGATCCTCTCGGTCTACCCATCTGTCTATAGATGGTAACTCAAGCTCATCAACAACTCTATCCTGACTAACTTGAACAATGTAGTCCAAAATCTGCCTGTAAAACGCGGATCTCGGTTTGACACAATGCTTAATGGCATCCCCCAATACTTCACTATGTTCTTGAACAACAACTCCGTAGTTTGCTTGGCTCCACAAGGCATCTTTGTAGGAACAAAGACAAAATACTTGGAAAAACAATCAACCACAACCATTATCCCATTATACCCCTGAACCTGTGGCAACTGAGTGATGAAGTCCATCGAGACACTCATCCATGGTCTCTTAGGAATCGGTAAAGGCTGCAACAGACCTCCTTGCCTCTGATTGTCTGATTTTTCTTGCTGACAAATGATGCACGTATGTAAATACTCCTCTACATCCTCCTGCATCTTCTCCCAAAAGAATCCTCTCTCCAACAATGCCAAATAATGACACATCCCTGGGTGACCAGCCCATGGTGAGTTGTGGCACTCCTTCAAAAGGTACCTCCTGAGCCCAGATGACTTTGGACCATAGAGTTAGCTTCCAAAGAACAAGAATCCATCTTGGAGAAAGAACTTTCATGTCTTCCCCTCTTTCAACTGCTTCACTATAATCTGTGCCTGAGCATCAGTCTCAACACTTTCCTTGAGCTTATTCCACATCTCTTCTCACATCTGAACTTGACTCCTACTCCTAGCTGCCCAGTCTTTCCCTTCCAATGCTGCAAGTTGTCCCTTTCTGTTAAGGGCATATGCTACCGCATTGTGTCTTCCCAGTCTATGCTCGATAGTCATGTCGAACTGTGCCAAGAAATCCTTCCAACGAGCTTGCTTTGCAGAAAGCTTCAGTTGTGATGCAAAATAACTTGCTGCAATGTTGTCTGTCTTGACAACAAATGGTAACGCCTCCACATATGAAGATAGTGAATTATCGTGGTCATCTCCTTCTCATGGACTGGATACCTCTGTTCTCTATCCTGCAACTTCCGACTCTCATACATCACTCGATGCCCATCCTGCATAAGAACCCCTCCTATGGCAAAATTTGAAGCATCTATGTGTACCTCAAAGGGTCACTCGAACTTTGGCAACTTTAGTATTAGTGCTGTAACCATCCTCCTCTTCAAATCATCAAATGCCACCTAACATTTATCTATCCAACTCCATCTCTTGTCTTTCTTTAATAGGTCTGTTAGTGATGATGTTACCTTGGACTACCCCTCTACAAACTTCTATTGGTAGTTGTTCATGCCCAGAAATACCCTCGTCTCATGGACATTCTTTGTTTCAACCCAATCCTCAATCGCCTTCACTCTACTCGGCTCCATCCATATGTACCCTTGACCCACTATGTGTCCAAGGAACAGAATCTTGGTCTAAGCGAACAAACACTTAGACTTCTTCAAGTACAGTTGATTTGCCTTCAGTGCCTCGAACACCATTGCCAAGTGCTTCTTATGATCCTCAATGTTGTCACTGTACACCACTACATCGTCCATGTACACTACTATGAATGAATCAAAGTATGGTCATAGAAGATCATTCATCAAAGTGCAAAGTGTGGTAGGAGCATTGCACAGCCCAAATGGCATAACAAGGAATTCAAAACTACCATACCTCGTTACTATCACGGTTTCTTCTCGTCTCCTTCAGCTATCCGCACCTAATAATACCCATCCTCAAGTCTAGCTTGGAAAACACTAAGGCTTTTGCAAGCTTGTCAAATCAATCAGTAGCTAGTGGCAAAGGATACCTGTTCCTTACCATCTTCTTGTTCAATGCACAGTAATCACAACACATCTGTAACTCATTTGAATCCTTCTTCCGCTAGAACAATACCAAAGCACCATAGGGGGACCTTGAAGATCTGATGAAACTGGCATCAGTTAACTCCTTTAACTGTCATTTCAACTCCTCCAACTCAAGTCCTAACAACCGATAAGGTGCTTTAGCTGGAGGTTGCTTCCCTGGCTCAAGCTGAATGCTATGGTCCACTGCATGCCTTGGTGGAAGCTTCTTTGGTACATCATCAGGCATCAAATCTGCATATTTGGCTAGTACCTCAGAAATCTCAGTTGGAACAGGCATCCCCACTCCATCACCTTCGACACCCTTGAACATCATCGCATATGTCTCCATATATGACTCCTTCATAGCCTTCTCCAAACTCAGTGCCGAAACATGCTGCACCTTGACTTCCCTCCTTTGCCTATGAGTGGGTAAAGTCCAAGTTTGTGACTGTCCAACCAGTACCACCTCATCACAGAAGGGGAAAAAAATGCCTTGTTGCTCTTCAAGAAATCTTGCCCTAATATCATATCAAAGTCGTTCATCTCCATCACTGTGAAGTCCAACTAACCTTTCTAGTCTTTTATCTACATAGGCACTTCGTGTGCCAACCCTGCCACTTTAGCTCTAGAGTTCATCGCCTTGACTTCCACACTCGATGGGAAGATTATCAGTCCAACCTCTTTTTCTAACCGTGTCATCATGAAGTTATGAGTGGCCCCTGTCTCCACCAGAGCTTGAATGGTCTTGCCATGAACCATCAAGTCCACGAAACCCAGACTAGTAATCCACGATTTCTCCATAACTTTTCCCTGCACACATGTATGTTCACTGCATCCATCAAGCTTCGTCATCCCTAAATCAGCTCTGATACCACCAAAATGAAGTTTGTCTGAGGGAGTGCCATGTTCAAAGGAACGACTGTTGCCAAACCATGCTTTCTAATATGGGATACAGTTGTATTTTCCACTTTCCCCATCTAATTAATTTTAGTGAGTCCATACGGGTAAACTCATCAATGTTTTCATGTTTAAAGAGTCTGAAAAGTATTGCAAAAAGAAAGACTCTTTGCCCCATCTGATTATTTTAATGAGTCCAAACAGGAAAACTCGTAGATTTTTTCATGTTTTAAGAGTCTGAAAAGTATCATGAAAAGAACAACTCTATATCTTGTCTGTGTAATTTAAAGAGTCCAAACTAGACAACTCAGTTGTCTTTTCATATTTAGAGAGTCTAAAAAGATCGTAAAGGGTGTGACAAAAGGTTAATAGTATACCCGGATCGGTTACTTTTCCATAAGCTAATCTATTGAACCCGGACAAAGAGAAACCTATTTTCAATAGATGTCAACCTCATTTTGTTACGAGTACGAGGTGAGGGACTAAACTCATTTTTCATCGTGAATTTTTAATGAGTCACGTGACGACAAACTCAATACCTTCATAAAAAAAATTTAGTGAGTCAAATGAAAAAAATCAGGGTATCTTTTTTAGTTTGGTGAGAGAGAAAAAGAGGGAAAAGAATGGCTCATCCCTTCTTCATAGTTTTACAAGCTCAAAGGAGGGGAAAAACTTGGGGATTTTTCGATTTAAGAGTGAGAAATGGTCCCAAAAAAGAAAGTGATCTTGTTGTTGCTGTATATTTTTAACGAGACTGGAAACAAAAACTCAAGATCTTTTGGTTTAATGAGCGCGAAAAGTACCTAAAAGAATGCTCAGGTCATCTTCATCAAGTTTAACGAGCAGAAAGACTAAGCTCGGGATTTTTTCAGTTTAAAGAGCAAGGAAAAACACCTAAAAAGAATGATCTTTTGGCCTTTTTCAGTTTATGAGCTGGAAAAAGATCAAAAAGAGTTGCTCAGAGCATTGTTGTATGGATTTAACGAGCGCAACGATGAAAACTTGTAGATGTTTATACTTTTTAAAGAGAAATAAAATATCATAAAAAATGCTCTATTGAGAATTGCATACAACTTTTATTGCTTTTCATTCCTGAAAGTACTTCCATCAAAAGTGGCAAAAAGTATAAAAAAGCAGCAATTCCTATCATATGGGTTCATGCATGATAAAAAATCATGGAGAATGTACTACTTCCTCTTTAATGATTTTCAAAAAATCATATCTCTAAAATTATATAAGGAGATGCTTGGAGCTTTCACATGCATCATTTTCACTAGTTTGAATTTTGTGAGAGCATTCTAGAGATAAAGAGGAGCAGATTTTCCATGGATCATTGTAGGAGATCTGGGCAACAATTCGACATGCTGTCAATCCCAAGTGTAAGCTAAAACCTTGCTCTATGTAGTACTTGACTTTCTCGACAATTTTATGGGTGGAAGTTTGTAGATCTGAGGTGCCCTAAAGCCTTATTTGCACACTAATGCCCTCTAGAAGGCTAGTAGGAAGTGTTAAATGCTTTGTACGAGCCACTAAAGGGCAGTAATCCTCCCTGTGTAGCATTGGGGGTAGCCTTAGAGTTAAAGGGCGTAGTTAAAACCCTCATGCATGGATTCCTTAGGTGATTTTTCCCCATTTTAACTTGTTTTAGGGTTATTTTGTGCAGGTTTTAAGTCGAAATGACTCACCTATGGAGAGAACGGGCCCATGATAATGAGGAATTGCTGATGTGAAATGATCTAGTGTGCATACTTGCATTGTGCTGCTACAGCTTACTTAAGTATGCAAAGTTGGAGCTAATGAAAGGGCAGGAGGATTTACTGAGATGGATTATCCAGCATTGGGATGAACACGAGTAAGTGTTCAGGATTAGAGATCAGGTGCTGGATATTGAATAGGATGACATATATTTTTTGACTAGTTTGTCGTGTCGTGTGGCACAGGCAAACCTCATCGGTGGCAGGCCAGATCCATGATCTACCTTAGAGATGGTACAAACTTACTGCATCCCTGAGAGTGGACTAGTCAGCAACATAGTTCACATAGAGAGGATAAGGTCCCAATCTATGAGGGTAGTTTTATGGTTGATTGTGTGGTTGTTGGGGTCAAAGACTCCCCACGTTGTGACAAAGGCCCAATTGTTGCTTGTAGTTGACTGTGTCTAGCCCTAGATGTTCAATTTGTGTGAAGCAGTGCTTCGCCAATTTAAGGTAGAATTAATAGCATGCAAGACCCATACCCAACACAGTTTTGGGTACAGTACTATCATAGCCTCATTTTTCCTTGAGAGGGTACCTATCATGTGCCGACGGATGAGCTTAGGTCCCCTTGATTTGAGGGAGCCAAGGCAGGGTCACTGGTCATCACTCGATCCTCACATAGGAGGAGGACTGATCCAGCATTTCTTCGATGAAGATTTCTTCCAGTGGCTTTACAACCATATTGTGATTATTGATGACTATGCTTATGAAGGCATGGACTTCACTGGTGACCTAGACTTGATGCTACTACTCAGGACCAACTAGGGTCCTCAAGGTGAGAATAATTTTGACAGTACTTTAAGTATTTTTTAGCTTTTGAATGTTTATGTAATGCTTTTATAGGTGAAGTAAGTACTAACCTAAAACTTCTATGCTTAACACAGATGTGGCACCATTATGATGTGCAGGTGAACCTCACCATGTGTGACGAGGAGGCCAACTACTTGTTGGAGGGGGCAATGCTGATAGTTTCCATGAGGTTCTAAGGAACCTCAAGGGTTTGACCATGGGTGTCGCCGCCCCCCCCTACTATGAGGGAGATTCCCGCTCATATGCAGTGGTTGGTGTACCTGAGTGGTTTCTGGTTCCTCTTCAGAGGGTAGCTAGAGTAGTTTTAACATTTATGGAGCAAATAGGCTCTTTTTAGCAGGTGTTTGGCATAGCCATATGAGTATTTGTAGCTGGCCTTTTATAGCCATTTTGTACTTAAAACATCCAAGTTTTGGAATATTTTGATGTAAAAGAGTAGATGATGATTTATATATATATATACAGACATTTTTGGTATTTTGGTGGTGTAAATGTGTTTTTTAAATGTTTTTTGTAAAAGATTTTAACTCAATAAATGTTTTACTTTTAATGCATGCTTCTATAAAGAATGAGACAAATGCTAATCTAATACATAGTTAGCTAATGAATCAGCAACTGTATTTAATTCTCGAGGAACATGTTCATATGTGATTATTTGAAATCGACGTTCAAGGAGTCGCACACTTAGATAAGACGTAACAAGGTTGGATTACGAATGTGATAATAGTTAGTCAATTGCATAATGAATAGTTGGGAGTCTAACCTGACCACCAGTTTGGAGATGTCCCTTGACGACGCTTTCATGATAAGTGAAACAAAGGACAGGTACTCGGCAATATTGTTGGTGGCGGTACCAAAAAAGATCCCTTCGAAGCAAAATAGTTCTGACTCGAGTGTGTAAATGACCCAAGCAGCTGATGCAATGTTCCGTGTGTGACGACTGGTACCATCCACGTATCCTACGTATGCTAAAGGTAATGATGACATTTGCATTACGAGAAGAATGCATGAGACAAGTACTCCACTAAATAACAAAACAATCCAATCACGCCAAAAAGGGAAGCAAAACTTATGAATACATAAAATTACAAAGCATATGCCCAGTGCAATACTAAGCATAGTAATTTTTCAGATAGAGCCCATATGTGGGCTCCTTGAGTGGGACTCCTTCCTGGTCCTGCAATTCATATGCCCCCATGGGGAGGATTTTTGTCACGACATAGGGACCTAGCCTTTTGGGTTGAACCGTGGATGCCTCCAAGAGGTCATATTTTCGATGATTGTACCTGGTGCTTGTGAGCCTCGAGTGCCAAGTTGGCCTCTGGAAGGGTTTTATCCATCTATTTAAGGTATAGTAAGCATTCTTCTTCGGTCGTAGTGTCAGGCATGGGTTCAACGAATATTTCTAGGAAGGGATTGGCCACCCATTTTGTTTTGCTTCATCATAAAGTTGGATCTCATGCATGACAAACGACAGATTAAAGTCGGGAATTTCCTCATGAGACCAAGCAAATTCCTCATATAGGCAGGGGGAGCTCACAATTTCCTCAGGACTACAATCTGCTCGCATCTGGATCTTTTCCATGATGCCTGTCGTGACTGAAATATATATGGGTAATGTTATGGAAGTGTTGCCCATGTTTCCTTCCATATCCAAATTTTGGATGATCTTGTATGGTGAGGAAACAATTTCTGGTATGTCAGGGGAAAAGATTTGAAAAGGCATCATGTCCGAATCAGATATCAGGACACAATGGTGCCAATCCTCCCAATGTTGCTCTCCAAAATGGATGATTTCCTGAACATCTTCGTCTATAGGAAGGAGTTGATTGAATGGATCTAAAGGAGGAGCGGTTATGGGAAGGGCGGTGGTACCATCGGCCATAACCAACATGACCATATAACCATCGGTTGCACTTGTTCTTGTAATTTTGATATATCATGTAGCATTTATTCCTCTTCTTCATGAGTCATGCTAGAGCTTTCAGGATCCTTACTAGGTGTTTTCATTTTCTTTCCTCGGGGCATCAGTTACCGATAATAATGCTTTACTATGCCCTTTGAATTCCTTCAAACCAAGCTTATGGAAAAATTAAAAAAAAAACTACACACCATTTTTCACTTTGTAGAAGCCTGATATTGAATCTGATGTATCTCTATAATTTCGGATCATCCAGTTCTAAAATTTTGATCTGTAGTAGCCTTCTGAGTCCTCTTTCCAATGCCACAAGTCTGCCCCAAATTGGTTTCTCCAAGGAAGAGTTATACAAAATCTCCCACAGTGACTTGCTTATAGACTAGTTCAGTAGAGAAAACTTGTATGACGTTCCACGAGTCACTGTTTCGACCTATGGATCTAAAAAATGCATATAACAAACTACAGTCTGTCCTCTTTCTATAACTTCTTACAAAATTTCAATCCGATCCCCAGAGAGAAAGTTACGACGATTTTCCCCAGGTCACCTGTTTGGAATGTAATTCAGGAGTCTGCAAAAAGACCAACTTCCTCAGATCATATCTCCACAACTATAGCGCAAAAAGCTCTGAAATCTGGATCCAAGGTTCATCATGACTTCTTCTCAAATGGGTTTTTTTTGTGACTTCTGAAACGTCACAAAAAAAAAGTTATAGTGAAAATGCCACGATGACCTGTTTGGAGCAGCAAAACCCTAGAATCCAAAGCTCTGATTCCAAATGTTATGAAACCAACTCAAGAAAAGATAGAAAAGATAGATCAACGCCTTAGAATTCAGCCTCTTCGAGGGGGAAACCTCCTTTACATTACATAAATGAACAATTCTTCGATGATTCAAATGACAAAACCTCCTTTCTATATATAGGAGTTTAAGGAGTCACAATATAATCCAGCCGACCTAACAATAATAATATAAAGCCACAAAAATAACAATAGAGGGATTCTATGGGGCACATTAATAACAATATGGGGGAAATAGGGGCACAAAATATAAATAAGGGGTATAACTACAATATTAATGGGGTAATCACTAGTATTATAGGGACCCAATAGGCTTGGTGGGCCAATTCATCTGGTGACAGTGGCATTTGGTCTTCGAATGTGTTAAGGTCTGAGGGAGCTAGCAGGATCCATGGATTGGTCAGTTCATGAGGAATAGATGAAAGCATGTTGATCGTCTGTTCCTGCACCTCAGACTTTGATGAAGAATTAGAGCACTAGTAGAATCAGCTACATGAAGTAACCAAACTGAGCTGTAACATGATGACTCGGTCGTTGCACTATTATACAACAAAATGACCTCCTCATCAACTCAAAGGTGAAATACAGGATGACTGAAGCAAAGATCAAAATTACAGGCCTTGATTCCACACTAACGCTGGTTACACACTGAAAACCTACTTTATAAAGCTTGATACCAAGTTTAAGGGAGCGTTAGTGACCCCACTAACTCATGTTACTAGTGAAGGGGCAGCGTTAGTGAAACTAAGAGAAGTTCAATGGGTCAAGCCAATGAATTGACTCATAAATATCTAGATACTTATCCCTATATTTTCTTACAAAAAGCAAGGAAACATCTAAAAGCAAGATATTCAGAAGCTACCAAGTTATACACATGTTCATCTAGTTGGGTTGGATCCACGTGAGTTAATGTTTGTGGAGACAAATGTTGGTATCAGGTGGAGTATCTTGACAGGTAGACTACAAGGAGGGACGAGACATGGCAGAATTGGTTGTTTTTCATATGTTGCAGGGATGTTTGTGATGTATGGACTGATTGGTATCATGGATAAGACTGTTTGGATATGGAAATCTTGGTGACAGGATGGTTACCTGGATGGCAGATATTGTCGAGGATGACAATGACTTCAAGTGGAGGAGAATGTAAGGACCTACGGTCTAAGGCACGACCACTGAGCGAAGTGCGACGAGTTTGGCTAAGGAAAGCAAGCACACGAGTTGGAGAGAAAGATCGAGCAAAGCACTTGGGCATGTCTATAAAGTGTTGGAGCAGTCATATGTTTATATGGTATGAGTTGGGCATTCGTTCAACAAGTCGACGATGGAGGATTAGTAATTCGGAAGAAGGATGGATGGGCCAACCAAACGAATTGGTAATGGAAGGCATCAGCTGGGCATTAAAATGTAGGTCGGCCAAGGGTGGCACGACTGCCCACCAAGCATATATATAATGTGCAATGGATGGGGAGAAGGAAATCAATTCGATGAACATTCAAACGTGAGCATTAGGTGATCAAAAGAGAAGTGCGAAGGAGGTGTTAGGCCACAGCAAGAGGCGCAGGTCTTATGCGCCCGCTCTTGGACAGCGCTACATGGTAAAGGAATGCAGTTCGATTATTGGGTGAAGGTGTGGGTGTGGGTCGCATGAAGGTGCCCGCCCACCATTCAAAGGATACACGAGTGGAGATTGAGGTGAGGTCACCTGCCCATCGTGCTAAGGTGAACAGGTGGAGACTCGGGTGAGGTCGCCCACTCGTTGTGCAAAGGTGAACATGGTGGAAACTCGGGTGATGTTGCCCACTGGTCTTCGTTGGAATTTCGGTTTAAGGTTCGAGTAGGCGCGGTGCGAGGAGTGCCCACCCAACTAGTTGGAGAGTTGGGTGGAGAGTGCGGTGAGGCACTTGCCCAACGAATGAAGGCACAGGTGGAGGGTGCATGAGGCGCCCACCCGCTAGGTGAAACGAAGTGTTGCTGGGTGAACGAAGTTCGGTTGAGGAGTGTGGTTGGTGGTCCGTGGAAACTAGTTGGGTTGGATCCACATGAGTTGATGTTTGGCATAGCCATATGATTATGCCCGACTTGCCAACCACAGGTGGTATCAGAGCCAGTCCAGGTTTTGCAGGGAACCTGGTGAAGTGCAAAGGGAATTTGCGGAAGAAGCTGATCCCACTGTCACTTCGTGACAAGTGGTATCAGAGCTGATGATTAGGAAGTTGATTGGGTTTATGATGAAGTGTTGATCCCACTGCACTATCGTAACAGGTGGTATCAGAGTTGGTAAACTGAATTAAGGAGCTGATTCTACGAAGACTGAAGACTTGGAAGGAAGTTCAAGTTTTGCAGGTAACAGGCAGAATATTAGGGTGATTCAGGTGAATGGTGAAACAGGTTTAGCAGAGGTGAATCTTAGTGCTTGGGCCAAGCTGAACGACAAGACATGGTAGGTTTGGAAGAATGAAGGGAAGCTCTTGCTTACCTTATATAGGTTGAAGTAGTTGAAAGAAGAGAACCCCTGGATTCGAAAGGAACTTGATGTCTTAGAAAAGAATGTTGAAGACGAACTTCTTCAACTTGGTTGGACAATGGAGTAGGATGAAGTCGTAGAGTGTGTTGACAAAGAAGAGGAAACCGTGATGTTTGAGGATGTTGCAGATGTGACAACGATGGAGGATGAACATGAGATTGATCAAGTTGGACCAGGATCATGTAGTTTGCAGACATGGATGGATGAGGATACTCACATGGAGGCGCCTCATGATGATGATGTAAGTACTATTGATACTTGTGTTTCATTTGAGCTTTTGGGAGATGAACCGTATGCAGGGAAGGGCAAAATCAGTTTGTCGATGCAAGGGAGCATCTTACCATGGATGTCTATGATGAGACCTTGTATGGAGAGGCCAGGATTGTTGATTGTTGCAGGACTTGTTCGGGTTGTTTGTGACCTTATGATAGAAGGTGCAAAGGCTTGTGACAAGGGAGGAACATGATGATCATTGTGGAGGAATGGGTCATGCTTTAGCCACATGGAGAATTAGCTAAGTGTCTAGCATGACTCATGGACAGATTGGAGGAGGGCACACACTTGGGTATGATGATACTTGGGCGGACTTCTCATGGCTGAGACCAAGAGGAAGTCTTGGTGAGACCTTTAGTGGGGGAGCTATGATGGAAGGGACTCGTGATGATGATGATATGGTTGGGTGACCAAGTTCACTAAATCAAAGATTGCAGACTTGGATGAGGATGATCGATTGTTGTGATGGGTCTACCTGGTTGGACTACATGGGAAACTTAGTCATGGACATCAGGTTGGAGGCATGGAGCATGGCAGTCTTATGTAGAGACATTATTCAAGAGCACTTGTAGAGGTGTCACTTATGGGCATCCAATGAGGAGTGTCGAGGCATGGATGTTGTGCAAGTGGATTTGCTGGATGTTGGTTGGAGATGATTCATGGTACTCATGATGACATGAGGTTGTGACTTTCAGGGAGACTTTGTATATGGTGGACTTGGAGGATCTGATGTATTGAGGAGTTGAGGTCAGAGACTTTGATGCAGAATGGGATGCATACTTTTGACTACATGTATGGGTATGGCTTGAAAGAGTGACTTTATGTGGAGGATCGATGTGAGACACTTTAGAGTGATGGAGTTACAACGATGATGATGCCTTGGTGGCAACACTTGGGCATGGGTTGAGTCGAGACTTAGCTACTTTTGACACATGGGAGCTGATTGATCTATGGTCATAGGAAGCACATGGAAGCTGATTGATCTATGGTCATAGGAAGCACATGAGAGATGAGACAGGTGTATACTTGTTTCTATGGTAGACTTGAGGGGTGGCACATTATAGATATGATGGAGATTGCTTCATGGACCTGGATGTGGCACATCAAGAGTTGGGGCTTGATGAGATGATCTCTTCACCTTGAGGAGATGAATGTCTTGCAGATGGATGATGATGTTGGGATAGATGCGGCTCATTTCATGTAGCACATTGACACCAAACATCATGGACAACATGTTGCAGATGAGATGGAGACTACTTCATGGACCTGGGCATGGCTTACACTTGTATGGAGATGTATTCTTGATCGAGTTGATGATGTGACAGGATGTTCAGAGAAACAACTGATGGCGGCATGAGGATGTACATTCTCATGGTTTGGGCGTGAAAGTCGGATTAGCTACACAACTAGTTCGAGTCATGAGGGGATCCAGTGTATAGAGATGTGTTAGCATTATGTTGGAGTATCATGGCAACGGTTCACACAATGACGATACATGATGAGGTCGACACGATATGTTGTAGGAAGCATGTAGCTTGAGATGGAGGCGCCAACCTTCCACAATGGGGAGCAACATGTGGAGATTGTGACAGGGTGGTTGATGATCATAGATTGAGATGATTTTCTGATGTATGACATACCGATGGAGTATATACCTTGGTTTGGATATCTTGGTGACAAATGGTTGCCGGGATGAGATGTTGTCGAGGACGACAATGACTTTAGGTGGGGGAGGGTGTAAGGACCTGCAGTCTGGGTCATCTTCACCATGCGAAGGATGGGTGAGGAGCTCGTGAAAAATGTGAAGTAAAACAACGAAGAGGTGATTTTATATGATGTTGGGCAAGTTGAGAGGGCAGTCCCATGAGTTCGGTAGTGCTGACCCTCCACTCGGGCGAAGGCAACATGTTGAACGAGTCGGCTTGGGCATTGGGCATGGGTCGGCCAGGTGACATAACCCACCACCCACCCATATATATTGTTGGAGCTTTTGAGGAGACGAGTTGTCATCATTTAGACAACAGGAGTTCGATTGAGGAGTTTTGTGGTGCATGGATGAGCCCACATGATGGGCAGAACTCGGGTGAAAAAATCGTGCAAAAAATCTGGGTTAGAAACTTAGGCGAAAAACTCATATAGGAAACTTGTGTAGAAAACTCGGGTGAGGTCATCGAGTAGACCTCGGGTGAGGTCGTTCAGGCAGAACTTGGGCGAGGTCGTTGGGCAGGAAACTTGGGTGAGGTCATTCAGGTGAGCTGGGTGAGGTCGTCGGGCGACCCAGGTGAAGTCATTTGGGTGAGCCGGGTGAGGTCGTCAGGTGACCCAGGTGAAGTCGTTCGGGCGATTCAAGTGAGGTCATTGGGCGACCTAGGTGAGGTCGTTCAGGCGAACCGGGCAAAGTCATTTGGAACCCCAGGTGAAGTTGTGTGGCGACTCCGGTGAAGTTGTTCGGGTGAAGGCATTCGGGCAAACTCAGGTGAATCGTGCGAAGGTGACTCGGGTGAGTCGTACGAAGGCGTGGGTGAATGTGAGGATAGGAGGCTGGGTGAGGGTGTGCCATACACGCTGAAACAAAGGTTGGAACCGGAGCTCGTGAATGAGGAGTTGGGCAGGCAGGACTGCATGTGTTCCACCGAATGGAGGTCAAGTATGATAGCATGATTTGGATGTTTGCTGACCAAACGAAGAGCGAGTTGGGTGAAGACGTGCAACGAGGTGAACAAAGGGTTGGTGAGTCGTGTGGCGACCATGCAGAGGCACTGATGAGCTGGGCAACTGAGTTTGCCGAAGTTGGAAATTTGGCTAAGTGTAAATTTGGGGTTTCTGTTACAGGGAAAAGTGTCTATATAGAACTACTCTATCCCACTAAGGTGTGACAGCTGCCTTAGAAACAAACAGAGTGAAGCTACTTTCGTTTTTCCTTTATGAATTATAGACAGAGAGGAACAAAAGGACCAACCTCTGTCTTGTGCTAATCCCTTGATTTGATTCCTCTCTTCCTTGATAGTCTTTCGCTACTTGTTCCCTTGCACACCCAGCTTCACAAAGTACCTGTAAGATCACAGTAGCATAGCACTATACAAAGACATGGATCTATAATCATAAACAATCTAGGATCAGATGTAAATTGACCATACAAATGCAGCAAACATAAATGAGACAAGAGTATGGAGGAAAACTTGAATAGCTTTTATTAATAAACAAGAAAGAGCCAAGGGGAGTTACAACCAGTTGTTCTGACCCAGCATCAACCTCTCAGCAAGGAAGCCCCTCTTCACCTCATACAAAGCTTAGATCACCCAACAATCTGATGTTTGTCTCAAGAAACCAACAACAATTCCTTACAATATGCAAAATTCCAGCCTCTGGATCTCTGGGATGAGGGATCCATATATAGATATCTGTAAGGGGGATGAGTCATCTTGTGATTTGATTAGTGTCTTCCCTCTGATAGTTCTTGCTTCCACTTGGAGACTGATGATCTCTTACTCATCCTTGGTCGAATTCAGAGAGGCAAGTGTCACAGGAGAAGTTTCGGGAAGCTTCCATTGCCTCTCCACCTCACGGAATGACACTGCCATTTGTCATTTCTCGCCCATCCCACCCCATAGAAGGGATTTTTGAAATGCAACGCACCCACACAGTGTATTTAGGTGCAATGCAATGCACTTTGCCTATGGAGCAGGTGAAATGATCCCGTTTTGACCAATTCTGAGCAGTTTTTCATGGAGAACTTCTGGGAGGAGCTGTAATCAGTTCACCTTGTTCCTTTAGGGGTTAGAACAACACTTTTAGGGACTTAGGAGCCCTTGATTTATGGACATTTTATGCTTGGGGTTGCAGTGCCCAAAAATGTCTATAACAGTTGCCCCCTAAAGCATGAGGTCGTTAATCTTTTTTCGATGTCGGGTGAAATGCTTTATCATGAGGATCCGAAGTTATTTCAAGCCGAGAGGAGACCTGTAATAAGATACAATACAATACATTATCTTCATAATATTTTCATGATCTAGCTAAGGCGGGCATTCCCATGCTCAGCTTTATAAATTCATTCTCATGTACATAGGACAGACAATCGTTTGAGTGTAGACTGATGATTCTGGTAGAGCCATCGTCCCTTTGATTGGATGATTATCTGTGCAGCAATGATGTACATTTGATGTCTTTATTTCCTGAATATATATCACAGCCCAGATGGATGAAACTAGATCTGGGGTCTTCAATCTCGTTCGATCTTCACTCAAAGTACAAGTCGATCCATGTGAGAGATGTTCTGGAGTCGAACATGGAAAGACATCGCCTGATTACCAGCCAATGATGTAAGCTGTTAACAAGCGTGAGAGGAATCACCGATAATGATAATGACCCTCAAGGTACTGCAGTACAATTCACGTCGTGTGAATAAAGGACTTGGCATCGAACACCACGAAAAATCTTTCGGTCGAAGGCCAATGATGTAAACATGTCGCTGGAAGTGAGAAACTTGCCATTGAGGCATGCAAGCTTCAAAGTACTGAAGGGGTGTTCCTAGATCGACTTCCTGGATAATGAGCTGATGTCGACAAGAAGAGATCCGTCATAGGAGGGCCTTAATGAATCCCACATCGATGACACGGAATGGAACAAATGATTTTAATGGAGGTGAAAACAGTTTGGTGATATAATGTTTAGGGTGGCGGTCATGAAAGAAGATGTATTGTAGTGGGTGAGACACAGGTGAATTCTCTTGAACATACCAGTGACACTGACATGATGGATTGGTAGCATTAACCCCAAATATGGATGGTGTGATGTGACCATGGTGAATGAAACAACCCAACCCGACTTGGATGCGGAGTGAAAGTGTCATGTTCAAGAGCGACTTGCTACCAACAAAGTTTCTTCAAGTTTTCTTCCCAATTTTTCCCCAGTCATTGCTGACCAGTACCTCTTTATTTTTTCAAGCTTGAGGAGGATAACATATGCTTGTTCTATAATTTTCCCTTCGGGCAAACCCATCGCTATGTTTTAACGAGCCTAGCGATAGTGAAACTCGTTCTCATCTATAGACAAGTTTGTCGCTATTAAAATTTTAACGAGTTTAATGACAAAGATAACTCGGTCCTTTTCAATTTTAGAGAGTCTGAAAAGGAACGTAAAGGAAACTCCAAAATTCCTTTTTTGTCATCTAATCCCTTAAGTCTGAAAAAGTATAAAACAATACAGAAGGGATGAATTTTTGATCTTTTTAACGAACCGCACAAAACAAGCGCTCGATCTTTTTGTGTAAATCCCTCAGGTCCAAAAAGATTAAAATTTAGAGGAGGGATAGCACTTCCGGTCCCTTTAACGAGCTGGAGAGGCCAATGGCTCGGAAATATTTTCATATTTTACGAGTCAATTGAAAAGAGCTTAAAGGAGACTCGTCTTTTGAGGAACAAGTGATAAAATGGGTAGCTACTGATTCCAGGTAAGGTTTGGAATTTTCCAATCACGGCAGTGTTACAAGGATGGCTAGTAAGATCACTCTTCGCAGCTGTTCCTCAAAATGGGTAAACAATCAAATGGAGGTGAATGATCGACCAATGCAAAAGTGGAGGTGACGGTGCAAACACGACCAAGGCTTTAATGGCTGAAGTACTACATTCACGACGGTTATTTACCGGGGAATAGTTCATTTTTTAATGAGCTTAAACGCGGGGGGAAACATTTGCTCATGGCTTATGTTTATTTTTTAACGAGCTTGAACTATGTGCTAAAACTACTCGATTAATCCAGTCGTGTGATAAGAATGTCTCATATAAAAACAACAATTTTTAGAGTTTTGCCCCACATCCTTTCTTAATACAAGTTAGGAAACGACCAATCCTATGAGTTTAAAGGGTTAGAGGACCTACAAATTTAAAAAAAATAAATAGTCGCTCTTCGCTTGCACGCCAAAAGGTTTGCATGCCCCCAGGTATAAGACAGAGTTTCAAGGTTACCCCTTCTTCTTTCCGTCAAAACATTTGTTCTGCCAGGAGAGGTGTACCTCTTACAGGTTACCAAAGATTGTTCTATTTATGGCGTAAACAAAACACTTCTTCGGTGATGTCTACCAAAATAGACAGAGGTGAGTGGAGGAGGCTACTTCACTCACGTAACTTTGACAAGAGAATCTTGTTCTAGAATAACCCCCTCTTCCAATTACGGATGGGAGTATAGACTAGTCATATTCTCTCGTGGAAACCTACCCTATATCCGAAGTTTTCCTGCCGAAGCAGACCAGGGTGCATGCCCCCTGGGTTTCAGTCATGTCCCCCGAATCACTCGCGCTCATCGGGTGGACGGACTAGGGATTGAGACATTTCTTGTGTGAAAAGACCATTCAGGGATGGTATATGACTATTTGCTATGCATGATCCGGGAAATGAAAGCTGGTCTACAAGCTTGACCACTCTTCCTTCGTGCGGAAAACACATCACTCTAAAGAGTGATGAGACAATGGCTCTCATGCAATAAATATAGTCTCGTCCAAGGAGTAGATTATAATCCAGGGGTCCTTGAACTACCATTACGTTCATGTGAACGGTTTTCCCTCTCAATGTTATGGGCACATTGGGAAGGATCCCTAACGGTCGACTGGTTCCTTTGTCAAAGCCTGTTAGATTTCTCATCTCAGGCAAAAGCGATGGCGAACCAAGCGCTTTCCAAGCAGTCGAGGAAAGGATACTCACAGAAGCCCCTTCATCTATGATGGTACCAACCATAACCATTCTATATATTTGAACAATAATTTGGAATGGTACACTAGCTGGTAAACGGGGTCTGCCTAGTTGATTCCAGTCGAAGGAGACAACTAGGTTGCTTGGAGGTGGGACCAGATAGACGACCGGGTATGACTCTGACGAACTTCCTTCCTGCGGTAAAGGAACGAGTAAATTGCCCCCATGTTCATTAGAGTCTGTGCTTATGAAAAGAATTTGGATGGTGTCATCCTTGTTCTCTTCGGTGACGGTATCATCTGAAGATGGAACCTCTGAAGGCAAGACCGGGTCAACTGCCATCTTGACCTTTTGACTTTCGTCTGGTATGGGTTCAGATGGTTTGTCTTCAATGATAGATGCTTCGGGCGACCACCTGAGCGGGCCAGCTGGATTTTCAACTAGTGACGGACTCGGCAAGAGTTTTTTATATCCAGGAGGAAGTCGTGACGGTGAAACTAGACGATCGTCCAAAACTCTTTTAGCTTCGTCTAAGAAGGGACAACGGTGGACGGCATGATCGCCTTCGCACAGTTTACAAGGAAATCTATATTTTCCTTTTTGTCTTGGGGCTTCACTTTCACTAGTCAACGGTGTGTTTTCAACATGATCATCAGAGGTTGACGACACCGAGTTGTGCAAACGAGGAGACTAGTCCCTTAAGATCCGAGGGATGCAAGGAAAATCTCTATGATAGTGGTCTCCTTTGCAAATGACACATGGCGATTTAGGCCTGGTCAGTGCAGTTTGTGAATTTTCGCTAGACGACGCTCGTTTGCCCCCATTCGCTTTTGGCTCTTTCTTCTTCTTCTCTTTCTTCTTCTTTCCCTTCTTCTTCTCAGGTACTTGACTTTTGGCTTTACTAGCCCCATCAAGCGAAGAGGAAGGAGGAGAGGAAGAATTAGAGGAAGTAGAAGGTTGGTGGGTAACTCTGGACTCGTCTAGTTGCTGACTCGATTGTTCAGGAATTGTGGTGTTTTGAATGACAGAGGTTGAGAAGAGCCATACAGGCAAGCTGATTGTTAGTCCTGGAAGCGACAATGTGGCCATATGGGGTGCACCAACATCTCCCCAAGAGGAGAAGGGACTAGGATTTCCTCCAAGGGGAATTCCTTGGTTGGTGGATTCCATTTTCTCAACTCAAGATCAACGTAGGAAAAGGTAATGAATATTCCGTTTAAAATAAATTTAGACGCTTTGACACAACTGGTTTTTTCAGTTTTTAAGAGTCGAGAAAAAACAAAAGATGACTCTAGTCGCCTTCGATTTTTAATGAGCCTGAAGTGACAAGTGCTCAGATGGACCTTTTTGTTAAAGAGTCTGAAAAGGAACGAAAGGGACTACTCTGGAAATCTAGGTAGAGGGATTACCAAACCAATCGCAAAACTACAAAATACTTTTTACGGTACGGCAGTCAATCTTCCTGAATGTTGTGTTCAGTGCATTGCGATCGATAGGGTGGCAGACACGACTTCCTATGGATAAAGGATTAAGCCTATTGGGGTCTCCCAAAATATACTCGACGGTACGTGGGAGCACAAGTCCGTACTGGCACTTATCGTCTTAAAGTGGAGGAATCACCCAACCATCAGTAAGAACAACAGTTACCAGGCTTTACGATGCCGAATACGTCTCTAGCCTAGACTTCTAAATGTTGTGCGTTAAGTTCCAAAGCGTTGTTAGATTCATTGAATTTATTTTATAGTTGATCTTGTTTATGAAGTTTTCCTTTCAGGTTCACCATGAGATGTAGATGTAATTCCTAAAATGCAATCTAAGATGATAAACAATCTTTTTATCTTCTTTGTGCAATGAAAATCCTAGCTACTAAGGAAAGAAAGACAGAATCTTTTCACAAAGAGCAAAGAGCACACTCTAAATGCACTTTCCTAAATCAAACCAATCAGACTGTCTATATGCAAATGCACATGCATGTATTTGTTTTCGACTTTCTTAGTATATGAATGATAAGAAGAAAGTTGATGCAAAAATCTGAATTTCTTTTCAAGCGACAAATATCAACAAATTTCTTTTCGAAATAAAAAATGGAGACGATCACAACACCTTACGATTTTGAAATGAATACTTGTTTTTGACACTAGAAAATTACAAATTCAGACCAAAAACAATAGTAACAGGATAATTGACTATCAACAGCAATCAAACTCTTTCCTATGATCGAAATCGACACTTGCGACAGTTTCAAATCAAAGGATGATAGTACGATTATACTACTTTTGCAAAGGAGAACTGAAAATGACTCAACAAACACACAAAAACATTTACAGTTCTTTTGTACAAAGGAGGTGGAATAACAGCAAGGAAAAGGGGTTTCAAATAGACATATAGTGATCACAGGCAGCAAAATTCAGGAATAGAACTGGAAAGAATGAATCACAGAAACCAAAACTGCACAGAGCCTAGTCTGATCAGCGCACCTGTAACACAGGGAATTTGAAATGCAGCGCACCTTCTCCACTCGGGAAGTGCGCTGAAGTTCAGATTCTCTGAACAGTACCTACGCTGGGCCAGAAACGAGACTCTGTTTGGGTTCCGGGTCACAGTTTGCAGTTCAGTTCGTGGGTTTTGTCCGAGCAAAAGGTAATCAGTAATGCAACAATCAGGGGTAGATCTAAGGAGGATATAAGAGCTATCACAAGGGAAATCAGAGAGTTTGTGAATCAGTTGTTTAAATCATAAACATATCCCCAAGATGGACTAAAGTGGCATTTATCTACTTTTCATTTGCATAGCAAATGCAGTTCGAATGCTACCTGGCACAGCTTCAGACTCCGTCTGTAAGTTTATGAAAAAGACAAAAAGGAAGATAAACAAACAAACTAATTCGTCCCCAGCGGAGTCGCCATTTTGTTACAGGGAAAAGTGTCTATATAGAACTGCTCTATCCCACTAAGGTGTGACAGCTGCCTTAGAAACAAACAGAGTAAAGCTACTTTTGTTTTTCCTTTATGAATTATAGATAGAGAGGAACAGAAGGACCAACCTCTGTCTTGCGCTAATCCCTTGATTTGATTCCTCTCTTCATTGATAGTATTTCGCTACTTGTTCCCTTGCACGCCCAACTTCACAAAGTACTTGTAAGATCACAGTAGCATAGCACTATACAAAGACATGGATCTATAATCATAAACAATCTAGGATCAAATGTAAATTGACCATACAAATGCAACAAACATAAATGATACAAGAGTATGGAGGAAAACTTGAATAGATTTTATTGATAAACAAGAAAGAGCCAAGGGGAGTTACAACCAGTTGTTCTGACCCAACATCAACCTCTCAGCAAGGAAGCCCCTCTTCACCTCATACAAAGCTTAGATCACCCAACAATCTGATGTTTGTCTCAAGAAACCAACAACAATTCCTTACAATATGCAAAATTCCAGCCTCTGGATCTCTGGGATGAGGGATCCATATATAGATATCTGTAAGGGGGATGAGTCAGCTTGTGATTTGATTAGTGTCTTCCCTCTGATAGTTCTTGCTTCCACTTGGAGACTGATGATCTCTTACTCATCCTTGGTCGAATTCAGAGAGGCAAGTGTCACAGGAGAAGTTTCTGGAAGCTTCCATTGCCTCTCCACCTCGCGAAATGACACTGCCATTTGTCATTTCTTGCCCATTGCACCCCATAGAAGGGATTTTTGAAATGCAACGCACCCACACAATGTATTTAGGTGCAATGCAACGCACTTTGCCTATGGAGCAGGTGAAATGATCCTGTTTTGACCAATTCTGAGCAGTTTTTCATGGAGAGCTTCTGGGAGGAGCTGTAATCAGTTGACCTTGTTCCTTTAGGGGTTAGAACAACACTTTTAGGGACTTAGGAGCCCTTGGTTTATGGAAATTTTATGCTTGGGGTTGTAGTGCCCAAAAATGTCTATAACAGTTTCCCAAGATAGAACTTGTACTTATAAAAGAAGATTATATATATTGATTCGGGCATACTCATATTGCAGGGAGTTGCCCCACCCCCCCCTTATACTGTGTGCATTTCTCTTTTATAACATTGTTTATGTGAATGTTATGGGCTTTCACTGTATAAAGGACAAAGATAATACTTGGTAACGAAAAATAAACTAAGAATGGAATGTTAGGCATAGTCTACAATCTTAGGTATTGGTGAAAAGAAAATGGTTGGTAGTGCCGCACCTAGCTATAGTGTGGTTGGAAGAGTACTGTCAGTGTAGGGGTGTGACAGTCGTTCGGGCTAAGTTTCAACCGCTTGTATATATGGTTATAGAATGACGGTCGTGGCACATGGCTGACTCTTTATTCAAGCTCCAACTGCTGTGACCATACAACATAACTCGCCTTTGTGTAGGTCAGCCTGCCCATGGTGTGGGACTGCCCACCTTCACTTCATTTGCCTGTCGTTTTGCCTTGCTCAGCCTCATGGTGCAAGTCACCCCAAATCACTCGTATAAACATGAAACAACCAACTCACCCACATAACAATGCCTCGCCCTTGGTCACGTCATGCCTTCGCACATTTCACTACTTTGCACGGTAGGTGGGCGCACCCGGGTGACTCACTAGCCACAGGGCATTACATCCTCCCCCACTCGAAATCATTGTCACCCTCGACAATCCTAATCTCCTCAGCAGCTTCCTATCATAATTCTCAATCTTCTTCTTCCATCTCCAAAGTGAGTCCTCCATTTCTTAGCTTTCCTCCTCCGGTGTATTCTTCCATCTGACAAGAAATTCCCATTTCATCTGGCAACCAATCCCTGTAGTTCTGAAGCTCAAAATCTTCTCCAACTCCAAATCTGGTTTGTCCACAATCCTAGCTAGTCCTCTCAGCGATTCAGCTCCCTCTAGATGATCAGTATCAAGTCTGCATCTCTTCAACTAACTCATGTGAAAAACTGAATGCGTCATGTGCATATGGTGTGGAAGCTCCAGCTCATAAGTAACTTCCCCCACTCTCTTCTTCACTTGGAATGGCCCCTCATACTTCTGTGTCAATTTGCTCATAGTCCCCTTAGGTGGCTGAAACGGCTCCCCGGTTATCTTGAGAAACACCATATCTCCCACACTGAAGTGTACATCCCGTTTTCCCTTATCTACCCATTTCTTCATTCTCCTTGTAGCTTTGTGCAAGCGCAACCGTTCTAGCTCCAAGGTCTCATCCCAAGCCTTCATGAATTTCTTTGCATGAGGACTTCTTGAAAAACCTCCTGTCACTACGATATGCAGTGTGATTGGCATCTGTCAATTCACCAACTCAAATGGATTATACCTCGTCGCAAAAATATTTTGAATGTTGTAGCTAAACTGAGCAACATCTAAGAGTTCAGGCCAATTCTTCTGATCAACCATCACATAATGTCTTTAGTAATCCTCCATCAATGCGTTGATCCTCTCGGTCTGCCCATCTATCTGCGAATGGTAACTCGAACTCATCAACAACTCTGTCTCGACTAACTTGAACAATGTGGTCCAAAATATTCCTGTAAATCGTGGATCTCTGTCCGACACGATGCTTAATGGCATCCCCCAATACTTCACTATGTTCTTGAAGAACAACTCCGTAGTATGCTCAGCTCCACAAGGTATCTTTGTAGGAACAAAGACAGCATACTTGGAAAAACAATCCACCATGACCATTACCCATTATACCCCAGAACCTGTGGCAACTGAGTGATGAAGTCCATCGAGACACTCATCCATGGTCTCTCAGGAATCGGTAAAGGCTGCAACAGACCTCCTTGCCTCTGATTATCTAATTTATCCCACTGACAAATGATGCACGTATGTACATACTCCTCTACATCCTCCCGCATCTTCTCCAAAAAGAATCCTCTCTGCAACAATGCCAAAGAACGACACATCCCTAGGTGGCCAACCCATGGTGAGTCATGGCACTTCTTCAAAAGGTGCCTCCTGATCCTAGATGACTTTGGAACATAGAGTCAGTTTCCAAAGAACAAGAATCCATCTTGAAGAAAGAACTTTTTTGTCTTCCCCTCTTTCACCTGCTTCACTATAATCTGTGTATCGATCTTAACACTTTCCTTGAGCTTATTCTGCATCTCTTCTCACATCTGAACTCGACTCCTACTCCTAGCTGCTCGGTCTTCCACTTCCAATGCTGCAAGTTGTCCCTTTCTGCTAAGGGCATCTGCTACCACATTGTGTCTTGCTAGTCTATACTCGATAGTCATGTCAAACTCTGCCAAGAAGTCCTGCCAATGAGCTTGCTTTGCAGAAAGCTTTAGTTGTGATGCAAAATAACTTGCTGCAACATTGTCTGTCTTCAAAACAAATGACTTCCCAATCAGGTAATGCCTCCATGCATGTAAATAGTGAATTATTACAGTCATCTCCTTCTCATGAACCAAATACCTCCATTCTCTATCCTGCAACTTCTGACTCTCATACGCCACTAGATGCCCATCTTGCATGAGAACCCCTCCTATGGAAAAATCTGAAGCATCTGTTTGTACCTCAAACGGTCGCTCAAACACCGGCAACTTTAGTATCGGTGCTGTAACCATCCTTCTCTTCAAATCATCAAATTCCACCTAACATTTATCCGTCCAACTCTATCTCTTGTCTTTCTTCAATAGGTCTGTCAGTGATGATGTTACCTTGGAGTACCCCTCTACAAACTTCCGTTGGTAGTTGGTCATGCCCAAAAACACCCTCATCTCATGGAAATTCTTTGGTTCAACCCAGTCCTTGATCACCTTCACCCTGCTTGGCTCCATCTGTATGTACCCTTGACCTACTATGTGTCCAAGGAATGGAATCTCGATCTGAGTGAACAAACACTTAGACTTCTTCAAGTACAACTGATTTGCCTTCAGTGCCTCGAACACCATCGCCAAGTGCTTCTTATGATCCTCCATGTTGTCACTGTACACCACTATATCGTCCAAGTACACTACTACGAATGAATCCAAGTATGATTGTAGAACATCTTTCTTCAAAGTGAAAAACGTAGCAGGAGCATTGCATAACCCGAATGGCATAACAAGGAATTCAAAACTACCATACCTCATTACTATCACAGTTTTCAGCTTGTCTCCTTTAGCTATCCACACTTGATAATACCCATGCCTCAATTCCAGCTTGGAAAGCACTCGGGCTTTCGCAATATTGTCAAAAAAATCAGCAGCCAATGGCAAAGGATACATATTCTTTATAGTCTACTTGTTCAATGCACAATAATCACAGCATATCCGTAGCTCATTCGAATCCTTCTTCCACTGGAACAATAAAAAAACACCATAGGGGGACCTTGAAGGTCTGATGAAACTTGCATCAGTTAACTCCTTTAACTGTCATCTCAACTCCTCCAACTTGGGTCCTGACAACCGATAAGGTGCTTTAGCCAGAGGTTGCTTCCCTGGCTCAAGCTCAATGCTATGGTCCACTACACACCTTGGTGGAAGCTTCTTTGGTAGCTCATCAGGCATCAAATCTGTATATTTGGCTAGTACCTCAGAAATATCAGCTGGAATAGGTGTCCGCACTCCATCACCTTCGACTCCCTTGAACATCACTGCATATGTCTCCATATCTTACTCCTTCATAGCCTTCTCCAAACTAAGTGTTGAAACATACTGCACCTTGACTTCCCTCATTTACCCATGAGTGGGAAAAGTCCATGTTTGTGACTGTGCAACCAACACCACCTCATCACAAAAGGGGACAACAATTGCCCTGTTGGCCTTCAATAAATCTTGCCCCAATATCATATCAAAGTCATTCATCTCCATCACTGTGAAGTCCAACTGACCCTTCCAGTCTTTTATCTGCACAGGCACTTCGTGTGCCAACCCCGCCACTTTAGCTCTAGAGTTCACTTCCTTGACTTCCACATTTTATGGGAAGATTGTTAGTCCAACCTCTTTTTCCAACCATGTCATCATGAAGTTATGAGTGGCCCCTATGTCCACCAGAGCTTGAATGGTCTTACCATGAACCATCAAGTCCACGAAACCCAGACTAGTAATCCATGATTTCTAAATAACTTTTCCCTACATACATGTCTGTTCACTACATTCGTCAGGCTTCTTCATCCCTGAATCAACTCTAATACCACCTGTCACACCCCTACACTAGCAGTACTCTTCTAACTACACTATAGTGAGGTGCAGCACTACCAACCATTTTCTTTTCACCAATACTTACGATTGTAGACTACGCCTAACATTCCATACTTAGTTTATTTTTCATTACCAAGTATTATTTTTTTCCTTTATACAGCGAAAGCCCATAACAATCACATAAATAGAATTATACAAGAGAAATGCAGAATAGTATAAAGGGAGGGAAACTCCCTGCAATATGAGTATGCCTGAATCAATATATATAATCTTCTTTTATAAGTACAAGTTAAATCTTGGGAAACCCAAAATTTACACTTAGCCAAATTTCCAACTTCGACAAACTCGATTGCCTAGCTTGTCGGCACCTCTGCACAGTTGGTTCATGACTCACCAACCCTTTGTTCACCTATTCGCACATCTTCACCTGACTCGCTCTTCGTTTGGTCAGCAAATGTCCAAATCGTGCTTTCCTACCCGACCTCTCTTCAGTGGACCACACGCAGTCCAGCCTACCCGACTCTTCGTTTATGACCTCTGGTTCCAACCTCCATTTTGGCATGCATGGCATGCCCTCACATGGCCACCCATCCGCACGTCCACCCATTCACACAAACTCATTCACCTGAATGACTTCACCCGAGTCGCCACACGACTTCATGCGGGTCGCCACACGACTTCGCCTGGTTCACCTGAACAACCTCACCTAGGTCGCCACACGACTTCACCCGGCTTGCTCGAACGACTTCGCCCAGGTCACCCAATGACCTCACCTGGCTCACCTGAATGACTTTACCCGAGTCGCCCGATGACCTCACCTGGCTTGCCCGAACGATCTTTGCCAGTTCTCCTGGACGACCTCGCTCGAGTTTTCTGCCCGACAACCTCACCCGAGTTCTACCTGAATGACCTTGCCCGAGTTCAGAGAAATGAATGGTGATGGCTCTGATACCACTCTACATCGGAGACCAAATGCTGCTGTCACCAGATGAACTGGCCCACCAATCCATTCAATCCGCATCTCTAGTCATGTTGGTTACGGTAGACGATACCACTACTCTTCCCATAATCGCTCCTCCTTTAGATCCATTCAATCAACTCCTTCCTATGGATGAAGATGTTTAGGAAATCATGAGTTTTGGAGAGCAACATTGGGAGGATTGGCACCATTGTGTTCGGATATATGATTCAGACATGATGCCTTTTCAAATCTTGTCCCCTGACATACCAAAAATTGTTTCCTCACCATACGAGATCATCCAAACTTTAGATACAGAAGGAAACATGGGAAACACTTCCACCACATTGCCCACAGATATTTCAGTCACGACAGGCATCATGGAAAAGATCCAGATGCGAGCAGATTGTAGTCCTGAGGAAATTATGAGCTCCACCTGCCTACATGAGGAATTCCACAATGAATTTCTTTGGTCTCACAAGGAAATGCCTGACTTTAATCCGTCATTTGTCGCGCATGAGATCCAACTTTACGATGAAGAAAAACAAAATGGGTGGCCGATCCCTTCCCTAGAAATAGTCGTTGAACCCATGCCCAACACTACGACTAAAGAAGAACACTTACTATACCTTAAATAGATGGATAAAACCCTTCGAGAGGCCGACTTGGCACTAGAGGCTCACAAGCGCCAGGTCCAATCATCCAAAAGATGACCTCTTAGAGGCATGCATGCACGCTTCAACCCAAAAGGCTAGGTCCCTATGTCGTAACAAAAGTTCTCTCGACAGGAGCATATGAACTACAGGACCAGGAAGGAGTCTACCTCAAGGAGCCCACATATGGGCTCTATCTGAAAAAGTACTATGCTTAGTATTGCACTGGGGATATTCTTTGTAATTTTATGTATTCATAAGTTCTGCTTCCCTTTTTGGTATGATTGAGTTATTTTGTTATTTAGTAGAGTACTTGTCTCATGCATTCTTCTCGCAATGCAGATGTCGTTGTTACCTTTAGCATATGTAGGATACGCGGATGGTGCCAGTCGTCACACACGACACATTGCATCAACTACTTGGGCCATTTACACACCCGAGTTAGAACTATTTTGCTCCGGAGGGGTCTCTTTTGGTACCACCACCAACAATATTGCCGAGTACATGTCCATTGTTTCACTTCTCATGGAAGCGTCGTCAAGGGACATCTCCAATCTGGTGGTCAGGTTAGACTCCCAGCTAGTCGTTATGCAATTGACTAACTGTTATCACATTCATAATCCAACCTTGTTACATCATTATCTAAGGGTGTGGCTCCTGGAACGTTGATTTCAAATAATCACATATGAACATATTCCTCGAGAATTAAATACAGTTGTTGATTCATTAGCTATCTATGTATTAGATTGGCATTTATCTCATTCTTTATAGAAGCATGCGTGAAAAGTAAAACATTTACTGAGTTAATTTTTTTTTTACAAAAACACATTTACACCACCAAAATACCAAAAATGTCTGTATATATATAGATCATCATCCAGTCTTTTACATCAAAATATTCTAAAACATGGATGTTTTAAGTACAAAATGGATATAAAAGCCCAGCTACAAATACTCATATGGCTATGCCAAACACCTGCTAAAAAGAGCCTATTGCTACGTAAATGATAAAACTGCTCTAGCTACCCTCCGAAGAGGAACCAGAAACTGCTCAGGTACACCAACTATGTGTCACTGCATATGAGCAGGAATCTCCCTCATAGGAGGGGGGGGGACACCCATTGTGAAACCCTCGAGGTTCCTCAAAAGCTCATGGAGACTATCAGCATTGCCCTCTCCAACAAGTAGTTGGCCTCCTCGTCGCACACTGCAAGGTTCGCTTGCACATCATAATGGTGCCACATCTATGTTAAGCATAAAAGTTTCATGTTAGTACTTATGTTGCCTATAAAAACATTACATAAACATTCAAAAGCTAAAAAATACTTAAAGTAATGTCAAAATTATTCTCACCTTGAGGACTCGAGTTGGTCCCAGGCGGTAGCATAAAGTTTGGGTCGCCGATGAAGTCCATGCCTTCATAATCATAGTCATTAATAATCACAATATGGCTACGAAGCCACTGGAAGAAATCTTCATTGAAGAAATGCTAGATCGGTCCTCCTCCTGTGCAAGGATCGAGTGATGACCAATGACCCTGCCTTGGCTCCCTCAGATCAAGGGGACCTAAGCTCATTTGTGGGTGCATGACAGGTACCCTCTTAAGGAAAAATGAGACTATGATAGTACCGTACCCAAAACTGTGTTGGGTATGGGTCTTGCATGCTGTTAATTCTGCCTTCAATTGGCGAAGCACTTCTTCACACCAATTGAACATCTGGGGCTGGACACAGTCAACTGCAAGCAAAAATTGGGCCTTTGTCACAACGTGGGGAGTCTTTGACCCCACCAGCCACACAATCAACCATAAAACTGGCCTCATAGACTGGGATCTTATCCTCTCTATGGGAACTCTGTTGCTGACTAGTCCACTGTCAAGGATGTAGTAAGTTTGTGCCAGCTCTGAGGTAGATCATGGATCTAGCTTGCCACTAGTGAGGTTTTCTTGTGCCCCAAGACACGACAAACCAGTAAAAAAATATATGTCATCCTAGTCAATAGCCAGCACCTAATCTCCAATCTTGAACAATTGCTCGTGTTCATCCCAGCACTGGATAATCCTTCTTATTAAATCCTCTTGCCCTTTCATCAGCTCTAGCTTTGCATACTTAAGTAAACCATAGTGGAACAATGCAAGAATGCATGCTATATCATTTTGCATCAGCAATTTGTCATTATCATGGGCCTGTTCTCTCCATAGGTGAGTCATTTCAGCTTGAAACCTGCACAAAATAACCCTAAAACTAGTTAAAATGGGGTAAAATCACCTAAGGAATCCATGCATGAGGGTTTTAACTACGCCCTTTAGCTCTAGTGCTACCCCCAGTGCTGCATAGGGAGGATTAATGCCCTCCAGTGGCTCATATAGAGCATTTAACGCTTCCTACTGGCCATCTAGAGGGCATTAGTGTGCAAATAAGGCTTCAGGGCACCTCAGATATGCAAACTTCCACCCATAAAACTGTCAAGCAAGGTCAAGTACTACAGAGAGCAAGGCTTTAGCATTCAGCTGGGACTGACGGCATGTCAAATGGTCACCTAGATCTCCTGCAATGATCCATGGAAAATCTACTCCTCTTTAGCTCTAGAATGCTCTCACAAAATTCAAAGTAGTGAAAATGATGCATGTGAAAGCTCCAAGCATCTCCTTATATAATTTTAGAGATATGATTTTCTGAAAATAATTAAAGAAGAAGTAGTCAATTCTCCATGATTTTTTATCACGCATCAACCCATATGATAGGAACTACTGCTTTTTTAAACTTTTTTCCACTTTTGATGAAATTACTTTCAGGAATGAAAAGCAATAAAAGTTGTATGCAATTCTCAATAGAGAACTTTTTGTGATATTTTTTTTCTCTTTAAAAAATAGAAACATCTCTGAGTTTTCATCATTGCGCTCGTTAAATCCATACAACAATGCTCTGAGCAACTCTTTTCTGATCTTTTTCCATCTCATAAACTGAAAAAGACCAAAAGAGAATTCTTTTTAGGCATTTTTTTCTCTCTTTAAACTGAAAAAATCCTGAGCTTAGTATTTTTGCTCGTTAAACTGAGAAATCCCGAGTTTTTGTTACCGGTCTTGTTAAAAATATACGGCAGCAGCAAGAGCACTTTCTTTTTTGGGACCATTTCTCGCTCTTAAATAAAAAATCCCCGAGTTTTTCCCCTCCTTCGAGCTTGTAAAACTATGAAGAAGGGATGAGCCATTATTTTCCCTCTTTTTCTGGCTCACCAAACTAAAAAAGATACCCTGAGTTTTCTTCATTTGACTCACTAAAAAATTTTGATGAAGGTATTGAGTTTGTCGTCACGTGACTCATTAAAAATTCATGATGAAAAACGAGTTTAGTTTGTCACCTCATACTCGTAACAAAATGAGGTCGAAATCTATTGAAAATAGGTTTCTCTTTATCCAGGTTTAGTAGATTAGCTTATGGAAAAGTAATCGATCCGGGTATACTATTAACCTTTTGTCGAACCCGGTTAACAACTATGACAAAGGGACCTCCATGGAGTCTCTCCTTATGATCTTTTCAGACTCTCTAAATATGAAAAGACCATTGAGTTGTCTAGTATGGACTCTTTAAATTGCACAGACAAGATATAGAGTCGTTCTTTTTATGATACTTTTAAGACTCTTAAAACTTGAAAAAAATGAGGAGTTTTCTTGTTTGGACTCATTAAACTAATCAGATAGGGCAAAGAGTCTTTCTTTTTGCGATCCTTTTCAACTCTTTAAACATGAAAAGATTGACAAGTTTACTCGTATGGACTCACTAAAATTAATCAGACGGGGAAAGTGGACAATACAACTATATTCTGTATTATAAAGCATAGTATGGCAACAGTCATTCCCTTGAGCATGGCACTCCCTTAGATAAACCTTCCTTTTGATGGCCTCTCAATATGAACCCTACCATTCTATGAGTTTTAGCCAATATACCCTGATGTAATTACATCTTTGTAACCTAACACATTGTAGTGTTCATGAGTCTAGTGTTGTCTGGTTAAAACTGTTGTCGTGCCTTCTATTGTTCAAGGTTTACACATTTTTTTACCGAAAGTGTCACTAAAGGTCCACAACCCATTAGGCGTCGACTGGATAGATGGGATTGTTCCACCTACTGAAGCAGGAAGTATAGGTACCACAGGAGCCAAGAGAGGTTCCAACGGATCCATGAGCAAGGGTTAAAGGGGAGAGGAAATACCTCAATAAATAAATCCTCCGACAAACTTGAATCATCAGTTGTCCAAATAGATCTTGTGTGAGATCTAGGAGATTGATCCCTTGAAGATGAGGAATCTGGTTCAGTGGAACTCGACAGATCTTCCACAATGAGTGGAGGAAGTCCTGACAATCATCTAGAGTGACAACGAGGGTCGGATGTAGTTTATCAATAAATTTTATTGTGATATTCATTAAAATATCAAAATGATAGCACTTAGGTACCTAAAAAAAAATATAAAAAATACACTAAATGGATTGTTAAGCAAATAGAGGGAAATTACCTCGTCTGATAAGCACCGATCACCGGAGATGAAACTTGGTATCTCATTGAAAAATAGAGAAGGATGGCCAAATGTATAGTTATGGTTACTTTAGAGCTTTGCCTGAACCTCAGATTGAGGGGCCAAGTACTCTCATGCGAGCACCCTCACAAAAACTGAAGACAAAGTAGATCCGTCTGTGTTAGGTACCAAGAGAGCCCGTCCCAGTCACCTTGTGTAAATCCCTACAATTTTGGCCACTAGAGATACCTTAAATCATAGACATCACCAGGGGGAACATAGTCGTAGACAATACGTTGTGTGGGCAGGAAACCTGAGTCCCCAACTCAGTTCCGAAATCCCTGAAGGGACCCCCAGTGCACAAAATGCCCAAAGGATTTGTAAGAGAAGGTGGGCTACCTTCAATTATAGTCTGATGTTGTCTCATATTTTTCTCTGTTGTTAGTGGAGTGGTCCCAGTAATATGAGTGCAGAAGGAATTTTTCGCTCGTTAACAACACTAGTTTTGGTTTTCAACCTTGGGCAGTTCACTCACATGCTTATCCCAAGATACTAGCCTAGCTAATGTAAGAGTAACTAATTGATTTTAAAGTAAATTTTATGTGTACTTGATTATTTTTCTTCAGTAGGGGTGTTGACGTATGAAATATGGTGAGACTCTTGAATCAGTGAATCATGCAGAAACAATGCTTTGAATTTTTTTTTCAATTTGATGCAAACAAGCTTTATTCTACATATTCATATTTTTCACATATTCATAGTTTCATCCATGCATCTATAGTCTTTCAACACATGCATAACCAAAAGATTCTTTTCCAATATTTCCTAACAACTAATGAAAACCAAAATGAAGCAACTCACAACTATTTAAACAAAAGGATGAATACAAATTATCAGTCTTTCTTTCAGAAAAAATGTTTTTTAAGAGAGAAAAACCAAAAGTTTTCCTAAAAATAAATTTCTAGGACACCGATTTTGCTAACATAATACAGTTATAGATCTTATTTCAGCCCATGAGAAGATTTTCCATCCCTTTTGGTCCACATATACTTTTGGAAATCAAGGTAAAGGGAGACTAATGCTCTGTAACAGTAGTTATAGAGAGTTAGTAGGGTCATTAATGCTCCCTGTACACAGGCACAGTGGTTTATAAAGCTCTGTGTAGCCTGGTAACCTGTGTTAGTGTGGGAAATCTTTCACAAGTAGGGTTTCCAAGATTAGTTTCTAGATGAATGTATACTATTAGGATGCAGCAAGATATTTTGTGGATAAAAGAAAGGATTGCTGAAGATCAGGGAGCTCTTAGAAGGAATAGAGAACAAAGAAGAGTCTGGGTAAACCAGGAACTAGATGTATAGTCCCTAGCGGAGTCACCAATTCTGCTATGGGGTAAAATGCATGATGTATGGAGAATGAAAACTACCCTCAAAGGCCTTCCCAGGACCTTCGATAGACTGTAAGATTATCTGTAGAAGCTGCCAAGTTATACACATGTTCATCTATCAAATATAGGTTGACAAAGTATGGAAAGAGGATTACCTCAAGTCTCTTTCTAGATTTTTTTGGAGATCGCTATGCAGCCAAGAAGAACTCCTTCAAAGCCGGCTCCAAGACAATTCTTGCACAAAGGATAGGAAAATAGAATCACAGCATACAATCTTGAAAACTAATATAAGAATGCACAATGAACATATATTTGTATACAAGTTAAACTACTCAACTCGAGAAGTATCGAAATGAACAACTCAATGAACAATGTTACCGACACTATGGAGTAGGGAACACAACTGCAGTTCTGTATTTATAATGGAAGAGTGATTACAACCATACATTGTATCAGCCTTCCCTTGCCCCTTCTTCTCCTCTCTCTCTCTCTCTCTTTCAGCTCACTTCTTCAAGTATATGACAGTTCACAACAGCATAGTGGGCTATCCTTTCAAATGCTCTGACCCCTTTCACAATAACCCTCACCTTGCTTATATAGCAATCAAGTTAAGGTTGCCAAGCTCTCCATAGATATCATTAGGGAAAAATCAATGAAATTGCCTCTCTTTTTAGCTCTTTCCCATTTGCCTTCTTTTCTTAGATTGGAAATTCTCTAAACATCTTGCTTTTAGATGTTTCCTTGCTTTTCTTGAGCAAATCTAGGGATAAATATCTAGATATTTATGAGTCAATTTGTTGGCTTGACCCATTGAATTTCTCTTAGCTTCACTAACACTGCCCCTTCACTAGTAACATGAGTTAGTGGGGTCACTAACGCTCCCTTAGGCTTGGTATCAAGCTTTATAAAGTAGGTTTTCAGTGTGCAACTGGCATTAGTGTGGAATCAAGGCCTGCAATTATGGTCTTTGCTACAGTCATCCTATCTTTCACCTTTGAGTTGATGAGGTGGTCATTTTGTTGTATAATAGCACAGTGACCGAGTCATCATGTTACAGCTCAGTGTGGTAACTTCATGTCGCTGATTCTACCAGCACTGTAATTCTTCATCAGAGTCTGAGGTACATGAACTCTCGTGATCCCATGTAATTCGTCCATCCATTGTCGAGTCTTGTATGGTCTAACAACCCGTTAGGCATCGACTGGATAGATGGGAATGTTCCACCTACTGAAGCAGGAAGTACAGGTACCACGGGAGCCAAGACAGGTTCCAACAGATCTGTGAGCGGAGGGTTAAAGGGGGGAAGAAATCCCTCGGTAAAGAAATCCTCTGGCAAACTTGAATCTTCGGTTGTCCAAACAGATCCTGTGTGAGATCTAGGAGATTGATCCCTGGAAGATGAGAAATTCAGTTTAGTGGAACTCGACAGATCTTCCAAAATGAGTGGAGGAAGTCCTAACAATTGTCTAGAGTGATGACGAGGGTTGGATGTAGCGACAGTGACAGTTAATTTCATCAATAAATTTTATTGTGATATTCGTTAAAGTCTCAAAATGATAGCACTCAGGTACCTAAAAAAAACATAAAAAATACACTAAATGGATCGATCACCAAACAGAGGGAAATTAACTCGTCTGATAAGCACCGATCACCAGAGATGAAACCTGGTATCTCAATGAATAACAGAGAAGGATGGCCAAATGTACAGTTACGGTTACTTTAGAGCTTCATCCAAACCTCATATTAAGGGGCAAAGTACTTTCATGAAGATGAGCACCATCCCAAAAACTGAAGACAAAGTAGATCTATCTATGTTAGGTACAAGGACAGCCTATCCCAGTCACCTTGTGTAAGTCCCTATAAGTTTGGCCACTAGAGATACCTCAAATCACAGACATCACCAAGGGGGACATAGTCGTAGATAGAACGTTGTGTGAGCAGGATACCTGAGTCCCCAACACAGTTCTGAAATCCCTGAAGGGACCCCCACTACACAGAATGCCTAAAGGATTTGTAAGAGAAGGTGGGCTACCTTCAATTACAATCCAATGTTGTCTCGTATTTTGATCCGTTGTTAGTGGAGTGGTCCTCGTAATATGAGTGCAGAAGGAATTTTTCACTCGTTAATGACACTAGTTTTGGTTTTAAACCTTGGGCAGTTCACTCACATGCTTATCCCAAGATCCTAGCTTGGCTAATGTTGGTTTGCTCAAAAGAGTAACTAGTTGATTTTATTGTAAATTTTATGTGTACTTGATTATTTGTCTTCAGTAGGGGTATTGACGTATGAAATATGGTGAGAGTCTTGACTCAATAAATCATGCAAAAACAATGCTTTGAATGTTTTTTTCAATTTGATGCAAACAAGCTTTATTCTACATATTCATATTTTTCACATATTCATAGTTTCGTCTATGCATCTATAGTATTTCAAGACATACATAACTAAAAGATTCTTTTCCAATATTTCCTAACAACTACTAAAAACCAAAATGAAGCAACTCACAACTATTTAAACAGAAGGATGAATACAAATTATCATTCTTCCTTTCAGAAGAAATGTTTTTAAAGAGAGAAAAACCAAAACTTTTTCCTAAAAATAATTTTTTGGACACCAATTTTGTTGACATAATACAGTTACAGATATTATTTTAGCCCATGAGAAGATTTTCCATCCCTTTTGGTCCATAAATACTACTAGAAATCAAGGCAAAGGGAGACTAATGCTCTGTAACAGTGGTTACAAAGAGTTAGTAGGGTCACTAACGCTCCCTGTACATAGGCACAATGCTTTTTAAAGCTCTGTGTAGCCTGGTAACCTGCGTTAGTGTGGGAAATATTTCAACACAAGGGTTTCCAAGATAAGTTTCTGAGATGAATGTATACTAGTAGGATGAAGCAAGATATTTGGTGGATCAAAAAAACGATTGCTGAAGAATAGAGAGCTCTTGGAAGGAAGAGAGAACAGAGAAGAGTCAGGCTAAACTAGGAACTAGATGTATGGAGAATGAAAAAAACCCTCAAAGGCCTTCCTGGGACCTTCGACAGACTGTAAGATTATCTGCAGAAGCTACCAAGTTATACACATGTTCATCTATCAAATATAAGTTAACAAAGTATTGAAAGAGGATTACCTCAAGTCTCCTTCTAGATTTGTTTGGAGATCGCTATGCAGCCAAGAAGAACTCCTTCACAACCGGCACCAAGACAATTCTTGCACAAAGGAAAGAAAACACAGTCACAACATACAATCTTGAAAACTAATATAAGAATGCACAATTAACATATATTTGTATACAACTTAAACTACTCAACTCAACAAGTATCGAAATGAACAACTCAATGAACAATGTTATCAACACTATGGATTAGGGAACACAACTACAGTTCTGTATTTATAATGGAAGAGTGATTACAACCATCCACTGTATCAGCCTTCCCTTTCCCCTTCTTCTTCTCTCTCTCTCGCTCTTTCATCTCACTTCTTCAAGTGTATGACAGTTCACAACAACTTAGTGGGTTATTCTTTCAAATGCTCTAACCCCTTTCACAATAACCCTCACCTTGCTTATATAGCAATCGAGTTAGGGTTTCCAAGATCCTCCTAGAGTTCACTGGGGAAAATAAATGAACTTGCTCCACCTTTTAGTTCTTTCCCATTTGCGTTATTTTGTTAGATTAGAAATCCTCCAAATATCTTTATTTTGGATGTTTCCTTGCTTTTCTTGAGAAAATTTAGGGATAAATATCTAGATATTTATGAGTCAATTCGTTGGCTTGACCCTTTGAACTTCCTTTAGTTTCACTAATGATTCCCCTTTGCTAGTAACATGAGTTAGTGGGGTCACTAACACTCCCTTAGGCTTGGTAAAAAGCTTTATAAAGCAGGTTTTCAATCTGCAACCAGTGTTAGTGTGGAATCAAGGCCTACAATTATGGTATTTGCTTCAGTCATCATGTCTTTCACCTTTGTGTTGATGACGAGGTCATTTTGTTGTATAATAGATGCCCCCTAAAGTATGAGATCAGAGGTAGAGACGATGGCCGAAATACTTTACTAAAACTTTAATTTTTCCTGTCAAAATTTTGTAGAGAGAGAGAAGCTTTGGGCTACTAGGAAAACCTGATACAACACATATATATATAACTACTAAAATCATGTCTTGAGTTGGGCATTCCCATTCTCAATAGCTATGTCAGAGTAATATTCTTTGAAGAGATATAACAAGGCTAGCCACCGATAAGCACAATGCGGATCCAGTGTCATAATAGAATCATCCTGAAACAATTGTCTCCAAAAAAAAATACCGGTAGCTTGGGAGAGGAAACAAGGTTGAATGATGCAAGCCTCTACGTAAGGTCTTGATTTTTGCTTCACCAAACAGCATAGATCGATACATGTGAAAATATGTGTTGATGTCGAACATGAACGAAATCATCTGATTACCAGTTAATAATGGAGACTGTTAACAGATGCGAGGAAGGCCACTCACAATGGTGATGGTCTCTAAGATGTACAATACAAACTAGCGAGTGTGAAAGATTTCTTTGTCGTTGAACACCCGTAGAATCGCTTAACCAGGAGCCAATAATGAGAACCCCTGATCAAACACAAGGTAACCTGTGACTAATGTCTGCAAGTACCAAGGCACTGAATGTGTTTCTGGGTTATCTTCGTAGATAGAGTGTTGAAGTTGATAGGAAGAAACCTATCAAAAGGTAGGCAATGATGTGTCCTACATCAATCGACACGAAACAGGACAAGAATGATTTTGTTTTTTGAGGAATCTTTTGAGCATTTGGGTCTAAAAAATGGAGGGCATGATGAAAGGATATGTTTGATCGGTTGATGGAGGAAACAAATGGGTAACCCTTGAACAATAGAAGGCATGACAACGACTTTAACCAGACAGCACCAGACTCATGAACACTACAGAGTGTTAGGATATAGGGATGCAATTACATCAGGGTATATAGGCTAAAACTCATAGAATGGTAGGGTTCATATTGAGAGGCCATCAAAAGGAAGGTTTATCTGAGGGAGTGCCATGTTCAAGGGAACGACTGCTGCCAAACCACGCTTTCTAATATGGAATACAATTGTATTTTACAGTTTCCCTGTCTAATTAATTTAATGAGTCCAGATAGGTAAACTCATCGATCTTTTGATGTTTAAAGAGTCTGAAAAGGATCGCAAAAAGAATGACTCTTTGCCCTATCTGATTAGATTAATGAGTCCAGACAGGAAAACTCGTCGATTTTTTCATGTTTTAAGAGTCTGAAAAGTATCATAAAAAGAATGACTCTATATCCTTTCTATGTAATTTAAAGAGTCTAGACTAGAAACTCAGTGATCTTTTCATATTTAGAGAGTCTGAAAAGATCGTAAAGAGAGACGTCATGGTGGTCCCTTTGTCATAGTTGTTAACCGGTTGCGACAAAAGGTTAATAATATACTCAGATCGGTTACTTTTCCGTAAGTTAATCTATTGAACCCGGATAAAGAGAAACCTATTTTCAATAGATGTCGACCCCCTTTTGTTACGAGTACAAGGCAACGGACTAAAATCATTTTTCATCGTGAATTTTTAATGAGTCACGATGACAAAATCAATACCCTCACCAAAAATTTTAATGAGTCAAATGAAGAAAACTCAGGGTATCTTCTTCAGTTTAGTGAGCGAGAAAAAGAGGGAAAAGAATGGCTCATCCCTTCTTCATAGTTTTACGAGCTCGAAGGAGGGGAAAAACTCGGGGATTTTTCGATTTAAGAGCGGGAAATGGTCCCAAAAAATAAAGTGCTCTTTCTATTGCCATATATTTTAACGATCCTGGTAACAAAAAATCATAATTTTTCGGTTTAATGAGAGAGAAAAGTAACTAAAAGAATGCTCGGGTCATCTTCATCAAGTTTAACGAGCAGAAAGACTAAGCTCGAGATTTTTTTAGTTTAAAGAGTGAGAATAAAAACACCTAAAATGAATGCTCTTTTGGTCTTTTCAGTTTATGAGCTAGAAAAAGATCAAAAAAGACTTGCTCAGAGCATCGTTGTATGGATTTAACAAGTGCAATGATGAAAACTCAGAGATGTTTCTATTTTTTAAAGAGCAATAAAATATCACAAAAAGTGCTCTAACCATCGTTGCAAAGATTTAATGAGCTTAACGATGAAAACTCGGAGATGTTTATATTTTTTAAAGAGCAATAAAATATCTCTAAAGGTGCTCTAATTATCGTCGCATAGATTTAACGGGTTCAACAATAAAAACTCGGAGACATTTATATTTTTTAAAGAGCAATAAAATATCTCTAAAAGTGTTCTATTCATCTTTGTAGTAGTTGAATGAGACCAAAGAAGGAGACTCGAGGTTTTTTGGATTAACGAGAAAAAAATACCATAAAAAGAATGCTCAATCTTTTTCATGGGAGTTTAACAAACCTAAAGAAGGATACTCAAGGATTGTTTGGATTAACGAGAAAGAAAAATACCATAAAAAGAATACTTGGTCCTTGTTGATCTCATGCTTGACAATAAAAGGGTCTATGCATTTCCTCATAAGACCAAGGGAAAACATCACAAAAATCCTTAACAGGGCAGGTGAAGCTCACAATTTCCTCAGGATTGTGATTGGCTCCAATCTATATGTTTTCCACGATTCCTGTCATGACAGAAATATCAAGGAGCAATATTTTTGAAATATTGTCTCTGTTTCCTTCCGAGTCTAAAGGTTGGATAGTCGTATATGGTGACGAAGCGATTTCATTTGTGTCAGGTGACAAGATTTGAAGAGGCATCATGTTCGAATCAGATACGAAACACGAAAACTAGTGTCTATTCAAAGCTGCTAGTCCCATTAAGATGGGTAGCTATCCTAGAAACAAACAAACTAAAGTCACTTGTGTTTTCCTTTACGAGAGATGGATGAGAAAGAAGCAGAGAGTACCAACCTCAGTCTTTTGCTTGGCTCCTTGCTTGTTTCCTTTCCCATTTGACAAAATCTCGCCACTCCTTCCTTACTTGTCCCACTTCAGAGAGCACTTGTAGAGTCAAAGCAGCATAATACCATCAAAGCATAGAGATCTATCACTATAAACAATATAGGATCAGATATATATTGACCATACAAATGCATATATCAACACAATATTCAGAGATACACAAGAATATGGAGGAAAAGTCAAATAGCTTTATTGATAGAAGTAGTAGAAGAGAGAATTACAACCACTTGGTTTGACCAAGCACCATCCTCCCAACATGAAATCCCTCTTCACCTCATACAAAGCAAGATCACCCAACAATGTCTTCAAAGAGAAACCAACAACACTTCCTTGCAAATTACAAAATTCCAGCCTCTGGATCTCTGGAATTAGGGATCCATATATAGATATTTGTAGGGGGGTGAGTCAGCTTTTGGGATTTTGATTAGTGTCATCTCTCTGATAGTTCTTGGTTCCACTTGGAGATTTCATGATCTCTTACTCATCCTTGGGTGTATTTAGAGAGGCAAGTGTCAAATGAGCAGCTTCTAGAAGATTCTCAGGGTCTCCACCTAGCAAACTACTTGTGCCATTTGTCTACTCTCGCTCATCGCACCCTACAGAAGGGCTTTCCAGTATGCGTCACACTTTTTACATGTGGCAGGTGAGATGCTTCACACCCTTAGCATTGGGCAGTTTGTATGGTCCTACTTTGACTAGTTCTAAGTAATTTTTCATGGAGAAATTCTCGAAGATGATGTAATTAGCTGACCTTGCCCCTTTATGGTATGAAACAACACTTTTAGGGGCTTAGAAGCCCTTGGTTTATGGACATATATGATTGGGGTTGTAGTGCCCAAATATGTCGATAAGAGTTGCCCCCTAAAGCATGAGGTCATAAATCTTTTGACGTCAGGTTAAATTCTTTATAATGAGGATCCGAGGTTTTTCGAACTGGAAGGTGACCTGTAATAAGATACAATACAATACATTATCTTCATAATATTTTCAGGATCTAGCTAAGGCGGGCATTCCCATGCTCAGCTTTATAAATTCATTTTTGTGTACATAGGACAAACAATTGTCTGTGTAGCAGACTGATGAGTCTGGTAGAGCCATCATCCTTTGGTTTGGATGATTATCTGTGTAGCAATGATGTACATTTTATGTCTTTATTTTCCTAAATATATCGTAGCTCGGATGGATGAAACTAGATCCGGGGTCTTCAAAATTCATTCAATCTTCGCCTGAAAGTACAAGTCGGTCCATGTGAAAAGATGTTCTGATGTCAAACATGGAAAGACATCACCTGATTACCAGCCAATGATTAAGCTGTTAACAGGTGCGAGAGTAATCACCGATGATGATGATGACCCTCAAGGTAACTGCAATACAATTCACGTGGTGCGAATACATGAGTAAATGTTGAACACCACGCAAAATCTTTCAGTCGAAGGCCATTAATGTGAACCTGTCACTGGAAGTGAGAAACTTGCCATTAAGGCATGCAAGCTTCAAAGTATTGAAAGGGTTGTTCCTAGGTCGACTTCTTGGATAATGAGTTGATGTCGACAAGAAGTGACCTGTCGTAGGAGGGCCTTAATGAATCCCACATCTATGACATGAAACGAGGCAAATGATTTTGTGGAGGTGAAAATGATCTGATGACACAAGGTTCAGGGTGGTGGTCATGAAAGAATGAAGCGTAAAGGTATTTCAACGGATGAGACACAAGCTGGGTAGGTGAATTCTCTGAGCAACTTCTCTTGAACATATTAGTGACACTGAAATGGATTAGTAGTGTTAACCCCAAAAGTGGATGGTACGGTGGACCAATGGTGATATTACCGGTGAATGGAATAACCCAACCCGACTCAATCATGGTGATGGAGTGAAAGTGTCATGTTCAAGAGTGACATGCTACCAATAAAGTTTCTTCAAAATTTCTTCCCAATTTTCCCCAGTCATTTCTTACCAATACCTCTTTATTTTTGTCAATCTTGAGGAGGATAACATATTCTTGTTCTATAATTTTCCCTTCGGGAAACCTGTCGCTATGTTTTAATGAGCCTAGTGACAATGAGACTTGCTCTTGTCTGAATGGACAAGTTTGTCGCTATTGTTTTAAGAAGTTTAACGACAAGGATAACTCGGTTCTTTTCAATTTTAGAGAATACAAAAGGATACAGAAAGGAAACTCTAATATTCCTTTTTCGTAATATAATCCCTTAAGTCCGAAAAAGTATAAAACAATGCGAAAGGGATGACTTTTCGATAATTTTAATGAGCCAAACAAGAAAAATGCTCGATCTTTTTGTGTAATAATCCCTCATGTCCAAAAAGATTAAAATCTAGAGGAGGGATGGCACTTCCAATCACTTTTAATGAGATGGAGAGGCCAATTGTTTGGAAATATTTTCATAATTTACGAGTCAGATGAAAGGAGCTTAAAGGAGACTCGTTTTTTGAGGAATGAGTGATTTTCTCAGATAGCAGTTGGTTCCAGGTAATATTTGGAACTTTTCAATCACAACAGTGTAAAGAAAGTGGCTAATAGGAGCACTCATCGTAGTTGTTCCTCAAAAGGGGTAAACAATCAAATGGAGGCATATGATCGGCTAAAAAAAGAGTGGAGGTGATGGTAAGAACACAACCAAGGTTCAAAAGCTGATAATAATGCGATCGCACTGGTCATTTACCGAAGGTGGGTTCATTTTTTAACAAGCTTAAACTCTGGTGGAACATATACTCATTTCTAGGTTTATTTTTTAATGAGCTTGAACTTCGCATAAAACTGCTCCTGATAATGGTCATTGATATTCAATTCACCGTTAACACTATGTTCTTTTGATGGTCGTACTACCTGTTTAATTGCTCCATCAAATTGATTAGAAATGAGGACATATTCTTAAAAATTGAGTTTAAAACTAATACCCTACTTAAATTATGTGAAAAGTAACTTAAAAATAGTTTTTTACCCCTCCTTTTACCATTTCATTTGGAGTTGTGATTGTTGGAGCTCTGGAGGTGTTTTCCCCCTCAATTTTCATCAACTGATTCTGGGAGATTCTATGGACAACTTTTGGTGTCGTCTGGACTAGGTAGGAGCTAAACCTGAGCTCTTCAATTGCATTCTTTCCTTTTTGAATTCTGAGCATGTTTTCCTGCTTTTTTGGGCCCCAGGGTTTGAACATTTCATTTTACCCCCATCGCACCTAGTATACATCGAAAGGTGCGATGCATCCTAGGCTGGCCATTGGCCAGTCAATATGTATCTCACCTAGTACATAGCTAGGGTGCGATGGGCGCAAGGAGGAAAACTTTTGCACTGATTTTTCATGGAAATTTTACTTGTTTTTTGCCAAATCAGGATCCTAATTCATCACTTGTTTGTTTTTCAGAGATTCATCGGAGCAAAAATGGTCATTACATGGCATGAACGTGAGCATGAAGAAGAGGACATGGTTACCCTACATGATCCAGGTATGTTAAGTACATTGTAGAACTGTGGCTTGCTGAAGTTCTTCCGCATATCTAGCATGAGGCAAGAAATCAACTTGTTGCAATATTTCCTCAAAACCTAGGATCCTACCAACCAAGTGTTCCAGATAAGAGGCAAATCCATCCCCATGACTATTGAGGACATTTACTTTTTGACCAGTTTATCGAGGCGTGGTGCCCCTCTCTCATTATCAGGTTCTACCTGTGGGGGTGAATCTGTGAGGGATTATATTCGTCGATACTGTAGAGAAGGATCTCAGTCGAGCAGGGACGGAAAGATCAGTATCCGAGATGTCACAGACCAGTCCTTGAGGACTATTTTATTTACCTTTGCTAGATTGGCTGGTAGTGCGAGTATTCACTTGGCCAACACGTCCTATATGCAATATGCCTTGGAATGCCTCGAACCCAAGGTATTCAACTGGTGTAATGCAGTACTTCCAGTGATAAAAGAACATCTTACCAAGGTGAAAAATGGAAGATTCAAGAACTTTGGCTATGGTTCTATTCTGACTGCTTTCGCCTTGGAGAAGATCCCATTGATGCAGCCACAGTACATTTCACTCAGACCATTAGTACCAACGAAACCACGGATGCAGAGATGGGTCGATCTTATGGCCAGACATGCTGGACAGTCACAGATTTCATTCTCTAATGCCTTCCTTGAGTGGTTCGACCATAAGGAGATGGTCTTTGCTGAGTATCCATATGCTGGGATGGATTTCTGGGGTTACCCAGATTTGGTGCTATCGGTCGGCGAGCAGTGGGGTGTCACAGGTAAAAATCTCCAACCATATCTCTGTTTATTTCTTTCATAATGTTCTTATGCTTTTCAAATTTTTATCAAGACTAATCAAAACTCATGTGCTCATGCAGATGTCGGGCCAGTGCGACCAGCAGTGCACCCGAGAGCAGCAACTACCATTCCAGCAGGAGAGGCTGTAGGGAGGGCCATCCTTCGTGACCTGGATATATTTGAGACCCTTGCAGTGTTGCAGGATCAGATCGAGGGTCTCACCCTCGGTATTCTGGATGTGAGGATTGATGAGCTGCCTTTGAGATTACAGCGCCATACGACTGGCATGCCGAGCTGATGGACTAGGCTCTTGTGCATGATTACACAGGTGGTGACTAGTTATCACCAGCACCATTAGATTAGGGTGCCCCATTGCATTTTGAGTTTCTGGGTCATATTACTGGTTTCATCTTAGACTCAGAACACTATGTTCAAACTATAAACAGTTATATATATTTTTGATTTTCGGAGCATTATTTTGGTTAAGTTATGTGATCCTAATGCAGATATTGATGGAATGCTTTTCTCTTACAAATGTTGCAAATGTCTATCTAACACATAATTTGTTAATGAATCAGTTAATGTGTTTAAGTTTCTATAAATATGTTGATATTGAATAGAATCAAACTACCTTTCCAAAATCTTGACCCTTAGGAACATACGATAGACAGTTGGATTTCGAACGGAATAGATGTCAGTAAGCCGTAGAATGACGAGTTGTGAGTCTAGCCTGATGACAAGTCGGTGTATGCCATGCGTGATGGCATCAGAGAGGAGCTCTATCAACATGCTATATTCACCGATGTTGTTCATTGATCGACCAATACACACCCCTCTGAAACTCACTAACTCGCCGCTTGGATTGAAGATGGCCCAAGCTACAGAAGATAGGTTCTGCATACTACGACTCACCCTGTTGGCGTATCCAACAAATGACTCCAATAGGTTTGACATCTACAACAAAAAGCAAAAGTGGATCACCTAACCAAAAGGATTACTCTTAACGAAAACAAAAGTGTAACAAAAGCATATGAAGAGGTTACCATGCCGAGTCAAGCATAGTAACGCTTAAGCTACAACCCATTTTGGGGTTGCGACAGTGAGATCCCATCGTAATCCACTAGCTCGTAGGCTCCTTTTGCTAATACACACTTAACAATATAGGGACCCATCCACAAAGACTGGAACTTACTTGCTCCCAATTTATCAGATTCCTGATCGTAAAGCAAGACTAGGTCACCTTCTGAGAAAATGCGGGGTTTGACATTCTTGTCAAATTGTGCTTTGACTCATTTCTTATGTGCTTCATTAGCCAAGGCAGCATCATGATGGGTTTCATCCAGTCATATTAACTCTAAGAAATGAGCCTCTTCCTCTGAAGTTCCGGGGAATAGGTCAACTGCGAGCTTGAGAGATGAAATTTATCACTAAACTAGTAAGATTGCTTCCAGGCCATACACTAGCTAAAAGGGCGTAAACCCAGTCGCATTTCTTACTGATGTCCAGTATTCCCACAATGCTGAGTACAGGATTAGGTTCCAACTCCGTTTATGGACTCCAATCATCCTTTGCAACATGTGTTTTAGGACTTTGTTGATCGCCTCAACTTGCCCGTTAGCTTGCAGATAATACGGAGTAGAGCTTGTTAGTCTCCTATACCAATAGGTTTTCATTTTTCATGATTGATAGTGGAAGTGCCAAAAATGTTCATCTTTCGATGATACAAAGGTTCCATTTTTGTGAAAGAAAAAGACAGTTAAAAAATGTAAAGAGGGTATGCCTTAAAAGAATAATCAAAAGGCAAGAAAATGAATTGGTCAGAAAAAATAATTGAAATGAACCCCAAAGAAAGACCAGGAAAGTGGCCAACCAAAATGCCACTGCTATCTTGATGGATGACCCAACAGTTCAAGCTAGGCCATGCCATGTTTTAAATTGCCTGTTCTAGACTAGAGAATGAATACCTGTTCAAACAGTTCAAGCTTGACAGATGAATAGCTGGATAGAGAAAGGAAGGAGCCCATCTGCTTAATCTAGGCCCTTGGAAGATATAAGTGTAGATTTAGATAGGAGGGCAGCAAAAAGAAAAGAGGATTATCAGGGTTTGCAAGGCTAAGTGCACCCATGCAAAAGAAGAAAAAATGTTAGGTCCATTAAGATGGGTAGGTAGCCAGGGGTTGTAGAAGTCTGATTTTCTTCAGTTTTGGCTTTGATCAAAAGGACATATATTGGCAGTTGCAGAGGTATCCATGCAGCATTTTGATGATAAAATACGGAAGCATGTCTAACTTCCACTGTTTCCCCAGAAAATCTCTTTCTAACATCCCTCCAATGGACCTTGGGATTTTCCCAACAAGTCCTACCATCACTTTATCTTTTGTAAATTATTAAACCAAAGGGTTGGTTTCCATCACACAAGAAAGCCACATTTCTTGTGTAAAATCATTTCTCACTCTGATCTGCTTCTAAATCTAAGTTTACTCCTTAAACTTAGCTCTCTGTTCCTCTCTCACATCTCCAATTCATATTGACTTCTAATCTTACTATATAACTCCCTAACTTTTCCCTTTCCCCTATTATTATAGCATTTTTATGCAAAAATTCATAAAATATGTATATATCCTCCCCTTGGGCAATTTAGCCATATATCCCAAAGTCTTGTAGTGCGATGAAGTCGGAGTCCCATGTAAATATTTGTTTATACTATAATCGGGAATTAAATTAACATTTGGTTGATTTAATAGCCCTAACCCACCTGACAAACTGTAAATGTCATGTTTTCCCCGTTTATTATGCAAATCTTCGCAAAACCCAAAATTATCATTTATCCAAAAAAAATTATGTCTCGGTACTTTTTACCGAAAAAGGAAAAATAATTAAATATTAGCCAGGTCCCGCCGTTATCGCGCTGGCGGCTTGTCCTCCCGTCCATCGTCAGATCTGGGCCCTCCCATCCGACGGTCCACAGCGATTTCGGACCACCTCCGCCATTCGTCCTTTACCGCCTGAAAAGTGTCAGAGGGTGACGTAGTGCCTGGGACGCATGTCTGCCTCCTATTGCGTCGGGCGGCCTTTGACCATTACCGGGCCCATACTAAAAGCAGTCTGATAATACCGCTTACCACCGTTTGTTACCGCCTTTCCTTTCCAACCCACGTCAGCGTTACGTCAGCAAGACACGTCAGCTCCTATTTACCCGTCAATCCGACATGGTCGCCCCGTCACTTGTCCACCTCAGCCCAGTCACGCATCACCACGTCATCCCGTCGAACCTGGACCCGACCAGTGACGTCATGCTGACGTCATTTACAAAAAAGGCGCCAAATCCCATTTTTTCTATATTTTCACCCAAAATCATCATTTTTTCGCATTTCTATTGGTCAATTGTTGTGCTCCCTTGCATGTCGTTTTACGTTGTTTGTTCGCCAACTGCAAAATTCGTTCCCTGAGCTGCTGGCGCTACGAGTTCATCAACCTTCAACACCTTCGGCCTCACAGTCCCCAGGTATTTACCGATTTCCTCTACGTACCCTGGTCTTCCGAGTTCTCTGCATTATAAAAAAAAATGGACAGAAAAAAAAAGCATAATAACTACTCAAATTCATGAATGCTAAGACCCTCCATCTGCCAGTTTAGCCCAAGTTCATCTGAAGGAGCTCCCATTGTTCAAATTTCGCCGAATTCCCATAGCTTCTTGTGCATTTGCGGCTAAAAATCTGGTAGCAAGCATTTCTCACTTCGCAAGGTGAACCACTGCATTATAACTCATCCTTTTCACCTCTTTCAGTGGAATTTTCACTCTGTTAACCCAATTCACCTTCATTCTCACCTCTGCAAGTTATCTCATCGACCATAAATTACTGTTCACTGCCAGTTTTGCTAAAGTCAAGTACAATTCAACTCCAAGTGACTACTAAGCAATGGAGACCCCTGTGGCATTGAATATAGCACCCCTGAATGCCCCACATAAAAGCCTAGAATGGTTGGCCCTTGCTGACAGGGATTATCAAATGAAGGAAACGGTTGAAATAAGCAACATATACCACATAAAAACCGTTTGTGAGCTAGAGAAAAAACACAGAGATGGTACTGACATCTTGGGAATCTGGAAGTCCCACTTACCAGTTTATTATCTCCCTCAGGTGAATGTTTTCCCTGATTTGATTCACTAATGCTGCAAAAATTATGACCCCAATCAAAGGGTTGTTCTGAGTCCTTCTAGCTCTGTATTACTCCATATTACTCCAGAAGCCATCAACCAAATGTTACAGTTTCAGTCTGCAAAGCCACTGACTCCTCTTTCTATGCAACTTTTGTTGAAGCAAGGTGCTAAGCTGTCCAGCTCACAAATTACAAGGATTGGCCAATTGTTCATGCTCCCAGATTATCAGCCCTGGCAACCTCCTCCTTATCTGCATGTCTGGTTCAATGACATAGGGAGACTGCTAGTAGACATGATATCCTGCATCTTAGGATTCAATACTAGTGAGTATGTTGATGAGGTTACCTTGGTAATACTATCCATGTTCAATCCAGGACAACCCCCTGCTGTCCAGTATGATTATGCCACATTCATAGCCGACAAGATTCATGAACAGTTCATGAATTTGGAGAGGGATAGGGTATTCAAATACACGTCCTATATATATCATCTGCTATTGTACAATCAGCCTGATAGCTTTCCTGTTTTCCTCAAGAAGTTAGATGCAAAAGGAAACAGGAGGTCAGTGATATACTGGACACCAGTTTGTCACCATATCTTTTACTCTCCATACAACTACTGTGAGTTCATTGATCTATTCATTCATCCAGCCTTGTCCCTGCTGCAGATTTCTCCTCCTCCTAGACTCACCGATGAAATGCAGAAGATCCTCCAGCTCTCAAAGAACTATAGCATTGGTGATTGGTACTTCTACGAACACCACACAGTAATCAGAATATATGGCTGTGAGCTAGCCCCATACAGACTTCCAAAGTATGTCCCCATGAGGCTTTTTGCCTTGGAATACTTTCGGCAATTTGGCAATTCAGACATGATACACTTCCATAGCAAAAATAAGAAAGCACAGCTGAAAATTAAGCACCAACTGGGTCCATTCATTTTTAATAAGAGGGAAGAAGCTTGGAAAGAAGCAGACGAAATCCTAAAAAGCTTCCAGCTCAAAACAAGCTTCTATTGGGCACCATATGACCCTAATCATTTCATAAGCCTCAAGAGAATCAAGTATAGGCTTACTACCTATGATCATCTTAGCATTCCACAAATTGAGAAATATGCTAACCAACTAGAGTGGAGAGAAGGCACATTAGTGGAGAATTATTCTGAGGAAGAATTAGCAGAAAGAGAAATTAAGAAATTAGAAAAAGCAGTTGACTTGCAATATTTTGGACAGGTTTGGGCTCCAGCCTCTCGACACCTTGGAGAAAGTGCCTCATCTTCCACTGTTCCCCAGCAGTCTGCCCAAGCAGCTGCCCAAGCAACAGCCACAGCTAAAGGAAAAGAAGTACAACAAGAGGAGTCACTTCCCAATTTGGAGCAGCAAGCAGAGCAGCAAGAAGAAATGGCTGAAGCGCCTGCCTCCACAGGGCAGCAAACCCAAGGGCAAGCCCCTCCAATGCAAGAAAAAACAGTTGAAATCCCAATTTTGCAAACACCAGTCAATGAAGAAAGGATCAAGAAAAGAGATAGGCAAGAGGAGACTCCTCCTAACACTTCAACAGATCAGCAAGCTGAGAAAAGACAGAGGCTAAATCCATTCTCTGAGGAAGAGATGCTTGAAAGACCAACTGATACTATGCTCCCTCCTAGCATCGAAACATCGGCCAGCTCCTTACAGCAAGAGCAAGAAATGCAACAAGGGGCAGAGGTAAGTTCTTCAAGGCAGCGGACCAAGGCAGACTCTAGTATCAAGAAGCAGTTCACAGACATCAAGGCAAGAAATGAGCCTCTCAGATTCCAGCTCTACAATCAACTTTTAAAGATGGCACCAACTAATCAGCAGAGGCTAATGTCAGCTTATGATATTCAAGAAGGAAAAATGACTCTTAGTCATTTTAGGCCTACTATGCAGCAACCTCAATCAGCTGCAGACTATATTAGAACCAATTTGGAGATTTTTGCTAAAGACATCCACCCCATGGATCAGATCGAGCTACACAAGCAAACACGGGATATGCTCTATTCTACATTGACTGATAAAACACTATTAGCACACCGATTGCAAAATTCTCTACATAACACTACTGCCCAGTTAGAATTAGAGAAGGCTTCATCTCAAGCCAAGGACAACAGAATCAAGTCCTTGGAAGAAATTATTATAGAGCTAGGACATGATCCTAAGGGTGTGCAGGCCTTAATGAAGAAAAAGGATGAGGATATAGCAACTTTGAGAAAGCAGATCAAGATACCGCCTACCCATCACCCTCAGACTGAAGGGGTTGCAGAACAAAGGAAAGATCAGGATGTGGTTGCTCTACTCTTGACCTTACACAAGAGATTGGTGGAAACAGAGGGTGCCTTGGAGGTGGCATTAAAAGCAAAACAAGGAGAATTACCAACTCAGCCAGCACAGACATCTACAGCCAGTGAAGATGTCCCTCTTATGGCTACTTCAGCAGGTCCGCCCACCGGAAAAATATCAGAGGCAGACCCTTCAAGCTCAGCACCAGCTCTAGAAGTGACAGCACCAGCAACAACATCCGAACAAACACCCAGCCTTAATATGCAAAATATGATGTAAGAACTTCAAGCTCTTGAGGCTCAGATGGCAGAACTAAATGAGGCTAAAGAGAAATTGGCTACGCTTGAAGAAAAATATGACAAATCAAAGCAGAATATTGCTGAGAAAACAAGAGAGGTAAGGGCTCTTGAAAAAAGGATAAAGGAATTAGAAAAGGAGCTTACTCTTGATAAGGTTATAATTGAAGTTAAGAAGATTCTATGGGCCAACATTGGTCAATCCATTACAGACCAATGGCAGTCCATTGAAACTATCCATGAGTATATGGATCTCCTAAGCAAGGCAAAAGCAGAAAATCAAAGAGCCTGGGCATCCTTAGGGAATATGCCTGAAACAGCCAACATAATGATTCAAGTGCTTAAAAATCGCACTGGCCTTCAGCTAGCAAGAATGGGTATCAGAAATAGGATTGATACCATTTTACTAATAAAGAGGGTGCTCACCTTGAGTAATTATGTGCAGACATTGGACAGAAGGTGTCAAGAAATGCAAACAGAGGTAAATGAATTTATTGCAAAAATCACAGCATTGCATAACAGAGGGCTTCCTAGCTTGGTAACTAGTGCAGGAAGGTTATTATCACATGAACATTATGCCAAGAGGGTCAACAATTATGCAACAAATCAAATAACAGCGTCCGCCAGCACTTCAGAGGAAACAGGGCCCCCATCTGGGCAGACTCTCTATGAGAAGTTAGAAAATTTGTTTTTTATTGAGCATGAGATCAAGCACCTTTTTGAAGCACCTCGAAATTACTACAAATACATAGAGGCTGATGAGACTCTGATTAAAATACAGAAACACCAATTGCCTACTGAAGATTGGTGGAGAGGCATGATAGAAACATTACTTTGATAAATCAAATTTTGTTTGAAGTCTTTTTGATCAATCCCGAGTCAGCATTTTCAAAATGACTCACATATTTGACCTGTCTGGGCGGCAACAAGGAGAGTAGCTGGATAACAAGGATAGTGACTTGGCACAAATGAATGGGTACAAATGATGTGGCCAAAACAACAGCGTTGTGGCAAAGCAGCAAAAAAGCAAAGGCTCCCGAAATGAATGCACATCAGTCGGCCAACCCAATCGGTTCCAAAGTCAAAGATCGCTGACAAAGATAAACAGCTGTTTATTAATCTTTTAGTGGCAATAACTTTTTGTATCTACTATGCATAGAAAGTTGGTAAGGAAAGTTATGAGTTAATGACTCATCTTTCAGATATTTTGTGAAACACTTTTGTATATATATCCCCACGCATAACTTGTTTGGGGTTGTTGATTTTTCTTTTGAAGAGCTATACTGTATTTTCGGACATTGAATACAACAAGCTGAGGAAGTTCTTGAAGTTCTGCGTTGTTTGATGTGTTGTGATGAGATTGCTTGCTGCTGCAGGATTCCGGCGTTATTTCATGATACAATAAGTTTTCTGAACCGTGTCATTATGTTATTTTCGCCTACAAACCCGCATATGTTGTATGTTTAATGTTCTTAACATCAGAGAAAAGGAATAGCTTAGGATTTGTTTATTAAACACCCCAAGCTCAATCTTTGCTGTTAATTTTGTTTTCTTCAGAATTAGTTATGAATATGAAATTCTTAATTGCTCACATTTACACTGAATCTTTCATAGTAAATACTGTTTAGGAATTCTGAATTGCTCCTGAGCAATATTTCATTTCTCCATCTCACCAGCATAGTGAAAGATCCTTAATTGCCTCTCACTGACTGATTGCAATCCATATTTCCCAAATTTTAAGGTTGTTTCATGAATGCCCATCTGGCTCTGCAGTATCATCATTCCCACTAAATACCTCAAGCAATACATAATCACAGACTCCAATGCGCAATGGACTAAAACCCTCTGAACATTGTATTTCAGCTGTTAGAAGATATCATTCAACCAAACTTTAAACAAAATTCAGTGCATCATAAATAGCCTAAAACATCACAAAACAAAGCTAAATTCTAAAGAGAGAGCCCTCTCTGATTGCAGGTAGGCTAGGACCTGCAATCCAAAGATTGGTTAGTGGTTACCTCGGCCGTATTCCCTTTGGAGTCAAAGGGAACAACTTGAGTGTTAACATAATTGGCGACACCACTGGGGACAGAATGAATTTTCAACTGCTATCTACTTTTTAAGACTACAGATGAAGCTTGAATGCCAGCCAGGAAGCCTTTGAAACTGTTCTTGCCTTGCATTTACAGGAGTAAATAAAAGCTGCTTCAGTCAAACTTCATGCTAGTTTTAGACTCTAGATAGCTGTTCCAAAATTTGAGCAGTTCCTTGTTAATTCTAAAAACATTCCCAAAAATACCAAAAACAAATTCGGAAGCTGGCTCCTAAAAAGAATCCACGATATACTAGGTCAAATCCTGACCCAGATCCCCCAGCTGTTTTTGACAATCCTAATTTAATCCCAAAGATCCTTAGGAAGCAAGAAAGACAGGAAGATTTTGCTGATAATACTCCTGAAACAGTTTACCCAAGCAGTGTTCCAACTCCTGTCAAGGTTCTATTTCGTTCAAACCCTGCTTCCCCTTGTTCATCATCCACATCTCAAAGCACTCCTTCCACACCTCCATTCACTGCACATACTACAACTACCACTACTACTGTTCCAGTTACTCCTGTCATCCCTGTTATCCCTGTTGTTCCATTTATCCCCATTGTTCCACTTATCCCTGCCAATATGGCCAATAGATATGCACCCCTGCAACTACCTGCTAATCCTGGGGTCCTCCCTCAGGATTACCAATCTAAAATCACTCATTTTGATAGTACTGGTCCTTTCACAGCCCTACAACATACCAAAAAGATGCAAGATTATTTTGAGAACTACGAGATAGATGATGATAGCGTGAGAATGAGAATTTTTGTTCAGAGTTTAACAGGTGATGTAAGAACTTGGTTCAGATCACTTGCTGCAAACTCCATAACCACTCCAGATGAGCTTTACCAATCCTTTACCAACAGATGGGAGAAAAAGAAAGATCCCTTGCACATACTAGCAGAATATGATACAATTAAACGAGGCCCTCAAGAGACTGTTTTGGAGTACTGTGCAAGATTCAATAATGTCTATAATGCAATACCACAGAACTTAAGACCGCCCCCTGACCTTGCCTTGTACAAATTTCCTGATGGTTTTGACCCGGATATGGCATACCAGTTAAAAGAAAGAGCTCCTCAGACCCTTGCAGATATGCAAAATGTTGCTGTCAGCGTAGAGGCGAATTTAATTGCCAAGAGAAACAGAGCTAGAATGGAAAGAAGAACCACCTTTAAGGAAGAACCCTCAGCCTTTGATCAAAAGCTTGATGCTATTATCAATGGCCTACAAAGGCTGGGAGAGAGAGTAGAAAATGTTGAGAGGAAAGCATTATGGGAAGGACAACAATCCAACACCATAAGGAACCCAAATTTTAGAAAGAATCAAAATTCAAATGTTGGGAGGGCCGATCCCGACCAACACATTAGACCTCCTTTTCAAGAAAATCATGTTGAGGCCTCAACATCTGGTGAACCAACCGAGGACCCTCACATCAACCTAATGGGTCTAGATGGTGAACATCAGATCTTTCTAACACAAGAAGATCAAGAGGCCCATAATTGCAATCAATTTCAAACCAAATCAGGTGAGTCTTTTGACTTTAGTGAAGGCTATGATGCAGCGGTGTATGAGGTGCATAAACAGTATAAACTAAGGAGTAGAACCATAGACGTAGCTGAACCTGTTAAACCAAAGGACAATAAACAACCAAAAAACGTAAAAGATAAAACTGTCCCTCCAGAATCCTCTGATAAAACAGATCTACATCCAAGAGAAGTCATAGTGGAGGATATATCAGGTGCACAGCTTTCTGGAAACCAGCCATCCCCATCCCACCCTTCAAAAGCAAGTTCAAACAGCATCGCTGAAAGTAAATCTAGGACTGATTTCATTCCAAATCATGCCAACCATGAAGAAAGGATTGCTGAAAATTCAGCTGAAAAGGAAAAATTTGCTGCACTTAATGCCAAGACTCAAATGGAAAAGCCCTTTAACCTAGAAACATAAATAAGTAAGCTAAAGATAGTTGTACCTCTTTCTGAATTAGCGAAACATCAAGTGTATAGACAGCAGATTAATAGGTCACTCCAAATGTCAGACAATAAGGATGTTGTGAATGTTCTAGATGATCAGCCTGAATTACTGTTTGGTCCTGAGGTTAATAGGAAGACATCCAATGAAGGGGTTCCACCCTTCTATGTCAGTTTAAACATTCATGACAAGATATTACACAACGCAATGTTTGATTCCGTGGCCTCACACAACTTAATGCCCAAATCTGTAATGGAAAAACTAGACCTAGATATCACAAAACCTTATAAAGATCTATTTTCTTTTGATTCGAGCCAAGTCAGGTGCTTAGGCTTAATTAAAGACCTGTGTGTCTCCCTGGTCCAATAGTCCAATACCCGACCAAAACAATCTTGATGGATGTGGTGGTAGCTGACATTCCACCCAAGTACGGTATGCTTTTATCCAGATCTTGGGGGGCCAAACTCCAAGGATCCTTGCAATTAGACATGTCCTACGCCACCATTACAGTCTTTGGATAGCCAAAGAGATTATACTGTGAAACATTAATTAAATATGTGGTGAGTAGTCAAGAAAAACCCCAAAACTTCCCCATCTATTCAATACATTCAGACATGCATTCATTCATTTTGTATAATGCTGACATGTGCACCAAAGTTTATCCCAAACTGTTAGTGGCTGCACAGACGGAGGAATTGAATCAACAATTTGCTTCTCAAGATCAAAAAACTTTTCATATAGTTGATCCAACAGAGGAGAATGTTCCATCAAATGACTTGCAAGAAACCAATCTGCCCATGATCCAACTTTCTAAAAATCTCAATGTAAACCTTGACCATGAACTTTATGGTATTTAGAATTTGATGGCTCTGTAAACAAGTTGGGAGCTGGGGAAGGGGTCTAGATTCACAATATGCAAACTGACCAGGCTGAAGGCCATGCATATAGGTTAAACTTTCGATGCACAAACAATATGGCCGAGTACGAAGCCCTTTTGTTAGGTCTCAAACTCATCAAAAATTTAGGTGCAACCAAAGTTTCAATCTTAGGAGATTCAGATTTCATCATACAACAGATGAAGGGAAACTTTATCACAAATGATCGAAGGTTAAGAGCTTATAAGGGAGTAGCTATTCAAGTACTTGACACCTTCTCAGAATCTCAATTAACCAAAATTTCAAGAAAGCTCAATCTACATGCTCACAGCTTGGCAACCTTTGCCAGCACTTGCAAGCTACCGTTTAAACCCAGTCACAGCTTCACTGCTGAAATAAAACATAGACCTGCAGTCCCGGATAACATCCAGAATTGGCAAGTCTTCGAGAGTGACACACGGATAAATAACTTCCTCACTTTAAAGGAAGAATTTTCCGGTATAAACATTGATACTACCACTAGAGATGATCAACAACAGGCATACACAATCAAGCAGAATATATCAGCTGAAACAGTCAATCTGGTTTTGCATCCTACTATCTTTAATAACGAAAATGTACAGGAGCTGAAGCAAACAGATTTTGATGAAACAGCTGAAACAGAAGTCGAAGTAATTGATCTAAAAGACAATTTTCTGCCCATAGGTTTAACCCCTTTGGAGGATTTGTTTGATTCAAATGATATCTCAAGGAAACCAAAAATGCAACCACTGAATGCTGAAATTGAAGACTGTAACATTGGAACCGCAAAAAATCCTAAAATGGTAAAATTATCCAAGGCATTACCAGCTGATAAGAAGTTGAAATACATTGAATTGTTCAAGGAATTCCAAGACATCTTTGCTTGGAGTTATGAGGACCTCAAGTCCTTTGATACCTCAGTCATCCAAGACATTATACCCTTGAAAGAAAACCAAAAACCTTTTAAACAAAAGCTTAGGAGAGTCAATCCGGTCCTTCTTCCCCTCATCGAAAAAGAAGTTAAACGTATGTATGAAGCAGGAATCATTGCTCCAATCAGGTTCTCAGAGTGGATTTCAAACCTAGTGCCTACTAGGAAGAAGATGGGAGAGATTAGATTGTGTGTGGACCTAAGGAATTTGAACAAAGTCTCTCTCAAAGACCATTACCCTTTACCAAAAATGGATCATATCTTACAAAGGGTAGTGGGAGCCTCTAGGATCTCATTACTAGATGGATTCTCTGGATTCAATCAGATTTTAGTACACCCGGATGATCAAGACAAAACTGCCTTTACAACACCTTGGGGGACTTTCAAATATGTCAAAATGCCTTTTGGACTTAAAAATGCGGGGGCCACATTCTAAAGAGCAATGGATATAGCCTTTGCCAAAGAACTCCATGATTTCCTAGTTGTCTATCTTGATGATCTTACTGCCTTTTCAAAATCAGATCAAGAACACTTAGAACATTTGAGGCAGGTTTTCTTAATTTGTAGAAAATATGGCATATCTTTGAATCCGAAGAAATCACTGTTTGGCCTAGAGGAAGGTAAGCTCTTAGGACATATAATCTCAAAAGACGGCATTAGGATCGATCCGGACAGAATTCAAGCTATCCTACAAGTACCTCATCCGAGAAATATCAAAGAACTACAAGGTTTTTTAGGAAAAATTAAGTTCTTGAGAAGATTCATTCCTAATTTGGCTGAGCTCATAAAACTGTTGAAAAATATGTTGAAGAAGAATTCTAAGGTCAAATGGACCATGGAGGCTAGACAAGCCTTTGAGGATATCAAAAGAGCATTGACAAACACATCAGTCCTCACAAGTCCTAGGTTTGATAGGGATTTCATAATTTTTTCTTTTGCGTCTGAACATACAATTGCTGCTGTCCTATTACAAAAAGATGACCAAGGCTGTGAAAAGCCCATTGCATTTTTTAGCAAAGCCCTTAGAGATGCCCCCTTAAAATATCAGATTATGGAAAAGCAAGCCTACGCGTTGGTAAAGGCCATGAAAGACTTTAGAATCTATATTTTGTACTCTCATGTGATTGCCTATGTCCCAAATGCAGTGGTTAAGGACATCTTAACCCAAGAAGGAATCGAAGGCAAAAGGGGCAAATGGATTGCCAATATCTTAGAATACAACATTGAAATCAAGCCTACCAAAATGATAAAAGGACAAGGGCTAGCCAAGCTAATGACTGAAACCAATTTCCAAGCCCTTGACATTAATGAACTGGACAACGAAGAGGAGATGGTGACTCCCAGATCAACCAAGCCTTTTTGCAATCTCCCTGGTATGCTGATATATGTTATGTATTGTTAAACCTGCAAGCTCCTCCAGGGTTGTCCAGAACTAGGAAAAGGTTCTTGAAAATGAAAGCATCAAAGTTTTGTATCATAGACAATGTTTTATTTTGGAGAAATCATGAAGGAATCTTACTTAATTGCCTAACATTGGATGAAACTGACAATGTCCTCAAGGAATTTCATGCAGGTGACTGTGGAGGGAATTTATACTGGAAATCTACAGCTGATAAAATCCTGAGGGCAGGGTTTTACTGGCCTTCCCTGTTTACTGATGTGAGAAAGTTTGTAATGTCTTGTCACAAATGCCAAATTTTTGAGGGCAAGAGAAAGCTGTTACCTTTACCACTCAAACCTGTTTCAGCTGAGAGACCATTCCAGCAATGGGGTTTAGACTTTATTGGTGAAATCCACCCTTCATCCTCTGGCCAGCATAGGTGGATCCTGACTGCTACAGACTATTTTACCAAATGGATAGAAGCCATCCCTTCTAGGCAGGCCAATGACTCCCTTATTATACAATTTCTAGAAACCAACATCTTGTCCAGGTTTGGCTGTCCAAATAAAATTATTACAGACAATGCTGCTGCTTTCAAGTCTAAAAAAATGATCAACTTTTGCCATAAATATCATATGACCTTAGGTCATTCCACAGCTTATTATCCTCAAGGCAATGGCCTAGCTGAATCTTCCAATAAAAGCCTCATCAACATTATTAAAAAAGTTTTGGAGGAAAACAAAAAGAATTGGCATAAGAAGTTGGTAAATGCACTATGGGCAGATAGACTGACCACCAAGAGATCCATTGGCACAAGCCCATATGAACTAGTTTATGGAATGGAAGCAAGATTTCCTTCATCTTTAGGGATTCCGGTAATCAAGTTACTACAAGAAATACATGCTGAGCCTAATGACATACAACGAAGGATCAATCAGACAATTCACCTACAACAAACAAGAGAGGAAGTCTATCAGAGAACCCAGGTACTGCAAGAGAAGCTCAAAAGAATATTTGAAAAAAGAACCAGAGCTGAAGACTTCTTCATAGGAAGTACAGTGTTGAGATGGGATTCCAGGAGGGAGGACAAAGGAAAACATGGTAAATTTGATTTCTTGTGGAAGGGACCTTATGTCATTTATGTTGTACAAGGTAATAACACCTATTTTCTAAAAAGTTTGGATGGCTCAAACACGGAGGAAGGCCCAGTCAATGGGAGGATGCTCAAGCATTATTTCGACCCCCTTTGATGAAACACTACACAGCCACATATTGTACATAAATATTTGTATTTTCAGTATTTTCATTTACAGCAGATAGATAAAGGACCAAGTGGAGCAAATTTTGAGAAGGACCAAGGTGTTGCACCACTTTTGATATATATTTTGACCCTATCATTGGAAAGCAAGAGAGAACACTTAGGAACTATCAGGGTGGTGAGGAATACTCAGAGAAAGAAGCAAAAGCAGAGCTGTAATTTCACAGCAAATCAGCTTAAATGGGTATTTCATGCAAGTGTCTAGGATTCAAATCAATGGTCTCCAACAAAAGGAAAACTCAGACTGCAGCAAGAATGGAGAAATAAGGCGATCTGACCTATTGTTCTTGGCTTTTCATCTAGAAAAGCCATCCCCAAGTGGAGCCACTGTTAGTCTCCTATACCAATAGGTTTTCATTTTTCATGATTGACAGTGGAAGTGCCAAAAATGTTCATCTTTTGATGATACAAAGGTTCCATTTTTGTGAAAGAAACAGACAGTTGAAAAATGTAAAGAGGGTATGCCTTAAAAGAATAATCAAAGGGCAAGAAAATGAATTGGTCAGAATAAATAATTGAAATGAACCCCAAAGAAAGACCAGGAAAGTGGCCAACCAAAATGCCACTGCTATCGTGATGGAGGACCCAACAGTTCAAGCTGGGCCATGCCATGTTTTAAATTGCCTGTTCTAGACTAGAGAATGAATACCTGTTCAAACAGTCCAAGCTTGACAGATGAATAGCTGGATAGAGAAAGGAAGGAGCCCATCTACTTAATCTGGGCCCTTGGAAGATATAACGGTAGATTTAGATAGGAGGGCAGCAAAAAGAAAAGAGGATTATCAGGGTTTGCAAGGCTAAATGCACCCATGCAAAAGAAGAAAAAATGTTAGGTCCATTAAGATGGGTAGGTAGCCAGGGGTTGCAGAAGTCTGATTTTCTTCAGTTTTGGCTTTGATCAAAAGGACATATATTGGCACTTGCAGAGGTATCCATGCAGCATTTTGATGATAAAATACGGAAGCATGTCTAACCTCCCCTATTTCCCCAGAAGATCTCTTTCTAACATCCCTCCAATGGACCTTCGGATTTTCCCAACAAGTCCTACCATCACTTTATCTTTTGTAAATTATTAAACCAAAGGGTTGGTTTCCATCACACAAGAAAGCCACATTTCTTGTGTAAAATCATTTCTCACACTGATCTGCTTCTAAATCTAAGTTTACTCCTTAAACTTAGCTCTCTGTTCCTCTCTCACATCTCCAATTCATATTGACTTCTAATCTTACTATATAACTCCCTAACTTTTCCCTTTCCCCTATTATTATAGCATTTTTATGCAAAAAAATCCCAAAATATGTATATATCCTCCCCTTGGGCAATTTAGCAATATATCCCAAAGTCTGGGAGTGCTATGAAGTCAGAGTCCCATGTAAATATTTGTTTATACTATAATCGGGAATTAAATTAACATTTGGTTTATTTAATAGCCCTAACCCACCTTACAAACTGTAAATGTCATGTTTTCCCCGTTTATTATGAAAATCTTCACAAAACCCAAAATTATCATTTATCCAAAGTTTTTTATGTCTCGGCGTGTTTTACCGAAAAAGGAAAAATAATTAAATATTAGCCGGGTCCCGCCATTATTGCGCTGGCGGCTTGTCCTCCCGTCTGTCGTCGGATCTGGGCCCTCCCATCCGACGGTCCACGCCGATTTCGGACCACCTCCGCCGTCCGTCCTTTACCGCCCGAAAAGTGTCAGAGGGTGACGTAGTGCCTGGGACGCGTGTCTGCCTCCTATTGCGTCGGGCGGCCTCTGACCATTACCGGGCCCGTACTAAAAGCGGTCCGATAATACCGCTTACCACCGTTTGTTACCGCCTTTCCTTTCCAGCCCACGTCAGTGTTACGTCAGCAAGACACGTCAGCTCCTATTTACCCATCAATCTGACATGGTCGACCCGTCACTTGTCCACCTCAGCCCAGTCACGCATCACCACGTCATCCCGCCGTACCCGGACCCGACCAGTGACGTCATTTACAAAAAAGGCGCCAAATCCCATTTTTGCTATATTTTCGCCCAAAATCATCGTTTTTTCGCATTTCTATTGGTCAATTGTTGTGCTCCCTTGCATGTCGTTTTACGTCGTTTGTCCGCCAACTGCAAAATTCATTCCCTGAGCTGCTGGCGCTACGAGTTCATCAGCCTTCAACACCTTCGGCCTCACAGTCCCCAGGTATTTACCGATTTCCTCTGCGTACCCTGGTCTTCCGAATTCTCCGCATTATAAAAAAAAAGGGACAGAAAAAAAAAGCATAATAACTACTCAAATTCATGAATGCTAAGACCCTCCATCTACCAGTTTAGCCCAAGTTCATCTGAAGGAGCTCCCATTGTTCAAATTTCGCCGAATTCCCATAGCTTCTTGTGCATTTGCGGCTAAAAATCCGGTAGCAAGCATTTCTCACTTCGCAAGGCGAGCCACTGCATTATAACTCATCCTTTTCACCTCTTTTAGCAGCATTTTCACTCTGTTAACCCAGTTCACCTTCATTCTCACCTCTACAAGTTATCTCATCGACCATAAATTACTGTTCACTGCCAGTTTTGCTAAAGTCAAGTACAATTCAACTCCAAGTGACTACTAAGCAATGGAGACCCCTGTGGCATTGAATATAGCACCCCTGAATGCCCCACATAAAAGCCTAGAATGGTTGGCCCTTGCTGACAGGGATTATCAAATGAAGGAAACGGTCGAAATAAGCAACATATACCACATAAAAACCGTTTGTGAGCTAGAGAAAAAACATAGAGATGGTACTGACATCTTGGGAATCTGGAAGTCCTACTTACCAGTTTATTATCTCCCTTAGGTGAATGTTTTCCCTGATTTGATTCACCAATGCTGCACAAATTATGACCCCAATCAAAGGGCTGTTCTGAGTCCTTCTGGCTCTGTATTACTCCATATTACTCCGGAAGCCATCAACCAAATGTTACAGTTTCAGTCTGCAAAGCCACTGACTCCTCTTTCTATGCAACTTTTGCAGGAGCAAGGTGCTAAGCTGTCCAGCTCACAAATTACAAGGATTGGGCAATTGTTCATGCTCCCAGATTATCAGCCCCAACAACCTCCTCCTTATCTACATGTCTAGTTCAATGACATAGGGACACTGCTAGTAGACATGATATCCTGCATCTTAGGATTCAATACTAGTGAGTATGTTGATGAGGTTACCTTGGTAATACTATCCATGTTCACTCCAGGACAACCCCCTACTGTCCAGTATGATTATGCCACATTCATAGCCGACAAGATTCATGAACAGTTCATGAATTTGGAGAGAGAGAGGGTATTCAAATACACCTCCTATATATATCATCTGCTATTGTACAACCAACTTGATAGCTTTCCTGTTTTCCTCAAGAAGTTAGATGCAAAAGGAAACAGGATGTCAGTGATATACTAGACACCAGTCTGTCACCATATCTTTTACTCTCCATACAACTACTGTGAGTTCATTGATCTGTTCATTCATCCAGCCTTGTCCCTACTGCAGAGTTCTCCTCCTCCTAGACTCATCGATGAAATGCAGAAGATCCTCCAGCTCTCAAAGAACTATAGCATTGGTGATTGGTACTTCTACCAACACCACACAGTAATCAGAATATATGGCCGTGAGCTAGCCCCATACAGACTGCCAAAGTATGTCCCCATGAGGCTTTTTGCCTTGGAATACTTTCGGCAATTTGGCAATTCAGACATGATACACTTCCATAGCAAAATTAAGAAAGCACAGCTGAAAATTAAGCACCAACTGGGTCCATTCATTTTCAATAAGAGGGAAGAAGCTTGGAAAGAAGGAGACGAAATCCTAAAAAGCTTCCAGCTCAAAACAAGCTTCTATTGGGCACCATATGACCCTAATCATTTCATAAGCCTTAGGAGAATCAAGTATAGGCTTGCTACCTATGATCATCTTAGCATTCCACAAATTGAGAAATATGCTAACCAACTAGAGTGGAGAGAAGGCACATTAGTGGAGAATTATTCTAAGGAAGAATTAGCAGAAAGAGTAATTAAGAAATTAGAAAAAGCATTTGACTTGCAATATTTTGGACAGGTTTGGGCTCCAGCCTCTCGGCACCTTGGAGAAAGTGCCTCATCTTCCACTGTTCCCCAGCAGTCTGCCCAAGCAGCTTCCCAAGCAATAGCCACAACTAAAGGAAAAGAAGTACAACAAGAGGAGTCACTTCCCAATTTGGAGCAACAAGCAGAGTAGCAAGAAGAAATGGCTGAAGTGCCTGCCTCCACAGGGCAGCAAACCCAAGGGAAAGCCCCTCTAATGCAAGAAACAACAGTTGAAATCCCAATTTTGCAAACACCAGTCAATGAAGAAAGGATCAAGAAAAGAGATAGGCAAGAGGAGACTCCTCCTAACACTTCAATAGATCAACAAGGTGAGAAAAGACAAAGGCTAAATCCCTTCTCTGAGGAAGAGATGCTTGAAAGACCAACTGATACTATGCTCCCTCCTAGCATCGAAACATCGGCCAGCTCCTTACAAAAAGAGCAAGAAATGCAACAAGGGGCAGAGGTAAGTTCTTCAAGGCAACGGACCAAGGCATACTCTAGTATCAAGAAGCAGTTCACAGACATCAAGGCAAGAAATGAGCCTCTCAGATTTCAACTCTACAATCAACTTTTAAAGATGACACCAACTAATCAGCAGAGGCTAATGTCAGCTTATGATATTCAAGAAGCAAAAATGACTCTTAGTCATTTTAGGCCTACTATGCAGCAACCTCAATCAGCTGCTGACTATATTAGAACCAATTTGGAGATTTTTGCTAAAGACATCCACCCCATGGATCAGATCGAGCTACACAAGCAAACAGGGGAGATGCTCTATTCTACATTGACTGATAAAACTCTATTAGCACACCGATTGCAAAATTCTCTACATAACACTACTGCCCAGTCAGAATTAGAGAAGGCTTCATCTCAAGCCAAGGACAACAGAATCAAGTCCTTGGAAGAAATTATTATAGAGCTAGGACATGATCCAAATGATCCTAAGGGTGTGCAGGCCTTAATGAAGAAAAAGGATGAGGATATAGTAGCTTTGAGAAAGCAGATCAAGATACCGCCTACCCATCACCCTCAGACTGAAGGGGTTGCTGAACAAAGGAAAGATCAGGATGTGGTTGCTCTACTCTTGACCTTACACAAGAGATTGGTGGAAACAGAGGGTGCCTTGGAGGTGGTGTTAAAAGAAAAACAAGGAGAATTACCAACTCAGCCAGCACAGACATCTACAGCCAGTGAAGATGTCCCTCTTGTGGCTACTTCAGCAGGTTCGCCCACCGGACAAATATCAGAGGCAGACCCTTCAGGCTCAGCACCAGCTCTAGAAGTGACGGCACCAACAACAACATCAGAGCAAACACCCAGCCTTAATATGCAAAATATGATGAAAGAACTTCAAGCTCTTGAGGCTCAGATGGCAGAACTAAATGAGGCTAAAGAGAAATTGGCTACGCTTGAAGAAAAATATGACAAATCAAAGCAAAATATTGCTGAGAAAACAAGAGAGGTAAGGGCTCTTGAAAAAAGAATAAAGGAATTAGAAAAGGAGCTTACTCTTGATAAGGTTATAATTGAAGTTAAGAAGATTCTATGGGCCAACATTGGTCAATCCATTACAGATCAATGGCAGTCCATTGAAACTATCCATGAGCATATGAATCTCCTAAGCAAGGCAAAAGCAGAAAATCAAAGAGCCTGGGCATCCTTAGGGAATATGCTTGAAATAGCCAACAGAATGATTCAAGTGCTTAACAATCGCACTGGCCTTCAACTAGCAAGAATGGGTATCAGAAATAGGACTGATACCATTTTACTAATAAAGAGGGTGCTCACCTTGAGGAATTATATGCAGACATTGGACAGAAGGTGTCAAGAAATGCAAACAGAGGTAAATGAATTTATTGCAAAAATCACAGCATTGCATAACAGAGGGCTTCCCAGCTTGGTAACTAGCGCAGGAAGGTTATTATCACATGAACATTATGCCAAGAGGGTCAACAATTATGCAAAAAATCAAAAAACAGCATCCGCCAGCACTTCAAAGGAAACAGGGCCCCCATCTGGGCAGACTCTCTATGAGAAGTTAGAAAATTTGTTTTTTATTGAGCATGAGATCAAGCACCTTTTTGAAGCGCCTCCAAATTACTACAAATACACAGAGGCTGATGAGACTCTTATTAAAATACAGAAACACCAATTACCTACTGAAGATTGGTGGAGAGGCATGATAGAAACATTACTTTGATAAATAAAATTTTGTTTCAAGTCTTTTTGATCAATCCCGAGTCAGCATTTTCAAAATGACTCACATATTCGACCTGTCTGGGCGGCAACAAGGAGAGCAGCTGGATAACAAGGATAGTGACTTGGCACAAATGAATGGGTACAAATGATGTGGCCAAAACAACAGCGTCGTGGCAAAGCAGCAAAAAAGCAAAGACTCCCGAAATGAATGCGCATCAGTCGGCCATTCCAATTGGTTCCAAAGTCAAAGATCTTTGACAAAGATAAACAATTGTTTATTAATCTTTTAATGGCAATAACTTTTTATATCTACTATGCATAGAAAGTTGGTAAGGAAAGTTATGAGTTAATGACTCATCTTTCAAATATTTTGTGAAACACTTTTGTATATATATCCCTACGCATAACTTGTTTGGGGTTGTTGATTTTTCTTCTTAAGAGCTATACTGTATTTTCGGACTTTGAATACAAGAAGCTGAGGAAGTTCCTGAAGTTCTGCGTTGTTTGATGTGTTGTGATGAGATTGCTTGCTGCTGCAGGATTCCGACGTTATTTCATGATAGAATAGGTTTTCTGAACTGTGTCATTATGTTCTTTTCGCCTACAAACCCGCATATTCTGTATGTTTAATGGTCTTAACATCAGAGAAAAGGAATAGCTCAGGATTTGTTTATTAAACACCCCAAGCTCAATCTCTGCTGTTAATTTTGTTTTCTTCAGAATTAGTTATGAATGTGAAATTCCTAATTGCTCACATTTACACTGAATCTTTCATAGTAAATACTGTTTAGGAATTCTGAATTGCTCCTGAGCAATATTTCATTTCTCCATCTCACCAGCATAGTGAAAGATCCTTAATTGCCTCTCACTGACTGATTGCAATCCATATTTCCCAAATTTTAAGGTTGTTTCATGAATGCCCATCTGGCTCTGTAGTATCATCATTCCCACTAAATACCTCAAGCAATACATAATCACAGACTCCAATGCCCAATGGACTAAAACCCTCTGAACATTGTATTTCAGCTGTTAGAAGATATCATTCAACCAAACTTTAAACAAAATTCAATGCATCATAACTATCCTAAAACATCACAAAACAAAGCTAAATTATAAAGAGAGAGCCCTCTCTGATTGCAGGTAGGCTAGGACCTGCAATCCAAAGATTGGTTAGTGGTTACCTCGGCCGTATTCCCTTTGGAGTCAAAGGGAACAACCTGAGTGTTAACAGAGCTATCGTGGGACAGTCCTAATTTGGCAGCCAATTCAACCATCATGTCATTATGAAAATGTGATCCATGATCTATGACTATAGCTTGTGGAATGCCAAACCTGGAGACTACATGATTGAAAAAGAAAAGAGCAGCCGTTTCGCCGCTGTTGTTTAATGTAGGCATCACCTCGGCCCATTTCGTAAAATAGTCTATTGAGACTATGATATACCCATGCCCCCTAGCTGAAGTGGGGTTACATTTCATGGAATCTATGCCCCATTTGGAAAATGGCCCAATAACAACTATTGGCTGCAGAGGTGTGGGTGGTATTCTAGTTTTGTTGTCGAATATTTGGAAAGCATGGCAACTTCTAGCTGCGGTTATGCAATCTTTGAACATTGTTGGCTAGAAGTATCCCACTCGTAAAATATTTTTTGCCGTAGCATAACCAGATTGATGCCCCCCACATGTGCCTAAATGAAAATCATTCAGGAGTTTTTCGACCTCCTCATTAGTGAGGCACCTTTGCAGAACTGTATCGACACCACGATGGTATAGTGTATCACCGATGATCATGTAGTCTTTTGCTTGGTATCGAGTACGTTGCTATTCTAAGCAAGTGGTGTTAGACCTATCCGTTTGGGTTTGGAGATAAATGATTATATCTCCATACCATGGATCGCTTGAAGATATCAAAAACAAAGATTCATCCACGATTGTTGCTATGGATGTTGATTTGTTGGACGATGATGGGAAATCACATAGTAACTCCGCGAAAACTAGAGCTTTCTTTGATTTGGATTTTACAAATTCCAGATCAAACTCTTGCAAAATTGCTATCCACTTTGAATATTTGCCCCCAAGCAACTGTCGCGACAAGATCTAAGTCATGGGGCTACACTCTAACAAAACGGTAGTTTTTCGAAAGAGAATATAGTGTCAAAACCTCTGTATTGCTTGAACAGCTGCAAGAGCCAACTTTTCAACATAGCAGTGCTTGCTTTCTGTATCATTTAAGTTTCGACTTAAATAATAAGCAGGATGCTTAATTCCATTGTCTTCTTGAACTAAAACCATTGTGATGGTTGTATCTGCTACAGCCAGATACATGTTAAAGTCTTTTTGATAATCAGGAGCATACGTTAATGATGCTTTTATTAGGGAATCCTTTAGAGCATCAAACGAAACTTGCACAACCTAATCCCAGTTGAAGGGTACTTCTTTTTTCAACAAACGCGTATAAGCTTTAGCAAGTTCGATGTAATTTGGAATGAGCCTCCTTAGAAAGTTTGCTTTTCCTTGGAGTTTCTGAATCTGAAGCAAATTTGAAGGTGGAGGCAAATCAATGATTGCCTGAACCTTGCATGGGTCAAGGAAAATTCCATCCTTTGAGACTACAAAGCCAAGTAATTGACCAGAACCGACACAAAACACACACTTGTGCAGATTAAGTCTTATTTTGTAGTGTCGGTAACATAGAAATATTGCTCTCAATTGTTGCGGATGATCGGTCTGCTTTCGTGAATGAGCCAGAAGATTGTCAAGGTATGGTTGAACTATGTTCTTGATGTCATGGAAGGCATAATTCATTGCCCTCTGAAAAGTTTCCCCTGCATTCTTTAAACCAAAAGGTAGCTTACGGTACGTGAATGTGCGCCACGGAAAAATAAATGCAGTCTTTGACTGGTCCTGTGGGTGGATATTTATTTGATTATACACAAAAAATCCATCCATAAACGAAAAGATTTCACATCCAGCACATTCATCAATTATTTGGTCGATGAAGGGTGTAGGGTAGTTGTCTTTTGGATAAGCTTGATTTACATCCCTATAATTGATGCACACTCTAATTGTTCCCTATTTTTTCATCATAGGAATAATGTTTGATACCCAATCGGTTAGAGGAACCAGGTAAATGAACCAGCATGGAGAATTTTTTCAACTTCTGCCTTGATGGTAGTGGCTTTCTTTGGGTGCACCTGCCAAAGCCTTTGTCTTACCAGTTTAACATCTGGATACATCTTAATTTCATGTTCAACTATGCTCGAGTTAATGCCTGGAATTTCTTCATATGACCATGCAAAGACATCTCTGAACTCACGAAAGAGAGCGTAGTATACTTCCAGTTCTGAAGGAGAACAAGATTTTCTGACATGAATATTCTCTACAACATATGGCTTGGTCAAGATATTTATGGCGATAGTTTCTTCAATATTGGACAGATTTTGCTCGAAATCCACCGTATTTATAGTATTTGATAGAAAATTAAAAACTAATGGATGATTAAGGTCACTAGAGTAATCTTCGTTGTAATCTGGAAGATGGGAATGATGGTGGTAATATTCTCAAGGTGCCCCCTCTATGATCATTGACTGAAAAATTCCATCGTCTGTAGGATGTACATGCGACCAAGGATCCGAAGAGGTACCATACTCTTTTGACCTATCTACCCAAACGCTTGATGAGCATTGATTTGGGTTTGCCTCCCATGTCGAGAACATTGATTGCTACAATATTTCTATTGGGCTTGGAGGCAATACCTGGTGATGATCCATGATAACATCGTGTTAGGACATCTTCCGAATGGAAGATACCATATTGCAGGTTCCTACCGTGTCCACTTCCGCGAGGTTGTTTGGAGGCAGTAGGGAAAAAGTACCCATCAATGTAGGGTCTTTTAGCAGGCCTACTCCAATATTTTGAAGCAACTGAGAGTTTTCGTGGATCATCAAGATGCTTCCCGTAACTTGTGAACTATTGGGGAGAAAAGTTTACTGGTCAAAGATTGTAATTCCTCCTTGAAAAGGAAATGCAATCTTTCTGAAGTACGTTGACACAATAGCTGCCATAGCATAAATCCAAGGCCTTCCTAGTAGAATGTTATAATCGAGATTTCCATCAATAACCTCAACATCAATTTGTACTATTTTGCCCCCCAGTTCAACTTGTAAGTTACTCAAAATCCTGTATGGAGTGTACGTTCATCCATCGAATGCTTTTAACATCATTGACGATCGCGACAAGGGTGGTGATCCTAAATTTTTGCAGCAACTCATTGACATAATACATGTAGATGGCCCTCATCAATAATTATTCAATGAACAGTTTTGTTGAGGGCTTTCACTTGAATGAGGAAAGCAAGTTGATCTGGTAACTAAGGTTCATATCCTTTATGATTAAACGCCACAAGATTGGAATCCGTTGGGTCAATCCCACCTATTGCTGATAATAGAGCCTGCTTTTGGGAGGGGAAATTTTTCAGTACTTCAAGTGTCAACATAGCGGACAATGATTGGGCCAGGTCCTCTACTATATTATAATTATGTGCCACTCTTGCATGAGGATTAAATGTTGATTTGTATACTACTCCCTTTGGTGGCTTTATCATTAGCTCAGGAATGATGGGTGGCACAACATTGGTCCAGGTTGTTGTCGAACTACTAGATTGATCAGTAGCCTTGTTGTTCGACGGCTGTCGATTCCTGTAATCTTTATTCATTGTCGATATCAAAGCATCATTTTGCTATTTTGAAATGGACAACATAAGCACTTGGGATGGGGAAGCATTGTCGCTAGCAACTAGATTGGTTCCTGGGTTCAGAAATGGGTCAGTCAATACTGCTGAAGTTCTTGAATTCTTAAAGATTTTCTTAACTTCAGCTTTGTATGGACAATCTCTCATCCAATGATCCTCATCGCATATGAGGCATGGCTGACTGGGTTTCTTTTACCCAGAAGGGTTTGCAGAAAATTTTTCAGGAGACAAATCATCTTGTTTCTTCATTTTGCTCTTCCCTTTCTTCTTTCACCCTGGTTGCTTCGGTTCTTTGCCTTTGTTGCTCGACACGGCATTAACCTCCGAGGCTAGAATTTCTTCATTTGCATTTTGACTTGAAACCTTACAGGCTTTCTTAGATGTAGCCTTTGTCGATTTCGCTCTTGACGTACCTATCACGCCATCACCAAAATGAGAGTCCTTGTTTGATTTAGGAGGAGGAGGAACGGAAAATTCTGGTCTGGGAGCATCAGGGATTTTATCATAGAGCATGCCAGACTGAACATAGATCAAGTATAGATATTGTGCATGAGCAATGACTTGCTCTTCGGTGATGACTCCTCCTTTTGCCACATCTTCTGTAATAGAAGGTAACAATGACTTAATAAACCATCCAGCTAGTAGCTGATTAGGAGCATATGTTTTTACCATTCTACGACGATGTCGCCGCTCATGAATATGATCAGATATGTGAGTGGCTGTCGTCTGCTTGAAATTGGTAAGAAGATTTGTTCTTGTTTCGTACCTTATTGGTAACTAAAAATGGGTTAAAAGGGTGGTGGCAAGGGCGCCAAAGTTATCAAACAAAGCTCTAGGCAATTCGATGTACCATTTTGCTGCCAGACCAGTTAACGTTTGCTGGAAATGGCGAAGCCTAATCGAATCATCATTTAGAGTGTTGGAGGAACACCATAGATGAAAGGTCATCACATGATTCAACGGATCTTCACCTGGATTTCCATTAAACTTAGGAATATCTGACGGAAGTTTATGAGGAATCACTGGCCACCAAGGGACGTAAGAAATTGGATCATTTGTTAGCCAATTTAGATCTAGTGATTCTAAATTCACCACGAAGGGCAACTGTTGATTCAAGTTCGGTGAAGCATATCCAGGATAAGATGTGATTTCCTGAGCAGTGGGTCTTTCCATACCAGTATAATGCATTTGATGTTGATAAGTTTGATAGGGTTGCTAGGCATAACCAAATTGGGATGATTGATGATAATCGTTTTGAATATATGGCTGCCCATTACTTGCAAAGTTTTGTTTCTCAGGTCCTTGGTACACTTGTTGGAATTGCGGTTGTTGATGTTACACCAGCCATGGTTGTGAAACCATTTGTTGTTGCCCAATACAAGATGTTTGACCAAGATGAGGGGTAATAGTACCCGTTTGAGCCTAAGTCACTCAAGTTAAAGAGCCACTAACTGGCGATTGCGGTTGCATCATGGAGACAAGAGGCTGTTGTATTACGACCTGAGAAACTTGAGGTTGGCATACAACAAGAAATTCTTGTACTTGCGACACTGTCATAATAGCTGGTGTAATGGGGATATTTAACACAGGTAGAATCTGTTGCATTGAGTATACAACTCTTGGTTGTTGAGGAAGTATTGGCACCCAACCACTGGATGTGATTCCATTTTGACCCGAATTCGATTGAGATCTCTCATATGGTTGTTCTCCTGGAGGGAACAACAAAAGGGCATACTACCCCCGATATGGCGGCAATCCAGTGCTGACAGGAAAGATTAGCCTTTGGAGACCAGAGTGCCCAAATTGATACTGTTGTGAAGGATCAATTTTTTGAGAATCAACATAAGAAATTCCAGATATCATTCTGGATGAACAAACGAGAATAGACCATATTGTCAAAACTGTCCCCGGGTGGACTCCTTCTAGTGGTTGAGAGCTAGTTGGGATAGATGGTATGCCAGTGAACATCGTTGGAGTGGTGGTGGGAGGTTCTACCACCGCTATATTGGGTGACACGATCCTAGATGTCGATGGTTTTCCAGACATATCGATTCTATCCAAAAGACTTCCTAGCAATTCTACAAGAACTTGCGATGAAGGGGTATTAACTTCTGAAGTAGAAGGATATGGGTGGATCTCAGTTCCAAAATGCGATGGAGTTCTGGATGGAAGATCCTCTGTAATCTCTTCTATAACAATCAATCCAGGTGGAAGAGGTAGACCGTCAGGTCCGTAAAATATTTCTGGTGTCGAAGAAGGTATAGATTCTACAGTGATAGATACTGGAGGGGTAACACCTTCCGAATCGACTCTAGATGGAGCTGGCTCAAGAATAAAAGTGTTTATTGCTACACTAGGATCAGTTCTAATGTCCTCTTGTAACTGCAGAACTTCTTCTATAGAGGCAGGGATACCAGAAATGGTTGGAGTAACTGGAGTCTTAGAGGATGTTAAAACACAAGTTTCAAACAAACCAGGAGACTTTGACCCAATTAAACAAGTTCACTTGGACCAGAATGGTTTCATTCCTGGAGTCAAAGACGGTTGACTCATCAATCTTCACGAATGACGGGGTTTTGATTGACTTTCTTCCACGATTGTGGATTATTTGATCAACTCAAAATAGGAGGGGAAAATATTATTCCGAATTAAATTAATTTTAGACGCTTTGACACAACTTGCTTTTTCAATTTTTAAGAGTCGAGAAAAAGCTAAAGATGACTCTAGTCGCCTTCCATTTTTAATGAGCCTAAAGTGACAAGTGCTCAGATGGACCTTTTCCTTTAAGGAGTCTGAAAAGGAATGAAAGAGACTACTCTGGAAATCTAGACAGAGGAATTACCAAACCAATCGCAAAACTGCAGAATATTTTTTACGGTACAACAATCAATCTTCCTGAATGCTGTGTTCAGTGCATCGCAATCGATAGGGCAGCAGACACGGTTTCCTAAGGATAAAGGATATAGCCTATTGTGGTCTCCCAATATATACCCGACGGTACGTGGGAGCACAAGTTCGTACTGGCGCTTGTCATCTCATAGAGGAGGAATCACCCAACTTACGATGAAAGCGATAGTTACCAGGCTTTACGACGCCAAAATACGTCTCTAGCCTAGACTTCTAGATGTTGTGCGTTAGGTTCCAAAGCATTTTTATGTTCATTGAATTTATTTTATAGTTGATCTTTCTTAAGAAGTTTGCCTTTAAATTCACCGCATGATGTAGATATACAACTCCTAAATATGCAATCTAAGATGATAAACAGTGGTTTACTCTTCTTTTTGCAATGAAAATCCTAGCTAGTAAAGAAAGAGAAGCGAAATCCTTTCAACATAGAGCAGAGAGCACACACTAGATGCGTTGTCCTAAATCAAAATCAACAAGCAATCTAAATGAAAATGCACATGCATGTATTTTTTTTCCACTTTCTTAATGTATGAATGACAAAAAGAATGTTCAATACAAATCTGAATTATTTCTTCTTCCAAAGCGACAATACTAACAATTTTCTTTTCAAAAAATGAAAGGGAGACAAGATGACACTTTGCAATTTTGAATTTAAAATTGCTTTCGATGCTTGGAATACTACAAATTCAGATCAAATACAAGAGTAACAGTGTAATCGACTATCAACAAGAGGAGGATTCTTTTCTTTGACTGAAAATGACACTTGCGACACTTTCAAATCAAAAGACGACAATCCGATTAAGTTACTATTTTGTAAAGGAGAGCTATAAATGGCAAAAAATACATAAAAACATTCACAATCCTTTGTATAATGGAGGCTGAATAATGTAAAGGAAGGGGGTTTCCACAGTGGTCTGCTGATCATAGACAACAAAACTCCTGAATAAAACTAAAGATAGTGAAGAAAAAACCAAAATCTGGAGGCAAAAACAGTCTTACCTGATCATCGCACCTATAAAACAGGGAAACAAGGATGCATCCCAGCTACTGCACATGGGTGGTGTGATGCATCTATTCTACCAAAAGGAGATAGTGTGATGGTCCAGGAACAAGACTTTAACTTGGTTTTTGGTCACATTTTGCAGCTTATTTCAGGGATTTAGGCCGAGCTAATGATAGTTAGTAAATAGAAAGTATAGGGGTTGATCTAATGAGCTTATTGAGCTACCTCTAGGGCACTTAGGATGTTTGCAAGTCAGTTGTTCAGTTCATAAACAAACCCAGAGATTAACTAAAGCAGCATTGACCTACTTTGCACTTGCATAGCAAATGCAGTTCGAAGGCTAGCTGGCTTAACTTTAGGCTCGGTCTGTGGTTTATGAATCAAACAAATAGAGACAAGAAATCAAACTATTTGCTTCCTAGTGGAGTCACCATTTTGTTATCGGGAAAACTAGTGTCTATTGAAAGCTGCTAGTCCCACTAAGATGGGTAGCTATCTTAGAAACAAACAACTAAAGTCACTTGTGTTTTCCTTTACGAGAGATTGATGAGAAAGAAGCAGATAGTACCAACCTCGGTCTTTCGCTTGGCTCCTTGCTTGTTTCCTTTCCCCTTTGACAGAATCTCGCCACTCCTTCCTTGTCCCGCTTTAGAGAGCCCCTGTAGAGTCAAAGTAGCATAATACCATCAAAGCATAGAGATCTATCACTGTAAACAATATAGGATCAGATATATATTGACCATACAAATGCATATATCAACACAATATTCAAATATACACAAGAATATGGAGGAAAACTCAAATAGCTTTATTGATAGAAGTAGTAGAAGAGAGAATTACAACCACTTGGTTTGACCCAATGCCATCCTCCCAGCATGAAAGCCCTCTTCACCTCATATAAAGCAAGATCACCCAACAATGTCTTCAAAGAGAAACCAAAAGCACTTCCATGCAAATTACAAAATTCCAGCCTCTGGATCTCTGGGATGAGGGATCCATATATAGATGTTTGCAGGGGGGTGAGTCAAATTTTAGAATTTTGATTAGTGTCATCTCTGATAGTTCTTGGTTCCACTTGGAGATTTCATGATCTCTTACTCATCCTTGGGTGAATTCAGAGAGGCAAGTGTCAAATGAGCAGCTTCTAGAAGATTCTCAGGGTCTCCACCTAGCAAACTGCTTGTGCCATCTGTCTGCTCTCACTCATCGCACCCTACAAAAGGGCTTTCCAGTATGCATCGCACTTTTTACATGTGGCAGGTGAGATGCATCGCACCCTTAGCACTGGGTAGTCTGTATGGTCCTCCTTTGACCAGTTCTGAGTAATGTTTCATGGAGAACTTTTGGGAGATGATGTAATCAGCTGACCTTACCCCTTTAGGGTATGAAACAACAATTTTAGAGGCTTAGAAGCCCTTGGTTTATGGACATATATGATTGGGGTTATAGTGCCCAAATATGTCGATAACATGTATACCTTTACCTTTCGAAGCTATATGCACCTGGAATACAATCTGGTGATAAAGGGGAGGTTTACACTTATCCATGTCGAAAATAGCAAGCATGGAATTCGTTGGGTCAATACCTCCAATAGCTGAAAGAAAAGCTTTCCATTATGTTGGGCATGTTTGTAATACTTCGAGCGCTGACATAGCTGATGACACCTACGCCAAATCCTCTACAATGTTGTAGTGTTGGGCGGGATGTGCAGAAGTATTATGCGTTCTGTGTCAAAGTGCCCCTTTTGGGGGTTGAATTACAAAGTTCTCAACCGACCATTTGATATGAAAATCATTGGGCGGTAGTGGGTTTTGACCTAAGGATGGTTCTGTTGCAGGAGTGACAGAAGCTCCATAAGATTTGGCTCTTGTGGTGAGTTCTAGCATTTCAAATTTGAAAATGGTAGAAGATCCTTCACCAGTTGAAGGATGCTGCGAACCATTGTTGACCTCTTCTGAGGGTGGCGGTTGGTTTGCAATAAGATTTTGCTACTGTTGAGTGGGAAAAGAATTTATAAGGACAGCGAGGGCCTTACCAGAATGCCTTTTGGCAAGGTATTATGTGCATTCCTGAAGCTGCGGACAATTCCAAGTCATGTGGTCTTCAGCACAGAGTTTGCATGGATATCTGGTTGGTTTATCCTTTTCTTCATTAGTAGGCGTAGCGGCCTTCTATTTTAGGTTGGGCTGCTTTGTTGACTGCTCTTCAGATTGAGCAGTATTTTTCTTATTCTTCTTTTTCTTGCCATGGTATTTTTGCTTAAATTGCACAGAGTTTATCGTAGTGGCAGGAAGAGCAGTCGTATTGGTAGAGGGGTCCACTACCAGTTTGGCAATGGAACCACTAAGTTATTTTACAGCAGTCCCAGAGGTTGTGACGACAATCCTGTTGGCATGCACTATGGGGTGCTGAGTGGCAGAAGCATTGGGGTTCCTAGGAGCTTTGGGGATTATGTTGTCAAGAGTGCCAGACTGTGAATGTATTAGATCTATGTGCTGGGCACGACGTATGGATTGGTCTTCTGTGATCGCACCACCTAGAGCAACATCTCTAGCTATTTGTGGGAGTAAGAACTTGTAGAACCAGTCCATTAAGAGAAAGTATGGGATGGGAGCTTTTACTAACCTCTGCCTACGTCTCCATTCATGTATATGATTGGAGATGTGGGTGGTGGTATCCTAACAAAACGAAGTGAGGAGCTCCATCCTAGTCTCATAACGGACGGGTAACTGGAAATGCTTTAGGAATTCCATCGCTAAAGTGTCAAAGGTATTTACTAATGCATGTGGTAACTCAATATACCATTTCGCTACATTGTTAGTGATGGTGTGGGGAAAGAGACGTAACTGAACACTATCACCCACCATAGAGTTTGAAACACACCAGAGATGGTAGGTGGTGATATGGGTGCCCGGATCCTCCCCTTGTTTTCCATCAAACTTTGGTATGTCCGTTGGTATTTTATGTGGGATTTGTGGCCATTGTAAGTTGTGGTAGATGGAGTCATTTGTCAACTTGTATAGGTCAGGTATATCCAACGTTGCCAAGAAAGGCAGAGAGTTAGGTGCCCCTGACTTAGACCATGGTGATGATGGATGACTTGAGGAGCTTTTCACTCCTCCCATCGTTTGGTTCCCCATATTATACATGGGTTGCGTGGTGTAGCAGTTTGTTTGAGGTATGGTGTTGTAGAGTGGATTTCCATGAGGATTTTGACACTGGGGTATGGAATTTCCCCCAGTATAAGTAGTGCCCCCTTGACTCATTTGAGTATGTGAGTAGGGTGCCGCCATGGACTGGTTGGGAACCCCTTGTGGATTCCCGCTTGACATAGGACTGACCATTTGGCATTGATTGATAGAGGGAAAACTCATGTCAATTAGCAACTAACCATGCATGCCTAAGAAAAGAGGGGGAACTATTACATTCCCTACTGGCATGTGCATATTGGGAACCCCCCCAAGTATATGAATTTGGGGGTTTGAACTCTACATTGGCGACCGACCATGTTGTTGGTAAACAGGAACCGCGCCCATAGTGCCACATTGAGTGTTATAAGTAGGACTATATGTGGCACTTGTCGAAGTATACATTGTGGCACCATAGGGGTGGAACTTGGAATCTGCTGGGTTCCACTCATAGAGGGTGTTGTGTGAGTGGTTGTACCTGGGACAAACAGAATAGTGGGATTCCACATTACCAGTGTTGTGATGACTGTCAACTAGGGGAGTGGTAAAGGACCAAAAGTGTCCCTAAAGTTCCACAACCCATTAGGTGTCGACTAGATAGATGGAAATGTTCCACCTACTGAAGTAGGAAGTACAGGTACCACAGGAGTGAAGACAGGTTCCAACAGATCCGTGAGTGGAGGGTTAAAGGGGGGGAAGAAATCCCTTGGTAAAGAAATCCTCTGGCAAACGTGAATCGTTGGTTGTCCAAATAGATCCCGTGTGAGATCTAGAAGACTAAGCCCTCGAAGATTAGGAATCTGGTTCAGTGGAACTCAGCGGATCTTCCACAATGAGTGGAGGAAGTCCTAACAATCGTCTAGAGTGACGACGAGGGCTGGATGTAGCCACAGTGAACATTAATTTTATCAATAAATTTTATTGTGATATTCATTTATGTCTCAAAATGATAGCACTTAGGTACCTAAAAAAATATAAAAAATACACTAAATGGATCGATCAACAAATAGAGGGAAATTACCTTGTCTAATAGGCACCCATCACCGCAGATGAAACCTAGTATCTCAATGAATAATAGAGAAGGATGGCCAAATGTAAAGTTACAGCTACTTTAGAGCTTCACCCGAACCTTATATTAAGGGGCCAAGTACTCTCATGAAGATGAGCACCCTCCCAAAAACTGAAGACAAAGTGGATCCGTCTGTGTTAGGTACTAGGACAGCCCATCCTAGTCACCTTGTGTAAGTCCCTATAAGTTTGGCCACTAGAGATACCTCAAATCATAGACATCACCGGGGAGGACATAGTCGTAGATAGCACACTGTGTGGGCAGGATACCTAAGTCCCTGACTTAGTTCTGAAATCCCCGAAGGGAACCCCAATACACAGAATGCCCAAAGGATTTGTAAGAGAAGGCAGGCTACCTTCAATTACAGTCTGATGTTGTCTCATATTTTGTTCCATTGTTAGTGGAGTGGTCCTGGTAACATGAGTGAAGAAGGAATTTTTCACTCGTTAATGACACTAGTTTTAGTTTTCAACCTTGGACATTTCACTCACATGCTTATCCCAAGATCCTAGCCTAGCTATTGTTGGTTTGCTCAAAAGAGTAATTGATTGATTTTAATGTAAATTTTATGTGTACTTGATTATTTGTCTTCGATAAGGGTGTTGACGTATGAAATATGGTGAGACTCTTGACTTAATAAATCATGTAGAAGCAATGCTTTGAATTTTTTTTTTCAATTTGATGCAAACAAGCTTTATTCTACATATTAATATTTTTCACATATTCATAGTTTTGTATGTGCATCTATAGTCTTTCAACACATGCAGAACCAAAAGATTTTTTTCCAATATTTCCTAACAACTATAGAAAACCAAAATGAATCAACTCACAACTATTTAAACAGAAGGATGAATACAAATTATCAGTCTTTCTTTCAGAAAAAATGTTTTTTAGTAGAGAAAAACCAAAACTTTTTCCTAAAAATAAATTTCTAGGACACCAATTTTGTTGACATAATACAATTACAGATCTTATTTCAGCCCATGAGAAGATTTTCCATCCCCTTTGGTCCATAGATACTACTGGAAATCAAAGAAATTGGAGATTAATGCTCTGTAACAGTGGTTATAGAGAGTTAGCAGGGTCACTAACGCTCCCTATACACAGGAATAATGCTTTATAAAGCTCTGTGTAGCTTGGTAACTTGCATTAGTGTGGGAAATATTTCACAACAAGGGTTTCCAAGATAAGTTTCTGAGATGAATGTATACTAGTGGGATGTAGCAAGATATTTGGTGGATTAGAAAAGGGATTTCTGAAGAATAGGGAGCTCTTGGAAGGAAGAGAGAATAGAGAAGAGTCTGGGTAAACTGGGAACTAGATGTATAGTCCCCAACGAAGTCGCCAATTCTACTATGGGGTAAAATGCATGGTGTATGGAGAATGAAAACTACCCTCAAAGGCCTTCCCGGGACCTTTGATAGACTGTAAGATTATCTGCAGAAGCTAACAAGTTATACACATGTTCATCTATCAAATATAAGTTAACAAAGTATGGAAAGAGGATTACCTCAAGTCTCCTTCTAGATTTGTTTGGATATCGCTATGTAGCCAAGAAGAACTCCTTCTAAGCTGACTCCAAGAAAATTCTTGCACAAAGGAAAGGCAAACACAATCATAGCATACAATCTTCAAAATTAATATAAGAATGCACAATGAACATATATTTCTATACAACTTAAACTAGTCAACTCGGGAAGTATCGAAATGAACAAGTCAATGAACAATGTTAACGACACTATGGAGTAGGGAACACAACTACCGTTCTGTATTTATAACAGAAGAGCGATTACAACCATCCGTTGTATCAGCCTTCCCTTGCCCCTTCTTCTTCTCTCTCTCTCTCTCTCTCTCTCTTTCAGCTCACTTCTTCAAGTGTATGACAGTTCACAACAACTTAGTGGGTTATCCTTTCAAATGCTCTAACCCTTTTCACAATAACCCTCATCTTGCTTATATAGCAATCGAGTTAAGGTTGCCAAGGTCTCCATAGAGTTCATTAGGAAAAAATCAATGAACTTGCCTCGCTTTTTAGCTCTTTCCCATTTGCCTTTTTTTGTCATATTGGAAATTCTCTAAATATCTTACTTTTAGATGTTTCCTTGCTTTTCTTGAGCAAATCTAGGGATAAATATCTAGATATTTGTGAGGGAATTTGTTGTCTTGTCCCTTTGGACATCTCTTAGTTTCACTAATGCTGCCCCTAGTCTAACAACTTGAGTTAGCAGGATCACTAAGACTCCCCTAGGCTTGGTAACAAGCTTTATAAAGCAGGTTAGCAGTGTGCAACCAACGTTAGTGTAGAATCAAGGCCTGTAATTGTGGTCTTTGCTTCAGTCATCATGTATTTCACCTTTGAGTTGATGAGGAGGTCATTTTGTTGTATAATAGATGCCCCCTAAAGTATGAGATTAGAGGCAAAGACGATGGCCGAAATACTTTACTGAAGCTGTAATTTTCAGTCAAAATTTTTTAGAGAGAGAGAAGCTTCGGGCAGCAAGGTAAACTTGATACAACACATATATATAAAACTGCTAAAATCATGTCCCGAGTCAGGCATTCCCATGCTCAGTAGCTATGTTAGAGTAATTTTCTCCAAATAGATATAAGAAGGCTAGCCACTACTAAGCACAATGTGGATCCAGTGTCATAATAGAATCATCCTGAAACAACTGTCTCCAAAAAAAATATCCGCAGCTTGGGAGAGGAAACAAGGCTGAATGATGCAAGCCTCTACCTAAGGTCCTGATTTTTGCTTCACTGAAAAGCATATATCGATACATATGAAAAATATGTGTTGATGTTGAACATGCACGAAATCATCTGATTACCAATCAATAATGGAGACTATTAATAGATGCGAGGAAGGCCACCGATAATGGTGATGGTCTCCAAGATGCACAGTACAAACTAGCAAGTGTGAAAGATTTCTTTGTCGTGAACACCTGTAGAATCGCTTAACCAAGAGCCAATAATGAGAACCCCTGATCAAACACAAGGTAACCTGCCACTAATGTCTGCAATTACCAAGGCACTGAATGTGTTTCTAGGTTATCTTCCTAGATAGAGTGTTGAAGTCAATAGGAAGAAACCTGTCAAAAGGTAGGCAATGATGTCTCCTACATCAATTGACATGAAACAGGACAAGAATGATTTTGTTTTTTGAGGAATCTTTTAAGCATTTGGGTCTAAACAATAGAGGGCATGATGAAAGGATATGTTTGATCGGTTGATGGAAAAAACAAATGGGTAACCCTTGAACAATAGAAGGCATGACAACGGTTTTAACCAGACAGCACTAGACTGATGAACACTATAGTGTTAGGATACAAAGACACAATTACATCAGGGTATATTGGCTAAACTCATAGAATGGTAGGGTTCATATTGAGAGGCCATCAAAAGGAAGGTTCATTTGATGGAGTGCCATGTTCAAGGGAACGACTGTTGCCAAACCATGATTTCTAATACAGAATACAGTTGTATTGTCCACTTTTCCCATCTGATTAATTTCAATGAGTCTAGATATGTAAACTCATCGATCTTTTCATGTTTAAAGATTCTGAAAAGGATGACAAAAAGAACGACTCTTTGCCCTGTCTAAATAGTTTAATGAGTCTAGACAGGCAAACTTGTCGATTTTTTCATGTTTTAAGAGTCTGAAAAGTATCGTAAAAAGAACAACTTTATATCTTGTCTTTGTAATTTAAAGAGTCCATACTAGACAACTCAGTGGTATTTTCATATTTAGAGAGTCTAAAAAGATCGTAAAGAGAGACTCCATGGTGGTCCCCTTGTCATAGTTGTTAACTGGGTGCGTGACACAAGGTTAATAGTATACCTGGATCAGTTACTTTTCCGTAAGTTAATCTATTGAACGCAAATAAAGAGAAGCCTATTTTCAATAGATTTCAACCTCATTTTGTTACGAGTAGGAGGCGACGGACTAAACTTGTTTTTTGTCATGAATTTTTAATAAGTCATGCAACAACAAACTCAATACCTTCATCAAAACTTTTAATGAGTCAAATGAAGAAAAATCAAGGCATATTTTTTAGTTTAGTGAGTGAGAAAAAGAGGGAAAAGAATGCCTCATCCCTTATACATAGTTTTACGAGCTCGAAGGAGGGGAAAAACTCGGGGATTTTTTGATCTAAGAGAGAGAATTGGTCCCAAAAAAGAAAGTGCTCTTGCTACTGTCGTATATTTTTAACGAGACCGATAACAAAAACTTGGGATTTTTTGGTTTAACGAGCAAGAAAAGTACCTAAAAGAATGCTTGGGTCATCTTCATCAAGTTTAACGAGCAAAAACACTAAGCTCGAGATTTTTTCAGTTTAAAGAGCGAGAAAAAAAAGCCTAAAAAGAATGCTCTTTTGGTCCTTTTTAGTTTATGAGCTGGAAAAATATCAAAAAAGAGTTGCTCAAAGCATCATTGTATGGATTTAACGAGCGCAATGATGAAAACTCGGATGTTTCTATTTTTTAAAGAGAAATAAAATATCACAGAAAGTGCTCTAACCATCGTCTCAAATATTTAATGAGCTTAATGATGAAAACTCGGAGATGTTTATCTTTTTTAAAGAGAAATAAAATATCTCTAAAAGTGCTCGAATGAGAATTGCATGAAACTTTTACTACTTTTCATTCCTAAAAATACTTTCATCAAAAACAACAAAAATATAAAAAAGCAGCAATTCCTCTCATATGGGTTCATGCATGATAAAAAATCATGGAGAACGGACTACATCCTCTTTAATGATTTTCAAAAAAGCATATCTCCAAAATTATATAAGGAGATGCTTGGAGCTTTTACATGCATCATTTTCACTACTTTGAATTTTGTGAGAGCATTCTAGAGCTAAAGAGGAGCAGATTTTCTGTGGATCATTGCAAGAGATCCAGGCGATCATTCAACGTGCTGTCAGTCCTAGGTGAAAGCTAAAACCTTGCTCTATGCATTACTTGACCTTTCTTGAAGTTTATGGGTGGAATTTTGCAGATTTGAGGTGCCCTAAAGCCTTATTTGTGCACTAAGAGATGCTCAAAGGGATAAACCAATGAATTCCCTCACAAATATCTAGATATTTGTCCCTAAATTTGCTCAAGAAAAGCAAGGAAACATCTAAAAGCAATATATTTAGAGAATTTCCAATCTAAGAAAAGAAGGAAAATGGGAAAGAGCTAAAAAGCAAGGCAAGTTCATTGATTTTTCCCTAATGAACTCTATGGAGAGCTTGGCAACCTTAACTCGATTGTTATATAAGCAAGGTGAGGGTTATTGTGAAAAGGGTTAGAGCATTTGAAAGCATAGCCCACTAAGCTATTGTGAACTATCATACACTTGAAGAAGTGAGCTGAAAGAGAGAGAGAGAGAGAGAGAGAAGAGGAAGGGCCAAGGGAAGGTTGATACAACAGATGGTTGTAATCACTCTTCCATTATAAATATAGAACTATAGTTGTTTTCCCTACTCCATAGTGTCGATAACATTGTTCATTGAGTTATTCATTTCGATACTTGTCAAGCTGAGTAGTTTAAGTTGTATACAAATATATGTTCATTTCTACATTCTTATATTAGTTTTCAAGATTGTATGCTGTGATTGTGTTTTCCTTTCCTTTGTGTAGGAATTGTCTTGGAGCCATCTTTGAACGAGTTCTTCTTAGCTACATAGAGATCTCCAAACAAATCTAGAAGGAGACTTGAGGTAATCCTCTTTCCATGCTTTGTTAGCTTATATTTGATAGATGAACATGTGTATAACTTGGTAGCTTCTGAAGATAATCTTACAGTCTGTCGAAGGTCCTGGGAAGGCCTTTGAGGGTAGTTTTCATTTTCCATACACTGTGCCTTTTACCCCATAGCCACCCAATGATTTTCATATCGAAAGGTTGGTTGAGGACTTTGTAATTAGACCCCCAAAAGGGGCACTTCGACGCACAAGGCAGAATACATCTGCACATGCCGCCCAACACTACAACATTGTAGAGGATTTGGCACAAGTGTCATTAGCTATGTCGACACTCGAAGTATTACAAACATGCCCAACACAACTGAAAGATTTTCTTTCAGCTATTGGAGGCATTGAACCAATGGATTCCATGCTTGCTATTTTTGACATGGGCAAGTGTAAACCTCCCCTTTCTCACCAGCTTGCATTCCAGGTGCATATCACTTTGAAAGGTAAAGGTATACACAGAACTGTCATTGACGAAGGTGCTTCTACTTACATCATGTTGGCTTCATGTTGGCTCACCCTGGGTTCTCCAACCCTAACCCCGCCATCAAACTCCCTGAAAGCTTTTGACAGCCACACCTTTGTCCCAAAAGGGTACCTAGTTACTTTCCCCATCACTTTGTCTGGGAAAATCGTAATGGTGGACATAGAAGTCGTAGACAGAAAACTCAACTATAATCTCTTGCTGGGACGTAGTTGGACATACGCCATGACAACTTTTGTATCTACTATCTTTCGCATCATCCAATTCCCATTGGATGGAAAGGTAGTTATAGTAGATCAGTTGTCTTTCTGCACCCCCGATTATTCACCATTACCAAGTGGCTCTGTACCCCTAATAGGAGGTGGAATTGACTCTTATGTCAATTTAGGTACTGGTCTACTGAAGGCTTCTTCCCTCATGGGTTTTTTTCCTCTTTAGCTACCCAAGGTTCCACAATCGGTCAATCTTCTTTCATTTATTCCTCATGAGCTAACCGATCCATGGATCCTGCTGGCTCCTTCAGACCTTAACACATTCGAAGACCAAATGCCACTGTCACTAGTTGAATTGGCCCACCAAGCCATTCAATCCGCACCTCTGGTCATGTCGGTTATGGCAATGGTACCACTGCCCTTCCCATAACTGCTCCTCCTTTAGATCCATTCAATCAACACCTTCCTATGGATGAAGCTGTTCATGAAATCATGAGTTTTGGAGAGCAACATTGGGAGGATTGGCACCATTGTGTCCTGATATCTGATTCAAACATGATGCCTTTTCAAATCCTGTCCCCTGACATACCAGAAATTGTTTCCTCACCATACGAGATCATCCAAACTTCAGATGCAGAAAGAAACATGGGAAACACTTTCAAAACATTGGCCATAGATATTTCAGTTACGACAGGCATCATGGAAAAAATCTAGATGATAACAGATTGTAGTCCTAAGGAAATTGCGAGCTCCCTGACTATATGAGGAATTCCATGATGAATTTGTTTAGTCTCACAAGGAAATGCCAGAATTTAATCCGTCATTTGTCGCTCATGAGATCCAACTTTACGACAAAGCAAAACAAAATGGGTGGGCAATCCCTTCGCTAGAAATTGTCGTTGAACCCATGCCCGACACTATGGCCGAAGAATAATGCTTACTATACCTTAAACAGATGGATAAAACCCATTGAGAGGTTGACTTGGCACTCAAGGCTCACAAGCGTCAGGTACAATCCCTATTTGCAAAATATCTTAAGTTTTGTCCTTACCAAGAGGGTGACTTTGTGTTGCTCTATCATCCAAAAGATGACCTCTTGGAGGCATGCACGCTTCAACCCAAAAGGCTAGGTCCCTATGTCATAACGGAAGTCCTCCACACGGGGGCATATGAACTACAGGACTAGGAAGGAGTCCCACTCAAGGAGCCCACATATGGGCTCTATTTGAAAAGGTATTATGCCTAGTATTGCACTAGGCATACGATTTGTAATTTTATGTATTGATAAGTTTTGCTTCCCTTTTTGGTGTGATTGGATTATTTTGTTATTTACTGGAGTACTTGTCTCATGCATTCTTCTCGCAATGCAGATGTCGTCGTTACCTTTAACATACGTAGGATACACAGATGGTGCCAGTCATCACATATGGCACATTGCATCAGCTGCTTGGGTCATTTACACAGTCGAGTTGGAACTATTTTTCTCCGGAGGGGTCTTTCTTAGTACCGCCACCAATAATATTACTGAGTACATGTCCATTGTTTCACTTCTAATGGAAGCATCATCAAGGGACATCTCCAATCTGGTGATCAAGTTAGACTCCCAGCTAGTCATTATGCAATTGACTAACCATTATCACATTCGTAATCCAAACTTGTAACGTCATTATCTAAGGGTGTGACTCCTGGAACATCGATTTAAAATAATCAGATATGAACATGTTCCTGGAGAATTAAATACAGTTGCTGATTCATTAGCTAACTATGTATTAGATTGGCATTTGTCTCATTTTTTATACAAACATGCATGAAAAGTAAACCATTTACTGAGTTAAAAATTTGTTACAAAAAACATTTAAAAAACACATTTACACCACCAAAATACCAAAAATGTCTATATATACATATATAGATTTTCATCCAGTATTTTACATCAAAATATTCCAAAACTTGGATGTTTTAAGTACAAAATGGCTATAAACGCCCAGCTACAAGTACTCATGTGGCTACACCAAAACACCTGCTAAAAAGAGCCTATGGCTCCAGAAATTCTAAAACCTCTCTAGCTACCCTCCGAAGAGGAACTAGAAACTGCTTAGGTACACCAACTGTGTGCCGCTGCATATGAGCAGGAATCTCCCTTATAGGAAGTGGCGGGACACCCATGGTCAAACCCTCCAGGTTCCTCAGAACCTCATGGAGACTATCGGCATCACCCCCTCTAGCAAGTAGTTGGCCTCCTCATCACACATGGTGAGGTTCGCCTGCAGGTCATAATGGCGCCACATCTATGTTAAGCATAAAAGTTTCATGTCAGTACTTATCTCGTCTATAAAAACATTACATAAACATTGAAAAGCTAAAAAATACTTAACGTACTATCAAAATTATTCTCACCTGGTGGACCCCAGTTGGTCCCAGGCGGTAGCATTAAGTCTGGGTTGCCGGTGAAGTCCATGCCTTTGTAAGCATAGTCATCAATAATCATAATCTGGCTACAAAGCTATTGGAAGAAGTCTTCATCGAAGAAATGTCAGATCTGTCTTCCTCCTGTGCAAGGATCGAGTGATGACCAGCGAGCCTGCCTTGGCTCCCTTGGACCAAGGGGACCTGAGCTCATCCGTGGGCACATGATAGGTACCCTCTCAAGGAAAAATTAGACTATGATAGTACCGTACCCAAAACTATGTTGGGTACAGGACTTGCATGTTGTTAATTCCGCCTTCAACTAGCGAAGCACTGCTTCACACCAATTCAACATCTTGGGTTAGACACAGTCAACCGCAAGCAACAGTTAGGCCTTTATAACAACGTGGGGACTCTTTGACCCCGCCAACCACACAATAAGCCATAAAACTAGTCTCATAGACCGGGATTTTAGCCTCTCTATGGGTACTCTGTTTCTAACTAGTCCACTCTCAGGGATGTAGTAAGTTTGTACTAGATCTGACGTAAATTGTGGATCTGGCCTGCCACCGGTGAGGTTTTCCTGTGCCCAACAGCACGAAAAACCAACAAAAAAATATATGTCATCCCAATCAATAGCCAGCACCTAATCTCCAATCCTGAACACTTGCTTGTGTTCATCCCAGCACTGGATAATCCATCTCAGTAAATCCTCCTACCTTTTCATCAGTTCTAGCTTTTCATACTTAAGTAAACTGCAGTGGTGCAATGTAAGTATGCATGCTGGATTGTTTCACATCGGCAATTCCTCATTATCATGGGCCCATTCTCTCCATAGGTGAGTCATTTTGGCTTGAAACCTGTAGAAAATAACCCTAAAAACAGTTAAAATGGGGCAAAATCACCTAAGGAATCCACGCATGAGGGTTTTAACAGAGCCCTTTAGCTCTAACGCTACGCCCAGTGCTACACAGGGAGGATTAATGCCCTTCAGTGGCTCATACAGAGCGTTTAACGCTACCTATTGGCCATCTGGAGGGCGTTAGTGCACAAATAAGGCTTTAGGGCACCTTAGATATGCAAAATTCCACCCATAAAACTGTCAACAAAGGTCAAGTAATGCATACAAAAAGGTCTTAACTTTCACCTGGGACTGACGGCACATCGAATGGTCACCCGGATCTCCTGCAATGATCCACAAAATTCAAAATAGTGAAAATGATGCATGTGAAAGCTCCAAGCATCTCCTTATATAATTTTAGTGATATGATTTTCTGAAAATCATTAAATAGGAAGTAGTCCACTCTCCATGATTTTTTATCATGCATGAATCCATATGATAGGAGTTTCTACATTTTTATACTTTTTGTTGTTTTTTGATGAAAGTACTTTCAGGAATGAAAAGCAGTAAAAGTTGCATGTAATTCTCATTAGAGTACTTTTAGAGATATTTTATTGCTCTTTAAAAAATACAAACATCTCCTAGTTTTCATCATTAAGCTCGTTAAATCTTTGTGACGATGGTTAGAGCACTTTTTGTGATATTTTATTGCTCTTTAAAACATAGAAACATCTCCAAGTTTTCATCATTGCGCTCGTTAAATCCATACAATGATGCTCTAAGCAACCCTTTTTTGATCTTTTTCCAACTCATAAATTGAAAAAGACCAAAAGAGCTTTCTTTTTAGGCATTTTTTTTCTCGCTCTTTAAACTGAAAAAAATCATGAGTTTAGTCTTTCTACTAGTTAAACTTGATGAAGATGATCTGAGCATTCTTTTAGGTACTTTTCTCGCTCATTAAACCGAAAAATCCTGAGTTTTTGTTACCGGGCTCGTTAAAAATATACGACAACAGCAAGAGCACTTTCTTTTTTGGGACCATTTCTCGCTCTTAAATAAAAAAATCCCTAAGTTTTTCCCCTCCTTCGAGCTTGTAAAACTATGAAGAAGGGATGAGCCATTCTTTTCCCTCTTTTTCTCACTCACTAAACAGAAAAAGATGCCTTGAGTTTTCTTCATTTGACTCATTAAAAATTTGGATGAAGGTATTGAGTTTGTCATCATGTGACTCATTAAAAATTCATGACGAAAAATGAGTTTAGTCCGTCGCCTCGTACTCATAACAAAATGAGGTCAACATCTATTGAAAATAGGATTCTCTTTATCCGGGTTCAATAGATTAACTTACAGAAAAGTAACCGATCCAGGTATACTATTAACCTTTTGTCGTACCCATTAACAACTATGACAAAGGGACCACCATGGAGTCTCTCTTTACGATCTTTTCAAACTCTCTAAATATGAAAAGACCACTAAGTTGTCTAGTCTGGACTCTTTAAATTACACAGACAAGATATAGAGTCATTTTTTACACGATACTTTTCAGACTCTTAAAACATGAAAAAATCAACAAGTTTGCCTATCTGGACTCATTAAACTAATCAGAGAGGGAAAAGAGTTGTTCTTTTTGTGATCCTTTTCAGACTCTTTAAACATGAAAATATTGATGAGTTTACCTATCTGGACTCATTAAAATCAATCAGATAAGGAAAGTGGACAATACAACTGTATTCCATATTAGAAAGCATGGTTTGGCAGCAGTCATTCCCCTGAACATGGCACTCCCTCAGATAAACCGTCCTTTTGATGGCCTTTCAATATGAATCCTACCATTCTATGAGTTTTAGCCAATATAACCTGATGTAATTGTGTCTCTGTAGTTAACACTCTGTAATGTTCATGAGTCTAGTGCTATCTGGTTAAAACAGTTTTCATGCCTTCTATTGTTCAAGGGTTACCCTTTTGTTTCCTCCATCAACCGATCAAACATATCCTTTCATCATGCCCTCCGTTGTTTAGACCCAAATGCTCAAAATATTTCTCAAAAAAAAAAATTCATTCTTGTCCCATTCCATGTCGATTGATGTAGGACACATCATTGCCTACCTTTTGACAGGTTTCTTCCTATCGACTTCAACACTCTATCTAGGAAGATAACCTAGAAACACATTCAGTGCCTTGGTAATTGCAGACATTAGTGGCAGGTTACCTTGTGTTTGATCAGGGGTTCTAATTATTGGCTCTTGGTTAAGAGATTCTACGGGTGTTCGATGACAAAGAAATATTTCACACTCACTAGTTTGTACTGTGCATCTTGGAGACCATCACCATTATCGGTGGCCTTCCTCGCATCTATTAACAGTTTCCATTATCGACTGGTAATTAGATGATTTCGTGCATGTTCAACATCAACACATATTTTTCACATGTATCAATCTATGCTATTCGGTCAAGCAGAAATCAAGACCTTGGGTAGAGGCTTGCATCATGTAGCCTTGTTTCCTTTCCCAAGCTATGGATATTGTTTTTTGGAGACAACTATTTCAAGATTGTTCTACTATGACACTGGATCCGCATTGTGCTTATCGGTGGCCAGCCTTGTTATATATCTTTGGAGAAAATTACTCTGACATAGCTACTGAGCATGGGAATGCCTGAATCAGGACATGATTTTAGAAGTTTTATATATATGTGTTGTATCAAGTTTCCCTTGCCACCCGAAGCTTCTCTCTCTCTAAAAAATTTTGACAGAAAATTACAGTTTCAGTGAAGTATTTCAGCCATCATCTCTATCTCTAATCTCATACTTTAGGGGGTATCTGTTATACAACAAAATGACCTCCTCATCAACTCATAGGTGAAAGACATGATGACTGAAGCAAAGACCACAACTGCAGGCCTTGATTCCACACTAACGTTGGTTGCACACTGCTAACCTACTTTATAAAGCTTGTTACGAAGCCTAAGGGAGCGTCAGTGACCCTGATAACTCAAGTTGTTAGACCACGAGCAGCGTTAGTGAAACCAAGAGATGTTCAAAGGGACAAGCCAACGAAATTCCCTCACAAATATCTAGATATTTATCCCTAGATTTGCTCAAGAAAAATGAGGAAACATCTAAAAGCAAGATATTTAGAGAATTTCCAATCTAAGAAAAGAAGTCAAATGGGAAAGAGCTAAAAAGTGAGGCAAGTTCATTGATTTTTCCCTAATGAAATCTATGGAGAGCTTGGCAACTTTAACTCAATTGCTATATAAGCAAGGTGAGGGTTATTGTGAAAAGGGTCAAAGCATTTGAAAGGATAGCCCACTAAGTTGTTGTGAACTATCATACACTTGAAGAAGTGAGCTGAAAGAGAGAGAGAGAGAGAAGAGGAAGGGGCAAGGGAAGGCTGATACAATGGATGGTTATAATCACTCTTCCATTATAAATATAGAACTATAGTTGTGTTCCCTACTCCATAGTGTCGGTAACATTGTCCACTGAGTTGTTCATTTCGATACTTGTTGAGTTGAGTAGTTTAAGTTGTATACAAATATATGTTCATTGTGCATTCTTATATTAATTTTCAAGATTGTATGTTGTGATTGTTTTTGCCTTCCCTTTGTGTAGGAATTGTCTTGGAGCCAACTTTGAAGGATTTCTTCTTGGCTACATAGCAATCTCCAAACAAATCTAGAAGGAGACTTGAGATAATCCTCTTTCCATACTTTGTTAACTTATATTTGATAGATGAACATTTGTATAACTTGGTAGCTTCTGCAGATAATCTTACAGTCTGTCAAAGGTCCTGGGAAGGCCTTTGAGGGTAGTTTTCACTATCCATACACTGTGCATTTTACCCCATTGCAGAATTGGCAACTCTGCTCGGGACTATACATCTAGTTCTCAGTTTACCCGGACTCTTTTCTGTTCTCTCTTCCTTCCAAGAGCTCCCTATTCTTTACCAATCCTTTTTCTGATCCACCAAATATTTTGTTGCATCCTACTAGTATAGATTCATCTCAAAAACTAATCTTCGAAACCCTTGTTTTGAAAGATTTCCCACACAAATGCAGGTTAGCAGGCTACATAGAGCTTTATAAAGCACTATGCCTGTGTACAGGGAGCGTTAGTGACCCTACTAACTCTCTGTAACCACTGTTACAGGGCGTTAGTCTCCCTTTGCCTTGATTTCCAGTAGTATCTGTGGACCAAAAGGGATGGAAAATCTTCTCATGGGATGAAATAAGATTTGTAATTGTATTATGTCAGCAAAATTGGTGTCCTAGAAATTTATTTTTAGGAAAAAGTTTTGTTTTTTCTCTCTTAAAAAACATTTTTTCTGAAAGAAAGACTGATAATTTGTATTCATCCTTCTGTTTAAATAGTTGTGAGTTACTTTTTTTTGTTTTGTATAGTTGTTAGGAAATATTGGAAAAAAATCTTTTGGTTATGCATGTGTTGAAAGATAATAGATGCACAGATGAAACTATGAATATGTGAAAAATATGAATATGTAGAATAAAGCTTGTTTGCATCAAATTGATTTTTTTTTTCAAAGCATTGTTTCTTTATGATTTATTGAGTCAAGATTCTTACCATATTTCATACCTCAACACCCCTACTGAAGACAAATAATCAAGTACACATAAAATTTACATTAAAATCAATGAGTTACTCTTTTTAGCAAACCAACATTAGCTAGGCTAGGGTCTTGCGATAAGCATGTGAGTGAACTACCCAAGGTTGAAAACCAAAACTAGTGTCGTTAACGAGTGAAAAATTCCTTCTGCACTCATATTACCGGGACCACTCCACTAACAATGACCAAAATATGAAACAACATCGGACTGTAATTGAAGGTAGCCCACCTTCTCTTACAGATCCTTTGGGCATTCTGTGTACTGGGGGTCCCTTCGGGGATTTCAAAACTGAGTCAGGGACTCAGGTATCCTGCCCACATAGCATGCTGTCTACGACTATGTCCCCCTCAGTGATGTCTGTGATTTGAGGTATCTCTAGTGGCCAAACTTATAGGGACTTACACAAGGTGACTAGGACAAGATGTCCTGGTACTTAACATAGACAGATCTACTTTCTCTTTAGTTTTTGGGAGGGTGCTTGTCTTCATGAGAGTACTCGGCCCCTCAATCCGAGGTTCAGGGGAAGCTCTGAAGTAACCGTAACTGTACATTTGGCCATCCTTCTCTGTTATTCATTGAGATACTGGGTTTCATCTCTGGTGATCGGTGCTTATCAGATGAGGTAATTTCCCTCTGTTTGTTGATCGATCCATTTAGTGTATTTTTTATATTTTTTTAGGTACCTGAGTGCTATCATTTTGAAACTTTAACGAATATCACAATAAATTTTATTGATAAAATTAACAGTCATTGTGGCTACATCCGGCCCTCGTCGTCACTCTAGATGATTTTTCAGACTTCCTCCACTCATTGTGGAAGATCTGCCGAGTTCCACTAAACTAGATTCCTCATCTTCGGGGGACCAGTCTCCTAGATCTCACATGGAATCTGTTTGGATAACCGACGATTCAAGTTTGCTAGAGGATTTCTTTACCAAGGGATTTCTTCCCCCCTTTAACCCTCCACTCACGGATCCATTGGAACCTGTCTTGGCTCCTGTGGTACCTATACTTCCTGCTTCAGTAGGTGGAACATTCTCATCTATCTAGTCGATGCCTAATGGGTTGTGGAACTTTAGGGACACTTTTGGTCCTTTACCACTCCCCCAGTCGACAGTCATCACAACACCAGTAATGTGGAATCCCGCTATTCCATTTGTCCTAGGTACAACCACTCACATGACACCCTCCATGAGTGGAACCTAGTAGATGCCAAGTTCCACCCCTATGGTGCCACATTGTATACCTTTGACAAGTGCCACATAGAGCGCTCCTTATAACACTCAATGTGGCACTATGGGCATGGTTCCCATTTACCAACAACATGGTCAGCTGCCAATGTATGGTTCAAGCCCCCAGATTCATATACCTGGGGGCTTCCTAATATGCACATGTCGGTAGGTAATGTAATAGTTCCCCCTCCGTTCTGAGGCATGGAAGGTCAGACGCTAATTGACATGAGTGTTCCCTCTATCAATCAAGGCCAAATGGTTAGTTCTATGTCAGGCAAGAATCCACAAGGGGTTCCGAACCAGTCCATGGGGGCACCCTAGTCACATACTAAAATGAGTCAAGGGGGCACTGCTTATACTGGGGGAAATTCCATACCCCAGTATCAAAATCCTCATGGAAATCCACTCTACAACACCATACCTCAAAGAAACTGCTACACTACGCAACCCATGTATAATATGGTGAACCAAATGATGGGAGGAGTGTAAAGCTCCTCAAGTCATCGGTCATCACCATGGTCCAAGTCAGGGGCACCTAACTCTCTGCCTTTCTTGGCAATGTTGGATATACCCGACTTATGCAAGTTGACAAATGACCCCATCTACCACAAATTACAATGGCCACCGATCCCGCATAAAATATCAATGGACATCCCAAAGTTCGATGGAAAACAAGGGGAGGATCCGGGCACCCATATCACCACCTACAATCTCTGGTGTGTTTCAAACTCTATGGTGGATGATAGTGTCTGGTTACATCTTTTTCCCACACCCTAACTTGCAATGTAGCGAAAAGGTATATTGAGTTACCATGCATGTCAGTAAACACCTTTGACACTTTAGTGATGGAATTCCTAAAGCACTTCAAGTTACCCATCCGCTATGAGACTGGGACAAAGCTCCTCACTTCATTTTATCAAGATATCACCACCCACATCTCTGATCATATACATGAATGGAGACGTAGGTGGAGGTTAGTAAAAGCTCCCATCCCAGAATTTCTCTTAACAGATTGGTTCTACAAGTCCTTACTCCAGCAAATTGCTAGAGATGTCGCTCTAAGTGGTGTGGTGATAGAAGTCCAATCCCTACATCATGCCCAACACTTAGATCTGAAATATTCATAGTCTGGAGCTCTTTATAACATACTCCCCGATGCTCCTAGGAACCCCAATTCTCCTGCCACTCAGCACCCTGGAGTGCACGCTGACAGGATTGTCAGCACAACCTCTAGGGTTGCTGTAAAACAACTCAGTAGTTCCATTGCCAAGCTGGCAGTGGACCCCTCTAGCCAATATGACTACTCTTCCTGCCACTGCGATAAAATTTGTGTAGTCTACACAAAAATTCAGTGGCAAGAATAAGAAGAATAAGGAAAAGACTGCTCCTTTTGAACAGCAATCAATAAAGCAGCCCAACCTAAAATAGAAGGTCGTCGCACCTACTAACGAAGAAAAGGATAAAACCACCAAATATCCTTGCAAACTATGTGCTGAAGACCACACAACTTGGCGTTGTATACGGCTTCAGGAATGCACAAAATACCGTGCCAAAAGGGATTCTGGTAAGGCCCACACTGTCCTTAGAAATCCTTTTCCCACTCAACAGTAGCAAAATCTTATTGCAAACCAATTGCCACCCTCGCAAGAGGGCAACGATGGTTCGTAGCATCCTTCAGTTGGTGAAGGATCTTCTACCATTTTCACATTTGAAATGGTAGAACTCACCACAAGAGCCAAATCTTATGGAGCTCCTTTCGCTCCTGTAGCAGAACCATCCTTAAGTCAAAACCCATTGCCGCCCAATGATTTGCATATTGAATAGTCGGTTGAAAACTTTGTAATTTGACCCCACAAAGGGGCACTTCGATGCACAATGCACAATACATCTGCATGTGCTGCCCAACACTACAACATTGTAGAGGATTTGGCGCAAGCACCATGGCTATGTCACGCTAGAAGTATTACAAACATGCCCAATGCAACAGAAAGCTTTGCTTTTGGCTATTGGAGGTATTGACCCAACGGATACCATGCTTGCTATTTTTGACATGGACAAGTGTAAACCTCCCCTTTCTCACCATCTTGCATTCTAGGTGCATATAACTTCGAAAGGTAAAGGTATACATAGAACTATCATTGACGAAGGTGCTTTGACCTACATCATGTCGGCTTCATGTTGTCTCGCCCTAGGTTCCCCAAACCTATCCCCACCGTCGAACTCCCTTAAAGCTTTGGAGGGCCATAAATTTATCCCAAAAGGCTGCCTAGCAAGTTTCACCATCACTTTGTGTGGGAAAACTATAACGGTGGACGTAGAAGTCATAGACAAAAATCTTGACTATAATCTCTTGCTGGGTCACAGTTGGACATATGCCATGATGGTTGTCATATCTACTGTCTTTTGCATCATCCAATTTCCATTGGATGGAAAGGTAGTTACAGTAGATCAATTGTCTTTCTGCACCCCTGTTTATTCACCATTACCAAGTGGCTTCGTACCGCTCGTAGGAGGTGGAACTGACTCTTATGTCAGTTTAGGTACCGGTCTACTAAAGGCTTCTTCCCTCATGGGATGTTTTCCTCTTCAGCCACCAAAGGTTTCACAATCGGTCAACATGCTTTCATCTATTTGTCATGAATAAATCGATCCATGGATCCTATAGGCTCCTTCAGACATTGACACATATGGAGAAAAAATGCCACTGTCACCAACTGATTTGGCCTGCGAAGCCATTCAAATTGCATCCGAATCTCTGGTCACTTTGGTTTCGCCCAACGGTACCACTGCCCCTCCAATAACCGCTCCTTCTTTCGACCCACTCAATCAAGTCCTATCTATGGACGAAGCTATTAGAGAGATCACAAGTTTAGAAGAGCGACCTTGGGAGTAATTGCACCATCGTGTTTCGATATCTGATTCGGACATGATGCCTCTTCAAATCCTGCCACCTGATGCAAATGAAATCGTTTCCTCACCGTATACGACTATCCAACCTTTCGACTCGGAAGGAAATAGAGGCAATATTTCAAAAATATTGCTCCTTGATATTTCTATCATGACAAGCATTGTGGAAAACATACAGATTGGAGCCAATCACAATCCTGAGGAAATAGTGAGCTTCACCTACCTTGTTAAGGATTTTTGCGATGTTTTCCCTTGGTCTTATGAGGAAATGCATGGCATAGACCCTTCTATTGTCAAGCATGAGATCAAGAAGGACCGAGAATTCTTTTTTATGGTGTTTTTCTTGCTCGTTAATCCAAAAAATCCTCAAGTCTCCTTCTTTAGGCTCGTTAAACTCCCACGAAGAAGATCGAGCATTCTTTTTATGGTATTTTTCTTGCTCATTACTCTGAAAAACCTCGAGTTTCCTTCTTTGGGCTCGTTAAACTACTACAAAGATGAATAGAGCACTTTTAGAGATATTTTATTGCTCTTTAAAAAATATAGACATCTCCAAGTTTTTATCGTTGAACTCGTTAAATCTATGCAACGATAAATTAGAGCACTTTTTGAGATATTTTATTGCTCTTTAAAAAATATAAACATCTTCGAGTTTTCATTGTTGAGCTCATTAAAATCTATGCGACGATGGATAGTGCATTTTTTTAGATATTTTATTACTCTTTAAAAAATAGAAACATCTCCAAGTTTTCATCGTTGCACTCATTAAATCCATACAATGATGCTTTGAGCAACTCTTTTCTGATCTTTTTCTAGCTCATAAACTAAAAAATACCAAAAGAGAATTCTTTTTAGGCATTTTTTTTCTCACTCTTTCAACTAAAAAAATCGCGAGCATAGTCTTTCTGCTCGTTAAACTTGATGAAGATGACCCAAGAATTCTTTTCGGTACTTTTCCCGCTCGTTAAACCGAAAAATCCCGAGTTTTTGTTACTGGGCTTGTTAAAAATATATGGTAGCAGCAAGAGAACATTCTTTTCTAGGATCATTTCTCGCTCTTAAATCGAAAAATCCCTGAGTTTTCCCCCTCCTTCGTGCTCATAAAACTATGAAGAAGGGATGAGCCATTTTTTTCCCTCTTTTTCTCTCTCACTAAACCGAAAAAGACACCCTGAGTTTTCTTCATTTGACTCATTAAAAATTTTGATGAAGGTATTGAGTTTGTCATCGTGTAACTCATTAAAAATTCACGATGAAAAATGAGTTTAGTCTATTGCCTCGTACTTTAACAAAATGAGGTCGACATCTATTGAAAATAGGTTTCTCTTTATTTGGGTTCAATAGATTGACTTACGAAAAAGTAACTGATCCGGGTATACTATTAACCTTTTATTGCACCCGGTTAACAACTATGACAAAGGGACCACCATGGAGTCTCTCTTTACGCTCTTTTTAGACTCTCTAAATATGAAAAGACCACCGAGTTGTCTAGTCTGGACTCTTTAAATTACATAGACAAGATATAGAGTCATTCTTTTTATGATACTTTTCAGACTCTTAAAACATGAAAAAATTGACAAGTTTTTCTATCTGGACTCATTAAACTAATCAGATAGGGCAAAGATTCATTATTTTTGCAATCCTTTTCAGACTCTTTAAACATGAAAAGATCGATGATTTTACCCGTTTGGAATCATTAAATTAATCAGACGGGGAAAGTGGAAAATACAACTGTATTCTGTATTAGAAAGCATGGTTTGGCAGCAGTCATTCCCTTGAACATGGCACTCCCTCAGATAAACCTTCCTTTTGATGGCCTCTCAATATGAACCCTACCATTCTGAGTTTTAGCCTATATACCCTGATGTAATTGCATCTTGTGTCCTAACACTCTGTAGTGTCCATGAGTCTAGTGCTATCTGGTTAAAACTATTCTTGTGCCTTCTATTTTTCAAGGGTTACCTATTTGTTTCCTCCATCAACCGAATAAACATATCCTTTCATCATGTCCTCCATTGTTTAGACCCAAATGCTCAAAATATTCATCAAAAAACAAAATCATTCTTGTCCCATTTCATGTTGATTAATGTATGACACATCATTGCCTACCTTTTGATAGATTTTTTCCTATCAACTTCAACACTCTATCTAGGAAAGATAACCCAGAAACACATTCAGTGCCTTGGTACTCATAGACATTAGGGGCAGGTTATATTGTGTTTGATAAGGGGTTCTCAATATTGGCTCCTAGTTAAGCGATTCTACGAGTGTTTGACAAAAAAGAAATATTTCACGCTTGCTAGTTTGTAAGTGCATCTTGGAGACCATCACCATTATTGGTGGCCTTCCTTGCATCTGTTAACAGTCTCCATTATTGACTGGTAATCAGATGAGTTCACGCATCTTCGACATCAACACATATTTTTCACATGTATTGATCTATGTTGTTCGATGAAGTGGAAATCAAGACCTTGGTAGAGGCTTGCATCATTCAACCTTGTTTCCTCTCCCAAGATACGTATATTGTTTTTTCGAGACAATTGTTTCAGGATGATTCTATTATGACATTGGATCCGCATTGTGCTTATCGGTGGCTAGCCTTGTTATACCTCTTTGGAGAAAATTACTCTAACATAGCTATTGAGCATGGGAATGCTCGACTCAGGACATGATTTTAGTAGTTTTATATATATGTGTTGTATTAGGTTTCCCTTGCCGCCCGAAGCTTCTCTCTCTCTAAAAAAATTTGACAAAAAATTATAGTTTTAGTAAAGTATTTTGGCCATTGTCTCTACCTCTCATCTCATACTTTAGGGGGCATCTGTTATACAACAAAATGGCCTCCTCATCATCTCAGAGGTGAAAGACAGGATGACTGAAGCAAAGACCACAATTGTAGGTCTTGATTCCACACTAATGCTGGTTGAACACTGAAAACCTGCTTCATAAAGCTTGTTACCAAGCCTAAGGGAGCATTAGTGACCCCACTAACTCATGTTACTAGTGAAGGGGCAGCGTTAGTGAAACTAAGAGAAGTTCAATGGGTCAAGCCAATGAATTGACTCATAAATATCTAGATATTTATACCTATATTTGCTCAAGAAAAGCAAGGAAACATCTAAAAGCAAGATATTTAGAGAATTTCCAATCTAAGAAAAGAAGGCAAATGGGAAAGAGCTAAAAAGCAAGCCAAGTTCATTGATTTTTCCCTAATGAACTCTATGGAGAGCTTGGCAACCTTAACTCGATTGCTATATAAGCAATGTGAGGGTTATTGTGAAAGGGGTTAGAGCATTTGAAAGGATAGCCCACTAAGCTATTGTTAAGTGTCATACACTTGAAGAAGTGAGCTGAAAGAGAGAGAGAGAGAGAGAGAGAGAGAGAGAGAGAGAGAGAGAGAGAGGCAAGGGAAGGCTAATACAATGGATGGTTGTAATCACTCTTCCATTATAAATACAGAACTGCAGTTGTGTTCCCTACTCCGTAGTGTCGGTAACATTGTTCATTGAGTTGTTCATTTCGATACTTGTTGAGTTGAGTAGTTTAAGTTGTATAAAAATATATGTTCATTGTGCATTCTTATATTAGTTTTCAAGATTGTATGCTGTGATTGTGTTTGCCTTTCCTTTGTGCAGGAATTGTCTTGGAGCCAACTTTGAAGGAGATCTTCTTCACTACATAGCGATCTCCAAACAAATCTAGAAGAAGACTTGAGGTAATCCTCTTTCCATACTTTGTCAACTTATATTTGATAGATGAACATGTGTATGACTTGGTAGCTTCTGCAAATAATCTTACAGTCTGTCGGAGGTCCCGGGAAGGACTTTGAGGGTATTTTTTATTCTCCATACACCGTGCATTTTACCCCATAGCATGCACTGCGTGTCGTTAAAGGTAAGAGATCTGCCCACTTATGATGTCCTGAATGGTGTAGATGTATTTTTGGATGCATTTGATAGGGAGGTACCAAAAAATTAGCACTTCCAGGCTTCGGACTAGGCATTGCGCGCGACGCCTCGCAAGATGGTGAGGTACACACAAGGGTATCTTTGATGATTGTCATGAGTGTAGAAGGATGATGATAACACACTTTGGGAAGCCGAAGGTATGAATGATAGAAAAATATGATTGAAAGGATGATCCATGTGCACACTTGGCCAAATGGGCTCAAGCTTATGGAGCAAAGCCCCAACCAGAATGGGTTCACTTGTTCTGCCACACCTTGGATGTCATCCCAATGAATTGGTACTTAGAAATAGAGCTCCTCCATCGTATAGGTGAATGGGATATTCTGTGCGAAGGATTCATAATGACATTCAGTTTTGAAGACGGGTTGGACTGTATTGAAGAAGAACTACAAGAAGTGAAAGCAACAATCTTTAGGATACTGCAGGATCCACTGGAATTGATTCAACCTAATTCAACTACTCAGCGGATCACATGCTGGAATGATATAATGTGACCGTTGAAGAAGAAGATGAGGATTTGCAAAAGATCAACATCCTTGAAACAGAGGGTCACCGTGAGGTTGAGGGATCATAGATTGAAAATCCTGATATAATCGTGCCACTAAAAATGAAATAGGTAAATATTGGTACAGAGGCAGAACCCAAATTCGTGAAGATTGGAGATTACTGGGATGACACAAGGGTGGAAAAGGTCACTGAATTTCTTCACGAATACCAGGATTTGTTCCCTACCAAGTTTACAAAGCTCAAAGGGATAATAGGAGACCTGGGTGTTATGAAGATCACGTTAAAACCTGATGCAAAGTCGGTTAAGCAAAGGCCTTACCATCTCAATCTGAAGTATAAGGAGAAGGTCTGCTTAGAGCTAGACAAGATGCTCGTGGTAGGCATCGTTGAGCCTGTAGAAGAATCTATTTAGGTAAGCCCAATGGTGGTACAAGAAAAGAAATAGAAAGATGAAATAAGGATATGCATGGATCTCAGGAAGTTGAATGAAGTTGGGTACATGATCCTTTCCCGACTCCCTTCACTGATGAAGTGTTGGACAATGTAGGTGGTCAAGAAGCATATTCCTTCATTGATGGATTCTCTGGGTACCATCAGATCAAAATCATGCCAGAGAATAGGAGTGAGATGACCTTCACGACTGAGTGGGGATGTTTTCAGTATACTATAATGCCCTTCATATTGAAGAATGCACCTACGATTTTTTCGCGCATAGTCATTTCTACGTTCAAGAAATTTATTCATAAGTTTCTAAAAGTGCACTTTTATGACTAGACTGTGTTTGGTTTCGTGAAATGCCATGTTGCAAGTTTGCGCCTGATGCAAGATACCTGTCGAAGGTACTAGATCATGCTCAATCTGAAGAAGTGCCTATTTTGTGTTCCTTTGGGACCCTGCTAGGTCATGTGGTAAGTAGATAAGGACTGATGGTAGATCCTGCGAAGATTGTGGTGATTATAAACTTGGAAGTGCCAAGGAGTGTCAAATATCTGCACATCACCCTAGGACATAATGGATATTACAAAAAATTTATTAAGGGCTATGCCCAGATCATTGCGCCTATGGAGAAGTTGTTGAAAAAGGATGTCGCATTTTGTTGGAACGAGGACTGCAAGAAAATATTGGATGTATTGAAAGAAAATATGGTCACCACATCGATTTTAGTCTTCCCAGATTGGAAGGAGTTTCATGTACATGTCAATGCATCATGTATAACACTGGGAGTAGTGCTATCACAGGCTAGCGGAGGAGAATTGGACCATCTGATAGCCTTCGCAAGTAGAAGGTTATCCAAAGCACAGAAAAACTATTCCACCACCAAGCGTGAGGGGTTAGCCACGGTATATGCACTACAAACGTTTAGATATTGTTTGCTCGATGGACATTTTAAGATGTATAGGGATCATTCTGCATTGAAATACCTGGTCAATAAGCTTGTGTTGGGGGGGGGGGGAATCTATAGATGGTTGTTATTGTTCCAGGAGTATGATTTTGAAGTTATTGTGAAGCCTGGATGACTGAACACGGGACCATACCATCTATCACACATCAAAATAGGGGAAGAGCCCACTAACTTGGAGGGATTCCCTGACACACAACTATTTGTAGTGCGTGTCGCGGATGGTCATTTTGAAGATATCATACACTTCCTAATGACAGGAACTACCCTGAAAGGTTACACAGTCCAACAAAAGAAGGAGTTAGTGGTGCGCACGGCAAAATTTTCTGTCATTGCTAGGCATCTGTACAAAATGGGGTTCAATGAAATATTGCGACAATATGTACTAGATTTTGAAAGAAGTAGTATCCTCATGGATGCTCATGGGGGCACCGCAGGAGGTCATTGTGCAGGAAGCACAACCGCGTAGGATTCTAGTGGTTAGCCCTCCATCAAGATTCAAAATATTATTGCATGGCATGCGATGTGTGTCAAAGGACTGGAAAGCCATCACAGAGGGATGAGACACCTCTGAATCCACATATGACATTACAACCCTTTGAGAAATGGGCGATAGATTTTGTGGAGCACATTCAGTCCCAAGGTAAGAAGACGGGAGCACGGTATATTATCACAGCGATGGAGTATTTTACTTAATGGGCAGAGGCACAACCTTTGAAGGATTGCATAGCCACAAATACTGTGAAGTTCCTCTTTGAGTATGTACTAACACGATTTGGGTTTCTAAAGATTTTGATGAGTGATCACAGTACACATTTTTTGAATGAGACGATTAACACACTGACGGAGGAATTTTAGGTATATCACCAGAAGAGCATGCCCTATCACCCATAGGCTAATGCGTTGACCAAGGTTTGCAATGCTCGGAGAAGTAATTGGGACCTAGACATACCCTCAGTACTATAGGCCTACCAAATGACATGCAAGGAGTTGACTAGACAGGCACCCTTTAGGCTTGTATATGGTGTTGAAGTAGTGATTCCCATGGAATACATTGTGACTAGTATGCGCATAGCGGCACTCACAGGTATGATAGATCGCAGAGCCCTAGAAGAGAGGCTCACACAACTGGTTAAGCTTGAGGAAGAGACATTTCTAGCTGGATTTCACCAATAGGTCCAAAAGAAGCATGAAAAAGAATCACATGACCAGTACATTAAGCTGTGCACCTTTAAGGTAAATGACCTCCTTTTGTTATATGACATTAAGTTTGATAAATTTCCAGGGAAATTCATAATGCACTGGTTAGGGCCATATGTCATTAAGGAGATTACTGATGGAGGAGCAGTTCAGCTGGTTAAATTAAATGGAAATCCCTTCCTAGGAAAGGTGAATGGTAGTCGATTAAAGCCATACACTGGTAGTCCGGCCATGTGACTATATGAGGGTAGCATAGTCCTAGCACTCCAAGAAGCTTAAAAGAGGCATGAGACTATAAACTACACTACTCGGGTTGGGGAGCTGCACGATTGGAGGATTGTGTGAAGTAAGGAAGTGTCACAAGTTTCGCAACGAAGTGAAGCGAGCTGCGCTACCCAAGGAGAAATCACGCAGGTTAGTGATAAAGTGACCGTTAAAGTCATTGTTCATGATTTGATGGTAGAAATGTAGCCAAATGGAGCAGGCGGTCGGCATTTAACATGGAATCTATGGGTCAGATCCTTGAAAATCTACCTCCAATATGGCATTAATGAAGCAAATTTGGGGGGAACCATTGGATTTGAATCGAAAATGCCCTATAAATTACAAGTGGCTGCCCAATGAAAAACACTTGTCATTTTGAGAATTGAGTCTTTGAGCTTTGAGGCACAGATGAACCACGAGAACTTTGAAGCTGTAATAGCTAGTTTAGTATTTGAGACATTGCCAAAGGTGACACAGGAGTTATTGCAAAACATCATGTCAACACCCACAGAAGTTATGGACAATGAAGAAGTGACAGCTGAGGAGATTGTGCCAGATGTTGTTATGGAGGAAGAGGAAGTTGCTCCAGAGGTTGTCGATGTATTAGCAGAAGTCCCAAATCACAACGGACGCTGAGACTAAAGATGACTCCAACCAAGGAGAGAGCAAAGGATAAAAAGGGCAAGCAGCTGCAATACTGGTGTACACATCTCCAAGAGGAAATCCACTAATGGACAAGCCCACTGCATAGGAGAAGGACAAAGCCATCAATCTAGAGCTAGAGGAGGAGGAAATAGAAGACATCTAGATGAATGACGAGGACTTGGGGATAGATGTGGAGGAATTTTAAGCCCGCAGTGCTGACCGTATCACTTGGTTGCCTGAGTACATCCCTCCACACAAGGGTAAGACTAAAGTGCCAAAATATATCAATGAGAGTAAGGTCCCCTTGCAAATCCCTCTGTTACAAGATGAGATTTTCTTTGAAGGACAACACTTGGGGCAGTTTCCTCCATTAAAGCTTGAAGATTGGGACCTAGCTGACTATGAGAAGTTTCCACCCTTGGCAACTAAGCAGCTAATGCACTGCATTATTGACACAACCACCAGGATGACCGAATTGGAGCAGCAGAAGTGGCTCAGAGGAGTAGAAAAGGTAGGTCTATTCAGCCTGCTATGGGTGTTGCACTACAACCACACCCCTATTACAGTCTTGGTCATCAAGCAACTACTATTCTTGGTGCATTTTGGGTGTTTGTGGCTAGAGGAGCCAATATCCATCACTGACAGATTGATCCACAGAATCATGCGGTTGCCCTACATAGGAGAAAATTCGGCCATGATATTTGGAAGAAAAGGTGGTGGGTAGGTGCTCGTGGAGGCCATGAAGGATAAATTTAAGCTTGTGGAGAAGCTGCAGGGATATTCCATCTCAAGTATCAGTGACCGTGCAGTAAATGTGGCCACACAGATTTTGGCCAGGAAGGTGATGAGGAAGTGTTGCACCGAAGAGGTGCTCACACCTGTCATTGTGCTAGCAACCCAGTGTGCCGAAGGAGTCTAGTTCAATTGGGTGCACTATCTTTGTGGTGTGTTCCTTGCGAACTGCCGCAAGGCACAGGTGCTCAACAAGACTTTGCACTATGTGTGGCTCTTGTTGTCTATTGTGCTAGTAGCATGGCAGCTTCCAGAGGACAGTCAATTCCCTTTGGTCATGCAAGATCTACTAGAACTAGTGAAGTACACTTCGTTGTCGGTGACCAAGGATGCGTAAGGCATCAAGGACAACAAGATCTTCTTGATTTTGAGGGAGATGAGCATCCACATGGCCATCAATCGCAAACCATGGTTGTCGTTGACTGTGTTTGCCAACCTACATGGATACGTGAAGTTTAATGCCAATTTTCACCATGTGTCGATAAGGGCATGGAAGGACCCTATGTAAACATGTTATGACTTGCATTACCTGGCAATTGATGACTCCATTGAGACAGTGCTTGATTTCTGGCTAGAAGAATGGCATACCATGTTAGACTTGATGGTGTGGGTGAGCAAGTATGTCATGCAATGCAAGAAGGAGGAGGCCAAGCTCAAGATGGAAAAGTTGGTCAAGAAGAGGAAGAAGGATGTCACTAAAAAGGCCCAAGTGGAGCACGATGCCACTCAATAGAAGGAGAAGCAAACAGGTGGAACAAACGGGGCTCTGACAAAGGTGCAAGGTAACTCTCACCCGAGATAAAGGAGGAGATGGACGAGTAGACAAAGCAGCATGGCGCGGACCCAAAGGCGATGTCCACGCACATCAAACATCCAAGGGAGTAAGAGAAAGGAGGGTCCAAGAAGAAATCCAAGGCCGCTAAGACATTGATGCACCCAATCACCTTCACAGAGGGAAATTTGCATGACATCAGAGACACGGTGCGGGATGTCACCGTGGAGGACCTACAACAGTTTGAGCAGTGCAACAACTAATATTGGGGGCTATCTAGATACGTCTACAGGAGATGTAGATCCATGCATCATAGGTGGGCACCGTGTCCACCAATATCGCTATCGGTACTTCAGAAGCTACCGAGATGCTGTGTGCAAAGGTCTATAGTGAGATAGTGATTCCATATGGAGCATTGACCACAGAGAATGAATCTGATAGGCCAAGTGTCAGTGCCCTCAAGGGAGTAGGATTGAATCTAGCAGTGCTCCCTGGTGAGGTGCTCCACCTATTGCAGGATGGAGTGATCGTAGAGTTGAGGGCCAACGAGTGTCGCGCCCTACAAGTGATCAGCAAGTAGAGGATTAATAACAAACAAATGGCCATTCGAGAGACTCTGCCATCATTGTTGTGACCAAGGTAACTAACCAAAAATAATGAATAATTCATGTCATAGAGGAGGCATACCGAATGGTCTCAGAAGTTGTCCATTCCTGAGGAAGAACTAGTTGAGGTGTGCGTCTGCAAGCTAGCTACAAGGGTGCGCGACACTTACACAAAGATGGTGAGGGTTCAGTTGAAATTGAACATGTCGATCACTAAATTAAAGTTGAAGGCCCAGCCTTCAACTCTTCCAGAAGTAACGAAGCAGCGTGCAACTGCTGTCATAGAGGCAATAGCGATGGTCGATAGTGTAGTAGCAGACTACACACAACTTTTTGAATAGTCATTCGAGGTCCCGACGAGCCTGTAGGAGGATGCTAATGTACAGAGACTAGAGACAAAAGCACGAGAACTACAATAGCGCTATGATGAGGTAGAAGGCACAGTGCGAACCATCGTGCTCACATAGAGACTAACAAAGCTGCAGTAGGTAAAGAAGATGAAAGAGCAGGTAGATGTAGTGTTGCACAAGGAGGTAGTGCTGAAGGCATGACCGAAGCCCTGGTTGGATGAGGTTTACACGATCACAGAATCTATTGAAGGAAATCTTGTGACTCTACAAGCAACTCAGCAAAAGCTTCAGGCTGACAGTTCAGGAGTAGTGACCGAGAAGATGGTTGAAGAAGAAAAGCAGGTGGCTGCATAGTGCACGACTAAGGTTGTTGTCATACAAGATTAGCTGGGAGGCCTTCACACTAAGATCTCAATTCCCGCAATGTGACTCAAGCATGAGTCATGATGTTTGTGTTGGGGGCCTGTTAGGAATGGGATCCCCCAAGGACAGTTTTGGGGCTAAAATCCCATGTTTTGTGTCAAATTTTGTAATAAAGTTGTAAATTCTCTGCATTTTATGGTTGTGGAGAGTGAAGGTGTCATGACTCATAGACGGTTGTCTACCCTTATTTGGTAAAGTGTAAAGTCAGCTCTAAATATCTACCCATGGTCGCGAACCATGGCATTATATAAAAAGAGCTAAGTAAGTAAGCTCTAAGTACTTATAAGTCTTAACGGATAAGGAGGAAGTCTTTATAGAAGCTTAAGTTTCAGGTCTTAGCATAAGCAGAGGCTCTACAGCTAAGTGTGCGGATGCCTAGGATGGAAGTTCGTAGCTGAGTGCGTGGACCCCTGCAGTTGTGTGCCCAGGGTGGATAGAATCTATTATAGTCTAAAGATATCAATAAAGAGAAGTATTATACAAATTCTATGTATCTATTTCTTGTTAATGCATATGGATATATTGTGTTTTGGGTTTAATATATAATGTTCATGTGATGCGCGAATGTATGTGACTTGATTAGTTAATCAAACACAAGTAAGAATATTTATTTACGTGGTGCTTACTGTGATCGTTTAATAAGATAACTAACACACTTATGATAACTGGGGAATTTGTACAATAAGTTGCCCTGGCAACACGAAAGTAGCTGAACCACCCGTTGGGGCTGTGCGAAGGTCAATTGTCCCATTTGCGGGGGTACCGAAGGGAAAATAAAGGGCTAGACTAGCAGAGGCCTATAAATTGGTGACCTGTGTGAAAGCTGGAACAGAAGGTATAAACCAACATCAGGACCATCTTAGGGTGCAAAAAATTGGTTCTTGCATTCCCCCATACTGCCTCGGGTGAGAATTCAGTCCACGCTCTGCGGACTGAGGCCGAAAGGCTCAGTAGTGTAGGGATTTGTTTGGCTAACTAATGCTGAACTTGGGTCAGGCCCCACATAGCAAAAAATCCCTGAGTGCAGAATCAGCCAATGACAAGATCATCATAAGTACCCTTAAGAACATGAGCCTAAATATTGCAACACTCCTGAACAAATTTTTTCATGTGCTACAGATAGGAGTAACAATGGAATTGAGAGCTCAGGAACAACGCAATCTCAGTTTAATCAACAAATGCCAGGTGAATAATGAACAAATGTTCACTGAAAAGACATAGACCCTGAAAAAAGAGATATTATATGAGCTAACAGATACACAGAAAAAAAGAGATACTATATGAGCAACTAACAGAGCTCCATGCTGGCGGTCATGGTTGCAAAGGCATGCAGGTCAGTGCTAGAGTTGCACATACTCGAGGACGCACAACAAGAGACCAAGATCAAAAAATTAGATGCAGGTGTCTGCGAGGAAAAGGAGGATGTTACGAGAGTTCAACTTGAACTCAACATGAAGATCACAGATATGCAACTCAAATCGCTATCGTCGACTCTGCCCGAAGTTAGGGAATACCACGGAGCTGTGATTGCAGAAGGAATGATCATGTTGTATGCCACAGTTGCTGACTACTCGGCCTTATTCGAGCAGGAAATGGAATTGGTCATGAATCTATAGGAGGACCCAAATCTGCAACTGCTCAGTACGAAGGTTGGCGAGCTCCAATGACAGTATGATGGGGCTAGGGTAATGACGTGCTTAATTTCTCCAGCAAAATGCCTTGCCAAGTTGTAGGAGGGGCAATAGCTCCGCACGTAGATTGAAGCAGCTCAGAGGAAGGAGGCCATGCTAAAGGCAAGGTTAAGACCTTGGTTTGATGATGCTTACCAGGTTACCACCAACCTTCAGGAGAAGCTGACGAGCTTGTAGACAACTCAACAAATGATGAAGTTAGCTGCGTAAGGACTAGCTATGGAGTAGTTCATGAGAATGTCAAATAGGTAGCTACACAGAGTGTTGTCGAGGTCGCAGTTGTGCCAGTAGAGCTAGGGGATCTTCACAACAAGATCACTATGCCACCCGAGTGACTCGAGGGCGATTCATGAAGTTTGTGTTGGGGGCCTATTGGGATGGGGTCCCTTGGGTCAGTTTTGGGGTTAAAAACCAAAGTTTTGTAGTAAATTTTAATGAAAATATGTAAAATCTCCACAAATTTTGGATGCGGAGTGCATAGGTAGCTACGAGTAAAAAATGGTTTTTACCCTTTGTTAGTGTCTGTAACTTCATCCCTCCATTAGTGATCAAACACTCTTGTTGCATTACATGTTAGGTGTCTCACCTGATCAGCTACATTCCATTAGGGTCATGGATCATATGACAGTAGTGGCTAATTATATATTTTCCCTCATGTGCTGGCCTATTTTCATTCATTCAGAACTGCTACAGTCAATTTTTGTCTTTAAATCTGTAAAAGTCATTTTTAGGGTTTTAGGTCTCTTTAGGTCTATGGTTTTCATCAATAAGGTCTCAAAATGCTTAGTGATGGTCAGCAAGCACATGGGAGGTCGAATGAAGTTCTAGCAACAATAATTTTCATGATCATTGACTTAGTGATTGATTTTTCCTCAAAACCCTGTTTTGAGGAAAAACAGAGTATTTTATGTTTTTATGCATAGATCTAATGTAATTTCAATTTTTTCACATGTAAGCAAATTAATGGAAACCTTGGTCACCTTACCAAGCTTCATCAACTCCATCTGCTACAAGGCAAACAAAAAGTCAAATCATTCAGTTCATCAAAGGAAAAAATAAAGCAAACTTCTTAAAAATAGAATTTGAAACGCAAATGTCAAATGTAAACATTACAAAAGTGGGTTCTATGAGTTGAAAATCAAAATCTTTTGTATATAAACCATTTCTTGTGTTTAAAGAACTCATTTGTATCCAAAAGAGAAAGAGGAACTTAGAGCAAGGTCGTGGAGGGAAAATCGCACCAAATAGTTCAAGTTTCAAGGGCGCAGCACATTGGGTCATGGGTGCGGTGCATAGAGTTGGCACGGCATATTGGGCTGCCCTCCACAGTGTAGAAAATACATTGGCGTGGCACATAGAGCAGGCATGTCGCGTTGGGTTTGTGGCACCGCGCATAGAGCTAGAAGCCTAATTTCACCCATGAAATTCATCCAATTGCCAAATTTGCTTGATTGCCACCTCTCCAAGTAAGTTAAATGTTCTTCCAATTCCAATGAATGTGTGTCTCTAGATGTTTATGGAGATTTAGTGAGAAATATTTCAAACCCTACCTCCTTGCAATTTTTGCTCAAAAACAAGTGCTTAGGGTTTGCAGTTTGAGTTTTTGCTGTCAGGTCCACTTCATCACTTCCTCACCTTTTTGATTCCCTGATTTATTTTCCAGTTTCATCAACCCATTCCCTAATCCCCATATCCCTAATTCTCATTATCCCAAACCCTAGCTACAAATTCCTAAACCCTAATTGTTATCCCAAAGTCTAATTACTGTCCCTAAAACCCTTCTATTCCCCAAAATCCTATCAGCAACATTTCTAAAACCCCTCTTACCCTCTCCCTTCACAGTCCCTCATACATTTTCATAGATTTGGCAGCAAAATTTAAGACACCTTAAATCTCTTCATACCCATCTAAGAGAAACTCAAATATCTAGAAAACACGGAATCTGATCCTTCATATGACCGAGATGAGAAGACACACAGTGATTCTCCTAGAGAAATGAATGCACCAAGAAGACCTCACAAGGGTGGCAAACATATACGAGAGGAACCTACTTCACTTGCCGAGCTACAGGCCTGTCCTCTTGCTGTCACATGTTTTCAGCATCAATCCTATTATCAGTTCTGTGAGATGGTAGAGAGAGTCCAGTACCATTATGAGTTGGCCAAGTTGTTTGTCCTCCATCTTCAAAATGGCCAAGTCACTCTAGTAGGTGTAACATTCACCTTGACACTAGAGTCTATTTCTCTAGCAACTAGCTTTCCCAATATCGGTGAGTAGTGGAATAAGAGGCAGCAGATTGACATGGAAGATTATGAGCCTTACATCAAGGCTGGCTATTTGAAACATCTCAGCAGAGTATTTCCTTTCTGGTATCTGAAAGACTCATATGCTCCCTTGATGAAACTCATAATCAAGTATTTCAGCTGTGAGGGCCAGTTTTCTCACCTGTATGCCTACCATATCAGATTCTTGATGCACTTAACTAGGGTGAGAATGATGAACCTCCCCTATTTTATTTGCCGAAACATTGAGAAGATGACCACCATAATGCACGAGAAGACTCCTCAACAATAGTATAACAGCATATATCATTTTGCACTAATCAAGATGGTGGTCATGCATCAACTTGGTTTACAGAACATCTCATGGGAGGATTTCATTTCACATGAGGTCTTCACCACTCATCAAGTACCTCCAGTAGCTTTTGATGAGACATGTGAACCTTCACATCAGCAGGAGCTTGATGAGACACAAACTGCTAGTGTGCCAGTATATGTCAGCTACCAAAAGGGCACAAGAGGGTTGTTTGCAGTAGCAGGTACAGGATGAGGGCAAGTGGCCATTACAAGATGAGGGGCCTTCAGGAGGCTAGGAGATAGATTTTATTCTTATTCAGGATGATGACACCGATTTTGGCTCACAACGCTCAAAGCTTAGAGAGATCATCCAGAGCAACAAGCTAGCATTAAGCATTTGTCCCTCAACCTAAAAAGATCCAAGTGGATAGTCAAATATCTGGAGCAAAGAAACAAACAACTAGAGGATCAACAAACCATAATGGAGCTAAGAATCATAAGAGAAAACCCGCAAGCTGCCAAAAGGAGGAAAGTCAAGTTCATAACACTTGACCAAGAAATCAATGTTGATCATGAGTCTTGGTTGGAGAGGACAAATATCCACTTGGAGAGGATGCTAGAGAAGGCCATCAATGAGAAAAATATGTTGAGAAACATGGTATATCACTATTTCTCAAGAAATATGGTGTGCCAAGCAAGAATCAGGAACTTGAAGGGCAAGTTCAAGAAGACATCAAAGAGGAAAAAAGTGCAAGATAAACTTCAGATATTGGCCAAGGCTTCCTTGGCCCAGCATAGCACTTAATGTAGGACACTCAACCCAAATTTCAAAAAATTTGGGACACTTTTTGTAATTTTGGAAATTTTGCCTTAAAAAACAGAGTTTTTTGCCCAATGCACCCTGCCACTGGCGCTCGCTTTTGATGGAGGCATCATTTTGAGAAAAACTCAACATATTTGGATTTTTCATGAAAAAATATGCATGCTCACAAATGACCAAGAAATTTTGACAGGTTTTGGGCTTCCGAAAAGGTCAAAAACACCCCAAAAATTACCTTTCTGCCCCTTTTTTGACATAGAGGAAGCAGCCTTGGGAAAACTCAGTTTTTGAGGGGAAAATAGAGGCCAAATTCAAAAATCCCACCTGCGCTGGAGAGTAGATAGGCATATCTTTCCAACAAGCCAACTTGGAGCAAATTTGGACACCAAAAAAACCTCCAAAATCAGCTGCAAAAAGGCACTACGCATAGGGAAATCAACGTGACACATTGGAGGAATTTTGCTCAATTTAACCAAAAATACTCTGTTTTTCGCCTGGTTTCTTGACAGTTTGAATTTTCTTCTTCTAAATATCAAACTCATGATGTAATTTAATATGAATTGATGGATTTTTATGTAATTATGCTACGTTTTCACTCTTAGAGGTAGATTCATCCATTAAAAGGTAGTTTGCAACTGAATGAATCAGTTTCCTAGTTTTTAGAGGCAAGTTATTCCATTGCCTACCTTTTAGTTCTCAATTTAGATTCTATTGTAACAGCTCCTAATATTATGAGCTCGACCCATAGAGGCTAGGATAAGTTTTTGGTTGCCTATATCTTGTAATTTTTCAGTCATTAGCATGGTTGGACTTCTGGGAAAGCTTAGAGCTTCATTGTATACTCATTTCAGCAGTTGGCTAAGTAATAGGCCAGCGGTTTGTCGCACTTTATGGGATTCATGTGTCATTTTGCTTTGGTATTGTGTCTTCCTCTATAATTGTAAGTCTACATGTGTTTTATTTATGCCATATCTCTCTTTATTTCATCTTAACTAAAACAAACAAGGATAAAGGTAGAATACATTGAAAGTGCAGTGCTCTACCTAGGGTTTGTATAGTTATCTATGTTTTCAGCTGTGTGAAAAGGATCCCTGAGTTTTTCATGCCCTTTTCAACTCCTCGCCTATCTAAAATCTCTTCATATCACTCAATTTGAAGTACCAAATCACTTGCCTACCTTGCCCCATAGAGATCTCTGCAAAACTGAGCCTCATTCCCCAAGCCCAAATCTACCTTTCACACTTGAGCCAATGAAACATCATCAAATTCAATAAAAAACGTCTGTACACATACCTAGCCTAAAATTAGTCATTACATTAGTCATATCAAGCTTTCATTGGCCATATTTTCTAAGATTGACAAGGAGAGAGCCCTCTCCCAACCCAGTAGGGCTAGCTACTAGGTTAAGTGTAGTTTGATGTTACCCTAGATCCTACCTCTCTCAGCTTGAGGTAGATTTAGGCCATAACATAGTGGCGACCATATTGGGGACCAAGATTGTTTTCTTGTTAGTGCTATTCATTTTATAAACTACAGACGGAGCCTGAAGTTATGCCAGGTAGCCTTCGAACTGCACATTGCTTTACGAGTGCAAAAGTAGATAAATGCTGCTTCAGTCAATCTCAAATCTAGTCTTATAAATGTAACACCTGACTTGCAAATTTCCCCAGTACATCAGATAATTCTAAACTTTTGGATGATGAGTTTAGAATTTGATAGGATGAAAAAGTTGATTTTGTCCATTTGATTTTTGGGAATAATTCAACACACTGGCTTCTAGATGACACACCAGAGAAAATCTTGATCCTGATCCACCTCCTGTGTATGAAAATCCAAATATTTTTCCTAGAATCCTTCATCAAGAAAGTTTTTTGATTCCTGTGTTTAAATCTTGTTCATGTCCAATTATTTTTTACTATCTTGAAGATCTTGAGTTTGACAAATAGTTTGAGTTGTCGCTATTTGAAACCAAGTCTGAAAGTGTTGTTGGTTCTACTACTCTTAATCCAGAGTTTGTCAAAGATCTGGAAACTGAAAAGGCCAATAGATCAATTGACGATTATACTTTGAGACTTAAAACTACCATTGTGGCTACAAACATTCTTGAATTTTTAGAGTCTGCATAATAGGTCATCTGTTATCACATCTAGTTCAAAAATTCCTACCGAACCTCCTTTCATTCCCACCATTCCTATGCAGCCTTCCATCTCCAATCATAAATATGCAGTGTTGTCACCTCTATCTACACCTCAAACATCCAAAATTTCTTCACCTACATCTACACCTCATACACCTCATACATCAGCTGCTCCAACTCCTCCTACATCCCCAAGAGCAGTTGTAAATCCACCTAGAGTAATGGTTGCCCGATATGCACCCCTTGTGTTGCCTCAAAACTTGGATGACATGCCCGCTGATTATCAAAGCAGAATTCCATTGTTTGACAGTACTCCTCAAGGTATCATAGCTCAACAACATGTGGATAGGATAGTAGATTTCTTTGATCTCCATGAGATCGATGCAGAAAATGTAACAATGAGATTGTTTGTACAAACGTTTGGAGGTGAGGTCAGAAAATGGTTTAGAGCATTACTGGCTAGAATAATCAACTCATTGGAAGCACTTCAAAGACAGTTTTTGGATTGCTAGGAGGTTAAAAAGAACCCTCTTCAAATCCTTTCCGAATATGAAAACATCAAGATGAATGTTGGGGAGAGTGTCCAAGATTATTGTGTTAGATTCAATACTGTTTACAATGCAATTCCTGCTGATATAAAGCCACCTATGGGGCTAGCTTTGATTAAGTTTCTAGATGGTTTTGATCCTGATATGGCCTATCAATTAAGAGAAAGAGATCTAGCCACTTTGGAGGACATGCAGAAAATTGCAGTTAGCGTTGAAGAAAATCTACTTGCCACGAGAGCTAGAACAAAGGCTGAAAAGAAGGCAACAATAAAAGAAGATACTTCCACTTCATATCAAGTGCTACATAAGCTTGAGAAGATATTTGGTAGGCTCACAATTTCCGATAAGCTGAAACACAAGTCAAAAATCCAAACTTTCATGGCCAGCAACAACCTCAAATCAGAATCAAGCAAAGAGAGCAATGAGCACAACACCAAGTGGCACAGCAGCAGGTAAAGACACCCTTACAATAGAATTTTTATACATGGTCTAGAATCAAATGATGAGGAGAACGTAATTGGAGAAGAGAATCATTTATTTACACCTAATGATATGCCAATTTTTATCACTAAAGATGAGGAGTATTCAGAGAGCCTAGCTGTACAAAGGGATGAAAATTTCATCTTGGCACATGAAACAGCTGTTGAAGAAGAGTCTGATGAGTATCAGAGGGGTTACATGAATGCTTTGACAACCCAGCAGTGACAATATTCACTCAGGAGTAGAGATGTACCCATTAATCCAATTTAGGAAGGAAAGGAGGTGACCACACCAAAGAATGATCCATCCGCTGTACAGAAAAAGGGAAAAGAGACAGCTAATCCTACCACCAGCAAAACCCCATCAGCAAATGAGAGATCAAATCAGCCAAATATATCAAAAGAGAAAACTGAAAAGAAGGATGTTTCAACTAAGGAGGTAGAGAAAACATCAGTTTTTAGCTTAGAAAATGAAATTTCTAAGTTAAAAGTATCTATTCCTTTGATAAAGTTAATGAAGAATAGTAGCTATAAAGGTCAGGTATCTAAAATTTTGAATTTAGATCCATTATCTGATATGGTAAATGTGGAGGATGATCAACCTAAGTTGATTTTTGGTCAGGCATTAGAGGGTCAATCTCAAAATAGCGATGTGGCTCCTTTTTATATCAGCCTTAGGGTGGATGACTATGTGTTACATAATTCTATGTTTGATTCTAGAGCCTCTCATAATCTCATGCCTAAGGCAATCATGGAGAAATTGGGTTTGGATATCACTAGAAAATATCATGACCTTTATTCTTTTGATTTTGGTAGAGTAAGATGCATTGGTTTTATTAAATATTTGGTGGTTAGTTTGGATCAGATTCCAGCGAAAAATGTTTTGATGGATGTGATTGTGGTGGATATTCGTCCTAGATTTGGCATGCTTCTTTCCAGATCTTGGGGAGAAAAACTTAAAGGGACATTGTAGCTGGATTTCTCCTATGATACTATTCCCATGTTCAATCAGATGAGGAATTTATACGAAGAGCAAAAGATGAAGTACATGATCACTAGCAAGGAGAAACCGGTAAATCATCCAATCAATTATGTACATATTGATTTAGAATCATTTGTTCTATATTCCAATAGCTTTAATGATGTAAATAGCCAAGTAGTTGAAGTAGAAGACATTCCAAAGATCACTGAAAATTTCAGAGAAGTCTTGAAGACAGAAAGACAAAGGCTTGATAGTACCATTGAGCAATCAGCCTTCCGACAGCAACAAACTAATGATCGACAGCATGGAAAAGTTAAAGAGAAAACAGAGTTTCAGCATTTGGAAGAGGATGAAGTTGGCTTGTGGAGCATGGATTTTGATGGTGCAGTAGGAAGAGAAGGTGTTGGAATTGGCATTTGGATACGCAGCCCTGTTTTCTCCCCAAACAAAGTGCCAAGCAATGTAAGGGTCTGTTCATATAAATTGGCTTTTGACTGTTCAAATAATGAGGCTGAATATGAGGCTTTAATTGCTAGTTTGAAAATCCTTAGAAAGTTAAATGCCAAATGAATTTCAGTCTATGGCGACTCCGAGTTGGTTATAAAGCAAGTGAAAGGGGAGTACCAAGCTAAGCATCCTTGAATGCAGGCCTACTGCAATGCAGTATTAGACATCTTGAGATTATTTTCAAATTACACTTTGACATGTGTCCCTCATGTTTCGAATGTCATTGCAGATTCACTCGCAACAACAGCAAGTAATTAGAAAATTCTGATGAATTCAAACAAGTTTGAAATCCATGTGAAACATTGCCCAGTTGTCCCTGACAATCAAAGGTATTGGCAGGTGTTTCAAGATGATAAAGAGATCGATGAATTTCTACAAAATGAAGGTAAATTCAAAGACACATCTATTGATGGGGAGTATGACAATGGTGAAGAAGACATAGAAGTCAATCAGATGGAAGTTTTGTAGCTCAAAGACAATATCATTCCTAAAGGTCTAATACCTTTAGAGGAGTTGTTTGATCAAGATGATGTAGCCCGAAAACTGAGCTTGCTGCCCACTGAGACAGGACTTGAGGATGTGAACATTATATCAGCAGAAAATCCTAGAATGGTCAAGCTATCAAAGGCATTGCATTCCACAGGTAAAAGCAAAGTATATCATTTTATTATCTTCATTTACTGATGGTTTTGCATAGGATTATTTAGACTTGAAGGCATATGATACAAGCATAATTCAGCATATAATCCCGATCAAGCCAAATCAAAAGCCCTTTCGACAGAAGTTAAGAAGAATAAATCCAAAGTTGCTACCCTCAATAGAGAAGGAAGTGAATTGATTGTACAAAGCTGGTATAATCATCCCCATAATATTTTCATATTGGATTTCAAATTTGGTGCCTGTGCACAAGAAAACAGGTGAGATTCGATTATGTATTGATTTTAGAAATCTGAATAAAGTATCTTTGAAAGATAACTATCCATTGCCCAAGATGGATCACATACTTCAGTGAGTAGTTGGAGCATCTCACATGTCACTACTTGATGGTTATTCTGGTTATAACCAAATTCTAGTCCATGAGGATGACAGAGATAAAACAACATTCACTACTCTGTGGGGAACTTTCCATTATGCCAAGATGCCTTTCGGATTGAAAAATGCTGGTGCGACCTTTCAACAGGCCATGGATATCACATTTGCTAATGAAAAAGATGTCTTTTTAGTTGTTTATCTTGATGACTTAATAGTTTTTTCTAATTCAGATGAAGAGCACCTTTATCATTTGAAGATTGTATTTCAGTGGTGTAGAAAATATGCTATATCTCTCAATCCAGAGAAGAGTCAGTTTTCCATGGATGAAGACAAGCTTCTTGGTCATATTATATCAAAGGATGGCATCCGCATTGATCCAACTAGAGTGGAAGCCATTTAGTAAATTGATTTTCCCCAGAGTAAAAAGGAGATCCAATCATTCAATGGTAAGATGAATTTCTTACATCGCTTTGTGCCCAATCTTGTAGAACATTTAAGGGAAATCACAAACATGCTCAAGAAGGATAGCGTAGTGAAGTGGACCGAGGAAGCAATAAAGTCTTTCAATTTAGTGAAATTGAACCTTTCTTCAGCTCCGGTTTTGATCAGCCCAGACTATACTCAAGATTTAATTTTGTTTTCATCTGTCTCGGATCATACTATGGCGGCGGTCTTGATGCAGAGAAGCGACCAGCTCGAGAAACCAATTGCTTTTTTCAGCAGAACGATAAGAGGTGTAGCTTTAAAGTATAATATTATTGAAAAGCAAGCTCTTATGTTGGTAAAGGCATTGAACGATTTTTGATTTTATATTCTGGATTCCCACATCCTTGCTTATGTCCCTAATGCTGCGATTAAAGATGTCTTGGTGCAAATAGATCCAAAAGGGAGAAGAGGCAAATGGATTGCTGCCTTGTTGGAATATGACATGGAGATCAAACCAACAAAGCTCATCAAAGGACAGGGGCTAGCCAAATTGATGGCTAAGCCAAATTTGCATGCCTTGGACATTAATCTCATTACTGCTATGTCTGACGAAGATGAAGGAAGTTCGCCTGCTCAGGTATCAAAATTTTTTCTTCTTTCTCCTTGGTATTCAAACATTGTCTATGTGCTCCAAAATTTGTCACCACCACCTGGAATGGCTAAGAATAAAAGTAGGACACTAAAATTAAAGGCTGCCAAGTTTTGTATCATGAATAATGCACTCTATTGGAAGATCTCGGTGGTGTCTTGCTCAATTGTTTAGTTGAAGAAGAGGCAAAATAGGTTATGGAAGACTTTCACAAGGCAGATTGTGGAGGTCACCTTTTCTGGAAGACAACAGCCAACAAAATTTTGAGAGCGGGATATTATTGGCCAACTCTTTTTGCTGATGTGTACAAAATTGTTACAAGCTGCCACGAATGTCAAATTTTTCAAGGTAGAAGAAAATTGTAGCCTTTACCGCTTAAGTCAATTGAAGTAAGTGCTCCTTTTCAGCAGTGGGGTTTTAACTTCATTGGCAAGATTCATCGTACTTCTTTACTGTAGCATAAGTGGATCCTCATAGCGACAGATTACTTTACCAAATGGATTCAGGCGATTCCCACTAGATAGGCCACTGATTCAGTAATCATTTCATTTCTTGAAAACAATATTTTGTCTCATTTTGGCTGTCCAAATAAGCTAATCACTGATAATACAACAGCTTTTAAATATAAAAGAATGATTGATTTTTGTATTAAGTACCAAATTACTTTGGGGCACTCAACTGCATATTATCCACAAGGCAATGGATTGGCAGAATCCTCAAATAAATCCCTGGTCAATATTATCAAAAAGCTGCTGGAAACAAACAAGAAGAGTTGGCACAAAAGGCTAATCAATGTACTTTGGGTAGATAGAGTAAGTCAAAAGAAATCTATAGGCATGTCCCCTTTCGAGCTCGTGTATGGTGTTGACACTGTATTCCAAACCTCTCTCGTAGTCCTGGTGGTTAAACTTATGCTGGAAGCCGGCAGCGAGGATGATCATTTGCAATAGGAATCAATCAAATGATCCATTTATAGCAGACTAGAGAGGAGGTTTTCCATAACACTTTCAAGCTGCAAGAGAGAATCAAGAAGATATATGATCGAAAGGCAAAGGCAAACAAGTTTCAAATAGAAGATGTAGTACTGAAATGGGATGCAAGAAATGAAGATAAAGGTAAGCATGGAAAATTTGAGAATCTTTGGAAAGGAACTTTTAGAATTGCTGCATATTGGGGCCAAAATGCTTTCCTTTTGAAAGAAATGAGTGGAGAAGATTGTCCAGGTGGGCCAGTCAATGGTTGGTTGTTCAAACAATACTATTTTTGAAGTGTTTTTTGCTGTCATATGTATCATTGTACCTACCGGTTTGTCTAATTTCATTTCAAGTGTACGCTATTATCATTCTTTCAGTTTGGGGCCCAAGGTGAAGGCTATAAAGTTGAGGTTTGATTTCAGTTTTGGTTTGGTTTGTTTGAGTCAAGTTTTTCAGTCGATTTCAGTCTTGAAATTGAGTCAGTTGTGAGTCAGATTTCAGTCCTAAAATTGAGTCAAGAGTTTGGTTTTGGTTTGTGGAATTTATTAACTCCATAGCCCAATGGACGAAGGCATTGCATGCCTTCCTAGAGATCTGTAGTTCTTGGCACCTCCAAGAAGCTACCATCCCCATTGGAGCCATTGTTAGTGTCGGTATCTTCATCCCTCCATCAGTGATCAGCTGCATTCCATTAGGGTCATGGATCATCTAATAGTAGTGGCTTATTATACATTTTCCCTCATGTGCTGGCTTATTTTCATTCTTTTAGAACTGCTGCAGTCAAGTTTTGTCTTTAAATCTGTAAAAGTCATTTTTAGGGTTTTAGGTCTCTTTAGGTCTAGGGTTTTCATCAATAAGGTCTCAAAATGCTCAGTGATGGTCAGCAAGCACATGGGAGGTCGAATAAAGTTCCAGCAACAATAATTTTCATGATCATTCACTCAGTGATTGATTTTTCCTCAAAACAGGGTTTTGAGGAAAAACAGAGTATTTTATGTTTTTATGCATAGATCTGATGTAATTTCAATTTTTTCATATGTAAGCAACTTCAATGGCAACCCTAGTCATCTTACCAAGCTTCAGCAACTCCATCCCCTATAAGGCAAACAAAAAATCAAATCATTTAGTTCATCAAAGGCAAAAATAAAGCAAACTGTTAAAAACAGAGTTTGAAAGGCAAATGTCAAATGTAAACATTACAAAAGTCGGTTCTATGAGTGAAAAATAAAAATCTTTTGTATCTAAAGCATTTTTTCTGTTTAAAGAATTCATTTGCATCCAAAAGAGAAAGAGGAACTTAGAGCAAGGTCATGGAGGGAAAATCACAACAAACAGTTCAAGTTTTAGGGGTGCGGTGCATTGGGTCGTGGGCACGGCGCATAGAGCTGGCGCGGCACATTGGGCCACCCTCCACAGTGTAGAAAATACACTGGCGCGACGCATAGAGCAGGCGCGGTGTGTTGGGTTTGTGGCGTGGCGCATAGAGTTGCAAGCCTAATTTAACCCACAAAATTCATCCAATTGTTAAATTTGCTTGATTGCCACCTCTCCAGGTAAGTTAAACATTCTTCAAATGCCAATGAATGTGTGTCTCTAGATGTTTATGGAGATTTAGTGAGAAATTTTTCAAACCTTATGTCCTTGCAATTTTTGCTCAAAAACAAGTGCTTAAGGTTTGCAGTTTGAGTTTTTACTATCAAGTCCACTTCATCACTCCCTCACCTTTTTGATTCCCTGATTTATTTTCTAGTTTCATTAACCCATTCCCTAATCCCCATATCCCTAATTCTCATTATCCCAAACCCTAGCTACAAATTCCTAAACCCTAATTGCTATCCCAAAATATAATTACTGTCCCTAAAACCGTTCTATTCCCCAAAATCCTGTCAACAACATATCTAAAACCCCTCTTATTCTCTCCCTTCATAGTCCCTCATACATTTTCATAGATTTGGCAGCAAAATTTAAGACACCTTAAATCTATTCATACTCATCTAAAAGAAACTCAAATATCTGGCAAACATGGAATCTGATCCTTCCTATGATGGAGAGGAGGAGACACATAGTGATTCTCCTAGAGAAATGCATGCACTAAGAAGACCTCACAAGGGTGGCAAACATATATGAGAGGAACCTACTTCACTTGCCCAGCTGTAGGCCTATCCTCTTGTTGTCACATGTTTTCAGCGCCAATCCTGTTATCAGTTCTGTGAGATGGTAGAGAGAGTCCAGTACCATTATGAGTTGGCCAGGTTGTTTGTCTTCCATCTTCAAAATGGCCAAGTCACTCTAGCAGGTGTAACATTCACCTTGACAACAGAATCTATTTCTCTAGCAACTGGAATTCCTAATATCGGTGAGCAGTCAAACAAGAGGTAGCAGATTGATAGGGAACATTATGAGCCTTACATCAAGGCTGGCTATTTGAAACATCTCAACAGAGTTTTTCCTTTTCGGTATCTGAAAGACTCATATGCTCCCTTGCTGAAACTCATAATCAAGCATCTCAACTGTGAGGGTTGGTTTTCTCACCTGTATGCCTACCATATCAAATTGTTGATGCACTTCACTAAGGTGAGAATGATGAACCTCCCCTATTTTATTTGCCAAGACATTGAGAAGATGACCACCATAGTGCACAAGAAGACTCCTCAGCAGCAGTATAACAACATATATCATTTTGCACTAATCAAGATTGTTGTCATGCATCAGCTTGGTTTACAGAACATCTCATGGGAGGATTTCATTTCACATGAGCTCTTCACTGCTCCTCAAGTACCTCCAATAACGTTTCATGAGACAATTGAACCTTCACATCAGCAGGAGCTCCATGAGACACAAACCACTAGTGTGCCAGTATATGTCACCTACCAAAAGGGCACTAGAAGGTTGTTTGCAACAGCAAAGTGAGTATTATCTCCACTCGGGGTGGAAGGGGTCTCGCTTCCTCCATTAGAAGAGCAGGTACAAGACAAGGGCAAGTAGTCATTATAGGATGAGGGGCCTTCAGGGGGGAAGAGATATATTTTATTCTTATTCAAGATGATGACACCGATTTGGGCTCACAAAGCTCAAAGCTTAGAGAGATCATCTAGGAGAAATAAGCTGACATTCAGCATTTTTGCCTTAACCTACAAAGAGCCATGTGGATAGTCAAATATCTGGAGCAAAGAAACAAACAACTAGAGGATTAGCAAACCATAATGGAGCTAAGAAACATACGATAAAACCAACAAGCTGCCAAAAGGAGGAAAGTCAAGTTCACGACACTTGAGCAAGAAATCAATGCTGATCATGAGTCTTGGTTGGAGAGGACAAACATCCCCTTGGAGAGGATGTTGGAGAAGGCCATCAACAAGAAAAATATGTTGAGAAAAATGGCATATCACTATTTGTCAAGAAATATGGTGTGGTAAGCAAGAATCAAGAACTTGAAGGCCAAGTTGAAGAAGACATAAAAGAGGCAAAAAGTGCAAGATAAAATTCAGATCTTGTCCAAGGCTTCCTTGGTCCAACATAGCACTTAATGGAGGACACTCAGCCCAAATTTCAAAAAATTTGGGACACTTTTTGTAATTTTGGAAATTTTGCCTTAAAAGACAGAGTTTCCTGCCCAATGTGCCATGCCACCAGGTGCTCGCTTTTGATGGAGGCATAATTTTGAGAAAAACTCAACATATTTGGATTTGTAATGAAAACATATGCATGCTCATAAATGGCCATGAAATTTTGACAGGTTTTGGGCTTCAAAAAATGTCAAAAACACCCCAAAAATGACCTTTCTGTCCCTTTTTTGACACACAAGAAGCAATCTTGGGAAAACTTAGTTTTGGAAGGGAAAATGGAGGCGAAATTCACAAATTCTACTTGTGATGGAAATTAGACAGGTAGACCTTTCCAACATGCCCACTTGGAGCAAATTGGGACACTAGGAAGGCCTCTAAAATTAGCTACAAACAGGCGCTACACATAGGGAAATCAGCACGACGCATTGGACGAATTTTGCTCAGTTTGACCAAAAATACTTTGTTTTTCGCCTAGTTTCTTGACAATTTGACTTTGCTTCTTCTAAATGTCAAACTCATGATGTAATTTAATATGAATTGATGGATTTTGATGTAATTATGATACATTTTCACTCTTGGAGGTAGATTCATCCATCAAAAGGTAGTTTGCAACTGAATGAATCAGGTTCCTAGTTTTTAGAGGCAAGCTGTTCCATTGCCTACTTTTTAGTTCTCAATTTAGATTCTATTGGAATAGCTCCTAATCTTATGAGCTCGACCCCTAGAGGCTAGGATGAGTTTTTGGTTGCCTATATCTTGTAATTTTTCAGTCATTAGCATGGTTGGACTTTTGGGAAAGCTTGGAGCTTCATTGTATACTCATTTTAGTAGTTTGGCTAAGGAATAGACCAGTGGTTTGCAGCACTTTATGGGATTCATGTGGAATTTTTCTTTGGTATTGTATCTTCCTCTGTAATTGTAAGTCTACAAGTGTTTTATGTATGCCATATCTCTCTTTATTACGTCTTAACTAAAACAAACAAGGATAAAGGTAGAATACACTGAAAGTGCAGTGCTCTACCTAGGGTCTGTATAGTTATCTATGTTTTCAGTTGTTTGAAAAAGATCCCTGAGTTTTTTATGCCCTTTTCAACTCCTCACCTATCTAAAAGCTCTCCATCTCACTCAATTTGAAGTACCAAATCACTTGCCTACCTTGCCCCATAGAGATCTCTGCAAAACTGAGCCTCATTCCCCAGGCCCAAATATGCCTTTCACATTTGAGCCAACAAAACATCATCAAATTCAATCAAAAACCTCTGTACACATACCTAGCCTAAAATCAGTCATTACATTAGTCATTTCAAGCTTTCATTGGCCATCTTTTCTGAGATTGACAAGGAGAGAGCCCTCTCCTGACTTGGTAGGGCTAGCTACCGGGTTAAGTGTGGTTTGATGTTACCCTAGATCCTACCTTTCTTAGCCTGTGGTAGATTTAAGCCATTACACCCTTATTTCTGTAAAGTTGATTCAGTTTTGATATCCACCCATGGTCTTCACACCATGGGATTGTATGTAAAGGACTATAAATAGGTGTGTCTTAGATAGTCTATGTCAAGGTCTATGGCTACAAACAGATGGAGTCTTAGAGAGATAACACAAAGAAGTAAGTCTTAGAGGGGAAAAAGGATCTACATTTGAGAGCGTAGAGGCTTAGAGTAGTGTCTGCAGCTGAGTGTACAGACCCTTACAGCTGAGTTCCTAGGAAATATTTGAGTCCGTAACCTGGTACTCAAGATCAATAAAGAAGACTGTTGAAGAAATTCATGTGTTTTATTTGTTTACCTATGTTTTTTATGTTTGTGATATATATTGTTATGAGATAATGTCTCTATGAAATAATGATGTATTTATGCATAAATCTCCTAGATAAGTCTTATTAACTGAGTGCAATACATGTTAAGTATTTACACGAAGATCATAATACCTTATGTTATGTTTATCAGGAACTTACGTAGATCTTAGTAGATTCTGATCTAAGGATAATTTATGGTGCACATAAGTAGGTTATTCATATGTTCAGGGTCCATAAAAGCCGATCGTTGACATTTGTGGAGGTCTAGGGGCCCTCTGAAGGAAGTTACAATATCAAGCCCTAAGGGCTTATGGATATTCGCAGAGGAAGATCTAGGGTATAAAAAGACATCACGTTGATCTCTGGATGGGCAAACTTGGTTCCACCATCCCCCCATACTGCTTCGGGTGAGACTTCAGTCCCTGCTATATGGTTTGATGCTGAAAAGCCTAGTGGTGTAGGTTTTTGTTTGGCACAACTAACTCTAAACCTAGGTGACGACCCACTAAGCCAACACGCAGGAACACACACATTGCTCCACTACTAATGAGCCTAGTCAGTACCCCAATGGAGTTGCATGATTCACCTCTCTGCGCGAGAAGCCTGTCTCTTCTTTTGCCTTTCTATTTTTTAAAAAGGAATGTGCATAGGCACTTATCTATTTTTGGGGCAGAAGAGATATCTTGACTTATTGAGATCAAAAGAGGTTGATCCTTTAGAGAAGCATGTAAGATCTCTGACATAGTTTTTCTCATTTAGATTTTCCCCTTCTCCATTTCTACTAGTTGGATGAGATTGATCATGCAGAGCAAAAGATTGAGTGTAGGCATGGGGTTCCCCATACTCATTAAAAATCCATAACTCAGTAGAAGGTAGCACTTATTTCCGGAAAAAAAAAATCAAGGTACCAAGAAAACAAAAAAAACGAAAACAAAAATAATAAGCAAAGAAAACAAAGAAAAAATAATAAGTAATAAGCTGACTATGTACATGGTGTGGGGTGCGGGCTGATATACTAAAAATAGTGTTTGAGATCTTGGCCATTGACAGGCAGGTTATCAATACTCCCATCAATTTATTGAAAATAGTATGTGTGTGGGCCAAGATTCTCATGGAATGTGTATAGACCAATCCACAAGGACTGGAACATCGTATGCATGGCTTTGTCTTCATGGGGTTTATCCCATTTTAATAACAAGTCACTGACATTGAAGTTAGCTTTCCCTACAGACTTCTTGTTGAACCATCTCTTGATACGATTCTGGTGGAGTGTAAAATTTTCTTTTTCTTTCATCCTTTCTTCTTGCAGTTTGTGAAGCATGTCCATCCTATGCTTAACTATTTGGCATGGATTCCCTTGGGATTTTTGAGACAACTGAAGAGTAGGCAAGTAGATGTTGGGTAGTAGGATGGCTTCTTTCCCATAGATTAGGAAGTATGGTGAGGTATTCAAAGAGGGTTTGGGTGTTACGCAGTTAGCACATAAAGCATTCTTCAAGGCATAGTGCTAGTTGTGTTGCTCAGAGTAAATGGTCTTTTCAATTATATGGATAAGGTTTTTGTTCATGGATTCTGCAATACCGTTTCCCTCCGGGTAGTATTTATATGAGTGTTTAAGCACAATGTCATTTTGTAATGCAAATCATAAAGCTTCAAGGATGAAAATTACATTGAATTATCAAACACAAGTGATACCAGAATGCAAAAGTGTGAGATGATGTTCTGTTGGAGGAAGTTGATGACCTCCTGTTCATTCACTTTCTTGATCAGAACTTCTTCTCTCCACTGCGTGAAGTAATCAGTTGTTGTTAGAATGTAGCCGTGTTATTTCAATGACTGTGGTAAAATTTCCCCGATGATGTCCAAGCCCCATTGTTTGAATGATTCAGTCACTACAACAAAGGTCAATAGGGCTCCTTACCTTAGTATTTTGTCGGCGCATCACTGATAGACTAGAAACTTGAGGACGTAGGCGTGTTCATCCTTGAATAATGTAGGCTAGTAGAAATTGGCTCGCATAACTTTGTGTGCAGTGGTATTTCCCACGAAGTGACCCCCGACTAGTCCGTCATGCGAATCCTGCAAAACCTTCTCTGATTCATGTGCCTCCATGTACTTGAGAAAGATCCTATTGTTTTTCTTTCTATAAAGCACTTTGTCCACCATCTGATAAGATAAATCTTTGAGACACAATGCTGTCTTTTGTCTGATGGAAAAGTGAGAGGGTTTTGTGCCCTGCTCAAGGTACTGCCACAAATCTAGGTACCAAGAGTTTCTGTTTGTAGTGGGTGGTGCTCGCACTACATCATACATTTCAATTTATTTCTCCCAATTGTCGAGCTCTTCTTCTTCCTCCTGTGCATGTAATGCCTCAGTTGTGAGCCTGCAGAGACGACGACCCTTGACAATGTAACCTAGATTGATGTGAAGATCATATTCTTTCAAGCCTGTCATCCAGTTTGCAAATTTTTCACCCAACTCTTTATGTACAAGTAATTAGCGGACTGCTAGGTGAGGCATATAGACTATGCAATGGTCTTTCAACAAGGAGAGTCTGAACTTTTTCACTTCCTTGTATAATGCATGTGGTTGTTTGTCAATGGAATGGTAGTTAAGCTCAAGTCCCTGGATGCCTATGCTCATGAAGGAGATGGGATGATCGTCATTCATTTCATCCTTCTAAGCGAGTGCTGTAGTGAGTGAGTCATTAGAGGTGAAGGTGTATAGCAAGAAGTCTTTGTTGAATTATGGGTTGTAGAGTGTAGGAACTTCTTCAATAGCTTTCTTGATACATGTGAATGCATACTTTTCCCTCTTGCCCCAACTCTAAACTGCATCCTTCTTGATCATGGATTGGATTGGTTTGACAATCTGTCTATAATCTGAGATGAACTTCCGGAGGACGTTTGTCTTTCCTAAGAAGGACTGCATCGCTTTCTTGTTGGATGGGTGAGGGATCTGTGTTATAGTCTGGACCTAATCTAGATCAACCTTGATCCCACTCTTGGCAATGATGTGTCCAAGGAGGTTCCCCTTAGACACTGCAAATATGCTCTTTTTGGGGTTCAAGGAAATCCCGTATTTCTGGCATCACTTGAAAATTTTCTTCAGATGCCGTATGTGGTCTTCGCATTTTCTTAAAAACATAGTCACATCATCAAGGTACACCACTGTTCTCTGCCAAATAAGTCTCCAGAAGGAAATGTCCATGGCACACTGAAAGATTGCGCATGCATTCACAAGGCCAAATGGCATTCATCTGTATGCGAACGCACCCCACTTGGTATGGAAGGTAGTTTCTAGTCTATCAAGTTCAGCTACCAAAACCTGATTGTATCCTGAAAGCCCGTCAAGTAGAGAAAACATTTGTGCCCTAGATACTGTTTGTAAAATGTGCTCCATAGACGACATGGGGTAGTTTTCTTTTTCTAAGGCGTGGTTCAAGTTCCATAAATCAACTCACAAGCAGATTTCCTCAAACTTCTTACATATAGGAACAATATTTGAAACCCAAGTAGAATGATGAACTTTGTATATGATCTATGCATCCAACAACTTGGTGAGCTTTTTTTGTATTAGGGGTTCAAGTGAGGGATGTACTTTCCTTAGCATATGCTGATATGGTTTGGCCCCTTCCTCTATCAGAATGATGTGTTGGATTATTCACATGTCACAAGTTCTTAGATCATCATATGTCCACACGAACACATCCCGATACTATTTGAACAAGACGACAAAGGCTTGCCACTCCTACTACATGCAACACATACCGAGATTGATGAACTTCAGATATTTTTTTGTTCCCAAGTTAATCTATTCATGCATCATGGTAGAGTTGTGGGTTTTTCTATTCCTCAGCCCTTGAAAGAATTCTTGTGAGTCATAGAGATTTTCCAAAGATGCCATGGCCCAAGCGATGAGGTGGCCTTTCTTGATATACACTCCCACTCGCAAATATCAGTCGTGCTCATCTTCGTCTATTACTGCATACTCGAAGGTATCAAAGTTGGCCATGAAATGCAGTATCTATTGAACATCATCAAATACACATAAATTAGTTATGTTATTCAGGATAGATGGTCTATACAAAATTTCAATAGAAAATCTATCCCTAAGTGGCGATATTCTAGAAGTTGTGTTTTCCAAAGCATTGGCAGTTGCATTATGCATTCTTAGTACAATAGTGATATTGAATGCTTGGAAGTTAGAGATCAGTCACCATACCTATTTCTAGTAACTTTTGAGATGCAGTGATAAATAGTGAATGGTGTTACGTACCTGTCATACCACTATTTCTGAATCACCTACCACTTTGAGCGCAACCACGTTGAGGCTAATGGATTTCTGCAAGCCCAACATGAGTGCTTCATATTCAACAATGTTGTTCATGCACTCAAAGTCCAAGGAACTCGAGATTATATGCTTCTTGTTGTTTGGGTTGATGAAGACATACCCAGCTCCTGAGCCATCCTATGCCTTTGATGCGTCGAAGTACATGGTCCACAACTCGTCTGTACATGGACTGTTTAATTCGCTTGCGCTACTGCTATTGCTATTTATATTGCTATCGCTAATGTTACAATGTACTGTACATGTTTCATTTCCATCAATTGGGCAAGGAAGGAGACCCAACTGCGTGTATGGTGGGGTTGGGGTTGGCCACGCAGGATAACACCCCAGCGTTGTTTCCAAGAGGTAGTTGCCAAACATGAGCTCTGCGAAGGCCAATAGTTCATTTTCACCATTGATGGGAGTGAAATTGTGCTTTGTATATCTCTTAGATAACATTTATATTTTATTTTTTTTCCCTTGTATGGAAGCCACATATGTGACCATTCTGTAGAAAATTATTCATTCAGCTTGCTGGACCATTCTCTGTTGAGCAGTAAGCCATGCGCTTCCGGTATGTCCACTGTTAGTGTCAGCCTTTGTAGCCTTCCTCCAGTGATCAAATATGCTCTTACAAGGTGATTTTAAGGTGTCAAGGTCAAATTTTGTCATGAACCTAGAGTCTTCAAGCAAAATTTGGTCACTAGGCTTTAGGTCTAGGGTTTGTTTTCACTCTTTTCAAAGTTGTCCAAATGGCAGTCCATGTCATCATTCAGCTAAGTGTATCATCATTCAGAGGGTTTTCATCATCATGTCAAGTTACAATGGGTCATTTTACACCTTGTTCATGCTTCAGTTGCGTCTAGGTGAGTTCATTTCCCTCTCCTAGGGTTTTGAAGGCAATTTCTCTTGAATGGTCAAATCATTAGCAAAACTTGCTTCCTGATGTTTATACACCTTCCCCTATCCTTAATGTACCTTATTAAACACTTCCCATCACTGAGATTCCCCAAATTCCTCATTTTTCCACAAACCCTAGTTTCTTGCTACAACTTGGCAATTTTCTAGGCTAGGCCTGTGTTTTGCCCTTTTGGACCCCTTCCCCTCACTCGATCTCTGATATTCCACTTTCCCCTGTTTTCTAGCATCCCTCCCTACTTCCCAAAATTTCCCCAAGAATTTAGAAGCCCCTTATCCCCTTCATTTCGCTTCATTTCGACAAAATCCCTTGTTTCACACATTGGGATAAGTTTCACTCAAAAGATGTTTCTGAGAAATAAAAGATGAATTTTGGAATCCTGAGAGATTTTTTTGTCCAAAAAATGCCAAGGAAGAAAAACCTCCTTCACTTTTTACACAGGTATAATGGTTTTTGAGAAATGTCAAAAATACAATCGCCTCGGGAGAATTGATGCACCTCTGACGTGACCTTGGGAAAATCAATTTTTCTCCTAGATTGGTTGGCCCAATAACTTTCTTGATGGGTCAAAGGATAACTAGACAAAAATATCTTTCCAATGAGATATCATGAGCTCAATTTGGAGTTGAGGAAGGCATTCAAAAGTTGATTGCAACAGCACTCTGCCTTGAGGCAGCCTCATTTGGCACATTTTGACCAGTCTTGGGAGATTTGATTTTTAACAACGAAAATGAACTCAAAATTGAAACATTATAATTGGGTTGGAAAGTAGACTCGAAGACCTTTCCAACGAGCTATCCTGTACCCAATTTATACATCGGGAAGGCCTCCAGAAGCCTCCTGTAAAATGCGCTGCGCATAGAAAGTGTGCGCTGCGCATAGAGAGGTGCGTTGCGCATTGGGCCTCACTGGCCAGTGTAAATTAACAAGGGCGCTGCGCATAGAGGGGTGCGCTGCGCGTTGGGTTTGTGCACTGCACATTGGGTTACAGCAACAAGAAAACTCTGTCCATGCAACCAGATCTTACCAAATCCACTCCAAAACATGCAAGTAGGTATTTCCTTGCTGCTCAGTCAATGTTATAATGTTTGAAGTGTGTTTCAAGATGGGAAATTTGTTGTATTGGCTCTTGAAAACCGAAACCCTATGTTCATGTCAAAATCACTCCTTAAGGGTTTTTTAAAGGACATGCGGGTGGTTTTGTGAAGATTTTCCATTCTCCATTGATGAAAAACAGTCCCCTACTCATTTGTAAACTTTAGCCAACATTGCAAAGGGTACACATTACACTCTTGTCCATTTGTCAAACAGTGACTGTTATGCCAATTCATTGAAACAGAGCATTATCATTATGGCTTAGTTTGTATGATGCTTTGGTAAACATAGAAGAGTTTTGAGTATGCATTGAAGTTTGGCTCCACCACACCTATATCACTATACATATCACAGACATCTTGATACCAAAGCCATGTCAGACACAGATTCAGTTTATGAGCAGGAGGTAGAAGCTGACCGGGAGACTTGGCTTGAGAGGGTCAACATCCACTTAGAGAAGTTTTTAGCAAAGGCTAATAGAGACAAATACATGCTCCGTCACAAGAAACATCATTATTGGGCTCGCATGCATGTCAACAAAGCAAAAGTGAAGATTTTGAAAAGGAGGTTGAGCCAAGCACTAAAACGGCGAAAGAGGTAGGATCCACTTCGAGTTTTGGCCGACGCATCGTTGGCTGAGCACAATACATGATAGAGGGTCATTACTCCGAATTTGGGCAAATTCAGAGAAATTTTTGTCATTTTTGAAAATTTTGTCCTAAAAACAGGTTTTTTAGTTCAACGCGCAGCGCGCTACCCGTAATATTGGGAGGTCCAAATCACAAATGGTTTGCATTTTTGGATTTTTCATAATGAAATATACCTGATCAGCTATTTCCGAATCATTTCATCGAGATCTGGACGGTTAAAAGGCTCAAAAACACCATGAAAACCACCTTGCTGCCACCTTTTGCCACAGCAGGAAGTACCCCTGGGAGAATGCAGTTTTGAGGGGGAAGATGAGCTCCAAATGGGAAAATTACACTTGCGTTAGAAAGTAGACATCCAGGGCTTTCCAACAAGCCAACCTGAGCTCAATTTGGATGTCAGGACGTGCCTCAAAATCATCCTGAAAAGTGCGCTATGCGTAGAGATCAGTGCGCTGCGCATAGAGGAATTTGGTCAGTTTTTCACCTTCAGCTCAGAATTTCGGCCAGTAATTGTCAGTTTCACCTCTTGATGAAATTTTTGGTTTACTTTGATGTAATTTGATGTATCTAATGTAATTTTGGCACTATATTACTTGTTCTAGAAGATTCATTCACCAAAGAAGTGAAAATTTAATGAATGAATCAGTTTCCTAGCATATAGGGGTTAGTTGTTTGACTACCTAGTTTTCAGTTCCTTGTTTAGAATTGGTTGAAACTGCTCCTAGAAGGAGGAGCTCGACCCATAGAGGCTAGGGAATGGGTTAGCTTGGTCTATATTATGTAAATTTTCAGTCAGTAGTAAAGGTTGGACTCTTGGGAAGATTTTGGACACTATTGTACATATTTTGGCTAAGGGAAGATCAGAGATTTTGCAGCACCTGTTGGGATCCTTGTGGCTTTGTGTGTTGATGGTGTGTTTCTTCTATAATTGTGAGTTGTTAATGTGTATCATTTTCCTTCTTTCATCTTCTACAATTGAACAAATGAAGTGTTAAGGTAGAATACATAGATTGTTATGCTCTGCCTTTAAGTTTGTTTAATTTTCCATGTTTTCGTCAGTTTGAAGAGGATTCAAATTCTCTTTTTCCCTCTTCAAATCCTTATCATTCTGATCCATCCATATCACCCGATCAAAGGCATCAAGACTATTGCCTACCTCGCCCCAACTCGATCTCTGCAAAAATCTGACCTCAATCCCCGCACCCAAAATTGATTTTCCCTTTTCTCCAACAAAAAACCAAAAAATCTAAAACAAACCTTCCTATCTCTTTACTAGCCTAAAATTAGTATTTCTTTATTGGTCATCTCAGCCCTTTGAAAACTTGTTTGCCGAGATAGACCCGGAGAGAGCCCTCTCCTGTCCTCGTAGGGCTAGCTACGAGGTTGAGCGTGGTATGATGTTGCCTTGAGTTTTGCCTTCCTCAGCCTGAGGTGAATTTGAGCGTTAACATCCACAACAACGATGTTTATGCACTAGTGAACTCAGTGATATAGGATTTAATGCATAATGTATGGAGAATGAAGAAACCCGCAATGGTCTTCCCAAGACTCTTGGAAGACTATAAGATTATCTGCAGCTATCACAAAGCTACATGCATGTCCATACTCAATAACTAGCTATCAAAGAAAAATAGAATCATTATGTCAAGTCTCCATGTAGATTTGCTAGAGAGCACTATGCAGCTAGGTGGAAGTCACCAGTGCTGGCTCCATATCAAATCCTGCACATAGAAGAGACAAGCATAATCACAATATAAAACCTTGACAATTAATGCATGAATATACAAAAGACATATAGTGGCACATAACTAACCTACTCATGCTAAAAGGCATTGAACAAACAAATAAATGAATTATAATACCAACACCACAAAGTAGATAGTACAACTGCAATTCTATATTAATGTTGAAAGAGTGATTACAACCATCGATTGCATTAGCCTTCCCTTACCCCTCCAGCTCCTCTCTCTCTCCCTTCTTACCAACTTCTTTTTCTTAGGTCCGAGACTCTGCTAGACAATCAAGTAAGCTATCCTTTCAAATGATCTGACCTTTATCATAATAGCCCTAGCTCTACTTATGTAGCATTCGAGGTTAGGGTTGCCAAGTTTCTCCATGAGTTTCCTTAGGTAAAATCAATGATGTTGCCATTCTTTTGAGCTCTTTCCCATTTTCCTTCTTCATTAGGATTAGAAATCCCTCAAATAGGTCGAACTTTGATGTTTCCTTGCTTTTTTGAGTAGATTTAGGAGAGAATGTAGGGATATTTCTTAGTCAATTCACTCCTTTGACCTTTAGATCCTCATTAGGGTTCACTAGCATTGTCCCCGAACTAACAAGTAGAGTTACTAGGGTCACTAATGCTCCCATAGGCTTGCAGAGAAGCTTTATAAAGCATGTTGTTAGCATATAGGCAGAGTTATCTTGGAAACAAGGCTTGTGAACTTGGTCATTGCTTCAGCCATCATGTATTTCCCCTATAAGCTGATGAGGAGGTCATTTTTATGTATAACACTAAGCCATTGTGAGATATTTTGATCATCACGTCACGAAGTTCACCAATGGTTGGTACAGATGTTCGATCAATTTTGATGATATGAGCAGATTTCTTGCTCCACTGCGCATTGATCTTTTTGGCAATGGAGAATGCCATGACGTTGGTTGCCACACCAGAATCAACCAAATAGTTGTGAACATTATAGTTGAAGATTTCGAATGAAATTAGGAATTGAGGGAAAACATAATTTTCTTCTTTCATTTGGAGTGTGTTTAACACAGTCAAAAGTGATCCGGGAGGTGTGCTTGCTCCCTTGTTGATAGAGATTGTGTTGACCTTTGACGTCTATCCTAGTGTGCATAGCAAGATGTCCCACTGATGCTAGATCTTAGCCAACTTCAACAAACTGATGTTTGCATGAATTTTCTTCATGTCTTACACAATGTAGTAATCCAGAGCGGGTGGACTCACTGAGGTGTCTGGGGTAAGATTGTTATTTGTGTTGTTCAACAGAGTGTTCTGCAGTTTGCTTCTCATGGATGTACTTTTGTCTTCCACTGTCTTCCCGAGCTTGCTTTACATTTTTTTATTTTGGATGATTGGGGGATCAACCCTCCTCAGCAGTTTGATTTTCTGCTTCATTTCCCAATTATAGGGGGAGCCCCTTTAATTTTGACATTGTAGTGCTCATTCTTCTTGGGGGGTAGCTTCTTAGTGTTTTCATTATGTGTTGCTTGTGCGCACTGATACATGTTAATCACTTGCCCGGTGCTTGAGGTCTCATCAGGTTCAACATCTTCATCATCATCTGTGTCTTTTGGCTATGACTGCAAACTTATCGACATGTTTATCATTTGGTTGCATATAGAGTTTGCAACTCATTTCCATTCTAAACAAGATCCTTTCGGGTGCTTGTCTTCATGAAATGAACAAAATTCACTGTATGCGCAATCATCGACCTAGAACACTGAGTTGGAGCTTTGCGCAATTTTAGTCGAGTAGTGATTGTTACCTGATGACTCGATTCCTTGTCTTTGTCTGGACCGTCGGTTGCTTGCAAATGTGTTTGTTGATCATTTCTTCAGTTTAGACACTTGTGTTGTCAAGTTCTTGAAAAGGCGAGTAAGGGTTTCAATATCACTTGTTCATTTGTCTCTACCCTTTCTTGATGTAGCCTAGAGATTCCTACTCATGTCTCTATATTCCTTCACTCGTTCATCATCCTTGATGACTCTAATCACTCGTAGGTCCTTTTCTATAGTGATTGCCTCTTCACAATTTTCTATAAATGTTCATTTTGCAACTCGCTTGACGAATTGTGCAATGCTGGATGGCATTGCGGATGTGTAGTAGTTGACAGTGATGGAGTCATGAGGCTTCATGTCCACTACAAACTTGTACAATATGTACAAAAATCTCTAATTGAAATCTTTTATCTTTTCTTTCCCCTCCACCTTCAGGTTTCCCAATTCTTTGAGTAACATGGCTGGGGTCTTTTCATCAGGAAAATTTTCCAGAAACATATGTTTGAACATACCCCATTTTTGTATGGAGTTGATAGGAAGGCTATGTTACCATGTTGTTGCATGACCATCCAAGGCACATGGAAACAATTTACATGCAACATCATCATATCATACCTAAAGTGTCTACAACTTTTGGTATAATTTGTCTAACTAGTCTTCTTCCTGCATTATGCTGTCAGGGTCAAACTTTGTGATCATCCTCTCTGACTGCTTCAACATCTTGTTCAAAGCACCCGAGAGGGCCAATGGTCCTTGAGTCATCTATTTTAGATTTTGGTCAGCCATGTCTTCTTTCTCTTCGTTCTCCTCCTCTTCTCCAGAATATGATGGTTCCAGCTCTGAGTCTGATGGTTTGTCTCTGCCTTAGCCTCCTCTATTGCATTCCCCTCTGCCTCTTGTACCGAAGATTGAGCCCAAGATCATGAGGGTGTCTCCTTCTTCCTGTGAGAAGACAAGAGTATCCTCTCCGTTCTCAACAGCCTCTGCTAGACCTTCAAGTGTAGCAAGAATTTCTTCTTCCACTGATGATACAACAACCCTCGTGGGAGTGGTTTTTGGATTTCTTGATGCATATGGAAGATGTTGGATTCTTGGGATCAGTCTGACTGCTTTCGCAAACTGGAATGTTATGGGACAAACTGAGTGAAGGTGTTGATATTAAATTTCTTGTTTAGTCTTGGTGGGTGACAAGTAACCAACTGGAGAGTCACCCATAGGTGAGAGGGAGTGCAAGTTACTATGAAGACCAAATGATTGATGAGTGTCTATGAGATGACATACAACCATAAACAATTGGTGACCCCTCCCTCTAGCGCCAGAAATGTTGATAGTGCTGGACCTACCAACATTTAAGAGATCTCCCTGTATGACATCCCAACTAGACCTGACATTGTTTGGTGTGGGAATCCCATCCAGTATGATGGCCTGGTTGCCATTATCTTAAATATTTTTCTTATCTCTCTCTTGTTAGCATAGGAGAGTGGTCTTCTTTTTGTTTGAACATCGAGGTTCACATGCTTGGTGAGTGCTACTATTACTTGTGTCAACGTTATTTCATAACAAAGAGAGAGGGTGGGAGTGAGTCTCTAGTTGGAAGGAAGGAACTCCCAAATCTGTTAGAGACACACAAAAAAATAGGAAATGCACAGCTTCCGAAAGAGCAATCCACACAGATGTGGTAGTCACAACACACAAAGAGATATAGCACATACAACACCCAATGGTGAAGTCCGCGCAAGTGAGATGATCATTATAACAAGTTTACGTGAAAGATTTTATCTAATGTCTGGGGAGGTAACCAACATGGGAAACACAATGTTAACAACTTATACAACACATTTTCATTAATATATGTATTATAAGAATCAAATGAGTTCAATTTTTTAATACATGTTAAAGAAACATGTATTGCAGGTGTTCAAGATTAATTCTTACAAACAGTTACAACACGTGTGAAAACGTGTTGGCATGTGAGAAGACTTCTAAATTAAGAAAAAGTTCCAAGATACATCGATGCACCATACATCACTAACCCCATATGCTAGGCATTGGAGCCACTACTCACTCCTCAAAGAAAAGATTACAGACTCTCAAGGCTATGTGGGAGGAGCCAAGGTTAAAAGTCATTTGCATGTACAAATGAGGGGGTATTTATGCCCAAGGGTAAAACTGGCCCTTGTGACTATTTGACTTCCCTCATTACAGTTTCACTTATTTGACTCTTCAACTTTACATGACTCTTTGTCTGAAATGTGGATCTCTTGGACTTCCAAGTTACATTGCATTGATTTACTTCATGTTGTTGTTGGTGTGCATGTCAAGCTGCAATGCTACTAAGTGATGGATGTCCTCTTGGTTTATCACAACTTCACCTCTACATGGCAAGGTGTGTGGAGTCCTTGATGGTGATTGCGTTCGCTTGATGTTACATGTGCGCCTTGCTTCTCTTCTTGTTCTTTGGCATTCTTGACATGTTCATTTATTCACGAAAATATCTCCTTGCTTGTTCGCTCGTCCATCCACATGCAAGAACATTCTTGCATATTTTTCCATTCGTGAACACATGTTTGCATTTTTGTCCATTCATGAACACATCCTTTTTCTTGTACTCTTCTTGTTCATCCCATCCATCATCACATCATGTCTATTCATGTACCTCTACTTTTAATCCCTCATGATGAGACGACATCAAATCCATAAAGATCCTAGGCTACCGTGACACATGACCATTCTCTTTTAGATTCAAATGAAGGGGAGATGATAAGGCCTGTGAAATTGCACATGGAAAGTTTCAAGTTGGGATGCAAGATGTGGGAACTACTGGTGAAAATTGTGCAGAGGTCACTGAGAGACTAAGATGGAAAATCTAGATCAGCAGTGACTTTTCATGGGATCTAGCTCGGTTGGAGGGTAGACCTGCACAATTTCTGGAGGGAAGCAGTTTGGGAGCTAGCAGTGGGCTACAAGGCTGCTGGAGACAAAAACTATGCAATTGCTGGGAGGTTGACCTGTTGAAAACCTCTACACATTTTCTGAGTTGAAAGGGATGATGGGCTGCTGAAGGACTTACTTAAAAATCTGGGCAGTTTTCATGGTGAGCAATTGGTCGGATGACTAGATGGCTAGCTAGAAAAATTGCGCAATGTTTTAGGGGAGACATGCACGACCACTTGTTGTCTATTCAGCCTGTCTGCATAGTTTTTGCATTTAGTGGAGTGGGTAAGGTCTGCAACTTCAACAAAAATTTTTAGGGGGGTGAGTGTCGGGGTCACTGCCCATTCAAACTCTCTAGTTGACCAGCAGGAGGGTTGGTTGATCAGCTTGCAATTAGTGTAGATCGAAATGGCTTGTTGGAAACTTCTGCGTTGTTTTGGGTGAAAGTCAGTCGAGTTGATTGCAGGTGAAGGTTCAACTTTCATAGGGTCATCCAGTCATCAGAACTGTAGCAAAATGACTAGGTGTGTGAGTGAGTGAATTTGTGCATACGCGACCTTGCGAACACATAATCAACATAGCTTGGTGACAATATGCCTCCAACCATCAAGACAACTTATGCTCAAGATGACTGACCGACGGAGCGAGTGATAAGCATGACGCTTGTGATGGATCGTTGAATGACCGCAATGAGACTTGTGTGATAGTGCATGCAACTTCATGTGTGAGTGCGACGTATGTTTTCATAGAGAACACAACATGTACACATGAACTAAAAACCTTGTGCACAACTAGAGCATGGTTGCAGGCAAGGCTTGAGACCAATATGAAAAAAAGGTTTTCTGTTCAATGGTCAAGCAAGGAGGGTGAAAAGACTCAACATGAGCACATGGGGTGAGCTCGAGTGACTGCAAACATCAAGTAAAAACTCAAAGGAGGCTCCAAAATTAGATGCAGGCCAAAATTTTGGAGGTTGTTGCAGCTCTGCTACAACACATTGAGAGGGGTGGAAAATTTTATAAAAGAGTCCCCATGTGTGAGGGTACATTGCACAGGGAGATCGTCCTTAAATATTATCATATGCAACCAACTTAGGAGGAGTTCAAAAAATGAGAAAGCATGATAGGGATATCACACATGACCAAAGGAGTGAGGTCACAGGATGAAAACATGCGAGGGAAGTAATCATGTACGATCAACACAAAGGAACATCATAAGGTTGCACTTGTGTTTGAAGTTGCATGGGGAGAGTGAGGAAATTATGACCTAGCAACTCAAAGGGGTTTCAGATATAGAATGTGTGGATTTTATGTCACATGTGACAATTATAGAGGAAGTCGCATAATCACAACTCAAATGAACAGTAAAATCTCACTATAGGTCCAAAGTGTGACTACCTAACCTTAGAAATAGGGCCACAGAGAGGTTGCAAGTCATTACATGAATTTTTAGGTCTAAAATGCACCTCCTAAGAAAAATGTACAACCAAAATAAAATTTATAAGGACCAATAGGATTCAAGATGACGATGTCAACCATGGTGGATGATTCACAATTTTTGGACTAAAAAAGTAAAAAAAAAAAAAAAAATAATAAAATAATAAAACTACTTTTTCAACTTGTACATTTAACTTATCTCCCTATTGTTTTACTTACATTTCAAGTGGGAGTATTCATTAGATGAAAAATTTAATTCCTCATCCCAAGAGTACCCATTTTGCATACTTTTGATGAACCTTGCTACATGAAAAATGAGAGATAGAAGAAAAAATGTGATTGCAATCACATTTTTCATGTATTTCTCATTTTTTATGTAGTTGGGTCCATCAAAAGTATGTATCATGGGTAATCCTTCGATGAGGAATCAAATTCTGCATCCAACTAGTGTTCCTTCTTGAAATTTGAGTGAACACATAAAGCGATAATTTGAAAATGTGAGTTGAAAAAGTATTTTTTTCCTTTTTCCCTCTAATCTTTGATTATGTAATCTAATATTATTTTATTATTTCCACTATTATTTTATAATTTCATTAGGAGGCACATTTTAGACCTCAAAATTCTTGTAATGTGTATATTTAGCGCCTAGTCTGCAATCTCCAAGTGTGATTAGCAACCTAGAGGAAAAACTTAGGTTTTTAGGGTTTTAGGGTAGAATTTCTCTGAGCTTTGAAGAAACCCTAAATAGATAAGAGGGAATGAAGCCTTGAGAAACCACAAGAGATGAAATATATTTTAGAAAGTGGGGCTCAAAATTTTTGAAAAGGTCTAAATTTTGGGGTTGTTGTAGTAACTACAAGATGTGGTTATTGGTGGAAGTTTGTTAGGCCCCTATAATACTAGTGATTCCCTCATTACTATTGTCATTATATCCCTTATTGTTATTATTGTGCCCTTATTGTCCCCATATTGTTATTAGTATGCCCCATAGAAACCCACTATTGTTATTCTTGTGCCCTTATGTTATTACTTTTATGTTGGCTTGATTATATTGTGACCCCTTAGACTCCTATATATAGAAGGGAGGTTTAGTCATTTGTATCATCCAAGAATTGTTCATTTGTTTATTGTAAAGGAGGTTTCCCCCTCAAAGAGGCTGAATTCTAAGGCATTGATCTATCTTTTCTATCTTTTTGTGAGCTGGTTTCCTAAAATTTGGTATCAGAGCTTTGTATTCTAGGGTTTCGCTGCTCCAAACTGGTCATCATGGCATTTTCGCTATAACGTTTTTTTTTGTAATGGTTTAGAAGCTATTAAAAAAAACCTGTTTGAGCTAAAATAGCTATGATTTGTAGAGATATGATCTGAGGAAGTTAGGATTTTTTCATACTCCTGAATTACATTCCAAATAGGTGACCTGGGAAAAATCGTCATAACTTTTGTTTTGAGCATCAAATTGAAATTTCGTAAGAAGTTTCAGAAAGAGGATTGCCTATAGTTTTTTGTGTATCAGTTTCAGGTACCAAGGTCGAAACGGTGACACATGGCACGTTGTACAAGTTAGCTCTATTGAACTAGTCTATAATCAGGTCACAGTGGGATATTTGGCATAACGCTTCCTTGGAGAATGCAATCGTGATCAAACTTGCAGGATTAGAAAGAGGAATCAAAGGGATACTGCAGGATGATATTTTAGATATTCGATATCCACAATTACAGAGATACAACAGATTCCATATCAAGCTCTTACAAAGTGAAAAAAAGGTGTGTATTTTTTTTTTAAATTTTGCATAAGGTTGGTTTGAACAATTAGTTTGAATGAATTCAAAGGGAATAGTGAAGAATTATTAGTATTAATTAATTCCCTGAAGAAAGAAAATGGAAACACCTAGTAAGCAACCTGAAAGCTTTAGCATGACTCGTGAAGAAGAGGAAGAAATGCAACATGATATATCAAAATTACAAGAACAAGTACAACCAATTTCATTCTCACTAAATGTAAATGAAGCCAAGATGAATGGCATGGAAGCTAATATGAATGGATGGTGTGGAAGAAAATATGAATGGCATGGATGCTAAGATGAATGGCATGGATGATAATATGGAAGAATTGAAGATAAATTTGAATAAGTTGCTACAACAAATGGTCACTAATTTTGAAAGGGTAGTAAGGGAAACTCATGATGAGAACAAAAGAAATGTTAATCATGATTTCATAGACTATAATCTTGGATTGAAGACCCACAATTTTCCAAAAATCGATATGAGGAAGTTTGATGGCAAGGATCCCAGAACATGGATACTACAGATGGAGCAATTTTTCGACCTCCATAATGTGCAAAACACACAAAATGTACGTATTCCAACTTTATATTTGGAACCAAGTTAGTTTGTATGGTATGGATGGATTTTCTCTCATAAAAAAATTGTCACTTGGGCAATTTTGATGGAAGAAATGATAGCACATTATGAGGACACAAAAAGAAACTCCTTTTTTAGCCAATTGATAAATCTCAAACAAAAGGGCTCAATGATGGAGCACATTGAGGACATCCAAAAATTGAACATAAGGGTAAAATATATTCCATAGGAGCATAGGATTGATGTGTTCATAGGGGCTTTAAAGGATAATATCCAACATGAGTTTCACCTTTGGTAACCTGATTCATTGGAGAAGGCATTCAGGTTAGCAAGAAAATGGAAAGCAAAATTATGGCAACTAGGAAGCCTACCACTCACAACGATAAAGATGGAAGTGTTGGTGCCCCTAGCCTTCCACAACCTGCAAGGTTGAAACCACAACAATTGGAAGAGAAAAGAGAAAAAGGGCATTGTTACAATTGTGATAGCAAATACATTAGAGGTCATAAGTGTGCTGAGAAGAAATTATTCTACATAGATTGTAAAGAGGAGGAAGAAAAGGAACAAGAAATGTCAGAAGAAGAGGATATACTTTAGGAACAAACCCTAGATAAAGAAGAAATGAATCCGACCATATCTTGTAATGCATTGGATGGAATTACCACTCCTCAACTATCAAGATAGAAGGACATAAGAAAAAGGTAATAGTGTTGATTGATTCGGGAAGTACCCATAATTTTATTCATCGTAAGATAGCAAAGGAATTGAATTGGTTCCTATATCTAACACCAGAGTGTCATGTGATGATTGCAAGTGGAGGAACCATGGATTGCTTGGGAAAGTGTCATAATATCAAGATATCCATGGGAGAATATGGATTGAATAGCCCAATGCTTTCCATTTCAATGGGTGGTGTTGATGTTGTACTAAGAGTCCAATGGCTACAATCCTTGGGTACAATAGCTTTTAATTTTCAAGAAATTTTCATGAAATTTTACGTGGAAGGAAAGGAAGTTGAATTAATGGGTATTACAGGGAAACCGGGAAATATAATCAGCTCTAATAGTATCAAAAAGCTTCTAAAGAAGGAAAAACAAGGTGTAATTACACAATTATGTTCGCTAGAGCTTCCCACATCGAAATCATCTATTTCTCCAGATCTCGAAAAAGTCTTAGACAGTCATTCCAAGGTATTTGAGACTCCAAAAGGTCTCCCACCTATTCGTGATCATGATCATGCTATTCATTTGATTCTAGGAAGTGTTCCTCCAAACATCAGGCCATACAGATATTCCTATGCCCAAAAGAGTGAAATTGAACATATGGTTGCAGAAATCATAGAGGTTGGTATAATTCAACCTAGTCAAAGTTCTTTCTCTACTCCAGTAGTATTGGTGCACAAGAAGGATGGATCATGGCGCATGTGTCTGGATTATAGGGGAATAAACAAGCTCACTATTAAATATAAATTTCCCATTCCTATCATTGATGAATTATTGGATGAATTTCATGGATCAATTTACTTCACCAAGTTGGATCATCGTTCAGGATATCATCAAATCAGAATGAAGACTAAAGACATTCTCAAAACAACATTTAGAACTCATGAGGATCATTATGACTTTTTGGTCATGCCTTTTGGCCTTACCATTGCACCTTCTACATTTCAAGGTTTGATGAATTCCATTTTCAAACCCTTCCTTAGAAAATTTGTGTTAGTATTTTTTGATGATATACTAATCTACAACAAGTCTTGGAAGGATCATGTTGAACATGTTGACAGGGTGCTCAAAATATTGGAGGAGAAGCAATTATATGCAAAAAGCTCCAAATGTTTCTTTGGAGTACAAGAGGTGGAATATCTGGCTCATATTATATCTCAAGAAGGTGTTAAGGTAGACACTAGCAAAATTAAAGCCATTAAGCAATGGAAAATCCCCACATCCATAAAGCATCTGCAAGGATTTCTTGGGTTGATAGGATATTATCGCAAGTTTGTTAAGAATTATGGGAGAATAGCAACACCGCTAACAACATTATCGAAGAAAGATGCATTTTCATGGACTCCAGAAGCAACAAAGGCTTTCGAACTTCTTAAAGAGGCATTGTGCCAAGCACCAGTCTTAGCTACGCTGAACATCACAAAAACCTTTATTGTGGAATGTTATGCTTCATGAAATAGAATTGGTTTTGTTTTAATGCAAGATGAAAGACCCATTTCTTTCGAAAGTAGTCCAATCAAGGGAAATTATTTACACAAAGCTATTTATGAGAAGCAAATGTTGGAAATACTACATGCACTAAAGAAATGGTAACCCTACCTAATGGGAAGACACTTCAAGGTAAAAATGGATCATGATAATCTTAAATACTTTTTAGAACAAATATCATCCTTTGAAGAGCAACAAAAATGGGTCACAAAGATGTTGGGTTATGTCTTTGAAATCATCTACAAAAAAGGGAAGCAAATTTTTGTGGCAGATGCACTCTCAAGAAAGGATGAGGATATGGAAGCATTGTTGTGTGCCATTTCTATTATCCAACCAGATTGGATAAACGAAGCAATGGAGGAATGGAAGAGTGATGAAGAAGTGTGGGCACTCATTCAAAAGATACAACAAGATCCCAGTACATCTGATACATTTAGCTGGAAAAATGATTCGTTATGGTACAAAGATCATTTATACCTATGTAAGAATTCCCAACCTCAAACAAAAGATTCTTATGGAGTTGCACACTTCTCCCTTAGGAGGGCACTCAAGATTTTTAGAAACTTACCACAGGGTTAAGAAGGAATTTTTTTGGGATGGCCTTAAATTGGATATTCAAAAGTTTGTGGCAGAATGTTTGGTTTGCCAAGAAAATAAATTTGAAACAATTAAGACCCCAAGTCTATTGCAACCTTTATCCATTCCAAGCCAACGTTGGGAGGAGGTTTCAATGGATTTTATCACAGGTTTACCCAAGTCCGAACGAAAGAGTTTCATCATGGTGGTAGTTGACAGACTTACCAAGTATGCACACTTTTGTGCATTATCACATCATTTTAAAGATAGTACAATTTCTACTACATTTATGGAAACAATTCAAAAGATACATGGAAACCCAAAGATTATTGTAAGAGTCAGAGATCCCATTTTCACTGGAAATTTTTGGACAGAATTATTTTCTTATCTCGGTACTCAAGTAGCTCATAGCTCATCTTATCATCCTCAATTTGATGGGAAAACTGAGATAGTAAACAAATGTTTTGAAGGATATCTTCATTTCTTTGTATCTGATAAACATACATAATGGGTCAAATGGTTGCCTCTGGCTGAATGGTGGTATAAAAATTCCGTCCATACTGCAGAAAAAATGACCCCATTTATGGCACTTTATGGATATCATCCACCATCCATCACATCATATTTAAGAGAAAATTCTAAGGTTCAAGCAGTGGAACATCACATTGAGCATCAACAATAAGTTCTCCAACTCATAAAGGATAACTTCACGTGGCCCAGAATAGAATGAAATAACAGGCAGATCAACATTGTAGCGAAATAAGTTTTGATGTATGTGATTAGGTATTCCTACGACTACAACAATATAAGAAAATGTCCCTCAAGCAAGCTAAGAAGGATAATAGATTATCACCAATGTATTATGGTCCATACAAGGTCTTGCAAAAGATTGGTACTATGGCATACAAATTGGAGCTTCCTGCAGCTTGTTGAGTGCACCCAGTTTTCCATGTTTCATGTTTAAAGAAGGTTTTAGGTGACAAGCTCTGAGTTCAAACAATATTTTCAGAACTTGACGAGGAAGGCAAAATCATATTGGAACTGGAAGTAGTCACAGAAACAAGAACTCGATAGCTACGAAATCGATCAATTTCAGAGTATCTCATCAAGTGGAAGAACTTATCTGCTGAAGATTCCACATGGGAGGATGAGAATTTTATATGGAAGCATCCAGAACTACTCAAGCATTGAGGACAATGCTTTTCGGAAGGAGAGGGGCGTGTTAGGCTGCTATAATACTAGTGATTTCCCCATTACTATTGTCATTATATCCCATATTATTATTATTGTGCCCCTATTGTACCCATATTGTTATTAGTATGCCTCATAGAAACCCACTATTGTTATTTTTGTGCCCTTATGTTATTACTGTTATGTCGGCTTGATTATATTATGACCCCTTAGACTCCTATATATAGAAGGGAGGTTTAGTCATTTGTATCATCTGATAATTGTTCATTTGTGTAATGTAATGGAGGTTTCCCCCTCGAAGAGGCTGAATTCTAAGACGTTGATCTATCTTTTCTATCTTTTTGTGAGTCAGTTTCCTAACAAAGTTGATTTCTATGGTAGCATCCTTACATACTTAGAATTAGTATGGGGGGGCATATCATTACGACAATGGATTTACTATTGTTGCATCCCATTTTGTTGCATGGGCTATGATGAGACCAGACAACTGCATAAAAATTACATGCATCAAGTCAAGGTGAAAAGGCATGCTTCACATCCACCAAGCGATTTGTGGCATGTGATATAGAAGGGGTTCAGATCGTCTGATGGGGTCTCGACTGAGGAACATGTTTTTGTACATCAAAATCTTCTAGATAATGATCAATTTGTTCCTTTTTCCCCATGATGTATCCCATGTACATGTTCCTGATGAACATGATGTAATTCTAGTAAAAAATTCTAAAGACAATGTAAAACATCGAAATTTAACCTGCATGAGTCATTGTATTTGGGTGAAACCTATTGGGATTTCTTCCTTATTTTCCTCAAAGTCTTTATTGTGATCCTCTCCACTGGATTCAATGATTCTGTGTATAGACCATTCCTTGATGGTTATTGACGAGGATGTGGAAAATTGTCCACCTTTGGGAAACTTTCAAAGAAGATTCAAATCCGATCTTACAACAAGGATCTCTCTCCTTGAAATTTCATTGGTAGTGACCTAGAAATTATGAAACATGACCCAATTTTAGAATTGGGGCCAGTCACTATCCATTTTTCCCTCTCTCCATTGGCTGAATTTTCCATTAGCCCTATGTCTTGACAGAATGTTACCATTAGAAGAAGCGGGGCAGTAAATTTAATAGGGTTTCATACGGGGAAGAATCTTCTTTTTCCATTGCTTTTAATTTTGTGGAGGGCCAAGACTTTCTCTTTTATTCATTAACTATAGGTCATGCTTCTCGAGAGCTTACGTAACTTTCTCCCTCAAAAAACACTTCTCCATGAAGATCTTCTCTATAAACATTTGGGGATTGGCAATTGCTCAAAAATTATTATCCCTCCGGCACTTGATTCTGGTTCAATCTCCATCAGTTATCCTTTACATGAGACTATGGTGATTGGGGAAAAGGCTTGGTCATATTTTTTAAAAATTGTTCAGGTAAATGCTTTAGGGATATCTAGTGGATTAGCTACTATGTGGGATCCACAAGTGTGTAATTTCTTGGCTTATAAAAATTGTGTACATATTTTTCTGTTTGCTAGGGGTTCATCATTACATATCCATATATTAAATATATACACTCCATATGTTTCAATACAGGTATTTTGGAACCAACTAGATCATTGTTATTTGTTAAAAATTGGATCGTAATCATGGTGTGTGATTTCAATTTTATTGTGGACATGACGTAAATGCGGGGCTCGAAATGCGAGATGGACCCATTGGGGGGATACTTTAGAGACCTATTTTGGAAAAATAATTTAATGGACATATTGCTAGACCCTCTCATGCTTACATGGAAGAATCTACATTCTGGATTGGATGGTATTGCAAAGATATTGGATAGTTTCTTGGTACATGAGAACCTAGTGGTGTGGTTGGTTGTGATGTGATCTTAGGTAGGCCCTTCAGCATTATCAGAAAATGAAACAATTTTTCTCCCATGGTGTGCAGAAATCGATTGGAGGGATCAACCAATTAAATACAATCATTCCTCGTTAAAAGATAGGAAATTTGAAAAAATGCTTTAGGATACCTAGACACGGTCCAAGAAAAATATAGATATCTCTCAAATGGAAGTGGTGGTTTGGAAACTTTCTAAATCTAAAAAGCTAGTGAAATTTTGGAAAATTAAAAAAGAGGAACCATACAAGGGACTAATAAACATCTACAAATAAATGTTGGAATTATCTGATCCATTCATTCTAAATTACTTATTTGAATGAAGAAATAAAATGACCCTCGCTCATGAAGGTTGTAGACATAGGATTTTAATGCTATAGGAGGAAGAATGGTGGCTAAAAATGTGTTCCATCTCTGTTGATGGGGGTATAAAAATTCAATACTATTTCATAATTTTGCTTCAAATATGCATAGGAAAAATATCATATGGGATTTGATGGATGGAAATGGTAGGAATATATCCTCACTCAATGATCTTCATCATGAGGTTTTCTGTTTCTTTGGTAATCTGTATCAGACCAAGGAATGGTAGAATTTTCAAATAAATTGGAATACATGATCTGAAAGTCACTTATGTATGATCTTAGTTAATTAATGTAGGTATTACAGATTCATGTGCTAGTGTGCCTATGTTATATTAAGAAATAGATTGATAAGATTGTGAAATACACAGGCATTGGAAAACAGTAAGAGAAACACAACAAGCAAATGCAAAAACACAACAAATTAATAAGGAGTTCACCAATCCTCTTGGGCTAAGTCTCCTGGTCTGTCTTTCAGTGGTGGCCTTTTTTTTATTGTGTCTTTAAGAAGATTTTTTACAATGAGGAGCTCAATTTGAGTCTCTTGTAATAGATGATTCTTAGTAGGGTGGTATTTCGATTCCCCAAGCCACTAGAGTACACAGACCCCCCCTTACCAAGTCTCAACCTCAACTAGTCTTAATGGGATGAGTCCAATTTGGTACTCAGTTCCCAACCGATATCCTCACAGGGATTACTCTACCTCTCAAGCCTTCTCGGTTCTATCTACTCGATGCTACCTTAGTTCTGCAGGTTAGCTCAACTTCTGTTCTCTGCTTCTTGCCCTTCTATCTCACTGTCCCCTTTTTGTTCTTTGTCTATTCATGGCTTAAAGCCAATCTGTCCCTTGACTGTTCTCTTCCTCTTCTAACTCTTCAGATTGTCTGCCTCTATCTGCTTGGAATTCCCTGCTTCTATGTCATTGCCACCATGTAACGTTTCATAGGAGGTAGCCACTTGTCCCGTTATGAACTGAGTGCCAGCTCTTCCTCAAATGGTTGTTATTTTAGTTATGCCATGAAATGATTCATCCGCCAGCTCGTCAGTCATGTCGGACCCCAAATTTCATATGCCTCAGCCTATTCTTCCATCAAATCTAGTCCTCCATCAGGTGCAATCTTTGTCGTTTGATCTGGGGCCTACAGATCCTATGGTCATCACTTTTATCGTGCAGTTGACTTGCTTGACCATTAGCTCATGATGAGAGAGGTTTTCTCTCTCATCCATTGGACACATGTCATTCAATGTATGGCATCAATCGGTGCTTTGAAAAACTCACTTACTGCCCAAAATGCCTCTGATATTCAATCGGTTTTGGACCGCAGGACCCGCTTGTCATTTTTAGCACTTTTCCCACGGTTTTACCTATTTTTCACATGACAGAAACGGCCTTTGTTTTCTGATCTGGGCTCCCTATTTGCTAGTTTTTGCCACTGCGTGGTCTCCATGGGCCAATGGTCAGTGCGCTTTGACTGAGATTCCTCGTTGTTTCGTGCTGGCTGGAACTGCCACTGTCAAGAGGTCCTTCCTGATAGCTCATTGTTTACAAGCTTTTGGATTCTGACATAGTTTAAAATAGTCATAGAAACTCTGATAATTTTCAAGGATCCAATTCGGATCACAGCCTTCCCACTGAAAAAGATTTTGGACCACCAAAAGTTGGTTTTCAAGCATTGACTAAGTGAGGATATAGCTTTCTCACCTGTCCAATCTCTATCCATTTTGCACTGCTTGGCTTTGAACCCCTGAGCCCAATTCTAAGGTACTCAACATCTCCCCTACACGTCGTTCTCACCTTCCTATCTAGAACTGTCTCTTCCTGCAATTCATTAAGATATTCAGGTAGTAGGTCATTAATATAAGGCAATCGACTCTGCTCTTCAGGATCCTCAATTAGTGAAGGTTCAAACAATCTCAAGCTATCTGCATTTACGATTGGGTAGATGTGCGTGTAAGCTGGTAGATCAAGGCGAAAATCATTCTCACCAATTTTCTCAAGTATTTTGAAAGGTCCATACCTAATAGGCTTTAGCTTTTTACCTTCACCTTGCATCACGTCCTTGCTGATATACAGCCAGACTTGATCACCAACTTGGAAACTATGCTCCATCTGATGCTTGTCATGCCTTCCCTTGTATTTGGCCTGGCTCTTTTCTAGTTGTTCCAGTATTGCCTAGTGGATCTCTTGGATTTGTTCAATGAACCTACTTGCCCTGTCCACATCGCAGTGTCCCTCAACTATTGTGTCCTTGCCAAAGACAAAATCCATGGGAAACCTTGGTGTGAAACCAAAACAGGTCTCAAAAGGAGATCTCTATGCAGAAGAATGTTTGGCTTGGTTGTAAGCATGTTGCACAGAACACAAATGTTCATCCCAAAGCTTAGGATGTTTGCTACAATATCCTCTGAGTAATTGGATTACTGTCCTATTGACTACTTCTGTCTGTCCATCGGTTTGTGGATGGAAAGTTGTGCTTTTCTTCAGTTTGGTGTCCATCAGTTCCCACAGACTTGACAAAAACTTTCCCACAAATCTAGTATCTTGATCAAATATAATGGAAGTGGGTAATCCAAAATGAACCCTTACATGTTGAAAGAACATTTTTGAAGTGTGTTTAGATGTAATTTGTTTATTACAAGGTATCAAAATACACATTTTGTTGAACCTATCCACAACAACATATAGATAATCATGACCTTTCCTAGATTTGGACAGTCCTCCAACAAAGTCCATGGAAACACTTTCCTAAGGATGAGAAGGAACTGGTAATGGAGTGTACAAGCATAGTTTTCTATTGCTAGGCTTGCTTTTAGCACACATAGTACACCCTCTTACATATCTAGAAACTGTCTCGCTCATTTTTTGCCAATAAAAAAACCTTTGCAGCTGTGCAACTATTTTACTTACCCCAAAGTGACCTGATATTAGAGAAGTGTGTGCTTCTCGAATTATCTTTACTCTTTCATTTTCTGGAATGCATACCTTCCCACAATGATATAAGAGTTGTTCCTTAATATTATAATCCAATTCTTCTACTTGTTTGCCTTGACTTAAAGTTGCATATACATTTTTAAAGTCTATATCTTGAGCATATTGTTCAATGTAGCTCTCATGTAACACAGAATTATGCTTAAGTATAGTAGATGCATTTATAATGGGTCTAGATAACATATCTGCAACTTTATTGTGTATGCCCTTTTTATATTTGATGACTAAATGAAACTGTTGTAGAAAACCCATCCATCTATAGTGTCTTGATTGCTGCAACTTAGTTTGGGAGTGTAGAATTGAAGTGGTTGATGATCAGTATCTATTACTGTCTCTTTGCCCATTAAGTAATGTTTCCACTTTTTCACACTCTATACTAATGCACGTAATTCTTTATCTTATGTGGGATAGTTAACTACTGTAGAATTAAATATCTCAGAATGATAACATATGGGTTTACTGTGCTGTATCAACCTTGCTCCCATGGCATAGTCACTAACATCCGTTTGGATCTCAAAGGGTCTTTGAAGATTAAGCAGTGCTAGTACTGGTGTTGTACTAATATTTTCTTTCAAGGTGTCAAAGGCTTTCTATTGTTTGCCTCCCCATTGAAACACCTTGTTCAATCCTGTTAAAGCATGTAAGGGAGCTGCAATTAAGGAAAAGTTAGAAATGAACTTTCTCCAATATTGTGCTGCTCCTATGAAGCTCCTGACTTTTGTAGCAAATTTGGGTTTAGGCCAATTTACAATGACTGCCACCTTAGAGGGATTTATCTTCAATTCACCACCCCCTACTATATGTCCCAAACAATTCAAAGATGTTTTTCCAAATTCACATTTTGAGAGTTTAACATAAAGTTTTTCTCTTTTCAAAACATCTATTGTCTACTTAACATGCTTTAAATGTTATTCCCATGTTTTGCTAAATATCAGAATGTCATCCAGATATACAATATCTGAGTACATCATTCATTATTCTCATGAAAGTAGCAGGAGCATTAGTTAAGCCAAAAGGCATAACCAGCCACTCATGCAATCCCTGCTTTGTTTTGAAAGCAGTCTTCCATGCATCTTGTTCAGCAACTCTGACCTGATGATATCCACTATGCAAGTTTAGCTTGGAAAAATAAACAACTTCTTTCAATTGATCTAATAGATCATTTATGCAAGGAAGGGGATAATGATTTTTTATTGTTATCTTATTCAGTGCTCAATAATCAATGCAAATTCTCCACGAGCCATCTTTCTTTCTCACCAAAATGATTAGGGATCCACATGGTGATGTGCTAGGTCTGATGAAACCCTTCTCGAGCAACTCCTGCACCTGCTTCTTGATTTTTGCATTCTCTAAAGTGGAAAACCTGTACATTCCAATGTTAGGAAATGGCACATCTTGCTGCAAATTAATTTCATGCACTATTTCCTTTTTGGGTGGCAGACCTTTAGGTTCTTGAAACAAGATATCATACTCTGAAACAACGTTTTCTAAATCAGCTCACTATTTAGCATCACAGCCCTCAAATACATTGGTTTTATCAAGTTTCTTTTCCTTTACAACCATCAGTAAAAATTGTTTGCATGAATTTATCATTCATTTCATCTGCCCTGAGTTTATGAGAGTGTAATTATTCTTGAGCTTATGAGCTCTTACAAAGTATTCAATTCCATCTTTAACGAGTAGATACTTGTTCTCAGCTCTAGAGAAAATAGATTTTCTATCATACAAGTAAGGACTTCCTAGAACAATTCCACATATATTCAAAGGAATTATGTCTAACTCAACCTCATCTACAAATGCTAAGCCAAAAGAAAACTTGAGTTTGCATTGTATAGTCACTTGTAGTTGCGCTTTATCACTTAACCATCCTAATGGGTATGGTTTCTTTTGAGGTGTAGTCAGTAATCCCAACTTCTTTACAATTGCTTTAGAAATTAAATTTACTTGTGAGCCACTATCAAACAAAGTATCAATCTTTTCATGTTTGGAAATAACTCGAATATGGAAAAGCTCATGTCTTTTTCTCTCATTTTCTTCATCACTAGTAGATTGTGTAGAATTACTAGTAGATGCTTCAGAATTCTTACCTTTTATACCTGTGGCTACAATGGTTGTTTCATCCCCTGAGTCTGACCCCAAATATTTCTGAATAGAAGCAGTATTCTTCTTCTTTCCCTCGAACCTCTTAGGTCTTAGCTTTGGATGCAGAATCCAACAGTGCTCATCATCATGCCCATCCTTCTTACAGTGAGTGCATGAAGACTTGCTTTTTTGTGCAGTGTTTTCCTTCCTTGCTTTCCATTTCTATTTTCTTTTCTCCTTATTCCTACTTGATGTGGGTTGGGATGAACCCCCAACTTCTGGATTTCCATTCTATCCTCTAGCTTCTGGACACTTAGCTTGAGCAGATACCTCATCTATACTAGTGGGATTAAACATGAGGATAATGTGCCTCATGTAGCTGTGTAGACCACCAATGTACTTCAACAGAGTCTCAGGTTAGTCTAATGAGATTCCTAGAATCAAAGCTCTCTTCCTAAATTCTTGGGTGTAACCTTGTACACTTTTCCCTTTCAACTGATGAAGAGTTTGCCAGCTCATCATGGCTTGCTGAATGTAGGCCAGTGGATAGAACAAATTTTTGATTGCAGAAACAAATTCAATCCAGACAGAAAGAGTCTTACCATGTCTCTTCATGTCATCTTGGGTCCTGCCTTCCCACCAAACCAAGGCAGTGCCTCCAAGGTGTAGGCTGGCTAGCTAAATCTTTCTCTTATCTGAATTGATACTCTACACTCTACAATAAACATAAATTTGTCTGATCCAATTGTCGAACTTTTCTACATTCAACTCTCCATCATATATTGGTAAATCAAATTTAACATCTAGTTTAATCAAAGATGTCTTCTTTTTATGTTCAGGGCTATTAGGAGGTGTGAGAAAGCTTTCTTCTTTCCCCTTGCCTTTTGAGTGGTCATGGAGGAGAGACTCTTCTTCTCCTTTATCTTGTTTAGAGCCTGATGAGTCTTCATATTTATGTTTTCTAAAATCCTTATACATTTCCTCTACCATGGACCTTATGGCCAGGAAAATATCTATAAATTGAGGGTCTGGCCCCATAGAACCTTACTCTAACATTGTCTTCTGAGGATAGACTCTTCCAATATTAGGATTAGTTTCGACCAACTCTCCTTCTCCTAATTTGAACTTTGATCTAGTTAGCATTCTGTTAACACCCAGGTTGTTCCCTATGACTCCCAAGGGAATACGGCCGGGGTAACCACTAACCAATCTTTGGATTACAGTTTCTAGCCAAACTGTAATCAGAGAGGGCTCTCTCTTTATGATTTGTCTCTGTTTTGATAGTGTTTTAGGCTAGCTATTATTCTCAGGTTTGTTTAAGGTTTTGGTTGGATGATAATTTCAGTCAAGGTGCTTATGCATTCTCCAAAGTGTTCTAGTCCATTGGGCTATGGAGTCAGTGGTCCTTTAGTTATTTTGTGGTGCTGAGTGATTTGCTGTAGTGATGCTGCAGAGCCAGATTAGTGTCTGAGAACAACGTTTATAATAGTGATTAAGTGGAGTGTATCCAGTTAATGCAAGGTAGTGAAGAATCTTGCAGTGAACTGCTAAAGAAACACAAGGGGAATATTGTCCTAGAAGCAATTAAGAATTTCTAGGTAGTATTCATACTTTTGGAATCAATATAGACATGAGAAATTAAGAATTCATGTGCATAGTAATCCTGAAGACAAACATTTACAGTAGTAAAAATTGAGTACAAGGTGTAGCGAAACAAGTCCTGCACTATTCTTTCTTTTTACTGCTAGCTTAGTATAAGATGAGTATGATTTTGACAAACATAAATAAAACAAGAACAGAGTTTGGAGAAAACTTGTTATTTCATCAGACAACACAGGAATTCTGGATCAGCACATGGAGCATCATCCAGACATCAAATATTTCAGGAAATCACTGAGCTCATCCAGCCCTTTGTATTAGATAATTCTGAAAGTGTACAATACATTTGCCTCAGAGTGAAAATTACCAACCCCTTATGCGTTACTAAGGGGAGTATATATACAAAATTTTTACATGTAAAAAATATCAAAGAATGAGTTAATGTCTCATTTATGATAAGCCAACTTCTGGAGTGCAGTAGCTGAGGGAGTGAATGCTGTAATAACTCCTTAGTGCCTCAGCTGTCAAAAATGGTCAGAAGATATTTGGACTTTATGACTGTTAGAGTCGGCCGGGGATGCGCTGTCCAAAACTTACATAATCTTTATCCTTTGGGCTAGCTGTCACTGTCCATGTGCTGAGTCATTTTTCAGCTGCTTTTAAATGCTAACCCTTTTCTGCTGTTTGTCTTCTAGTGAGCTGGAGCTGGCAGTGACCGAGCAACTGAGGCTACCGTGGCAGAATTTGAAGCATTGCTTGCCACCAATCCTCCTTTGGCATTTGATGTCTCCGCATCTTTATTAAGGTCTCATCGGCCTCTGTATATCTATAAAAGTTGGGAGGAGTTTCAAACAGATGATTTGCCTCATTTTCAATGAAGAACAGGCTTTCAAGTTTATCATATAAGCTCTGTCCTGTGGGAGGCCCTGTTTGCTCAGACGTACTGCCAGATGCAATTATTTGATTTTCAATAGAGGTTGCCATCCTGTTGATAAATTGATCTCGGGTGATCAGTCTTCCTGTACCGCTCAGCAGGCTGGGCAGTCCCTTTGCTTGCAGCATTCCCATTTTGAGTTTATACTCATCCACCTCAGCCTGTATTTCATAACATTTCCTCTCCACAGTTTGTACATAACTTCTGAGAGTTAGCACCTTTTTAGCTGTGAGGATGGCTTCTGTTCTGTTGGTGATGCCAATGGCTGCCAGCTCATCTTTATCTTGCCCGTTCAAAAAATCTATCATTCTGTTTGCCTGCTCAGGTCTGTTTCCCAGCACTGTTTTGGCCCTCTGGATCTCTGTCTGTGCTTGGCCAATTAAATCCATTTGCTCATGGATTGTTTTGATGGACCTCCATTGTTTGGTGATGGTTTGGCCAATTTTACCCCATAGAATTCTTTTTATATCGGCCATGGCACTTTCCAGATTTAACTCTTTCTCCAAGGCCTTTATCTTTTCTTTCAGAGCTTTTATTTCTCTGCTTTGCTCTGCCACAGTCATTTTTGACTTGTCATATTTGGCATCTAATTCTGCCAGTTTGGCCTTGGCCTGTTTTATTTCATCAGCCTGCAGCTCCATTTGTTTTATGGCCTTGGTCAAGTCTTCTACACTAGTGCTGGTATCTGGAGCTGTTGTTGTTCCTGCTGCTTCTGTTGTGGGGGCCACTGCTGCCCCTGAAGTTGTTGCTGTTGTTGAAGTAGTTGGAGGAGCTTGGGAAGTGGATTCTGCCTGTTTATCTTGTAATGCTCCTTCCAGCTCTCTCTCCAAATCCCTGATCCTCTGGTCTTGCTGCATTAGGAGGTCTAATTGGTCATCGACCTGTTTTTGCTTTTGAAGCTCTGCGGTTTGAGGGTGCTCTGTGGGCTGCAGCTTCAACCTTTTCTTTAATGCATTCAGGTCATCATCTTTCTTCTTCATAAGGGCCTTCACACCCTTTGGATCACTAGGATCATGTCCAAGATCAATGATGATGTCCTCCAAAGATTTTATTCTGTTATCTTTGGCCAAGGAGGACATTCTCTCAAAATCCAACTGAGTGTTGGTATTTTTGAGTGACTCCTTTAGTTCATGGGCCATGGTTGCCCTCTCCACCAAAGTTGCATACACCATTTCTCTAGTTTGTTTGTGGAGTTCTATTTGGTCCATGGGATGGATGTCTTTGGCCATGACCTCCACCCTTGTCTTCACAAAATCTGCAGCTGATGTAGGCTGAGGTTTTGTAGGTTTGAAATGACTAAATATCATATTTTCTTCTTTAATGTCATATACAGACATTAATCTCTCTTGCTGGGCTGGTGTAGCATCTATAAATTGCTTGTAGACCTCAGCCCTCAGCAGCTCATTTTGAGCCTTTATTTGTTTGAAAGAAGCCTTGGTGCTCTTGGGCTTCTTGCTTTGTTGGGAAGAAGAGGACACCTCCAAACCAAGCTGTAAAGTTTCCTCCTGCTGAAAGGAGCTTGTACCCGTATGCTGACTGCCCTCCCTGTCTTTTCTTGCACTATCCAAGACATCTTCAGTAATGTCTTCTACCTCTGGGGAGTCTGCTCTTTGCCTTTTGGCTTCTGGCTGGTGGGAGGATCCACTAAGAGGAGTGGACTCTTCTCTATCTCTTTTTGTCCCCCTTTCCTCATGTGCTAGGGTCTATAAAATTGGGGCAGTTACTGGCTCAGTTTGTGGGGGTGGAATTTGCATTGCTAGAGCTGTTGGTAGCTCAGTTTGTGGAAGGACAGTTTTCCCTTGCTGTTGTTCTTGCTGCTCTTCCCTCTGCAGCTCACTTTGCTGTGCAGTATGCTGTTCATTTTGCTGTTCAGTTGAAGGGGCAGTCTTCACTTTCACTGCTTCCTCTTCAGCACCCATTATTCCTTTTCCTTTGTCTAAACCTGGTGCTGCTGTAGAAGGTGCTTGTGTGGCTGGTGCAGTCCTTGAGGTCGAGGTCCCTTCTCCTGCTGAATGAGACTGTTTGAAGGGTACCTGGTAAAATCGCTCGAAAAACCCGCGGGCCGAACTGTGCAGGTTCAATGTAACTGAATTTCTAACTTGTAGTGGTCGCAACTTCGAATTTGATGGCTGGAGGCAAACTTCGCGGCAAGCTGGTTAACAACGGCTGCGTCGTTTGCGCGTGAAAATGACCGCAAACGGCTAATTTGGTCGTTTATAACGATAAATTTGGAAAAAACAAGTTATTGGCGCTTTTCCGCCGATGACGTCAGCATGACGTCATAGTGGGGCCCGGGTACGGAGGTGACGTGGATGCTGAGGTGGAGGCCATCATGGCTGGACACGTCGGCGGGCAGATGCGGTGGCAGGGCTACGTGGAGGGCCACGCGGCGCAGGGGTGGGCGGCATGTGTGACGTCATAATGACGTGGGTGATGACGTGTGGGAGGGGCGGTATCGGGGAGGCGGTAAGCGGTCTCCCCGCACCGCCTTTGCTGATAAGTGGTATTGGGGAGGGGGGCTCCGAACAACCCCAGCGTTTGACACGCGTCCAGGGTACGGCGCCCAATACCGCCCTTCCCCGGACGTTAAAGGGAGGCAGGTCGGGGAGCGAAAACACCCGCCCACCGTTAGATCTGGGCGGTGGAGATCGGACGGCTGGCGGGTATTGCCGCCGGTCGCGCAGTTTCTGGGTTGGGTCCTGCCCTTATAAAATATTCAATTTAATATATATGCGTAGAACAATAGGTTTAAGGGTTTTGTGGGTTTTTCGGGTTTTTGGGTTAATTTGTGGAAAAAGGGTTTATGGTGGGTTTTAGCAGAGGGAAGGGGTTTCTGTGGAATTTCTTGACCAGAGGTGAGGTTAGGGCTTAACGAGAGGTTATTACTCCTAACCAGGGGTTAGAGTAATCCCATGACAGGGTTGAGCATAGTCCCAGGTGGACTAAAGTCTCCCTTAGACAAACCTATTTAGCTATAATGCTAAAAGGAGGATATTTATAGAATGCTTGGGGGTTTATACACCATGGTGTTATAATAGTAGGGGAAGGGGAACATAGGGGATTTAGATAATAGAAGTTAGGGGTTAATATGGGGGGAAAATGTGAATGAGGAGTGATACCACTAAGTTTGTTTGAAAACTACTTAGTTTAGGGAGTAGATCAAAATGAAAAGAATTTTAGACAAGAAATGTGGCTTTTAAAGGAATAAGAACCACCATAACACCTCAAATTCTTCTATGAGTCTCAGCTGATGAAGGGGTGTTAGTAATGAAAGTAAAAGGGGAAAAATGGGAAGTTAGACATGCTCCATTGTGTTGCTTTTCTTATCTTGACCAGCAAGATTCAGTCTGAGATGAATACCACTTCTGCAACCCCATCTACTTACCCAGCTACTTGCCTAGTATTTTTTGTTTCTTCTTGGAGGGTGCACTTGGACTTGCAAACCCTTAAGTGCCTTTTCTTTTCATTGGCCTTTTCTTTTTGATTGTCTATCTAAGGCTACCCTTATTTCTTCCAAGGGTCAGGTTAAGCAGTTGGGAACCTTAATTCTCTACCTAGCTACTTTGTCTGCCAAGATTAAACTGTTTGGACAGACTTCTTTCTCTAATCTACAACAAAAAATTGAAACATGGCCTGACCCAGCTTAGGCTGTTGGATCACCCATTGAGAAGTATGACTGCATCAACCAAATGCACATGTGTGTTCTTCTATCAGAATATGAGATCTTTGCCTTGCCAAAGTAGATCATATTGGCACTTCCCAAGCCAATCATGAAAAATGAAACCTATTGGTATAGGTAGCTAACAGTGGCTCCACTTGGGGATGGTTTTTCTTCTTGAAAGACCAAGAACAGCAGGTCAGAATGCCTTGGTCATTGATCTGTTTTTTACCAAAACTTGGAAATTCTCTTCTTGCAGTTTCAAAATTGGAGGCTACCACCTCTGTGGAATTTCTGAAACATTAAGTCCCTTTCTGCTTATTTACAGCAGCATTCTCAAACTGAGCTATTTATATGCTGAAAGAAAAATATATACAGCTGTTTATGTACAGAAGGAAAGACCCTGTTATGTGGATGGAAAGTGATCAAAATAGTGCTTCAACATCCTGCCATTTACAGGACCTTCACCTAAGTCAGTGCCATCCAAATTCTCCAAAAAATAAGTGTTATTTCCCTGTAATGCTTGAATGACAAAAGGTCCTCTCCAAAGGGAATCAAATTTGCCATGTTTTCCTTTATCTTCCCTTCTTGAATCCCACTTAAGAACTTTGTCACCTAGGTTGAAATCTTCAGCCTTAGTCCTTCTGTCAAAGGCTTTCTTCAGCTTCTCTTGAAGGATTTGAACTCTGTTATATACTTGATCTCTAGTTTGCTGTAGACATATAATTTGATTCACTCTCCTTTGCATATCATTGGGCTCAGCTTGACTTTCTTGGAGTAGTTTCATAACAGGGATCCCTAGTGAAGAAGGGAATTTGGCTTCCAATCCATAGACTAACTCATATGGGCTGACCCCAATGGATCTCTTGGTTGTTAGCCTATCTGCCCATAAGGCATTCACAAGCTTCTTATGCCAATTCTTCTTGTTTTCTTCCAACACTTTCTTTATGATGTTCACTAGGCTTTTATTTGATGATTCAACTAGGCCATTTCCTTGAGGGTAGTAAGCAGTGGAGTGGCCCAAAGTAATCTGAAATTTGTGGCAGAAGTTGACCATCTTCTTAGATCTGAAAGCAGCAGCATTGTCTGTTATTATCTTGTTGGGGCAGCCAAATCTAGACAGTATGTTATTCTCCAAGAACTGAATAATTGTTGAATCATTTGCCTGTCTACATGGAATGGCCTCAACCCATTTGGTAAAGTAGTCTGTGGCTGTGAGGATCCATCTATGTTGGCCTGAAGATGAGGGATGAATTTCTCCAATGAAATCCAAGCCCCATTGCTGAAAATGTCTTTCTGTTGCAATAGGCCTCAAGGGAAGTGGCAGCAACTTTCTTTTTCCCTCAAATGTTTGACATTTATGGAATGAGGTAGTAAAATTCTTAACATCAGAGAACAAAGTGGGCCAATAGTAACCAGCCCTGAGTATTTTATCCACAGTGGACTTCCAATACAGTGTCCACCACAGTCACCTGCATGAAATTCTTCCTTGATCTTGTTAGTCTCATTTTCAATCAAGCAGTTCAATAAGATACCCTCATGGTTTTTCCAAAGCAAATTGCCATTCATAACACAGAATCTTGAGGCTTTCATTTTCACAAACCTACACTTAGTTCTGGACAGTCCTGGGGGAGCACACAGGTTTTGTAACACATAACAGATATCAGAATACCAGGGGATTGTTCAAAGGCTACATTGATCTTTGGAGTCGCCAGCTCCGGTTCACTGTCCAGTTGATTGATGTCCAAGGCTTGGAAATTTGTTTCAGACATTAATTCGGCCAAGCCCTGCCCTTTTATCAGTTTTGTAGGTTTTATTTCAATATCAAATTCCAAAATGTTGGCAATCCATTTTCCTCTTCTACCTTCCAAGTTCTCTTGAGTACGTATGTCTTTCACAATTGTGCTTGGTACATAGGCTATAACATGGGAGTACAGGATGTAGATCCTAAAGTCTTTAATAGCTTTGACCAAGGCATATGCTTGCTTTTCCATGATCTGGTATTTCAGGGGTGCATCTCTAAGAGCTTTACTAAAGAAAGCAATGGGTTTCTCATTTCCTTGGTCATCTTTCCGTAATAAAACAACGACAATTGTGTGTTGGGAGGCAAAGGAAAATATGATAAATTCCCTATCAAATTGTGGATTTGTTAGAACTGGGGTTTGGGTGAGGGCCACCTTTATTCCTTCAAATGCTTGACTTGCTTCTACTGACCATTTTACCTTTGAATCCTTTTTAAGCATATTATTGAGTAACCTACTTAATTCGGCCAGATTTGGGATAAATCTCCTTAGAAAGTTGATTTTCCCCAAGAAGGCTTGTAATTCCTTCACATTTCTTGGATGAGGCATTTGTAAGATGGCCTGGATTCGGTCTGGATCAATCCTAATTCCATCTTTAGAGATGATGTGACCTAACAGTTTACCTTCCTCCAAACCAAACAAGGATTTTTTAGGATTTAAGGAAATCCCATATTTCCTACAAGTTATGAATATCTGTCTCAAATGTTTCAAATGTTCTTGGTCAGATTTGGAAAAAGGTGTGAGGTCATCTAGATAAATGACAAGGAAGTCATGAATCTCTTTGGCAAAAGAAATATCCATTGCCCTTCGGAATGTGGCCCCTGCATTTTTCAACCCAAAAGGCATTTTAACATATTTGAAGGTTCCCCATGGGGTTGTAAATGTTGTTTTGTCCTGATCATCAGGATGTACTAAGATCTGGTTGAAACCTGAGAATCCATCAAGTAGAGAAATTCTCGAGGCCCCCACTACTCTCTGCAAGATGTGATCCATCTTGGGTAAGGGGTAATTATCTTTCAAGGATACTTGATTTAAGTTCCTTAGATCAACACAAAGCCTTATTTCACCAGTTTTCTTTCTTGTAGGGACTAAGTTTGAAATCCACTCAGAGAATCTGATAGGTGCTATGATGCCTACCTTGAACATTTTCTGTACCTCTTGTTCCATTGCTGGGAGAAGCATAGGATTGATTCTCCTCAATTTTTGTTTAAAGGGTTTTTGGTCAGGCTTGAGAGGGATAGTATGTTGAATTATAGAGGTGTCATAGGATTTTAAATCCTCATAACTCCAAGCAAAAACATCCTGAAACTCTTTAAAAAGGTCAATGTATTTAGGCTTTTGGTCAGGAGGCAAGGATGCAGACAATTTTATTATTTTGGGTTGTGCAGCAGTCCCAATGTTGCATTCTTCAATGGCAGAGTTAAGGGGCTGCATTTTTGGTTTTCTAGGGATGTCATTTGAGTCAAAGATATCCTCTAATGGAGTTAGGCCTGTTGGAAGAAAATTGTCCTTCAGTTCTATGATTTCAGCTTCAGCATTGGCCACTTCTTCACAACTGATTTGGTGAATTTGCTGAATGTTTTCCTTGTTGAAGATAGTTGGATTCAGCATTTGTTTTGCTGTTCTAGGTGATATTGTGTGGTTAATTTGTTCAAACTGTATTTGTGATTGACTTGCTCTATCAGTGTCAATATTTAATCCTGCAAACTCTTGTTGCAGCATTAAAAAATTGTTTATTTGCATATCATCCTCAAATACTTGCCAATCTTTAACATTGTTTGGAATGGAGGGTCTGTGTTTTATCTCAGCTGTGAAACAATTGTTAGGTTCCAATGGTAATTTGCAAGTACTATAAAATGTGGCCAAACTATGAGCATGCAGATTGTGGGTTCTAGGAATTTTAGTGATTTGGAATTTAGAGAAAAAGTTTAGTACTTCAGCAACAGCAGACCTATAAGACCTTAGTCTTTTGTCATTGGTGACAAAATTTCCCTTCACTTGCTGGATAACTAAATCTGAATCTCCCATGATTGAAACCCTGGTAGCTTGCAAGAACTTTGCTAACTTGAGGCCTAGTAAAAGAGCTTCATATTCTGCCATGTTATTAGTACATCTGAAGTTTAATCTATAGGCTCTGCCTTCTGCATGACTGTTTTCTTTATTGTGTACCCAAACTCCAGCTCCTGCCCCTAATTTGTTGACCGAGCCATCAAATTCAAGGAACCATAGAATATCTTGTTGTGAAGGAGATTTAATGATCTGTTCATGGGCTGGCAATGTAAGTTGAAGCTCTGGTTTGTCATTGAGCTTGTCTTTTAGGACAGTCTCCTCACTTGATGGAACTTGTTCGCTTTCTTGAGCAGCAGCTGTGTTTAATGTTTGTTTAATCCTTGTTTCTTGGGTAGCAGTTTGCTCATTGGTGTCTTCCTCTTGTCTGAGTGTCTTGGGTTCAACCTCATTGTCTGAGAGAGTTGCATTATCATTGAAGAGAATGTATGAGTCTATGTCTGAATGGACAACATATATTGGAAAGTTTTGAGGCTTTTCTTCACTGCTGACCATGTATTTCATTAATGTTTCTCTGTATAATCTCTTTGGTTGCCCAAAAATAGTGATGGTGGCATATGACATATCTAACTGCAGGGAACCTTGAAGTTTAGCCCCCCATGACCTTGATAACAACATCCCATACTTGGGTGGGATGTCAGCAACTACAACATCCATTAATATTGTTTTATTTGGATATTGGACAAGTGAGACACAGAGGTCTTTGATCAGGCCTAAGCACTTGACTTGGCTGGAATCAAAGGAGAATAAGTCCTTATATGGTCTTGTAATATCCAGGTTTAGTCTCTCCATGACTGATTTGGGCATCAGGTTGTGAGAGGCACCTGAGTCAAACATTGCATTGTGTAATATCTTGTCATGAACATGCAGGCTGACATAGAAAGGTAAAATGCCTATACCTGCTGTCTTTCCATCCACCTCTGGGCCGAAAAGTAATTCTGGGGTATCATCCAACACATTAACATCATCTTTGTTGCTAGTAAGTTGGAGGGATTTCCTGATTTGTTGTTTGTAGATGTTGTGTTTGGCCAATTCCGAGAGAGGAATTGCTATCTTCAATTTACTAATTTCAGTTTCTAGGTCAAAGGGTTTTTCGGATTGGGTCTTTTGGCTGTGGATAACATTTCTTTCCTTGTTCACTAACTCTTCTTCTTGATTCTTGTCCTGATTTTGAGGCTTGTCCTTCTTGCTCATCTCTTGAGGGGTGACACTTGGGTTAGGGTGCAAGGGTGATGCATCCATGGGCTGCTGTTTTGAAGAAGCTGGTTCAGTGACTTCTTCAATGGTTACTTCTTTTGTAAGCGAATCTGTTGGGTCATTTGGCTCTGTAACTATGGCTCTTTTGGGCTGCTGATTATCTTTTGTCCTTTCAGGCTGTGTTACATTTACAGTTCTGCTCCTTAACTTGTATTGTTTATGGACTTCATAAACAGCTGTGTCATAGCCTTGTTTAAAGTCAAAGGACTCACCTGATTTGGTTTGGAACAGCTTGATTTCATCATTCTCATGATCTTCTTGTGTTAAGAAGACTTGACTTTCACCATCTAGACCCATTAAATTAATCTGAGAATCTTCATTGGGTTCACCTGATGTGGAAGTTTCAGCATAGTTTTCTTGGAAAGGGGGTCTTATGTCTGGGTCAGAACTGGCCTTGCCAACGTTTGGATTTTGAGTTCTTCTAAAATTTGGATTCCTAGGAGGGTTGTTTTGTGGTGCTTCCCATGATGACTTTCTCTCAACTGATTCCACTCTTTCACCCAATCTCTTCATACCATTGAGTATTGCATCTAGCTTTTGATCAAAAGCTGAGGGTTCTTCTTTGAAGATATTTCTCTTTTCCAACCTTGCTCTGTTTCTTTTGGCAATCAGGTTAGCTTCCACTGTGACAGCAACCTTTTGGGCCTCTGCAAGGGTTTGAGGGTCTCTTTCCTTTAACTGATAGGCCATGTCAGGGTCAAAACCATCAGGGAATTTGTACAAAGCTAAATCAGGAGGGGGTCTTAAATTTTGTGGGATTGCGTTATATACATTGTTGAATCTTGCACAATACTCCAAAACAGTCTCTTGGGGACCTCTTTTGATAGTGTCATATTCCCCAAGTATGTGCAGAGGATCTTTCTTTTTCTCCCACCTGTTAGTAAAGGCTTGATACAACTCATCAGGAGTTGTGATGGAATTTGCATTCAGGGATCTAAACCAAGTTCTTACATCCCCAGTTAGGCTTTGAACAAACATCCTCATTCTCACACTGTCATCATCTATTTCATAGGTCTCAAAATGGTCTTGCATCCTTTTGGCATGCTGAACAGCTGTCAAAGGGCCAGTGGGGTCAAAATATGAGATTTTGGTTTGGTAGTCTTGGGGTAGAGCTGCAGCATTAGCTGGTATTTGCAAGGGTGCATATCTGTTAGCCATATTCACAAGGTTTAAGGGGTTGACAGGGATGAATGGGACCGGGGTGACTGGTATAACAGGGTTAATGGGGGGGGTAGAAACTAGGATATTGGTTAAAGGAGTATGTGCAGTGAATGAAGATGTGAGAGGAGGGCTTTGAGATGTGGATGGTGAACTAGGGGAATTGGGGTTGGATCGGAATAGAAATTTGACTGCAGTTGGAATAGGATTAGGATAAATTGCTTCAGGACTCAAGTCAGCAGCATTCTCCGGTCCTTGTTGCTTCCTAGTGATTTTGGGGATTATATTGGGGTTTTCAAAAGGAGTTGGAGGATTGGGGTCAGGGTTTGACCTTGTATACCTCGGATTCCTCTTGGGAGCCAGCTTCTGAACTTTGTTTTTTGAGTTTTTAGGAAATTTTTATATCTGCAAGGACTGGATAAGATTTCGGAATGGCTATATATATTTCAAAGCTAATATGAGGATTGACTAAAGCAGCTCTTCCCTAAAGCTGTTACTGTAAAACAGTAACAGTTTTGAAGGCCTCTTGGCTGATATTCAGGTTTCACCTGTAGCTTTGGGAGATATATAGAAATTAGAAAATTCTAAAGACTCCCCAGTGGAGTCGCCAATTATGGTGTACACCCAGGTTGTTCACTATGACTCCCAAGGGAATACGGCCGGGGTAACCACTAACCAATCTTTGGATTACAGTTTCTAGCCAAACTGTAATCAGAGAGGGCTCTCTCTTTATGATTTGTCTCTATTTTGATAGTGTTTTAGGCTAGCTATTATGCTCAGGTTTGTTTAAGGTTTTGGTTGGATGATAATTTCAGTCAAGGTGCTTATGCATTCTCCAAAGTGTTCTAGTTCATTGGGCTATGGAGTCAGTGGTCCTTTAGTTATTTTGAGGTGCTGAGTGATTTGCTGTAGTGATGCTGCAGAGCCAGATTAGTGTCTGAGAACAACGTTTATAATAGTGATTAAGTGGAGTGTATCCAGTTAATGCAAGGCAGTGAAGAATCTTGCAGTGAACTGCTAAAGAAACACAAGGGGAATATTGTCCTAGAAGCAATTAAGAATTTCTAGGTAGTATTCATACTTTTGGAATCAATATAGACATGAGCAATTAAGAATTCATGTGCATAGTAATCCTGAAAACAGACATTTACAGTAGTAAAAATTGAGTACAAGGTGTAGCAAAACAAGTCCTGCACTATTCTTTCTTTTTACTGCTAGCTTAGTATAAGATGAGTATGATTTTGACAAACATAAATAAAACAAGAACAGAGTTTGGAGAAAACTTGTTATTTCATCAGACAGCACAGGAATTCTGCATCAGCACATGGAGCATCATCCAGACATCAAATATTTCAGGAAATCACTGAGCTCATCCAGCCCTTTGTATTAGATAATTCTGAAAGTGTACAATACATTTGCCTCAGAGTGAAAATTACCAACCCCTTATGCGTTACTAAGGGGAGTATATATACAAAATTTTTACATGTAAAAAATATCAAAGAATGAGTTAATGTCTCATTTATGATAAGCCAACTTCTAGAGCGTAGTAGCTGAGGGAGTGAATGCTGTAATAACTCCTTAGTGCCTCAGCTGTCAAAAATGGTCAGAAGATATTTGGACTTTATGACTGTTAGAGTCGGCTGGGGATGCGCTGTCCAAAACTTACATAATCTTTATCCTTTGGGATAGCTGTCGCTGTCCATGTGCTGAGTCATTTTTCAGCTGCGTTTAAATGCTAACCCTTTTCTGCTGTTTGTCTTCTAGTGAGCTGGAGCTGGCAGTGACCGAGCAACTGAGGCTACCGTGGCAGAATTTGAAGCATTGCTTGCCACCAATCCTCCTTTGGCATTTGATGTCTCCGCATCTTTATTAAGGTCTCATCGACCTCTGTATATCTATAAAAGTTGGGAGGAGTTTCAAACAGATGATTTGCCTCATTTTCAATGAAGAACATGCTTTCAAGTTTATCATATAAGCTCTGTCCTGTGGGAGGCCCTGTTTGCTCAGACGTACTGCCAGATGCAATTATTTGATTTTCAATAGAGGTTGCCATCCTGTTGATAAATTGATCTTGGGTGATCAGTCTTCTTGTACCGCTCAGCAGGCTGGGCAGTCCCTTTGCTTGCAGCATTCCCATTTTGAGTTTATACTCATCCACCTCAGCCTGTATTTCATAACATTTCCTCTCCACAGTTTGTACATAACTTCTGAGAGTTAGCACCTTTTTAGCTGTGAGGATGGCTTCTGTTCTGTTGGTGATGCCAATGGCTGCCAGCTCATTGCCCGTTCAAAAAATCTATCATTCTGTTTGCCTGCTCAGGTCTGTTTCCCAACACTGTTTTGGCCCTTTGGATCTCTGTCTGTGCTTGGCCAATTAAATCCATTTGCTCATGGATTGTTTTGATGGACCTCCATTGTTTGGTGATGGTTTGGCCAATTTTACACCATAGAATTCTTTTTATATCGGCCATGGCACTTTCCATATTTAACTCTTTCTCCAAGGCCTTTATCTTTTCTTTCAGAGCTTTTATTTCTCTGCTTTGCTCTGCCACAGTCATTTTTGACTTGTCATATTTGGCATCTAATTCTGCCAGTTTGGCCTTGGCCTGTTTTATTTCATCAGCCTGCAGCTCCATTTGTTTTATGGCCTTGGTCAAGTCTTCTACACTAGTGCTGGTATCTGGAGCTGTTGTTGTTCCTGCTGCTTCTGTTGTGGGGGCCACTGCTGCCCCTGAAGTTGTTTCTGTTGTTGAAGTAGTTGGAGGAGCTTGGGAAGTGGATTCTGCCTGTTTATCTTGTAATGCTCCTTCCAGCTCTCTCTCCAAATCCCTAATCCTCTGGTCTTGCTGCATTAGGAGGTCTAATTGGTCATCGACCTGTTTTTGCTTTTGAAGCTCTGCGGTTTGAGGGTGCTCTGTGGGCTGCAGCTTCAACCTTTTCTTTAATGCATTCAGGTCATCATCTTTCTTCTTCATAAGGGCCTTCACACCCTTTGGATCACTAGGATCATGTCCAAGATCAATGATGATGTCCTCCAAAGATTTTATTCTGTTATCTTTGGCCAGGGAGGACATTCTCTCAAAATCCAACTGAGTGTTGGTATTTTTGAGTGACTCCTTTAGTTCATGGGCCATGGTTGCCCTCTCCACCAAAGTTGCATACACCATTTCTCCAGTTTGTTTGTGGAGTTCTATTTGGTCCATGGGATGGATGTCTTTGGCCATGACCTCCACCCTTGTCTTCACAAAATCTGCAGCTGATGTAGGTTGAGGTTTTGTAGGTTTGAAATGACTAAATATCATTTTTTCTTCTTTAATGTCATATACAGACATTAATCTCTCTTGCTGGGCTGGTGTAGCATCTATAAATTGCTTGTAGACCTCAGCCCTCAGCAGCTCATTTTGAGCCTTTATTTGTTTGAAAGAAGCCTTGGTGCTCTTGGGCTTCTTGCTTTGTTGGGAAGAAGAGGACACCTCCAAACCGAGCTGTAAAGTTTGCTCCTGCTGAAAGGAGCTTGTACCTGTATGCTGACTGCCCTCCCTGTCTTTTCTTGCACTGTCCAAGACATCTTCAGTAATGTCTTCTACCTCTGGGGAGTCTGCTCTTTGCCTTTTGGCTTCTGGCTGGTGGGAGGATCCACTGAGAGGAGTGGACTCTTCTCTATCTCTTTTTATCCCCCTTTCCTCATGTGCTGGGGTCTGTAAAATTGGGGCAGTTACTGGCTCAGTTTGTGGGGGTGAAATTTGCATTGCTGGAGCTGCTGGTAGCTCAGTTTGTGGAAGGACAGTTTGCCCTTGCTGTTGTTCTTGCTGCTCTTCCCTCTGCAGCTCACTTTGCTGTGCAATATGCTGTTCTTTTTGCTGTTCAGTTGAAGGGGCAGTCTTCACTTTCACTGCTTCCTCTTCAGCACCCATTATTCCTTTTCCTTTGTCTAAACCTGGTGCTGCTGTAGAAGGTGCTTGTGTGGCTGGTGCAGTCCTTGAGGTCGAGGTCCCTTCTCCTGCTGAATGAGACCGTTTGAAGGGCACCTGGTAAAATCGCTCGAAAAACCTGCGGGCCGAACTGTGTAGGTTCAATGTAGCTGAATTTCTACCTTGTAGCGGTCACAACTTTCGAATTTGATGGCTGGAGGCAAACTTCGCGGCAAGCTGGTTAATAATGGCTGCGTCGTTTGCGCGTGAAAATGACCGCAAACGGCTAATTTGGTCGTTTATAACGATAAATTTGGAAAAAAAAAGTTATTGGGGCTTTTTCGCCGATGACGTCAGCATGACGTCATAGTGGGGCTCGGGTACGGAGGTGACGTGGATGCTGAGGTGGAGGCCATCATGGCTGGACACGTCGGCGGGTAGATGCGGTGGCAGGGCTACGTGGGGGGCCACGCGGCGCGGGGGTGGGCGGCATGTGTGACGTCACAATGACGTGGGTGATGACGTGTGGGAGGGGCGGTATCGGGGAGGCGGTAAGCGGTCTCCCCGCAGCGCCTTTGCTGATAAGTGTTATTGGGGAGGGGGGCTCCGAACAACCCCAACGTTTGACACGCGTCCAGGGTACGACGCCCAATACCGCCCTTCCACGGACGTTAAAGGGAGGCAGGTCGGGGAGCGAAAACACCCGCCCACCGTAAGATCTGGGCGGTGGAGATCAGACGGCTGGCGGGTATTGCCGCCGGTCGCGCAGTTTCTGGGTTGGGTCACGCCCTTATAAAATATTCAATTTAATATATATGCGCAGAACAATAGGTTTAAGGGTTTTGTGGGTTTTTCGGGTTTTTGGGTTAATTTGTGGAAAAAAGGGTTTATGGTGGGTTTTAGCAGAGGGAAGGGGTTTCTGTGGAATTTCTTGAGCAGAGGTGAGGTTAGGGCTTAAGGAGAGGTTATTACTCCTAACCAGGGGTTAGAGTAATCCCATGACAGGGTTGAACATAGTCCCAAGTGGACTAAAGTCTCCCTTAGACAAACCTATTTAGCTATAATGCTAAAAGGAGGATATTTATAGAATGCTTGGGGGTTTATACACCATGGTGTTATAATAGTAGGGGAAGGGGGACATAGGGGATTTAGATAAGAGAAGTTAGGGGTTAATATGGGGGGGAAATGTGAATGAGGAGGGATACCACTAAGTTTGTTTGAAAACTACTTAGTTTAGGGAGTAGATCAAAATGAAAAGAATTTTAGACAAGAAATGTGGCTTTTAAAGGATTAAGAACCACCATAACACCTCAAATTCTTCTATGAGTCTCAGCTGATGAAGGGGTGTTAGTAATGAAAGTAAAAGGGGAAAAATGGGAAGTTAGACATGCTCCATTGTGTTGCTTTTCTTATCTTGACCAGCAAGATTCAGTCTGAGATGAATACCACTTCTGCAACCCCATCTACTTACCCAGCTACTTGCCTAGCATTTTTTGTTTCTTCTTGGAGGGTGCACTTGGACTTGCAGACCCTTAAGTGCCTTTTCTTTTCATTGGCCTTTTCTTTTTGATTGTCTATCTAAGGCTACCCTTATTTCTTCCAAGGCCCCAGGTTAAGCAGTTGGGAACCTTAATTCTCTACCTAGCTACTTTGTCTGCCAAGATTAAACTGTTTGGACAGACTTCTTTCTCTAATCTACAACAAAAAATTGAAACATGGCCTGACCCAGCTTAGGCTGTTGGATCACCCATTGAGAAGTATGACTGCATCAACCAAATGCACATGTGTGTTCTTCTATCAGAATATGAGATCTTTGCCTTGCCAAAGTAGATCATATTGGAACTTCCCAAGCCAATCATGAAAAATGAAACCTATTGGTATAGGTAGCTAACACATTCAACAACTAAATCCAGCACAAGCTTGTCTAACCTTAACAACCTATAGCTCTGATACCACTTGATCTAAAAATCACTTATGTATGATCTCAGTTAATTAATGTAGGTATTATAGACTCATGTGCTGGTGTGCCTATGTTATTTTAAGCAACGGATCGATAAGATTGTGAAATACGCAGGCATTGAAAAACAATAAGAGAAACACAACAAGAAAATGCAAAAACACAACAAATTAATAAGGAGTTCACCCAATCCTCCTATGCTACTTCTCCTGGTCTAGCTTTCATTGGTGTCCTTTTTTTTATTATTATCTCTTTAAGTAGCGTTTTTACAATGAGGAGCTTAATTTGAGTCTCCTGTAATAGATGATGCTTAGTAGGGTGGTACTTGGATTCCCCAAGCCACTAGAGTACATAGACTCCCCCTTACCAAGTCTCGACCTCAACTAGTCTTAATGGGATGAGTCCAAATTGGTATTCAGTTCCCAACCGATATCCTCATAGGGATTGCTTGAACATCTCAAGCCTTCTCAGTTCTATTTGCTCGATGTTGCCTTAGCTTTGCAGGTTAGCTCAACTTCTGTTCTCTGCTTATTGCTCTTCTATCTCACTATCCTCTTTCTATTCTTTGTTTGTTCATGGCTTAAAGCCAATCCATCCCTTAACTATTCGCTTCCTCTTCTGGAACTTTGGATCACCTGCCTCTATCTGCTTGGAATTCCCTGCTTTTGTGTCATCGCCACTGTGTAACATTTCACGGGATGTGGCCACTTGTCTCCTTACGAACTGAGCACCAGCTCTTCCTCAAACGGTCGTTATTTCGGTTATGCTGTGAAATGATTCATTCGCTAGCTCATCAGTCATGTCAGACCCCAAATTTCATATGCCTTAGCCTATTCTTCCATCAAATATGGTCCTCCATCAGGTGCAATCTCCACCATTTGATCTTGGGCCTCCAGATCCTACAGTCATCGCTTTTATCATGCGGTTGACTTGCTCGACCATTAGCCCGCGATGAGAGTGGTTTTCTCTCTCATCCATAGGACACATGTCATTCAATGTATGGCATCACTCGGTCCTCTGACAAACCCGCTTACCGCTCGAGATGCCTTCAATATTCCACCGGTTTTGGAGTGCGGGACCTGCCTGTCAGTTTTAGCACTTTTCCCACGGTTTTACCTACATTTCACATGACCAGGTGCCGAGGCTTTTCCTTCTATGATGTTTTTATCTTGCGATGTGCACTAATCATGCATCAGAAACGGCCTTTGTTTTCTAATCTGGACTCCCTATTTTCTAGTTTGTGCCAGTGCGCGGTCTCCATGGGCCAACAGTCAGTGCACTTTGACCAAGGGTCCTCGTTGTTCTGTGCTGGCTGCAACTACCACTATCTAGAGGTCCTTTCTGATAGCTCATTGTTTACAAGATTTTGGAGTCTGACATAGTTTAAAATAGTCATAGAAACTCTGATAATTTTTAAGGATCCAATTCGGATCAATACATGTAGGTAAATCCATAGAAGTTCACTAATGACTACAACAAAAATATTCAGCAATTGATCACTTTGGAGGAATTGATAGTGGTTTTAATTTATTTTACCAAAGATAAAAGCCAAAGGCTGGATGAGTGGTTAGTTGAATTATTCATACATTTCTTTGACCTCATGGGTTCAGTCATTTTACAAATGATGGAAGAATCAAGGATTATATGGAAAATATATAGTGCTTTAAATTCCACCTTCATTGAATTGATCCCAAGAGCTTCAAATTCTACAACTTTCACGGATTACAGGATTATTTCACTATGCAAAATACTATGCAAGATGATTTCTAATATCATTATAACTATGATTAAAGCCACATTATCAAAATTCATATCACGCTAGTAATTTGGGTTCTTAGAACATCGATTAATCGAGGACAAGGTGGTGATTACATAGGAATTCTTAAATTACATCAAGGTAAAAAAATTAATGTGTTCCTATTGAAATTAGACTTAATTAAGGCATATCACTATGTCGACTAGGATTATTTGAGAATGGTTCTACATAATATTGGCCTACCTTTTATTGTCGTTGATTGGATTATGGTGTGTATCACTTTATTAAATTTCATGATTTTGATAAATGGGGCTCCATCGTATTTGCTTAAAGAATCTTGTGGACTCAAGAAGGGATGTTCTCACTCCCCACTCTTATTTATTCTAGTCATCGATGCTTTGATTAGGAGGATCTTGAAGGCCCACTCTAGTGTTCTTTTTTGAGGTATTAGATCACAAGGAATATTTCCATTACCCATATTTTTTTTGGATGATCTTTTAATCATGGGTGAGGTATGTATTGTTGAATGGAATACATTACATTAGATTATATACTCCTTCAGTGATTCTTTAGGTCTCTACTTAAGTAAGATAAAATATTTACTAGCTATTATGTCTGTGGTTGAGGCATCGACACTACTGATTGCAAATTTATTTGAGGTTGAGGTTGTTTCGATGGATAATAGATTCAAGTATATGAGTTTCTTTCTTAAACCTAATAAATATTGTATAAGAGGCTGGAGTTGGTTGATGGATAAATTTGAAAAGAGGATGTGATTATCATCACACAAGTGGCTCACTTTGGGTGGCAGGTTGGTCCTCATTTAGTTGGTCCTAAAGAGAAATGTTGTGTATTGGATGCATCTCTATTTCTTACCAAAAAATATCCGTATGTGAATTAATGCATATACATATCCAATTTTTTATTGGATCGATCTAGGGATGAAAAAATGCATCATGTGTGTTTGGAAGTAATCTATATGAGGAAGGTAGATGAGGGATGGTGTTTAAAAAGTATAGAAAATTTTAGATGGGCTTTGTTGGTGAAGTGTTTATGTCCCACATTAAATGGAAATGGAATATGGAAGAGGATAATTAAAAAAAAAATTTGAAATCACTGTCTTTGAGGTCATGGTTAAAGAATGGGGCCAAGGTTCCTTACTCGACATCATACATATGGAACAATTTGATGAAAGTAAAGTAATGATTGTTTGGGAATATGATGTGGGAGATTGAATCGGTAACTTTGGTGGAGATTCAAATGGATCCCATTAGGGGTTTTATTCGGGATCATTCTTTTCCAGTGCATCTCATTTGGTATTTACATAATATTGGTTTTTACTTTTAATATCAAATTAGTTAAATGTTGAACCTTAGGAGTTTTATGTCCTACGTGCTTTTGATCTTGGGACCTTGGCTTATCCCAGGATTTGGATGTTACATGGGATAAATATCTATATAATTTTTCTAAGGCTAGTATATCTCTAACTGAGGAGGTGGAAAAATTCATTTGGGATGGAAAAACTAAAAGAAGGATAAATCATGGTAAAGGAGGGATATAGATATATCACTCTTGCTCATCATTTAGTCGCAAATCCTAGGTAGCTACAAAAAAATTGGAAGTGGAACTTTCCCCTTAAACATAACTACTTTAGTTGGTCGACATGGAAAACTAAGATCCTAACATCGGAAAAAACATGTAGGAGGAGGTTCAATGTGTCAATGAGATTTTTTTATGTGTGAATCAGAATATGAGGATGCATTCCACCCTTTTCTATATTATCCTTCCATGTTCTCCATTTGGCGCAGTGTTTTCGATATCTATAGATTGGAAAAACACTTATGTGGATGCATGTTTTTAAGATTGTTACTCATGATATAAGGCACTTCACACACTATCGTACATTTTCTGGGGAATTTGGAGCTGTAAAAATGCAAGGGTATTAGAGGGGTCTTTGTTGTACATTAAGAAGATGTGCATTAATATTGGTACTTACTACAATGAAATTGAGCTAGCGAAGGAAAAGGAATCAACAAGATTGATACAACAGTTAAATATTTGGAGAAGTTTTTTTGTGAGGTTCTTTGATGGGGTGACCTACAATGATAGTTTTGGTAGTGGGGTTTATATAGTTCTAATACTAGGAACATTTTTTCATTTTTCCTAGAATAGTGGGTCAAGTTCAAATACCTATGTGGTGATAATTACCCTTTGGGGGGTCCTATTTTGTGCAAAGTGGCTATCCATCGAAAAAATCGATGGGTAGAATGACTTAAAGGTGGCCATAGATTGGGTTTCGATTCATTCATCTTTCAAACATCCTATGGTCATTAATTGGATGAAGAGAACTAAAATGATGATGGGTCATTTATGTGGACTAAAATTTGCACACACACACACAGACACATAGATATATATATCGATATATATATATATATATATATATATATATATATATATATATATATATATGTGTGTATGTATGTATGGAGAAAAATACATTGGATGATACATTAGCAAAAGAGGGACACTCCAAACTACCTAGGGAGATTGTTTACAATGCTTATTGTAATGAAAAAATCCATAGGTCGGGTAAATACATATCACTTAGTCTCTATACTACTAATATGGTTTCTTTGTTTTCTTCTTCCTTGCTTATTTTTTTAAAAGCTATGTGATGATGGGAATATATTCAAATATATGGATAAAATATATTTAGAGATACATAAAATATGGTATGTGTTTTACATTTATTTTGTGAGCATTTTCCTATGATAGTGTTGTCGTTGGCCTTCCATAAAAATTTCCCATGCTAATTTTGGAGCCTACATCAACTACATCAAATGTCGTTTCAAGCCCCCTTGTGTCTTCAAGTTGTCTTGTCCTAGTCTCAAATCCTCCTAAGTCAATGCTTCCTAAGAATCGACACTTGACCATTAGAAGTGCTTGAGTTAGTTATTCCATGGTCATGTGAACTCATGATATTTCTTGACTTAGAAAACTTCCGTTCTTGCCATGCACACACTCAAAAAACATTCAAAAGTATCGAAAAAGAAAATAAAAGCAATAAAATAACTCAAAAAAGAAAAAGTGCACTCCAAGTTGGTGAAGACATGCTCTCAACATGAGCACACTCCTTCGGGCCAAAGAAGTGAAACCTCCTTGAGCACAATCCTTCGTATTGAGTAAGTGTGCCCTCCATGAGTGCATTTCTTCATGTTGAAGACATGCACCCTTATTAGATGCATGCATGATACATCTTGTTGCATGTGGGGGCACTCCTAAAAAGTAGGAGCCTTCTTAACTTTTGTTAACTAACCCTTCATGTGACGAAAAGTGGCGATCATGCCTGGATAAATTTTTCATGTAAATTCCTTTATCAACTTAAGTAATCATTATTTTTCATAATCATTCCATTTGAGTCATGCATGACTAGGAATAGAGAGTCACTTCATCAACAGGTGCTACAAGTAACTTTTGCATGTCGAATCACTGCATTGCCTTTCATGATTTCACTATCGTTCTTGCTTTTCTTTCTTTTGATTCTTTGTTTTTTAGTTTCTTTACTATAGTTTATGCTCAATGTCCTTGTTGTAAGTGTTAATATGTTGTTTCAAGAATAAAATCTTCGCATTCTTTAACTTTCCATATTCCACCATGAGTGCGATAACAAGTATATAGCCTTTGAAATATTTATTTTCCTCATCCTATCATAAAATCCCATTGTTTAAATTTATTCTGAAGCTTTTAACAGGTTGAGCACAGTTCTTGAGATTGAATCCTGATCAATTTCAAAAATTGTGCCCTGATTGATCAAGTTTTCCTCTTGAGCGCACTTCTTTACCATGAAGAAATGCACCCTCCCTTGAATACATGAGCGCATCACGAAGACATGAATAATCTTCCTTCACCCCTTTTACATTCGATAGTGCACCATGCTTTTCCTTGAGCTCATGAGTGCATTATGAAGGCCTAAATATTTGTTATCCCATTCCTTTGTCCCTTTGGAGTGCGTCAATGCACACTCCCTGTCTCCTTGAGTGCATGAGTGCATGGTGAAGGCTTGAAGGCCCATCACTTCATCACTTTGACCCTTCAAATTGCACTGGTGCAATCTTAATGTTTTCGTCCACTTGATTGAGTGCATGAGTGTACTGCATAGCCCTGAATGACCCTGTACCTCCCTTCATGCTTTGAAAGTGTGCTCTCCTAGTTTGCATGCCTATTTTCTCATGCATGCAAGTTATTTTCTATTGTCATTCATAGATTTTTGTGTTAAATTTTCTATTATGGCTCTTTGTACATGATTGGCAAATATCATTGCCTAAGGAGGTTGCTATGAGCTAATATTATCACTATGAGTGTGTTTCCCCAAATAAGTTTTCATGCTGCAGGTATTGTCATCCCATCATCATTTGTTGGTGCCATCCCGCCTCATAAAGTGTCCTCCAAAAAAATTTTATAAGTAAGGATTGATGAGCCTGGAGAAGTTACAATGCGAAATATCCCCATATATCCAGACACATAGTGCTTTATTGATAAGGATGTAAACATCACATGGAGAAAGATATAAAACACATTCATGCAGGAATTTTTTTTGAGGAATTAGAATATGTGCATGCATACATCAACATTAAAAATTCCAGCATGCACAGGATCATTTACACGTTTCTGGTCATGCCATGTGCAAAGGTGATTGAATGGATAATTAAACATATGGATAACTCTCACTTTGTGCTTCGCAGTGAGGGTGGCAGTTAGCTCACCACCTATTATGGTGAAGACATGCATACATATTATAAGATGCTCAAGCCCAATGAATATGTAAATGAGAACTTCTACATGAGATGGACTACCCTTGACAAAAATGACCTTATTAAATCATGGTGTCATGAGCTTGTGAAGTTTTTCCATCGTCAATCCGTAGTCTATCCAACAAAGATTTGCATAAATGTATATCAATATTTTATAGCCATGTGTTTTCAATTCTATGGGGGAAATAACGCTGAGGTGTTTGAAGACAATTGGATATACATTCTCAATATAGTGGTGACACATGGTAGGTATTTCAATTGTATGGATATACTATCATATGAGTTGCAATGTTAGGTGGGGCAGGAAAAATAATATTTGAGGGCTAAACAAGCACTAGGATTTTACATGTATGCATTCATCTTAGATGGAATATGTCCACAATATGCATTCCTAGGAATGAATTGGAATTGGACCCCTAAGGAGAAGTTCTCAGTTTACCTCGACTGTAAAGTGTTATTAGAAGCAAGATTTAGAGGCATATATGATGAATTGGCTAAACACTTATTTATAGTTATCTTTCACCTGATATTGAGATCGATACTTATTTCATGACAGACCAAGTGAATGAGTCACTTTGAGACATCGTAGAATTGTTTACAACTTTTGAGGATACATAATTTAGGTGGTTTATTTGTTAGATATCCCCTCATCTTATCCCATGATATGTGACCAACAAGGTTATCATGGAAGAAGCAAATCAACTAGACAAGGGATTTTCATGAATTCTTCAAAGGAGGAAGAAATCCCCTAGGCCTTTCTTTCCATTTAGGATCATTTTGTATGAGTTAAAGATCCATAAGGAGATAGCACCAGATATACAGGAGTTATAATGCCTACATTTTTTCAACAAGTACTTTCATGGATATGCTCCCAGGTGAATTATCAAAGAACATTGTCAAAGGATCAACCAAAATACAGGGTACTCATCAATATACATAGTATAATATGACAAGATAATGAACTGGTACAATGCAACCATGAAGAAACATCAAACAATGGAAACTAGTTAACCCCATGATCCAACAGCTCAAGACTTGCAGGTGCAGGAAGAGGAGGAGATAATTGTTGGGTTAAGGGGTCCTGAACCAGGTTCGGCATTAGTTGCGCCAGCTAAGAAAAACCTACACTATTGGCCCTTTTGGCAACAACCTGCATAGCAGAGGCTGAAGTCTCACCCGAAGCAGTATGGGGGGATGCAAGAACCAAGTTTCTGCATCTAGAGACTAGTGTGATGTCTCTCAATGCCTTAGAACTGCCTTCATGCAAACCAATAAAATCTTAGGGCACATTACTGAAAATATATTAAAACAACCTTCAGACCTTCATGAAGTTCTATGATTAGTCCTTGTGAACCTTTAACATTCAAATTTCCTACATACACTGATCATAGAGCAGTCCTAAATTAGTGCTCGCGCAGATTTACCTAAGTCACTAGTAAACATAAGAGAAATCACCAAAGTCTTCGTGAAAGTATTTAATCATGCATTGCATACATTATTAATAATTAGTCAAGAGAATCACATAAGACTCAATCAATATCTCATAAAACAAATCATTCATCAGCAACATATAACATTAACAGAAATAAATAGAAATACTCGGGAATTCTTTGGAAAAATGTCTTTATTGATCTGCAATTCAAGATTACAAACTCAAACTACCCTATGCACACACCTGTAGGGGTTTGTGCACTTAGCTGCAGAATTTACCTAGGCCTCCATGCACTCAGCTGCGGAGCCTTTCTTTCCCTATCTAAGTCTAGGAAGCAGAGCATTCTTTCCCTAGATCATGTCCTAGACTCTTCAATCCATCCAATTCTCTATCTATGTTCCATCTACCTTTTTCTTCCTTTCACTATGACTCACTATTTATAGAATTTTTCATATAATTTCATGGTCTACGAACCATGGGTGAATCTCAAAACTAACTCAAAATGTATCCAAAACAAGGGGCTAAGCCCCATTGACTCCTATCCACCTATGCGCTTCGCATCCACAAATCGTGGAGACTTTACATTATCTACAAAATTGTACCAAAATTTTGGTTATCTTAACCCCAAACTAACATAGGGGAGCCCATCCCAACAGGCCTCCAACACAAATATTGTGACTCCCCCTTGAGTCACTCTACTAGTGTCACAATCTTATTGCGAAGATCTCCCAGCTCCACCTAGATTACTACAACTTCAGCAGCTTTTTATGTCGTTGCCCGTCAAAACTCCTCGACCAATTTTTTAGTGGTTGGTTCTTATACTACCAACCTCATCATCCGTTGTGTCTTCTATAGTCCCTTAAGCTTATCTTGAATGGAGGTTGTGATCTGATAAGCCTCATCTAATTAAGGCTGCAACCTGGCCTTTAGTAAGGCCTATTTCTTCTACGCTTCCTCTACCTATGATAGTAACTGCTTTCCTTCTTATAACTTAGCAAGGTGATGCACTCAAGGTACGCATATTCACCCTGAGCTCATCATATTGGCATTGCATATCCCTTACCTCTATGTTCAATGTCTTTAGGTTCGATTCCTCTTGTAGATTAGTCAATAGCTTCATAGCCTACTCAAACAATGCCGCACAATCAATGACTATGGTATCTAAAGTAGCCATGTCTTCCTTTATTGTGATTTCACACTGCTCCCAGACCTAAGGTGGAGTCATGGGCTACAACTTTGACTGCATCTCTACAATTTTAATGTTGAACTCAAAAGTTACTCATCCAACTTCCGCTCTAGCCTCACACACACCACCGGTTAACTTTTTGATTTTGGCTTCAAGCTGGGTATCCTTTGAGATGTGAAGTTCAGGCACTATCTTACAGGCCTCTGGTACAATGAACTCTAGACTTCAACTATCCGCCTGAAGTGCCTCCCTTTCTTTTAGAGCTTGTGTCCTTTCAAGGAACATTTGTTCATTGTTGACTTTGTACTCACCTATGAGGTAGAGGGCGCGTTGCTACCTAGTTCTCAATTCATATCCCACCCCTATATGTAGTGCGTGGAGGGTTTCATTGGAGAGCATCATTGTATTCAGTCCTATGTCCTTGATTGCACTAAGTATAATCCAATCCTTGGCAAGCTCTATGTGAATGGATCCATCTAGAAACATTATAGTTTTGAGATCCATGGTCCTTACTAGCTCCATTGCTTGGCTTATGGTGGGTGTCAACATCTCTTGCTCCACACTCACTTGTCCAACACTCGCCTGTATTCTACTTGTTTGGATCTGCAGCTCAAATAGGTCCTTCTAGGCACTCCCCAACATTTGCATGTATTGCTGCTCAAACTATTATTGCACTTCTATTGTTGTATATGTGATTTTATCATTGATGTCATCAAGATCGATTTCTTCCAAGACCATAGGATCAACCTGCCTTTTATCAGATTTCTGCCTTTTTCATGTTCCACCCTACTGCTCCGTGCCACACCTTCTCAAAATAAATGGGGTGCTCTGCCCCTCATCACCGCCTTTGCCTTGGCCTGAAATCTCTTCTTCCTTTGTCTCTGGCGAAGGTGACTTATCATATTTCGATGACTGACGTTGTTCTTTTTATGCCTGCTCCTTAACAACATGTTCTGCCTCTATGCAAGCCTTTTGTGTAACTTGCCTCTTTTTCTGTTTTGCTAGGGTACGCACATCTTTCTTAGCAGCCTCCTTTATTTTTTTGTATAGCAAAACTTTCCGTATCCGTGCTTGTTCCAACATCTAATTCTGATGGGGCATGCCACTCTGTAGGCCCTGATGCTACAATCTCTTGCACATCCATTTTTGACAACAAATAGGACAACTAGTGCCATTTTTGCTCTGGATCCTTCCATGCTTTGATATAGACTCTATGGATGTCAGACTTGAACACTGCATAGGCTGAAAACCACATGAAAAAGTTTGGGGACAACCTTGGATGCTCGTTGATTGTGATATGGAGATCCATTTCCACAAAAGTCCAAAATATCTTTGTTTCTGTAATCTGCGCGGTATCCTTTGTAGACCATAGGGAGGCAAATTGCGTGGCCTATGGAAATCCTTCCTCGAGAGGAGGAAATTGGCTATCCTCCGCTAATCTCCATGCAATGAACACAATTGATAGCAACAACCAAGAATATTGGAATGGCTTGGTTTCCTCCTGGGTCTCACAGCAGTTCCCTAGGAACTTGTGAATAAGGTACCTGGCCCAATTAAATTGTATGCATGCACTGTGCAGCAAGTGAAACTACTGGTGCCAGAGCTTCATCTGTGCGACATTTTCTCATAATATTCCTTGCTAAAATCTAGGCAGCAAATTGAACCACTTGGTATGTAATAGAAAGAATGGAATACCCTCGTGACTTCTTGAGGAGTCTATATTCCTTCTTCATCTTGTTTGCAAGCTCTTTCTCCCCAGTATTCCTTGCAAACTCCATGGTAGGGTTTGTGCCTTTATAAGGTAGCCACGTGATTATGTGAATTGACATTTTCGTGATGGAAGTAGGCTCTCCTAGCCATAAGCACCCATCATGCACCAGTGTGAGGAGCTCACGTACACACACAGTATTGATGTTAGAGTGGTGATAATGCGGCATTAGTAGCATGTTCAACAATCCTGACTTCTCAACTCTGCCAACCCATGCCATCAGCTCTAACATTGTAACACCAGTTTCTTCATAATAAATCTTTCTCATATATTTTTCTGTCGCCAAATGTGGAAACTTACTGTGATCCACGAGGTCCCAATCCTCCATTTTTAACAATGGGATTCGCTTGAGCTGAGTACCTTCAAAGGTGACCTACTCAACCAGCAGGGGTGCGGATACTGTCAACTTCCTGATATCAGGGTCCTTTGTGACCTTTGCATTTCCCTTCTGCAGAGGGACATACTTTGGTAGCCTCATCATGGGTTCCACCCCTTCAACATCAATATCCTTCATTCCTTGGAATTAATCAGCCTCCAAGTCCACTACTCTCTCTGGTTTCTTACCTTTCTTCCTGTTTGTCTATATTTCGGTATTCTTCCTTCGAGATGCGCACACCAACACCTTTTTCTACTAATCCTTTGTGGATTAGTTTGGCTTGCTTGGTTGGTTTTCTTTGGTAGGGGTATGCTTCATCCTAGGTGACCTCGACGCCATAGGCATAGTAGTTGGAGCTTCCATACTTACAACATCTAGGGCTACTGTGTCAAAGACAACATCATTAGCACTAACAGTTTTAACAAGGCTTGGTGTAGACATTTGCTTAAGAATAAGCTTCTGGTTTATCTTAGGCAATTTGGTAAACATGAGACTCACAACTAAATCCTCCCACACTGCTCGACTAATTGGAAACAGACAATGAAATTCACCAACAATTCTTAGAGTGAAAAGTGTTCTTTGTTAGACCAGCACGCATAATTTATAGGGGGTTTTGAAATTTGAATTCAAATACGACTGTCCCCCCCAATTTCTGATAATAAATTTTGTTTTGGTGGCAAATATTCAAATATTTTTTCCTTCATTTCCTCCACCATGCTCCACTTAACCATCTTCTGGCCGTCAAGTCATGAACAATAACTCCAATGGTCATTTTCCTGGTACACTATGTGGTACCTTCCCCCATGGTGCAGTTTCCTAAGTGCAACTTCAATAGTTGCATCTTCATCATTCTCTATGTAGCCTACTTGTTGCATTTTCCTTCAAGCTGGGTAGTGTAGTTTATAGTCCCATCATCCCTTGCAACTGCCTGGAGTACTAAGACTATCCTGCTACCATAAAGTCATTGTGTAGGATCTCCTGTATACAAATTCAACCTGATCCCATTCACTCTTCCTTGGAAGGGTTCCCCATTCAGCTTCGTGAGATAAACTGCGCCTCCATCTATAATTTCTTTGACAATATATGGCCCTAACCAATCCATCTAGAATTTACCTAGAAATTTAGTGAATTTACTATCATATAACAAGACAAGATTGTTTACCTTGAATGTGTGAAGCTTGATGTGGCAATCATGCCATGATTTTTCACATTCCTTCTACACTTGCAGATGAAATATTGCCAAAAATCAATCTTCTTCGAGCTCCATCAATTGCACAAGCCATTCCTCCAAGGCCTCACAATCCTCCATATTCGTCAAAGCTGCTATGCGCAGACTAGGCACAGTGTATGCCATCGACAGTAAGGTTTCGATCCCATATACTAATATGAACGATGTTTTCCCTATCAGCTTCTTACAAGTAGTCATACAATCCCATAATATTGTAGGTACACGCACATCCCAACCATTCCACTATGCGTTACAGATATTTGTTAGCGTGTTCTCCAAAATCTTGTTAAAGGCTTCAACAGGTCCATTTGCTTTTTGGTGGTATGGCATACTCTTCTAATGGTAGACCAGAATTCCTCAGTCAACACGCTGATTGTTTCGTTTAGAAAATGTGTAACCCTATCACTCATCAATACTTTCGACCAGCCAAATCTGGTTAAGACATACTAAAATATGAATTTCGATGTCGTAGCCCCTATACAATCCTTAACCAGTTCTGCTTTCATCCATTTTGTTAGATATTCCGTCGATGTGATAATATAGCTCGCACCCATTTTATTTCCAAGGGGATGGATCGGCCCAACAAAATCAATTGTCCACTTCTCAAATTCCTACAAGGACACCTGAGGATGTAGTGGTAACTCATCCCTCCACAATGGTCTGCCAGTTCTTTGGCATGCATCGCACGCCTTACAATGCGCCTTTGAATCCTTGTACAATGTTGGACACCATAGACCTACATGCAAAATCTTCTATGTAGTTGCCTTGTCTGCATAATGGTCTCCCACAGCTCCCCCACAAGCTTCAGCGAGAATTCTATCCCACTCAAATTCTGGCACATATCTTCACAATATTTCATCTACACTGATTTTATACAAATTTCCTACAATAACATAAAAATCGGTCACGCGCACTACTAATTCCTTCTTCTGCTAACTTGTATATCCTTCTAGTGCCATCCCTATAGTCAAGAAGTGAATAATGTTTGCAAAATGGTCATTTGCTACACGCACCACAAAGAGCTGCACGTTTGGAAACCCTTCCTCCAGATTATTAGGGTCCTCTCCTATTTCAATCCATGACAAATGGTCAGGTCCCGCATTTAACCTCCTTCGCTTCACAATGACTTTAAAGTCATACTCTTGAAATAATAGGAACCATCTGCAGATCTTCCCCCCAACACAGGCTTGTTGACCAAGTAGTTCAAGGAAAAATGATCTGTCTACATCTTGAAATGCTCTCCTAACAGATAGTGATTGAATTTTGGCAGTGCATACACCACAGTCAACCCTTCGCACTCAGTCATTGAATAACTTTTTTCAACCTTCAATAAATTCCTACATGCGAAGGCTATAGGATGGTCCATTTCTCCTTGTTCGGTGCGTGTTAGCACTGCACCCAATGCAATGCAAGAGGCATCCATGTGTACATGAAACTCCTGTTTCCAATAAAGAAATACCAAGATCGGCGTAGTGACCATTTTTTCTTTCAACACATCTAAGTTTCACTGACATTCTTTGTCCTAATAGAATGTTGTGTCCTTCTTTAGCAGTTTGACCATGGGAGCAGTAATTTGAGCATATGCTTTGATAATTTTTCTATAGTATTTTGTATGTTCCAGCATCACACGTAGCTGTTTAACCTTCCTAGGGGCCTCCAAATTCAAAATTACTGCAAACTTTGCAAGGTCCACCATCAATCCTTGCTTGACAACATGACCCAGCAAGATCCCAAAAGGAACACATTATATGAATTTTTTCAAATTCAGCATGATCTGGTATGTATGACATGTATCCAACATCATGCACAAACTTGCTACATGGCGCTTCACTAATCCAAACATCATCTAGTCTTCAAAGTATACTTCCAGAAACTTATGAATGAACTCCTTGAATGCTACTATGGCTACGCAAAAAAATATCACAGGCACATTCTTGAGTCCAAATGGCATCATAGTGTACTGAAAGTAACCCCACTCTATCATGAAGGTCATTTTTCTCCTATCCTTTGGTGCGATCTTGATCTGATGATACCTAGAAAAACCGTAAGTAAAGGAAGAGTCATCCTACCCTCCAATATTTCCTACCACTTCATTTGTAAATGACGTTAGGAATGGGTCATGAACACACGCATCATTAAGCTTCTTCAGATCCATGCAAATCCTTATTTCACCTTTTTATTTCTTCTCCTAAACCACCATCGAGCTCACCCAATCAGATTCTTCAATAGGTTTTGTGATGCCTACCTCCAACATCTTATGTAGCTGTTGGCAAACCTTTTTCTTGTGTTTAGTATTAAGATGATAGGGCCTCTATTTAATAGGCTTCACATCCAACTTTAGAGTGATCCTCATAATTCCCAAATCGCCAAGGATGCCCCTTAAATCCGAAAACTTAATGGGGAAGAGATCCTAGTATTCGCGAAGTAACTCAACAACTTTATCCACTGTAATGTCCCAATAATCTCCAATTTTCACGAACTTCGATTTTTCTTCAGTGCCAATGTTTACCCGCTTTGTCTTTAGAGGTGTGAAGATGTCTGAGTTTTGTATTTGTGGGCCTTCGACTTCGTGATTCCCTTCTGCCTCTGGAATATTAATGTTCCTCAGGTCTTAATCATCCTCTTTAGCAGTCACATTATAACATTCCAACGCATGGCGCAAATGGGTGCTCCAGTCTGGCTGGATGCATTCCATAGGTTCCTTCGGCATTCTGAAGATAACTGCCTTAATCTCTTGTAGCACTTCATTAATGCTTTCAAAGCCATCTTCAAATCTAAAGGTCAATAAGAACCCTTCCTTCAATACATCCCATTCCACAGTGCCGTGGCAGAGCTCCTTTTCTAGATACCAGTTCATGCAAGATGTGTCCAAGGTATGACAAAATATGTGTACCCACTCTAGCTATGGTTCTGTTCCCTGTGCTTTAGTCCACTTTGCTCGGTAATCTCGCGGATCGTCCCTTCTATTTTACTTCTCAGTCACTCTGGTATCAGTGTGCCCAAATCATATCCTCATCATTCTTTGGTAATCCCTCCATCCCATAAAAATATTCTTATGCATACCCGACCATCATTCAGGCATAGCGTGCAATGCCAGTTCTAATGCTTGGAAGCAGTGGTCTTCAGGGACTTCATGCTAAAATTCATCCAAAAACATATATACATCAGTTAAACCATCATAATAAGCTAATTTTCTTACTGTTGGAAATAATACTCAGAGGGGGGGGGGGTGGGGTGGTGAATTAGTATTAGCAAATAAATAACATTTTCATTTCCATAATCAAATTCATATACGCTACTTTAGTTAAGGGAACTCGCGTGTACATGCAACTGTGCTTAATGCAACTAGAGTATATCCAACAAACTTATGATTTAGTTAATTCATCATATCTTGATATTTAATCAGTGCATCAGAACTTCATTAACCATATAAACAATAACCAGGTGCAGTAAAAATAGAACAGATCATTACACATAAGAAACACACATGAACACCATGATATAAGGTGGAAACCCAATGCAGGACAAAAACCACCTGTTGTTGTCTTCCTTTTAATATAAGAAAAACTTGTTTACAATCTTGTACTGGTGCAGACTCATACCAGTACATAGGCACTCACCTGCAGAAGGCTACAACCTTCTCTCATTCTCTAGCTACTACTGGAAGGGAGCTACAACCCCCTGGCTCTTGTACTAGCTGATATATTTACTAGTACGTAGGCACCGGCCTACAAAAGGCTACAACCCTCTCTCATTTTCCAGCTACTACTAGAAGGGATCTCCAACCCCCTAGCTCTTGTACTAGCTGATATGTTTACCAGTACATAGGCACCAACCTACTGAAGGCTCCAAGCTTCACTCTTCCTCCAGAGACCACGTTTCATAAATTTTTAGACTGGATACTCTTGGATCACAACACCAATATATGAAGGCCATGTTTCGTCCAATTTTCATACTGGACCCATCAACAACATTGAAGCTCAAAATAAATCACCACTACAAGACAACTATTGCATTAACCGATCAATCTTTGAATCACCCATAACTGAATCACTGAAGACCTGTCATCAAAACATAGTTACTAGAACACAGAGCAAAACCCAGAACTCTACAACAACCACTAGAACCATCTGCAAATTCAGATACCATATTTCATAAAGTATACACTACGTTGATGAACCGAGCCAGTGTGTATACGTGCTTTTACCAAAACAAACCCACGTACAGATCTACAAATACTAATTTATAAACTTCACAGCTATTTCAGTATTCAGTCATACCTAAATCATATCATTTGTAGAATAAAACATGCGCCAGTATTCAGATCTAGCCTATCCATGATCAAACAACATAATGATAATACATTTCAAGCCTTATGATCCCAATCCATCATCCACATAAGTGCATCCTTAGTTCAGATCAAGCAAAGCATCACTAACCCATAACTTGCATACTGGATCTCATACTTCATCAGATATTCAATACTTGCACCCCCTGGCCTAATGATCATCTCCTCCTTTTATAGTTTTAGGCCTTTCTCAATACCATGGTCCAAAACAACTTAGGACCAATACCTTGGACCAAATACCTGGGGTCAATACCTCAGACCAGATACCTTGGATGAATACCATGGATTAAAATACAATGGACCAAATACCTTGGAGCAAAACTTAGTTTTCCAACATGTACACGCCTTTCCTCCTGTGAAATTGTGTGTGTATGTCATATGCTCCTTTTGGTCTGTTAATCCGCATGTATACACTTTCTTGTCAAGGTGAACCTGCGTATACCTCTCTCTGATCATTAAATCTTTGCTATTGACCTACTGCACTATGATCTACCATCTGAGTCAGTTGCCATCAAGGACAACACCTGTATCATAATGCCAACACTTACCTCTGACGAAATGCAGTGCAACACCTTCGTCATCATATTTCATGGAAATGTAGAAAGTTCGTGTAAGTAATTATTCCAATGCTCTAACTCCTCCTCTGAATCAAAGCTACATGAACTCTCCCAGTCCCATGTAATCCTCCCATCTGCCGTCATATTGATCTAGTCCTGATTTCACATTGTTATTTTGTAGATTTTATCTAGTTCATCATCACTTTCTTCATAATCATGGACTAGCTTAGTATATCGTGCCCCTTCTATAGGGTCCAACGGTACTATAACTTGAAGCGACTTTGTTTCAAATGACATTTTCCTCTTCTTCAAATTGATGACCCCGTTCATATAAATAGCCTAGTCAATTCCCATGAGCGTGGGGTATGGGTTACTGTCATCGACAATTTCTATAACTTCAAAGTCTTCTACTGCACTTCCACCTTTAATATCAACCATTACTCCATATAACTATCTAATGGGGATTATTTTCTGTTGATTTTCCATTCTAAGATGAATCAGAGACCAATCCAGCGTAGGTCTCCCCATCCTTTCCCATGTCTATTTTGGTAAAAAAACATTCACATAGACCCTAGCTCTAGGATGACCTAATCCATTTCGTAATATCCTATCTGTGCAGTTAGCCTCATTTCTCACCCTGTTCGTGCCTTATTCTTACCAATATTTCTGACTACACGGTGTCCATCAGGGGCTTTCTCTTTGCTAGCAAATTTATTTATTAACTCCTGTAGGCCTTCCATAGCCTTGCTATCGTGCAAAAGCTTCATGCAAGTTTCTAGAAACGTATTGAGTACAAAAATATTGACACTTGCCAATGTGTTGATTTCTTGCACCTTGTCCTGGATTCCTGAGGTGGAGGCCTCAACGAATCTTTTCTTAGCTTCCATAAATGTTTCCTTAGCGAAATCCAAATAAAAGATCACTTCTTTCCCCAATGCTTTGTGGGCCCATCCCTCTTCCTCAGGTTGTTTACTTTTGTTAGTGCCAGTAGTAATTCCACTTCTCAGCACAATATGAATGCTTTAATCTTCTTTAGGGGGCTCAACCCTCATCATCTGCAAATTATGCATAGGCTGTTGAGGTTGTGTTTTATTCTCTTGCATTTTATCAATTACCACCATGCATTCTTCTATAGTATGGTCAAACTATCTGCAATATTGACATGATGGGTGTGTATGATTATGGCACTCTCGTGCATAATGCCCGACTATTCGTAGTTGTTGTAGATAATCTGACGGCAACTTCTACCAGGTCCTCCTCCTCCTCGACCCCTTCCTCAACCATGATGTCTTCCACGCGCCCCTCTGGAACCTTGATTTGGAGGCTGAGTTTCTGCTTGCATATGGTACATAGGTGTTCTTTTCATCATCATCTCATAGCTTCGATAGTGGCACTCATTGTGGCCCATAGATTTGCAGAAGCTACAAAACAATTGCTGGGGTGTCTGGATGAAATTTTGAAGTAAATGGAAATTATCTGTTGCATGTTGTCTAGCAACCTAATAGATATCACACCATAGCACAAACCCCATGTTCGGCCCTGCTGGAGCATTTGGGTTCAGGGGAATTGGCCCCCCTCCCATAATATAATTCGTGTACACGAGAAAATGATATTTATTGTTCCCATGGACCTTGCACTTCAAACACTAGACTTTTGCATGCACTTCTGGTTTATTCTCCTTGTCTTTCTTCAAACTCTATAACTCTAGGTGTAAGATTGCTAATTTTGAATGGATTTTCTATACACCTAGGTTTGTATTGTGTATAGGTGATGCCTGTAGCCACATTGCAATCTCTAAGGCTTCTACTTATGTTTCTATCTTCTGTTGTGATAGAGAAATTCTCAAGTGGGGAAAAAGGGATGCTATAAACCATTCATGATGTTGGCTATCTATGATATTCATGTTAGCCTATTTGATCTGACACTTCAACCTCTAATCAAATTCCCAAGTTGTCTCATCGAACCTCGTCATGATCTCTTTAAATCCAATTACTGACTATGTGCTAGACATTGGCTTACTAAAAGCTTTGTTTAAAGTCATCTTAGTCTCTGCTAGTGTTGCAAGAGGATTATCAAAACAATAATTAATGTACCAAGTTAGCGCGTGATCCTGCAAAGAAGTAACCAACTATGCCTTCTATATATTGTCATCAGTAATCCATTGCACTATCCATACAACATTCAGAACAACTAGAACTACTCTGCATATTCACTTCCTATTCTTTTGAAGATCGACATCTTTATTACATTCTCCATGTTGAATGGTAGTGGTGGAGGTGGAGGTGTGGGTGAAGGTGTATGCGGTGGAGGTGGGGGTGGAGGTTGAGTGGAAGGATGATTTGCTCGAGGAATCCCCTAAGTAATTAGCTGAATAGCACTTCGTAGTGTAGTCTTCCCCACCCCTTCATCATCACTTGAAGGAGGTCCAATCAATGGACTATACTCCAGTTACGATCCTTGACAGTTTATAAAGAATCATCCACTTTGTGTAGCTCTGAACATCAAGGTAATGACATCACCATTTTTTCACATAAAATTTTTTTAATCCAATTATTCAATGATTTTAAATACTTACCTATTGTTCCTTTGAAAAATCATCTGTCCACTTCACTATAGCTCACTCAGGTATCCACTGCAAATCTGTAACAAATCCTCCTAAAATCCAATCTAGCTAATAACACACAAGCCACACGATATTTTTTTTAGAGGATTCTAATTGTCACACTAATTCTGGTGTCTAGACTATAGGACTACAGAGCTTCCACCTTCCTTGAATATCTATCAATTTAGCTAACCACTCATACAGTTCAATGGGGAAGGTGCAGAAGAATATCTCGTGTATTTATGTATACAGGTACATGTTCAACCACTGTTGCTTTAACAAGCACTGATTCCTATTTTCTTTCACTATGAACTCATCAATCTTGCAATACATCCACTTTTCAATCTCTTTCTTGGTCAAATTCCAATGATGCGACATCAAATATCTCTTTCAAGCAGATCCTAGAACTGGCAACAAAACCATTTGTTGGCTTAGGGGGTCCTGACCCAGGTTTAGAGTTAGCAATGCCAACCAACAAAACCCTACACTACTAGCCCTGTCAGTAACAACCTTTATAGCGTAGGCTAAAGTCTCACACGAAGCAGTATGGGGGGATGCAAGAACCAAGTTTCTACATCTAGAGACTAGTGTGATGTCTCTCAACGCCTTAGATATGCCTTCGCGCATACCGATAAAATCTTAGGGATCATTGTTGAAAATCTATTGAAATAGCCTTCAGACCTTCACGAACGTCTACCATTAGTCCTTGCAAACCTTTAATAGTCAATTTTCCTACTTACGCGCATCAGAGAGCAGTCCTAAATTAGTGTTCACGCAGATTTACTTAAGTCACTAGTAAACATAAGAGAAATTAGCAAAATCTTTGTGAAAGTATTTAAACATGCATTGCGTATGTTATTAAGACTTATTCAAGAGAATAATTTAACATTCAATAAATATATCATAAAACAAATCATCATCAGCTGTTGGGAATGGCTCCCCTGGGGTTCAATTTTGGGTTAAACACGCAAGTTTTGGGGCAGAGGACCCGAATTTTGTGTAAAGAAATGCAAAGTCTTTGCATTTTGTGGTTGCAGAGCATGAAGATGTCTAAAGTTAAAAGCGTTTTGTGCCCTTAGTTTAGACAATTTGTTTTGGTTTTAGGATCTACCCATGGTCCACAGACCATGAGATTATATAAAAAGGGAAGTCTTAGAAGATCTAGATAGACAAGTATAGTAAGTTATATGTCATGAGTCATTGGTAAGTTTTGGTGAGCTAAGAGTGGGAGTCTTAGCGTAGGAAGAGGTTCTATAGCTGAATGCACAGATGCCTAGGGTGGAAGTCCGCAGCTGAGTGCATGGACCCCTGCAACTATGTGCATAGGGCAGATAGAGTCTGTATTGGGAACTTGAATCATAAATAAAGAGAGGTATTATGGAATCACTGTGTTTTATATCTATGATTATGGCATCTGATTATGATATGTTAAGTATGGGTTCACATTATAATGTTAAATTGATGCACGAATGTATCTATTCCTATCTGTCATTTGAAGGAAAGTAATAGTGTATGTTTACACGAGGGTAATCTTAATTGCATGATACAGTTGGCCAACCACTAATATAATTAGGGAAATGAGATAGTAACATAGTTACATAGGCACGTAAGTGCCTAAATCATTGTTTAGGATTGTGTGAAGGACAATCAGATTCCTTCGTGGAGGTTCTGAAAGATGGAGTGGGAAATACATTGATAAGCTCTAAAGGCTTATCAATCTGCATGAAGGTTGGGATTGAGGTAGAAAACCAACATCACAACCATCTTAGGGTGCAGAAACTTGGTTCCTGCATCCCCCCATATTGCTTCGAGTGAGACTTTGGTCCACGCTCCACGAACTGATGCCGAAAGGGCCAGTAGTGTAGGGATCTTCTTAGCTACCTAACACTATACCTGGGTCAGGGCCCATCAAGCCAACAAATGGTTCTATTTTCTGGACCAGGACCTGGATAACAAGATGTGTGATGTCATATCATTGGAATCCAACTAAGAAAGAGATTGAAAACTGGTTGGATAAAAAGATCCATGAATTCACAGTGAAAGAAAACAAGAACCCAGGATTGAAAAAGGAATAGTGGTTGGATAGATACCTATACACATAAATACATGAAATATTCTTCTATTCCTTCCGAGTTGAGTTATATGAGTGGATCATGAAGTTGCCAGATGACCAAGGAAGGTGGAGGCTTGACAATCTGATTGTTTGGACGCCAGAGTTAGTAAGAATATTGGAAGATTATGATGATAATATCACACACGTCATCGACCATTGGCTTGACTGCATCATAGGAGGATTTGTGAGAGAGTTCATAGTCGATACCTCTGATAGTTATAGTGAGGAAAAGTGCCGCTTCTTTAATGGACCATGAGGTAAGTATTTAAAGTCACTAAATACTTGGATTAAGATGTTGTTGTGTGAACAGGATGTTATGCAGTTACCTTGATGTTTGGAACTATGCAAAGTGGAAAATATCTCATGGACGGAGGAAGAAAGGGTCTTGAATATAGTCCACTGATCGGGTCTCCTTTGAGTGACGATGAAGGAGCACCGCAGACTTCTCCCCTAAGTGCTAGTTAGTTGATAAGACAAGGGTTCTCGCGAATATCTACACCACCTCCACCCTCATCCCATTCATCTCCACCACCTCCATCCTCACCTCCACTGCTCAGCCCATCACCCACACCACCACCACCTCCAGAACTATTCAATATGGTGAATGCCATAAAACTAACTATATTCAAGTGCATAGGGAATGAAGATCCAGACTAGTTCTATTTCATCCCAAAGCCTGTATGGAAATCCTAGGGTATTGCGGATGACCAAATGAAGAAAGCCATGCTGGTTAGTGCTCTGCAGGACCATGCACTAACATGGTACATTAAGTACAATACTGATAACCCAACGTCCGCGTTGGCAGATATCTAGGCCGTGTTGTATAGAGAATTCACTAGACCTAAGTCTCAGCCATAGTCGATTGTGGGATTCTAGGAGATCATAATGAACATGGGGGAGACATCCTGGGATTTGGATCAAAGACTGAAATGTATGATCCGTGAAGCCAACATGAACCTAACTAATGGGAAGCACCGCGAATGGTTTGTGACCTCGCTCCTGCCCCACCTAAGGGTTGTGCTATCACAACAGAAGATGGGAACCTAGGCAAAAGCTTTGGAAATCACAATGAGCCTGCATGAGACACCAATGTAAGATGTTAATCTGGGCGTTCTATAGATTCATGTGTACTTTCAAAACCTCTGTCTCGAAATGAAAAGTCTGAAGCAAGACAAAACAACTCGGTCAGAGGCGCACGAAGAAGTTTAGTGCCTAAAATGAAAGGGTCAAGGACATGACAAGGATCACTGCCCAGTCTTCGTGAACTATGTTGCAGCAGGGGGACCAATTCCTCTACAACCAGAGGCTACTGCAGGGCCAAGTGTAGGGCCCATGCTTTGGTGTGCTATATGCCAGGTGGCTAGAAGAAATGCAACTGACAATTGCCATTTGCTATAGAAATTCATGCAGACACCACAACAGCTCTTTTGCAATTTCTGTCAATCAGTCAGTCATGACAAGCGCAATTGCCAAAGTTACAAATTGGTGATGGATAGGACACCTGCATACATGGTGTAGGCAGAAATGCGGCCTCCAGACCAAGGCATTAGGGGAACGCGAGGTGAGTATCAAGGGATTAGTTGAGGCCAAGGTAGAGCAGGGTCTGGTAGAGGCTGAGGACAACTGATTTGTTACAATTATGGAGGCCTAGGACACTACGCAAGGGACTACCCAAATTCGATGCGTTTTTCATGCTTCTACTATACTTAGTTTGACCATGCGACTGCGGATTACCCAATATTTCTAGCTAAGATTTGTGAAAAGGGGGTGCAGCCTCTGGAGCTAACGCGAAACCTCTAGATGATGAGGGTTGAGCGTCGAGAGGAAGACTCTAAGGTAAACATTATGCTGCGAAGAGGAACTATGACGGGGGAGGATAAAGACAAGCAACTTGCAGAAGGCGAATGGGTATGCAAAGCTCTAGAAAAAGAGACCAGGTTTGATTTGGAGCATGCAAAAGAAACACTTATGGAAGGAAAGAAAAGCTTCACTGAGGCCTATACCTCAGGAAGTTAGGAGAAACTAGTGAAAGAAATGGACCCATCCATGATTACCACATTCTTGGAGGCCTGCATGAAACTGCTTCATGATAGTAAGGTTGTGAAGGGCCTGAAAGAACTAATCAATTGGTGCGATAGTAAGGGTGGCAGTATTGGTGAACCACCTGTGGTCAGGAAGCTTGGCAAGCATAAGGCAAGTACCAGGCGTGAAATGAGACTCACCACACAGATAGGGGAATACGAGATGGACCAAGTTATCTTGGATCTGGGGTCCAACATGAATGTTTTGCCAAAATAGACTTGGGAAAGAATGGGGAGACATGCACTGCAGTGGTCTCTAATCTAGTTAAGAATGGTGAATCAATAGAAAATTATCCCAATGAGGAGGCTGCAATGGTAACAGTTGACATCGAGGGTGCAAGCGTACTAGCAGATTTAGAAGTAATAGAGATTGTGCATGATAGAAATCCCTACCTTGCACTCCTTGGAATAAATTGGGCCATTGACATGAATGGGGTAACCAACCTGAAGAAGCAAAAGATGATATTTGAAAAGAAGTTGCTCCCTATAGTGGTTCCATTAGAGCCCGCAGAGGGACTGTGCTATACGAAACTAGTCTGACATTATGAAAGTGATGACGATCGAGAGCATATTTATAGGATAATGACACGAGACCAGGACTGGGTGAATCTGAAAGTGGAAGGATGTATTGCATGGGACCATGATAGCTCTTACATGTTAGATTCAGACAAACAATTAGAGCACTGGCAGAACTGAGTGCATGAAGTATCTACACTGCGTTGTAATATGATGACCAAGTCATTACGCTGCGTGTCATATGAAGTCAGGGATCTACCTCATTATGGTTGGCTAATTGATGTTGACTTCTTTTTGGATGCATTCGAAAGAGAAGTACTAGAAAAAAATTGCTTCTAGGGCTTGGACTAGGTACTGTGTGCTACGGCTATAGGATGGTGGGGTATGTTAGAGCCTAAATTGACCTCAAGCTAAATTGAAGCAATTCTAGGGTAACCACAAACCATGCTTAACCTAGTAGCTAGCCCTACCAGGTTGGGAGAGGACTCTCTCCTTATGAATCTCAGTCAAGATGACTAAATCAGATACAGATTTTAGGCTAGGTATAGTAGCTCTAGGGTTTTCGATTGATTTTTTTGGTTTTGTTGCTGGATCAAATGGAGCAAGCAGCTTTGGGTCCGGGAAATCAAGTCAGGAATGCAGGGTGTTCTATGGGGCGAGGTAGGTAGGTGTTTTAGCTCTTGAAATTGAGTGAGATGGTAGGTCTAATACTAGTGAGGAGCTGAGGAGGGCATGCAAATCTCATGAGTCCTCTTCAAATAGTAGAAAACATAAAAAACCAAATGGATTCCCAAGGCAGAGCACTGTAACCAATGTATTCTACCTATCTATCTTGATTTCATTTAGTTAGAAGAATGAATATGATTGTGGCACACATAACACATGATAAAAACTAATAACAGAAGAAGAAACTATGCAAAAACACTTTACCACAAGTATCCCATAAAAATAGCTGCAAATCCTGGTTTATTTCCTTGTCAAACTGCTGATAAGAATGTACAATGTAGCTCAGAGCATCTAAGAGAGTCCAACCTTTGATAATGACTGAAAAATACATAATATAGACAATAAAACCACCTATGCTAGCCATCAGGGGTCGAATCCAAGATAAAAGGAATTGTTACAGTCATTTCCAAACAAGGAGCACGAATATAGGTAGTGGAACAGCTTGCCTCTATAAGCATGGAAACTGATTCATTGACCCCCAAACCACCTCAAACTGATGAATATACCCTCTACTATCATTTCTGAATTACATTTACACACCATGGCATTAATTACAATCACAAATTCATCCATGAAGAGAGAAAAAGTAAACTTGCAGAGAAACTAGGCAAAAACTGGATTTTTGGGCAAATTGGCTCTATGCGTAGTGCCACTCGCCAGGTGCATAGCGCCTCTCCACAACCACGTTTGGACGTCTTCCCCTTAGCCAAATTGAGCCCAAGATAGCTCATTGGAAAGGAATTCCTGTCTAGTTTCTGCAACATCTTGAATTTTTGCATGTGGATGTCATCTGCCCCCTCAAAAGTGAAATATCCCAAGGTTGCTTCTGCGTGTCCAAAAAGAGGTAGAGAAGTCATTTTTTGATAGTTTTTTGACCTTTTGGTGACCAAGTTTTGCTCCAAAATTGCTGAGATTTTCTGGGTTTGATGTTCTCATCATGCTAAATCCATATATGTAAGTCATTTCTTAAAAAAGTCATCCAGTGAAAAGCGTAGCACCGGTGGCGCTACGCACCTAGGGCAATTCTCGGTGTTGGAAAATTTGAAAATTTCAAAATGACATAAACTTATCAAAACTTGCCTAGATTTGGCACAAAGCACCACCACTAGTTTCTTTGATGGTCTAGTGAGGCTTTAGCAAAGATTTTCAACTTGTCTTGCTCCTTTTTGCTTCTTAAGGCTCTCCATGGAACTATCACCGAGTGTTTCTTCTTCATAGTCATATCCACTGTCTTTTTCCATTGTTTTTATAACCGTGAACACTTGTGATGAATGAAGAGATAGGGTGGATGAAAGATGAGTATGAAGAGATTTTATGGATGAGTAAGTGAGGGTGAATGGGAGTGTAAATAAGATTTAGGGAGTGAGTAGGATTTGGGAATAGTGTAGGGTTTAGGGATGTATGTAGGAGTAAGTATGTAGGGTTTTGTGGGGAAAGTGTAGGGTTTTGGGGATAAGAAAACAAATGAGAGAGTGAGCTTGTTAAATTTATAAGATAGATTGTGAATTTTATGGGACAATTTTGAGTGAAAACTAGGGTTTTAACTTTATGAGTGAAAACATCACCAAAACTTGAAGTGAAACCCTTTTCAACAAGAAGGATTGATTTACTTACTTGCTAAGAGGTAACTTGAGATGTTTGAAGCAAATTGAGTGATTTTGGAGCATTTTAGGGCTTGGCTATTAGGTGCGTAGTGCCAGTGCAAATTAACAAAGTAAAACCTTGCCAGGTGTGTAGCGCCTCCCAGTTCTTGTCTTTGCAGCCTGTCACCAAGGATCAAAATGGGCTCTTACTATGTCTAGTTTTCAGACATGGTTTGCAAATGATCTTCAGTGCAAATCATATCTTAAGTATTTCCATTAGAAGAATCTTGGAAGGAGCTTTCCAACAGTATATCACACTCCCGTAACTAGTTTCTGGATCAAAATGAATGATTGATTCTTGGTTATGCATGTTTTGAGGTGAGTTGCTGCACACAGGGACAACTTTACTACAAAATTAGTTTGGATAGGAATTTTACAAAAGTGAAAGAGGTTTTTTTTCCATCACATCCCAAACAACAAAAAACTTCTTTAGTTTATGCACAAGTATTACTATGTGAGAGATATGAAGTGATATTTGAAGCCTACATTAAAACAAAACAAATTTTGCAGTTATTTTACTGTTTTAGTGATTTTAGTATAGTGCCATTTTAAAATAGATGGAAAGTAATTTTGAGAAACCTAAAGTGGTTTGTGTTAACCATAAGCCATTTAACAAAACCCTCTTTCAGTTTATTCACCGGTGTCATGAATTGGGATATGTGACTAGATATTTACAGCTCATTTTCACAGATTTAATTTTTTAATGATTTTCTATTTTAGAGATGATTTTGTGGCACAGATTATGAGAAACTGGAAACAAATTTCCAAAATTTGAGAGTTTTTTTTCTCCAACATGACCTTATATACAAAAAAATCTTTCATTTTTGTAACAGGTGCTATGGTTTAGGAGATACGAGTTCATCTTCAACACCTATTTTCAGAAATTCAGTCCAAGTTTAATGTAACTGATTCTATTTTGAAGAAAATGGTTGAGCTCAATTCCCTTAGTACAAGGATGAGCAAATGTATATATTTTATGAATTTCATAGTGTAGAGGTTGGACTTTGGCAGAAGCATTGGACTCACTGAACATTTGTATCAGCAGTTTGGCAAGGAAATAAACCAGGGTTTTGCAGCATTTTGTGGGATTCTTGTGGTAATGTGTCTTGGCATTCTTTCTTTCTTTGTTATTTAGTTTCTCTTATGTGATATATGTGCCATCATCTATTTATTTCTTCATAACTAAATGAATCAAGATAGATAGGTGGAATCCATTGATATTCATTGCTCTGCCTTGGGAACACATTTAGTTTTTAATGTTTTCTGTTGTTTGAAGAGGACTCATGAACTTTGCATGCCCTCCTAAACTTCTCACTAGTCTTAGACTTACCATCAGAATCAATTCCAAGTGCCAAAACACCTACCTACCTTGCCCCACAGAACATCCTACAAATCTGAGTCGATTTCCTGGACTCAAAGTTGCCTTCTCCATTTGATCCAGCAACCAACCACCAAAATCAAACAAAATCCTCTAATCTATCATACCTAGCCTAGAATCAACATTCATTTCAGTCATCTCAAGCCCTAGTTGCCAATATTCTAATTGAGATTGACAAGGAGAGAGCCCTCTCCTGACCTGGTAGGGCTAGCTACTAGGTTAAGCATGGTTTGATGTTACCCTAGACCTGCCTTCCTTCAGCCTGAGGTAGATTTATGTACTAACATAGTGGAGACTCCGCTGAGGAAAAGGTGACAGATCTTCTCCAGGAAAGATCATTCAAGTTGTAGATCTGATTACTAATGGTGGACAATAGTCAGACACAAATGAAGGCTGAAATCATCTACCTGATGAATCCAATGTTCAAGATCTTGAGCTTTGACTTCACTGCCAAAGAATCTAGTTTTCAGAACATTGACGGTAATCACTGATAATAGGGTATGTGGCAAATCCATTATCTAGTGACATGTTATTGATTTTAAGGGATGAGATAGAAAAATTTCAGATTGATCAGAGTTTTTTAACATCATTGTTTCTTAGCTTGAAATCCAACTGACTCACACCTGAGAATAAATATTTTTTTCTTGGCTTAGTGATTCAAAGATTGGAAACTAAAATTGAACTATTGGATGTTCAAATTAAATCACATGAATTCCAAGACCCTAAATAGTTCTTGGAAACTCTCCCTCCTCCCAAAGACAAGAAGGTAAGGCTGCCCATAGATGGTTGGATGGAAGGATGTTATAATTTACAGCGAGGATGTGACAATCTCTAGCCAAGAGCATATGTTAATGAGTGGGGGTAGTAGATAGAATCTGGTTTCTATGATCCTATCGCAGCATATATGGAATACATTTTTAAGTTGAAAGAAAAACCAGGTTGCCTTTTACAGAGCCAGAGGTACTATGGGTATATATTGCTCGTAGGATTTCCAACTATGTTCTGGTTCAAACACTATCAAACAACAACATCATTGTCACAATTGCTTGACTTGTTGGTTTGGCATTATAGCATTACTTGATCTATTGATTTTGCATCCGAGTAGGGTAGCTTTGTAAATAAATAAGCTGCCTGAGGCAACATTTCAGTTTTCGGTATTTGTTTATGTACAGGTTGTAGTATGTATAGGTTTTTGGATTAGTATGAGTTGTTTTGGGTTTGCAGTTGTTTGGTCATATTTCCCAATCGATGAGGCACTTGGTCTACAGTGTTCTTGACACCTCCAAGGAGTTTCCATCCCCAATAAGGCCAATGTTAGTTCCAGTCTTCGCAGCCTGTCTCCAAGGATCAAAATGGACTCTTACTATGTCTGGTTTTCAGAGATGTTTTACACATGATCTTCAGTGAAAATCACATCTTAAGTATTTCCATCAGAAGAAGCTTGGAAAGAGCTTTCCAATAGTATATCACACTCCCATAACTGGTTTCTAGATCAGAAGATATGATTTAAATGAATGATTGATTCTTGGTTATGCATGTTTTGAGGTTAGTTGCTGCACACAGGGACAAGTTTACTACAAAATCAGTTTGGATAGGACTTTTACAAAAGTGAAAGAGGTTTTTGTCCATCAAATGCCAAATAAAAAAAACCTCCATTTTATGCATAGGTATTACTTTGTAGGAGATATGAAGTGATATTTGAAGCCTACATTAAAACAAAACAAATTTTGCAGTTATTTTACTGTTTTAGTCATTTTAGTATGGTGCCATTTTACAACAAATGGAAAGTAATTTTGAGAAACCCAAAGAGGTTTGTGTTAAAAAGAAGCCATATCAAAAAAAACTCTTTCAATTTATTCACAGGTGTCATGCATTGGGATATTTAACTAGATCTTTACAGCTCATTTTCACAAATTTAAATTTTTAATGATTTTCTGTTTTAGAGATGATTTTGTGGCACAGATTACGAGCAAATGGAAACGAATTTCCAAAATTTGAGAAAGGTTTTTCTCCAAAATTACCTTATCTATAGAAACCTCTATATGTTTTGTAACACGTTCTATGTCTTAGGAGATATGAGTTCATATTCAACACCTATTTTCAGAAATTCAGTCCAAGTTTAATGTAACTGATTCTATTTTGAAGAAAACGGTTAAGGTCAATTCCCTTAGTACAAGGATGAGAAAATGTATATATTTTATGAATTTTATAATGTAGAGGTTGGACTTTAGCAGAAGAATTGGATTCACTAAACATTTGTATCAGCAGTTTGGTAAGGAAATGAACCAAGGTTTTGCAACATTTTGTGGGATGCTTGTGGTAATGTGTCTTGGCATTGTTTCTTCCTTTTTTATTTAGTTTCTCTTATGTTTTATATGTGCCAACATCTATTTCTTTCTTCATAGCTAAATGAATCAAGATAGATAGGTGGAATCCATTGATATTCAGTGCTCTGCCTTGGGAACACATTTAGTTTTTAATGTTTTCTATTGTATGAAGAAGACTCATGAACTTTGCATGCCCTCCTCAACTTCTCACTAGTCTTAGACTTACCATGACACTCAATTCCAAGTTCCAAAAAACCTACCTAACCCACCCCATAGAACATCCTACAAATCTAAGTTGATTTCCTGTACCTAGTGTTGCCTTCTCCTTTTGATCCAGCAACCAACCACCAAAATCAAACAAAATCCTCTGATCTATCATACCTAGCCTAAAATCAACATTCATTTTAGTCATCTCGAGCCCTAGTTTCCAATATTATAATTGAGATTGATAAGGAGAGAGCTCTCTCCTGACCTGGTAGGGCTAGCTACCAGGTTAAGCGTGGTTTGATGTTACCCTAGACTTGCCTTCCTTAAGCCTGAGTTAGATTTAGGAACTAAAAACGCCTATTTGAAGGACATTTTTGAAGGCTTTCGCATGTCCAAATTGGACGAGTGATAGCTAGTTGGAAGGCTTGTTGAGTATACTTTCTAGAACAACTTGAATTTTTCAATTTGGAGTTCATTTGTCCTATCAAAAGTCAAATCTCCCAAGACTGGTCAAAATGTGGAGAATGAGGCTGCCTAAATGCAGAGTGTTGTTGCAGTAAACTTTTGAAGGTCTTACTCAACTCCAAATTGAGCTCATAATAGCTCATTGGAAAGATCTTTCTATCTACTTATTAACTGATTTATCTTGCAAGTCATTTGGTCATTTTATCTAGGAGAAACATTGATTTTACCAAGGTCACTCTAGAGGTGTAGCAACTCTGCTGAGGCAAATGATGTTTTCAACATTTCTCCCAAACCATGACACTTGTGTAAAAATTGAAGGAGGTTTTTCTTCCTTGGCCTATTTTGGACAAAATCCTCTCTCAATTTTTCGAAATTCTTTTTTTCTTGCTCAGAAACAAAAACCCTAGGAGATGGGAATGATCCTTACCAAAGCACAATTGAAGCACAAACAACGTGTAAAATGACCCATTGGAACCTGAAATGATGATGAAAACCTTTTGAATGATGGTACACTCAGCCAAATGGTGACATAGACCAACATTTGGAAAACTTTGGAAGGAGTGAAAACAATCCTAGACCTAATACCTAGTGACCAAATTTTACTTGAAGACTCACTAGAATGACAAAATTTGACTTTGACACCCTAAGACCACTTTGTAAGATCATGTTTGATCATTGGTGGAAGGCTTCAAAGACCGACACTAACATTGGCTCCATTGGGGATGATAGCTCCTTGCATGTGCCAAGAACACCGTAGACCAAGTAGCCTTATCCATTGGGCATGGAGTCAAAAACTCAAGCTGAAATTACATAACTGAATACTAATGACTCAAAGATCCAAACTGACTGACTGACTCAATACTAAAACACAACTGACAAGCTAGAAAATATACTCAAAATGGAGCTTATTCATTAAAACCTACTCTAACTATTCCATGCATCACCTGATCAAGTGAAATGAAACAACCAATGCAACCAAGTAAGCATTCTCGTTGTTTTTTGAATTCTCTGCAAGTGCTTTCTTATCAACAACAAGAAAGAACTACTGAAAGGAAACTCCCATGAAAACTTGTAAATAGATCTGTTGAATAATATGGATCCTCTATCCACCTCCAAAAATACTGCATAAGGATTTTGAAAAACATGTGCATTGGGACTTAGCTCATCCGATGGATTACTTTGCTTCTCCTCATACCATGAATACAAACTTTCATCTGAGCTTTATGATGAGACTCCTGTTGAAAATGACAAAGAGACCGACTGCTGGATCTAGTTTGTATCAATAATTGTTTCCAGATCATAGTTAGCTAGTGGAGAAGGGCTTTGACGACAAACATCATCCAACACATCAGCTATTGGATCGTGAAAAACTTGAAAAGACTGTTGCAACCCATTTTCTATTTGTTCTAATGAGATTGCATGATTTTCGACAGGCTGCTCATTTGAAGATATACTATGCAAATTTCCCTTCCAAACCTGAAATGATTCAAAATAGAATGGTACAGAATCATCTTGCATCATTCGATGATATGTTCCAACTTCCAATTCTTCATCTACAACTTGACAATCAATGGCATTTGGGGGCTGCAAATCTATATATGAGAAGTCTTGAACAAGAATTTCATTTCCCTCTAGATGGTCCAGATCCAAACTTATTGATGGTTGATTTCTAATTACAGAAAAGTCATCTCTGATGAACTGAAACGAATAAAATAAAATGGCAACGATCCTTCACTTACTTCAACATTTGCTGCACTTTCCTCCTCACTTCCATAGCTGAGATGCAACGGCTGATCACTGTATTCGAGCTGTTGAAAGTGAACTTCCTCCTTCCACAAACCAGTTGTTGTTTTGTCCGCAAGACCAACTGTTGTTTGGAGAACATAATCATCATCTTATCGATCAAACTGAGGCAAATAATTAGTATAAAACACACCATCAAGAATACATGTTAGATCAACAGATCTCTCTTCTCTAAAATGATCTATAAAAAAATCATTATCAGATCTATGACAACTCTGACAAGAAAGAAAATGTTTTGGATTAGCCACTTGTTCTTCTTCAATCAATGAGCCATGGTCTTGAACATTATACTCTTTCCTTGTGGCGATATTTTGCATCATCTCTTCCACTTTACTTACCAAAATGTTGAGATTTACCTCTAAAGATGTCAGTTCCTCAGGATCTATGTTCTTCATCTCTTCTTCCTTCAACTTTGCCCTTCTGATCAGCAGATTAGCCTTTACATCTATTGCACTGTTCTACATCGCTTCAAGTGTTGGAAGGTTCCTTTCCCTCAGCTGAAACTCCATTTCTGGATCAAAGGCATCCATGTAGTGCAAGAGAGTGGATCTAGGAGGAGGTCTTATATTAACTGGCATCGAAAAATAGACTTGGTTAAACTTGGCAGAAAATTGTTGCATTGTCTCCCCTGGTAGTCTTTTCAGCTGGTTATACTCTTCTAGAATCAAGAAAGGGTTCTATTTGACCACCCACTTGTCGAGGAAAATTTTGATGAACTGTTGGAAATATGAGATGCTCGCGTGAGGCAATGTTTTGAATCAACTCTTGACTTTTCCTTACAAAGAAAGAGAAAAAAGCCTAATACTGACATCTTATTCATCAAATTCAAAAAGGTCAAGAAAAGACTCAAAATTCAATACATGTCTCTTAGCAGTGATGTTGTCACATTCACCATCAAATCTTGATAGATATAGGTAATGATTTTTAGGGAAATCATGGGATATAGGAGGTAAAATCATAGATTTGTATCGATCTAGAATTTTACAAGGTATAGGAATAGGTACAAAAGCTGTAGAATCAGTCTTGGTCTCTTGAGGCTCATTAGTTTGAAGACAGTCATCTTAAGATTCAGAAGAGGGGTCTTGATCGAGATCAAAGGCATGTGAATATTTCGCAATCTTCAAAGGGTAAGAATCAAATGCAGGTCTAGGATCTTGTCTCGAATACAGTATACTTTGTAAAGCCTTCTTGACATTCTCGGGAAAAGAGAAGAAGTAATTTATAACAAAGAACATAATGTCTTCAATGAAATTCCAACTTGAATACCTAATCTTTCCATATTGTCCTTTCATGTTTCTATTGGTCATGTTCATCCTCTAGTGGAGTCCTTGGATTTGATCTCGAAACTGATTTGAAGTCACCAAGTGAATGATTTCAACCTTCCAGTGTCTGATCGTTGTCCAACATCAACAATCAGATCTAAACTTGATACATTTTTCTGAGGAACATAAAACTATGTTCCCTAGTATGGTCGCCACTATGTTAGAGCCTAGATTGACCTCAGGCTGAATTGAAGCAATTCTAGGGTAACCAAAAACCACGCTTAACCTGGTAGCTAGCCCTACCAGGTCGTGAGAGGGATCTCTCCTTATGATTCTCATTCAAGATGACTAAATCAAATATGGATTTCAGGCTAGGTATAGTAGCTCTACGGTTTTTGATTGATTTTGTTGGTTTTGTTGCTGGATCAAATGGAGTAGGCAGCTTTGGGTCCGGGAAATCAAGTCAGGAATGCAGGGTGTTCTATGGGGCAAGGTAGGTAGGTGTTTTAGCAATTGAAATTGAGTGATATGGTAGGTCTAAGACTGGTTAGAAACTGAGGAGGGCATGCAAAGCTCATGATTCCTCTTCAAACAGTAGAAAACATCAAAAACCAAATGGATTCCGCAGAGCACTGTAACCAATGTATTATACCTATCTATCTTGATTTCATTTAGTTATAAGAATGAATATGATTGTGGCACACATAGCACATGATAAAAACTAATAACAGAAGAAGAATCTATGCAAAAACACTTTACCACAAGTATCCCATAAAAATAGTTGCAAATCCTGGTTTATTTCCTCGCCAAACTACTGATAAGAGTGTGCAATGTAGCTCAAAGCATCCAAGAGAGTCCAACCTTTGATAATGACTGAAAAAATACATAATTTAGACAATAAAACCACCTATGCTAGCCATCAAGGGTCGAATCCAGGAGATAAGGAACTCTTACAACCATTTCCAAACAAGGAGCAGGAATATAGGCAGTGGAATAACTTGCCTCTATAAGCATGGACACTGATTCATTGACCCCCAAACAACCTCAAACTAATGAATCTACCCTCTAAGATCATTGGTCAATTACATTTACACACCATGGCATTAATTACAATCATAAATTCATCCATGAAGAGAGAAAAAGTCAACTTGCAGAGAAACTAGGTGAAAACTAGATTTTTGGGCAAATTGGCTCTATGTGTAGTGCCACTAGCTAGGTGCGTAGCACCGCTTCACAGCCACTTTTGGAGGCCTTCCCCTTAGCCACATTGAGCCCAAGATAACTCATTGGAAATGTATTCCTGTCTAGTTTCTATAACATCTTGAACTTTTGCATTTGGATGTCATTTGCCCCGTCAAAAGTGAAATCTCCCAAGGCTACTTCTGTGTGTCCAAAAACAGGTAGAAAGGTCATTTTTTGATAGTTTTTTGACCTTTTGGTGACCAAGTTTTGCTCCAAGATTGCTGATATTTTCTAGGTTTGATGTTCTCATCATGATGAATCATGATATGTAAAATATTTCTTCAAAAAGTCATCCAGTGAAAACCGTAGCGTCATTGGCGCTACGCTCCTAGGGAAATTTTCTGTGTTGGAAAATTTCAAAATTTCAAAATTGCAAAATCTTATCAAAACTTGCCTAGATTTGGCACAAGGCACCACCATTAGTTGCTTTGATGGGCTAGTGAGGCTTCAGCTAAGATTTTCAACTTGTCTTGCTCCTTTTTTTCTCCTTAAGGCTCTCCATGGAATTATCACCGAGTGTTTCTTCTTCATAGTCATATTCACTGTCTTTTTCCATTGTTTTTATAGCTGTGAACACTTGTGATGAATGAAGAGATAGGGTGGATGAAAGATGAGTATGAAGATATTTTATGGATGAGTAAGTGAGGGTGAATGGGAGTGTGAATGAGATTTAGGGAGTGAGTAGGGTTTGGGAATAGTGTAGGGTTTAGGGATGTATGTAGGAGTAAGTATGTAGGGTTTTGGGGAGAAAGTATAGGGTTTGGGAAATTTATATGTAAGAATGGGATTTAGGAAAAAATAACAAAAAGGATTGGATAGGAAAACAAATGATAGAGTTAGCTTGTGAAATTTATAAGACAGTTTGTGAATTTTATGGGACAGTTTTGAGTCAAAACTAGGGTTTTAACTTTATGAGTGAAAACATCACCAAAACTTGATGCAAAACCCTTTTCAACAAGAAGGATTGATTTACTTACTTTCCAAGAGGTAACTTGAGATATTTGAAGCAAATTGAGTGATTTTGGAGCGTTTTTGGGCTTGGCTGCTAGGTGCGTAGCGCCAGTGCAAATTAACAATGGAAAAACTTGCCAGGTGTGTAGCACCTGCCAGGTACGTAGTGCCTACCAGGTGCGTAGCGCCTTTTTGAAAGACATTTTTGAAGGCCTTCCCAATGTCCAAATTGGGTGTGAGATAGTGTGTTGGAAATCTTGTCAAGTATACTTTCCATAACAACTTTAATTTTTCAATTTGGAGTTCATTTTCCTTGTCAAAAGTTAAATCGCCCAAGATTGGTCAAAATATACAGAATGGGGCTGCCTAAATGCAGAGTGTTATTGCAGTCAAATTTTGAAGGTCTTCATCAACTCCAAATATAGCTCATGATAGCTCATTAGAAATCTCTTTGTGTCTACTTATCAATTGATTCATCAAGAAATTCATTTGGTCATTCCATCTAGGTGAAACATTGATTTTACCAAGGTCACTCCAGAGGTGCAGCAACCCTCCTGAGCCAAATGATGCTTTCTACATTTCTCCCGAACCGTGACACATGTGTAAAACATGAAGGAGTTTTTTCTTCCTTGGTCTATTTTGGAGAAAAACCTCTCTCACTCTTTCCAAATTCATTTTTTCTTGCTCAGAAACAAAAAACCTAGGAGAGGGAAATGAGCCTTACCATAGCACAACTGAAGCACAAACAAGGTGTAAAATGACCCATTGGAACCCGAAATGATGATGACAACCTTCTGAATGATGGTACACTCATCCAAATGGTGACATGGACCGACATTTGGAAAACTTTGGAAGGAGTGAAAACAATCCTAGACCTAATACCTAGTGACCAAATTTTACTTGAAGACTCACTGAAATGAAAAAATTTTACTTTCACACCGTAAGACCACTTTACAAGAGCATATTTGATCACTGGTGGAAGGATTCAAAGACTGACACTAACAGGGTATGCACAAGGATAATTTTTTGATTGGCACGACTATAGGAGGATGATGAGAATACATTGTCGGGAGCCAAAAGTGTGGATGACAGATAATTATGATGGACAAGATGATCTGTGTGATCACCTAGCCAAATGGACTAAGGCTTATGGAGTAGAGCCCCAGCCTAAATGGGTGCATCTATTTTTTCGTACCCTGGATGTCATACTAATGAATTGGTACTTAGAAATATAGCTCTGCCATGGCACTGAAGAGTGGGAGATCTTGTGCCAGGGATTTATAATGACATTCAGCTTTGAGGATGGGTTTTACTGTATTGGCACAACACTACAAAAGGTTAAAGCAGTGATATTTAGCATACCACAAGATCCTTTGGACCTGGTCCAACCTGATTGGACTACCCAGCTAAGTCACATGCTAGAATGCTATAATGTGACCACAGAAGAAGAAGATGAGGATCCTAGAAATATTAATATTTTGAAAACTGAAGGTCCATAGATAGAGGATCCAGACATAACCACACCGATGAAAACTAGGTAGGTCAAGATTGGTACAGGGGCAGAATTGAAATTTGCAAAGCTTGGGGACTATTAGGATGATGCAATAGTAGACAAGGTCACTGAGCTCCTCGAGGAATATCAGGCTTTGTTCCACACGAATGTTTTTTATTTAAAAGGGATAATAGGAAATCTGAGTGTCATGAATATCACCCTGAAACCAAATACGAAGCCTCTAAAAAAAATACCTTGCCACCTTAATCCTAAGTATAAGGAAAGGGTTTGCACTAAGTTAGATAAGATGCTTGCGGCAGGAATTATTGAACTAGTGGGAGAATCCGATTGGGTAAGCCTGATAGTGGTTTAGCAAAAGAAATAGAAAGAAGAAATAAGGATATGTGTGGATTTCCGAAAGCTGAATGATGCTTGCATACATGATCCCTTCCCAACCCGTTTGTTGATGAGGTCCTAGATAATGTAGGCAGCCAAGAAGCATACTCTTTCAGTGATGGGTTCTCTGGGTACCATCAGATCAAAATCACACCTGAGGATAGAAGCAAGATGAACTTTCTGACTGAATGGGGATGTTTTCAGTACACCGTAATGCCTTTTGGGTTGTAAAAATGTGTCAGCAATATTTTCGTGCGTAGTCATTGTGGTATTCAAAGACTTCATTCATAAGTTTCTAGAGGTATATTTTGACGATAGGACAGTGTTTGGATTCGTCAAGTGCCATGTGGGTAGTCTGCTCTTGATGTTAGATACATGTTGGAGATACCAGATTGTGCTCAATCTAAAGAAGTGTTTGTTTTGTGTCCATTTCAGGATCCTTCTGGGTCATGTGGTATGCAGACAAGGATTGATGGTAGACCTCATGAAGATCTCAGTGATAATCAACTTGGAGGCACCAAGGAATGTGCAACAACTCCACACAACTCTAGGGCATACCGGATACTATAGGAAGTTCATCAAGAGATATGCCCAGATCACTGTGCCCATCTAGAAGTTGTTGAAAAAGGCTACTATGTTATGTTGGAATGATGACTACAAGAAGATCTTGGATGTGCTAAAGGAGAAAATGGTCATTGCGTGAATCCTAGTCTTCCCAGACTGGAAGAACGAATTTCATGTGCACGTGGATGCCTCATGTATTTTGGTGGGGGTCGTGCAAACACAGGCAGGTGAGGGGGAATTGGACCATCCTATAGCATTCATGAGCAGGAAGCTATCCAAGGATGAGAAGAACTATTCCACTACAGAGTGCGAAGGAGTAGCCATGGTATATGCACTCCAAAAGTTCAGGCACTATTTGCTGGGTGGACATTTTAAGATGTATACACATCACTCTATGTTGAAATACCTGGTCAATAAGCCTATGTTAGGGGGAAGATATGCAGATGGTAGTTGTTGTTCCAGGAGCATGGCTTTGAAGTTATTGTGAAGCCAGGATGACTAAATGTGGGACTTGACCATCTATCACACATTGAAATGGGAGAGGAACCTACTAATGTAGAGCAGGAGTTGCCTGGCACACAACTCTTTGCAGTGCGCATCATGGATATTCACTTTGAGGATATCATACATTTGGTAACAACGGTAACTACTTTAGAAGGGTATACCAACCAACAGAAGAAGGATTTAGTAGTGCATGCTACAGAAATCTCCGTCATTGCAGGGCACTTGTATAAAATGGGGTCAGACGAAATATTGTGAGGTTATGTACCCAAATTTGAATGAAGCAACATTCTCGTGGAGGCTCATGGAGGAGCTACAGGAGGAAATTATGCATGAAAAGAGACAACACAAAAGGTTTTGTGTGTTGGGTTGTGGTGGCTAACTCTGCATAAAGATGCGAAAGCAGATTGTAGGTCCTGTGACGCATGTCAAAGGTCTCGCAAGCCATGTCAGAGGGATGAACTTCCTGTGATTCCCTAGGTGACACTACAACCATTTGAGAAATGGGTGATTGACTTTGTGGGTCCAATTCAGTCCCTAGGAAAGAAGACAGGTGCGTGGTACATCATCACCGCGATTGAGTACTTGACTAAGTGGGAAAAGACACAGCCTATGAAGGACTATATAGATGCGATGGTATCAATGTTTCTTTTCAAATATGTGTTGACTAGATTTGGCTATCCAAATATCTTGATGAGCGATCGTGGTACGCACTTTCTTAACGAAACAATCAGCACGTTAACAAAAGAATTTCAGGTGTATCACCAAAGGAGTATGCCTTATCACCCCTAGGCCAATGGGACTATAGAAGCATTCAATAGGATACTGGAGAATGCATTGATGAAGGTCTGCAAAGCTTAGAGAAGTGACTGGGATGTGCATGTACTAGAGGTGCTATGGGCCTACATAAGCGACTTGCAAGAAGTTGACTGGGAAAATGCCTTTCAGACTCGTGTATGGTGTAGAAACTGTGATGCCAATGGAATACATTGTACCTAGTCTACACATAGCAACACTCATAGGAATGGTGGACTGCAGATTCCTAGAAGAGAGGCTCGTGCAGCTAGCAGAGCTTAAGGAGGATCGATTTCTAGTTGGATTTCATCAACAAGTTCAAAAGGAGATGGAAAGGCATGGAACAATTGGCACATCAAACTGCGCACCTTTGAGGTAAATGATCTAGTCTTGTTGGATGACAGTAAATTTCATAAATTTCCAGGGAAATTTAGGACGCACAAGCTAGGACCATATGTTATCAAGGAGATTACCGATGGTGGAGCAGTTTAGTTGGTCAAATTGAATGGAGAACCCTTCCCAGGGAAGTTGAATGGAAGTTGATCGAAGCCATACACTAGTGATCCAGCTAGGTGACTATATGAGGGAAGCACAATATTAGCACTCTACGCAGTTGAAAGGAAGCGCAGGACTATAAACTAAACTGCTCGGGTCGGAGAGCTGCACGAACTGGGAACTCCGTGGAAAGAAGATATGTCACAATGCCCACAGAAGCGCGCAGGGTGTTTCACTACCAAGGAAGCAACCAGGAAGAGCATCCATAAAGTGACCGTTAAAGTCACTATTCATGATTTGATGATGAGAAAAGGCCAAATGGAGTGGAGGGGTGACATTTAAGTCAGACTTTATGGACCGGATCTCGGAAAATTTGCTTCCAATCTAGCATTAATGAATAGATTTTGGGGGGAATGGTCAGATTTGAATTTGAAAGTGCCTATAAATTACAGGTGGATGCCCAGCAAAAAACACTTGGCATTTTGAGAAGTGAGTTGTTGATCTCTCAGGCACACATGAACTGTGAAACCTTCAAACTTTTGCTAGCAAGTTCTATGCTTGAGACATTTCCATAGGAAAATCAAGAGTTATTACGTATCATTATGTCTATGCCCACTAAAGCTATGAGCGCGGAAGCAGTGATAGCTGAAGGAGCTCTCCCAGAGAAGGCTATGGTAGCGGAAGGAGATGCCCCGAAGGGAGCACCTGTAGAAATACCAGCAGAAGTACCAAAGTCTCCACGGATGCCTAAGCCAAGGCTTACCCCGACCACGGAGGGTCCCAAGATCAAGAAGGGCAATCAAGTTGCACCATCGCAGCTAGTTCGCACATATACCAGGAAACACCCCTAGAAGGTTGAGCCCACTGCACAAGAAAAGAGAAAGAAAATTAACCTAGGGCTAGAAGAAGAGGAGTTTGAGGATATCCCAATGGATGATGAGCATGTTGGGATGGAAACGGAGGATGTCAAAATTTTGGGGTCTGACCCTATCACTAAGCTACTTGAGTAGATTCCTCCGCACTAGTCAAAGACCAAGGGGCCAAAGACATTGATGATAGTAAGGTCACCTTGCATACACCCCTCTTACCAAACCAAATTATGTTTGAAGGACCACGCTTGGGGCATGTCCCCCATTTGAAATTAGAAGACTGGGATTTAGTGGACACAAAGAAGTTTCCTCACCTTGCAATAGATCAACTCATGCATCGTGTGTTCCACAAAACCACTGGTGTAACTGCGTTGGATGCACGGAAGTGGCTGAGAGGCGTGGATAAGGTAGGACTGGTCAACCTACTATGGGAACCACATTACAACTACATTCCCATCATAGTGCTGGTAATCAAGCAGTTACTGTGCTATTGTGCTTGGTGGTTAGAGGAGCCAATACCCATCATTGATAGACTAATCCATAAGATCAGGCGACTACCATACACAGAGGAAAATATGGCCATGGAGTTTGGCAGAAAGACTGGTGAACATGTCCTCGCAGAGGCCATGAAGGAAAAGTTAAAGTTAGTGAAGAATTTTTGCGGCTACGCCATCTCAAGCATCTATGACCTGGTGGTCAAAGTAGCCACATAACTCTTGGTAGTGAAGGTTATGCAGAGGTGTCACGCAAACGAAGTGTCAACACTAGTTGTAACTTTGGTGGCCAATGCATGGAGGGAGTTCAATTTAATTGGGTGTGCTACCTCTACAGTGATTTCCTCATGAACTGCCACGAGGCAGAGGATCTCAACAAGACATTTCACTATGCATGGCTCTTGCTGTCCATAGTTCTAGTAGCGTGGGAGCTACTTGGAGACAGTCAGTTCCCTTCGGTCACACTAGACCTACTAGAGGTAGTGAGGTGTGCTTCGCTCTAGGCAACCAAGGATCCTCAGTAGATAAAGGACATCAAAATATTTTGGACCTTGATGGAGATGAACGTGCACATGGCCATCAACCACAAGTCGCAGTTTTTGCCTACCAACTTTGATAGACTACAGGAGTACGTGAAATTCAAGTCTGATTTCCACCACATCTCAATAAGGGTGTGGAGGGAACCCGAGCAGAGGTAACACGACCTGCCCTACTTCACGACAGATGATGTGATTGACGTGGTCCTTGATAGCTAGTTGAAAAAATGGTGCACTACCTCAGACTTCACTGTGGGATCTACCAAGACCGCCACGCAGCGGAAGAAGGAAGAAGCCAAGCTAAAGATGGAGCATCTGGCTACAAAAAGGAGAAAGAAGGATGATGTTAGGGCTAAGGCAGACCATGCTACCACACAAGAGACATGCGAATGGGCATGAGGAGAGGAGCGTGGCTCTGACAAAGAGAAATCGTCCTCACCAGAGACACAGGAACAAGCAGACAAACAGATAGAGCAGGAAGGATCAGACCCAGAAATGACTTTGTTCTGTATCAAGCACTCTAGGGTTCCAAAAACGATAGGGCCATGGAAGATGTCCAAAGCAAGCAAGATGTCTTTAGAACTAATCACCCTAACACTAAGGGATTTGAATGATATAGGGGATATGGTATGGGATGCCACTGTAGAACTGCTGAAACAATTTGAGCAGCAGCAGTAGTAGGTGCTAGGCACTATTTAAACGGGTCTGCGTGAACTACAGATCCACACCTCACACATGCAAACTAGCATGGCTCCCATTAATGTTTCCAATGACACCTCAGAAGCTATAGAGATGCTGCATGCTAGGAATCTCCGAGCCATAGTGCTGCCAAATGGAGCATTGACGAAGGCGAATGATGCTAATAGACCTATTGTCAGCACCCTTAAGCGTGTGGGACTTATCTAGCAGTTCTTCCTAGCGAAGTGATTTACCTTTTGTAGGATGATGTGATCATGATGCTTCGGCCTGCGATCACTACACTTTGCAGGTGATCAACGAGTAAAAGGTTAACAATGCTCAGATGGTTGTACAACATGACTTTTCCATCAACCTTGTGTCGGACCTCATAGATAAGAATCAATGCCTCACTAAGGTTATGGATTAAGCATGTCGGACTGTCCCAGAGCTGGACATGCCTGAGGCTGAGCCAGTCGATGTGTAGGTTTGAAAACTCATTGCGGGAGTGCACTACACAAGCACAAAGTTGGCTAATGTTCAGCTAGAGATGAATCTCAATATCCTGGAGTTGTAGTTGAAGCCCCAGCCTTCAACGTCATCGAAAGTCAAGGAGCAGCGTGTGACTGCTGTGGTAGCAGTGGTAGCAAGTCCAATGATGGACTACACGACACTTTTTGAGTAGTTGCTCGAGGTCCTCACCAGCCTATAAGAGAACCCCAATGTATAGAGGCTGGAGACAGAAGTGTGGGAACTACAGTAGCACTAGGATGAGGTTAAGGCAAAAGCGCGAACTATTGTCATCATGCAAAGGCTCGTGAAACTGTAGGAGTCCAAGGTGCTGAAGGAATTGGTAGACACAGTGCAACACAAGGAAGCCATGCTAAAGGCTCGCTTAAAGCCTTGGTTAGATGAGGCCTCTAAGATCAAGACCACCATTAAACAAAAGTTCGCCAGTCTACAGGAGACTCAGCAGAAGCTATAGACTACTAGCACAGGACCAGTGATAGAATAGTTTGCTGAGGAGCTGAAGCCAGTGGTGACGCAGTGGGCCGCCGAGGTAGCAGTTGTCTAGGTTGAGCTGGGAGGTCTTCGTGACAAGATATCCATGCAACCAAGTTACTCGAGGGTGAGTCACTATGCTTGTGTTGGGGGCTTGATGGGAACAGGTCCCCTGGGGGTCAATTTTGGGTTAAACACCCAAGTTTTTGGGCAGAGGAACTGAATTTTGTGTAGAGAAATGTAAAGTCTCCGCATTTTGTGGCCGCAGAGTGTAAAGATGTCTAAATTTAAAAAGGTTTTCTGCCCTTAGTTTAGATAAGTTGTGTCGGTTTTGAGAAATTATATAAAAAGTGAAGTCTTAGAAGATCTAGATAGATAAGTATTGTAAGTAAGTTAGAAGTCATGAGATATTGGTAAGTTTGGGTGAGCTAAGAGCTATAGCGTTAGTGTAGGAAGAGGCTTTGTAGCTGAGTGTGCAGAGGCATAGGGTGGAAGTCTGCAGCTCAGTGCGTGGACCCCTGCAACTGTTTGCGCAGGGCAGATAGAGTCTCTACTGGGAACTTGAATCATAAATAAAGAGAAGTAGTTTGAATCACTATGTTTTTGGTCTATGATTATTGCATCTGATTATGATATGTTAAGTCTGGGTTTACATTATAATCTTAAACTGATGTGTGAATGTATATATTCGTATCTCTCATTTGAAAGCAAGTAATAATGTATGTTTAAGCGAGGGTAATCATAATTGCATGATAGAGTTGGCCAACCACTAAGATAATTAGGGAAATGAGACAGTAACATAGTTACAGAGGTGTGTAAGTGCCTAAATCATTGTTTAGGATTACACGAAGGAAATTTGGATACCTTCATGGAGGTTTTGAAAGACGGAGGATGAAATACATTGATAAGCCCTAAAGGCTTATTGATCTATGTGAAGGTTGGGATTGAGGTAGAAAACCGACATCACAACGATCTCATGGTGTGGAAACGTGGTTCCTACATCCCCCCATACTGCTTCAGGTGAGACTTCAATCTGCGCTCCACATAATGATGTCGAAAGGGCCAATAGTGTATGGATATGCTTGGATGCCTAGCACTGAAACTGGGTCAGGGCCCATCAAGCCAACATCAACATCATATAATACTAACAGAGATAAACATAATCCCAAGAATTCTTTGGAAAAGTATCTTTATTGATATTCAATTCAATATTACAGACTCAAACTACCCTGTACACACAACTGCAAGGGTCCGTGCACGTAGCTGCAGACTCTACCTAGACCTCTGTGCACTCATATGTGGAGCCTTTCTTTCCCTATCTAAGCGGAGGAAGCAGAGCCTTCCTTCCCTAGCTCTTGTCCTATACTCTTCAATCAATCCAATTCTCTATCTCCATTCCATCTACCTCTTTCTTCCATTCAGTAAGACTCATTATTTATAGACATTTTCATACAATTTCATGGTATGTACACCATGGGTGAATCTCAAAACTGACTCAAAACTTATCCAAAAAAAGGGGCTCAGCCCTTTTGACTCCTATTCACCTACGTGCTCCACATCCATAAATCACAGAGACTTTATGTTATTTACAAAATTGTACCAAAATTTGGGTTATCTTAAACCCAAAATAACCCAGGGGACCCCATCCCAACATTAACACCTCAAGCAAAGAAGGTATCTCCCAAGAAAAGGATCAGGTATGCCTCGATAGGAAAGCACAGTGAGAAATGGAAAGTCGATCCTTTAAACTAAGGAGCTATTAAACAAGAGGAGGAGAAGAGAGAAGCAAAGGAAGAAGAGGAGAAAAGGAACCAGGATGAGTTGCTCCAAAAGAAATAATAAGAAGAATAAGGGAGGAGAAGGATAGAATAATAACAAATGACGTATCCATTTGATGATTTTTGTCCCATTGTTAGTTTTGTCTTCTTAGGTCATAGTCTGATTTGTAATTTGTCTTGTGTAATAAATTATATGTAATGAATTCTAAGGGATGAATATGAAAAGACACACACTGGAACGTAATGAGTCATTTAAGAATATGAATAATCATAGAAATAAAAGATTCATGAGGAAGATCAAAGGGAATTGTTATTTTTTATAAATAGCTCCTCATAACTCAAGTAAAATGCTATTTTAGAGGGCTTAGATTCTAGAGGTCTTGCCTTGGCTTCTCTTTCAATACATAGAAGATAGATCATTATTTGGAGAGGTAAGTTATGGATTCATCTTCCACTATTGGATAGAATGTTTCATTTATGTAATAATGTAGTTGGGATCTTAAACTTTTAATCAGAAGCTCAATGATACCACACTTCTTCATACATGTATTGTAGATGTAGTTGGGCTATTCTAGTTATGTTTATGGTATATGTTTATTTAATCACATATTAAGTTGATGGAATAATTCGTTGCTTAGATATGGCTATTATTGAATGAGTGTTGTTATTATTTAATGATTATTGTTTATTATGTGGACTAATATGCAGTTAGTCAGAAAGCCTTTGTCTTTATCCTCGGGTCCCCCTTTAGGACAATACTATTACTTTTATAACCAATGGCTTGTTTCCCTCAGTAGCCATGCAAGTCTCCCTTGTACAACTTACATTGAGTGTGTTGGCTAGAGGGGTCTTGACCCAGGTTCAGAGTTAGTTGCGCCAACAAATAAAACCCTAAACTTCTATTCCTTTTGAAAACAAACCACATAGCACAGGCTACAGTCTCTCCCAAAGCAATATTTGGGGATGATAGAACTAGGTTTCTGAATCCATAGGTCTGTGTGGTCAGTTTCTATTACTTTTAGGGCTTTATTCTGACCTTCACAAGCCCTAACCCTTACAATGCAGAAATCATAGTAACTTACATAAAACATAATCTAACCCATCATGCAAGACATTAAACATTCATAACATCATGTAAACTATGAGATCTACTATTTTCATGCACCAATCAAGTGTTCCTTCAGATAAATGTAGAAAATAGAGAGAATATGCATAAATTGCATAGTAAATATAAAGGAACAGATACAAAATTATTGCTCAAAAATAGTCTTTATTAGATATAATCATTTTGTTACAGACTCTTCTTCCTTAACACTCAACTATAGGGGCCTGTGCACTGATCTTACAGAATTACCCAGGTGTTCGTGCACACAACTGCAAGAGCCTTCCCCTTCACCTAAGTATAAAAAACAAAGCTTTTTTTCCTCAGAATACCTACCCATACAATGAGATTCACTTATTAACTTACTTCCTATGACTTGCTAAGACTTATTTATATGGTTTGTTCCATTACAATACCATGGTTCGAGAACCATGGGTGGGTCACAAAAAATCTGATATTCTAACAAATTAAGGGACTAAAGTCCGCTTTAACTCCTATGACCTTCGTGCTCTCATCCCTACAAATGGAGAGGCTTTACATAACTAAAAAAATTAGTTACAAATTTTTTCCCCAGGGGACCCTATCCCAACAGACCCCCAACACAATTTCGTAACTCATCCTCAAGTCACTCTACTGGTCTCACCTCGATCTTCACCTGCAGCTCACTAAAATCAATATTTAATAGCTACATATTTGATGTTCACTGTGTAGCATCTTGGCACACTTCCTCAACCATTTTTTCAGTAGTTGGGCTTTCAACTGTAAGGCCCATGGTCCTTTGTGTTTGTTGCATCCCTTTCAGCTTGCTCTGCACTCATAGAGTCATCTAATTGGCCTCATCTATCCACGACTACATCCTTGAAAAGATGATCTATTCCTTGCGATGCAACTCATCAATTTCATTCTGGATGAGCTTTCCTTCTTGTAGTCTAGTGAACCTTTGCACTGGTGCCATGTCTCACACAATCGATTAGATTTCATCGAACTTCCTCTGCTTTTCCCTAAGGTCTGCTCCCATCTTTTGCAGCTTTGGATCCTCCTGCAATGAGGTCCATAACTCCATGGCCTACTTAATGAATCCCTTGACTGCATCTTCCAAGGTGGCCATTTCAACTTTAATAGCAGCTCTACACTACTCTCTAACTTCTCGAGGAGTAGTGGGCTGCAAGTTTAGTTATAACTTTGAGATTTGTAGCAGTAGCTCAAACCTGACTTTGTTGATTTCATCCTTAGACTCTTTCACTACAGTGGTGAGCTTTTGACGCTTCTCCTCATAGGCCAACTCTTTTGGGATCTTGAGCTCTGGAAGCTCACTATAGGCCTGTGCAATAGCTGCTAGCTTCGTGTTGTGAACTCCTCCTTTTCCTTTAGGGTCTATGCCTTTTCCTCAAAAATCTGTTTGTTGTTAGTCGTTACCTCATTGATTACTAGTAGTGCGCATTGCAAACACTCATCCTGTATTAGCGTCAATAGCTGGCACACAAAGATTCTATTAATATTGGTTTGAATAAAGTGTGGCATTGAAAACATGTTTAGGATCCCCATGTCGCCAACTCTAGCCACCTAGTTCACTGGTTCAAGGTGCATGATGCTCAACTCATCATAGTAGACCTTCTTGAGGTACTTGTTCGGTGCCAATTGTGTACTTTTCTCATGGTTCCCTAGGTCCCAATCCTCCATTTTCAAATTTTGTATCCGAGCCAGACCCGAACCCTCAAATACCACATTCTTTGGTAGTAAAGGCATAGAGACCATGAACTTTACAGCATTCAGATCTTTGGGCACCTTCGCCATGAATTTTCTAGGTGGTATGTACTTTGGTAGCCAAGTTATTGGCTCGACTTCTTCTGCACCAAGCTCCTATATTCCTCTGCGTAGTTCTTCCTCAACCAAATCCAGTCAGTCCATTCGTTTTTCTAGCTTATTCATTTTTCGCTTCTACTATAGGACTAAATGCACGGTATATCGAGAATGAAGAAACCATCAAGGGTCTTCCTGGGACCCTTTGCAAACTGTAAGATTATCTGCAGCTTTCAAAAAGCTTCATGCATGTCCATACTCAATAACTAACTATCAAAGAAAAATAGATTCATTACCTTGAGTCTCCGTGTAGATTCGCTGGAGAAAACTATGCTGCTAGGTGGAAGTCCGCTGAGCCAGCTCCAAATCAAGCTCTACACATAGAAGGGACAAGCGTAATCATAACATAAAACCTTGACAATTAATTCATGAATATACAAAAGATATCTAGTTGCACATAACTAAGCTACTCATGTTAAAAGGCATTAAACAAACAAATAAATGAATTATAGTACCAATACCACGGAGTAGGCAGTACAACTACAGTTATATATTAGTGTTGAAAGAGTGATTACAACCATCGGTTGCATCAAGCTTCCCTAACCCCTCCAGCTCCTCTCTCTCTCTCTCCCTTCTTATTGACTTCTTATGCTTAGGTTTGAGACTCTGCTCGACAATCAAGTAAGCCATCCTTTCAAATATTGTGACCTTTATCACAATAGCGCTAGCTCTGCTTATGTAGTGTTTGAGCTATAGGATAAAATGCACAGTGTATGGATAATGAAGATACCCTCAAAGGTCTTCCAGGGACCTTCGGTAGACTATAAGATTATCTGCAACCATCACAAAGTTACATGCATGTTCATAAACAATAACTAACTATCAAAGTAGGAGAAGTAGATTACCTCAAGCCTTCGTGTAGATTTTCTGGAGAGCACAATGCAGCTAGGTGGAAGTCCCTTGAGCCTGCTCCAGGTCAAGTCCTGCACATAGAAGAGAGAAGCATAATCACAACATACAACTTTGATAACTAATACATGAATACATAAAATAACATCTAGTTACACATAACTAAGCTACTCATGCTAAAATGGTATTAGATAAAAAAATGATTGAATGATAGTACCAACACCACAGAGTAGACAGTACAACTATAGTTAAATATTAATGTTGGAAGATTGATTACAACCTTCTGTTGTATTAGCCTTACCTTACCCCTCCAGCTTCTCTCTCTCTCCCTTCTTACCAACTTCTTATGATTTGAGACAATGCTCAACAATCAAGTATGCTATCCTTTCAAATGCTCTGACCTCTATCACCATAGCCCTAGCTTTGCTTATGTAGCAATTGAGTTAGGGTTGCCAAGTTCCTCCTTGAGTTCCCTAGGGTAAAAGTAATGAAGTTGCCATGCTTTTTAGCTCTTTCCCATTTGCCTCCTTCACTAGGATTAGAAATCCTCCAAATAGGTTGAATCTGGATGTTTCCTTGCTTTTCTTGAGTGATTTTAGGAACAAATATCTAGATATTTATGAGTCAATTTGTTCCTTTGACCCTTAGAACTTCACTAGGATCCACTAACGTTGTTCCCAAACTAGCAACTTGAGTTATTTGGGTTACTAACGCACCCTTAGGCTTGCAGAGAAGCTTTATAAAGTATTTTGTCAGTGCATAGCCAATGTTAGTGTGGAAACAAGGCATGTGATCTTGGTCTTTGCTTCAACTATCATGTCTTTCCCCTCTGAGTTGATGAGGAGGTCAATTTGTTGTATAACAGATGCCTCCTAAAGTATGAGATCAGAGGCTGCAATGATGGCCAAAATACTTTACTTAACTGTAATTTTCCTTCTTCGACAAAAAGAGAGAGAGGATTGGAGCTTCGAGTGGTACAGGAAACCTGATACAACACATATATATCAAACTACTAAAATCATGTCCTAAGTTGGGCATTCCCATGCTTAGTAGCTGTGTCAGAGTGATTTCCTCATAAAATAAATATGACGATGTTGGCCGTTGATAAGCATAATGTGGATCCGGTGTCATAATAGAATCATTTTGATGAGCTGTCTCCAAAAAATAATATACGCAACTTGGGAGAGGAAAGAAGGCTGAGTGATGCAACCCTCTACCCAAGGTCTTGATTTCCACTTCATCAAACAGCATAGATCGATACATGTGAATATATGTGTTGATGTCGAATATGCACAAAATCATCTAATTACCATTCAATAATGGAGACCATTAACATACGTGAGGAAGGCCACCAATAATGGTGATGGTCTCCAAGATGCACAGTACAATCTAACAAGTGTGAAAGATGTTTTTGTCATTGAACACTCATAGAATCGCCTAACCAGGAGCCAGTAATGAGAACCCCTGATGAAACACAAGGCAACCTACCACTAATGTCTGCAAGCCCCAAGGCACTGAAATGTATTTCTGGGTTGTCTTCCTAGATAGAATGTTGAAGTCGATAGGAATATACTTGTCGAAAGGTAGGCAATAATGTGTCCTACATCAATCAACATGAAATGGGACAAGAATGATTTGTTTTTTGAGGAATCTTTGAGCATTGGGTCTAAAAAACAAAGGGCATGATGAAAGGATATACTTGATAGGTTGATGGAGGAAACAACAGGTTAACCCTTGAACAATAGAAGGCATGACAACGGTTTTAACCATGCAGCACTAGACTCATGAACACCAAAGAGTGTTAGGATACAGAGATGCAAGAACATCGAGTACTTAGGCTAAACTCATAGGATGGTAGGATTCATATTGAGAGGCCGTCATCAGGAAGGTTTATCTGAGGGAGTGCCATGTTCAAGGGAATGACTATTGCCAAAGCACACTTTCTAATATTGAATGTAGTTTTATTATCTACATTCCTCATCTGATTAGTTTAGTGAGTCCAGACGGGTAAAGTCGTCGATCTTTTCATATTTTAAGAGTCTGAAAAGAACTGCAAAAAGAGCGACTCTATCCCCTATCTAATTAGTTTAATGAGTCCAAACAAGCAAACTCGTTGATTTTTTCATGTTTTGAGATTCTAAAAGGATCGTAAAAAGAGCGACTCTATATCTTGTCTTTGTAATTTAAAGGGTCCAGACTAGACAACTCGGTGGTATTTTCATATTTAGAGAGTCTAAAAGGATCATAAACAAAGACTCCATGGTGGTCCCTTTATCATAGTTCTTAACCGAGTGCAACAAAAGCTTAATAGTATACTCGGATCGGTTACTTTTCCGTGAGTTAATCTATTGAATCTAGATAGAGAGAAACCTATGTTCAATAGATGTTGACCTCATTTTGTTACAAGTACAAGGGACAGAGTAAACTCGTTTTTCGTTGTGAATTTTTAATGAGTCATGCAATAACAAATTCAATACCTTCATCAAATTTTAACGAGTCAAATGAAGAAAACTCAAAGTATCCTTTTCAATTTATTGAGCAAGGAAAAAGAGGTAAAAGAACTACTCTTTCCTTCTTCGTAGATTTAACGAGCCCAAAGAAGGGGAAAAACTTGGGGATTTTTCGATTTAAAAGTGAGAAATGGTCCCAAAAAGGCAAGTGCTCTGGTTGTTGCTATATATTTTTAACGAGCCCAGTGACAGAAACTCAAGATTTTTCAGTTTAACGAGCAAGAAAAGTACCTAAAACAATGCTCGGGTCATCTTTATAAATGTTTAACGAGCCTAAAGACAAAACTTGGGATTTTTTCAGTTTTATGAGCGACAAAAAAGTGCCTAAAAAGAATGCTCTAATGGTCTTTTTCAGTTTAATGAGCTAGAAAAAGGGTGAAAAAGAGTTGCTCAGACCATTTCATATGTGTTTAACAAGCCCAATGATGACAAACTCGAGGATTTTTCTACTTTTGAGATAAATAAAATATCCCATAAAAGAAAAGCACTCTTTGAGAATTGCATGCAGCTTTTACTGCTTTTCATTCCTGAAGGTACTTTCATCAAAAGCGGAAAAATAGTATAAAAGGCATAAATTCCTATCATATGGGTTTATGCATGATAAAAAATCATGGAGAATGGACTACTTCCTCTTTAATGATTTCAAAAAATCATGTATCCAAAAATAAATATAAGGAAATATTTTGAGCTTTCACATTCACCATTTTCACTATTTGAGATTTGTGAGAGCATTTTGGAGCTAAAGAGGAGCAGATTTTCTGCGGACCATTGTAGGAGATCCGGGCAAGCATTCAACATGCCATTAGTCCCAGGTAGAGAATAAAACCTTTCTATGCATTTCTTAACCTTTCTTGACAATTACAGGGGTGGAATTTTGCAGATCTGAGGTGCCCTAAAGCCCTGTTTGCGCACTAACGCCCTCCAGATGGTCTATAGGGAGAATTAAACGCTATGTACGAGCTACTGGAGGGCGTTAATCCTCCATGTGTATCACTAGGGGGAGAGTTAGAGCTGAATGGCGCAATTAAAAACCTCATGCAAGGATTCCTGAAGCTATTTTTCCCAATTTTGATTGTTTTTAGGGTTATTTTGTGTAAGTTTCAGGCCATAATGACTAGTCTATGGAGAGAACAGGCCCATGATAGCCAGGAATTGCTGATGCGAAATAATCCAACATGCATACTTGCATTGTGCCATTGTGGTTTACAGAAGTATGAAAAGTTGGAGCTCATGAAAGGGCAGGAGGATTTATTAAGATGGATTATCCAGCGCTGGGATGAAAATGAGAAAGTGTTCAGGATTGGAGATCAGGAGTTGGTTATTTACCATGATGACATATAATTTTTGACTGGTTTGTTGTGTCATGGGGCATAGGAAAACCTCATCATTGGTAGGCCAGATCCATGATCTACCTCAGAGATAGTGCAATCCTACTACTCCCTGAGAGTGGACAAGTCAACAACAGAGTCCACATAGAGAGGATAAGGTCCAGGTCTATGAGGGAAATTTTATGGTTGATTGTGTGGTTGGCGAGGTTAAAGAGTCCCCATGTTGTGACAAAGACCCAAATGTTGCTTGCAATTGACTGTGTTCAGCCACAGATGTTCAATTGGTGTGAAGCAGTGCTTGGCCAGTTGAAGGCAGAATTAACAACATGTAAGACACGTACCGAACAAAGTTTTGGGTATGGTACTATCATAGTTTCATTCATTCTTAAGAGGGTACCTATTATGCGCCCAAGGATGAGCTTAGGTCCCCTTGATCCGAGGGAACCAAGGTAGGGTTGATGGTCATCGCTCAATCCTCACATAGGAGGAGGACCGATCTGGCGTTTCTTTAAGGAAGATTTCTTCCAGTGGCTTCGTGGCCAAATTGTGATGATTGATGACTATGCTTATGAGGGCATAGACTATACCAGCGACCTTGACTTGTTGCTATCGCCTAGGACCAACTGGGGTCCTCAAGGCAAGAATGATTTTTGATAGTACTTCAAGTATTTTTTAGCTTTTGAATGTTTATGTAATGTTTTTATAGGTGAAATAAGTACAGACATGAAGTTTTATGCTTAACAAAAATGTGGCCCCATTACAACCTGCAGGTGAACCCCACCATATGCGACGAGGAGGCCAACTACCTGCTGGAGGGGTGTTTCAGGGAAAACTAGTGTCGATTCGAACTACTAGTCCCACTAAGACGGGTAGCTATCTTAGAAACAAACAATGAAATATTTTCAAGAGTTCCTTTAAGTGTGATAGATGGAAGAGAAGAATAGAAGAGCAAACTGGATCTCTTGCTTTGATCCTAGCTTGATTTCTCCTTTCCTTGATAGAATTTGCCACTTCTCTCCTACTTGTTCCACTTCAAAAAGTACCTGTAGAGTCAAAGTAACAGCAAACTATCAAAGAATATCTATCTAAAACATCATAAACAACGTGGAATAAAAAACACATTGACCATACAATTGCATTCATAAACAATAAGATTCACAAATACTAGATCATATGGAGGAAAACTAAAAGAACTTTATTAATAGTAATGTAAGAGAGGATTACAACCCAGTTGTCTGATCCAGCATCATCCTCCCAGTTGTAGAAGCCCTCTTCACCTCATGAACAAGAAAATCACCCAACAATGCAATGTCTCTTCTCAACAAACCAACAACACTTCCTTACAAAATACAAAATTGCAGCCTCTAGATCTCTCAGATGAGGGATCCATTTATAGATGTCTTGCAAGGGTGTGAGTTAGCTCTGGGTTTTTGATTGGTGTCATTCCAATGATAGTTCTTGATTCCACTTGGAGATTTCATGATCTCTTATTCATCTCTGGGCGAATTCAAAGAAGCAAGTATCATAGGAGAAGTTTCTGGAATATTCCATGATCATCCACCTTGCAAACTGTCTCTGCCATTTGTCTATTCTTGCTCATCGCACCCCACAGAAGGCCATTTCATTATGCATCGCACCTGGCCAGTTAGGCAGTCAGTATGCATCACACCTTGTCCATGGAGCAGCCTGTATGGTCCAGTTTTGGCCAGTTCTGAGTAGTTTTTCAGGTGGAACTTCTAGGAAATGATGTAATCAGCTGACCATGATCTTTTAGGGTATGAAGCAACACTTTTAGGGACTTAAGGAGTCCTTAGTTTATGGACATATGAGTTTGGGGTTGCAGTGCCCAAATATGTCTATAACAGATGCCCCATAAAGTATGAGGTCGTAAATCTTCTGATGTCGGGTGAAATGCTTTATTCATGAGGATCTGAGGTATTCGAACTGGAAGGTGACCTATATAAAATTCAATACAATACATCATCATCATATTATTTTAATTATCTAGCTGAGGTGGGCATTCCCATGCTTAGTTTTATAAATTCATTTTCATGTACATAGGATAGACAATCATCTGCTGTTGCAGACTTGTGATTCTTCACATGAAGAGTCATCTTCCCTGGCTAGATGACTATCTGTGTAGCTTCTATGTACAATTGATGTCTTTATTTTCCTGAATATATCATAGCCCGGATGGATGAAACTAGATCCAGGGTCTTCAAAACATGTACAATCTTCACCTGATGTACAAGTCGAACATGGAAAGACATCACCTGATTACCAGCCAATGATGTAAGCTATTAACAAATGCGAGAGGAATCATTGATAATGATGATGACCCTCAAGGTACTACAGTACAATTCACATGGTGCGAATATATGAGTTGACGTTGAACACCACGCAAATTCTTTTGGTCGAAGGTCATTGATGTAAACCTGTTGCCGGAAGTGAGAAACTTGCCATTGAGGCATGCAAGCTTCAAAGTACTGAAAGGGTTGTTTCTAAGTCAACTTCTTGGATAATGAGCTGATGTCGACAAGAAGTGACCTGTCGTAGGAGGGCCTTGATGTATCCCACATATACGACGTGTAACGAAGCAAATGATTTTTGTGGAGATGAAAACGATCTGATGATATGAATTTCAGGAATAGCGGTCATGAAAAACGAAGCATGGATGTAATGCAGTGGATGAGGTGTTTGCTAGATGGTGAATTCTCTGAATGACTTCTCTTGAACATATTGGTGACACTAATATGGACTGGTAGCATTAACCCCATGGATGGTATGATGGACCAATGGTGACGAAGAACAGAAACCCAACCCAACTCAATTATGGTGATGGAGTGAAAGTGTCATGTTCAAGAGTGACTTGCTACCAATAGAGTTCTTCAAGTTTTCTTCCCATTTTTCCCTAATCGTTACTTACCAATACCTCTTTATTTTTGACAAGCTTGAGGAGGATAACATATGCTTGGTCTATAATTTTCCCTTCAGGAAAACCTGTCGCTTTGTGTTTAGTGAGCCTAGCGTCAGTGAGACTCGTTCTTGTCTGGGTGGACAAATTTGTCGCTATTGTTTTAACGAGTTTAATGACAAAAATAACTTGGTCCTTTTCTTCTTTAGAGAGTATGAAACTGGATGAAAAGGAGACTCCAACAGTCCTTTCTCATGGCATAATCCCTTAAGTCTGAAGAAGTGTAAAATAATACGAAAGGGATGACTTTTCATTAGTTTTAATGAGCCAACAAAGACAAGCACTCGATCTTTTTGTTTAATAATCCCTCAAGTCAAAAAAGATTAAAATATATGAGAGGGATAGCGTTCCCCTTGCTTTAACGAGCTGGGAAGGCTAATAGCTTGATGATCTTTTGATATTTAATGAGTCTAAAAAGAGCTTAAAAGAGGCTCGTTTTTTAAGGAACGAGTGATATTTCTAGGTAGCAGCTAGTTCCAGGTAAGTTTGGATCTTCTCAAAACATGGCAGTGTGAAGAGGGTGGCAATCAAAATCACTTGTCATAGATGCTCCTCAAAAGGGTAAACAATCAAGAGGAAGCGTATGGTCAGCCGTATGAAATGGAGGTGACAGAAGGAACACAACCAAAGTTCAAAAGGGAAGATATCAAAGCGATCACAAAAGGTTATTTACCAGAGGTGGGTTTATTTTTTAACGAGCTTGAACCTTGTGCCAAAATGTGCTAAATGCGGGTTGGTTTTTTAACGAGCTTGAACCTTGTGGGAACATTGCTCTTTTTCCTTTTTATGTAAGGTAGGAATGACCAAACTATAAAGATAAAAAGCTAAAAAATGAAATTGGTCATTTTTTCTTGTATAAAAAGGTTTTCATGCCCCTAGCATAAAAAAAGGTCTTCAGTAACCATATGGAAACTTATTGTGGTTAAGCAGGATGATTTTCTGTCAATACTTAGACAAAGCATTTCTTGCACTTTGTCTGCCAAATAGACAAAGGTGAAAGGTCACTTGGATCGATCACATAACTTACAGGGAAACTTATCTCTACAGCTAGGTTTGTTCGCAAAATAGACAAGGGTGCATGCCCCCTAAGCTTCATTACATTCACCAGACTCCTCGCAGTAATTAGGTGGATGGAATGAAGGTTCCTTTACGAGATCAAGTGAAAGACTCGACTTGGAACTTTGCTTAGCCTTGTTTCATTTTCTAACGAGCTTGACACAAGACAAGGAATTCTGCTCAGATCCTTGGTTTGATTTTTTAACGAGGTTGACACCAGTCAACGAACTATCCTCTAGCAACCTTGATCACAACTCATAAGGGGCCATGAAGGAAGGTTCTGATTCCAATGCCCCCAGTACATAATGTACAACATCACTGAATTGATCGTCAAATGATGTAGGTATTGTAGGGCTTGGGGGCAATATCTTTCGATGATCCACACTATCAAATTGGTCAGAGTTTTTCCTAATATTTGATGATGTAGAAGATATCATATGACAGGCTTCCACTGTGGCCGCTTTGGCCAGAATACTTGGAGGCAGGAGGGAAAAAGTACCCATTAAGAAAGGGACTTTTAGGAGACCTACTCTAATATTTTGAAGCGATTGAGAGATTCCATGGATCAATGGAATGCTTCTGGTAACTTGGGAGCTGTTGGGGAAAAATGTTAGTTGGTCAATGATTGTAATTCCACCTTGGAAGGGAAATGAAATCTTTCTAAATATGTTGACACAATGGTAGGCATAGCATAAATCCAAGGCCTTCCTAGCAAGATATTGTAGTCAAGGTTTCCATCAATGACCTCAACATCAATTTCTACTGTCTTGCCCCCCAGTTCAACTTGCGAGTTACTTAATATCCCATATGGCATGTATGTTCTTCCATTGAACGCTTTAATTGTCATTGATGATCATGACAAGGGTGGAGAGCCTAATTTTTTCCAGCAATTCATTGACATAATACAGGTAGATGCTCCCTCATCAATTATTGTTTCGTGAACAGTTTTGTTGAAAGCTTTCACCTGTATGAGGAAAGTGATCTGTGCTGGTAACTGAGGTTCATATCCTTTATGATTAAAGGCCACTAGATTGGAATCCGCTAGATCAATCCCACCTATTGCTGATAACAAAGCTTGTTTTTGGGATAGACAATTCTGTAGTACTTCAAGTGTTGACATGGCAGATGGTGATTGGGCTAGATCCTCCACTATATTATAATTTTGCTCTGCTCAAGCACGAGGATTCAATGTCGATTTATGTACTACTCCCTTACATGGTTTTATTTTAATTAAAGAATGATTAGTGGAACAACTTCCGAAGAAGTTGTTGTCAAACTGCTGGATTGATTTGTAGCCTTGCTGTTCGATGAATGTGGATTCCCATAATCTTTTTCCTTGTTGATATCAAAGCATAATTTTGCTATTTCGAGATGGATGGCATAAGCACTTGGGATGGAGAAGCATGATCGATATCAACCAGGTTTGTTTCTAGGCTCAAAAATGGTTTAGTCAACACCGCTGGGGTATTTGAAGTTTTAAAAATTTCATAAACTTAGCTTTATGTGGACGATCTTTTGTGAATGCTCGTCATCGCATATGTAACATGGATAATAAGTTTTCTTTTTCCCAGTAGGGTTTTCAGAAGACTTTTTGGAAGTGAATTTTCCTGTTTCTTCTTATTCTTTTTCGCTTTCTTCCTACCCCCTGGTTGGTTTGGATTTTTTCCCTTGTCAGATGATACAGAATTAATCTCTGAGGCAAGAGGTTCTTCATCTGCTTTTTTACTAGAAACCATACAGGCTTTCTTATATGTAGCCTTTGTGGTTTCTGTGCTTGTCGTACCTATCACGCTATCACCGGAATGAGAGTCTTTGTTTGATTTAGGAGGGGGAAGAATGGAAAATTCCCATCTAGGAGCATCAAGAATTTTGTCGTAGAGCATGCCAGACTAAGTATATATCAAGTCTAAATATTGAGCATGTGCAATGACTTGCTCTTCAGTGACAACTCCTCCCTTAGCCACATCCTCTATAATAGAGGGTAACAATGACTTTATAAACCATTCAGCTAAAAGCTGATCAGGAATGTACATCTTCACCATTCTTCATCGATGCCACCACTCATGAATATGATCAGATTTGTGAGTGGCTGTTGTCTGTTTAAAGTTGGTAAGGAGTTCTGTCCCTATTTCGTACCTTATGGGTAACTGAAAATGGGTTATAAATGTAGTGGCAAGGGTGCTGAAGTTATCAAATGAAGCTCTAGGCAATTCTATATACCATTTAGCTACTGAACCAGTTAATGTTTGCTGAAAAAGGTGAAGCCTAATCGAATCATTATTTAGGGTGTTGGATGAACACCATAAATGGAATGTCATCACATGATTTGATGGATCTTCACCTGGATTTCTATTGAATTTAGGAATATCATAGGGAATTTTATGAGGAATCACAAGCCACCAAGGGGCATAAGCAATTGGATCATTCATCAGCTAGTTTAGATATGGTAATTCTAGAGTTGCTACAAAGGGCAACTGTTGATTTAGGTTAGGTGAAGCATACCCAGGATAAGATGGAATCGCCTGAGTAGTAGGTATTTACATACCAGCATAATGTATTTGATGCTGGGAACTTTGATAAGGTTGATAGGCATAACCACTATAGTATGGTTGTTGATAACTGCTTTGGAAATGTGGCTGCCCATTACTTACAAAGCCTTGTTGCTCAGGTCCTTGGTATGACTGCTGGAATTGTGGTTGTTGATATACCATCCATGGTTGTTGGACCATTTACTGTTGGCCAATACTGGATGATTGACCAAGATTTGGAGTGATAGTACCTGTTTGAGCCTGAGTCGCTCCAAATAAGGAGGCACTAACCTGAGGTTGTGATTGAATCACTGAGACGAGGGGTTGTTGTATTGCAACCTGAGAGACTTGAGGTTGGCATACAATAGGTAGCACTTGTACTTGCAATATAGTCACAATAGCAAGTGTAGTGGGAATATTTGACACAGGATAGAATAGTTGCATTGAATATACAACCCTTGGTTATTGAGGTAGTATTGGTACCCAACCGCTGGATGTTATTCCAGTTTGACCTAAATTTTGTTGTAAACTCTCATATGGTTGTTCTCCAAGAGGGAACAATGAAAAGGCATACTGCCCCCCATATGGTGGCAATCTCGTACTTAAAGGGTCAATTGGCCTTTGAAGATGCATTGGATCAACTTGTTGAGTTTCAACATAAGAAATACCAGATGAGATTGTGGATGAAGAAATAGGAACTGACCATGTCGTCGAAACAGTCCCTGATTGGACTCCAGCTTGTTGTTGATAACTTGCTGGGACAGATGGTATACCAGCAATCATTGTAGGAATGGCAGCAGGAAGCTCCACCATAGCTGTGTCAGTTGACACAGTCCTAGATGTTGATGGTTGTTTAGACATGCTTAGTCTATCCAAAAGATTTCCTAGCGATTTGACAGGAACTTGCGATGAAAAAGAACTAACTTCTGTAGTAGAAGGATGTAAGTGGATCCCAGCACTAAAATGCACTAGAGTACTGGGTGGAATATCCTCTACTATCCCTTCTATAGCAATCAATCTAGGTGGAAGAGGTAGACTATCAAGTCCATAAAATATTTCTGGAGTCGAAGAAAGTGTAGCTTTCGTAGTAACAGATACTGGAGGGATGACACCTTCTGAATTCTGGAATTCAACTTCTAGATGTTCAGGTAAGTGAACTCTAGTTTCTTGATTAGTCCTAGTTGGAGTTGCTTCAAGAATAGAGGTGTCTACCGTTACACTAGGATTAGTTCTAATGTCCTCTTGTAACTGTGGAACTTCTTTTGTAAAGGCAGATGTGCCAGAGATAATTGGAGTAACCGTAGTCTCTGACGATGTTGAAATGCAAGTTTCAAATAAATCAGGTGAATTGGAATTAGTTAAACGAGAACGATTTGCCCAGGATGGTTTCGTTTCCGGGGTCCAAGATGGTTGACTCGCTAGTCTCCGTGAACGACAGGGTTTTGATTGACTTTCTTCCATGATTGTGGATCACTTGATCAACTCAAAAATTAAAGGGGAAAAATGTTATTTTGATTTAAATGAATTTTAAGACAGTTTGACGCAACTTGGTTTTTCAATTTTTAAGAGTCGAGAAAAAGCTAAAGGTGACTCTAGTCGCCTTCAATTTTTAATGAGCCTAAAGTGACAAGTGCTTAGATGGACCTTTTCTTTTAAGGAATCGAAAAGGAACGAAAGTGACTGCTCTAGAAGTCTAGCTAGAGGGTTTACCAAATCAATTGTAAAACTACAAAATACACCTTGGTGATAAATGATAGAGAAATTACCAAGGACTTATGTACGGTAGTCAATCTTCCCGAATGCTGTGTTCAGTGCATTACAATCGATATGGTGGCAGACACAGCTTCCTAAGGATAAAGGATAATAGCCTATTATGGTCTCCCAATATATACATGACAGTATGGGGAGCACAAGTCGGTATTGGCACTTGTCCTATCAAAGAGGAGGAATCACCCAACCTACGATGAAAATGATAGTTACCAGGTTTTATGATGCCAGAACACGTCTCTAGCCTAGACTTCTAGGTGTGTTGCATTAGATTCCAAAGTGTTTTTATGTTCATTGAGGTTTATTTTATGGTTGATCTTGCTTAGAAGTTTGTTTTTCAAGGTTCACCGTTTGATGTAGATGTGAAATTCCTAAATATGTAGTCTAAAATGATAAATAGTCGTTTATGTTCTTTTAGCAATGAAAATCCTAGCTACAAAGGAAAGAAGATAATGATTTTTCTTTCAGCAGAGAGCATAGACCACACACTTAATGCACTTTCCTAAACCAAATTTTGCAAGCAGTCAAAATGTAGATGCACATGCATGTATTTTTTTTTCCGCTTTCTTAATGTGTGAATGACAAAAAAGAAAGCTAAGTATAGATCTAAACTATTTTTCTTTCAAACTGACAATACTAACAATTTTTTCTTTTCAAAACGAAAGGAAGACTAAGATGACACTTTTAGATTTTGAATTTAAAACTATTTTCGACACTTGGAATACTAATAATTTCAAAATCAAGTACAATGACAAAAGTAAATCAACTATCTAGAAGAGGAAGACTTTACGACACTCTTCTTTTGATTCAGAATGACAATTATGACACTTGCATCAAAAATGACAATTCGATTAGGCTACTTTCGACAAACGAGGATTGCAAATGATTGAAAAATACACAAAAAAATTTACATTCCTAACTGATGGAGGCTGAAATAATGTGAAGGAAGATGGTTAAAGTAAGAAGGTACTGATCATGAACAACAAAACTACTGAATAAAGCTAAAAACAGAGAGAAAAAAACCAAATTTCAGAGTAGAAAACACAGTTTACTCAATCATCACACCTGTAACACAGGGAAACAAGGATGCATCTCACCTGCAACACACGGGAGGTCCGATGCATCTAGGTTGCACAGTTACAGATAGTGTGATGGGCCAAGGAGCGAAACTGAGTTTGGTTTTTGCTCAAAACTTGTAGCTAAGATCAATGATTTAGGTTGAGTGATGATGGAAAGTAAACACAAAGCACAAGGGTAGGATCTGATGAGGTTTTGAGCTATCACAACAACACTTAGGATGCTTTGTAAGTCAAATGTTCAGTTCATAAACCAACCCGGAGATTGACTGAAGTAGCATTTATCTACTTCACAGTTGCATAACAAAGGCGTTTCGAAGGCTAGCTGGCTAACTTCAGGCTTCGTCTGTAGTTTATAAAGAAAACAATAAAGAAACAAAACAAGCTATTCGTTCCCCAGTGGAGTCGCCATTTTGTTTCAGGGAAAACTATTGTCGATTTGAACTGCTAGTCCCACTAAGATGGGTAGCTATTTTAGAAACGAATAATGAAAGCTTTTCAAGAGTTCCTTTAAGTGTGATAGATGGAAGAGAAGAATAGAAGACCAGCCTGGATCTCTCGCTTTGATACTAGATTTATTTCTCCTTTCCATGATAGAATTTTCCACTCCTCTCCTACTTGTCCCGCTTCAAAAAGTACCTGTAAAGTCAAAGTAACAACAAACTATCAAAGAATTTCTATCTAAAACATCATAAACAATGCAGGATCAGAAACACATTGACCATACAATTGCATTCATAAACAATAAGATTCACAAATACAAGATCATATGGAGGAAAACTAAAAGAACTTTATTAATAGTAATGTAGGAGAGGATTACAACCCAGCTGTCTGATCTAGCATCATCCTCCCAGTTGTAGAAGTCCTCTTCACCTCATGAACAAGAAAATCACCCAACAATGCAATGTCTCTTCTCAACAAATGAAAAGCACTTCCTTACAAAATACAAAATTCTATCCTCCAGATCTCTCAGATGAGGGATCCATTTATAAATGTCCTGCAAGGGTGTGGGTCAGCTTTGGGTTTTTGATTAGTATCATTCCACTGATAGTTCTTGGTTCCACTTCAAGATTTCATGATCTCTTACTCATCTCTGGGCAAATTCAGAGAAGCAAGTGTCATAGGAGAAGTTTCTAGAAGATTCCATGATCATCCACATTGCAAACTGTCTCTGCCATTTGTCTATTCTCGCTCATCGCACCCCAGAGAAGGCCATTTTAGTATGCATCGCACCTGGCCAGTTAGGCAGTCATTGTGCATCGCACCTTGTCCATGGAGCAGCCTGTATGGTCCAGTTTTTGCCAGTTCTTAGTAGTTTTTCAGGTGGAACTTCTGGGAAATGATGTAATCAACTGACCGTGATCCTTTAGGGTATGAAGCAACACTTTTAGGGACTTAAGGAGTCCTTAGTTTATGGACATATGAGTTTGGGGTTGTAGTGCCCAAATATGTCTATAACAAGGGGGCAATGCCGACAATCTTTGCAAGGTTTTGAGGAGCCTGGAGGGCTTGACCATGGGTGTCCCCCCCCCCCTTCCTATGAGGGAGATTCCCGCTTAGATGCAGTGGCACATAGTCGGTGTACCTGAGCAATTTCTAGTTCCTCTTCAAAGGATAGCTAGAGTAGTTTTAGCATTTTAGGAGCAATAGGCTCTTTTTAGCAGGTGTTTTGGTGTAGCCAATGAGTATTTTTAGCTGGGATTTTTAGCCATTTTGTACTTAAAACATCTAAGTTTTGGAATATTTTGATGTAAAAGACTGGATTTTGATATATATATATATATATATATATCTACAAATATTTTGGTATTTTGATGGTGTAAATGTTTTTTAAATGTTTTTGTAAAATTTTTAACTCAATAAATTTTTACTTTTCATGCATGCTTCTATACAGAATGAGACAGATGGCAATCTAATACATAGTTAGCTAATGAATCAACAACCGCATTAAATTGTCGACGAATGTGTTCATATGTGATTATTTCAAATTGACGTTCTAGTAGTCGTACCCTTGGATAATGATGTAACAAGGTTGGATTATGAATGTGATAATGATTTGTCAATTACATAACGACTAGCTGGGAGTCTAACCTAACCACCACATTGGAGATGTCCCTTGATGAGGCTTCCATGAGAAGTGAAATTATGGACATGTACTCGGCAATGCTATTGGTGGCGGTACCAAGAAAGACTCCCCTAGAAAAAAATAGTTCTGACTCGAGTGTGTAGATGACCCAAGCAGCTGATGCAATGTGCCGTGTGTGACAATTGGCACCATCCACGTATCCTACGTATGCTAAGGGTAACGAAGACATCTGCATTGCAAGAAAAATGTATGAGACAAGTACTCCAATAAATATCAAAACAATCCAATCACATCAAAAAAGGGAAGCAAAACTTATGAATACGTAAAATTACAAATCACATGCCTAGTGCAATACTAGGCATAATACTTTTTCAGATAGAACCCATTTTTGGGCTCTGCGAGTGGGACTCCTTCCCAGTCCTACAGTTCATATGCCCCTTTTGAGAGGACTTTATTGATGACATAGGGACCTAGCCGTAAGGGTTGAAGTGTTTCTTGCCCCCAAGAGGTCATGTTTTTTATCATAGAGCAAAACGAGGTCTCCCTCTTGGTAAGAACGAAGCTTAACCTTTTTGTCGTATTGGGATTTTACCTGGCACTTGCGAGTCTTGAGTGTCAATTAGGCATCTCGACAAGTTTTGTCCAGTTTATTAAGGTATAGTAAGTGTTCTTTGGCAGTAGTGTCGGGCAGGAGTTCAATGACTATTTGTAGGGAAGGGATCTAACACTCGATGGGTAGAACTGCTTCCAGGCCGTAAACCAGTTGAAAAGGTGTAAAGCCCATGGCAGTTTTTACTAAAGTTCAGTATGCCCATAGCGACAAATACAACATTCGGTGCCAATTGGTTTTATGGTTTCCTACCAACCTACGGACCATGGTTTTTAAGACGCCATTGATGGCTTCCACTTGACCATTAGCTCGGGGGTAGTAGGAGGATGATTGGTCCTGATGAAAACCCAGCAGTGACGTTAAATCAGACGTCATATGGTTCTGGAAGTGAGATCCATGGTCTGTAATGATTGTGCGAGGTACACCAAAATGATAGATAACCTGATTGAACAGGAATAGCGCCACGGTTTCTCCATCGGTTCTGTAGGTAGGAAGGGATTCAGCCCATTTCATAAAATAATCCACACCTACTATGATATAGTTGTGTCCAGCAGAGGAAACAGGATTACAAGTGATGAATTCTATCCCTTATTTAGAAAAGGGGCCAATGGAGATTACCAGGTATAGTAGGGCTAGAGGAGCACGCATTTTCTTTGTGAATATTTGACAAGGATGGCATTGTTGAATGGCCTTGATACAATCTTTGAACAAGGTCAGCCCGTAATAGCCTACGCGTAAGATTTTCTATGCAGTAGATATGCCAGAAAGATGATAGCCATGTGCCCCAGCATGGCGGTCATTTAAAACATGCTTCACCTTTTCAATGAGTGAGGCAATGCTGAAGAACTGTATCCACACCGTGATAATATAACGTATCGTTAATCACTAGATAGTGTCATGCTTGGTGACGGATGCGACGACAGTCGCTTGTCGATAATTCAGGGCAGAACCATTGTGCTTGGAGGTAGACAAGAATGTATCTGTACCAAGGGTCAGTGCTGTCGATAAGATAGATAGCCTCATCCAGGAGAGGATCTTGGACTATCTCATTCAGATTGATGATGGGAAGTTCCGACAAAAGTTTGGCGAAGACTAAGGATTTCTTCACCTTGGCAGCTGTGAAAACCAGATCAAATTGTTGGAGGATCATGATCCATTTTGAATATTTTCCTCCAAATTACTTGACGAGACAAAATATGTCTCATGGGATTCTCCAAGGTGATGATAGTAGTCTTTCGTAGCACTATGTAGTGTTGGAATCGGTTGACAGCAAAGACGACTACCAATGACAGCTTTTCCATATGCGAATATCTTAGTTCGGGCCCAGCCAGGCCTTTTGATCTAGACTTTATCCAGGACAAAGAATTAAAGGTATTATAGACTCATGTGCATGGATGTGTCTATGTTATTTTATGTAATGAATCGATAATATTGCGAAATACATAGACACTGACACAATTTAGAGAAAACATAATAGGTAAACATGTAAGCACAACAAGTTTAATAAGGAGTTCACCCAATACTCATGGGCTATGACTCCCAGCCCAGCCTTCAATGGTGGCCTCCCTATTATGTGTTCAAAGTAGAGTTTCTTTACAACAGTGAGCACAATTTGAGTCTCAGTCAATAGATATGAATCAGTAGGATTTGAGTACAAAGATTCTCCTTACTGGTACTTGACCTCTATTGATCACAGTAGTATGAGCCCAATCTAAAACTCATACATGACAGGCCTATGTCGAGGAGCTCGCTTGAACCTCTCAAGCTTTCTCTGGAGTGCACAGACTCTTTGACTCTCTCTAGCTCTATCTGACTGGATGCTACCCTCAGGTCAGCGCGGCTTCTTCTCTCTACTCTTAACTAACTCTCTTTCTTGCTTTTCTGCCTCTGTCAGTTCGTGGCTTTAAAGCCAGTCTCCTTTCTATTGGTTCATTTTCACTTCCCGACATTCTGGTTTTCCTTCTTATATTTGTTTGAACTCCCCTATTCTACGTCATCATCGCTTTGTAATGCTTCACAGGGAGGTGGCCACCTATTCTTCAATGAGTGAGTGTGTCAGGTTCCTTGGACACATTGAATGGTAATTATTTCCATTTTCTCTAAGATTCCCATGAAACACGAATCTTCTGCCAACTCATCATCCACATCGAACTTCAAATCCCATGTAATATTCCTTTACAACCTTGTCAAATCTGGTCATTTATCGAGACGCACCTCCGCCGTTGATCTGGGCCCCCTAGATCCTACAGTCGTCGTTCATATCAGGTGGGTAAGTAGCATGACATTTACCCGTCTAATGTGAGCGGTTTTCTCTCTCTTTTGCCAAACGCATGTCACTCAGTGTGTGACATTGGGTGGGACTCGGTCAAAACTGCTTACCATCTTAAGGCCTTCCGATATCCTGCCGGTTTTTTTTGCGGAATCCACAGAACCAAATTTATTACTTTTCCACATTTCATAGCCATATAAGGTCCACACACTTCAAGGCTTTCCTTCACTAAGGGGGATGCCCTGTGATATGCTATTAGCACTTTAGCGCTAATAGAAACCACCCCTGTTTCTTGAATTAGCCTCTGGTTTTGCCAATTTGCGCTAGCACGCGTTACCATGGGCCAACAGTCTGTGCGCATGACCAAGGGTCCTTGTTGCTCTGTGTTGATCACAATTGCAACTATCACGAGGATTCCTTCTAATAGCTTGATCTTTCTAGGAATTGAATCTGTTTGGCATAATTTTGAACGAGTTCATGAAAAATTAGAGTGTTTAGGGTCCAATTCGGATCATGGCCTTCCAACTAAAAAAAGCTTTTGGACCACCAAAAGTTTATTTTTAAGCATTAATCAAGTGAGGGTACTGATTCCTCACTTGCCCAATTTTTATCCATTTTGCACTGCTTGGATTTAAACCTTTGAGTCTAATTCTAAGTTACTCAACATATCCTATGCATGTAGTTCTCACCTTCCTGTCCAGAGGTATATCTTCCTACAATTCATTAAGACATTTAGGTAACAAATCTTTGAGATCTTCAATCAATGAAGGTTCAAATAGTCTCAAGCTATCTGCATTAACAACTGAGTATATGTGCATGTAAGCTGGTAAATCAAGGCGAAAAGCATTCTTGCCAATTTTCTCAAGTATCTTGAAAGGTCCATACTTTATTGGCTTCATCTTCATACCTTCACCTTGCATTTGGTCTTTGCTGATATACAGCCAGACTTGATCACCAACTTGGAAACTATGCTCCATCTGATGCTTGTCATGCCTTGCCCTGTACCTGGCTTGGCTCTTTTCCAGTTGTTCCTGTACTGCCTAGTGAATGTCTTGGATTTGTTCGATGAACTTGGTTGCCTTATCTACATCATTGTGTCCATCAACCGCTATGTCTTTACCAAAGACAAAATCTAAGGGAGACCTTCATGTGAAACCAAAATAGGTCTCAAAAGGAGATCTCTGTGTAGAAGAATGTTTAGCTTGGTTGTAAGCATGTTGCACAGAACATAAATGTTCATCCCAAAGCCTCGAATGCTTGCAGCAATAACCTCTGAGAAACTAGATCACTGTCCTGTTGACTACTTCTGTTTGGCCATCTATTTGTGGATGAAAATCTGTGCTTTTCTTCAGTCTGGTGTCCATCAATTCCCACATACTAGACCAAAATTTCCCAACAAATCGGGTATCTCGATTAAATATAATGTAAGTGGGTAATCCAAAATGAACCCATACATGCTGAAAGAACATCTTTGCAGTTTTTTCAGCTGTAATCTATTTGTTACAAGGTATTATAATACACATTTTTCAAACCTATCCACAACAACATATAAATATTCATGACCTTTCCTAGATTTAGGCAGTCCTCCAACAAAGTCCATGGAAATACTTTCCCAAGGATGAGAAGGAACTAGTAGTGGAGTGTACAAACCTAGTTTCTATTGCTAGGCTTGCTTTTAGCACACATGGTACACCCTCTTACATATCTAGAAACTGTCTCGTTCATTTTTGGCCAATAACAAAATCTTTGTAGTTGTGCAACTATTTTACTTACACCAAAGTTACTTGATATTAGAGAAGTGTGTGCTTCTCGAATTATCTTTACTCTTTCTATCTGAGGAATGCATAACTTTCCCAAATGATACAAGATTTGGTACTTAACATGATAATCCAATTCTTCTACTTGTTTTCCATGTCTTAAAGTTGGATATACATCTTTAAAATCTATATCTTGAGCATACTGTTCAATGTAGCTTTCATGCAATACTAAATTATGGTTAAGTATAGTGGATGCATTTATGATTGGTCTGGACAACATATCTGCAACTTTATTGTGCATTCCCTTTTTATATCTGATGACAGGATGAAATTGTTGTAGAAAACCCATCCACCTATACTGTCTTGATTGCTACAACTTAGTTTGTGAGTGCAAATATTGAATTTCTTAATGGTTAGTATGTATAACTGTCTCTTTTCCCATTAAATAATGTTTCCACTTTTTCACACTATGTACTAATGCATGCAATTCTTTAAATGTCTCAAAATGATAACATATGGGTTTACCGTGCTACATCAACACTGCTCCCATGGCATAGTCACTAGCATCCATTTCAATCTCAAATGGTATTTGAAGATCGAGTAGTGCTAGTACTAGTGCCGTACTAATCTTTTCTTTTAAGGTGTTGAAGGCTTTCTGCTATTTGCCTCCCCACTAAAACACCTTGTTCAATCCTGTTAAAGCATGTAAGGGAGCTACAATTAAGGAAAAGTTAGAAATAAACTTTCTCCAATATTGTTCTGCTCCTAAGAAGCTTCTAACTTCTGTAGCAGATTTGGGTTTAGGCTAGTTTAAAATGACTGCAAACTTAGAGGGATCTATCTTCAATTGACCACCCCTTACAATATCACCCAAATAATTTAAAGATGTTTTTCGAGATTCACATTTTGAGAGCTTAACATAAAGATTTTCTTTTTTCAAAACATATAGAGTCTGCTTAACATGCTTTAAATGTTCTTCCCATGTTTTACTGAATATAAGAATGTCATCCAAATATACAATGAAAAAATCATCAAGGAATGGTCTGAGTACATCATTCATTACTATCATGAAAGTAGCAGGAGCATTAGTTAAGCCAAAAGGCATCACCAACCACTCATATAATCCCTGCTTTGTTTTGAAAGAAGTTTTCCATGCATCTTGCTCTGCAAATCTGACCTAATGATAGCCACTATGCAAGTCCAACATGGAAAAATAGACAGCTTCCTTTAATTGATCCAATAGATCATCTATGCGAGGAAGGGGATAATGATTTTTTATCGTTATCTTATTCAGTGCTCGGTAACCAATGCACATTCTCCATGAGCCATCTTTCTTTCTCACTAAGACAATTGGAGACCCACATGGTGATGTGCTAGGTCTGATGAACCCCTTCTCGAGCAACTCCTGTACCTGCTTCTTGATTTCTGCATTCTCTAAAGTGGACAACTTGTACATTTTGATGTTAGGCAATGGAGTATCTTGCTGCAAATTAATATCATCTACTACTTCCTTTTTGGGTGGAAAACCTTTAGGTTCTTGAAATAGTATATCATATTCTGAAACAACTTTTTCTAAATTAGCTTGTTGTTTAGCATCACAACCCTCAAATACATTGGTTTTACCAGGTTTCGTTTCCTTTACAACCATCAGTAAAAATTGTTTGCATGGATTTACAATTCTTTTCATCTGCCCTGAGTTTATGAGAGTATAATTATTCTTGAGTTTATTAGCTCTTACAATATATTTGATTCCATCTTTAATGACTTGATGCCTGTTCTCAGATCTATAGAAAATAGCTTTTCTAATACAAGTAAGGACTTCTTAAAACAATTCCACATACATCCAAAGGAATTATATCTAACCCAACCTCATCTACAAATGCTGACCCAAAAGAAAACCTAAGTTTACATTGTCTAGTCACTTGTAGCTATGCTTTATCACATAAACAACCTAATGGATATGGCTTTTTGTGAGGTGTGGTTAGTAATCCCAACTTCTGTACAATTGCTTTAGAAATTAAATTTACTTGTGAGCCACTATCAAACAAAATATCAATATTTTTGTTAAGGGATAAATTCCCCTAGGGTCTTGGGTTGATACCCTAGCAGATTAGAGGTTATCTACAAAGAGAAACACACATTCCACACAACCATGATGCTAATAATAAAAAACTAAACAAAGAGAAGTGCACCTGGGGGTCCTTCGTTTGGGAAGATCTAGCTAGGGTCCAAACCCCCTTGGAGTTCCTTTCGCTCCTTCAACCTACAAAATAATCAATTAAAGAAAGCACAGTAGTTTATCGACCAAGCATCATAAAGAAATCATCTTCATAACATATTGAAAGGTAGTTAGTTATACAATTAAAACAACCATTCATATGTGAATCATAACATTGATATCATAAACATGAAGAAGATTTATATCAGGAACAAGACAAGTGTTTCTATTATTATAGATAGCTAAAGTACAGAAAGGAATGATTTCACCTAAGTCGTCCTTTCGCAGGCTCCAAGTTAAACCATCCTCCAGATTCGTCCAGTCTCAAACCTTCAACAAACTCCTTCCATGACTTACTCCATGATATCTCAAATAGTAGAAAGACATCATAACACAAGGAAACAAGGGTTTCTTGTAAATGGGGGAAGTGCTGGAAGCACAAGGATCTTCAGACCCAGTCAGGGATAATCTTAGCAGAGTGATATTTCTCTCTCTTCTCTCCTCCTTTAGGCCTTCCCATTGAAGCCTTTTTATACTCCTCCCAAAGTAGTTTTTTAGTTGGGAATTCATTGGGAATAGTTGGGCCACAAGCACTAATAGGTAATCAATAGGTAAAACCTGTGATATCCACCTGAAATTAAGGAGATTTAATTTTTTTAAAGTGTTTTAAGACATATATGCGGGTTGGGTATACACATACCTGTGTACACACATGTTTAGCTCAGGGCGATGTCGCGTACAGGGAGTACAACACTATTTTTTAAGTATTTGGACCAGGTATGGAAGGAGGGGTTGCCCTAGGCCATAAGTGCAGAATCACAAACATCAAGAGTGAGATTGGGAGCTATAACAGATGCCCCCTAATATATGAGGTCAGAAGGGGTACATGATGGCCGAAATATATTATGTAAGTACATGGAAAGGAAATCTATCAAAAACTGAGAAGGACTTCACCAGAGTTTAGCCTGCCGAGCCACAAAAGGAGATCAGAAAGAAACATTGTCTGAGGCAGGCATACCCATGCTCAAAGAAATTAAAGCGTGTCCTCATATCAAGTATAAGTGGATCCACTAAGTACACAAGTATAAAATATTCGAAAATACATAATGGATCATCTGATCATGATCAAACAAGTACATGTCTGAATATCACATATAAGGATGTCAATGATACTAAAGGATGAAGTGGATCACTGATATCAAAGACTGATCCCAAAAAATACCAGATGAACATGATGGAGTAAAATGGTACTACCCTACAAACTCAGGTGCTAGCATATAGAATATCATCATGAATGACTGCAACATATAAGGTGGAATGGTATCAACTAGCAGCAACTGAAGCAACTATCAAGTGAACCAATGAATGCTGATACATCCTGAGGTCTTCACCGACCACTGCGGTACATTTCTACACCATGGGAATAAATGATCTAAAGTTGACCATGTGAGAAATTGTTTTATTACTGGTCATTGATGTATATCGTTAACAAACGCGAGACTACTCATCGATAATGATAATGAGCGTCAAGGTACCTAGTACAATTTAACAAGTGTGAATAGATGAGCTGAAGTTGAACAGCTATAAGAATCTATCAATCAGGAGATAATGATGGTTTCCCACTGTTGATAGCAAAGGATCTACCACTAATGACTACAAAACCCAAGGTACTGCCAAATGGACTCTAGATCTTTGCCCCAGAGCAATGAGCCGTAGTCGATAGGGAAAGATCCACTAGAAGGAAGGCATTAAGGCATCCTTCATCAATCTAGTGCAAGTGTAACCCATAGGCCAATAATGCAGAAGGAATCAGACGAAAAAGATGTAGTTACCTGACCGAAGCACATTTCCAGTGTACATAAGATGTGGCTAGCACACAACAGAAACCCTCTGAACCAACCAATAATGAAAGCTGACACAAAGGCAAGGTATCCACCAATAGGGTCAAATGGAAACCAAGGTACCACACAAATACCAATGTGTGATAATGTAGGTTGATGTCGAACACAAGGGAAACCACTCAGTTAAAGACCCATGATACCGATCGATGTTGAGCACAAGGTGACCTATCAATAATGAAAATAGGGCCAGGGTGTAGCTCTAGGTCTGTCCTCAGAGCAAGATGTCATCGTCGATGAGGAAAAGACCCGCCAGCAAGAAGTCAATGGGGACCTTCTCAAACCGGCATGAGTAAAGGACCAATATAGTTGATGTGATGATAGACAAGTCACTCACAACCACAGGTGGCCAATTGAAAAATGAGGCAAGAGACACCGTAGAGAGGCCGAGTCAGGTTAACTTCTCTTGAACAAAATCACAACGACAATGTGACTATGTGGCAGCATATGATGACTCTGTATAAGCTCGTTGTGCAAGAGGCACAAATGATCCCTCCATATGATTGGAAGAGACAACCAATCACGGGAGAACTGACTCAATAACAAGGTTAAGGCATACCTAGGTCAAACTAAATCCCGCCCAAATGGAGGAGACTTTGTTTTGAGTGCTTTGTTCAAGGGCGACATGACTGACTCTAGCTGCCAACAATAAGTGGAAATATTGTCCCGTTCACGCTCTTTTTGGAATATATAATTTTTTTGTCTTTTTCTTTAAGTTGGAAAAAGAATAAAAGAATGCAATAGTACAGTGGAAAGAATGAGTGTCGGTTAAACAAATGATCTAGTTCCTGGGATTGGAACATTCCTATGCTCAATGCAGGGAGGTGAAAATTGGTCAAAGACACTCAAAGGTATGTTCCTTCCACGGGTCAAGGTGTGTCAAGTTGTAGAAGTCGAGGGCATGCAAGTTTGATTTTGCAGTTGTCATGGTCAAAATTTGGCTTAAACACGAGTCCAAGTGAAGCCGTCTCAAGGAAAAAAGGTGCAAATAGTCAAATGCAATGCAGTAGTACAACTCAACACAAAGGAGTCTCTAGGGTGTAAGGCCAGAACAAAGTGAAGAAGCAAAGAGGAATGAGTCTTTATTGCATAAGTCATGGCGGGACTACAGAGGACTCCCGAGCCTATGCAGATGAAAGCAACATGGGCAACAAATGTCAGTGAGGTGCTAACTACGATGCCCATGAAAAGGATGGCTCTACCATCATGTCATGATTTAAAAATCAATGAGTGAAGGTGGTTTACGAACCATAACACGATTGGATTGACCCTATGGCAAGTGTATCAACAAATGGAGGCTAGTATGCATAATGCAATGGAAAAATGGCTTCCCTAACCTATATGCTAGTGAGAAAATGATACCTACCATGACGGGTTAGCAGTCATGGAACCATCTCGAAACTATAGAAAAAATGTCCAAAATGTCCTGAAAATCAAACCATTCTCGACACTCCAAGCTCCCAAGTTAAAAGTTACATGAGACCAAACAAAATCAAGTTTGAAAAAATTTTACATTTTCAAAGCCTATAAAATAGTTTTTGGACTCACCATTTTCACCATTTGAGTTTGAGAGCAAAGGAGTGGAGCAAAAGGAGCAAACTTTTCCATATGCTGAATTCAACCATTTAGATTCTTCCAAATTCACTAGGTAACCCTTAGACTTGTCTTGTACCCAATTGTGACTAGTTTTAGAATTTTTAATTTAAGTTTTACTGTTGAATTTTTGTAAAAAATTTCCTCGCGGCGTATACGTGGGTTGGATATATGAAACCCACGTATACGCAGGCCCTACACACGACTGTGTGTAAAACGGACCCACGTATATGCCGCGAAATCTTCAAACAAAAAAATTAATGGTCTAAATTCATTTTTTCTTTAGGATGCCAGTCACTTGGACAGAAAGAGAGCATGCCATAGTGGATTATGAGGTTATGAATGATCCTAATGCTTTGGATGCCTTACGGGGATGTGATTTGCTAAATTTCTTTAAAATGTCAAATATGAAAGCAAACACTCGCCTGCTAGAAATGCTCATTCACTATTGGAGCATCGAGGATGACGTGTTTATGATTGACCAAATACTGCTCAAGATAGGTTGAAAACATTTATTTCATGATAGGCCTTTCTCAGAGGGGCGAGGTGGTACATTCGACAGGCAGATCACGAGGCAGTCTCCCGATCGAGGACTACATACATATATACCGCCTGGGACATCCAAAGAAGATTAGAATTAAAATTCCAATCAAACATGTGGAGAGTTTATCGCTGAGGATAATCTTGTTCACCATAGCTAGAGTGAACAGATCCGCTTCTTTGCACCAGGCATCATAGCTAGCCATGAGCTTGTTTGTAGACTGTCTGACCACTGTATTTGATTGGTGTACTCCTCTTCTAGCCAACCTGAAAAGCTAGCTTACCTCAATCAAGAAAGGGCAGACCAAAAACTTCGGATATGGAACCATTTTGTGCTCTTTCTTCTTTGAGAGGGTCCTTGCACTTCATCCTAGAGTACCAGTTTCAATTAGCACCCCAAGAGATCCACGCATGGGCAGGTGGGTTGACTTGATGAAACATCTAGGAGGTGGGGACATCCCACTGACTGCATTCGACGATGACTTCTTCTCCTAGTGGGAGCAGTAGATCATTTCCGTAGATGACTACCCTTATGCTGGGTTGAACTTCCGAGGAGATCCCAATCTAGTATTACCACCGACCGCAGCATGGGGCGACATAGGTAAGTGTTTTTTGATTTTATGATTTTTTTGTGATTTTTCAAATATAATAATGAATTTTGAAAAATATTTTTGATAGGATTCAAATGACTGATATGATGATCATGTTCCAGATATTGGGCCAGTATGACGAGATGGGTTCCCATGGCATAGACGTCATGACCGAGGGGCCAAAGAGGCAGCTGCAGACACAGAGTGACTTCTACACACAGTTCAACAGCACTTGGTGAGACTAACTCATCGAGTACCGATGGAGGCCATAGATGATCTCCCTGTAGAGATGCAGCATCATGTGGTTGGCATGCCACAAGACTGGATTCACACTCTTAGGCATGTGGCCAATGCAGTAGTTGCCTACTTAGCCGCTCATCCTGAGCCGGGGCATTAGATGTACTGGACATGATTATGGGCATTTGAGTCCCAATTTTGTATATTACTTTGGACACACTTACGTACACTCAGGATGTTTTATGATATATATATATATATATATATATATATATATATATATATATATATATATATATATATATATATATATATATATATATATATATATATATATATATATATATATATATATATATATATATATATATATATATAGTTCGACTTTTTGATGCTTGATTTTATCGTGATGAATGATTGATGTGCCAGTCTAATGCTTGGTTAGTGATAGAATCAGCTAACCAATTATGGGATCTTGGAATGTGCAAATAATTAATATAAGTAAATGGTCTTTGCAACAACCTCACCCTTAAATATTGGTGATATAAACATGGATCCCTTACCTAATAAATGTTATTCAATTGTGACACTATCAATTGTGAATTAAGATAAACTACCAATGAATCAATTTCATAAGAAATTGCTTTGGATAGTAAATTAATGACGGCAGTATACTCAGCCATATTATTTGAAGCGAGACCAATGCATACTCCCCTTGACACCATCAACTGACCAGTTGGATAGTAGAGTACCCAAGCTGTAGAAGTGAGGTTCTGAGTGTGCCGACTAGCACCATCAGTGAATCCAAAATAGACCAAGTCATCCATCAAAACCTACCACAGTAGACCAAAAATTGTTGATATCAAAAAAATCTCAATGAGATATGTAAAAATTTACAAAATGTACAAAGAAGCCATTGCTTAGCTACTACTTAAGAAAAGTACTTCTTGAGGTAGAGCCCATTTTGGGGCTCCGCCAACTTGTTTCCTTCAAAATCGATTAGCTCATACGACCCTTTTTCTAAAACTCGTTTAATTATGAAGGGACCGTACCACATAGGCTTGAACTTGCCTGCCCCCATGGTGTCTTTATCTTGGTCATAGACCAAGACAAGGTCACCTTTAGAAAAGACTCGAGGACAAATAGCTTTATCATACTGATTTTTAACCCTTTTCTTATGAGCCTCATTGATTGTGGTGGCATCTCGACGCTGCTCATCGAGATGTTCCAAATGAAGGAGGCACTCTTCGAGACTAGAAGTCTCTGGAATGAGCTCAACAACTAACTTAAGAGATGGAATTTCACATTCAATAGGAAAGATATATTCCATCCCATAAACTAACTGAAAAGGTGTAAAACCTGTAGCAGTCTTTACGGAGGTTTGGTATGCCCAAAAAGCCGGATACAACATAAGATGCCAATTGGACCAATTTTTGTCGATCGTCCTTTATAGGATCATCTTAAGGGTTTTGTTCACTACCTCGACCTGTCCATTGGCCTAAGGATAATAAGGAGATGAATGTTCTTGCCGGAAACCCAATTTGAGAGCCAATTCAGAAATTAGTTGATTCTAGAAATGACTGCCATGGTCAGTGACAATCTCTCTTGGGATTCCAAACCGTGAGATAATATGATTAAAAAGGAACAATGTCGTTGTTTCCCTATCATTTTTATAAGTGGGTATGGCCTCATCCCACTTGGTGAAGTAGTCTACGGCCACAATAATGTACTTGTGATTCACTGCCAAAGGTGGATTACAAGTTGTAAAATCAATACCTTACTTAGTAAAAGGACTGACAGTGACAACGGGCAAAAGAGGAGCTGGATGTGCGCACATCTTCCGAGTATAGACTTGACGGGGGTGACAGCGTTTGACTGCTTCAACATAATCTTTGAAGAGTGAAGGCCAAAAATAGCCAGCATGCAAGATACACTGAGCTGTAGCAAGCCTTGAAAGATGACCACCATAAGCTCCACTATGGCAGTCATTGAGCACTAACTCTACTTCCTCTAGGGTTAAACAGCACTGAAGAATTGAATCAACTCCTCGACGCTATAATGTATCACCAATGATAACATAATTTTTAGCCAGGGGACGTAATTTTTGGCATTCATCCCTAGAGAAAGTAGAGAGAAACTTCGAAGTCTGGAGATAGACAATGATATCTCCATACCAAGGGTTAAGTGAAGAGATGAGGAATAAATTTTCATTCGGAAAACATTCCTCATAAATAGTATCCTCTCCATAAGGCTGCTCGGAAATTAGCTCGGCAAAAACCATAGATTTCTTAGACTTAGTGGACAAGAACTCGAGATCAAATTCTTGTAAAATGACTATCCATCGATTATATTTGCCCAAAATCACTCACCTACTGAGGACATATTGAAATGGATTGACCCCTGCTAAATCAAAAGTTTTGCGTAGCAAGATATAATGGTGAAGCCGCTGGACAGCATGGAAAGTTGCCAAGGCCAACTTCTCAACTGGAGAATAGCGAAGTTCAGGGCCTATCAAGCCTTGGCTCAAATAATAAATCACATGCTCTGTGAGAGCATCATCTTCTTGAATGAGAACCACACCTATGGTTGATTCTGCTATAGTGAGATAGAAAAGGAAGTCCCTACCATAATCCAGTGGACTCAAAAGCGGGGCAGAGACTAATGTCTTTTTCAAGGCCTCGAACGACTGCTGTGCAAAGTCGTCCCATACAAATGGAACTTCTTTCCATAGCAAATGCATGAACCCTTTAGTGATCTCGGCATAATTCGCTATGAAACATCTTAAGAAATTAGCCTTCCCTTGAAGACTTTGAAGTTGCCGAACTGAGGATGGGGGAGGCAACTGAATTATTGCCTCTACCTTGAAGGGATCAACCCTAATCCCTTCATTTGACATAATGAACCCTAATAACCGACCAGATGTAACCACAAAAATGCACTTATTGGGATTCAACCGGATCTTGTAAAAACGGCATCGCTCAAAAACCAATCGAAGGTGACTAGGGTGATCAGTTCTCTTTCGAGAATGAGTAGCTAGATCATCCAAGTATGCTTCGATGATATGTTTAATGTTGTGGAAAGCATATGACATGGCCTGCTAGAAAGTAGCTCCAGCATTTTTAAGACCAAAAGGAATCTTTCTATATGCAAAGGTACCCTAGGGACATATAAAAGCTATCTTATGCTGATTTTCAGGATGGATAGAGATCTGATTATAACCGAAAAAACCATCCATGAAGGAGAAAATCTCATTACCTGCACACTCATCAATAATCTGATCAATAAATGGCATGGGGTAATTATCTTTGGGACAAGCCTTGTTTAGGTCTCTAAAGTCAATGGATACTCGGATTGTTCCTTGCTTTTTATCCATAGGGACTGGATTAGAAACCCAATCGGTAAGAGGAACAGGGTATATAAAACCCGCCTTGAGCAACTTTTATACTTCAGCTTTAATGGCTAATGCTTTCTTAGGATTAACCGGTCGAAGCCTTTGACAAACTAGTTTTGTGTTTTCATACATCTTGATCTCATGTTGAACTATGGATGGATCAATGCCAGGAATTTCTTCATAAGACCAAGCGAATACATCTCAAAATTCCTTAAACAGGTCAGTGTAAATTTGAATTTCCTCAGGGGAACACTCAGCTCTGATGAAGAGATTCTCGATCATACTAGGGTTCCTAGAGATGTTTATAGATATCGTTTTTGAAATCACCGACATATTACCTTCGGCACGAAAATGTGCTGGAGCCAAAGGATTTGATACTGTACAAACATCACTAGTAAAGAGCTCAGAGAACCTAGATTCTACTTCCTACAATGGAGGAAGAAAATATGAACGATGGTGTAAGTCTTCCTAAGGTCGATCTACACCAATCATTACTTCTAGGATTGCTTCTTCAGAAGGTAAAACTGTATCTAAGCAATCCATGGCAGAGGTAGAATCGAGGGTCCAGGTCGGGGCCACATCACCATCTAGCTCCTCCTCAGAGAAAGGAGTAGAGTGGTTGCATGCAGAGTTGACGATAGACTGATATCTAATCTCTGCTGCAGACATAGCGAATGCCATTCCACCAACTTGTCCTTCAACTAATGTGGTCATAGGTGAAGGCAACGTCCAAGGATCTGCAAAATAATGAGCTGGAAAGAACCCTTCTTGTGAAGATTCCTTGGTTGATGAAACAACATTGATTCTAGCGAGAGGAGAGGGAAAATCAAAGGTACCCATCAATGAAGAATACATCCCAACTCCTAGATTCTCAGTAGGCAGACGAGGGTTATCCACTAAAGGAATGGTAGAGTCAGAAGTTGCTTGAGAATTGACTAGACAATAATCCAATTGATCAACCTTAATGATTTTCCCTTCATGAGGAAAGCAAATGACATGAAACAATGTTGAAACAACGACTTCCATTTCGTATACCCAGTTCCTTCCTAAGAGGAGATTGTAGTGTAGGTTAGCATCAATGACTTCTACTTCGATATTGACGACCTTCCCCCCAACACATATGGGAAAGGCCGGGATAATCCCATGCGGCTTATGAGAATGCCCATCAAATGCAGTCAGGAGGATAGGTGAAGGAACAACTGAAGGCAATCCAATGGCCTTCCAGCATGACATCGACATGACACACGTGGAAGCTCCTTCATCAATAATGGTACAAAAAATGTTAATTTTCTAGTATGTAGACTTTATTTGAAAATCCATATGATGAGGTAGTCGCTTTTTGACATTTAACATGTCGAAAGTGAGCACTAAAGAGTTAGTTGGATCAACTACCCCAATCACCAAAAGTAAAGCACTTCATTGAGCTGGACATGACTGGAGAACCTCTAAAGTGGACATGGTGCATGGGCTCTAAGCCATATCCTCAACAATGGAGTAATTCTGGGTGGCCCTAGCATTAGGATTAATAGTCGCTTGTTTAGCGAAACCTTTCAATATTCGTGGTATAGTCTCGACAGGGGATCGCTTAATATGAAGGTCGGTATTTCTGGGAGCACTTTTGTCCTTAGAAGTTGCATTTTCTACCCTTGGGGAAAAGGGTTGGTTAACACAACTTGAGAGCTTGAAGTCCCTTGCTGCCCTAACAAGCACTGAGCATCTTGAATCTTTGGGCAGAGATGAGTTAAATGGTCTCCACTGCATAACTTTCACGGAAACTTGACTTTCTTTCTAGACTCATTTATACCACCACCAGCATTATTGCTGGATTTATTTGTGTTAGCCTTCCCATCTTGACTCTTTTTCTTACCTCATCCTTTCTTTTTCCCATTGGAATTTTTATTTCCTTTGGGGTTTTTAGATTGAATGGCATTAACCAAAGAGGGTTGGGAAGATGAAGGGTTAGACAATTTGACTTGGTTGTTAGGAGCAGTTTGCAAAGACAACTGCTACAATTGGCTCAATAGGTTCACCACATTTATGTCTACCGATCCAACGATACCATCCGAATGGGGACCTGGCTTTGACTTGGCTGTATCAACCTTAGTTTTGGTAGCATCAGGCAAGATCTTTTGTAGAATCCTAGACTAAGAATAAATCAGCTCTAATTGTTGGGCCCTAAAAATCTCTTGCTCCTCAGAATAGACTCCGGACAGGGAGACATCCTTAGAGATTTCAGGTTGTAAAGATTTCAAAAACCATTCGAGATGGTATTACGAAGGAATTTCAGCTTTAATAAGCCTCTTTCTCCATCTCCATTCCTCAATGTGGTTAGAAATGTGAGCTGTAGTATCCTGATGGAAATTGGCCAGAAGTTCAGTTCCGACATCATAACAGACGGGAAACTGGAAATGATTTAAGAAAATATTAGCTAAGTTGGTGAAAGATGTAAAGTTGCCCCCTGGCAACTCTATATACCACTTGGCCACATTACCAATCAAGGTGCGTTGAAAAAGTCTCAATCTAATCGAGTCATCAATAAGGGAGTTTGATGAGCACCACAAATGGAATGTGGTTACATGATTGCCCAGGTCTTCACCACCCTTTCCCTTGAATTTTGGAATGTTCGAAGGGAGTTTGGTTGGGACCGAAGGCCAGGCCATATTGTATTTGATTGGATTGTTTATTAATTTCGTGAGATCTGGCAAGTTCAACGTTGCCAGAAAAGGAAGCCTAGGAGGACCTTGGGGATTCCACCCAGACTGGGTAGAACTCCCAAAGTACTAAAAAGACTGGCCTAGATTTTGGAAGGCACCATGCTACCTGAACCAGCCGAACTAGTTGAACCAAAAGGTGAACCTTGTGATCCAACAAAACTCGGAGTTTGACCAACTCCAGCCGAAAAACATCCATAACTAGCGAAGCTCCCTCCTAAAGGATTATAAGGAGTCGATAACCCTTGATAAGGATTCCAAGCAAAAGCTAAGGGATGAATACTTTGAAATGAACTAACTGTGGAGTATGGCCTATTCCCTTGTTGGCTGAAAAACAAATTCCCAGTTCCCATGCCACTAACTGCAAGGTTAGTCCAACCTTGAAAAGGATTGCTGCTTTGTCCTGTAGAAGAAAAAGGCATAGATCCTATTGTTGGGTTGGAATGTGGTATATGACCACTTCCAAAAGGAAAACCCTGAAATGAAGTTGATCCAGCCATCATGGATGTGGAGGCACTAAATGGAATTGACGGAATACCCTGTGAATGGGTGCCAAACGGGAAGAATCCAAAACTGAAAGCATTGGTTTGGGAATTTCCACTCGTAGAAGGAATGGAGGTAGACCCAACTAAGGATGTGCTAGCAAAAGACCCGAACAAAGATGCAGAGGGGATGGAAATGGTTCCTCCCCCTTGTACTGATGTTGGAGTCTACATAGTTGTAGCACTTGTAGTAGAAGCCATGCTTCTAGTAGTGGTCATCGATGGTAAGTGTGTAATATGACCTAGACTTGACGGTCTATGCGTCGGAGTCCCAATGTATTATAATACTTCTAGATAGCTAGACGGTAGTGGAGAATTCGGAGCCGCTAATGACTCTGAGAATTCTTCTACCTCAATGTTATCTTCCAATTGAAAGAGAACTCAAGAAAGAACTGGAGTGTTCCTCTCTAATTCTGCGGAAGTACCAGGCCTATGGTGAACACTAATGCCCCCAAGAGGAGGATCAATCCCCGCTGCATTAGATGCCATGGGATGAAACCCACCGGTAGTATTACCTCTGCGCCTTCTAGGAGAAGGCTCTAAAATTGGTGGTGAAAGACCATGAAGTCTTCAAGACCATCTAGGTGATCAGTCAGCCACTTTGAATTTTTTATTAAGATCTAATTAAAGACTCAAGAAAAATGAAAGCTAGGCCAACTAAGAGCACAGAGCACACACTAAAATGTCCCTAAAAGATATCAGCCAGTCAAACAATTTTCAAGTATTTCTACTCCGGGTGGTGAGGAACAGACACCAAAATACAAGAAAGTGAAGTAAGGGGCCTTCCAAAGATAGTTTGGGATAATGATGGCCCAGTCCTACCAACGAGGGTAATAGAGGAAGTTACGCTAACCTCCTAACAACAACCTGCACCGGTGCAAGCCCCCAAGCTTCGTAAGGGTGCCCTCCAGTAGTATCGTTGAGAGTGATACAATGTTGACCTCAGGTGCCACTGGATTCCCCTTCGCAGCCACCTATGTAGATCCCTAGGAGTAGCAACTAAGGTTACCAACTCGTGTCAGAAGCCATGTAGAATAGTCTTGAGGTAAGATCCGATAAGTAGGAGAGGGGGTATCTATCTTCCTTATCTTCAAAAACCCTGGTGCTTAACTCCCAGATCCGGAGCTTTCCTAGTCTCCCTAACGCTATTGGATTTGCACTCACTATTCAGACTCCTATGTTTGACAGTTTAAATGGCCTTGGAGATTTTTATCTCCACTCACCTAATCCAAGGTCCTAAAATATCCTGAAACTTGTTGGTGTGTCTAACTTGACAATTATGAAAAGTTCTAGTATATTTTAATTAGAGCTTGTTTTTAAATGGGATGTTCTTAAGTCAAGGGATAATCAGAAATGAAACTTGTAGTGGTTTGATTTAAAAGAAATTAATAAAAACCAAACTATATGCAAATGCACTCATTTTGTTCTTCGATGAAAGACATTTCTACTAGGTTCAGAGGAACTTCAAAGAAAGCAACAAATTTTTCTTTTCTTTTCTTTTACTCAAGCTTCACATTCACAAAAATTAATGAAACTATGGATGCCCTAAAGGATGCACAATATTATCCTAATGCAATCAGTACATGCTGATTCAAAACTTAAGACTACTCTAAATCAAGAAATGAAAGTAACTTGTTTATCAATACTAATTTTCCACTTAAAATGTTTAGATGGAATATGAGTTGCTAATGCTCATTTTCATCTCTACACTAAAAGCAAGTTTCAAGACAAACAAAAATGCACTTTCATTCACAAAAAGAAACTAAATCAAAACAAAGTTCAAGAAAGAAAAACCAAGTTTTCAAGAAGTTTTCTTCAAAAGAAAAACAAAAATGACTTTCCAAAAGTTCTCTAAACAAGACTGAAACTTTATGATCGAAGAATAGGCAACAAAACACTTTGCCAGTTGACAACACAAAGCGGGTGAAAACTCAACAAAAATGTGTTTCAAGATGCTCTTAACAATCAAAATGCAGCAACAAGAGCTTGGCAATAAAGACCAAAGGATTGAAAAGACAACTTTCAAGAAAGTGTGAATCAACAACCTTCAGAAAGTGAGAAAAGCAGATGGTCATAAAAGTGTAGTTTTGACATGCAAACAAAAAGTCACCAAAACAAGATTTAACACAAATATTGAGATCAATCTTTCTACCTTGGAAGACCAGAGCAGCCAAGATTCCCAGCAAAAAACCTTGTGTGCTTAAACAAAAAAGATGGCGCTTGCAACAAAACAAAAGAAGACTAACACTTTCCACAACCGGAGAGAGTTTGAAATCACAAACTTGCTGTAGAAATAAAGATTGACACAAAAAAGTAACTATTCAGGACTGATTCAGACCAACAGTCAGATCTTCAGAAACAAAAATATTTGAAAAATCTTGAAAATTTTAGGGTATACGCGACTGTGTTAGTGCACAGCTGCATGTATACGCAATTTAGCCTAAGGAAACATGCGTATACATAGGTTTATTTAAGGAAACATGCGTATATACGCTTCTGTAAACTGGAAAAATAGCGTATATAAAAGATTACAAGAAAAATCAAAAAATAGTCTGAAGAAACTGACCAAACTTACAATTCAAGTTCCTACAGGAACATAATACGCAGTAACAGCAAGCAAATAGACAGTTGAGCCCTGATTGGCTTCAATAAACCCAAACTAGGAACAACAATACTATTGTCCCCAGTGGAGTCACCAATTCTGTTAAGGGATAAATTCCCCTAGGGTCTTAGGTTGATACCCTAGCAGAGCAGAGGTTATCTACACAGAGAAACACACATTCCACACAGCCATGATGCTAATATAAACAAACTAAATGAAGGGAGGTGCACCTTGGATTCCTTCGTTTGGGAAGATCTAGCCAGGGTCCAAACCCTCTTGGAGTTCCTTTCGCTCCTTCAACTAGCAAAACAATCAATTCAAGAAAGCACAGTAGTATATGGACCAAGCATCATAAAGAAATCATCTTCATAACATATTGAAAGGTAGTTAGTTATACAATTAAAACAACCATTCATATGTGAATCATAACATTGATATCATAAACATGAAGAAGATTTATATCAAGAACAAGACAAGTGTTTCTTTTATTATAGATAACTAAAGTACAGAGAGGAATGATTTCACCTGAGTCATCCTTTCGCAGGCTCCAAGCGGAACCGTCCTCTAGATTCGTCCAGTCTCAAGCCTTCAACAAACTCCTTCCATGATTTACTCCATGATATGTCAAGTAGTAGAAAAACAACATAACACAAGGAAACAAGGGTTTCCTGTAAATGGGGGAAGTGCTGGAAGCACAAGGATCTTCAGACCTGGTCAGTGATAATCTCAGCAGAGTGATCTTTCTCTCTTATCTCCTCTTTTAGGCCTTCCCATTGAAGCCTTTTTATACTTCTCCCAAAGTAGTTTTTTAGTTGGGATTTTTTTGGGAACAGTTGGGCCACGGGCACTAATAGGTAGTCAACAGGTAAAACCCATGATCTCCACCTGAAATTAAGGAGATTTAATTTTTTTAAGTGTTTTAAGACATATACGTGGGTTGGGTATACACAGACTGCGTACACACGCGTTTAGCTCAGGGAAATGTTGCGTATAGGAAGTAAAACATTGTTTTTTAAGTATTTGGACTAGGTTTGGAAGGAGGGGTTGCCCTAGGCCATAAGTGCAGCATCACAAACATCAAGAGTGAGATTTAGAGCTATAACAATTTTGATTCTTGGAAACAACTGTAATATGAAAAAGCTCATGTCTTTTTCTCTCATTTTCTTCGTTATCAGTAGATTGTGCAGAATTACTAGTAGATGATTCAGAATTTTTACCTTTTATAACTGTGGTTGCGATTGTTGTTTCATCTCCTGAGTCTGACCCCAAATCCTTTTGAATAGCTGCAACAGTCTTCTTCTTCTTGCCCTCAAACTTCTTGGGTCTTAGCTCTAGATGTAGGATCCAGCAGTGTTCATCATCATGCCCATCCTTCTTACAGTGAGTGCATGAAGAATTGGTCTTTTGTATAGTATTGGCCTTCCTATCTTTCCATTTCTATTTTCTTTTCTCTTTATTCTTGCTTGCAATGGGTTTGGATGATCCCCCAACTTCTGCATTCACATTCTTTCCTCTAGCTTCTAGATGTGTAGCTTGGATAGATACCTCATCTATGCTAGTGGGATTAAACATGAGAATTATGTGTCTTAAGTAGCTGTGTAGACCACCTATATACTTCAGTAGAGTTTCAGGCGAGTCTACAGAAATTACTAGAATCAAAGCTCTTTTCCTAAATTCTTGAGTGTAACTTTGTACACTTTTCCATTTTAATTGTCAAAGAGTTTGTCAGCTCATCATGGCTTGCTGCATATAGGGTAGTGGATAAATTGGTTTTTAATTGTAGAAACAAATTCACTCCAGACAGAAAGAATCTTACCATGTTTCTTCATGTCAGCTTGTGTCCTGCCTTCCTACCATACCAAGGCAATGCCTCTAAGGTGTAGGCTGGCCAACTAAATCTTACTTCTGTCTGAATCGATGCTCTACACTCTGCAATAAACATCAATATGTCTAATCCAATTATGCAACTTCTCTTCATTCAACTCTCCATCATATATTGGTAAATCAAATTTAACATATAATTTAATCAAGGATATCTTCTTTTTCTTTTTAAGGCTACTAGGAGGTGTGGGAAGTTTTTCTTCTTTCCCTTTTCCTTTAGAGTGGTCATGGAGGAGAGATTCTTCTGCTCCTTTATCTCTTTTGGAGTTTGATTCATCTTCATCTCTACCTTTCTTAAATTCTTTATACATTTCCTCTACCATGGCTCTCATGGTCATGAAACTATCCATGAAATGAGGGTCTAATTCCAAGGGAATTTCTTCTAAAATTTTACTCTTAGGATAGACTCTTCTAATTTTAGGGTTAGTTTCAACCAACTCTCCTTCTCCTAATTTAAGCTTTGATCTAGTTAGCATTCAACAACAAAATCTAGCAAAAGCTTGTCTAACCTTAGTAACTTAGAGCTCTGATACCACTTGATCTAGTCTTTATCCAGGACAAATAATTAAAGGTATTACAGACTCATGTGCATGGATTTGACTATGTTATTTTATGCAACGGTTCGATAAGATTGTGAAATAAACAGACACTGAAGCAGTTTAGAGAAAACATAATAGGCAAACATGTAAACACAACATGTTTAATAAGGAGTTCACCCAATACTCCTGGGCTATGTCTCCCGATCCAGCCTTCGGTGGTGGGCTCTCTATTATGTTTTCAAAGGAGAGTTTCTTTACAACAATGAGCTCAATTTGAGTCCCAATCAACATATATAAATCAGTAGGATTTGAGTACATAGTCTCTCCTTACTGGTACTTGACCTCTACTGGTCACAATAGTATGAGCCCAATCTGAAACTCATACATGATAGGACTATGCCGAGGAGCTTGCTTGAACCCCTCAAGCTTTCTCTAGAGTGAACAGACTCTCAGACTCTCTCTAGCTCTTTCTGGCTCGATGCTTCCCTCGGGTCAGCTCGGCTTCTTCCCTCTACTCTTAACTAACTCTCTTTCCTACTTTTCTGCCTTTGTCAATTTGTGGCTTTAAAGCTAGTCTTCTTTCTGTCAGTTCATTTTTGCTTCTCGACATTCTAGTTTTCCTTCCTCTGCCCATTCGAACTCCCTTGTTCTGCATGATCATCATTGTGTAACGCTTCACAGGGAGGTGGCCACCTATTCTACAACGGGTGAGTGTGTTAGGTTCCTTGGACACATTTGAACAGTCATTATTTCTATTTGCTCCAAGATGCCTTCAAGACACGAATCTTCTGCCAAATCATCATCCACGTCGGACTTCAAATCCCATGTAATCTTGCTTTACAACCTTGTCAAATCCGGTCATTAATTGGGACGTGCCTCTGCCATTGGTCTGGGCCCCCCAGATCCTACGGTCATCGTTCATATCCAGCAGGTAAGTAGCATGACGTTTACCTGTCCAATGTGAGTGGTTTTCTCTCTCTTCCGTCGGATTCATGTCACTCAGTGTGTGGTATTGGGCAAGACTCGATCAAAACTGCTTACTGCCTTGAGGCCATCCTATATCCTACCAGTTTTTTTTGCGGAATCCATGGAACTAAATTTATTACTTTTCTACATTTCATAGCCATTTCGAGTCCGGGCACTTTGGGGCTTTCCTTCATGAAACCACCCCCCTTTCTTGAATTAGCCTCTGGTTTTGCCAATTTGTGTCGGTGTGCATTACCATGGGCTAATGGTCTGCGTGCTCGACTAAGGGTCCTCGTTTCTCCGTGCTGATCACAATTGCAACTGTCACGAGGATTCCTTCTGATAGCTTGATCTTTCTAAGACTTGAATCTATTTGGCATAATTTTGAACGAGTTTATGAAAACTTAGAGTGTTTAGGATCCAATTCGAATCACCTTTGGACAGATAATATATCACATGTTCACTCTCGTCATCATGCGTTTGAACCAAGACCATTCCAAGAGAGGATGACAAGGCTGCTAGGTATAGAAGAAAGTCGTGGCTATAGTCGAGAGCGCTAAGGAGTGGGGCCGATATAAGCACCTTTTTCAAGGCATCAAATGATAGTTGAGCTTGATCATCCCACAGATACGACACTCCTTTCTTAAGTAGGCACATGAAGCCTTTCATCAATTCAGCATAATTTACGATGAATCGTCGTAAAAAGTTTGCTTTCCCTTGCAAACGTTGGAGTTGTAGAACGAATTGTGGTTTCAGAAATTGAGTAATTTCCTTTGCCTTATCAGGATCAACCCTATTCCCGTACTTGGAGATTATGAATCCAGGTAAGCGTCTAGACTCGACGAAGAAAACACATTTATCCGAATTCAACTGGATGTTGTAAAACCGACACCTTTGAAAGATTGATCTTAAATGGTTGAGGTGTTTCATTCATTTCTTGGAATGGGATGGAGGGTCATCCAAGTAAGCTTGAACGATATGCCTGATATCGTGAAATGCGTAGTCCATGGCTCTTTGAAAAGTTGCTCCAGCATTCTTTAAATCAAATGGGAGTTTTCGATAGGCAAAGATGCCCTAGGGGAAAATGAAGGTTGTTTTATGCTGGTCTTTGGGTTTTATAGCTATCTGGTTGTAACCTGAGAATCCATCCATGAATGAAAATGATTCACAACCAGTGCAATTGTTGATGATTTGATTGATGAATGGTGTCGGATAATTGTCCTTGGGACATGCGGCATTCAAGTCTCGATATTCGACACATATGCAGTTGGTTCCTTGTTTTTAATTGACAGGAACCAGAATGGAAACCCATTCCGTTAAAGGAACAGGATAGACAAAACCAACATGTAACAATTTTTCTACATTTTTTATGGCTGCTATTTTGCGAGGATGGACCAGTCGAAGTCCTTGATGAATATGTTTTTCATTGTCATAAAGCCTTATCTCATGCTCAACAATAGACAGATCTATGCTGGGAATTTCCTCATAAGACCAAGCGAATACATCGTGGAATTCCTTACAATAGGCAGGTGAAGCTTGCAATTTCCTCAGGATTGCAATCGGCTCCAATCTGGATGTTTTCCACAATGCTTGTCTTGACAGAAATATCGATGAGCAATGTCTTTGAAATATTGCCCATGTTTCCTTCTACCTCGAAAGTTTGGATGGTCATATTGGGTGAGGAAACGATTTCTGGTATGTCAGGGGAAAATATTTGAAGAGGCATCACGTCTGAATCAGATATCGAAACACGATGGTGCGAATCCTCCTAAGGTCGCTCTCCTAAACTCATGATTTCTCGAATAGCTTCATATGTAGGTAGGACTTGATTGATTAGATTGAAAGAAGGAGCGTTTATGGGAGGGGCAGTGGTACCATTGGCCATAACCAACGTGATCAGATATGTGGATGCAGATTGAATGGCATGGTAGGCCAATTCACTGGGTGATAGTAGCATTTGTTCTGTATATGTGTCAAGGTTTGAAGGAGCTAGTAGGATCCATGGATCGGTCTATTCATGAGGAATAGATGAAAGCATGTTGACCATCTGTGAATCCTTTGGCGGCTGAAGAGGGAAACAACCCATGAGGGAAGAAGCCTTTAATAGAACAGTACCGAGACTGACGTAAGAGTCAGGTACACCACCTAGTAGGGGTATGGAGCTGCTTGGTAATGGGGAATAATCAGGAGTATAGAAAGACTGTTGATCTACTATAACTACCTTTCCATCCAATGGAAATAGGATGATGTGAAAGACAAAAGATACAATGGCCATCATGGCATATGTCCAACTGCGACCTAGCAAGAGATTATAGTTGAGTTTTTTAATCTATGACTTCTATGTCCACCGTTACCATTTTCCCATACAAACTGATGGGGTAGCTAGCTAGCTAACCTTTTGGGATGAAAGTGTGGCCGTTGAAAGCTTTAAGGGATTTCGACGATGGGGATAAGGTTGGAGAACCCAACCCGAGCCAACATGAAGCCGACATGACGCAGGTAGAAGCACCTTCGTCAATGATAGTTCTGTGTATACTTTGACCTTTCAAAAAAATTTTCACTTGAAATGGAAGCTGGTGAGAAAGGGGAGGTTTACAATTTTCCATGTTGAAAATTGCAAGCATGGAATCTTGTGGGTCAATACCACCAATAGCCGAAAGCAAAGCTTTCCTTTATGCTGGGCATGTTTGTAATACTTTGAGCACCGACATAGCTAATAGCACTTGTGCCAAGTCTTCTACAATGCTGTAGTTTCAGGCGACATGTGCAAATGTATTGTGTTTTGTGTGTCAAAGTGCCCTTGTGGGGGGGGTGAATTACAAGGTCAGAAACCGACCTTTCGATATGGAAATCGTTGGGTGGTGGTGGGTTTTGACTTGAGGAAGGTTCCTCTACATGAGCAACAGGTGCCCCATAAGATTTGGCTCGTGTTTGTAGATCTACCATTTGAAAGGTGTAAAAAGTAAAAGATCCTTCACCAACTGAAGGACATTGAAAACCGTTGTTGCCCCCTTGCGGGGGTTGGGGTTGGTTGCAATAAGGTTTTGCTACTACTGAGCAGGAAAAGGATTTTTGAGGACAGCGAGGGTTCAACCAGTATCCTTTTTAGCAATACATTATGTGCATTCCTAAATACGGAGACAGTGATAGGTCTTGTGGTCTTCAGCATATATTTTGCAGGGAAATCTGGCAGGTTTATCCTTTTCATCATCAGGAGGCACAGCGGTCTTCTGTTTTGGGTTTGGCTTCATTGTTGACTACTCCTGAGAAGGAGTAGTCTTTTTCTTTTTCTTCTTGTTCTTACCACCAGGTTTTTGCATAGACTGCACAGAGTTTATCGCGGTCGTAGGAAGAGCAATTGATTTGGTAGAGGGGTCCACTAACATCTGGGCAATGTGATCACTGAGTTGTTTTACAGTAGCCCCATAGGTTGTGCCGAAAATCCCATCGGCGTGCTAAGTAGTGGAAACATTGGAGTTGGGAGGGGCATTGGGGATTATGTCGTAAAGAGTGCCAGACTATGAATATATCATATCTAAGTGTTGGGCATGACATATGGATTTGTCTTCTGTGACCGTACCACCTAAAGCGACATCTTTAGCAATTTGCAGGAGTAAGGACTTGCAGAACTAGTCTCCTAAGAGATAGTCTGGGAGGGGAGCTTTGACTAACCTCTGCTTACATCTCTATTCATGTATATGATCAGAGATGTAGGTGGCGGTATCCTAACGTAATGAAATGAGGAGCTCTGTCCCAGTCTCATAGCGAATGGGTAGCTGGAAGTCCTTTAGGAATTCCATCGCTAAAGTGTTGAAGGTGTTTACTGTCGTGCATGGTAACTCAATGTACCATTTAGTTGTGTTGCTAGTGAGGGTACAGGGAAAAATACGTAACCCGACACTATCATCCACCATGGAGTTTGAAACACACTAATCATGGTAGGTGGTGATATGGGTGCCCGGATCTTCCCCTTGCTTTCCTTCGAACTTGGGGATGTTCATTGGTATCTTATGCGGGATTGGCGGCCAAAGTATGTTGTGGTAGATGGGGTCATTTGTGAGTTTGTAAAAGTTGGGTATATCCAACATTGCCAAGAAAGGAAGAGAGTGTGGTGCCCCTGACTCTGACCAAGGTGATGACATATGACTTGAGGAGCCTTGTGCTCCTCCCATCATTTGAGTCCCAATATTATACATGGTCTACGTGTTATAGTAGTTTCCTTGAGGTATGGCATTGTAGTGTGGATTTCCATGGGGATTTTGATACTGGTGTATAGAATTTTCCCCAGGATAAGTGGTGCCCCCTTGACTCATTTGAATTTGTGAGTAGGCTACCCCCATGGATTGGTTAGGACCTCCTTGAGGATTCCTGCCCACCACAGAACTAACCATTTATCCTTGATTGACATAAGGAACACTTATGTCAATCAGTGACCACCCATGCATGCCTGAGAATGGAGGGGGAATTGTTATGTTCCCTACCAGTATGTGCATATTGGGAATGCCCCAAGATATTTGAATCTAGGGTTTTGACCTGTACAATGGTGGCCGACCATATTTTTGGTGGATGGGAACCGTGCCAATGGTGATATATTGAGCATTATAGGGAGCGTTGTATGTAGCACTTGTCGAAGGTATACAGTTTGACACTAAAGGGGTGGAACCTAGGATCGGTTGGGTTCCACTGGTGGAGGGTGTCATGTGAGTGGTTGTACCTGGGACAAATGGGATAGCGAGGTTCACCATTGACGGTGTTGTGGTGACTGTTGACTGGGGAAGTGGTGGAGGACCAAAAATTTCCACAAAGTTCCATGACCCGTTAGTCATCGACGGGATGGATGGAAATGTTCCACCTACCGAGACAGAGAGTATAGGTGATGCTAGAATCAAAAGTGGGTCCAACGAATTCATGAGCGGAGGGTTAAAGTGAGGAAGAAATCCTTCGATAAAGAAATTATCCGGCAAAATTGAATCGTCGGTTGTCTAAACAGATTCCCTTTGAGATCTGGGAGACTGATTCCCCAAAGATGGGGAATCCAATTCACTGGAGCTCAGCGGATCTTCCAAAATGAGTGGAGGAAGTCCTCGCAATTATCTAGATTGACAATGAGGGCCGGATGTAACCATGTTGACTGTTTATTTTGATCAAAATAATTTATCGTGATATTTGTTAAAGTCTCAAATGATAACACGCAGGTGCCTAAAAAATGTAAAAAATACACCAAGTTGATCAATCAGCAAACAGAGGGAAATGACCCTATCTGATAAGCACCAATCACTAGAGATAAAACCCAGTATCACAATGAATAACAGAGAGGGTTGGCCAAATGTACAGTTATGGTTACTCTGTATCTTTACGAGAACCTCAAGTTGAGGGGCCAAGTAGTCTCATGAAGATGAGCACCCTCCCAAAAACTGAAGACAGAGTAGATCCATTTGTGTTAGGGACTAGGGCAGCTCGCCCCAGTCACTTTGTGTAAGTCCCTAAAAGCTTGGCCATTAAGGATACCTCAAATCACAGACACTATCAGTGGGAACATAGTCACAGACAGTACATTGTGTGGGCAGGATACCTAGTCCCTGACTCAGCTCCAAAATCCCTGAAGGGATCCATAATACACAGAATATCGAAAGGAGTTTCAAGTGGAGGTGGGCTACCTTCACTTATAGTTCGATGTTGTCTCATATTTAGCTCCGCTTTTACTAGAGTGGTCCTGGTAGTATGAATGCAACAAGAATTTTCTCTCTTTTAATGACACTAGTTTGGGTTTTCGATCTTAGGCAGTTTACTCACACTGCCTATCCCAAGATCCTAGCATGAACTAATGTTTGTTTGCTCAATAAAGAGTTACTGATTGATTTTAGGTAAATTTTAGGTAAATTTTATGTGTATTTTTTATTGTCTTTGGTAGGGGAGTTAATGTATGAAATGTGATGAGACTCTGACTCAAAAATCATGCACAAGACAATGCTTTAAAAAAAATTAAATTCGATGAAAACAAGTTTTATTCTATAGGTGAGAGTCTTTCACATATTCATATTCTTTCCATGCATCCTAGTCATTTAAGACATGCATAACCAACGAAAATATTTCCAATCTTTTCTTAACAACTACTTGAAACCAAAATAAAGCATCTTTTAACCAGCTAAACAAAAGAATGAATAAAAAATGTGGATCTTTCTTTCATAAAAAAATATTTTAAGAAAGAAAAACAAAACTTATTTCCTAAAAAAGGCCTTTTAGGACACCTATTTTGCTAAATAAATGTAGTAACATATCCTCTTTCAGTCCATGAGCAAGATTCCTACCCCTTTTGGTTTGCAGACACAGCTGGAAATCAATTTTTTGGGATACTAATGCTCTGCAATAGTGGCCAAAGAGAGTTACTACGTCCACTAATGCTTTATGTATGCAGACACAGATCTTTGTAAAGCACTGTGTAGTTTGCTAACTTGCATTAGTGTGGGGAATCATCTCAAAATAGGGCTTCTCAGATCAGACTCAATGATGAATATATGTAGCCAAGATGCAACAATGTTTTGGTGGGTTAGAAAGGGAATGCAAAAGTATAGGGAGGTCTTAAAAGGAGCAAGAAAATGAAAATTGTCCGGGTAAACTGGGAACTAGATGTATAGTCCCATTGGAGTGGCCAATTCTACTATAGGATAAAATGCACAGTGTATGGAGGAATGAAGATACCCTCAAAGGTCTTCCAGGGACCTTTGGCAGACTATAATATTATCTGCAACTGTCACAAAGTTGCATGCATGTTCATAAACAATAAATAACTATCAAAGTAGGAGAAGTAGATTACCTCAAGTCTTGGTGTAGATTTATTGGAGAGCACAATGCAGTTAGGTGGAAGTCCCCTGAGCTGGCTCCATATCAAGTCCTACACATGGAAGAGACAAGCATAATCACAGCATACAACTCTGATAACTAATACATGAATACATAAAAGAACATCTAGTTCCACATAACTAAGCAACTCATGCTAAAAGTTATTGGACAACCAAATGAATGAATGATAGTACCAACACCACAGAGTAGACAGTACAACTGCAGTTCTATATTAATGTTGGAAGAGTGACTACAACCATCTATTGTATAAGCCTTCCCTTACCCCTCCAGCTTCTCTCTCTCTCTCTCTCTCTCCCTTCTTACCAACTTCTTATGATTTGATACAATGATATCCTTTCAAATGCTCTGACCTCTATCACCATAGCCCTAGCTTTGCTTATGTAGCAATTGAGTTAGGGTTGCCAAGTTCGTCCTTGAGTTGCCTAGGGTAAAAGCAATGAAGTTTCCATGCTTTTCATCTCTTTCCCATTTTCGTCCTTCATTAGGATTATAAATCCTCCAAATACGTCGAATCTGGATGTTTCCTTGCTTTTATTGAGTGATTTTAGAAACAAATATCTAGATATTTATGAGTCAATTCATTCCTTTCACCCTTAGAACTTCACTAGGGTCCACTGACGTTGTTCCCGAACTAGAAATTTTAGTTAGTTGGGTCATTAACACACCCTTAGGCTTGCAGAGAAGCTTTATAAACTAGGTTGTCAGTGCATAGCTAGTGTTAGTGTGGAAACAAGGCATGTGATCTTGGTCTTTGCTTCAACTATCATGTCTTTCCCCTCTGAGTTGATGATGAGATCAATTCGCTATATAACACAAGTATCTCCATGAGTTTCCTTAGGTAAAAGCAATGATGTTCCCATTATTTTGAGCTCTTTCCCATTCACCTTCTTCATTAGGATTATAAATCTCTCAAATAGGTCAGACTTTGATGTTTCCTAGCCTTTCTGAGTAGATTTAGGAGAGAATGTACGGATATTTCTTAGTGAATTCACTCCTTTGACCTTTAGATCCTCATTAGGTTTCAACAACATTGTACCCAAACTAACAAGTAGAGAAGCTTGTAGAGAAGCTCACTAACACTCCCTTAGGCTTGCAGAGAAGCTTTATAAAGCATGTTGTCAGTGTATAAGCAACGTTAGCCTAGAAACAAGGCTTGTGAACTTGGTCATTGCTTCAGCCATCATGTCTTTCCCCTCTGAGCTGATGAGGAGGTCATTTTGCTATATAACACATGGCCCCTAAAGTGTGATATCAGAGGCTTCGACAATGGCTGAAATACTTTACTTAACTGTTATTTTTCTTCTTTGAAAAAAGGAGAGAGAGGATCAGAGCTTCGAGCGGTACGGGAAACTTGATACAACACACATATATAAAAATACTAAAATCATGTCCTAAGTTGGGCATTCCCACATTCAGTAGCTATGTCATAGTGATTTTCTCATAAAAGAGATATGACGATGTTGGTCGTTGATAAGCACAATGTGGAACTGATGTCATAATAGGATCATTTTGAGGAGCTGTCTCCAGAAAACAATATACGCAACTTGGGAGATGAAACAAGGTTGAGTGATGCAAGCCTCTACCCAAGGTCTTGATTTCCGCTTCACTGAACAACATAGATAGATGCATGTGAATATATGTGTTGATGTCGAACTTGCATGAAATCATCTGATTACCAGTCAATAATGGAGACCATTAATAGACGTGAGGAAGGCCACCAATAATGGTGATGGTCTCCAAGATGCACAGTACAATCTAGCGAGTGTGAAAAATGTTTTTATCATCAAAAACTCATAGAATCGCTTAACAGGAGCCAATAATGAGAACCCCAAGGATGATTTGTTTTTGGAGGAATCTTTGAGCATTGGGTCAAAACGATAGTCGACATGATGAAAGGATATGCTTGATGGTTTGATGGAGTAAAAAAAAAGGTTAGCCCTTGAACAATAGAAGGCACGAAAATGGTTTTAACCATGTAACACTAGACTCATGAACACCAAAGAGTGTTAGGATACAGAGATGCAAGAACATCTAGGTATTTAGGCTAAACTCATAGGATGGTAGGATTCATATTGAGAAGTCGTCCCAAGGAATGTTTATCTAAGGGAGTGCCATGTTCAAGGGAACAATTGTTGCCAAACCATACTTTCAAATACTGAACATGGTTGTATTGTCTACTTTCCCTGTCTCATTAATTTAGTGAGTCTAGGCAGGTAAACTCATTGATCTTTTCATATTTTAAGAGTTTGAAAAGGATCGCAAAAAGAGTAACATTCTGCCCTATCTGACTAGTTTAATGAGTCTAGACAGGAAAACTCGTCAATCTTTTCATGTGTTTAAGAGTCTAAAAAGGATCGTAAAAAGAGTGACTCTATACCTCGTTTGTGTAATTTAATGAGTTTAGACAAGAAAAATCAGTGGTATTTTCATATTTAGAGAGTCTGAAAATATCGTAAAGACTAACTCCAGGGTGGTCACTTTGTCATATTTTTTAACCGGGTGTGACAAAAGTTTAATAGCATACCCGGATTGGTTACTTTTCCATGAGTTAATCTTATTGAGTTCGGATAAAGAGAAACCTATGCTCAATAGATGTTGACCTCATTTTGTTACGAGTATGAGGAGACGAACTAAACTCGATATTCGTCGTGAATTTTTAATGGGTCACGTGATGATAAACTCAATACCTTCATCGAATTTTAACGATTCAAATGAAGAAAACTAAAGGTATCTTTTTCAGTTTAGTGAGAAAGGAAAAAGAGGTAAAAGAACTGCTCATTCCTTCTTCGTAGATTTAATGAGCTTGAAGAAGGGAAAAACTTGGGGATTTTTTCATTTTAAGAGGGAGAAATGGTCCCAAAAAAGCAAGCGCTCTTCTTGTTTCCATTGATTTTTAAAGAGTCCGATGACTAAAACTCGAGATTTTTCAGTTTAGCAAGTGAGAAAAGTACCTAAAATAATGCTCAATTCATCTTCATAAGATTTTAAAAAACCTGAAGAAAAAACTTGGGATTTTTTTCCATTTTATGAGTGAGAAAAAAGAGCCTAAAAGGAATCCTCTAATGATCTTTTTCAATTTAATGAGCTAGAAAAAGAGCGAAAAAGAGTTTCTAGGACTGTGGTTGTTTGTGTTTAATGAGCCCAATGATGAAAAACTCGGAGATTTTTCAATTCAAGAGAAAAAAAAGTCCCAAAAAAGAACATGCTCATATCTTCTCTGTAGTAGTTTAGCGAGCCCAAAGAAGTAGACTCGATGTTTTTTGAATTAACGAGCAAGAAAAATACCATAAAAAGAATGCTCGATCTTCTTCATGGTAGTCTAATGAGCCCAAAGAAGGAGACTTAGGGATTTTTCGGATTAACGAGAAAGGAAAATACCATAAAAATATTTCTCGATCTTCTTCATGGTAGTTTAGCAAGCCCAAAGAAGGAGACTCGAGGCTTTTTCAAATTAATGAACAAGAAAAATACCATAAAAAGAATGCTCGATCTTCTTCGTGGTAGTTTAATGAGCCCGAAGAAGGAGACTCGAGGTTTTTTCAGATTGACGAGCAAGAAAAATACCATAAAAACAATGCTCGACACTTCTTGATCTCATGCTTGACAATAGAAGGGTCTATGCCATGCATTTCCTCACAAGACTAAGGGTAAAAATCGTGGAAGTCCTTAAAAGGGTAGGTGAAGCTTGAAATTTCCTCACGATTGTGATTGGCTCCAATCTGTATGTTTTCCATGATCTCTGTCTTGACTTAAATATCAACAAGCAATGTCTTTGAAAGATTTCCCATGTTTCCCTCCGATTCCAAAGTTTGGATAGTTGTATAAGGTGAGAAAATTATTTCAGGTGTGTCAAATGATAGGATTTGCAGAGGCATCATGTCTGAATCAAATATTGAAACATGATGGTGCGAGTCCTTCCAAGGTCACTCTTCTAAACTGATGATCTCTCTAAGAACTTTGTTCGTAGGTAGGACTTAATTGAGGGGATCAAAAGAAGGAACAGTTATGGGAGGGGCGGTGGTACCGTTGGCTATGACCAAAGTGACCGGAGACTTAGATGAAGATTGAATGGCCTGGTAGGCCAATTCAGTTGGTGATAAGGGTATTAGTTCTCCATAAGTGTCAATGTCTGAAGGGGCCAATAGGATCCAAGGATCAGTTGGTTCATGAGGAATGGATGAAACCATATTGACCATCTGTGGAACAACTGGTGGTAAAAGAGGGAAACAGCCCATTAGGGAAGAGCCCTTCAGTAGACAAATACTGATACTAATGTAAGAGTCAAGTACACCACCCACTAAGGGTACATAGTTGCTGGGTAATAGGTAATAATCAGCGGTGCAAAAGGACAGTTGGTCCACTGTGACTATATTTCGATCCAATGGAAATAGGATGATGCGAAAGACAGTAGACACAATGGTAGTCATGGCATAAGTCCAACTATGAAGCAACAAGAGATTATAGTCAAGCTTTCTATCTACGACTTCAAAGTCCATTGTTACCATTTTCCCATGCAAGGTGATGGGGTAGCTAGCTAGGTAACCTTTTAGGATGAAAGTATGGCCATTGAAATCTTTAAGGGAATTCAATAGCGGGGATAGTGTTGGAGAACCCAAAGCGAGCCAACATGAAGTAGACATTATGTAGGTAGAAGCACCTTCGTCAATGATAGATCTATGTATTCCTTTACCTTTTGAAAAGATTTGCACCTAAAATGAAAGTTGGTGAGAAAGGGGAGGTTTACATTTTTCCTTGTTGAAAATTGCAAGCATGGAATCCTGAGGGTTGATACCACCAATATTTGAAAGCAGAGCTTTCCTTTGTGCTGGACATGTTTGAAATACTTCGAGCACCGACATAGCTAATGGCACTTGTGCCAAGTCTTCTACAATGCTATAGTTTTGGGGGGCAGGTGCAGATGTATTTTGCATTGTGCATCAAAGTGCCCCTCTAGGGGGGAAAGTCACAAGGTTAGCAACTGACCTTTCCATATGAAGTTTACTACGCGGTGATGGGTTTTGACATGAGGAGGGTTCCTCCACATGAGCGACATGAGCTCCATAAGATTTGGCTCTAGTTTGTATGTCTATTGTTCCAAAGGTGTAAATGGTAAATGATCCTTCACCAGCTGAAGGATTTTGCGAACCACCATTGCCCCCTTGTGGGGTTGGGGTTTGTTTGCAATAAGGTGTTTTTGTTACTTAGCAGGGAAAGGATTATTTAAGACAACAAGGATCCTGCTAGTATCCTATTAGCAATGAAATCTATGGATTCCTGAAGATGCGAGAAGCGATAGGTCATGTGGTCTTCAACACATATTTTTCAAGGGAATTTGGTGATTTTATCCTTTCCATCGTCAGGGGGAGTAGTAGCCTTCCGCTTTGGGTTTTGCTGCTTTGTTGTCTGCTCTTTGGAAGGAGCGGTATTTTTCTTATTCTTCTTTTTCTTACCATCAGGTTTTTGTGTAGAGTACATAGAGTTGATCGTAGTGGTAGGAAGAGCAATTGATTTGGTAGAGGGGTCCATTGATATCTAGGAAATGTGATTACTGAGTTGTTTTACAGCAGCCCCAGAGGTTACCCAGATAATCCCATCGGCGTGCACTCTAGGTCGATGAGTAGCAGGATCTTTGGAGTTGCGAGGGGCATTGGGAATTACATCGTATAGAGTGTCAAACTGTGAATATATCATATCTAAGTGTTGGGAACAACGTATGGATTGGTATTCTATGACCGCACCACCTAAGGTGACATCATTAGTAATATGGGGGAGAAGAGACCTACAAAACCAATATGTTAAGAGATAGTCTAGGAGGGGAGCTTTGACTAACCTCCGCCTACGTCTCCATTCATGTATATGATAAAAAATGTGGGTGGCAGTATCCTGATGTAATGAAGTCATGAGTTCTGTCCTAGTTTCGTAGCGGATGGGTAGCAGGAAGTGCTTTAAGAATTCCATTGCTAGAGCATCATAGGTGTTGACTGATGCGCATGGTAACTCGATGTACCACTTGGATGCATTGCCAATAAGGGTGCGAGGAAAAAGACATATACTATCATCCACCATGGAGTTAGAAACACACCAAAGATGATAGGTAGTGATATGGGTACTTGGATCCTCCCCTTGTTTTCCTTCGAACTTAGGGATCTCTGTCAGTATTTTATGCAGGATTGGCCAGTAGAGTAAGTTATGATAGATGGGTTCATTTGTAAGTTTGTACAAGTTGGGGATATCAAGTGTTTCCAAGAAAGGCAGAGTGTGTGATGCCCATGAATCAGACCAAGGCGATGACATATTACTTGAGGATCCTTGCATTCCTCCCATCGTGTGATTCCAAATATTATACAAAGGATGCATGGTATAGTAGTTGCCTTGGGGTATGGCATTGTAATGTGGATTTCCATAGGGACTGTTAGGCTGGGGTATAGAGCTTCCCCCAAGATAAGCAGTGCCCCCTTGACTCATTTGAGGTTGTGAGTAGGGTGCCCCCATGGATTTATTGGGACCTCCTTAAGGATTCCCATTCTTCAAAGAACTAACCATAAGTCCCTAACTAGCATAAGGAGTGTTCATGTTAATCAATGACTAACCATGCATGCCTAAATATGGAAGGCGAACTATTATGTTCTTGGCCGGTATATGCATATTGCGAATGCCCCTAGATACTTGAATTTTGGGGTTATAGCTATACAATGGATGCCCACCATATTGTTTGTTGAAGGGACCCACGCTAACTGTGCCATATTGAGCATTATAAGGAGCATTGTATGTAGCACTTGTCGAAGGTATAGAGTTTGACACTAAAGGGGTAGAACTCGAAATAGACTGGGTTCCACTCATGGAGTGTGTCATGTTAGGGGTTGTACCTAGGACAAATGGGATAGTAGGCTTCACCATGAAAGGTGTGGTATTAACGGTTGACTGGGGAAGTGGTGGGGGACGAAAAGTGTCCAAAAAGTCCCACGACCCATTAGTCATTGATGGGATGGGTGGAAGTGTTCCAACTAAGGACAAAGGAGGTACAGATGCAATGGGAACTAAGAATGGGCCCAACGAGTTCATGATCAGTGGATTGTATGGAGGAAGAAATCTTGCAGTAAAGAAATCCTCTAATAAGCGTGAATTGTCGAATGTCCAAACTGATTCTATGTGATATCTTGGAGACTGATTTCCCAAAGATGGGGAATCTAGTTCACTGGTGCTCGGTAGATCATCCATAATGAGTTGGGGATGTCCCAACAATCGTCTAGATTGATGACAAGGGTCGGATATAGCCACGGTGCCCAATAATTTTTATGAATAAATTTTTATAGTGATGTTTATTAATGTCTCAATGATAACACTCTGGCACCTAAAAAAATAAAAAATAGACTAAGTGAATCAATTAGCAAGTAGAGGGAAATTACCCTGTCTGAGAAGCACTGCTCACTAGAGATGAAACCCAGTATCACAATGAATAACATAGAGAGTTGTCCAAATGTATAGTTGTGGTTACTCTAGGGCTTCGCTCGAACCTGAGATTAAGGGGCCAAGTGCTCTCATGAAAATGAGCACCCTCCAAAAAAATGAAGACAAAGTAAGTTCGTTTGTGTTAGGTACCAGGGAAGCCCGCCCCAGTCACCTTGTGTTAGTCCCTAAAAATATGGCCACTAAGGATACCTTATATCACAAACACTACCGGGGGGGACATAGTTGCAGAAATTACGCTGTGTGGGCAGGATATCTAAGTCCCCGACTCAGCTTCGATATCCCCAAAGGGATCCCTGATACACATAATACCCAAAGGAGATGCAAGCGAAGGTGGGCTACCTTCACTTATAGTCTGATGTTGTCTTGTATTTAGCTCCGCTTTTACTAGAGTGGTCCAAGTAGTATGACTGCAGAAGGATTTCTCTCTTTTAATGACACTAGTTTTGCTTTACGATCTTAGGCAGTTTATTCACACTATCTATCCCAAGATCCTAGCATAAACTAATGTTTGTTTGCTCTAGAAAGAGTTACTAATTTATTTTAGGTAGATTTTAAGTGTACTTTGTTAAAGTCATGGGTAGGGGTGTTGATGTATGATATTTGGCGGGACTCTGACTGAAATCATGCAAAAGACAATGCTTGTAAATTTTCAATTTCGATGAATAAGTTGCTTTTTACAAAGGGAGAGTCTTTTATACATCAATATTCTTTCCATGCATCCTATTCATTATAACACTAGCATAACTGACAGAAAATTTTCAATTCTCTCTAACAACTACTGAAACCAAATAATGCAGAACTTAACCTACTAAGCAGAAAAACGAATAAAAATTTTGATTTTTTATTTTATGAAAATAAAAACTTTTAAGAAGAAAAGCCATTTTCTTAAAAAAAATTCTTTCAGGACATAGATCTTGCAAACATAACACAACTGTGTATAAAAAATTGGGACTAACGCTCTGTGCTAGAGGCCACAGAGAGTTACTTGAGGCAGTAATTGTATGTTTGTGTAGATAAAAAGCTTTATAAAGCTCTTTTGACACTGATAACCTACTTTAGTGAGGGGAAACACTTCAAAAAAGGGTTGTGGGGATCATATCCAGGGCTAAGCAATGAAAGAACAATTTTGGAAGGTCCTGATGGGTCAGAAAAGGAATGAAGAAGTACAGGAAGGTATGGAAGGAGGAGGAAACTGGGAACTATTTGGGTAAACTGGGAGCTAGAGTGTAGTCCCCAGTGGAGTCACCAATTCTCCTATAGGATTAAATGCACGGTATATGGAGAATGAGGAAACCCTCAAGTGTCTTCCCAATAGCCTTGGTAGATTGTAATATTATTTGTAGCTGTCACAAAGCTACATGCATGCCCATACTCAATAACTAACTATCAAAGCAAAATAGATTCATTACCTCAAGTCTCCATGTAGATTTGCTGGAGAGCACTATGTAGCTAGGTGGAAGTCCCCTGAACCAGTTCTAGATCAAGTCCTACACATAGAAGAGACAAGCGTAATCACAACATAAAACCTTGACAATTAATGCATGAATATACAAAATACATCTAGTTGCACATAACTAATATACTCATGCTAAAAGGCATTAAACAAACAAATAAATGAATTATAGTACGAACACCATGGAGTAGATAGTACAACTGCAGTTCTATATTAATGTTAAAAGAGTGATTACAACCTTTGGTTGCTTCAACCTTCCCTTACCCCTCTAGCTCCTCTCTCTCCCCCTTCTTACCAACTTCTTATGCTTAGGTCTGAGACTCTGCTTGACAATAAACTAAGCTATCCTTTCAAATTTTCTGACCTTTATCACAATAGCCCTAGCTCTACTTATGTAGCATTCAAGGTTAGGGTTGCCAAGTTTCTCCATGAGTTTCCTTAGGTAAAAGTAATGATGTTGCCATTATTTTGAGCTCTTTCCCATTTGCCTTCTTCATTAGGATTAGAAATCCCTAAAATAGGTCGAACTTTGATGTTTCCTTGCTTTTCTGCGTAGATTTAGGAGAGAATGTAGGGATATTTCTTAGTCAATTCACTCCTTTGACCTTAAGATCCTCATTAGGGTTTACTAACATTATCCCCGAACTAACAAGTAGAGTTACTAGGATCGCTAATGCTCCCTTAGGCTTGCAAAGAATCTTTATAAAGCATGTTGTCATTGTATAGGCAGCATTAGCTTGGAAACAAGGCTTGTGAACTTGGCCATTGCTTCAACCATCATGTATTTCCCCTCTGAGTTGATGAGGAGGTCATTTTGTAGTATAACACCTTCTAGCGGATTTATGTCGCATTTTTCCACAGTGATTACCACACCGATTATCCCTTGGATTATCCCTTGGCAACCTAAGCATGATAGTAGGAAATATTGTAGGTATAGGATGGCCTTCCACTGTCTCAGATGGGGCTAGATCCATCTCAGGGTGAGTTGTAGTCATTGTATCAAGGAAGTTATGATGATAGAAACCACAGAAGTTTGAGAACTCTGGTCGTGAAAGGAGTTCCTCCCAATCAGGCTCGGACATATAGCACTCTACTTGGCCCAAAGCAAGGTGAAAATTATTAAGGAAAAATCTCAGGAAGAAAAGTGTTCAAATGCGTAGTGGTGTGTTGTATTTATCAACCAATTTGAATTCAAATCCAAATGTTCCCTCCAATTTTTGGTCATTAATGCATATTTGGCAGTAGATTTCCAAACATATGATCCATAAATGCTTCCCCCATCCTATCATCTATAGTCCTTCCAATGATGATCGTTTGGCCAGGATGCATGGGACCCACCCTCCTAGTGTAGCTACCTTCGGTGCCATCCTTCGACTTGTCACATAGCCCCTTCAGTTGTCTAGATTACTAAGGCTATCCCAGAATCATTTAGTCATTACGTAGGGGTGGGATCACCCCTATACAACTTCAATCGAATTCCACTAACTTTTCTTGGAAATGATTTGCCATTCAACTTCGTGAGCTGAACCACGCCTTTTTGGGTAGCAGATCCCCCCATATCAGGTTTTTGGGGCTTGAAGCCTGAATTTTGGTCAAGTGTAATGTAAAAACCCTGCGAAATGCAGGCATGTAGCGCAAGAGTCTAGGGCTGTCCGCCCTAAGAGAATGTAATTTAATATAAAGTGCATTGACCTACCCATGGTCCGCAGACCATGGGATTGTATAAATAGAGCAAGGCTCTAATTGTAAAGGAAGTGATAGTTTTGGATGATGAATTAGCTCTGAATCTATAAGTCTAAGTCTTGAGTTGTAGTAGTAGGAAGAGACTCTACAGCTAAGTGTGCAGAGGCCTGGTAGAGTCCGCAGTTGTGTACGTGGACCCTTGTAGCTGAGTGCGTAGGGTAGAGTTGGGATTGTACTTGAACAAAGGATTAATAAAAGATAAGTTGATTCTGAAATACTATGTGTTTATGCTTCTGTTATATTTATGCATCTCTTTACAGTTTTATGATTGCGCGCACTTGTTATAAATTTTGAATGATTAATGAGAATATTGGGTGCACACAATTAAGTTAAGATCTATAATAATAGCACAATAAGGATAAAGGATCTAGACATCACCTCTTCATGCTCTTCACAGAGCCGTGTGGAAGCAGTCGCACAAGTTGCAAAGGATAGACGGTTGCGCGGAGCAGTGCAAGTGCGCAGGTTCAGTCCGCGAACTTCCTAGACTTCATCAAGACATCCCTAGGGTGTGGAAACCTGGTTCGAGCACCGTCCCATACTACCTCGTGTGAGACCTTACTTTGTGCACCACGGACTGTTGCCAAAAGGGCCAATAGTTTTGGGATTTGTTTGGCTAAATCACTTCTCAACCTGGGTCAGGCCCCGACAAGCCAAAAAATGGTTCTATTGCCAGGACCAGGATTTGCCTAAGGAATGTCTGATGTCGTGCCACTAGAACCCAAAAAAGAAGGAAATTGAAGAGTGGTTGGACAAGAAGATTCATGAGTTCATGACACAGGAAAATAGAACTTTGCAAGTATCTAAGAAAAGGTGGCTGGATTGCTATGTATATATGGAAATCCACGAGATATTCTTTGCATCCTTTCCTTCTGAACTATATGAGTGGATCATGAGGTTAGTCGACAACCAGGGAAGGTGTAAGCTTGACCAACCAATAGTGTGGACTTCGGAATTATTGCGCAGACTAGAGGCATCAGAAGATAAGATCACACGAGCTGTGGACCATTGCCTCGACTGGAAAATAGGGGGGTTTATCACTGAATTTGCGATAGACACGACTGTGAGCTATAGTGAAGTAGAAAGACCTTTCCTTAATGGATCGCTAGGTAAGTAAATTAATTCTTTGAATACCTGGATTAAGATGTTTTTATGTGAAAAGCGGTATATGCGAATATATTAATGTTTGGAACGACGTGGAGTAGAAATATCTACAAAGGTAGCGGGGAAGTAGGAAACAGTCCCTTAATTTCACCTTCATGAGAGAGCGAGGAAGAGATTGCTCAAGTCTCTCCAAGAAGTGCAGTTAGTTTGATAAGGCAGCACATTCCGCAGTTACCACCTCCACCCATGCCACCACCTGCCTCACCTCCTTCACATCCATCTCCACCCACTCCACCTCCACCAACCTCACAGTTAGGCATGGCGAGCGTGATCAAGCTAGATGTATTCAGAGGAGTAGGGAATGAGGATCCAGACTAGTTCTGGTTTGTGGTAAGAGCGGTGTGGGAAGTGCAAGGGGTCTCAAACGACAACATTAAGAAGGCTACATTGGTGAGTGTGCTACAGTATCACGTGTTGACATGGTATATCAAGCACTCTAATGATCACCCAAATGCAAGAATAGCAGAGATCCAGAATGCGTTGGACAAAGAATTTAGCCAACCGAAATCAGAGACACAGTCAATCATTGGATTCAAGGAGATCGCAATGCTTCCAGGCGAGACCCCCTGGGATCTAGATCAGCGACTAAAGAGTATGATCCGTGAGGTTGATATGACGCTGACAGATGTGCAACACTGCACATGGTTTGTGGCATCTTTGACACCACACCTAAGGATGACGCTGTCACAATAGAGGCTTTCAACCCAGGCTGAAGCATTGGAAATGGTGATGAGGTTGCATGACACCTCGATACAAGATCTAGGGTTGGGAGTTCAACAAATCCACGTGCAACTATAGAATCTCTACCTGGAAATGTAGAGCTTGAAGCAAGATAGGGCATCGTAGCCAAAGGCGTGTGAGGAAGTGTGGTGCATAAAATGCAAAGGTCTAGGCCATGACAAGGATCATTATCTAGTATTCGCAAACTACTTGGCAGGAGGGGGGCCAATGCTATTGAGACCAGAGGCACAGGCAGGGCCAACTGCGACCCCCACGCTATGGTGCATGATCTATCAAATAGGAGGGAAACACATGACGAATAACTATCATTTGTTGCAGAAGTATACCCAGACTCCCTAGTAGTTGTTTTGTAATTTTTGCAGGTTAGTAGGCCACGATGAGCATATTTGTCACAGCTATGAGTTAATGATGGATCAGACCCCAGTCTATAAAATGTAGATAGAAACACGAGGTCTCAACCCCGCTATGGGGATGGTGCACGCTGGATTTCAGGGGCGAGGTCGAGGATGAGGAGGAATGGAGCTAGGAAGGGGCTGCAGATAGTTAATTTGTTACAAGTGCAGAGGACCAGGGCACTATGCCCACAATTGTACCAACTCAATGAGAATATCCTATTCATAATGTGTTTAGTTTGATCATGAAGTAGTAGATTGTCCTACGTTAATTGCACAGATGCACGAGAAAGGGGTACTTTGGCCTCCTTCGACTCAGAATATCCAAATGATGAGGTCTAAACCATGTGAAGAAGACCCAAATGTGAACATGATGCTCAAAAGTGGTGCAACCATAGGGGAAGATAAGGGGAAGCAGCTTGAGGAAGATACATGGGTTCGCAAGGCTCCTACAAAGAAACCTGAGTTTGACTTAGAACACGCAAAGGATATTTTCATGGAAGCTAAGAAGAGCTTCGTAGAGGCCTCCACTTCAGGTAGTAAGGATCAACCAGAGCCAAGGATGGATCCTTCTATACTTACTACTTTTTTGGAGATATGCATGACACTGCTGCATGATAGTAAGGCAGTCAAGCAACTACAAGAGTTTATCACTAGGTGCGAGGGATCAGGGGAACCGCGCATAGTCCAGAAATTGGGGAAGCATACATTACGCACCAGGAGGGAAATGAGATTGATGGCGTAGATTGGCGAATATGAAATGGATCAGGTAATCCTAGACTTGGGGTTAGACACAAATGTATTACCGAAGCAGACATGGGAACGTATGGGCAGGCCCACGTTACAGTGGTCTCCTATTCAATTACGAATGGCGAACCAACAGAAGATTTTGCCCATGGGGAGGTTACAAGGGGTAACAGTTGATATCAAAGGCGCTAGCACACAAACAAACTTTGAAGTAATAAAGATTGTCGATGATAGCAATCCTTATTCCATGTTGGTAGGAATAGACTGGGCCACTGATATGAATGGAGTCATCAACCTGAAGAAGCAGAAGATGATATTCAAGAAAAAGTCCCTACATGTAGTAGTTCGCTAGACCCAGCCGAGGGAGCGCATTACACTGAACCAGTGTGCGACGATGAAAGCAACAATGAGCTAAATTGTATCTACCAAATAATGTTGTAAGAACAGGATTAGGTGAACCCAACCGCAGATGGGAGAATCTCATGGGAGTGCGACAGTTCCTGTACTTCGGATTCAGATGAAGAAGTAGAACGCTGGCAGAATTGGTTGCATGAAGTGACAACGCTGAATTGCAACATGATGATTAGATCACTGCAGTGTGTGATGACAGAAGCAAGGGAACTGCCAACATATGATGGGATAACAACGGTCGATGAATTCTTAGACAAATTTGAAAGTGCAGTACTAGAACAATAGTGCTACGGTGCACTGGAATGGGCATTGTGTGCAACACCCGCATGATGGTGGAGTACACATAAGAAGACCATTGTAAACTGGTGTGAATGTAGAAGATAGATGCGCTTATGATTTGGAAGCCCCCAGCATCGAATAAGAGCCGGGCAGCCAGGACAAAGCAGCTTGCGTGCCCACCTGTGTCGATGGGTGTAGATGTGTGATGTGTAAGCACATACCAGACTAAGGATCGAAAATCAAAACTAGACACGGTAGCAGGAAAAGCGACACGCACCACAAATATTCCATGCCGGAGCATTCAAAAAGCTATGTGGAATCATGAAAAGAGATTACCAGGCGAGACGAACTGACTGGGACCTGCGCATACAAGCTGTTCAATGGGCCTATAAGGCCATAAGCAAAAACCAGAGCATGAAAGTGATCCAACACTGACGAGAAGAGATGAAACCATAAGAGCAAGGAAGAATCCCCCTAAAATAGCTCCCACAGTTGGGATAGTACAGGAAGACCTGGGTAAAGGAATTATGCAGTTACAAGAAGCCATTTGGCAAGGGAACTTGAAACTTCATGAACTTGATGACGATTGGTTACGGCTGAGAAATAAAAGTATGATACTGGATGAAGAAATCAACAAACAAGAAACTGAAGTTGTGCAAGTATGTTGCGTTGAGAAACTAAGCACAATGGGACAAGGAATAGTCTGCCATACTACTTCAGTAGAAGAAGTTATGACCCTGCTACCATGGCTGTGACCGCATCTTACTAGACAAAGTAAACAGGGGAATACACCATCTAAGTAAGAACACGAGGCACTGACTGGCACAACGATAATTAAAGAGGGCCCGCAGGCTGGGTTGGAAGGTGACTTGAAGCCTCGTACTGGGGGTGTGACCACCTGACTATCTGTAGGAATCATAGTCTCAGTTCCCTAAGCAGTTGAAAGAGAGTGCGAGACTTTAAAAGAGTTTGTATGGGAGTTGCATGACAAGGAGGTTGCATGCAGGATCATATGTCACGAGGGTCGCGACCATGCATAGGGGGCTATGCTGCTGTGCAAGAAGGAAGGGGGGTTACCATTGGTGTCACTATTCATGACAAGAGGTCCACTTTAAGGAAAAAAGGAGCAAGTGGCCAGCAATTAAGACATTAACTAAGAATGAGATTTCGGACGATCTGCAACCAAGAAGACATTAATGATGCAGAAGTGGAGGGAAGGGTCGAATTCAAATTCAAAGGATGCTATAAAAACCCCAGGGCTAGCTCCAAGGCAACACTTGGTTGTTTGAGAATTGAGCAAGCACAGAGCATTGAGCGTCGCGTACTCTTACCATCCTCAAGTGTAAACACAATGAAAGCTGCTAGAACAAGAGTACTATTTGCAGAAGTTGCCACGAAGCATGGTATGGCCCATGAGGAGCCTGGAGAGGCAGAAACTGTGGCAAAAGTTCCAAAATCACCACGCACGCTGCAGCCACAGAAAGATAAGCAAACGATGGGGCCAGTTCGTGTATCCCCAAGAAACCCATGGTTGGGAAAATTGTCAATAGCAGAGAAGGGAAAAGCTATCACCATTGAAACAGAGGAGGAGGAGGAAGACTTGCATGCCTTGATCACCCAAATTGAGGTGCAAGACAATGAGGTAGAGGATTCCTCCCAAAATCATTCCATGACAAAGTTACCTCCTTACATGCCCCCATGGAAGGGGAAGGCTAAGGTACCAAAGGACCTAGAGGCCACGAAGAGTGCGCTCCAAACCCCGCTCCTCCCCTATGATATAAGGTTTGATGGTCTGCCATTGGGACGAGTACCTACTATGAAGTTTGAAGACTGGGACCTCACAGAAAGTGAGAAGTTCCCTCAGTTGGCCATGGAGAATGTAATAAAGTAGAAATGGTTGCGTGGTGTGGAGAAGTCTGGGTTACTCCATCTGCGATGGATACCCCACTACCACCACACGCCCATCACCATTTTTGTCACCAGGTAGCTCCTGTGCCTGGTGCATGATGGGTATCTCTGGCTGGAGGAGTCGATTCCCATCGCGACAGATTTGATTCACTCAATTTCTGGACTACCAGTCAAAGGAAACAACCCTGCAGCCATAGTAGGAAAAAGCAGTGACTTGGCCCTCACAGAAGCTATGGAGGCCAAGTATAAGCTAGAAAACGGAAAGTAGGGGTACACAATAGCAAGTATTAAAGACCAAGGGGTGTGCATAGCCACCTAGCTATTGGTAGCAAGCTAATGAGGAAATTACGCGCCAGTGAAGTACCAGCGTTTGTGATTGCATAGGCAAAGAAATGTGCAGAGGGGGTCCAGTTCAACTCAGCGTAGTTCCTATGTGATGAATTCTTAACGAATTCCAAGGAGGCCCAGGAGAAGGGTAAGACCTTCCACTATGCGTGGTTGCTCTTATCCATCCTCTTGGTTGTAGGGGAGCTGCTAGCAGACATCCAATTTCCCACTACTGAGGGTGACCTGCCCAAAGTCGCGAGGTACACCTCGCTCTGGGCTATAAGAGATGCGAACATGATTTGGTAGATAAAGGTGTTTTGAGTGTTCGTGGATGCAAGCATCTAAACTTGGATCAACCACAAGCCGCACTTGTTGCCTACAGTTCATAATAGCTTGCAAAGCATGACAGAATTTAAAGTGGATATGCATAACCTATATATCTGGGCATGCAAGGATCATGTACGAAAATGGGAGAAGCTTCCATTCATTGTAATGGATGATGTGATCTTTGTAGTAATGGAATCATGGCCTCCGGAGTGGCATGCCCTAGACTTGGTGAAAATGGAGAAGGTCACAGCTCGACAATGTAAGAAGGACACCAAGTTGCGCCTCTTGCAGCTGGCTGAAAGGAAGCACCAGGAACAACAGGCAGCACAGACAGCAAAAACCACAACCACGCTAACCAGAAAGGCCGAGGAAGGCCAAGAAATGTCCCTGGCATAGCAGACTAGGGAAGTATATAGGGAAGAGGACCGCGTGGACCCTAGTACAACATCAACACAACTCAAGTGGCGTGCGGCTTGGAGAAAACCATCCCTAGAAAGAAAGGGAAAGTCATAAAGGCGTCCAACAACCTGATCACACTCACAGAAGGTGATCTATTGGATATCAGCAAAATGATTTAGGAAGTCGCGAAAGGCATGCTCTAGGGATTGCGAATGGAGCAAGAAAACTATGTTGGGGGAGCTCAGCGCACAGCTACAAGGTTTACAGGTACAACACCCCCCCAAACACATACAATGGCCCAGTATGTCACAACAGGAACTACTGAGGCCGAACAGATGCTGCGCACCCGTATGAGTAATAAATTCATATTGCCCGAAGGCATGCTAACAACAACAAATGAGGATGATTGGGCTACGATGAGTAACATGAAAGGCATTGGCTTGAACTTGGCTGCCCTGCTGCATGAAATAATGTATGAGTTATAGGATGGGGTCAACGCCAAACTCCGCACCTGGGAAGGCCAAGCGATCTTGTTACACTAAAAAATGTCACCTTGACTACTTACAGTTAGTATGACTCAAATCAACAGTCATGCTACCCTCTTAGGCAAGTCTCATGCCTCTGTTATCCATCTCAAACTCAAAGAAGAGAGAAAGTCTTGTAAAAACTATGTTTATCTCTGGGGTCGCAGGTTCTCTCTAGCCTTACCTGCGGGGACGCTGACCTTGTTCACAAAATCTGCGTCCAAGGACGCTCTGTATGTTAAGGGACAGGGGAGTCTCCTTTAGTTTTTTCAGACTCTCTAAAATTGAAAAACGCCGAGTTTCTCCTATACTGGGCTCGTTAAACTTTTACAGTAGAGGACCTGTTCAATTACAAACGGGAACGAACCACTCCTTCCTAGGGTTCGAATTTAAACTAGGTTGGACTCATCCGAAGGATGAGCTTATAATCAAGCATATGTTATCCTCCTCAAGCTTGTTAAAAATAAAGAGGTACTTGCCAGAAATGGTGGGGGAAAAAAGAGAAGAATGAACCTATTTGTCACCTTTTGTCTCAAAAGAAACTTTATTACCGCTCTTGAACACGACACTTTTCATTCACCTGGGTTGGGAAATCTTTTACCTCGCAGTTGACCAAATCACTTTGAAAGTCTTTAACCGGGTTCCAGGGTTAACTTTGAGTTATACGTCACCAAGCCATCTGTTGTGTCGTTATGTGTTCAAGAGGTCTGCAAGCAAAAACTTTCATCTGCAAAATACTTGTCATCCATTTGACCATCCCTGAGTCAGTCCTTACAGCAACATTTCTTCAACTTGAACAATGATTTCATGTTGCGGGCTTGCCTGCAACGGGTCGCTTTCTATCGACATCGACACATTATCTAGAAAGATGACTTAGGAATCGACAGTACCTTGAAGTCTGCATGCATCAATGGCAGGTTTCTCGCCTTTGACGTCAGTTTACATCATTGACTTTCGATCAGAGGATTCCGTGAAGTGTTCAACATCAAAACATCTATTCACATTTCACGGGTTGTGCTTCGTACTTTGAGAACCATTGACATTACTGGTGGTCTCTCTCACACTTGTTAACAGTTTACATCATCGACTGGTAATCAAGTGGTTTCTAACATGTTCGACATCAAATCATTTAATCACATGGCTAGAATCGTGCCAATTCGGGAAGTAGAAGTGAAGACCCTGGATCTAGTTTCTACCATCCAGGCTGCGAGGAGTTTTGTATTCATTATCTATGTAGACTAATCATAAACAGATGGCTGCGTCCATACTGTATCTACAAAAGTCTATAAAAATGATGTACTGCAAGATCATTCCTGTATCAGAATAGTTAGTCCATTAGTTAAAGTTTTGAATCTGAGTATGGGAATGCCTACCTCAGTGATGATATAATCTTATCCATGTATTTTGTGTTGAAAATTGCAGGTTCCAACCAGGCCATCCACAAGGCAATCCTTGAAATGATAAAGCGCTTCACCCTTCCTAGAATTACAAAACCCTATTCTATTCCAGGCTTCGCACTTTAGGGAGCAATCTGTTACACTAAAAAATGTCACCTTGACTACTTAGAGTTAGTATGACTCAAATCAACAGTCATGCTACCCTCTTAGGCAAGTCTCATGCCTCTGTTATCCATCTCAAACTCAAAGAAGAGAGAAAGTCTTGTAAAAACTATGTTTATCTCTGGGGTCGCAGGTTCTCTCTAGCCTTACTTGCGGGGACGCTGACCTTGTTCACAAAATCTGCGTCCAAGGACGCTCTGTATGTTAAGGGACAGGTGCGTCCCTCTGTAAAAGGCAAAATGCGCGAGTTTTATCTTGAAAAAGTTACTTGTGGTTACTTCTAGAACATTCTAGAGGTCGGTTTGATGAAATGGATGCGCCTCCAGTTGGTTCATGTATCTCTATTAAGGGGGAACTAATCCCATCAATAAGGGAGCTATCCCACCCAAAGAGGGGGATGATCCCATTGATAGTGGACCTGAATAACCTCTTTACAGCACTATAAATAAAGGCATTGAGCCAGAAGGAGAGGAGGTTGGAACTATACATTTTCTTTGGGTAAATGCTGCAGGATTTAGGTCTTCCATTAGAGCCTTTGTGAGGAGAGATTGTCTTCACTTGATTCTACTTGGGAGAGGGTGAGCTTTGTCAAAGTAGAGGAAAACCCTTGATGGACCCTGGGAGGAACTTGCACAACACCAAGGCCAGGTTGTAAGAGTTTCTTTGTTTCGTTATTAATACAAACTGGTTTATTTTTCTCAATAGCTTGTGTTAATGAGTTATTTCATGTGTTCCTTGGTCTGCATGTTGAATATATGTTTTATTATATGAAATGCAAGTGCTTGGTAATTGTTTGATTGTTTGTGGTTGCAGGAATTGACTTGAAGGAGGAGCTCATCCGGATCGTCAAGAACGGACTTCAACAACAGCGTTTGGAATAAGGTAAGCCTAAACACTTGTAGTTTTCATGTTGTAAAAGGTGTATTTAGAGAAAGATCACTCCATTTTGTCTTGTTTGTCATTAGAACGTCTTAGACTTCTAGGAAGGTCAGTCGTGTCCGCACCCTTGACAGATTCCGTGTGACAGATCTAGGTCCTGAATGAGCAAAAAATAAACATGGACCAGCTCAACATCCAGAGGGATGCGTTGGTTGCATAGGTTAGTGTATTGGAGCAGGCCATAGAGGATGCATGCAAAAGCCTTCTAGAGTTGACCATGCTGGTAGAACTACCAACAATAGAGCAGGTCCATGGATTGGTGGCCCGAGTCCACGAGGCCCGGGAGGAAATGACAAATGTTCAGTTGGAGTTGAACCTACAAATCATCGAGCTGCGATTGAAGGTGCAACCCTCCAGAACCCTAGAAGTCAGAGAGCAGTGCACCCATGCTATCCAGATGGGGTTGGAATAAATTGGCTAGGCGACACAGGGGTGCACTGCGATGTCGGAGCAAGCACTCACCATACTTACACATCTGTAGGAAGACTTGAACGTACAATGCCTGGAGATAGAGGCATGTGAGTTGTAGCAGGAGTATAACAGTGTCCAAGGCACCGTGCAGACGATTTCCCTTACACAACAACTCACCAGACTATAACAGGTAAGGGCATTGAAGGACCAATTAGACTCCATGCACCAAAAGGAAGCCCTATTTAAAGCACACCTCCAGCCATGGATCAATGAAGCATTCACAATCACAGCTACCATTGAAGGGAAGTTGGCACAGATGTAGGAACTGTACACGGTTGGAAAAGAATGTAACCCAACATACGAAAGCTCAGCGATACACATGCAACAAGTACAACAGGTGGCAAAACAATGTGCTATAGACACCCAAGCTGCGCAATACCTACTGGATGGACTTCACGTGAAGATCGCTGCACCAGCAGAGTGACTCAGGATGAGTCACGGTGATTGTGTTGTGGGCCTGTTGGGTAGCGAATCACCTCATAATAGGTTTTTGGAGCTTGAAGCTTGAATTTTGGTCAAGTGTAATGTAAAGACCCCGCGAAATGCGGGCAAGGAGCGCAAGAGTCTAGGGTTTTCCACCCTAAGAGAATGTAATTTAATATAAAGTGTGTCGACCTACCCATGGTCTGCAGACCATGGGATTGTATAAATAGAGTGAGGCTTTAAGTGTAAAGGAAGTCATAGTTTTGGATGATGAATTAGCTCTGAATCTGTAAGTCTAAGTCTTGGGTTGTAGTAGTAGGAAGAGGCTCTACAGCTGAGTGCGCAGAGGCCTGGTAGAGTTCGTAGCTGTGTGCGCGGACCCTTGTAGCTGTGTGTGCAGACGCCTGGTAGAGTCTGCAGCTGTGTGCGTGGACCCCTACAACTGAGTGCGCAAGGAGGAGTTAGGATTGTACTTGAAGAGAGGATTAATAAAAGATAAGCTGATTCTGAAATACTATGTGTTTATGCTTCTGTTATATTTATGCATCTCTTTATAGTTTTATGATTGTGCACACTTGTTATGAATGTTGGATGATTAATGAGAATATTGGGTCCACACAATTAAGTTAACATATATAATAATAGCACAGTAAGGATAAAGGATCTAGGCACCACCTCTTCATGCTCTTTATAGAGTTGTGCGGAAGCAGATGTTATGCTCCTATACCAATAGGTGTCATATTTCATGATTGACTGGTAAAATCCCAAATATGTTCACCCTTTCCTTGCTGCAAAGGTTCCATATTTTGAAAAGATCAAAAAGCTTAAAAAATGTAAAGATGGTATGTCGTAAAAGAAAAATAAAAGGGTAAAAAGAATGAACTCATCAAAAAGAAATAAATGAACCCCAAAAAGAAGACCAGGAAAGTGTGCTAGTCCAAAATGCCACTACTATTCTATTTTTACAAAAAGAATCTCATTGTGTGCAATTAGTTGACTTTACCATAGTTGAGGGATGGCCAAACAGCTTAATCTTGGCCAGTTCATGTTTAAATTTCTTGTTCTAGAGATAGAGAATAAAATTTGTCCAAATAGCTCAATCTCGGTAGATAAGTAGTTAGGTAGAGAAGTAAAGGTGCTCAACAGCTAAATCTAAGCCCTTGGAAGAAATAAGGGCAAAATTAGATAGGATTGCAGTCAAAAGAAAAGAAGAGAGTAAGGGTTTTGCTAGTCCAAGTGCACCCATGTAAAAGGAAGAAAAAATGTTAGGTACTGTAAGCTGGGTAGGCAGTTTTGATGTTGCAGAAGCATGTTTATGATTAACTTTTGTTTCTCAAGAGGCTTATCTCATTTGATATCATAAGTACAATGGCAATGGTTTTGCTACAAGTCAAGTGATGCATGTCCAACTTCCCTTCTCACTTCTCCTAAAAAACAATTACTAATTCTCCCCAAGGATATTAAGATTTGCTCAGTACTCCTAAATTTCTCCATTTCATGAAAAAACATGGGAAAAATAGCATTCCTGCTTAATGTAAAGAAGCCACATTTCTTGCGTAAAAATCCCTGTTTTCTCCTAAGACTAAGTTGTTAAAACATTATAACTTAGCACTTATTCTGTTACATATATCAATTTTCATATTAACCTTAACTTTATTATATAATTCCTATATAAATTATTCCCCCCGTATTATATAAATATATGAAAAATCCCCGAAAAAATTTAATATCCCGCCCCTGCTAACTATAGCAATATGTCATTGGGAATTATAGGTTCATCTGGAACCATATAAAAACCCTCCCCACACGTAAATATTGAAGGTTAATTAACATTTGGTTAATTAACAATTTAATTCCCCGACAACCAATAGAAGTCACCCTGATGTATTTAAAACATTGTTTATTATATGGGTCCCGCACCACAGCTCTGACCCATCTCCGACACACCGCCAGCCATTCGATCCAGTCCTACTGATCGGACGGCCCATGATTATATTACGCAGCCCTTACCCTCCATTCTTTACCACCCGGGAGCGGGCGATATTCCTGCCGTACTAGGGACACGCGGCGCCCTCCCAGCATGCTCGCGACCCCTCCTCCCAATACCACCTTGGCCCATAAGCAGTGCGGGCCAATACCGCTTACCACCCTCGCTGACCTCTCTGCTTATGTCACCTCCACATCATTGCCACCTCACCTTTCTGTACCTTGCGTTGCGACAAAACATCACGTCATGCTGACATCACCCGACCAAAAAAGCGCCAAAAGCCCGCCAAAGCCAAAATTTTGTTAAAAACGCGAAAAAGTGTCATTTTCGTCCATTTTGCTACACACTGTTTTCATGTAAAATACGTCCGGTTGCATGCAAATTACGTCCGAACTATTATCAGAGCTCTAGTATGCCACCCCGACCAGCATAATCCAACATCCCACTCTACAATTCATCATCCAATCTACAAAATACACTCGGTCACCTCCAGAAAACAGGCATTTACCCCGTCTTACCTCCCATAATTGTATTTCCGGTTTTCCTCTATAAATTATACCCAAAGAGCCGAATTTTAAGCTGAATTCCATCTATAGCTCTCATAGAAGTACACCAAAACTGTTCTGTTGCCCTTTTATCCACAGATTTCCAACCTCCGGTCCAAAAACACAAAAAATTGAACAATGGCAGCCCCAGTCGCCCTTAATGTTGCTCCTCTCAATGCACCTCATACAGACCAGCACCATTTACCCTTGGCTGACAGAGATTTCTAGATAAGAGACCCAATTGGTTGCGAAAATCATCTGCAAACTTTCTGCCTAGTCCGAAACAATCATCTAGATAATTCTGATATCTATGGAATATGGGAATCCAATATCCCCAGGTACTACCTTCCCTCAGTCAATATATTCCCAGATATTGTTCGCCACTACTATGCCAATTATGACCCTGTCAGTAAGGCAGTCATCTCTCCATCACAAGCTATTCTTTTCTACATAACTGCTAAGTCTATCAATGAAATGTTACAATTCCATCCAATTCAGCCTCTTTCTCCTCTCTCCATGGGATATTTGCTAGAGCAAGGCTCTCAATTGTCCAGTATAGAAATAGCCAGGATTGCTAAGTTATTCATGAAGCCAGAATGCCAGCCCCAAGGCCCACCTCCTTATTCATATGTCTCCTTCAATGAGACTGGAAGAATTCTTCTTGACATGATATCAATAATCTTGGGTTTCAGGTCCAGTGAATTTGTGGATGAAATGGTCCTGGTTCTGTTGTCCACCTTCACTCCTGGGCAGCCCCCTGCTATTAAGTATGACTATGCCTCTTTCATTGCTGACAAAATCCATGGTCAATTTATGAATTTGGAAAGAGAAGGAGTGTTTAAATACACAAGTTTCATATATCATCTGCTGTTGTATTACCACCCAGACATTTTTATATTTCCCATCAGAAAATTGGATGCCAAAGGAGAGAGGAGGTCTGTAATCTTTTGGACCTCTGTCTTCCACAGAATTGTTGAAACCCCTTATACTTACTGTGAATTCATTGACCTATTCATACATCCAGCCTCCACTCTATTAATAGGAGCTCCTCCTCCTAGGCTATCTGGTGACATAAGGAAAATTTTACAGCTCTCAAAGAACTACAGGATAGGTGACAAGTACTTCTACAAGGATCACACTAAGATCAGGATATATGGTTGTGAGCTGTGCCCCTATAAATTGCCAAAATATGTGCCTATGAGACTGTTTGCTCTGGAGTATTTCAGGAAACTTATTAATGCAGATTTGACTCATTTTTGCAATGTCAAAAAGAAAGCTCAGCTGAGGATATGAAACCAATTAGGCCCCTTTACATTAACAAAAGAGAAGTAAGGGGAGATGCTGATAAAATGTTAGGGGAAGAGCTTAAATTGAAGAAAAGCTTCTGGTGGGTACCATATGACCCAAATGGCTTTATAAGTGAAAGAAAAGTAAAAAACCGGCTGTCCGCTTACAATCATCATAGGATCCCTGAGGTAGAAAAATATTCCAATCAGGATGAATGGATAAAGGGTACATTAGTAGAAGAACTTACTCGGCAACAAAAAATGGAACAAGCTATGAAAGATTTTGAAAAGACCCTTGACCTGGACTCTTTTGGACATGTATCTTTCAAGCTGCCTCAACAAACAAGAGTGGGTACATCTTCTACTGGGACTTCACAACAACCCATACAAGGGGCCAGCATACCAATTTCAAGTTCTTCAAAGGGCAAGGAGGTGGCAGGCACAGAGCAGCAAGAAATGACAGATCAGCAGGAGGAAATTCCTCCAGTACAGACCAAAGCACCAGAGATACCAGCACTACAGACTCCTCTTAATGAGGAAAAAGGTAAGAAAAGGGACAGAGAAGAGGCCACACCCATCAGTGGACCTGCAGAACAGCCAGGTGCTAAGAGGCAAAGACTCAATCCTCTATCTGAAGAGGAAATCATTGAAGAAACATTAGAAAGCCTAAGAAGTGAGAGGGCAACCAGCCCACAGACCTCCCCAATGATTGATACATCAGTCAGCTCACACAGGCAAGAGCTAGAAAGGCAACATAGTGTGGAAGTCTCATCCTCAAGGCCACCAAGCAAGTAGACCTCTGATGTCAAAAGAACATTCACAGAGATTAAGGCAAGAAATGATCCATTGAGGCTGCAAATTTATGACCAATATCTCAAGATGGCCCCCACAAAACAACAAAGATTGATGTCTGCATATGATATAAAAGATGGCAAAATGATCATGAGATACTTCAAGCCCAAGGTGCAGCAACCATAGTCAGGAGTTGATTATATAAGGACAAATCTAGAGGTCTTAGCCAAGGACATTCATCTAATAGATCAGATTGAGCTATACAAATAGATAGGAGAAATGGTGTATTCTACACTAACTGACAAGGCAATGTTGGCTCATAAATTGAAAAATTCATTGGAGAACACCTCTGCTAAGCTAGAATTAGAGAGAGCTTCCTCTCTGGTAAAGGACAACAGGATTAAGTCCTTGGAAGATATTATCATTGAACTGGGACATGATCCCAAAGATGCCAAAGGCATAAAAGCATTAATAGGGAAGAAGGAAGAGGAGATTGCTGCCCTCAGAAAACAACTCAAAATGCCTCCTTCTATGCATCCATAGACAGCAGATGTTATGCAGCAGAAATTCGAGGAGGACATGATGGACCTACTCATGAGGTTAAATGAAAGATTAACTGAGACAGAGCAGGAATTGGAGAAAGCATTACAAGAAAAGCAGGGAGTGTCAACCTCCCAGCCACCTCAAGTAACTGCAGCAGTTACAAGTGCCCCTCCCATAGGTATAATAGTAGTGCCTTCCACTGTCCTAGCATCAACTGTAGAAATCATCACAGGAGCGACATCAACAGCAACATCAGTAGGAAGCAGTACAACCATGACCACAGAACAATTAATTAAAGCCGTGGAGGAGTTAAAACTTCAAGTATCAAAATTAAAGCAAGTCAAAGAAAAACTGGCTAAGATTGAGAAAAGCTATGATAAATCTAAAATGACTGTGGCTGAAAAAACAAGAGAAGTCAATGCATTGGAAAATAAGGTAAGATCTTTAGAAAAATATCTCTCTCTGCATAGGCCTTTGGCAGAAATCAGAGGAATCCTATGGAACAACATCATTCAATCACTCAGTGGTGTATGGAGGTCTATTTAGACCATTTATGAACAAATTTATTTGATAAAAGTAGCCCAAGTGGAAGTTCAGAAAACAAGAGCTGTATTGGGGCAAATGCCGAAGCAAGCTAATAGGTTAATCAATTTTTTGAATAACAAAACCAGTGAAGAACATGCAGCACTAGATATCAGTGATAGAACAGGTACCATTTTGGATGTCAAGAGAGTTCTAACCATGAGAACTCTAATGCAAAACTTGGATAGAAGATGCCAGGACATGCAAGCAGAAATTGATTCTTTCACAGACAAATTTGCAGTCCTAAATCAAAAGGGTTTGCCAAGTCCTGTGGGAGATAATGAGTGTCTGATGAAGCACAAGGACTATATACACAAATTAAATACATTTTCTGTCAGTCAGGATAGTGCATCTTCAACTACTTCAACAGAAAAGGCACTTCCATCTGGCCAGTCCCTGTATGACAGCCTGGAAAATCTTTTTTACATAGAGCATGAGGTGAAGCATCTGTTCACCACCCCACCTAATTTTTTTAGGTACACAGAGACCGATGAGACTTTAAGGAAGCTACATAGACATCAAATACTAGGACTAGAGTGGTGGCAAAGCATGCTAGAAATCCTGTAGACTTATCATGGGGCAAGCCAAAATTGCGCACCATCTGTTGTAAGTGCGCAGGACAGAAAAGAACCACGGTCCTGCAAATTAAAGCGTATCACATTAGCATTAAAGAAGGGCCGGCCAAAGCAGAAAATCAGTGCACAGTATCAATGGAAGACAGTTGGGAGACTGACCTACAACACCTACCTCCAGTGCTTCTCTTTAATTCGGATCAACCAGCGCAACACGAGTTTATTCCACCATTTATTGTCTCCCTGTTTTCGAGACTCTCTGTCTCTATCTGTCTAAGAGAAACATTAATTATCAGCAAATATTTATCTTCTATCAGATATTTTGCATAATATCTTGACGTTTTGTATAAATACCCCCTCACAAGAAGTATTTGGGGTTGGTTGGTGGTGAAAGTTCGTAGCTGTGACTGTAATACTGAACAATTTTTGGAATAAAAGGCTATTGGAACCATTCGTTTTGCTCACTGAATGAAGATTTGATGCTAAGGACCATGTCCCAGAATTCTTGAATCATTTCATGGATCAATAAGTCTCTTCTAACTAGTGTTTTACAGTTTCTGTGTTTACTATGTCATCTATGTTTCATGATCTAAGTAATAGAGAAAAAGAATAACCCATAATTTGCTTGTTTGCACTCTGCGTCCAATCTCTGTTATTATTAATGTTTTCTTCAAGAATTGGAATAAACAATGAATTCTTAATTGCTCCTGTTTCCCCTGGTTCTTTCATCTTGAATATTAGCTAAGGAATTCTTAATTGCTCCTTGTTAATAATCATCCATCTTCCCTCTATCAACATGATGAAGGATTCTTAATTTCCCTTCACCCATTGACTCCATTCCATTAGATTTCAGCCTATAAATTGTTCCATTTTCGAGTACCTTGCTCTGTGATAACTCAGATAAGAAACCTAACCCAGGAAGCCATCCTTATTTGACTCCATCATGCCCAATGGACTGAAATGTTTCAGATTCACCTCACTGTTCAAACATAACCTTTGTACCTCATAACTAGCCTAATACACCTTAAAACAAAGCTAAATTTTAAAGAGAGAGCCCTCTCTGGATGCAGATTGGCTAGAATCTATGTCTAAAGGATTGGTCTGTGGTTACCTAGGTCGTATTCCCTTTCTTACAACTTTGGGGAACAGCCTGAGTGATAACATCATTGGCGACTCCACTGGGGACCTGAATAATTATTTGTTATTGCTGTTTGTTTGTTAAAACTACAGATGGAGCTTGAAGTTAGCCAGGTAGCCTTTGAAACTGTTTTTGCTATGCAATTGCAGGAGTAAATAAAAGCTACTTCAGTCTATCTCTAGTCTAGTTTTAGGCGTTGAACAACTGTTTCAAATATTTGATCAGTTCCCTGTTTAAATAGATCCTTATAAAAATTCTAAACTCCCATATTCTAAAAACTTCCTACAAGACATTGTCAAAGTTGTATTCTTCAAATATTTCAAGAAAAACCAAAAAGATATTCAGAAGCTCGCTCCAAAGAAGAAGATCTATTACACTAGATCAAATCCAGATCCAAATCCCACACCTGTGTTCCAAAATTCTAATCTGATTCCTAAGCACCATAAAAGCCAGCAGAGCCTTACCCAATCTGAGCTTACTCCTGCAAAAGCATCAGTCCTTTCTACCATTACTGCTTCTTCTCCTAGTTCACCATCAGCACTTCAAACCATCTTTTCCACTCCCCTATCCACTGCACATATTTCAACTGTTATCCATATGCTTCCAACTGTTACACTTACCTCTGTAAATATGGAAAACCGATATGCTCCCTTGCAATTGCCTGCAAATCCAGGGGCTATGCCTCAAGATTACCAAAGCAAAATCACCTATTTTGATGGTACTAGCACTTATACAGCTCAACAACACACTAAGTTTGAAAACTATGAGATTGATGATGATGATGTAAGAATGAAAATTTTTGCCCAAAGCTTAATAGGAGATGTTAGAGCCTGGTTTAGAGCACTCCCTAAAAACACTATTGCTGATCCTGAAGCTCTTTTTCAAACTTTCCTAAACAGATGGGAAAAGAAAAAATATCCCCTCCACATTTTAGTAGAATATGAAAACTTAAAGAGAGGTCCACAAGAAACTATTCAAGATTACTGCGCCAGATTTAACAATGTGTACCATACCATTCCTCAAAATATTAGGCCTCCACCAGACTTGGCCTTGATCAAATTCCCTGATGGATTTGACTTAGATGGCATACTATCTTAGGGAAAGATCTCCTCGAAACCTAGAAGACATGTAGAGTATAGCTGTCAGTGTTGAAGCCAACCTGATTTCCAAACCAGCCCGAGCTAAGGATGAAATGAGGATACCCATTAAAGAAGAACCTTCTGCATTTGAGCAGAAATTAGATGTTATCATTGAAGGAATGGATAGACTTGGTGATAGGGTAGAAACAATTGAGAGAAAGTCCCATTGGTGGTAACGCGGGAAGAAACAAATTTCAAAAAGAATCAAAATCCCAATACTGGAAAGGCTGGTCCTGACCAAACAGACCTCCATTCAAGAAAATGCGGGAACTTCTAGTGCAAAGACATCCAGTTATGGGATAGTAGTGAACAACAAGTTTTCGTAGAAGACCAAGAGGCTCACACAATCCAATCAATATTCTGGAAAGGATATGACACTACCATCGATGAAGTTAGCAATACAATCTTAGAAGCGATATGATATAAAATTGAGATAGATATATCATTGATTTTCAAAATCCATTTAGAATGAATGAGAATACTGATGAAGATATTAAAATTACCGAACTTCATATATTAGATTAAACATAAGAACCCAATTATTAGTAAATGAAATGAATCTTATTTGCATATAAGAATAAAGATCAATTGAGATCATTATATTTAATAAATAATACATATAATACAACTAATTGAGGCTTAGTAGTGATTATATATTTGATATCATGGATAGATTTAGAAGATGATACATGATAGAAGATAGAATTTGAAGACCCAAGATTGAAAATCCAACAAAAGATTCATAATTCTTATAAATTAATTAATGTCAAATATTAGTAACATCAAAGATTATACATTAAAACAGATAAATTTAATTGTATATTCATGTAGAAAATATAGTTTGAGATTTAATGATTAGACACTGATATATGCCAAGCTTAACTTTATCGAATAGTGTATGATATGAGATTATAATTATAGAAATACAATATCACGATATAAGTAAGCAAGCCAATCAATCATCCTAAAGCTTAAAAGGTCAAGTCCCTAGATGATCATGACAATAAACAGAAAGAAACTAAACAATGTAGCAGGCTTAAAGTCAAGAACCCTCCTATGAAAACTCCTCCTAAAACAGTTCCTAACCCAAAATTCTATGGTTGAAGATATTTCAAATAATCAACAACCTAATAAACAATCTTCAACTTTCGTTTCTTCCAAAGAAACTATGAAAGAATCTCTTGAAATCGACATACAAGAAACTTTAGCCCATAACACTGCTACTGATAAGGGGAAAAACACTGAAAAAATCACTGAAAAAGAAATTTTCTCTGCCCGAAATGACAAAACCCAAACAGAAAAACCTTTTAACCTTGAGACCAAAATAGGCAAATTGAAGATAGAAATTCCATTGTCAGAATTAGCTAAGCATCATGTCTATAGAGAACAAATCAGCAGATCTCTTCAAATCTCTGAAAATAGAGATGCGGTAAATTTCCTTGATGATCAACCAGAATTATTTTTTGGCCCTGAAGTAAATGGTAAATCAGTAGAGGGAGGGGTCCCTCCTTTCTATGTTAGTCTGAATATTCATGACAAAGTACTGCACAATGCAATGTTTGATTCTGGAGCTTCCCATAATTTAATGCCCAAATCTGTAATGGAAAAGTTGGACCTAGATATCACCAGGCCATACAAAGACTTGTTCTCTTTTGATTCAAGCCAGGTTAGATGTCTAGGATTGATCAAAGATTTATGTGTATCACTAGTTCAATACCCTGCTAAGAAAATTTTAATGGATGTAGTGGTAGCTGATATTCCACCAAAATATGGCATGTTGTTGTCTAGATCTTGGGGTGCAAAGCTCCAGGGATCTTTACAGCTGGACATGTCCTATGCCACAATTTCAGTATTTGGTCAGCCAAAGAGATTGTACCGAGAAACTTTGATGAAATACGTGGTCAACAGCCAGGAGAAACCCCAAAATTTTCCCATCTATTCCAGGCATTCTGACATGGACTCCTTTATCCTATACAATGCTGAAATTTACCTTCCAACTGATGACAAGGTTTTAGGACTTCAACAAGAAGAGATCATAGATGAAAAAGCTATTGCCCAAACCCAAAAAAATTCTCGAAAATTATTATATCGGACACTCAAGGCAAACCACACAAAACTGAAAATCCAAATCTCGCTAGCAAGCAAATCTCTAAGATCCCTGATACTAGCTGTAATCAAGAAATCCTATGGTATTTAGAATTTGATGGATCTGTCAATAAACTAGGAGCAGGGGCAGGAATTTGAATACATAACATGGAAAATGATCATGCTGAAGGATATGCATACAGATTGAATTTCAGATGCACTAATAACATGGCTGAATATGAAGCCCTTTTGTTAGGGCTCAAATTAATCAAAGGTCTAGGGTAGTTAGGATATCAATTTTGAGAGACTCTAATTTAGTCATTCAACAAATGAAAGGGAACTTCCTCACAAATGATCTTAGATTAAGGTCTTATAGAGAAGCAGCAATTGAAATACTCAATACCTTTCATGAAACTTAGCTTGCTAAAATTTCAAGGAAACACAATTTGCATGCTCACAGCTTGGCAACATTTGCCAACACTTGTAAACTTCCATTTGAGCCTAATCATCATTTTACAGCTAAAATTAAACACAAGCCAAATGTACCAGATAATATAAAAAACTGGCAGGTGTTTGACAATGACACTCAGATTAATAATTTTTTGACTTTAAAAGATGAATTTTCCAGCACCAATATAGACACAACGATTGTTGAAGAAGTTGATCGAATTGACAAAATTCAAACGCACATTTCAGTTGAAATAGAAAATCAAATATTACATCCAACAAAATTTACCCACAAAGAGTTGCAAGAGTTGAAAGAAATAGGCATTGATGAAGCTCTTGGAGTAGAAACAGAAGTAATTGATTTAATGGACAATTTTTTACCCACAGGATTAACTCCTCTGAAAGACATTTTTTATTGTAATGATATTCCAAGGAAACCCAAAATGCAGCCATTAAATGCAAAAATTGAGGACTGTAACATAGGGACTGAACAAAATCCTGAATGATAAAATTATCCAAAGCATTGCCTCCTGACCGAAAGATGAAATATATTGAACTGTTCAAAGAATTTCAGGACGTTTTTGCATGGAGTTATGAAGATCTCAAGTCCTATGATACTTCTGTAATTCAGCATACAATACCCATCAAAGAAAATAAAAAACCTTTCAAGAAAAAGCTTAGAAGGGTCAACCCTATACTCCTTCCTCTCATTGAAAAAGAAGTCAAGAGAATGTATGAAGCTGGGATAATTGCACCCATCAAATTTTTAGAATGGGTCTCCAATTTAGTGCCCACTAGAAAGAAAACAAGAGAAATCAGATTGTGTGTTAATTTGAGGAATCTATACAAAGTCTCTTTAAAATATCACTACCCCTTACCCAAAATGGACCACATTTTACAAAAGGTAGTAGGAGCCTCTAGAATTTCACTGCTAGATGGGTTTTAAGACTTCAACTAGATTTTAGTTCACCCTAATGATCAAGAAAAAATTGCTTTTACAACGCCGTGGGGAACTTTCAAATATGTGAAAATGCCATTTGGACTCAAGAATGTAGGGGCAACTTTCCAACGTGCAATGGACATAGCTTTTGCTAAAGAAATTCATGATTTTTTAGTCATATACTTAGATGATCTCACTGTGTTTTCCAAATCAGATCAGCAGCACCTAGAGCATCTAAGGCAAGTGTTTTTAACCTGCATAAAATATGGTATATCATTGAATCCAAAGAAGTCATTGTTTTGCCTAGAAGAAGGCAAACTGTTAGGTCATATAATTTCAAAAAATGGCATCAAGATTGACCCTGACAGAATACAAGCCATCTTACAAATCCCACATCCCAGAAATGTCAAGGAACTCCAAGCTTTCCTAGGGAAAATTAATTTTCTAAAAAGATTCATACCCAACTTAGCTGAATTAATAAGATTGTTGAATAATATGTTGAAAAAGGATTCCAAGGTCAAATGGACATTAGAGGCCAAATAAGCATTTGAAGAAATCAAGATAGCCTTAACCAAAACACCAGTCCTCACAAGCCCAAAATTTGACAGAGACTTCATGATATTTTCATTTGCATCTGAACACACTATTGCTGATGTTTTGCTACAGAAAGATGATCAAGGATGTGAAAAACCCATAGCCTTCTTTAGTGAAGCACTAAGGGATGCACCTCTAAAATACCCAATCATGGAAAAACAAGCTTATGCACTCATGAAAGTCATCAAAGATTTCAGAGTATATGTACTGCACTCTCATATAATAGCCTATGTGCCAAACACTGTTGTCAAAGATATCCTGACCCAAGAAGGGATTGAAGGCAAAAGAGGTAAATGGATTGCTACTATATTAGAGTATGATATTGAGATAAAACCTACAAAGCTCATAAAAGGATAGGGATTGGCTAAACTCTTGACTGAAACCAATTTCCAAGCCCTAGATATTAATGAACTAGATAACAAACAGGAGATGGCGACTCCACAAATCAGCCAGGCCTTCCTAGACTCACCCCGGTATGTTGATATCTATTATGTATTATTAAACCTATAGGCTCCTCCAGGGTTATCCAAAACAAAGAAAAGGTTTATAAAAATGAAAGCTTTAAAGTTTTTTATTCTAGATGGTTCTCTCTTATGGAGAAATCATGAAGGTATCCTATTAAATTGTCTAATTAAAGATGAAACTGACAAAGTGCTCAAAGAATTTCATGCAGGGGACTGTGGTGGACATTTGTATTGGAAATAAACTATTGATAAAATCCTAAGGGCTGGATTTTACTAGCCCACTTTGTTTGATGATGTCAAAAAATTTGTTACTTCTTGCCATAAATGTCAAATCTTTGAAGGCAAGAGAAAACTTCCGCCTCTACCCCTTAGACTAGTTTCCACTGAAAGACCATCTCAGCAATGGGGTTTAGATTTCATTGGGGAAATTCACCCTCCCTCTTCTGGCCAGCATAAATGGATTTTGACTACTACAGATTATTTCACCAAGTGGATAGAAGCTATCCCTTGTAAACAGGCCAATGATTTAGTGATCATGCAATTCTTAGAAACCAACATCCTGTCTAGATTTGGCTGCCCTAAAAAAATTATAACAGACAATGCTATTGCTTTTAAATCCAAGAGAATAATCAATTTCTGTCACAAATACCACATTACCTTAGGCCACTCCATAGCCTATTACCCCCAAGGTAATGGCCTAGCTGAGTCATCCAATAAAAGCCCCATGAATATCATTAAGAAAGTGTTGGAAGAAAACAAGAAAAATTGGCATAAGAAGCTCATAAATGCATTATGGGCAGACTGATTAACTACCAAGAGATCCATTGGAACTAGTCCCTATGAGATTCTATATGGAATGGAGGTTGTATTTCCTTCCTCCTTGGGAATACCTAAGAATCTGTGTCTAAAAGATTGGTCTGTGGTTACCTCGGCCGTATTCCCTTTCTTACAACTTTGGGGAACAACCTGAGTGATAACAGCAGTCACATAAGTTGCGAAGGACAGACGGCTGTGTGGAGTAGCACAAGCACGTAGGTTCAGTTTGAGAACTTCCTAGGCTTCATCAAGACATCCCTAGGGTGCAGAAACCTAGTTCCAGCACCCTCCCATACTACCTCGGGTGATACTTCAGTCTGCACACCACATACTGTTGCCGAAAGGGCTTTCAGTTTTGAGATTTGTTTCGCAAAATCACTTCTGAACTTGGGTCAAGCCCCAACAAGCCAACATGCCTCCATCTATAATTTTCTTCAGAAAATATGGCCCAGCTAATGCATCTAAAATTTTCGCGGGAACTTTGTGAACTTACTATCATATAGAAACACTAAATCTTCAATCTTGAAGGTGGCCTATTCGATATGACGATCATGCCATGCCTTTTCACATTCCTTCTCCACCTGTTGATGAAATCCCACTAAGAAATTATCTTCCTCCAACTCAACGAGTTGTGTGAGTCATTATTCCATGGTATCGCGATCAGCCATGTTAGTAACTAGTACAATCCGTAAAATTGGCACTATGTACTCCATGGGAATTATAGCATCTTGTCCATATACCAATCTTAATGGTATTTGTCCTGTCAACTTTTTTCAATTAGTCTTGTATGCCCAGAGGACTACTGGTATGCATACATCCTAGTCATTTCACTTTGCATTGAAAATCTTCGTCAAAGTGCTTTCTAGAATTTGGTTGAAGGCTTCTACTGTGCCATTTTCTTGAGGGTGATAAGGCATAATATTCTAATGATATGTGTGGAATTCTTTAAGTATTGTAGAAATTGTCTCATTGAAGAAGTGGTGCCGCTATCACTCAACAAAATATTAGGGCAACTGAACCGAGACATGATATATTCAAAGATAAACTTCATGGCAGTAGTAGCACTACAATATTTTATAGGATGTGCCTCTACCCACCTGGTTAAGTATTCATTCTTGGTAATGATATATCTGGCCCCTGTCTTCTTCCCTAGTGGTTGTAATGGTCCCATAAAATCTATTTCCCACTTATCAAACACCTGCAATGTCACTTGCAGATTCACTGGAAATTCATCTCTTCGTGATGGTATCCCCATCCTCAGGTAAACATTGCATGCCCTACAATATATTTTGGAGTCCTTATGCACAGTCGACCACCAAAGTCCTGGGCATAGGATCTTCTGCATAGTTTCTCTTCCTGCATAATGTCCTATTGCTACTCCTCCATTGCTTATGTAATGATACTTTTTAACTCATATTCCAGAACATACATACATAATATTTCATCAAATCCCATTTTATATAGATGTCCAGTGATAATAGAGAAATATGTAGCCAAACCACCAATTCTTTCCTTTGTTGCGTCGAATACCCTTAAGGAGTTGTACATGTAGGCTGTAGTGTCCTATCTAGGGTGCTAGACTAGGCTATATTTATTATCGACCAGGATGCGTAGACTTAGAGGCATGCGTCTAAAGTATATAGACATAAAGGATTATTAGCTAAGTGGTTATGATGGTAGGTCACAGGACTTCTTTACGGAAGATTGAGGTATGTTACCTATCACCCAAACACCTAGGTCACTCAGTTAATCTACTTAATTACAACACTGTCACTCAATTCATTTACCAAACTAAAACACTGTGTATCACTTCAAAGCAAGATTTCAATCTCCTTACAGAGACACTATGCATAAAACTCCTGTTCAGCAAATACTCAGCATTCACTAATATTCATGCAAGATAAAAACATACGGAAATCATAAGCATACTTTGAAATGATAACAGAGTTCATGACATTGCTTTAAAAGACAACAAAGGATCGAATCCCTTACAGGATGCGATTCATGATCTTAGTGATGAAGTGTTCAAGCACGTTCATAAACATAAACCATACGCATTCTATTGAAATCAAAAACCAATCTTAACTGCTATGCATATCATTTAATAACCTAAGTTGCGAATGAAAAGGAAATGACAGTATACCAGCTTAACGCAGGGCCCGTCCGCGTTCAGAGGTATACTGGACTGTGTTCAACCGATTATAAAATCAACGCAACAAGGAAAAGATCGTGACTGCAACTGTGTTCTTGATATTAAGTTCAAACTCTGTTTTCAAATGATACAATGATAACCAACCAGCTCCCTACACAGAACTGTGTTTACATATGTTTTTACAACCCTTACATTTCGAAAACGAATGTACATTCATGATGTGGCTGTTGCCACTTTTATCATGTCGAGATTTTTAAAATGTTTCTATCCTAAACTGATTTCAAAAAGGAACAAAACTAAATCAATTTAGAATGCTATGCTGTTGCTGCCTTTGTCGCCAACACGCTATACTTTGACCATCGTTGACCACGCATGTAGGAGGGTCGGTTCTACTGTAGGATAGGTATTCATCCATGCTTGGACATTCTACTTTTCATCCCTACCCTTCGCTCTAGCTTAGCTGTCATGCCACATGTCAAACAATGAACCAATTACAGGATGTTGGAACTTCCTGTAGCCATTTTACCAAAAATTCCTAATTCTTTAACATAAAACTCCTAAATCAATTTTAATGCATTTTAATAACTATAGGACTATTAACTAATCAATTTTCAAGGGATCTAAGAGATATATGATGGAAAGAAGTAGGCAAATGATATGTTTTAGGAGGAAAAAGGAGGTCATGGGATGGTACCAACATCTCTCCCCGACTTAATGAATTAGCATGTCCTCATGCTAACCCTGAAGTGCTTCCCTTGAACTCTGTCCCTGCCTGGACCTCTGCTGCCTTTAGCAATGTATCCACATTCTTTTTCACCTGGGCATCTTTCTGACCATGGAGCTCCTGCTTTAATCTTTTGTATTTTTCTTTGAGGGTCTTCTTCTGGTTGTACCACTTAGTGGCCCATTTACAAATATCCGTTTGCTCAGCCTCAAGTTCACTGATTCGCTCCCTTAACTTTTCATTCTTCTGTTGAGTCTCTTTACTCTGCGCTCGGAGCATCTCATTTTCTTTCTTGATAACTTTTTCTAGCATATTAGCCTCCATGAGTTCTTCCTTTAATTTCTCAATTTGTTTCTCCAGTTTCTTCTGCTTCTTAATGGGAGGTGGTGAACCTTTTTCTTGCCTGTTATTGCTTTCAACTTCTATATCAGCTGCTGGTCCTGGTGGTGAGTGGTCACTACTCTCAATATCCATCGGTATGGGTGCATTGGATTCAAGCTGGTCTTCTTGTAACTGGGCTTTTGGTGCTCTCCTTGTTCTTCTTGAATAAGTGGTGAAAATTTTATCTTGCTCTGCCTTCTGAGCATCTTCTTTTCTCATTTTCCTAGTCCTTATGCTGCTCACAGGTGGAGGTACCTTGCTTGCTTTGGATACTGGGATCTCTTCATCGATATCCTTCATGAATCCTGAGTTTTCCTGCAGTTCTTCTTTGTCTTCCTCATCTTTAATTTGGTTAGCAGCTAAGAACTCCTTCCACGGTTTCCCTCTTCTCTGCAATTCATGCTCAATAAGAATTTTAATTAAGCCAAAGTGATATAGGCTCTTGTCTTCATTTCCCTTCTGCTTTTGGATGGTCTTTGACATCTTGGTTAGGCTTTGTAATAGAAAATATGGTAGACTGATAACACACTGCCTTTTCAAGTGTAGCAGTAATTTAATATGGTATAGATAGACAATACTATAACGGCCTTCGCAGGTTACGAATTTTTGGAGAATATAGACTATCTCGTCTCAGGGATGCATCAACCAACTCCTTGGGACGCCTTTCTTCCAGTTAACTGATGAGACTCTGGATCTAGACATAAATTGAGTCCATGACTTCTCTTTAAATTTCTTTGTCTTAAAGTACTTCTCCCCTTCTGGGCTGATCCCTATTGACTGGGCTATGGTGTCTTCTGAAACCCTGAATGAGAAGTTACCTATCAGGGCTTTCTCTCCATTGAATGTGAAAGCGAATTGTTTGGTAACCTCTTCATTACTTCCATGAAATTTCTCTAAAAAGGGCAACCACTGTATCTCTCTGAGAATTGAAATGCAATCTTCATGATATTGAGAACTATCGAACATGCTCGGCTCGACCCTATTGGTCATTTTGGCAGAGGGTCGTGCTCTAACTCTTCTCTGTTTATGTTTTGCAATTTCAACAAACAAATTTCAATTTGTTACCTAGTGGTGTCGCTCCCTTAAAATCCAGTATGATGCTCGGTCGACTGTCTTGTGACTTTGGTGGGAGTCGAAACCAAATGGTTATATTTCCCTCTTGTGGCGCTCACTGCTTTCAATCCTTACTGTGGAAGTCACGGGAGTTAAATGCCAGTGTGAAATATCTGAGAATGATGGTGAAATAACCAACTACACTTACTTCATAGCGTATTCATCTTTTGAAACAGAGGAATGGTTGTACCGCTTGTATAGATGCCATCATAGGAGTGCTGGAAGCGTATATGCAATGCTGGGGTATGATTTCAGGGAGTCCTTTGAATCATTTGGCTACGTCGGGTGGTGGAATCATAATTCGGCCGTGTGGAATACAATGAATAGGCCTGCTTTAACATTTGTTTCTTTCCCTTTCTTTTTAAAAACACAATCCACCACGTGTCTTGTTTCTATTGGTACTTGGCCAAATGGAAGATGTTGGTATGGCTGTAGGACGCGATTAGCATAACAAGGTTGATATAAAAAGGGGTAATGGATTTAGAGGTATGAAATAGGTTGGGGTATGAAAGATGATAAGAATTAACAGTGAGATAAGGGATGATGGAAAATGTAGTGCCCTTGAAATCGATCATAACAGTCACAGTCATTAAATTTAACATTAAAAATTAATCTAAGAAATTAAATGTTAAGAATAAGGAACATATTACACTTTTGTTGGTTGTTGTTGCATTGGCATGCTGAGTAGGACTAGTCTCTTTTGACTATTCTTTGATGTTCATAACAGGTCCCCTGAGATAGATTCAAATGCACAGGTCCCTCTGAAATCTTGAAGATGTTCATGCAGCTCCTTATATGTATACAGGTTCCTTGAGCTTGGGTATTTGATGGAGTCTTGGTGCCCAGCAACCTGTGAATCCTTGTAGAAACTTGATGAAGCTTTGTTGAAGTAACCCTGAAGTAACAGTCTCTTAACAGGTCCCTTTTATGTGTCTTAAACAGGTCCCATTACTGCTGGTGTTGGTAGCATGGTCTTCTGGACAGAACAGGTCCCCCTGCATAATGTTTATAACCAGGTCCCTCTGAGATAAAACAATGACAAAACAACTTCTTTATTGAAATCTGGAATGCTGGAACAAACTGCTTTGGAAATTTACAGTGAGGAGATGAGATAAGAAATCTTTAAGAATTTACAATGGAGAGATAAAAGAACAAAATGCTGATGCTTCTCTCCCCCTCTAAAGTTTTGACTTGTCCTCAAGTCATTATTCAGTTGATATATCAAACAGTGAACAAAAGAAAGAGAATTCTTACCCGCCAATGAATTGGTTTTCAAGTAAGAATTGGGGGTTAGAGTGTGCCAGAGGCTGGTTTTCACATCTAACCCATTGTTATTATATATATATATATTATATTATATATATATTATATATTTTATATATATTATATATATTATTTATATATATATATATTTAGTTTTATATTTTTTTTAGTTTTTGTTTTGTTGTTTTTTTTTTTAATTTTCTTTTTGAATTTCTAAATTGAAAGGAAATGAACTAAGGCAGGGATACTGCAGCTGAGGGCTGCAGTATCTCAACCTCTCTTTGTTGAGATACTGTTTGGAGAAAATCTTGCTTGCTGATGGGCTTAGTGTATAGTTTCAGGCGATGACCATTGACAGTAAAGGAATGACCTTCTCCATCAATAGTTTTGAGCTTGACTGAACCATTGTCGTAAGCCTGAATAATTTGGTATGGGCCCATCCAATGGGTGGTAAACTTGGCTTTATGATCTCTAAACTTAGAGTCAAAAAGTAAAGCCCAGTCACCCTCCTTGAACTGCTTCTTCTTGATATGTGCATCATGCAACTGCTTCCTTTGTTTTTGCATGAGGATTGTGGTTTCCTCTGCTTGCTGCCTCATTTCATCCAGCTGGTTCAACTGCTGAATTCTTTCTTGTTGTGCTTGGTCCAAGTCAATTTGCAAATCTACAGCCAGTTTAAAAGTATGTATTTCAAACTCAATAGGAAGCATTACCTCTTTGCCGTACACCAACTGATATGGTGTAAATCCTGTAGTATCCTTCCACGTAATTCTGTAAGCCCAGAGTGCATCTTTGAGCTTCTCTTCCCAATTCTTCCTGTTCATTGCCACATTTTTAGTAATGATCCCTTCCAAAGTTTTGTTTGTGGATTCCACCTGCCCATTGGCCTGTGGATGGTAAGGTGTACTTTTCCTATGCTTGATTTGGTATTTGTCTGTGATGTCCTTCACTAGCTTTGAGGTGAATTGAGTACCTTGATCAGTCACTATCTCCCTTGGTACTCCATACCTTACAAAAATCTCTTCAAAAAGGAAATTTACCATTGTGTGTTCGGTGGCTCTAATCAGTGCTTTTGCTTCAGCCCACTTTGTGACATAATCAATACATACTAAGATGTACTTCTTACCATTGGAGGTTGGGTTAATGGGTCCTATAAAGTCTAGAGCCCATTTGTCAAATGGCTCTAGGTGAACTTGGGGCTGAAGGGGCATCTTGTCTGTAGCTGTTGGCCTGCCCATTCTTTGGCAGCTGTCACAACTCTTCACATACTTCTTGGCATCCTTGAAAATGGATGGCCAGTAGTATCCAAGAGTAAGAATTTTGAATGTTGTCCGCTTAGCTGCAAAATGCCCACCACACGGTTCATCATGGCAAGATTTTAAAATATCAATTACCTCATCATTTCTTACACATCTTCTAATGATCATATCATAACCAGTGTAAAATAAATCGCCATTAAGCCATGAATATCTAGCACTTTGTTTGACTAGTCTCTTCTTTTCCTTTGCAGTAAAGTGTGGAGGTGTCCTTCCTGTAGACAAATAATTGGCCAAATCAGCATACCAAGGATTTACTATGGAAATTGCAAATAAATTTTCATTTGGAAAAGAATCTTCAACCGGAACAACCTCACCTGGATTTTGCAGTCTAGAAAGAAAATCTGCCACCTGATTCTCTTTACCTGGTCTATCTAACACTGTGATGTTAAATTCCTGTAACAATAATAACCATCTGGTAACTCTGCCACTAGTTATTGGTTTATTCATTAAATGTCTAATGGCAGAATGATCAGTATGTACAAAGACTTCATAACCAGTTATGTAATGTCGGAATTTATTCACAGCATATATGATAGCAAGTGTTTCCTTTTCTGTGACTGTGTAGTTTGACTCTGCAGGTGTTAGATTTTTGCTAATGAAATAAATGGCATAATTACAAGATTCCTCTTTTTGGCCTAATGATGCACCTACTGCAGTGTCAGATGCATCTGTAAAGATATGAAATGGTAGGCTCCAATTAGGCCCTCTCAAGACTGGTGCGGTTGATAACTTCTTTTTGAGTAGTTCGAATGCTTGTTGCCAGTTCTCATTCCAGTTGAAAAGTACATCTTTTGTTAGAAGTTTAAACAAAGGTAAAACTATTTTACTAAAATGTTCAATAAACCTTATATAATAGCTTGCATACCCAAGGAAACTTCTTACCTCTCTTTGATTTTGTGGAATTGGCAAATCAACAATGATCTGGATCTTTGCTGGGTCAACTTTGATGCCTTGAAAAGAAATATAGTGGCCTAACACTATCCCTTCGTTTAACATCATAAAGCACTTTTCATTGCTGAGGGACAGATTAGCTTCAATACATCTTTTCAAAACTCTCTCAAGGTTCTCTAATGCATGTTCAAATGAATTGCCGTACACTGAAAAATCATCCATGTAAACTTCAACACAATCATGAATTAAATCAGCGAAAATAGCTAACACAGCTCTCTGAAATGTAGCTGGAGCATTGCAAAGTCCAAATGGCAAAACATTGTAAGCATAAGTGCCCCAAGGACAGGTGAATGTGGTTTTGTCCTGGTCTTCTGAGGCTATCCTGATCTGGTTGTAGCCACTGAAACCATCAAGAAAAGAAAATGATGATTTCCCAGCTAGGGTGTCTAACACTTGGTCAATAAATGGTAGTGGGAAATAATCTTTAAGCATTGCTTTGTTCAGTTGTCTGTAATCAACACAAATGCGCCACTTACCATTTTTCTTGGGCACTATAACCAATGGGGATACCCACTGACTGTCAGAAATAGGATATATAAAATTAACTCTCAACAATTTTTGCAATTCTTCTCTGACAATATCCTGGAGCATGGGCTTCATTCTTCTTTGTGGTTGCCTCACTGGTTTGATGGTACTATCTGTGTAAATATGGTGAGTTCATGTGTCGGGGTGAATCCCATGCATATCGGTGTAGTCCCAAGCAAAGGCTTTCTGGTATTTTCTCAATAGTTGAATCAATTTCTCTTGCTGAGATGAGTCTAGGTGATTGCCTATGTTCAGAGTTTTCCCTGGACTAATCTGATCTGACTCTGTGTGTTGGTAATGGATTGAACTGGAAAAATGTCGTGAAATGTGGTTTGCAAAGATTGAATGGTGCATGTTTCCTGAAAGTTTTGGGCCAAAAGTACATCTGCAGCATGATATTGGTCATTTCTCAAATTTTCGGAAATATCAGGTTGAGAAAGGAATAATTCTACCAAATCATTATTGTCTTGTTCTTGGAAATCATAGATTTGGTCAATGCTAAAAACAGATTGTACTTCTTCTTTATCATTGAATTTATCATCAAGCCACAAATTGTGTGTTACTGCTGGTGATTGTGCCGATGGATAAAGAGTGAGTTGTTTTCTTTCGGTCCCTCTTGAAATGATCATGTTGCCCGATCGACATCCTATGAATGCATCAGCAGTCGCTAACCATGGTCTACCAAGGATGATAGGGTGCCCTCCTAAATTGGATTTGGGTTGAAGAACTAAGAAATCCACTGGATACTCCCAAGAGTCCAGTGAGACAATTATGTCCTCCAAAATCCCTTTAGGAATCACTTTAGACCTATCAGCTAGTTCTAGAACAATTGTTGTATGTTGCAAATTTATGAGCTGGAGTGTTCTCATGGTTTCAAGAGTCATGACATTGATTGCGGCCCCAAGATCTATCAAAGTGTTTGGAATTTGTATGTTGTTAATGATGGTGGTCACTTTGGGAATGCCAGGATCAACATACTTTTCCATGGAGATGGTATTGGTCATAAGGCCTGCTAAATGTCCTATAACATGAATGGTTTGAGGATCAACCCTTTTTCTAGCAGGCTTCTTGAGGCACATGTCTTTGATGGCTTTAGTATATATGGCAATGTCTTTTATAGCTTGCAGCAGTGGAATTTTTATGTAGACATTCTTGAGTTCATCTAAGACATCAAACTATGGTATAGACAGTGGAGGTTTTATTTGGACCAATCGGTCTGGAAAAGGTGGATGCAATGGTTGCATCTGCTTATCTTTGGTATCATCATTTGGTTTTCTTTGATTTTTCATTTCATTTTCATTTTCTGTGTTTTCTTCTCGCTTATCTGTTATTGGAGAATCTTTGTGGAGTACCCTACCAGACCTCAAGTTGATATTTTGCAAGGGTAGTGTGGAATATGAGGTTCCCTCTTCTACATTGTAGGCTGGCCTCTCTGCTCTATTATTTGGATTTGAGACAGTTTGAGTAGGAATTTGAGTAGGTCTGGGAGGTTGTGAGTTAGCTGGAAATTGCAGTTGTGGTGGATTTATTAGTGGAGGAGCAGGCAGTGCTTGTTGAGTAGGTTGAGGCTGATAAACAACTTGCTGAGGGTACTGCTGATATGGTTGAGAATGTGATGAATACGGCTGATGGTATTGTTGATATGGTTGTGAATATAGTGGGTATGATTGAGGATATGTATGATAAGATTGAGAGTACTGTTGAGACGGTCTCCACTATTGCTGTGGGTGGTTTTGGTGCTGCCATGGCATGGGTACATTCCATGAATTCTGTGCATACATTTTATCATTTACAGGAAATTGCAAATTTTGATTTGGAAACATACCTTGTGGTGCTGGCCTTGGCTGCCATGATCTCTTTGTGCCCATGTAATACACGTTTTCCATCTCTACATTAGCTGCCATATTACAGTTCTGCAAAACCTTAACTTTAGGACAGTTAAACATATCATGATGTTCAGTACAGAAAGCACAAACTTGGATGTTTTCTAGTGGGCAGTCTTTTAATGCATGTTTCTTCCGGCATTTTGGGCAGAAGATAGCCATTATCTGATCTTCATCTGCTTGTTTCTTCTTGGCTTTTAAAGTGTCAATTTGGTTCCCTAGGGTGCTTAACAGATCTGTTTTAAACTCTTCTAACATATTCCCTATTTCAGCCCTTGTGACACTTGCGGAGGCAGATTTTGTGACTTTGGATGACAGGGTTCTTTTTCCCATTTTAGCTTTGCTCCTTGAATACTTTTCGCATAACTCAGCGATTTCTTCAAAGGGTAAGGCAGAAATGTCACCTTTGCCCATCAAGTTAAGATCATCCATGTATTCCTCTCGGATACCTTTCAAGAATATTGTGCGGATCAGATCAAGAGGCATAGTTCGGTGTTTGGATTTTTGTAAGTTGTAGACAAACCGTTCTAAGTATTCCTCTAAGGTTTCATCCTCTTGCTGGCTCATTCTAAAGATATCATCTTTAGAATCTTTGGATCTACAGTAAGGTTGATATTTCCTTAGAAATATTCTTCTCATGCCATCCCAATCAACTATAGCATGCTCACCAAGCCTCATGAACCATCTTAAGGCTGATGCCTTTAATGTCGCTGGGAAGAGTCTAAGCCTATGGGCATCATCTGTATAGCCATATGTTCGACATACAATGTCAAACTCGAACAAGAATGAGTTTGGATCTTCCGAAGCCATACCATAAAAGTTTGGTAGCACGGATGGAGGTATGTTTTTCATTTTGATCTCATCATCTTCTTGTGGTTCATGTATAGGAAACTTAAAAGTTGACTCTTCTTCGTCTCCCTGTCCATGATTTGGTACTGATCCAGCTCCTTCCTCAGCCATTCTAATAGGTCTCTCTGTGTCAGTGTCACTTGTTTGAAAGAGGAGATTAAAGAAAGATTGTTCGGTCACTGTGCTACTTTCTCCTTGTGTGGAAGGTCTAGGAAAGTGCTTCTTCTGCGATTTATGTGTTAATAAAGTTTGCCTTTCGATGAGAGTAAGTCTTTGTCCTGACTTTTGTTTTTCTTCTAATGCTTGGATGACTTCCTCAGCTGGTGTTGTATTCCCTAAAGAGTCTGCTCCTGATGATGATGGGTTAGTTTTTAGATGGTGGGGGGTTTTTACGAATCTACCCTGACTGTCTCTAAATCTAGGCATAAATGAACATGATTTCTAACTGTGTTTTTGCTTGTTTTTGTTTATTGAATTTTTTTTTTTAAATCCTTTAAGTACGCCTCCCCGGCAACGGCGCCAAAATGTAGTGTCCTATCTAGGGTTCTAGACTAGGCTATATTTATTATCGACCAAGATGCGTAGACTTAGAGGCATGCGTCTAAAGTATATAGACATAAAGGATTATTAGCTAAGTGGTTATGATGGTAGGTCACAGGACTTTTTTATGGAAGATTGAGGTATGTTACCTATCACCCAAACACCTAGGTCACTCAGTTAATCTACTTAATTACAACACTGTCACTCAATTCATTTACCAAACTAAAACACTGTGTATCACTTCAAACCAAGATTTCAATCTCCTTATAGAGACACTATGCATAAAACCCCTGTTCAGCAAATACTCAGCATTCACTAATATTCATGCAAGATAAAAACATACGGAAATCATAAGCATACTTTGAAATGATAACAGAGTTCACGACATTGCTTTAAAAGACAACAAAGGATCGAATCCCTTACAGGATGTGATTCACGATCTCAGTGATGAACTGTTCAAGCACGATCATAAACATAAACCATACGCATTCTATTGAAATCGAAAACCAATCTTAACTGCTATGCATATCATTTAATAACCTAAGTTGCGAATGAAAAGGAAATGACAGTATACCAGCTTAACGCAGGGCCCGTCCGCGTTCAGAGGTATACTGGACTGTGTTCAACCGATTATAAAATCAACGCAACAAGGAAAAGATCGTGACTGCAACTGTGTTGTTGATATTAAGTTCAAACTCTGTTTTCAAACGATACAATGATAACCAACCAGCTCTGTCATGCGGAAAGAGTCAATTTTGCGGACAAAACCAACCTCCCTAGAAGCTTAAGGCTTTCTAGTGACAAACAAGACAATTAAGAACAATCCTTCTCTAAATATGCATTTACCATATAAGAAATCAAGTGTTTAGATCCTACCTGTAGTCCAACACTGTTGTAGTAGTCCAGCCTCGTCGATCCGGATGAGCTCCTCCTTCTCTTCGAAACCTGCATTCACTAACAATCAAACGATTAAATAGCACCTGAATATCTCATAAAATAAAACATATTTAACGTACAGACCAAGGAGTATATGAAACAACTCATAAATAACAAATTGTTGAGAAGAATGGACTTATTTGTATTAATAGGAAACAAAAGAAACCATTACAACCTGAGCCTTGGTGTTGTGCAGGTCCCTCCCAGGGTCCAACAAGAGTTTTCCTTTACATTGATAAGCTCACCCACTTCCAAATGAAACAAGAAAGGATGGGAATCTCTCCTCACAAGCTTCTACAAGGAATTCCTAATTCCAGCAGCATCTACCCTTAGGAATGTTCAACTTTCAACCTCCCCTCCCTCTGGCCCAATGCCTGTATTTATAGTGCTCTAGAGGAAGTTAATCAGGTCCACCATCAATGGGATAAGCCCCTCTTTGGATGGGTTAGCTCCCCTCTTGATGGGATAAGTTCCTCTTTCATAGGGATACATGAACCATCTGGAGGCGCTCAATACACGTCAAACAAGCTTCTAGAATGCTCTAGAAATGACCACAAGTAACTTTTTTAAGATGAAACTCGCGCCTTTTGACCTTTACATGGGTACGCACCCATTGCTTTACATACAGAGCGTACAAGTACGCAGGTTTTGTGAACTTGGATTGCGTACACGCAGGTAAGGCTGAGAGAAACTGCGTACCCAGAGATAATTGACTTTAAATGACTTTTCTCTCTTTCTTGGAGTTTGACATGAAAAGCAGAGGCATGAGACTTGCCAAGGAGGATAGTATGACAGTTGATGGAGCCATACTAACTGCAAATAGTCATGGTGACATTTTTTAGTGTAACAGATTGCCCCCTAAAGTGCGAAGCCTGTAGTAGATTAGGGTTTTATATCATCTAGGAAGGGTGAAGTACTTTATCATTTCAAGGATTATCTTGTGGAGAGCCCGGTCAGAACCTGCAAATATTCAACACAAAATACATATATAAGATCATATCATCGCTGAGGTAGGCATTCCCATACTCAGATTGAAAACTTTAACTAACAATCTAACTACTGTTCTGATACAGGAATGATTTTGCAGTACATCACAATCATAGACTCATGTAGACACAATATGGACGCAGCCATCTGTTTATGATTAGTCTACTATATAATGAATACAAAACTCCTCGCAGCCTGGATGGTGGAAACTAGATCCAGGGTCTTCATTTCTACTTCCCGAATTGGTACGATTCTATCCATGCGAATAAATGAGTTGATGTCGAACATGGTAGAAACCACTTGATTACCAGTCAATGATGTAAACTGTTAACAAGTGTGAGAGAGACCACCAGTGATGTCAATGGTTCTCAAAGTACCCAGTACAATCCATGAGATGTGAGTGAATGTGTTGATGTCGAACATGTCACGGAATCCTTCGATCGAATGTCAATGATGTAAACTGTCGTCAAAGGCGAGAAACCTGCCATTGATGCATGCAGACTTCAAGGTACTGACGATTTCTAAGTCATCTCTCTAGATAATGTGCTGATGTCAATAGAAAGCGACTCGTTGCAGGCAAGCCCACAACATGAAATCATAGTTCCAGTTGAAGAAATGTTGCTGTAAGGACTCACTCAGGGATGGTCAAAATGGATGACAAGTATTTTGCATATGAATGGTTGATTTGCAGAGACCTATTGAACACATAACGACACGACAGATGGCTTGGCGACGATTGACCCAAAGTTAATACCCAGAAACGGTTGAAGACTTTCAAAGTGGTTTAATCAACTTTAAGACAAAGGATTTCCCAACCCAGGTGAATGAAAAGTGTCGTGTTCAAGAGTGGTAATAAGGTTTTTTCTGTGACAAAGGATAACAAATAGGCTCATTCTTCTCTCTTTTCCCCCACCATTTCTGGCAAGTACCTCTTTATTTTTTACAAGCTTGAGGAGGATAACATATGCTTGATTATAAGCTCATCCTTTGGATGAGTCCAACTTAGTTTTGATTCGAACCCTAAGAAGGAGTGGTCCGTTCCTGTTTGTAATCGAACAGGTCCTTTACTGTGAAATTTTAACGAGTCCAGTATGGGAGAAACTCGGCGTTTTTCAATTTTAGAGAGTCTGAAAAAACTAAAGAAGACTCCAGGGTTGAACTTTTTCGTAAATTTGTGTCTCCCAAGCCCAAAAAAGTATAAAATAATACTTGAGAGAACCGCTTGATCTTGCGACCAAGGAGTACTTTCATGATTAGTGTCTTTGACCTGAAAAGTAAAAAGCGATCAAGGACACGTTGTTTTATTTCCAGTATCGAGTTTGAAACGACAAAAACCCGGCAATCTTTTCCTGTTTTTACGGTCGCTATAAGGGGACCGTATTTTAATTCTGTTTTAACGAGTGTAAAAGAAACGCTCGGCAATCTTTTCATGTTTTTAGGAGTCAGAAAAGGGCTTAAAGATGACTCTAAGGTTTCACTTTTTCGTAAGTTTTAACGAGTTCGAAAAAATGATAAAAATGTACTCATGGTTTTCATTTTTTCGTAAGTTTTAATGAGTTCGAAAAAATGATAAAAAATGTACTCATATGGCTGACTTTCAATTTAATTTACGAGCAGGAAAAGACGGAAAGAACTCGGCATTTTCATTTGTTTTACGAGAATGAAAGATAGCAAAATAATCTCAGGATTTTCATGAGTTTAACGAGTCTTGAAAATAACTGAAATTGACTCGAGATAGGTTTCATTTTTACAAAAGCTTGAAACAGAGAAAAACTATGCTTCAAAGTAGTTTCATTTTTACACAAGCTTGAAACAGAGAAAAACTATGCTTCAAAGTAGTTTCATTTTTACACAAGCTTGAAACAGAGAAAAAACTGTGCTTGATGCCCCCTAAGCGTAACTGCTAGAGCGCATGCCCCCCCAGCTTCATTTCATTCAACCAGGGGGATGAAAAGAAGGTTTAGTTACGAGATCATTTGAAAGACTCAACCTAAAACTGTAAGAAAATTATGCAAAAAACTGAAATAACTAACCTAAATATACAACTTAACATTTATGAGATCTAGTCAAACTCTCGACTCAAGTAGAGGAGGATTTGTTTCATTTTTTAACGAGCTTGACACAGGAAAAGAACTATGCTCGGATTCGGTTTCATGTTTACGCAAGCTTGAAACGAAAAACTATGCTTGTTATAAGTTCACATGCCCCCAGCATAATGACGCAAAACGAGGTACATGCCCCCCAAGCTTCATTGCATTCAATGAGGTGGATGGAATGAAGCTTTACTTTCAAGATCTTGGAAAGATCCGTGGGAGTTGTTTCATTTTTTAGTGAGGTTGACACAAGAAAAGAACTAACCTCAAAACCCTTGTTTCATTTTTTAAACGAGCTTGACACAAGATAAGGAACTATGCTCATAACTACTCTCTACAATCTACCTAACAAAAAACTTTACTCTAAAAAACCTTGATTCATTTTTTAACGAGCTTGACACAAGACAAGGAACTGTGCTCTAAAATCCTTGATTCATTTTTTAATGAGCTTGACACAAGACAAAGAACTATGCTCATGACTACTCTCTACAATTTACCTACTTAACCTACCCTTGTTTCATTTTTTAACGAGCTTGACACAAGACGAGGAACTATGCTCAAGATTCTTTGTTTCATTTTTTAACGAGCTTGACACAAGACAAGGAACTATGCTCAAAAAGTTTGCATGCCCCCAGTATAATGATGCAAAGCGAGGTACATGCCCCCCAGGCTTCATTGCATTCAACCAAATGGATGGAATGAAGGTTTACTTTTCAATATTTAACTTGAAAAGGGAGTTGTTTCATTTTTAAGGAGGTTGACACAAGAAAAGAACTATCCTCATACCTGATTCATTTTTTAACGAGGTTGACTCAGTAACAGGAACTATCCTCGCAACATCCAGTTTCATTTTTTAATGAGGTTGAGACGGGAACAAACTATCCTCGCACACACTGATTCATTTTTTAATGAGGTTGACACAAGAAAAGAACTTTCCTCGTACTCACTGATTCATTTTTTAACGAGGTTGACACAGTAAAAGGAACTTTCTTCACGCTCACTGATCATGGCTTCCAACTGGAAGAAAGACATGTCAATGGACACACCTTGATCATGGCTTCCAAGAGGTCTTCATCAGAAGGAAGAATAGTTCTCTGGAAGGAACACATGTCAAGGGACTCTAAAGGGATAAGAACATTGCGTTCAAATAATCCCATAGAGTTTTCCATGTCAATTACCGGATCTAAATCAAAGGAAGATGAGAAAACAGTGAGAGGCTCACTTACATCGGTAACTGAAAACATGGGACCAGTTGCCACATAATTAACCCGTCGCAGGGTAGATACCACTTTAGAATCAGGAACATTTAGGGGTGTCATACTATTGGTAGTTGAAACAAGACTAGGGAATGAAAGCTGGTCTACAGTCACAACATTGCCATTGCGAGGGAAAGACATCACGCGAAATAGTGTCGATACGACAGCTTTCATTGCGTAAACATAGTCTCGCCCAAGGAGTAAATTGAAATCCAAGGGACCTTGAACTACCATAAGATCAATGCAGACAATTTTACCCTCCAAGGTAATAGAAAACTTAGGAAGGATCCCTAAAGGTTCACTAATGGTTCTGTTAAAAGCTTTCAGATTCTGCGTAATAGGCACAAGCTGAGGGGAACCCAAAGCTTTCCAAACAGTTGAGGATAAAATACTAACAGAAGCACCTTCATCTACTTGAGTACGATGTATGTCCCTACCACCAGCCTTGACAATGATTTGGAAAGGGATGGAGGAAGGAAGACGAGGTTCTGTCAGTCTATTCCAATCAAAGGAAAAGACCTCAGTGCTTGGAGGGGGTTCTGTAGAAACAGGTGAAATGCCCCCCGACATAGAAGAATCTGATGTAACAAGAAGAACCTGAGCGGTATGAAGTTCACTCTCTAAAGGGAGAGTGTGATCGACCGAATGTGAAATTGAATCGACCACTTGATCAACTAATGGCTCATCAACCTGAGTGACATGAGTTTCACTCTCCAATGGAAGAGTGTGATTGACTGTACTTGAAATTAGATCAATCACTCTGTCAGTTAACGGCAGGTTGGGAGAAAGTTTACGGTAACCAGTTGGAAATTCTTGCTGTGGAACAGTAAGGTTTTCCAACAATTTTGAGGCTTCATCCATGTGAGGGCAAATGTGAGTTTGATGACTCCCTTTACATAACTTACAAGGAAACCTAACTTTACCTTTTTTCCCAGGAACCTGACTATCACTGGTTGATGGATCAATGGAAAGTTGATGAGATTTTTCTGACCATACTTCCAAGACCTTTGGAATACCAGGACAATTGACAAGGAAGTGGTCACCCTTACAAAGCCTACAAGGGTATTTGGGTTTACGATGCATGTCGGAATTTTCCTCAACACAGCTAACACTTACATTCGTGGTTGGTTGGTTGACTTATTTCTTATCTTGCTTCTTCATCTTCTTTTTCTTCTTCCCTTTCTTCTTCTTATTAGACAACTGGTTACTAGCATCAATGCTTTTACCAAGTGAAGAGGAAGAAATGGAGGAAGAAAAATTAGGCGAAGAAGGTAAAGGGTCAACAGAAGGTTGGTTATGTTGAGATGGTGAACTCTGTTGAGGTGAAGCATTCGGTTGAGGTGGAATAATTGGAGTATTTGGGGCCAAAGAAGTTGAAAATAACCATATCGGTAAACCTATTGTAAATCTAGGTAATGACAAAGTAGCCATATAAGGAGGACCAACATTTCCAAAGAAAGGAAAAGTACTAGGATTCTCATTAGGAGGGGTTCCTAGGTTGGTAAATTCCGAAACATTTTCCATTATATTCAACTTCAGTGAATTTTATTAACAATTTATAACTAAAATTAACAATTCACAACTCACACCTAACAATTAAAATTCACAATTCACACCTATGGTCTCTAAAAGTAAAAAAAAAAAACAAATTAACACGCGCTATCAAATTTAGGAGTCAAACCACACACAAACAGTAGCCTTCCGGACCGAAAACACTAGTTGGTGATGAAATCCAACATTGCAGAATTCAGTACAGAAGTGGCGGATGGAACAGTTACCCTGACAACCTGCTTAATGAATAGACTGGACCAAGTTCCTCCACTTTAACTGTCTCGAGTGAAGTGAACTTCCCAGAAAATCCAAGTGAGTCTAGCCGACGTCTGCTCCAGGTACAGTGGGATCTTCCCTCCACTGTCACCTTGGGTAGAATCCTAAAGATAATGGTCACTAAGGTTACCAATAGCAACAAATATACTTGGGGGAACAGTCTACGACCCGATAGCATGCAAGGGCAGAGTAACAAGCTCAATCCCCTTGTCGGCTCCTTGACAATAATCCAAGGTTTACCGACAAGTGACCCCAGGCTCCTCGACAATAATCTGAGGTTTATCGTTTGTAGTACATGCGTATCTTGCATCTTTCCCAATGAAGGAGGATTGATCCCCTCACTGGTTCGGACACGGTCTCATGCTTCTCCTTTAAGAGGAGCTTTCCCAGAGTACAAATGAAACAGTTGGATTTATCCTACCACAAGATAAGCTACTTGTTTGGTTTTACTGTCTTGGAGAGTTAATTACTCCCTACTCCAAGACACTAGCCTAAGCTATGTTGGTGTATCAGAGCCCTAGAAAATAAAAACATTACTAGGTGAATTTTAATTAAGCGCTGTGTTATTAAGGCTGTTATTACTCAAATGGGTAAATGGATACGAAACCAATGGTGTTATGACCCGACCCAAAACTGAATGCAATCGAATATGATAATGTAATCTTTTCAATTCGATGAATCCTAACTAAAGTAAGGAGAGAGTTTCCATTCACTTCCAACAATGCAAAAAATTGATCACTAAGAGAAAATATAGCAAATTCTCTAATGCACTAATTTCATCAAGAAAAACTAATGCGAATCAATTCCAAAATAGTTTTTATTTTTATTTTTATTTTTGTGTAAATTCAAATCAAGGAAAACTGATCTAAATCTACGATTGATTTTTCAGAATGTAAACTATGCAATTGTAATCTATGAACAATTCACTTGAAAAGTATGCAAATGTAATCTATGCACATTTTTCATTCATAGTCTGAAAATGAGAATTCTAATTATGCAAATGTGATCTATGCAAGAGAATTCTCAAACACAAGACGATTCTAATGTAATCTACGAACCAATCAAGTGCAAGTCGAGAAAATTGGGTGAGAGTTCCAAAGATCAAACAATAAAAACACTCAAAGGCGATTAACACTCATACACAATTTAGAATGCTATGCTGTTGCTTCCTTTGTCGCCAACACGCTATACTTTGACCATCGTTGACCGCGCATGTAGGAGGGTCAGTTCTGTTGTAGGATAGGTATTCGTCCATGCTTGGACATTCTACTTTTCATCCCTACCCTTCGCTTTAGCCTAGCTGTCATGCCACATGTCAAACAATGAACCAATTACAGGATGTTGGAACTTCCTGTAGCCATTTTACCAAAAATTCCTAATTCTTTAACATAAAACTCCTAAATCAATTTTAATGCATTTTAATAACTATAGGACTATTAACTAATCAATTTTCAAGGGATCTAAGAGATATATGATGGAAAGAAGTAGGCAAATGATATGTTTTAGGAGGAAAAAGGAGGTCATGGGATGGTACCAACATAGGCATGAATTGAATTATATCAGTGAAATGATCATCTTCAACGTGAACAACAAAGAGTTGTGCATTAGGAACCTTTCATCCAGAATTGTAGGCTCATCCCCATTCTCAATTCGCAATAGATGATCTAGAGCAACATTTAGGCACCCTAGCTGTTATCACTGAAAAGTCTGTTGTCAAAATTTTTTTAGCATAGCTTAAAGACAGGGTGTTTTCGCAGCGCATAAATCTGTTAGCAGTTTCGCAGCGCCATATGTTTTAGTGATTTCGTAGCGAAAACACTGACCTTGCAATGGCTGCGCTACGAAATTGGGAAATGACAGATATTTAGGGTGGTCTGATGGTCGGCTGGCTACCAAGGATGATGGTTCCCCTTCAGAAAGTAAAAAGGATGGAGTTTCCTATATCAAATATTGGAGATGCAATCAAAGCACGAGATGCCCTCTATTTCTGGCAAAATATGGTCTATGTTGAAGAACTGGAGGAGAACAGATCAAACACTGAGACTATATTTGATAATATGTCTGAGGCTAATCTACAAGTACAAACAGATGAGTCAATGGTGGAAATTTTAAAATGCACCGGAGATGAAATCAGATTCAATCCTGTTGAGCAGGCCACTGCGTGTTCAAGTTCGTTTGGAGACATCGAATTTGACAGTGATAATGATGGTCCAGGCTCTGGAATGTGTGATGCTTCTGAAGTAGAATCAGAGTTGCGTAATGGTAATGGAGCTGTAACTTCTGTAGAAGTTGATGCAAGTGGATTAATGAAGAGGAAGAAGGCATTGACACCTGAAGTGGAAAGATTATAGACACCATATTGAATGGCGTTGCCAATGGCTTGAATTGCGGATTAGAGAACTTTTATGTTGGGCTTCCAAATACGACTACTTACTTGAAGATATTCAAGCAAGAAAGCCATGGAAGGATGAGCAGCAAGCTGTGAAGGCATTTACAGCAAGATCTTCCCCTTTAATAGATAAAGTTCACAGGCACCGGATTTTGCAGCGCAGGCGAAGGAAGAAAGTTGAAAATGTCGTGAATCTTATCAAGCACGTTGGTTCATTATTAATGCACATATTGAAGACATGAAAGTGCTCTTATGGAATGCAGTGATTAAACGCCAAGTGTCAAGTAGTTTTTATAAGGATTTGATCGCCACAAGGCCGCCATTATTAGTGACACCGGGATAGAAATGTGGCACAAGAGCTGGAATTATGTTAACTGGTGTCATTAAAAGATGAGTGCGCATTGAATAAAAACAAAAGAAGGATGGCGCAATTCCTACGAAAGATACTATCAATTCAGGGTTTCTTGATCTGAACACTCCAAATAATCTTTGTTTGGCATTAATTTTTCAAATCATCTTCATAATCAAATGTCGATGACAGAGAGGAAAAATCGCTGTCGTAGAGACAAGGAAGCAAATGGCAGAGCTCGAAATAGACAAGTTTCCTCAGTCAAGGTGGACTGTATTATTTTGATGTTGTCTTCTACAAACGTGGTAACCGTGCCGGTTACATGCTCCAGCTGTTGGCTTAGAAAAGGAGGATTGTCATATAATTTCTGGCGCTTATTTAAAAGCCACGGTTCAAGAAAATAGCTTTGGCAGAAGATGTAAACACTGTTCCGCTTCATCCTTTTTCGACACCCACTTGTCTCCTTTCTATAGAATAGAACAGCTTAGCTTGGCCATTATTTCTTTTTCAGAAGACAATCCAGCTCCAAGTATGGTGGCAGGGGAGGTTGATAGTTACTGCTGTTGTAATGAGACTATATATCTATTTACAGCTACGCAGCAGTTCTTATCATATAAAACCCTGCATTTCTTCGTAGATAGTTTGGCAGCATGGCGCGCAAGCAGGCTTCATGTACACAGAAATTGATATTATACGCCATTAGAGCTGCCGTAAGTTGTCTGGTTCTTGTTATAGGGTTCAAGCATCTCGATCCTAACAAAGAAATCGTTTGGATAGTGTAAGCTCCTCAGCCCTCCAAATGGGAAAACATTACTTGCAAAGGCAATGGCAAGAAGATCAGGGGTTGTTTTCATCAACGTAAGGGTAGCCAATCTAAGGAGCAAATGTTTTGGGAATTCTCAGAAACTTGTGACTGCTGTGTTCATACTTGCGCAGAAGCTTTAATCTGCTATCATATTTCTTGATGAGGTCGATAGTTTTTGAGACAGCGTTTATTGAATTTGCAACAATAGAAGCAGCTGAAGCTGCTATATCTGCAGCTGAAATAAAACATGGTTTGGCAGATTCCGGGATAATAATGAAAGGCAGACCATTGACAGTCTTTAGGGCCATGGACAAAACAACAGCTAATCAGAAGGCAAAAGAAAATACAGAAAAAGGCTATAAAACTTGGAAGTCCGAATTTTCATGTTTCAAAAACGAGGTTAGCTATGTACAATGTGCCAAAGTCCATGACTGAAAAGGAACTAACAACATCCAGGCTCTATTTATCAACATGTACCTTATCCAGAGAGCCAATATTGGCCTTTTCTTTCAGAGGTTCCTCCCACAGAGGCAATTATGTCAGTGTTAGAAGATTTGGGAATACATGGATCCTATGTCAATAGCATTCAGTTTGGAAACAACAATTTCTTTGATAACAGACCTGGTTTTAATTCTTATTTAATGCCCCCGAATGTTTTTTATGTCAGAGGCTTTATGCCTACTGCTGTAAACAACTCTGTTCTGGTGGATGCTGCCATTCATTAGGATAATATGAGACCAGCTATGGCGCAATGGATGGATCCAAGAAATATAGGGGACCCTTAGCATTTGAGCTCGTGTTCTGTTGTTAAGAACATTGGCTGGTCAACTTTTCAAGATGATGCCAGAAAACCAATTTTGCTTATACATCCAAGAGAGATGGACAATGACATCCATGTGCATGAAGCAGAATTTTCTATGATGGGTAGCATGTGAAATGTTTTAAGCAGTACCATCATCATGACAGAGCAAATCAAGCAAAAAACTTCACTAGCTGCCCTTGCACTAACTGTAAATGTGTTAAACACTGTGCAGAAAGGTTGAGGCTATTAACCATACTCATTTACAGGTTGTTCTCATAACCTTGTCCAAAGCATCAATTAGGCATGGTGAATTTTTAAAGGCAGGGAAGAAGACTGTGTTTTTGAAATTACACAGCAGTTTCGTAGCGCGCTACGAAACTGCTGTAGGTGATGTTTTTAAGCGCAGAGCAGCTATTGTGATACTGTGAGCGGGAGTTGAAACACCTGTTTATCAATACCACCTACAGCACATCAGAAACATGGCAGCATTCCATACCTGGGGTTATTAAAAGATTTGGGAACATACTGCTACACTTTCGGAGAATGTTGGGAGACAGAGACCGTTAAAATAGAGCATATCTTTTGGTCAATTAATGAGCCATCAGCGCTTTCAAGCATCCAAAGTCAGCATTCCTTGCATCTGTAGCTCAGCCATCTCAGCCTAACTGAAGGAGGACAGCTGTCAAGGATCCAAGAAGAATCAAGCATACGAGGAGAATGAAATTAGTGTGTTAGTTTGATTAGGATTTTGTGTAATTACAGCTCAGCATGTTTGTAATTAATGAATTAGTTTAATAGCATGTAGGAGTAGTTAATAGGGCCTTCGAGCCCATTCTAGAGAAGGAGGAATAGATTCCTATAAAAGGATCATATTAGGATGTAATAGGGGTTGGACATTTTATACAAAAACAGAGTTATTTGGGCCAATGTAAAGACTTGTTACAGTAATAGTAAAACAGTGGTTGTTTCTTCTCAAGATTCTCAATGGATTATTTTGTTCAAATATGATGGTGGTGTTTTCTCTTATATGTTCTTTTACAGCCTTGTATAACATAATCACTCAGAATTCATTTCTAATGCTCTGACTTCCTGTATGTTTGGCAAGCTGTGGTTTGTGTGAGATATGTTTGAACATCTAATGCAAAGAGCCTTGACTTCCATGAAATGACTGTGCTTTTGTTTATTAAATGTGTAAGACTCCATAGCCCAATGAAGACCAATTTGATATGTGTTCAACCAGCTTTGTTTTCATGAATTTGTAAAGAGTTAGCCATCTGTTGTTGTGATTGATTTTTATCAAAAGTCTGTGAGAGAGCCCTCTCTGATCAAGGAGGCTAATCCTTGGTCTAAAGTCTGGTTGAAAGAGTTACATGAAATCTTGCTTGGCTGCAGCCCTTAGTACTGATTTTGTGATAACACTAGCTTCAAAAAAGTATTCCATGAAAATCAACGACCACCTACATATCTGCCCCCACTCTAACACAGGCTTATTGACTAAGTATTTCAAAGAACAATGATCTGTATCCATATTGAAGTGTGCACCCAAAAGATAGTGCCTCAATTTTTACAGCACGTACATCATTGCCAAACCTTTGTGCTATGTGGTTGAACACTTCTTTTCTGCCTCTGACAAATTTCTATTGTCAAATGTTATTGGATGGGTAATATCTCCTTCACGTGGTTGGGTCAGCATAGCTCCTGGCACAAAGCAAGAAGCATCAACATGAACATGGAACTCCTTCTTCCAATCCAAGAGCACTAAAATGGGCATGGTGACCATTTTCTCTTCCAAAATATCCAAACTCTTCTGACAGTCCTCGTACCAACAAAATGTCACATCCTTTTTTAGCAATTTGTCCGTAGGCAAAGTGATTCGCACACATGCTTTGATGAACTTCCTATAATATTCTATATGACCCAGCATTGCACGCAGTTGCTTAACATTCTTTGAGGCTTCCAAATTGATGATTACTACAATTTTGGTAGCGTCCACCATCAATCCCTTCTTGCAAACAACATGGCTCAAGAGTATCCCACAGAAAATGAATTTCTTAAAATTAAGGGCTATTTAATGCTTTTGACAAGTATCCAACATGAGGTGCAGACTAGCAACATGTATTTTTACTAACTCGAACACTATCCATTCATCGAAGTAAACCTCCAAAAATTTATGGATAAATTGCTTAAAAGTCACAATTACTACCCTACAGAAAATTGCAAGGGCATTCTTAAGCCCGAAAGGAATCACTGTATATTGAAAACAATCCCATCCAGTTACTAAAGTGGTCTTACTATGGTCTTTTGTCGTGATCTTGATCTAATGGTACCCTAAGAATCCATCCATGAATGAATAGGCTTCCTGTCCTCCAACATTCTCTAGTAACTCATCCGTGAATGGTGTAGGGATTGGATCATGGTAACACACATCATTCAACTTCCTTAAGTCTATGCATATCCAACTTTCACCCTTTTTTTCTTTTCTTGAACCACAATGGGACTAACCCAGTCTGATTCCTCGATGGGTGTTGGTACACTAATATGACTTTATAGATCAATCTTAATCCTACATTAATATGTCAACTTGGGAGTCGTTTGTCTATTTCAAGGTTGCAAGCATTGTCTATGCAATAACAAGCAAAGATTTGAATGCAGGTAATTAATCCTAACTAGTCGTTGTAGAAATATACAATTACTTAATGACTCATTAAACCTTAACAATGCAGAACAAGAATTATTTTATAACTCGAAATTCGAAAGATAAATCATTTGCAAACTACTTTCAAGCAAAGATCTTAATCCAATGTCCTAATGCAAAAGATGAAATCAACCTGAATAATCAAATCCATGTGCATTAAAGGATACTATTGTAACTACAGAAAGGATATACTAAGAGAGAACAACAATCATATACAAACTTACTTTTTGTAAATTATAAAGACGATATTAACCGAGCTATATGATTTAGTCTAACTCAACCTATAGAAGGAACAACAATGTAATTATTGACAGTAAACATAAATAACATAATACAAAGTAGTAGTGGATCTTCAAATGACCAGGCCCAAAGGCTCTGGAAGAAAAATGGTATTCAAACTGAATACACAGATTTAATGGAAAGCTTTGATTGTTTCATTAACTGTCAAAAGAATTACGGAATCACTTCAACTCTTTAAAGTTCAATCTACATTCACAGTCTTGCTGGAATTTTACAAATTGCAGAAGTTAGAAAGTTACTTTATTTTTTATTTACTAGATTTATATATTCTATGAAAGGCTAGCAAAATTAATGCTTATCCTGAGGATCAGAAAATCCTCAGGATTTCTCGACTGAACAATCGAATTATCATCATCGATCCTGTATAGCGTGGTCTACATAGTTGTAATCAATGACATCTTCCTTTCTTGGCACTATCGTCTTATCATAAAGGATCAAAAGTCTTTAAAACCAGTCAACATGTGCATAAACAAGTGAAAACTCATGCTTTTGATACTAAAAACATGTAATTTGTCCAACACTACTTTCTATTTTCTTTTCGCGGTCTTTCTTCAGGAATGTGCTCAAGACGAGAGTAAATTCATAAAAAAAAATGATATGATTAATTAAGAAAATGGGGAGGAAAAACATACCTTTTTCACGACCCAACATACTCCGGAGCTTACCATTTTGCATGTTCTCATGAAATAAGATAATTGCGATGGAATTGAGTCAGAGAATAGGCATGATATGTTTCTTCCTTGTAGACTAGAAAACCAATTTTTTTTAACTACCGCAAAGGCTCAACCTTCCTGATACTTTGGTAATTCATAATTACAATGATACCCATAAGGAGGATACCAAATGATAGGGATTTTGTAACGACATCCAATCCAAGTAGGACCCTCACTTCGAACAATGTTTCCATAACAGGCAAGTCTAGTTGCAACTACCGTAAATTTTTGGTAGCCAAAGGGTTCTCATTTTCTGACACTATTAGGGGAGGCTTCCCATATTTGCGTTGCAGCTAAAAGAGTGATTTATCTAATGTCTTAAAAGTATTCCAAACCTGACTTGATAGTGTCCATGTGGATGGGGTCCAAGGTGGACACAACTCCTTACCTTTCCATAAATATTTTATGTTGTACCCAAATATGTAGGGCAGTGTAGATTCACCTCTTACCCAAAGATCCAGTCCACTTTATGTCCTCTGGAAGGTATCATGAGCTTTAGCCCATTTGAGATGGTTTTTAGCGAAGGAAAGGAAAGCTTGGAACTAGACATCCCCGAGGAAGGGGCTAGGATTTGCATCCCTGTCATCTTCCAAGAAAAGGTTGTGCAAATATAATTAACATAAAAAAACGTTTTACTTCCTTAATCTGCTTCTGAAAGAATTTAATAAAATCCAGAGTAGAACAAAACTCAAAAGGCTAACCAACTCTGATAGCCTTAACTTTTAACAACAAATATCATTCAAGAAGAAAATGTGCATAGTTTGTAGTAGGTGACCTATAGGCTAGTGCATCTAAATAAACATAACAAATCGTTTTGATTTGATCCAAAGCTTTCTGATACTATCCTTGTAGTTCCTCCACTTTCTTTTGTTTTTCTCTAACGTTGGCATAGCTTTCATCCTCTATTGTGGTCGAGTCATTAAATTTCTTCAATAACTCCTGGTATTTCTTCAAAGGAACAACTTCTTGTTGATGTTGCAGTAGTACTTGTTGTAACTCTGCTAGTTTTGTCTTCAATTTTCTAATAATAGCCTCTACTACCAAGGGGGTATAAGGAGGTATGTCCTCAATCTGAGTAGTCTTCTTACTAGTTGCTAATGACTATGTTTCAATGGCTACTTCTATTGTTGACACAGGAACATCGAGGTCTATTTGAATAGTTGTTTCCACTATTGACATAGGAACACAAAGGTGTATTTGAACGACTGCTTCCACTGTTGACATGGGGACACAAATATTTGTCTATAGATCTGTTTGAGTGCCTATCTCTATCAGTTCCACAGAAGAACATAAATTTGTTTGAGTTTCTATGGAACTAGTACAGTCATCCTTTGTTTGAGTACTTGCCCGATAGTTATTAATGTTTTCTATTTTAATCCCAATGGAATTAAGAGAATTCCCACTCTGGGTTCCTATTAATTTTGACTCCATTTCTTTCCTATGAATTTTCTTAGAGTCTCTTCACCATTTTCTAAGCTGCTTAATTTTTCTTTTCAGCTACTTATTTTCTTTATCCATCAATTCCAAACTATGATCATCTCGCCTCCTTAGTATTACAGTCGATTTATTTACTGGGGAAGAAGGGCAGCAATAGCATTGTAGAAAATAGGAGAAATTTCAAAATCGTCAGGATCACGTTCAAGTAAGACTATATATTTTGAATTGGCTTCTGACTCATCAGCACTGTCAGGGTTTGGTTCAAGTAAGACCATATATCTAGAATTATCTTATGTCTCCTCATCATTATCATGTCTTTGTTCAAGTGGGGTTATACCCCCTGAATTAACTCACGGCTCCTTTACATTATCTGGGTTTTGATCAATTGATGTTATATCCCTTGAATTAGCCTTAGGTTCCTGGGTTTCAACTGCAGAACAATTATGCCCTTCCAATTATTCATATATCTGTCATTCTCGGAAGAGGGTAATGTCTTCATGTAGTGAGAACTATGAGGAGAAATGAAAGGGATAGGAGTAGGGAATTGTTATTGTAAATTCCCAAATTGGCCCAACTCCTTAAATAGAGTTCCTAATTTTTCTAAGACTTGAGCCACCTCTTCTTCACAATATTGGGGAAAAGAAACTCATTGGTTATCAAGGGATCAATGGGATGGCCCCACCTCATCTATGGCTAAACTAATGATTCTCATCTAGGAAGTCTACTCAGCCCATCTTCTTTTAACATGAATAGATGTCAAGAGATGGGCTTTCCTTTTTCATCCCCTTTTTTGGGCTTGTACCTCCATGGTCTAATGTTCTTCCTGAGACTAGGTGTTTTTAGGAATTCCTTCCAGGAGTAGTGCATTAGAGCTTATAAAAGTTGTCCTAGATTAACTATTATTGGTTTAATTCCTTGATGAACACTAATTTAATTAGACCATGATGACTCATTGTGGCCTGTGATTTTCTGGATTTCTTTACTCTACTAGCAACTTCATGTAATAACATATTTTGAAAAAATGGAAAATTAATTACTATCTTCTGCCTTAATGCTGCTAACAATTTAAGGTGTCGAGGTCTTACCACATCATGCAGACCATTGCATGTGATATATTTCTGAATGACTTTTTCCAATTCATGCCATGGGTCACTCAGGTATGTAGGACAAATACATTTTCCTTTCTACACTAACTCCTCGCCCAGATTGTTCAAAAATTCTACAAATTCATGAAATATCATGTGCTTTTCAACCCAATTTATGGCTTCTGTTGGGAGGTCTGTGACCTCTGCCAGAATGGCTTCAGTTACTGCTATGGCCCTGCCTTTGAAAATTGTGCTCTCATTTTGTAGATTCTATAATAATTCTAGAGCAATAGCATCATTAAACCCTTGTAGCCGAGTAAGATATTGTTCCCATCCTCCACGTTCTAAGATATCTAAAGCTTTCATGGTGATTTGTAACAATGAAGGCTCACTGTGAACAAAGGTGCCACCCATGTCTACTATTTCCTAAGGACAAAGTGCAAACTTGCATGCACTCTTCGATCCCACAAATCTCATAATGAAACAACATAAAATACATGCAGGAGTATAAAGAATAGAAACTAAGTACATATTCTCAGTAATAATATCCTATCATATCGACAGGTATGGTGGTTGTTTGTTAATCATGCGCCTTCACGTCATAATAATGTATGACCACCCCCTTTAATGAAAAAAAACACGAACACGACCTATCAAGCATGTGGAAGGGAAAAAGAGCATGTGACATCATTATTACAACAAAAAGTAGTGAAAACAGTCATACATATAGGACTGACTGCAATAAATGCACAACCATGTGATTTGTCAAAGAAGATTGCTAGAATTAAAGTGTACAAAATATATATCATGGAAAGAGATTTTCTTTTTCGAGTATGTGCAATGAAATATAATGAGTCGTTATTTTAAATTTATGGCTACTAAAGTCAAATGATTGGATAATGCTGATGTGGTTCACATAATATACATATTCCACCCATACTAGTTATTAAATATGTAATAAAAAATCAAAGGTGTTTTATTCCTTTTTAATTAATAAAGAAGAACTAAGGACATAGTAAAAGTTTGGCATCAAAGTATACTTCAATACCATAGTCAAAGCCACTAATACCAACAGGCATCCATAGCCTCGATAGGGTTTCCTTTAAACCCACAAATTAGCTAGTATCACTTACTTAAAAAAAATGATTTTGCTTCAAAAAGGACATTGTCTTGGTGTGATGACCATATGGTAACAATGCCACTAACCGAATCATAACAAAGTGAACAGGCTGATTCATGATGAGAACTCCTATCCCTGGACATTTTAGTATCTCAAGGCCATTACCCTGGTATGGTAGCCATAATGGGAATGTAACTTATGTTATTTTCCTATGATCGTGGTAGGCTAGCTCGTGACAAGATCCCCTATCCCCTTTTGGAGAAAGATTAGCTTATTACATTTCCAAATTTATTTATGTTTTTGTTTCTTCTTTCTTTGTTTTATATTTTTTAGAAGTTAGGGGAGGCTCATCAACTCCTTAAGAGTCAGTGATGGTGTAAGAGTTAAAAAAAAATGCTAAGGATAAATATGCCTTAGATTCTCCATCATATTTATTGAAGAAATCACCATTTGAATGTGTATTAAAAGAAAAACTAGTATGGTGGGGATAAATCATGAACAATTTATAATGTATCCGAAAAATAGACATAAGCAGGAATATTCATAGATAGAGCATGTCAGATTTTTTTTTTTTTTTAAATATTCACCAAAAAGGCTAAGAATCATGATGATCTAGAGATTACCACTTTTAAAGATTTAGATTGAACTCATAACCAAAAGGAATAACTAGCATGGAATGATAGTAATGAGAAAAAAAATCATTCATGGCAATGGATCAACAATTTGTTCTTTTTCGTTAAAGGGGACACCAAATGTTTTGTTCCCAAAGGGGACAACAGCTGCTCTTTGGAAAATGGAACAACAATTGTTTCTTCGAGAAGGGAACAACAACTATTTCTTTGAAAAGGGAACAACAATTGTTTCTTGAGAAGGGAACAATAACTATTTCTTTGGAAAGAGAACAACAATTGTTTCTTCAAAAACGGAACAAAAATTGTTTCTTCAAAAAGGGAACAATATTTGTGATGAAGGAACAACAATTTTTCTTTAAGGGGAAAAATTATCGATTATAAACAATCTTTGTATCAAAATTTCAGCATACTAAATAAGAAGAAGAATAAAATTTCTCAACCATTTTCAAAAGAAAATATGCACATTATTTACAATATGAAAAGAAAACAATTTTTTATGCAAATGAAACTGTCAGGTTACCATCCCCAACAACTATGATTTGGAGGATAGGATCATTACTTACTTGCTGATAGAAAGATTCATTTGTGAATCGCTGGTAATAAAGTCGCAACCGATGTTTGTTCACTAGAGAGGGAGCACTAGACCCGTCAATGGTGATTAAAGTTATGGTGCCATTGTTATGCACTTCTTGAATCTCATAAGGGTCGAGCCACCTTGTCTATAGTTTCCCTGAGAATTCCTAAATTCTGGAGTCATAGAGGAGTGCCAAATCACCTTTCTAAAATGATTTCTTTTTAATAAGCCTATCATGCCACTTTTCCCTCTTCTGTTGAATAATTTTTGTACACTGCAGGGCAAGTAAGCGTGCTTCATCTAGCTCATTCAATTGCTAAAGTCTTTTTGTTTGGGCTTCTGTAAGATCCAAGCCAACCTCTTGGGTTGTACTAAGAGTCTTTATCTCAAACTCTATTGGGAAGATTGGTTATTTACCAAAAAATAATGGTAAAGGGAGTATCCAGCATTATTGCACCATGTTGTGTGATAGGCCCACAGGGCTTCTAGAAGTTTAGTTGCCCAATTTCATCGATTTGTGGAGACCGTCTTAGTCAGGATTGATTCTAGGACTTTTTTGGTGCTCTCTACCTATCCATTTTCCTGTGGGTGATACAAAGAGGTAAATCAATGTTTGACATGATGATTTCATAGGGTGGTCTAAATTTTATGGCCTATAAACTGCAATCCTCTGTCGGTTATTACCTCCCTTGGTAAGCCATATCATATGAATAGTTCAGAAAGGAAATTAATCATTGTTTCTTTTGTGGCCTATGGTGAGGCTATTGTTTCTACCCATTTAGTTAGATAGTATGTGTTAACCAATATATAGACCTTTTGATTTGATGGTGGGTTAAAGGACCCAAAAAAGTCAAGCCCCCCTCTTTCAAAGGGTTCCACCACCAACTGCAGCTGTTGTTATCACAAAACCTAACCCTGGAAGGCTATTAATCAGGTAGACATTGAATAACTCTTTCAAACCAACTTTTGGTTGAGGCTTAGCCTCCTCAACCTGAGAGGGCTCTCTCACTAGATTAAAGATTTTGATAATGGATTAGATGACTAGCTATATGAAACAAATGATGGAGTGTAAATGGTTGAAACACGGTCAATAAACATCCATTGGGCTTATGGAGTCAGAAAATTCTTAATATGATAACAATATCAGCTGAACATGGAAGTCAGGGCATCAAAAGTTCAATATCTTAGTTAACACAAGAAACATGTAGGAAACACAGTCTACAAATGCATGAAGGAAGTTAGAGCATTGCCAATGAGTTCTAAGTATCATACATTCATACTACTGCAAATAAGGAAATAAGGAAAAGCATAGAACAAACCACCATTGAACTCTTTCTGAATCCATAGAAGTAAAGCCAAAGTCTGTATTCATAAAAACATAATCTTCTACAATGACACAATATGAGTGTTTTCTCTGAAAATTTCCAACCCTTGGTGTATTACAACTCTTGTCATATATAGAGTTTCCTTAAAAGCTTGAATTCCTTCCTCCAGCAAGAGGGGAATTCGAATTTCTCTAGACCTGACACCTATTGAACTTTAAACAAACTTTTAATTACAACTGACTGTAAACTAACAGTCTTAGAGACCTAATTTGATTAGGAGTGTAACTCCTTATCTATGTTGGCAACAACCTTAGCTATGAAAATAAACACGTTCTTTGACATCTGTCCCTCTTCATTTTTGGCTTGATTGATGACTTTAAACTTCATGCTAGCCTTTGATTGCTTCCTTTAACTGTCCCTGGATAATAGGAGAATTGCACCTGTTTTTTCTACTTTGGTCTCCAAAGTTGTTCCTTGAATTCTGCTAACCATATTATCCTTTTAATAACATGTGATGCCCTGAATTAGACCAAAGGTCCTTCTCATATACTCGTGCTAAGACAAAACCCCTTAGATGCTGGTTTAAGCATGATAACTATCTGAGCTACGAAATGACTGTTGTTTTCGTAGCGCAGAGTTTGGAGTTATTAGATGCTTCTCATTCTTTGAATTTTCCTTTGCCTAGTATTCCAAACTTTTGAGGTGGGTCTTTTGTATCTTCTGCAGTAGCATTCTTTCATAATGGTTCCCCCCTTTCATTTCAAAATTGATTCAAAAAAAACAAAACTAGTGGCTTGAGTAGTTTCGTAGCGCACTACGAAACTGCTGTGTGATTTAAGAACACAATTTTTGTCATTTTTTGGGATTTTTCGATGGCTTATCCACATGCTATGAGACAAATAATCTGACATTATCTATCCAAAATAACCTTCAATCTTCAAAAACTAAACTTGACATCAAAATTGTCCCAAAATTGCTTTACTCACTGTCTGCTTCATTTATGTTGAGGTTGTTCTTCTGGTTCATTCAGTTGAATCTTCAAATCTTCAATCTGTCTTTTCATCATTCGGATTCCAGTTCTCAATTTTTGATTGACCCTTCTGATATATCTTGCCTCTTTTATTGTAGGGACCATCCAAGTGAAATATTGAGCATGACAGCTAACTACTTTAGGTATTGAAACTGTTTTATCTTCCCACAGAGCCTCCATTCTGTTGAAATTGGCTTCCTTAATTGCATGTTTCCTTTCTTTTTTCTAATTTTGGCAATCTCAAGATTGGCAAGTTTCAATTTCTTTTTTACCTCTTCAAAACCACATTCCTCCTGCTGAGTGATATCTGCCTTACCTTTGTCATGTTTGTGTAGTTGTTATGATGTTTCTGATGGAACCACAGGTTCTTCATGTAATTCTGCTACCTCCTCTGTCTCACTTGCTTCTGGCTATGCCTCTTGTATCCTTCTTGAATGCCTTGTCATAGGTCTTGTTGGCTTGAACACAAACTCTGATACCTCATCATCAAATTGAAACTTTTTGGAAGGTTTAACTCTTTTGGTGTTGTTCTTGCTGGTTTCAAGTAGCTCTTCTTGGACAAGAGGAGTCTCTTCTATGTCGATGGCCTGGAGGATATCATTCAAACTTCCCTTTGAAGTTGGGCTTTCATCAACAATCACTGTCTTCCCTTTTTCCTTAGCTAATTGACTTCTTGTTACTTTTCTTTAGACAGTTTTATCAACAGGCTACTCTTGTACCACCTCATTGATCTGAACCTTTTTCCTATGTGACTGTTGAGGGGTGTCTTGGACTTCTGGTGGTGTTATAGGCTCCTTCACCTGCTTTATGGCTTTCAATTTCACAAATATTCTTGATCTTATTTCCTCCTGATGATTTACTATTGGTGCAGAAATCTCCTTAGCCTTAGGGCTAAGTCCTATTTCAGTTTTAAAGCCTGTCATAAACAAGAAAGTAGACCATTCTCTTCCAATCTTCTGAAGCTCACGTAAAACAATCAACTTGATCAGCCCATGATGGAATAAGAAGGTTTCACAAGCTTCTTTCTTCAATTGAACCTTATCAGACATTTTGCCTAAGCTACGAAACAGATAAAAAGGTAAATCAAGAGATATCTTTCTAGTGAAACGTAAGAGGAGCTTAAAATGGTAAGAGTACACCATATGATATCTTCCCTCATAGGTAAAATATATTTGGATGCATGTAAGTAGGTTGGCATATGAATCCTTTACATAGCTTCTAGGCACTGATTTGGTTAAGTCCGAGCCTATGAATTCTGGCTTCAAAAATTTTTGGCAGGGTGCCATTTCAAATTTAAAGTTCTTAAACCATCTTTCCTAGCCTCTTGGTATTTCAGTGACTGCAGATATGACCTCAAGAGAATTTGGAATTTCTAGCACTCCAACTCTTGAATTCAAACCAGTGAAATTGAAAGCAAAATATTTGGTTACTTAAACATGACCACCTTGAAGTTTTTCGCAGAATCTCCAATAGCCCACCTGTTTGAATGCATGTTCAACCTCTCTGCTTCTCATGAGCACATCTAAACCTTCAGGCTCAACTTTAAGACACCAACCTGATCTGTGATTTTTCATTTCTTCAGACATGTCTATGAAATCCCTATAAGGAAACTTGAAGATAAACCTGCACTGTATGGGTTTGAACACTGCCTCACTCGAATTTGAAACTGCGAACTACCTCGCTTGAGCTCTCAAAAAGTTCTGATGAGCACCATCCTTAAGTTTTCCAATTGTCTTCTTATGCATGAAAGGAACATGAGAAAAACTAAGACTAACTCACCTCACCTTACTTTTTTTGAAATTTGAAAGAATGTGTACAAGACATCTAGCGAATCTAATGTTGAGAATGAATGGCTGCATGTGATAGGTATGGTTCAAGGACTGACAGATGGTAATGAAACATTAATGGATTTTGATGGAAAAGACAGCTAGACAGGATTTGGCATGAATCCCTGATTTCATAGTGAAGCCAATGCAAATTCTAGGTTTTGCGCTACAAAATATCCTGGTTATGAATTCCTGTTTTCATAGTGCACATAGTGTATTTTTATGATTTTGCGCTACAAAAACTCCTAGTTGATTTCATAGCGCATACCAACTTTAAAACAGTCTTAACACATGACACCTATGAACCAATGTGGGACTAATGATAGTTAAAATGAGATTGTTGACCTTATTTAACAATGGGAACAAGACCCTATCCTATGTTTTAGACTCCATAAACAAAACAATAGAAATGACTTGACCAAGACTGACTTACAACTTTAAAACCATACAAGTTGTCCAAATTTTTTTAAGTGATAACAACTGCAATGGAATTTCATTAGCCTAGCTAAGACAACCCATCCTCTGGTAGTTGTCACAAGCTTGAATATATTCCTTGTCATCTTTGAATATGGTGGGCTTGTAATAGCCCATTCGAAGGATTTTATGTTTATTTCTATGATCCGTGAAATGGATTCAACAGGGCTCATAGTGACAATATTTTAGGATGTCATATAACTCATCTTCTCGAATACAACTTCAAATCTGTAAATCAGATCTAGTGTCAAAAGGATACCCACCAATCCATGAAAATTGGGCACTACGTTGGACATTCAACTTCCTTTCCTTGGGCGATAGATGTGCTAGTGACTTCCTGACTAACAGATAATTTGCTACATCCGCATACCAAGGTGCTTTAATTGTTGCAATGAATAGGTGCTTGTTTGGAAACCGATCATCTACCGATAATGGATCATTCATCTTAGGTACATGAGATAGGAAGTCTGGAACATGATTTTATTTTCTTGGCCGTTCCTTTATAGTGATATCGAACTCTTGTGGTAATAACAACCATCGGTTACTTGCCCATTAGTGATTGGTTTGTTGGCCAAGTACCTCATGGCAGAGTGGTTAGTATATAGAAATACTGGATAGCATGTTATATAATGTATGAACTTCTTGATTGCATGTATAACAACCAAAAATTATTTTTCTTTTACTATGTAATTTAACTCAATAGGGTTAAGGTTTCTTCTTAATATAATATATTGTGTAGGGCTTGCTATCCTCTTCTTGTCTAAGTACAACGCTTATAGCTATGTTTGATGCATCTGTAGAGATATGGAAAAGTAACTCCAAATTCGGTCCTCATAATACTGGTGCGGTTGAAATCAGCTTCTTTAGATCTACAAAGGAAACATCACATTTTTTGGACCAATTAAATTCAACATTACTAGTTAAGACACACAAAGGTGCAGCAATTTTTTAAAATTTCTCAATAAATTTGCAGTAGTACCCTGTATATCCAATGAGACTACATACCTCGGTCTATGTGCAAGGTGTGGGTAGTGCAAGAATTACCTCTATTTTTGTGGGATCTACCTATATCCCAGCCGCAGAGATGTAGCATCCCAAAACCACACCTTTGGTCATCATCATGTGACATTTTACATTTCCTAAGCATAACCTAGTGGTAATGCATCATTCAAGTACCTTTCCTAGATTTCAGAAGCCCCGCTCAAAATCACTTCCATAGGGGGTGAAATCGTCCATATAAATTTCAAGTCCTTCATTGATCAGATCAAAAAAAATGCTCAATATTTCTCTCTGAAATGTGGCTGGGGCATTGCATAAAAGAAAGGGTAAAACTTTGTATGAAAATGTACCCCAAGGGTAGGTAAACATTGTTTTATCCTGGTCTTCAGGGGTGATCTGGATCGGATTATAGCTGTTGAAGCCATCGAGGAAGGAAAAAAATTGTTTCCATGCTAAGGTGTTGAGAACTTGATGAATAAAATGAAGAGGGAAATGGTCCTCTTGGGTGGCTTTGTTCAGCTCTCTGTAGTCCATGCAGATTTGCCATTTCGCATTTTTCTTTGGAACAACTACTGATTGGGAGACCCACTGACTATCGAAGATAGGATAAATAAAATTTACATCCAACAATTTTTGTAGTTCCTCTTTCTCAATTTCTCTAAGGTGAGGATTCAACGTTCTTTGGGGCTACTAAATGGTACGATCATCCTTCTGAATGTAGATATGATGGGTACGTAGCTGATATATACCTTTCATGTCTGATTATTCCTAGGCAAAATATTTTTTATATTTCCGAAGTACCCGAATAAGCCTTTTCTATTGATGATTGTCCAAGTAACCATTAATGTTAAGCATTTTACCTAGTTCAATCTCAATTGGCTTGTTGGTATAAACAACAGTCGTGGGCATATGTTGATCATCTGGATCCCTCTAGGGATCTCCATGTGCTTCATTATCAAGGATGGATTTTAATGCTTGGCATGTCTGATTATTCATGGAAACTAGTATATTAAAGAAGTTTTTAATCACATCGTCTTCTGTCGATTCTTAAATTCAAGACCTTATTCCAGTGTGAGATGAGAGCATATCGTTTCTTCCATGTATCTAGGTGGGTGTAGCTTCATATTTATAATAGGTAGACTTGTTTTATCTCGCGAATAGAAAACAATATTCTTCACAACATATCCTTGTGTAATAGTCATGTTGCCCACATGACATCCTATCTAAGCATCTGATTTTTCTAACCAAGGTCGACCCAATATGAAAGGATATCCATCTGGCCTACTTCTTGGGTTGAAGACTAGAAATTCCATGGGATATTCCTAGGAAATGACAAAAATAGGCACATCTTGTAAGGTTCCTTCAGGTCTAACTACTGATTTGTCAGCAATTTCTAATAGGGTTGAGGTGGGTTCCAAAGCTTTAAATCCCAGAACCCTGCAGGTTTCAGTAGTCAAAATATTAATGGTTTCTCCAAGGTCTACTAGTTTGTTTGGAAAGGCACAACCTTGTATCTGAACTGTTACTACAGGATTTCTTGGGTCTTCATATTTAATCAGTGCTTGTTTACCCATAAGAAAGTCAGATAAAGTTCCTACCACATGCGTTTTTGGTGGATTTTTCAATTTCCTCCTAGGCTTCTTCCCACATAATTCCTTAATTACTTTTGCATATATAGGATGTCTTTTATGGCCTGGACGAGTGGAATCTTTATACATAAAATCTTGAATTCCCCTAAGATATCAAAATCAAGATAGACAATAGGTTTAGCTATTTCTAGTCTCTCAGGGAATGGGGGAGAAGAAATTATAATTTTATCAGAATTCTACTGCTTGACTGTCTTCTCCCTATTTTATTTCTGTGGAAATCACAGTCGAAGGATTTATTGTGGGTTGTTTTTCATTTTTTAGTTTCTTTGTTTTCTTTTGTGGAAATAATGTGCCCTAACCTTAGCTGAAGCTCATTGCATTCTACTAGTTTTGTGTCATTATCTGAATTCTCAAGGATCTGTACATATTGAACTAGTCTATTATTAGGATTCAGATTTGGTTGATATGGCAGTTGAGGGTGTACTGAAGGCTGAGGTTTATGAAATGGACTAGGAAATGTGGGTTGAGGTTGAGAACTCATTCCCATAGGTAAATTGTTCATCCCCATAGGGCACTTCCAGTTTTGAGGCCAATTCAGATTTTGTGAAGTGGAAGCATCCCACTATGAAGGGTAAGGATTACTAGCTAAATTTTGCCAGAAGGGGGAAGAGCAATGTGAATTTGGTCAACCAGCTCCTAGGAAGGGTTGGCTCGGTGTGGGTGACATGGAATGCTATTGGGATTTCGAGACAGAAAAAGGTGGTTGAACTTGCCATGTTGTTCCAATATTTTTCTGTTGATTATATTACATAGGAAAGAACAAAGAAGGGCCTTGTGGCATACCTAATGGTCCTGCTTGCCATTGTCAACACTGATCCATTACGTATGCCGGCTCTATTCCTTCTTCATCTTCTTTGAACACTACTTTCAATCCAGGAAGTGATGGATAGTGATCTGTTGCATGGTCCTTGGTGCATATAGAGCACGTCTTAATCATGTCCAAAGGACATTCTCTTTGATTGTGTTTCTTTTGGCAACATGGGTAGAATATGGCTAGCATTTGTTCTACTATAGCTTGTCCTTTTCTGGCATGTAAGATGTCTAACTATGTAGTTAGTGTGCCCAATATATTTATCTTTAAATCTTCCAAGAAGTTTTTGATCTTCTTTCTCGTCACACCTCCACTGGGAGGTCTGCTTCCTCTAGTCATGGAGTCTTGACTTCCTAGCCTGATGTATGTACGTCCGCATGAACACTTCATGCATAATCAAACAATTTTGTCATAGTCTTCTTGATAAATGTCACCTTTCCCCATCATATTCAAAATTTCTACCAATTCTTTTCTCATTCCCTTCATTAAAATGGCTTTCAAGACTACTTTTGGTAATATGGAGTGGGGGGGTCTCAGCAACTATACTGAAACCATTCGATGTATTCTTCTAAAATTTCATTATACTTCACAAAATTTTTGAAGATTTAATTTTTAGATCTCTAGTCCTATAGTAGTCCTAGTATTTGGCGATAAAAACATTTTTCATGTCATCCGAGGAGTTAATGGTACTTCCACTCAAACATAAACCATCGCAAAGTTGCTCCCTTTAAGGTGGAGGGGAACAACTTCAATTTTTGATGATTAGTGGTGTAACCATATCCTCTACATAGGACACCAAACTTAAATAGAAATGTGTCCAAATCCTTTGAGGTCATCCCGTTAAAGGTTGGGATATTTTGTAAAGGAATAGATTTCATCGAGGAATTGGCTACTAGGTTGACGATATGGTATTCCAACGTCGATGTCTAACCTTGAGGTGGTTGATTAACCATTTGGTTGAAGATGTGCCAATAATATTTAGGGGTTTATTGGTTAGGGGGTGCTATCTAGGTAGATGGAGTATTCAAAATTCAAAGGCGCTTTACTAGACCACTTAGATCTGGGATATTATGTACTTCGTTTTGAGCGAGGATCATAGGAGATCCCAATTCAGATGGTTTTGGATCTTCCTTAACATCTCCACTGGTTTCTACCTCTCATTTGTTCAAATTACACGAGTTTCCCTCTTGTGAAGGACTAGAGTATAGATTATTTGTATTTTGGAAACTTTGCTCAGATCCTTCAGTTTTGCTATGGATCTCAGTGTAAGCTGCAGTTAGTGATTTTGCTGCTTGAGGGATCAAAATAGAGCCCTTTCCAGATACTGTCTGGGGCCCTACTGACACCTGTGATTCAACTCTCTAAATGATTTCGTCTATAAATTTTGGTCTCCCAAGGGTCATCAATCGCTAGGCTTTAGTGGTTTCTAGTATTGATTTATGACCTATTGGTATCTTTCTTGTCCCAGTCATTCATACATACATAGCCCTTGCATATCTACTCATAGCAGGCACTAAGAACAAGATTTTTTCTTCTTGTGTGTATAGGTTCTTACCTCCCATTTTCATTACCCAATTCTCTTCAAAGATACAAATTAATTGTTGAGTAGCGAAAGCCCCACGGAACAAGTATGGGGTGCGAATCCCGAAATTTTGGGTAATATTAGCGAAAAATACTTCACGGAAAGCACGAAGTGTGAGCTATAGGAGGCTGATTCAAAGGGTAGTCAACCCGAAGATATTGTAAATAAATAGTAATAGAGTTGGCCCATGGTGGGATCGCGAGCCAAGGGAAAGTATAAATAGAGTGAGGCTTTATGAGGGAAAGGCAGTTCAGTTTTGGATTTTTGATTCTATGATGTAATGGGTAAATAGTCGGAGAGCAGTTGTAAGTCTGAGTCAAGGGAGTAGGGTAGAAGGTAGAGGTTTTGTAGCTATGTGCGCAGAAGCCTGGAAAGTCCGCAGCTGTGTGCGTGGACCCCTGCAGTTGAGTGCGCAAGGTGGATCTCAATGTATTGTGGAAGATTAATAATAAAGATAAGTTTCTTCTGAATTCTGTGTTGAGTGCGACTATACTCTTTTATGATAAATAAAGTATTATAATTTCTATAGTTGCTACGGTTGAATACATGTGAATTGGGTTAATCTTGATGCATGAAGTAACCAAAAGTAATAAATGTTTGCTTAAAGACCGTTTTAGCTAGATCAAATAAGTAATAAGTGATTCAATCTGTAATAAGCACAATAAGGGTATTCCCATCTGCGTGGATCTAGCGTAGCGCGAGGCTATAGAACAACGCGCGAGCCCCAAACCACATCCAAGACATCCCCAAGGTGTGGAAACCTGGTTCTAGCACCCTACCCTGCTACCTCGGGTGAGAACTTAGTCCGCGCTTTGCGAGCTGTTACCGAAAGGGCTGGTAGCTGTGAGATTTGTTTGGCTAAATAATTCTTCTAAACCTGGGTCAAGCACATATAAGCCAACAAATGGTTTTGTTGCCAGGATCAGGATCTGCTTAAGGGGTGTCTAATGTGGGAACACTGGAATCCTACAAAGAAAGAGCTCGAAGATTGGTGGGATCTGAAGCTCCACGAGTTCATGGTTTAGGAAAACAGGGACTCATGGATATCAGAGGAACAATGGTTGGATCGCTATATCCTCACGGACATACATGAGATCTTCTTCATAACATTCCCAATAGAATTGTATGAGTGGATCACAAAGTTACCTGATAGCATGGGAAGGTGAAGATTAGACCAGCCGATAGTGTGGACGCTAGAACTGGTGCGTAGACTAGAAGCCATTGAAGACAAACTCGTGCACGTAATCGATCACTAGGTAGATCAAATCATTGGAGGATTTGTCACTAAATTTGCAATAGATACCACTGCAAGCTACAGTGAAGCGAAAAGACAATTTCTGCAAGGACCGCAGGGTCGGTACATCATGTCATTAAACACTTGGATTAAGATGCTGTTGTGTGAAACACAGATTATGTGCATACATTAATTGTTGGGGTAACACGGAGTGGAAGAGGTTACCGAGGAATGGGAGGAGTAGGGAATAGTCCTTTGATTTCTATCTCATGGGAAAGTGAGGAAGACCTTGCTAGGTTCTTGCCTAGAAGTGCAGTCCAGTTGATTACAGAACACCTTCCGCTGATACCACCTCCATCTATGCCATCACCCCCATCACCCATGTCGCGTCCGCCCACACCACCTCAACTCTCACCACCTCTTCCCCCACCTCCTAAAATAGGGATGGCGGCCTCAGTCAAGTTACCGACCTTTCAAGGTATAGGGAATGAAGATCCAAGCTGGTTTTGGTTTGTGATAAACTCTGTATGGGACGCGCAAGGTATAACAGATGAAAAGATAAAAAAAGTTATGTTGGTTAGTGAACTACAAGATCGCGCACTGACATGGTACTTAAAACACTCAACCAACCATTTGAATGAAGGACAAGCAGCTATACAAGATGTGCTTAATAAGGAGTTTGTCCGACCAAAGTTTGAGAACTAATAGATCATTAGGTTCAAGGAAATAGCAATGCTGCCTAGTGAAACCCCATGGGATCTGGACCAAAGATTAAAAAGTACTATTCGCAAAGCTAATATGATGTTGACCGATGGACAGCATTGCACATGGTTTGTGGCATTGTTAACACCCCATCTAAGGACGTCTCTATCATAACAGAAGATCTCAACCTAGGCCGAGGCATTAGAGACAACTGTGAGGTTATACACGACCCTAATTCTAGACCCAGGGTTGGGAGTTTAGCAAGTCCACATGCAACCTTAGAACTTAGGTTTGGAAGTACAAATCTTGAAGCAAGGAAGAATGCCTTGATCAAGGGTACAGCCAGAGGCATGGTGTATTAAATGTAAAAGCCACACACACGACAAAGACCATTACACGGTCTTCACGAACTATCTGGCAGGAGGAGGCCCGATGCCATTAAAAGTGGAAGTCCAAACCAGACAAAATGCCATGCCTATGCACTGGTGCATGACTTGCCAGGTGGGAGGGAAACATGCAACAGATAACTGCCATATATTACAGAAGTATACCCAGACCTCAAATCAATTATATTGCAATTTTTGTCTATCAGTAGGACACAATGAGCGAATGTGTCGAAGTTACAACTTAATGATGGAATGGACCCCAACCTACAGGGTACAGGCTGAAACATAGGGAGGATTTCAAGGATGAGGTCTGGGAAGAGGATGGGGACCCGACTGAGGTCGCCGATAGACAACTTTTTATAATTGTGGTGAACAAGGACACTATGCTTGTGAGTGCACGAACCCAACTAGGATCTCATGTCCTTATTGCGAGCAGTTCGATCACGAATTGGTAGATTGTCCAACATTTCTCACCTAATTAAATGAGAAAGGGATGCTTCAACCTCTGCCAACCCAGAATGTCCAGATGATGTGTGTGGAACACTGCGAAGAGGACACTAGTATAAATATGGTGCAAGGAATGACGTAATTGAAGGGGGGAACATAGGAGGGGTGTGAGGTGACCCGCTTATGGGGAACCGTATTGTTGAACTAAAGCAAGGAAGGGTGGGGCCAAACAAAGATTAGCTGAGCTTCACAAAAGTTGCTACCTCAGGTGAGAAGGACCAAAGGGAAACCAAGACAAACCCATACATGATCACCTCCTTTCTTGACGCATGCATGAAATTACTGCGGTATCAGAAGGCTTTCCAAGGGCTACAGGAGTTGATTACCAAGAACGCTGAATTCATTGAACCCCAAGGGGTATGGAGGATAGGAATACATGCTCTATGCACTCGATGAGAAATGAGAATGAAGATGCAAATAGGAGATTATGAGATGGATCAAGTCATCCTGGATTTAGGCTCGGATGCGAATATACTACCTAAGCAAACTTGGGAGCGTATAGGCAAGCCCATATTGCAATGGTTCCCAATTCAACTACGAATGGCTAACCATCAATAAATCTTACCGATAGGCTGATTGCAAGGGGTGACAGTGGATATCGATGGTGTAATGACCTAGACCAACTTCAAAGTCATAGAGCTTATCGATGATAGCAATCCTTACCTTGCTTTGCTCAGGATTGAGTGGGCCATCGACATGAAAGGAAGCATCAACTTGAAAAGGCACATGATGACCTTTGAAACGAAGTCATTTCGCATAGTAGTTCCACTGGACCCTGCAGAAAGGGAGCGCTACACAGAACCCGTCTGCGATGAGGAAAGTAATGATGAACTAGATTGCATTTATCAGATAATGGCGTAGAACCCTGGTCAGATGCATTACAATGACAATAGGAGAAACTCATGGGAACGTAAGAGTATCTACACTATCCATTCTAAGGAAGAGATGGAGCACTGGCCGAATCGATTGCAGGGAGTTACAACACTCAACTGTAATAGGGTGCCTCAATTGGCATGATGTGAAGAAAGACACCACTAAAAAAAGCAGGATGCGACCACTGAAGACCAGCTCACATGTGTAGTACAGGAACTGCCCAGTACTTTGGCAGATAAGGCGTGCACATCGATTCAAGGATCGGGGAAGCTCAGATCCACGAGAAAGTTTCAACTCCAAATCGGAAGATATGTGTGGCGATTAAGTTGGCATAAAACGGTAGCACGAAGAATACGGGTGTATGGTGGACGACTGACACCTCAAATAGACTAGAGTGGACCACAGGATCATTAGGCTAGAGGGAACCTCCCCCATATGGTCCAATCAGCCACTATAGGCATAGCTTCTCCCACCATAGACGGTGTCCGCGACACGGTTCAGCAATTGTGGGCTGCATAGAAAATTTTAGGGGCGAATATTCGCCCTTTGGTGAAATTAAGGGGTTTTAAATTTTTAGTGGGCTAATATTTTGTATCATAGTACATTTTTACAAATCACCTCAAATAGCCCACCTTATTTTAAGGGAGAGGGTAAAAAAGGTAAATTTAGCCCTTGAAATTAGGAGTTATAACCTTCCATTCGCCCATTTTCAAGAATAGGTTTTATTTAAGTGAATCCATTCGCCCATTTTCAAGAATGGGTTTTATTTAAGTGAATCCTATGGGCCAAAGGCCCAAATACCATATTTATAAAAGAGGTATGGTAAATTAATAAAAATATAAATAAATGAGAGGTATGGTAAATAAATAAAACATTTTTTATATTTACTCCATAAGTCACCTTATATACATGCAAGGGTGTAAACAAAAAAAATATAAGTAAAGTGGAGGTATGGTAAATAAATAAAACGTCTTTTTATACTTACTCAAAAGGTATGGTAAATAAATAAAAATATAAATAAACTAGACGCATGGTAAATAAATAAAACCTCTTTTTATATTTAGTCCATAACCCTCATTCTATTTATGAAGGCTCAAGAAAGAGGTTTTATTTAAGTGAATCCTATGGGCCAAATACCATATTTGTAAAGGAGGTATGGTAAATTAATAAAAATATAAATAAACGAGAGATATGGTAAACAAATAAAACATTTTTTTATATTTACTCCATAAGTCACCTTATATTTATGAACACTGAAAAAATGCGTTATATTTAGGTGAAACCTAAGGGCAAAATACTATGGGACAAATACCATGGACTAGATTGTTATTAATACCATGCAAAAAAACATTATTAACCCTAATATTAGTATTAATAAAAATAAAAATGGCACATGGTATTGACCCATGGTATTCACCTGGAATGTACCCTATTTAAATGGGGGAATTAAACCAACATAGATCCATCTTTACTCTGGATCTACTAACCCCCGAGAGGTATCAAATATAGTGATATGCAAACTAGCATAGAGTGAAAAAATATTTGATCCGATCAAGAGTAAAAATGGATGTTGTAATTTAATGTATGTTAAACATTTTAGCTTGGTTAAAATAAAAAATAAAATAAAAATCAACTATTAATTTTATTAATTTTTATAAATTACTAATAGTAATTTTTAGGCTCCAGGTTTATGATAACCCATGGTATTGACCCATGGTAATACCATGGTATTCATGTGAGCATAGACTATTTAAAGGGGAAATTCTATCATCTTAGATCCATCTTAATTTTGGGTCTACCAAGTGCTCAGAGGGATAAATAGATTTCATCCCCCTAAAAGTGGTAGATGTGGAGCTAAGATGGATATAGGTTGGTTTTTATGATAATGAAGATATTAAATAGACTTAGGAAATTATATTGTAAAAACATCTTAAGGTGAATGGTTAAAGCATAGACATTAGACAAGTATATTTGTATACTTCTGTTTTAAATTGAAACAAATCCAGGGCTAAAAGGAATGGATTGATTGCACTAGTCATCCTTCTATAACTTTCCAACATATGCTTGAGTAAAAAAAATGTAATTTGGGTAATTTTTCTAATTGCAAATAGGAACATACTTGTGTATTGGCAGGGTGGTTATGAGGTCCCTAGAAGTGATGAATTTGAATTTTTCTTGGTTTTATATATAGTATTAGGTTTTTTCTCATGCTTTCTGTGAATGGCACGGGTGAATTTTATCCTACACCCACTAGGTTATCATATGTAATTTCAGTAATTTTGATTTCAAAAGATATTTTAAAGAAATGCAATGATTTCATTTGTGTATTCAATAAACACAAGATTTTATAATTGAGTAAAATATTCGCCATGCCTGGTGAGAGATTCGCCAAAAAATTATATATACATATCATATTATTGATAAAATTGCCTTCCATTTTTCTTATATACCATGGAGATTCGCCCATTTATTATACATGTAAATTTAGGGGGGGTTCTTAAAATTTTCCCTAGTGGGCTGCCATTCAGCGTGCAAAATGATGACTTGATGAGTTGGAACAAACTGAGGCTTGAATCCGTGATCACAGTATGAAGTTGGACAAAGCCATCGAGAAACTTCAATTAGAAGTAACCGCTCTAGATGACGAAAAGGAATGGCCCAAGGAAACTAACATGGCTAGCTTTCCTACCTTGATACGGCTGCACCAGAAGCCACAAGGGCATGCACACCATAATTTCATGATAGAAGCAAGGGGATGTCTAGGATGCTCGTGACATGAGTCAATGAGAAACTAGGGGACCCACAGGAAGGGTTTGCCCTTCTAACTATTCGTCGAGGGTTCAGTCCTAACACCCCAAGTAGTTGGAAGAGGGTGCGCAACTATAAAACATGCTACTGTACAATGGCGCGATATGACCACCGGCCCTCTACAGAAACCACATCTGTGACCTTTGGGATTTAGTGCTGCAAAGGAAGGATGGAAAGTCATTGTTAAAGATACTACTCATGGTATGATGGCGCATTTAAAGCACATTGAAGCAAGTGGCGAGCCATTAAGGAAAAATCATAACTGTCGAAATCACATTTATGAACTATCACAAGAACAAGCCACTGGTTTTCAGGTTCAATTGATATATAAATAGTTGAAAGGTCACATCACCACGTCGTATTGTCTGGCAAGAAAATCGGCCCGTATTACCTACATCATGAGCAGCGAGGAAGTTGAAAATAGTCTATGGTTTCTAGCATTGCCACAGCAATACAAAGATGTCATCTTGAAAGCTCAAAGTCCTACCACTGATAGTCCACAGCTAGAGTCAACATAGGAAAAAGAACACTCTAAATGCCCATGGATGTCAAAGACCAAGAAGAAACCTCCACTCCCAAAATCAGTTCGGTGGTCCCCACGACACCTGCAAGTTGGCATGTCCACAATGAAGGAAAAAGGTAAAATTGTTATCATCGATGGCGAGGAAGAAGTAGAAGATTCTCCCACGAGGGTCGAAGAGGACATCCCTGAGGAAGACCCTCTACAGTCGGTGTGACAACCCAAGTATATGCCTCCAAGCAAGGGGATGAACAAGGTACCCACAAACCTGGACAAATTCAGCAGTATAATCACTACCCCCTCTCTCCCAAAAGACATCCTAGTAGAAAACTTGGTGGTTGGCTATGTCATGATGATGAAATTCAACGATTTCGACCTTGCAGATCGATCAAAATTTCCCTGTTTAGCGACGGATGCCTTAATGCACCACATGATAGAAGGCATGGTGACCACTCTACAGCCAAAGGAGTGGCTGCAAAAGGTGGATGAAGTTGAATTACTTTGTCTCCATGCAATTCTGCACATTCTCCAGTCCCCTATTACTATGTTATTCATCAAGTAGTTGCTTTGTCTAGCGCATGAAGATACACTATGGGTCAGTAAACTCGTCTGTATCATAGCAAAACTTGTTCACCGGGTCTCGCATCTACCTTATGCCGAATGGAACCCTTGGGAAATTACGATGAAAATTAATGATGTAGGAATGATAGAATGACTAAAGAAGACATATAAGCTCGCCAAGGGAACGCGAGGGTACATCATTGACAGTATCTCCGACAACGCAGTCCGGGTAGCCACTTAGTTGTTGGTAGGAAAAGTAATGAGGAAATATCAAAGCTCTGAGGTCTCTGCCACAGTTATCGCGCTGGCTACAGAATGTGTCGCTAGTGTACGATTCAATTGGTCATAGTTTCTTTGTGAAGAATTTTTAGCTAATTGTCACGAAGACCAGGAAGAAGGAAAGTCGTTCTATTATGCGTGGCTGCTACTGTCCCTCATGATGGTTGCTACTGAGTTGCCTAAAGATAGCTAGTTTCCTGTTTTAACCCCAGAATGGCTGGAAGCTGCGTAGTATGCGTCCCTCTGGGCGACCAAGGATGCATGCAGAATTCAGGGGATTAAGATCTTTTGGGTATTGATGGACACGACTGTGCATCAGTGGATCAATGCATTACCACACCGAACAACTAAAGTTTATGAGAGTATGAAGCACATTGTAGAATTCAAAGCAGATATGCATCACATCTACATCTGGGCATGAAAGGACCCAGCCCAGACATGGACCCCTCTCCAGTTCATTGTCACTAATGATGTTGTTCACAATATTGTCGAGGCTTGGCCCACAATTTGGCGAGGACCCGTAGTAGTGGAACGAGACGAGGCCACTATTTAGAAGCAAAAAGAGGCAGCCAAACGTGTTGCACAACAAAAGAGGAATGAACAGTATGTTGCAAAGGTTAAGGTAGTGTGAGAGACGAAACTCGCAGCAACAGGAAAACTAGTACCAGACGCACAGACATCTGCAACGGACAAAGGCACTTAGAAGGAAACTGCTCAGCTGACCGCAACAGATATGCCATCTACTACTATGGGTACCCCACTAAAGTGCTCAGCCACACTAGAGTGGCCGAAGGCACGAAAGAAAGCAAAAGCATCTAAGACCGAAAGTGAAGTTACCACCCTAATGGAGGGAAATCTAAATGACATCGAAAACATCATTCGCGAAGCTAATTGGGAGGCAGTTGATGAGGCTATGTTAGAGCAGCACATTGTGTTGGGGGAGCTACAGATATAGTTACGCGAATTGGGATCAAGAATTGCGTAGGTAGGGCCTAGTGTTTCTACAGAAGCCTCTGGTATGATAGCTACAGAACCATTGCTTAGAGCCCAGGTCTTTTAGTCTACTCCAATCATGGCAGATGTGTTGGTCACCAACCAACCAAAAGAATGAGAAATACTAGAATGCCTTACTAGATTGGGACTGAATGTGGCTGCACTCCCACGCAATAGTTTGCAACAAATCCACAACAACATCACAATCGAACTTCGCGCAAGGGCCGGCCGCGTTGACCAGATACTCCAAGAGTAGAAATTAATACTGAACAACTACGACTCCAATGCGATGAAGCAGTCACATAAAAAAATCAAATGGAAAATGTGGTAGTCGACTCCTGTTTGAGTGCTCAGGCGCTAGATATTATAGGGGACTTGCCTATCAAAGAACAGATTCGTACATTGGCTACGAAGTTCCAAAGGACAAAAGAGGAGGCCACACGACTGCAGCTCGAACTCACTACGCAGATTGCTGAGTTGAAATTATAGGTCCCACCACCAATGCCCCCAAAGGTCGTAGTGCAGCGCAAGAACATTATTTATATGGGGCGCGCAATGCTTGCACGATCACTCGAAGAATGTACCGAGTTGTTAACTCAGTGGATTGATATGCTCACTGTCCTTCAAGAAGATCCCACACTGTGTAGGTTGGAAGAAAAGGCTCGAAAACTTTAGCGTGCCTACGATCAGCTCTAGGGAACCACACAAACTATTGCTATCCCACAATGGTTGGCTAAGATGAGGGAGGTGCAAGACATGAAAATCCAAGCAGAAGCTGCAAGACACAAGGAAGCCATGGTGAAAGCTTGTATCTAGCCATGGTTGGATGAGGCATTTGTAGTTTCAACCACCATAGAGCATAAGATAGCACACATGAAGGGCGAATGTGCTAGGATGGAGCCAACCAAGATAGGGGCAGAAATATCAGTACCACAGGTGGAACAGATGTAGCGCATGACAGAAGAATTTGCTGCTAGTACCAGCGATGCAAGGAAGTTATTGACTAATCTCCATGCAAAGATGGATGCACTAGCTCAGTGACTCAAGACGAGTCACAATGATTGTGTTGGGGGACTGTTGGGTAGCGAAAGCCCTACGGAACGAGTATGGGGTGGGAAGCCCGAAATTTTGGGTAATATTAGGGAAAAATACTTCGCGGAAAGCGCGGAGCACGAACTATAGGAGGATGAGTCAAAGGGTAGTCTACCCAAAAATATTGTAAAGAAATAGTAATAGAGTCATCCCGCGATGGGATCGCAGTCCAAGGGAAAGTATAAATAGAGTGAGGATCTATGAGGGAAAGGCAGTTCAGTTTTGGATTTTTGATTCTATGATGTAATGGGTGAATAGTATAAGAGCAGTTGTAAGTCCAAGTCAAGGGAGTAGGGTAGAAGGTAGAGGCTCTGTAGCTATGTGCGCAGAGGCTTGGAAAGTCCACAGCTCTATGCACGGACCCCTGTAGCTGAGTGCGCAGGGTGGATCTGGATGCATTGTGGAAGATTGATAATAAAGATAAGTATCTTCTGAATTTTGTGTTGAGTGCGACTGTACTCTTTTATGGTAAATGAACTATTATAATTTCTGCAGTTGCTACAGTTGAATACATGTGAACTAGGTTAATCTTGATGCACAAAGTAACCAAAAGTAATAAATATTTGCTTAAAGATCGTTTTAACTAGATAAAACCAATAATAACTGATTCAATCTGTAATAAGCACAATAAGGGTATTCTGATCTGCACAGATATGGCATAGCGTGAGGCTACAGAATAGCGTGTGAGCCCCAAACCACATCCAAGACATCCCGAGGGTGTGGAAACCTAGTTCCAGCACCCTCCCCTGCTACCTCGGGTGAGACCTCAGTTCGTTCTTCGCGGGCTGTTGCCGAAAGGGCCGGTAGCTGTGGGATTTGTTTGGCTAAATAATTCTTCCGAACCTGGGTCAAGCCCATATAAGCCAACATTAACTATTATCCTGACAACCTCCTCGAAAATGACACCAAAATGTTGGTGTGCTAAGATGACTTTATAAATCAATCTTAATCCTACATTAATATGTCAACCTAGGATTTGTCTGTCTATTTCAAGGCTGCAAGCACTTTCTATGTGATAACAATCAGATATTGGAATGTAGGTAATTAATCCTAACTAATCTTTGTAGAAATAAACAATTACTTAATGACTCATTAACTCTTAAAAATGTAGAACATGAATTATTCTATAATTCAAAATTGGAAAGATAAATCATTTCCAAAATACTTTCCAACAAAGATCTTAATCCAATGTCCTAATGCAAAAGAGGAAATCAACTTGACATATCAAATCCACATGCATTAAAGGAGACTATTCAAATCATACTAATTATGACGAACATTAAAAGCTAGAAGTAACTGCATAAAGCATATACTAAGAGGGAACAACAATCATATACAAAGTTACTTTCTGTAAATTATAAAAACAATATTAACCAAGCTATATGATTTACTCTAACTCAACCTATAGAGGGAACAACAATGTAAATCTTGATAATAAACATAAATGACATAATTAAAAGGAGCAGTGGATCTTGCAGCGATTAGGCCCAAAGCCTCTAGAAGAAAATTGTTATCGAAACTCAATACACATACTATTTGGAAAACTTCGAGTCTTTCATTAACTGTCAAAATAATTACAGAATCACTTCAACTCTTTAAATTTCAATCTGCATTCACAATATTGCTAGAATTTTACAAATTAAAAAAGTTACAAAGTTACTTTCTTTTTTATTTACTAGCATTATATACTCTATGAAATGCTAGAAAAATCGGAGCTTATCTTAAGGATCAGAAGATCCTTAGGATTGCTCGGCTGAACAGCCAGATTTCCACATCAATCTCATATTTTTCCTCTCCCTTTAATGTGATCTGCACAACTACAATCAATGACATCTTCCTTTCTTGGCATTGTTGTCTTAATTGAAAGGAACAAAAGTTGTCCAATATAGTCAATCTACACATAAACAAGCGAAAACTTAGGCTCTTGATACTAAAAACATGTAATTTGTCCAACACTACTTTCTATTTGATTTTCAGAGTATTTCTTCAAGAATGTGCTCAAGACGAGAGTAAATTCATAAAAAAACCATACGATTAATTAAGCAAATGAGGACGAAATACATACCTTTTTCATGATTGAACAACAGGTTCAATGATCCCGCCTTCGAGAATTTTATCTGATTCCTTACGCACATTTTCCTTATACTTAGGATTTAATCGATAGGGTCATTGTTTCACTCACTTTGCATCTGGATTCAAATTGATATTCATGACTCCTAGATCCCCTACTATCCCTTTTAGATCAAAGAACTTGGTGGGAATTAATTCCTGATACTCTCTTAATAGCATCGCGGCCTTATCTATTGTATCGTCATCCCAATAGTCTCCTATGTTCGTGAATGTCAGTTGCACTTCCTATTCAATATTCACATGCTTGGTCTTTAAAGGCTATAATATATCATGGATTTCATCCTTAGGTCCCTCGACTTCGTGTTTCCCTTTAGGCTCGGGAATGTGAATGTTCTTGGGATTTCATCACCATCTTTTGTGGTCACATTGTAGCACTCGAGCGCATGGTGCAACTGTGTACCCTAATCTAGTTGTACCCATTCAACGGGTTCTTCAGGAATTCTAAATATCATAACTTTAATCTCCTATAATGCTTCATTATTACATTCAAATCCATCTTCAAAGATAAAATTTAACAAAAAAATTTATTTCAAAACATCCCACTCTGTGGTCCTATGTCGCATCTCCATTTCTACATATCAGTTCATCGGGATTGTATCCAAAGTGTGGTGGAAGATATGAACCCACTCCATCTACATTTCTTCTCCCCATGCTTCTGTCCAATGAGCTAAGTGTTCACAGGGATCATCCTTCCCTATGTATTTCTCCATAATGTGGGTATTAGTGCACCCAAATCTCAACTACATCATTCTTCAGTACTCCTTCCAATCTGCCAAAATTTTCTTATGCATGCCCCACCAATTGGCAAGTGTAGCTCACAGCTCAATGTTTAGCTCTTGGAACTGATGTTCCTCAAGTACATCCATTTTAAATTTATCTAGAAATAAATTTACATTCTCTAAATGATCATAATATGATAAATTGCGTACCTCGGTGCATATACATCGTAACAATTTGGTAAGATTCTTGCAGCGCAATGATGATACTTCATGGAAATAGTTCTACAATTGTTCAAGCTCCTCATATGAATATGAATTATATGATTTTCCCTTCTCCCATGTGATTTATTCATCTGCCGCGCAGTTAATCCAATCTTCATCCTGCATAGATAGCTTATAGATGTGTTCAATGTCATCGTCTTCCTCATAATTGCATACTGGTTTAGTATATCATGTACCTTTATCTGGATCCAATAGCACAATCACCCTTAGTTATTTCTTCTAAAATGTCATACTGTGCTTCTTCAGATTGATGACTGTGTTGATACCAAATTCGCAATGAATTCCATGTAGTGTTGGATATGGGTTATTGTCCTCCATTATTTCTATCACTTCAAAGTCGGCTATGACGCTCGTCCCTTCAATATCTACAGTCAGTCCATGTAGGCACCCCACAAGAATAATCTTCTACTGATTGGCCATCCTTAGCTCGATCGGGGACTAATGTAACACTGGTCTTCCCATTCTTTCCCAAGTTTTCTTTGGCATAACATTTGCATCAGAACCCAAATCAAGAATTACCTGGTCCATTTCATATTCTCCAATCTGCACAGTCAAGCTATTTCGCGTCCAGTTCTCTTCTTACTTTTTCCAACCTTATGTATTGTGCACTGTTATGGTAGAGGCTTATTCTTAAGAGTGAATTTATCTATCAACCCTTCCAGTCCTTCTACTGCCTTCTTATCCCTTAGGATTTTCATACAAGTATTTAAAAATGATGCTAATAATGATGGGTCTATCTCTTGTGTAGTACTAGTCCCTTTAGACTTTCCCATATTTCGAGTCCTTGATGGAGAATCTCCTTCATCCACGAAGCTCCTCTTTGCTTCCATAAATGTTTCCTTTGCCTTCTTTACATCGAATCATGTCTCCTTATCAATAGCTTTTTGAACCCACACATCAGCTTCTAGTTGTTTCCCTTTATATTCTCTTGTAGCTACACTCCTTCACATAACAATATTGACGTTTGACATATCATTACAAGGCATCGACCTCATCATTTGGATGTTCTGCATAGGCTTCTGTGTCTGAGTCTTGTTTTGTTGCATCTTCGCGATAAGCACTAGGTAATCTTCTATAACGTGGTCAAATTATCGACAATATTGACAAGAAGGGTGTGTTGGATTCTAACAATCACGTGCAAAATGACCCACTTCCCCACAATTTTAATAGAGTATCTGACCATGACCCCTTCCATATCCTCCTCCTCACCTTCTTCCTTAGCCTTAGAATCCTCTGTGTGCCACAATTGCACCTTGATCTTGTTGAGGATGTTTTTCTACCTGCATTGTATACATAGGGGTTCTATTGATAATCAATTCTTGACTTTGACAATGGCGCTCATCATGACCTACATATTTGCAAAAATTACAAAACAACTACTAGAGGGCCTGTACAAACTTTTGTAGTAAATGACAATTATATGTCACATGTTTTCCTATAACCTGACAAATAGCACACCACGATGCTACTCCTATGCTTGGGCTAGTGGTATTTTCTCGCTTCAGGGGGACAAGGCCTCCCCCAATAAGATAATTTTGATACATTGGAAAATGCTCCTTATCATGACCATGGCCTTTGAATTTCAAGCACCAAACTACTACAAGAACCTCAGTCTAGACTTCCTTTCACTTTTTGAGGCTCTGCAACTCCATATGTAAGATAGCCAGTTGTGACTGCATCTACTACACTCCCAAATTTGTATCCTGAATGGGCGAAGCTTCCAATATCATAGAAATATCTAACACTTTAGCTTGCGTGGCAATTTTTACTATGACAGCGAAAATCTCAGATAGGGTAAAAAGGAAGCAATGTACGAATCCCTATGCTGATCATCTGTTATCTTCATATTATCATGTTGGAGCAAACATTTCAACCTTTGATCAAAGTCCCATGCAGACTCATTCACCTTCTACTCGATCTCCTTGACTACTTCTATTACTAACTAGGCCCATGACTTAGGTCCTTGAATTATTTATTGAGTTCTTTCTTCGTTTCATCTAGTGTTAAACTTGGATTAGCTAAACAATACTTACTATACCAAAATAGCACTCTATCTTGCAGTGCTGTATCCAGTTGCACTTTATACAAATCATCATTGGTATCCTGCTTTAATTTCCACACAACATTTGCTACAAACCAAATACTTTTAGGGTCTTCTCTCCCCAGATCTCTGAATATGGGCATCTTCAGATTATTGGCCATGTTGAATACTGGAGGTTGAGGTGGAGGTGGAGGTGTAGGTGTAGGTGTGTGAGGTGGAGGCGACAGTAGAGGTGGAGTGGATGGATGTTGTATCCCCACAATACCCTATCTTACTTTCTATAGCACATGTAGAGGTGTCCTCTGAACAATACTTTTGTCATCACTATTAGATGCTCCTAACAAAGAATTGTATTCAACACTTGAATCTAGAATCTCTTCTGAACGTTTTTCCACTTCACGTAGCTCCCATCAAATCCCTTCTAAATGTTAATTTAGTGGCGTAACCCTTCTCTCGCACAATAGCATTTTACTCCAAGTATTTAGGCATTTCAGATTCTTAGCTCTTGGTCCTTTGAAGAATCATCATTCAGCTTCACCATAACTTACATATGTATCTATCATGAACGCAGTGATGAATCCACCCAAAATTCTATCGATTCAGTAATCAACAGCCCTCGTGATATTTTTTTCTAAAGTCTACAAATGCCTTACCAACTATGGAGTCCACACAATAGGGTTGTCCAACTTCCATGTGCCTTGTCTGTCTGCCAATTTCAACAACTATTGGTGTAATTGGCACGGAAAAGTGAAAAATAAAATTTTGTGCTTGTATCTATACAGATGTCTATTCAGCCACTCTTCCTTCAACAGGCATGAATCCCTGTTTTCCTTAGCTGTAAATTTATGCATCTTTCGATCTATCCACTTCTCAATTTCTTTCTTAGTTGGAAACCATTTATTTTAAATCACAGATTCCTTAGTCAGATCTTGGTCCTAAAAACAGAACCATTTTTTGGCTTGAGGGGTCTTGACCGAAGTTCGAAGTTAGTTGTGCCAACCAACGAAACCCTAAACTATTGTCCCTTTCGGCAACAACCTTCATAGCGCAGGCTATAGTCTCACCCAAAGTAGTATTGGGGGATGACAAAAACTAGGTTTCTTCATCTAGATGTCTATGTGATGGGTTTCAGTTACTTCTAGGGCTTTATTCTGACCTTCGTGAACCCTAACCCTTACAATGTAGAAATCATAATAACTTATAGGAAACAAAATCTAACCCTTCTTGGAACACTTTAAACATTCATAACATCATGTAAACTATCACATCTACTGTTTTCATGCACCAATTCAGTGTTCCTTTAGATAAATGCAGAAATAGACCGAATACACATAAATTTCATAAGTAAATATAAATGCACAGATACACAATTATTGCTCAAAAATAGTCTTTATTAGATATAATCCTTCTGTTACAAACTCTTCTTCCCTATGCAGTCAGTTGTAGGGGCCCACGAACTCATCTTGCGAACTTACCAAGGTCTCTGTGCACACAGTTGTAGGAGCCTTCCCCTTCACCTAAGTACAGAAAACAAACTTTTTTGCCTCAGACTAGTTGCCCATACAATGATCTTAACTTCTTAACTTACTTCCTATGGCTTTCTAAGAATTATTTATATAGTTTCTTCCATTACAATACCATGGTTCGCGAACCATGGGTGCGTCACAAAACATCCTATCTTCTAAGAGCTTAAGGGACTAAAGTCCCTTTTGACTCATATGACCTTTGCACTCTGCTCCCTAAAAATGTAGAGACTTTACATAATTAACAAAATTAGTTACAAAATTTACCCCAAGGGACCTTGTCCCAACAGGGTGTCTTAGAATCTCACATTCTTGCTACCCCAAAGTGGTGTTGTGTTCACTTGTGTTTCATCATAAATAAGGCATATCTTTAAAAAATCATTCCCAACGGTGGCAGGACTGTAACACCCTCCTCCCACATTTACCCAAGTTAACCAGTCCAATGGATTAAACATGTGATGAGATGCAACTATAATCTAATTGGCTCCCTATGTATAGTTAAGAAAGTGAAACTAACATAACACAATCACTTTGATCTTCTACACATGTCACAGAACCTATAGGAGGCAACCAACCTTTCCATTTTATTAACCCCTAAGAAAACTTAGCACTTTAGTGACATAGGTCCTGAGTCACTCCCATGACATGGGCATGCATGTGACTAGGACCCTCGAGTCACTCTCACAACAAGAGCATGCAAATGACTAGGGTCTTTTTCATCTAGTTCAAAACTAGTGACCCTAGATTCTGTGCCACTATTTTAGCGTTAGGACTTAGACCACTACCAAAAACTCCATGAAAACTTTAGGAATGAAAAGTAACAGCCACACAATCATACTAATGCAAATACTTAAACAAGGAAATGACGATACCCCTACTAGCCATGATTGGAATTCCATCAAACATGTCAGAAAGATGCATTCTTTAGGTTATAACATATCTAAGCATAGGGGTCTCATACTTATCTGAGAATCACTAAGAAGCATTGATGCTTTATCACATTATCTAAATTATCATCTATTAGGTTATATATTCATTTTTCATTCATTTACAAACCAAACATGATGACATGAATACATCATCACTATCATAAAACATGACCATAACCAACATGTAACCAACATAAATAATAAGGATATAACAACCATAAATACCACATATAAACAATCATTTTTACCCATCAAATACCATAGGAAATAAGCTCTTATTAACACATGAAAAATGAAACTAGGTTGGGGACTTCCACGAACCACTGGGTCATAGACTAGGATCAACCAAATCTCTCTTTGAACTAGTCACCCTTGTTCCATATTCCAAGCATGAATGTGCGATTTCATGGAACACATCCAAAAAAACCATAATAGGGCTTCAAGAGGAAAAACCATATCAAACCTGAACTACTGATTCCACCCCACATTTTGACATCACTAACCATCACCATATTGGCCTCTACCAAATTTTTCTACGCATCCAAAGAATTTATTCCAACCAGGGCTTCCAGGACTAAGAATTCAACCCATAGTTGCCTTCGAGCTTCTAAAGTGTTTTTCCAACCAGGGCTTTCAAGACTACTAACTCAACCCAAAAAGGGCTTCCAAAACATTTTTCCAACCAAGGTTTTCAGGACTAGTAACTGAACCTAAGTTGTTACAGGGCTTCTAGAGCATTTGTCCAACCAAGGCTTTCAGGAACTAGTAACTTATCCCATAGAAAAAAGGAACATGACAACGAACTAGAAATAAAAAGGAAAGAAAACCACAACACTGTGACTATCTAAGAAATGGCAATGCTAATCAAATCCACCGCCAAACTAGGCATTCCTGCATGTGAATGATAGATCATAACCAAGAAACCACATGCATATGTTATGCATGCCAAACTAGCAAAGAAATCATACATGTAGCTTGGTACCTGCAAGCAAAAATAGTTGTAATTGTTGATCCCGATGTCCTCTTACACTTTCCTTCTCTCCCTTTTCCTTCTTGCTCCAAAACTCCAAGTATGCCACATGCCTCAAAGAGTGCTCCAAGAAAAACTCTTAAGTGTCCAAGAGTGTTTGAGAGAGAGAATAGAGAGACAACTCCAAAATAAACTAACAAAATTCAATCAATTGATCCTTGTAAGCCTTTTTATTAATGAGGCCTCTATTTTCTTCAATTTTCCATTATTTTCCTTCATTTTCCTCCTCACATGCATCCTGTGGCCTTTCACCTTGCTTCTATCCTAATTTCCATTATTTTCATAAATAAAATGCCGATTAATGCCTCATGCCTTTCCAAAGCCTTTGCCAATGCCTTTGCCAATTTCCTTAACCATTAATTAATCACAAGTGATCCCCATCACTATGCTTTTTTCCAACATTTAGCTTGGAATACATGCCCCATGACAATGGTGATTATTTTTCCTTTATTAACTTTATTACATGTAATTTTCACTAGGGATATTAGAGAACCCTCCCCCTTTGGGCAACACTATCCTTGGTGTTCAACAACACCTATAACCAACAAAATTGTTGTAAACAAAACATACTGCTCATGGAGCTTTATAACTTAGCTTGTATTAGTATTTACAATGATGAACCTGTTGAAAGAATACCAACCTAATCATAACAACATAAAAACATGAAAACCATAATGATGTGACACCCATACCTCTTATTGGAGCCTTATAACATAGCTCATGGCAATATTTACATCCATATACATATATACATATAACAAAACATCATACCAAATCATATACCAAAAACATTTGCTTAACCAGTTAATAGACAAGGATACATAGCCCGCATTTGATCCACCATCTCCTCGGTAGCATTATCAAGCCAAAAGTGCTTCCACTACACTCTAACCTTCTTAATTTATCGTTTCTAAAGCATGAGCATATTTCTTTGCAAAATGCACTGACGTTTCAACTGAAATTCTCCTTATGGTTCCACCTATAATACAGACTAGTCAATCACATGATCAACATCTTTAATGTACTCCTTAAGCAATGACAGATGCAAAACATCATGGAATTTCACTATCGAAGGCAGTGCAAGTCGATATGTTACTAGTCCAATCCTCTCAAGAATCGTAAAAGGTCCACAAAACTGAGGTGCCAACTTAGCACATGATCCAATCCTCAAGGAGCCCTTCTTGGGCTTGATGCGGAAGTACATCTCTTCCCCAACCTGAAAATACTTAAAAACCTTGTTTTGATATGCATAACTCTTCTATCAATCTTGTGTTGCCTTTAGATTCTTCTTGATTATCTACATTTCCTATTCCATTTCTTCCAACATGTCCAATCCAATCAACACCATGTTTACTGGATCACTCCAAGTTATGGGAGTATTACAACTTTTCCCATAGAATGCCTTGAACGAAGTCATTCTCAAAGTTCTTGATACCCATTATTGTAAGAGAACTCAGCCAGTGGGATATACTCTTCCCACTTTCGTTGTTGATGCATCACATACATCCTCAACATATCCTCCAATATCCTATTGACCTTCTCTGTTTGTCCATCTATCTGTAAATGATAAGCTATTATGTAGGCCAACTCTATACCCAAATCTATAAGTAACTCTTTCCAGAATCTACAAGTGAACTTTGCATCCCTGTTGGATATTAAATTCTTTGGTACACCATGCAACCTCACTATATCTCTGATGAATACATTTGTTACATAATCAGCTAAATATGTAGTTTTCAATGGAATGAAGTGTGCTACCTTAGTCAACTTGTCCATAACAACCTGTTGTGACCATCAACCACCCCCCTTTTTATTAGTGTTAGCAATAACATTAATAAATGGGGACCCTTCCAAAAAATCAAAACTTAGCACTTAATAATGCTTTTTGTTTAAAATAAAACAAGATATCAAAGTGAAACTTGATAAAACATATAAATTTACCTTTTCCATACCTAAGCGCTATATGGCCGTAAAACCCTAGAAAAGATTTATAAGTGGAAACTCTCAAATATTAAGTAAACCTTTAATAAAACCTCCTTTTCAAACAATAGTATTGCATCACAAAAAGGTCGTGGTAGACATCTCTTACACAAAGAATGCCTTGAAAATGTGATCTGCAAGAATGTGAGATCACAAAGCCTTACAACCTCATCGCATATCGCAGATTTCAAATTCCACAGTGCCACTTAATGTAAAATGCCCAAATATTGTGAAATGCGATAAACTTCTCGCAGAACGCATATTGCAGATGCCCAACAAAATAATGGTTGTTGATGATAATAGGTTTTGTGATATCACGATCTGTGATATTGCGAAGCAAGTCACAAAATCACTTTATTGCAAACCTAAGGGCTCAGAGTTCTATGACAGTACTTTCTGCCGTTCGATGCAAAGTTATGAGCATTAAATTTTAGCTTAACAGTCCATTAGTGTTTATTTATTAAAAACGATTTAGATCAGGGTAAAAGGACCATCTCATGCAAGGTGATATCTTTGATATGATTTAAAGAATTAAAAGCTTTCCCATAACCTTATTTTTGTTCATTATTCACTATCATCCTTATCGCATCTTTTTTCTCTACTTGCAATTTTCAGGAGCACTACGCAGAGCAGCACATAGAGTGTAATGGGAAAGAAAGGCAAGGCTTCTGCATCTAAAAAGTTAGAAATGAATCCGTTATTCACAGACACCACTTGTACTAAGGAAGCAGGGATATCTACCTAGGAAGCCATGTACCGACTGTTAGAAGATGAAAACCAAAGAATAATGAAGGTTACAGTTATAGCAGATGGACGCGACTCCTCCGAAGCATCCCTAATTGAGCTTGCATGCTCATTTCTACATCGTATTGCAGTGAGGCTGAAGATACTTCCCTACACTGATATGGTTAAATGGGTCATAGATCATGCAGATATATCTGATAGAGAGTTCAAGATGGCCAATCATCTAGTCATGGGGTCATTTACCCCAAGCAATTTGAGATGCATGTATCACTTGCTAGAACCTTAGGCTTCCTACAACAAGCAATTTGTAGAAAAATTTCCAAGGACAATGAAGATTTGGTGGAGTGCACAAAAAGCTAGTCTCCTAAGGAGGAATCACTAAAGAAGGATAAAAATGGTATGTACACCACTGGCTCTCTTTACTCTCCTTATTGTTTTGCCGCTTCAATGTTGTGTAGATTGTTTGGAAGACCAGACATTAATAAGTTTTCATTAGAGTGGTTACCTCTATTGGATGCGGCCACCAATGCCACCATAATGGATTGGGCCCAAATTTTATCATATAATTTGGCCTCTGCTATTTTAGGATATTGAACTAAAAGAAGTTTTTCTTAGAGGGTTTACCCTCCATTCTTTTTAAGTGCCTACATTATGGATGCCATTTGTTTTGTCTCTAATTTTCCTATCATGGGGTGGAAATGGATAGTATAGAACCCTCTTCCTATTCAGGTTTATCACAAAGAACTGTGGGAATCCAATTTCATCCCACATTTCTACAAGATTTGTCATGGAGTGATGCTCCCCATTCATAGAATGCTTTACAACAAAGACGCCCCAGGATTCTCCCCAGAAGCTGAAGTTGACATTCTCCCTGTGGAAAGATGGTTCAAGGAGGAAGTATTCACATACATCAATGTATTTGGTAGCATTACTTCCCCCCACATGCTTCCTTTGTATGTCCCCGACAAACTAATGGCCAGGGAAATAGCTTACCACACCTATGGTGTTGGGGGAATGAGCAAAGTACTCAAGGATTCTAAGAAGGCCATTTGGCCTCAATTCCCTGTAGTCTCTGGGGCTTTTGCATTATTTGATTTAGGTCATGCTTTTAAATAGGTTGATAATATTCTATGTTTACAGCTACCAAAGTTCCCGGGGAGGCAGTACAATCCCTTTGGTGTTGTAAAGAATTTTACCACAACGGTTAAAATAAAAGTATTTACCAATGAAGAAGATTCCTTTGACGATGTCTTTCTACAAAAGAACACTTTTAGAGAGGTCTTACATATGGCACAAATTCAGTTTGATCAAGAAAAACTTCAAAAGTTTAACAATTACAGAGAACAGAGGTTCAAAAAGGTCCCATTGGACAATTTGCATATTGAACCAATAAGGGAGCCCACTCCCAATATTAGCATAAGTGGAAGTTCAGAAGAAGAGAAGTCTAAATCCAATTCAAAAAAAAATTGGCTGAAAATTCCGATGATCAGTCCAAAAGTGAAAACAATAGAAGTGAAGGGTCAGTTAAAGATATAGCTCAATCTACAAAAAAGCCTGATCAGCGGGTTTTGTCCCCAAAACAAACTGAAACTCTCACTTTCCTTCCAAAGCCAACAAAGCCACTTGTAGTGGATCTAGAAAAGGAATGGGAAAATTTTAATGTGTTAAGCAACACTAAGTAACAGAGCACAGAGCCACTGACAAACCTAGGAGAGACAACCACCGAAATGGTGGTGGAAGAGGCTATCAATACTCAAGAGACAGAGCATATTCCTATTGCTCCATCATCCGAAGTCGTATTGAAAATAGAGGAGATTCCTCCTTTGGATGTATTTTATAGCCCGCAACATAAGGCTATCATCAGGAGGCAAAGGAAGAAAAGAAAAATAGATGTCGTGCTCTCTCCAAAGGCTAAACCTCTGGATGTTTTGTGGAAATACCCAACTACAAACCGATCGGAATACCTAACTAGACTCTCTTAGATCGCAGGGGCATATGCTTATGCAACAATTGATAAGGCAATTGAAGTTCAAATGCTATTAAAAGAAAAGGAGGATAGGATTCTATTTTTGGAATAACAACTACAACAGGCCAACATCAGTCAAGAAGCAGAGATACAATTGACAAAACTCCAACAAACTTCCAGCAAATGCAATTGGATTATCAAAGCAGTCTGGCCAATAAAGAAGAACAATTACAGACCATGATAGGACTGCATAAGGATGATCCTAATATTGAACAATTTATCATAGAAGCACTTGCTCTTAATACCCAACTCTTGCAACAGGAAGAAACACTCTACCAAAAGATCTCGCAATGGGATTCCCATTGTGAAAAGAGCGATAACATTTCAAATCAAGTCCTAGATTTACGACTTGATTATGATTCAATTTTTAAGAAAGTTTCTGACCTTTTGAGTTGGCAGAGATTAGATGAAGGAAAAAGAGTGGAATTGCTCAGAATCGATGAATCTCATAAAGAAATGTTATTTGCAAAATGGGATTCCTAGCTTAAAGAAGCAGAGCAGGCGATGGAGGAAGCAGTGACAACAACAAACAACGTCATTGAGTGCATCAATGAAAATATGCACAAGGAAAATTTGATATCAGAGACCACTCCAAGATTCCTCCCAAAGGCACAACAACTTCAAACAAAGTGGAAACAAATAGCAGAGGAAAGGGCGAAGTCAATTAAATAGGTAAACAGGTTAAACTGGGACACATACTGGCAGTACCTGGTAAAGCCACATAGCTAATGGATGACCCTGAAATGTCTCATAACCTCCGCCGAGAAGATAGTGCCAACGCTCACCAATTCCATATTTGCAGGACAATTAAAAGCTAAAGTCGGCTAACTGACGCTCTTGAAGCCGATGGTGGATATTTACAACTTAAAAGAACAAATGCATAATTTATCATAGATACAGTTTAGTTTTATTTTTAGCTTATTTTTTCTTAAAATGAGGAAGGTGGTTTAAACCTCGTCATCTATATTTGTAATATTTATTTTTAGATTTCATTACAGTAGTATTTAAACCCCTCTCATGTAGTTAGAAAGGGGTCCAGAGTTTTATCAAAAGAAATTCTTCAGAACGTGCAGTTTGCCCCCCACTGAGCAGGTTTTGATAAAATGAATGGAATGAGATTTATTGTTATATGAGTTTAATGTTTGCTACTGAAATGCACTTTTGTACTCTTAGTGGATGTTGAGTTATTTGAAGATAAATCTATATTTTTGAAGCTCATAAGTAGAAACTATTACCAATGGTATTTTTATCCCCTAATACATTTTACTTATGTGCCAAGAGATAAATTATTTTCAGTTATTGATATATGAAAGTCTAAATGTTTAGTTGTCATTATTGCACTTCTGTATGGTGATAACTATTCTTTTTATGCTGAGTATATGAATAACTCTTATGTGATATGTTTCTCATAATTGTTTTGTCTAATTTCTTATACAAAACAATCATTTTTAATGGATTCCTTTCTCATAGTGATTGAATGATTTTTATTATCGATTGCTGTTAGAAATTATTTTAGATCGCATAAGTAAAATGTTACTCCTGGGATAGTTTAAAGTTAGATGTTTTCTTTCATTAGAATAAATCGCATATGTTAGTTAATAGATATATTAGATTTAGAATAAGCATTCACCCCATAAACCTAAAAAGAAAAACATCATCCTGTTAGTGCACCATCATAAACAGATTGGGAAACTGGTCCCATCACCCCTAGTCAGAGCCGCTATTTCAAACAAAAAAGGAGCTACTTTCAAGGTCCAGACCGGGTGGTTATCCCTCTTCTTGTAGACCTGATTTTTAGGCCTTCAACACAACCATGATAGAATCATGTTTTCTATATGTGCTCGACAAACCTGTAATGAAGACCATGGAAATGACCTCCCATTTCCACTCTGAAATCAAAATCGGTTGTAGTAGACCACCTAGGTGCTTACACTATGATTTTACCTATGGACAATCAAAACATCTAGCCACAAATTGTGTTGCTTCCCTCTTCAGATTCATCCTATAGTAAAACTTCTTCACTGTTGTTAGTGTCTTCTGACATCCTTAGTGACCTGAATATTGATTAGCATGAAATTTTGTCAAGATAAGCTTCTTTAGATCACTATTGTCTACCACATATATCTTTTCCCTAAATCTTACTGAGCCATCTATTATGAGATGATATTCCACATCTTGTATACCTATACCTACACATGTACCTGTACATATATCTATACTTGGACCTATACATGTACCTATGATTTGCTGTAACCTATGCAAAAGCTCCATGTACCTATCATCCTGTTGACCTATCTACAAGATCTGATCCCGCAAATTTGTCCAATAGGAACTCGTAGTTGCTATATGATTTACCTATATCCTCTTACTAAGAACATTTGCAAGCTGGTTCTCTTTACTATTAATGTACATGGTCTCCAATTCGAACTATTGATTGTATCCAACCGTCTAGCTTACCTGACATTCAAATTCGATTGGTCAAATAGATACCTCAATCCACTGTAATCACTCATCAATATGAATCGCTTGCCAAGAAAATAGTGCCTCCACATCTTCAAAGCATGGATGATCGTTGCCAACTCAAGATCATGTGTTGGATAATTCTTCTCATTCTCATTCAATTTCGTTGATTTATAGCATACTACCTATCCTTCCTGCATAGAGTCTCTGCAGGTCCTCTCTTGCAAGCATTTGTACATACCACAAAATCTTTGTTCGGATCTACAATCTTTAACACTGGACCATTTTTCAACAGTTTCATCAACTACTCAAAACTTCATGTACATTCCTCTATCCATTCAAAATTCTTACCTTTCCTTTGCAAAAATATGATAACATAAGTAATGCAAGAGACCTCCCTGATGAACCTCCTATAGTAACCTTTTAACCACATGAATGATCTTACCTCACCCAGATTCCTAGGAGTTTCCCGTTTCATTATATCCCTTATCTTCTTTGGATCCACTTTTATGCCTTCCTTGGAAACCACATGCCCCAAGTAGTGTACCTCTATCTAAAATAAACTACATTTACTGAGCTTAGCATACAAATGATGCTCTCTCAGCAATATCAAGACTGTTGCAAAATGTTCGACATGTTCTTCCTCATTTTTCAAATATAACAATATATCATCAATGAATACAATAAAAAACTTGTCCAGATAAGGATGTAACAAACTATTCATCAAGCACATAAAAGTAGTTGGAGCACTAGTCAAAAGAAATGGAGCTAAAACAAACTCATAATGTATGTACTCCGTTCTAAAAGCAGCCTTCTAAATGTCCTCTTCTTTAATGCATACCTAATGATATCTTTATCTCAGATCAATCTTTGACAACAGATACCTCTTCTTGATGGTCACTCTTTTCAACTTCCTGTAATAAATGCATAACCTAAGAGTAAGATCCTTCTTATTCACAAACAATATTAGTGCACCCCAAGGCAATGCACTTGGACTAATGTATCCCTTGTCAATCATTTTCTTTAACTAAAACTTCAACTCCACCAACTATGATGTGCTCATCTTGTAAGGTATCTTCAATGTTAGTGTTGTCCCTAGTATGAACTCAATAGAAAAATCCACTTCCCTATGAGGTGGAAACTCTGAAATCTCTACTTGAAACATATCCTGAAACTACTGTAGAACTAGGTAACTGCTAAATACATCCACATCCTTAAATTCCTTACCTTTGTCAATAGAAATATGCAATGCATATAACACTCAAACTTTCCTATAGCTGTGCTTTGCGTCCCTAGCTGTAACCATTATGACTGATGTTACCTTCTTCTTACCCTGTAAGACTCTCTGTTCCCCATTGTCATCCAAGTACTCAATGGATTTCTCATAAAAATCCACTTTAGTTCTATGGAGATATGACCAACCCACACCCAACAACATACTATATGCTCCCAATGGTAATACATTCAAATGTGTTGATGTAGGCATACCATTCTGCGCAAATGCATAATTTCTTACCTTGTGATGAACTCTCTTCTTTGTACTTGTAGCCAACTACACTAACCAAGATTTTGCATGCACTTCTTTATTCAAACCACACTTATCCACCAAGTCAAGGTTAACATAACTATAATTAGATCTAGATTCAATAAAAATAGAAACTACTTGATCACAAAGTTTACCATCCATCTTGATGATAGACACTTGGTGATCTACCTACATGTTCTCCAATGCTGCATTGATTTGTTAAATTCCTTACCCCCCATCCCCAACTCCTTTCATGTCCTGCGCACTATAAATGTGAGGCCTACCACCTTGATGTTGTGGATAATCCCTCATGCAATTTTCTCCTCCACACGTCCAACACTGCAAAGGCTTCCAACCATTGTCCTTGTTCTACTCCTCATAAAAAAATAAATGTCCTCTATCATATCCATTGAACATGTTAGGTGGTGTTGAAATATCTTTCTTACTTGTGTCCTAAGGTCTTGTTCACTCCTTCTCCCAATTTATTTTATTCTTATCATTACTGTTCCAGTCCTTCTTAGTCTCATAATTGTGCTTTGATTGCTCAAAAAAATGCTTTAGCTTTTGAATGGCCTCCTCCAATGATCTAGTCTCATAAAACTCAAGATTTCCCTTGAATTCTACTAGAAACCCATTGATGAATCTCTGAATCTTTTCCTTCTCCTCCTTGAGGTAAGGAACATATCTCAATAACTCCAAAAATTTACTAGTGTACTCCTCATCTGTCATAAGTCCCATTTTCAGGTCAGAGAATTACTTTTCCCTATCGTCATAGTACCTCTCCAATAGTTACTTCTTCCTAAATAGTGTTTTGAACTCACTCCAAGTTGACTCCTCTTCATAAATACCTCTAACATTCTTTACATCTTCCCAAAATATATATTCTTTACCTTTAAGACTCAATGTTGTTATTCTGGCCTTCATGTTTTCATAGTAATCATGCAACCTGAAGAACTTATTCATACCAAGAAACAATGCTTCTACATATTCTGACTTCTTCATTTCCCCATCAAAATTAGGTGCATTTTCTTTCTTGATCTCATCCGTAAAATATTCCCGATCATTCCCCATGTAAGAATGATAACAACAACGATCATGATGCCTATCAGAATGAGAACTAGAATAGTACATGTGTCCATCACCCCTCTTATCGAAAGTATCCAAGAACCCACCATTTCTAATAATGTCATATCTATCCAACCTATGCCCACCATGAGATCTACTTCCATATTCCCCATTAGTCTTATCCTCCTATACATGGCTAATCCAAAGGGGTCCCTAGTTTTGCAATTTTGACAAACTTTGAAGAATTACTACATTTAATTTTGCTTGTTTCTATTGTGCTTACATAGTTTTGTCATTATCTACTTTACAACTTCTTATTCCTTCCTTGAAACTTCTCAATGTGCCTGCTAAGTCAAAATAATTACCAACACCATGCTACTCATCAGATCCATCGAGAGAATCTCATGAATTATAGTCTACCATATTACTAGTCATCTTTGTTGTTTTCTTTCTACAAGGTATATCATGTCATCTAAACCAATTCATAAAAAACCAATGTACCTCAGTGTAGTTCAGGGAGGGATATATCGTCTACAATACCAACCATATTAGCACAATATATATATATATATCAATATTGAATCATCATTTATATTATTATCCAACCATCAATGCATGACCATACCAACCATGTTAGGTCCCTAGAATACTAGTGTATTCCCTTATTATTATTGTCATTGTAGCCCCTTATTGTTATTGTTGCGCCCTTACATTATTATTGTTATGTTGGTTTTGATTATATTTTGACCCCTTAGACTCCTATATATAGAAAGGAGGTCTTGTCATTTGTATTATCCAATAATTTTTCATTTGTGTAATGTAAAGGAGGTTTCCACCTCGAAGAGGCTGATTTTGAAGTCGTTGATCTATCTTCTCTTCTATTTTGTGAGCTTGTTGCACAACATTTGGTATTAGAGCTTTGGATTCTAGGGTTTCACTACTTCAAACAGGCCATTATGGTATTTTCGCTATACCTTTTCTCTATGAAGTTGCATAAGCTTAAATTAAAACCTATTTGAGCTGAAAGCTTGATGCACATCATGTACGAATTTTAGATCTTGTCTCTCTATATTTTCGGAGATATGATCTAAGGAAGTTATGGTTTTTGCAGACTCCTAAATTATATCTCGAACAGCTGACCTAGGGAAAATCGTCATACCTTTCTCTCTGAGCATCAAATTGAAATTTCATAAAAGGGTATAGAAATATGATGGACTATAGTGTTCAGTGTATTGTTTCTAGGTACGAAGGTCGAAACCGTGACACATGACACCTCGTAGAAGTTAGCTCTATTGAATCCGTGTATACTCAAGTCATCGTAGGAGATTTGGAATAAATATTTCTTAGAGAATCCAATCCTGATCCAACTTGTGGGATTGGAAAGAGGACTCCGAGATCTACCTTAGAATGCAATTTCAAACCTTGGAGATCCGAAATTACAAAGATAGAACAAATTAAATATCAAGCTCCTACAAAGCGAAAAAAGGTGTGTAGTCTTTTAAAAAAAATTCGTAAGTTTGCTTTGAAAAATTATTTTGAAGGAATTTAAAGGGCATAGTGAAGCATAATTATCATTAATTGATGCCTCAAAGAAAGAAAATGGAAACACCTAGTAAGCAACCTGAAATATCTAGCATGACTCATGAAGAAGAGGAAGAAATGCAACATGATATATCAAAATTACAAGAGCAAGTGCAACAAATTTCACTCTCCCAAAAAGTAACGGAAGCTAGGATGGATGGTTTAAAGAAAGGTGTGGAAGCTAAGATTAATGGAGTGGAAGCTGGGATTAATGGCATGGAATCAAATATGGATAGCATGGAAGATAAGATGGATGTTTTAGATGTAAACATTGAAGATTTGAAGAAAAACATGGAAGGCTTGAAAGGAGGTTTGGAAAAGTTGCTACAAGAAATGGTTCCTAATGATGAAAAGGTAGTAGAGGAAACTCATAATGAGAACAAAAGAAATGTTAGTTATGATTTCATATACTCTAACATTGGACAAAAGACCCACCATGTTTCAAAGATCGGTATGAGGAAGCTTGATGCCAAGGATCCTATAACATGGATACTAAAAATGGAGAAATATTTCAATCTCCATAATGTGAAAAACACACAAAAGTTATGCATTGCGACTTTATATTTGGAACCCAATCAGTTTGTATGGTATCGATGAATTTCCTTTCATAAACAAATTGTCAATTGGGAAATTTTTATTGAAGAAATGATAGCACATTATGAGGATACAAAAACAAACACGTTTTTAGCCAATTGATAAATCTCAAACAAAAGGGTTCAATGGTGGAGCACATTGAGGAGCTCAAGAATTGAATTTAATGGTAAAATATATTCCACAGGAGAATAAGATTGATGTGTTCATTGGGACTTGAAAGGATAGCATCCAACATGAGCTTTTCCTTTGGGAACCTGATTCATTGGAGAAGGCATTCAGGTTGGCAAGAAAAATTGAAAGAAAAATTATGACAACAAGGAGGCCTACTAATCACAACTATAAAGATGGAAGTGTTGTTGCTCCTAGACTTCCACAACCTATAAGGTTGACACCATAACAATTGGAAGAAAAAACAGAAAAAGGGATTTTTTACAGTTGTGATAGAAAATACACCAAAGGTCATAAGTGTGCTAAGAAATTATTTTACATAAACTGTGAAGAGGAAGAAGAAAAGGAAAAAAAAACTTCAAAGGAAGAGGATACACACCAAGAACAAACCGTGGAGAAAGAATAAATGAATCCTACCATATATTATAATGCATTAGTCGGAATTACTACTCCTCAAAGTAACAAGATAGAAGGACATATCAAGAAGCAAAATTGTAATAGTCTTGATGGATTCGGGCAGTACCCATAATTTTATTCATTGTAAGATAGCTAAGGAATTGAATTTCTTCCTATATCTAACACAAGAGTTTCAAGTGATGGATGTAAATGGAGGAACGATAAATTTCTTTGGAAAGTGCCATAATATCAAGCTAACCATGGGAGAATATGTGATTAATAGTCTAATGCTTCCCATTCCAATGGGTGTTGTTGATGTTGTGTTAGGAGTCTAATGGATACAATATTTGGCTACGATAGATTTTAGTTTTCAACAACTTTTCTTGATTTTTTTCAGAAGGAAAGGAAGTTGAAATAAGGGATATCACAAGGAAACTAGGAAAGATATTCAGCTCTAATGGCATGAAAAATCTTCTAAAGAAAGAACAACATGGCATAATTGCACAATTATTTTAGCTTGAGGTTCCCACATCGAAATCATCTATTTCTCCAGATCTCCAAAAAGTCTTAGACAATCATTACAAGTTATTTGAGACTCCCAAAGGCCTCCCACCTATTCGTGATCATGATCATGCTATTCATTTGATTCTAGGAAGTGTTCCTCCAAACATCAGGCCTTACAGATATCCATATGCCCAATAGAGTGAAATTGAATGTATGGTTGTAGAAATGCTAAAGGCTAGTATAATTCAACCTAGTAAAATTTCTTTCTCTACTCTAGTAGTATTGGTGCACAAGAAGGATGGATCATGACACATGTGTCCAGATTATAGGGAGCTCAACAAGCTCACTATTAAAAATAAATTTCCCATTGTTTTCATTGATGAATTATTGGATGAATTTCATGGAGAAATTTACTTCACCAAGTTGGACCTTCATTCAGATATCATCAAATTAGAATGAAGACTGAAGACATTCTAAAAAGAACATTTAGAACTCATGAGGGTCATTACGAATTTTTGGTCATGCCTTTTGGCATTATCTATGCACCTTCTACATTTCAAGGTTTGATGAATTCCATTTTAAAACCCTTAGAAATTTTGTTGTTAATATTTTTTGATGATATACTAATCTACAACAAGTCATGGAAGGATCATGTTCAACAGGTTGATAGAGTGCTCAAACTATTGGAGGAGACAATTATATGAAAAAGCCTCCAAATGTTTCTTTGGAGTATACAAGGTGGAATATTTGGGTCATATTGTATGTCATGAAGCTTTTAAGGTAGACCCTAGCAAAATTAAAGCCATTAAGGAATGGAAAATCCACACATCCATAAAGCATATTCAAGGATTTATCGAGTTGACAGGGTATTATTGCAAGTTTGTTAAGAACTATGGGAGAATAACAGCACCTGTAACAACATTACTAAAGAAAGATGCATTTTTTGGCACTCCAAAACCAACGAAATCCATTGAACATCTTAAAGAGGCAATGTGCCAAGCACTAGTCTTAGATACAATTAGAATTCACAAAAAGATTTATTATGGAATTTGATGCCTCAGGAAATGGAATTGGTGTTGTTTTAATGCAAGAAGAAAGACCCATTTATTTTGAATGTCGTCCAATCAAAGGAAAGTATTTACACAAAGCTATTTATCATAAGGAAATGTTGGAAATACTACATTCACTTAAGAAATGGTAACCTTACCTAATGGGAAGACACTTCAAGGTAAAAACTAATCATGATAGTCTTAAATACCTTTTAGAAAAACAATTATCTTCAAAAGACAAGTAAAAATGGGTTAGAGAGATGTTGGGTTATGACTTTGAAATCATCTACAAAAAATGGAATCAAAATGTTGTTGTAGATGCACTCTCAAGAAAGGATAAGGATGTGGAAGCATTGCTTTGTGCCATTTCTATTATCCAACTAGATTGGATAAACAAAACAAGGGATGAATGGAAGACTGATGAAGAAATTTTGGAACTCACTCAATATTTGTAGCAAGATATGAGTATATCTAATACATTTAGGTGGAAAAATGATTCACTATGGTACAAATATCACTTATTTCTCTATAAGTATTCCCGACTCAAACAAAATATTATTCTGAAATTGCACACCTGTCTCTTAGGAGGGAATTCGGGATTTTTAAAAATTTACCAGAGGGTTAAGAAGGAATTTTTTTGGGATGGCCTTAAATCTGATATTCCAATGCTTGTGGTGGAATATTTGGTTTGCCAAAAAAATAAAGTTGAGGCAATTAAGACCCTAGGTCTCTTAAAACCTTTATCCATTCTAAGTCAACATTGGGAGGAGGTTTCAATGGATTTTATCATAGGTTTACCTACGTCCAAAGTAAAGAGTGTCATCATGGTGGTAGTTGATAGACTTACCAAGTATGCACACTTTTGTGCATTATCTCAACCATTTAAAGCTAATACAGTTGCTACGAAATTTATGGAAACAATTCAAAAGCTATATGGAAACCCAAAGATTATTGTAAGTAACAGAGATCCTATCTTCACTAGAAAATTTTGGATAGAATTATTTTCTTGTATTGGTACTCAATTAGCTCATAACTCATCTTATCATCCTCAATCTGATGGGAGAACTGAGATAGTGAAAAAAGGTTTGGAAAGATATCTTCGTTGCTTTGTATCTAATAAACAAATACAATGGGTAAAATGGTTGCCTCTAGCTTAATGGTGGTATAACACTTCCTTCCATACTGCAGCAAAAATGACCCCATTTATGGCACTTTATGGATATCATCCACCATCCATCACATTATATTTAAGAGAAAATTCTAAGGTTCAAGCAATGGAATATCACATCGAGCATCAAAAAAAAGTTCTCCAACTCTTAAAGGATAACCTGACTTTGGGAAAAAATAGAATGAAACAATGGGAAAATCAATATTGCAGCGAAAGAAGTTTTGATGTAGGTGCTTGGGTATTTCTATGACTACAATAATACAAATAAATTTCCCTCAATAAAGCTAAGAAGGATAATAAATTATCACCAAAGTACTATGGTCCGTACAAGGTGTTGCAAAATATTGGTACAATGGCATACAAATTGTAACTTCCTACATATTCCGAGTGCACCTAGCTTTCCATGTTTCACGCTTACAGAAGGTTATAGGTGATAAGCTCCCAGTCCAAATAATATTACCAGAACTTAATGAGGAAGGAAAAATCATATTGGAACCTGAAGAAGCCACTGAAACAAGAACTTGATAGCTATACAATCAATCAATTTCAGAGTATCTCATCAAGTGGAAGAACTTACCCACTGAAGATTCCACACAGGAGGATGATAATTTTATATAGAAGCATCCAGAACTACTCAATCATTGTGGACAACACTTTTTTGAAGGAGAGGGGAATGTTAGGTCCCTATAATACTAGTGTATTCCCTTATTATTATTGTCATTGTAGCCGATTATTGTTATTGTTGTGCCCATGTTGTCCCCGTATTATTATTATTGTGCCCCGTAGAAGCCCTTTACTATTATTGTTGTTCCTTTACATTATTATTGTTATGTCAACTTAGATTATATTGACTCCTTAGACTCTTATATCTAGAAATGAGGTCTTGTCATTTGTATCATCCAAGAATTGTTCATTTTTGTAATGTAAAGGAGGTTGCCCCCTTGAAGAGGCTAATTTTGAAGTTGTTCATTTATCTTTTATTCTATTTTGTGATCTAGTTGCATAACAAACCACATAGCATGACTGCATGCATGAAAACTACAACCATATCAATTTATGCATAACAATATATAAGCAGTGATATGCATAACCAATGTGTAACTAACATACACACATGACAATCGCATACAACAACAACAACATCGTCAACTTCCACATGGCGACATCACTGCAACTATAACTACCTCCATGCATGTGAAACAAGCACATAGACCACAAACATAAGGAAAACATATGTATCCGACAAGAATGCATGACCAACAAATTGCCCATTAAGTCCAAAGGTTGATCCCTTCTCTGATACCATTGTGTAACACCCTCCTCTCACATTTACCCAAGTTAGTAGGTCCATTAGGGTAAACGTGTGATGAGAGGTCACTATAATCTTATTTGACTCCCCATGTATAGTTAAGGAAGGGAAATCGACACAACACTACCACTCTCATCTTCTACACATGTCACAGAACCTACAGGTCGAAACCAACCTTTCCAAGTCATCAACCACTAAGACAACTTATTACCTTACTAACCTAGCACCTCAGTCGCTCCCAGAATATGGGAATGCATGCAACTTGCATCCTCCAGTCATTCTCGAAGCAAGGGAATGCAAGCGACCAGGGTCTTTTTCAGCTAGTTTAAAGCCAGCGACCCCAAATTATGTGCCAATGTTTGCAAAGGCCAGGACTCAAGCCACTGCCCTAAACCCCATGGAACCTTAAGGAATGAAATGTTATAGTGAAAAACTAATACGAATACAAATGCGTGAATAAGGACTTGATTGGACCCCTACTAGCCATGACAAGCATTTTTTTAAACATGTCACACATATGCATTCTACAAGCCATAACAACATATCTCAGCATGGGGGTCTCATACTTATCCAGGAAGCACTAAGAAGCATTGGTGCCTTATCAAATTAGCTACATTATCATATATTGGATCACATATTCATTGTTAATTCATTTACAAATCAAACATGATCAGATTCATACATCATCATTATCATAAAAACTGCTCAAAACTAACAAATAACCAACATAAATAAGAAGGATATAGCAGCCATAAAGGCCACATATAAATAATCATATTTACCCATCAAATACAAGAGGAAAAAATATCTTATTAACATATGCAAAATGCAGCAAGATCTGGGACTTCCACGAACCACCTGACCATAGACTAGGCTGAACCACCAAATCTCTCTTTCATCTAGTCACCCCCGTGTCATATTCCAAGCATGAAGGTGGGATCTCATAGAACACATCCAAAATACGAAACTAAGTCTTCCAGAGGCCAAACGACCTTAAGCCTCACACACTATATTTCTACATTTTCTAGGGAATTTGGAGTTGCAAAAATGAAAGGATATTTTAGGGGTCTCTGTTGGACATCAAGAGGACATGCATAAATATTGTTACTTTCTACAATGAAATCATGCCAACGAAGGAAAAGGAATCAAAAAGATTTATACAACACTTAAATATTTGGAGAAGGTTTGTTGTGGGTTCTTTGATGGGGTGGCCTAAAATGATAGCTATGCGAGTGGTGCTTCTATAGTTCTAACACTAGGCACTTATTTTCATTTTTCCTAGAATAATGGGTCAAATTCAAATACCTGCGTGGAGATAATTACCGTTTGGGGTATCCTATTTTTTTCAAAGTCATTACACATAAAAAAATGGATGTGTATTGTGACATAAAGGTGGCCATAGATTGGATTTTGATTCAGTCATCTTTCGAACCTCCTATGCTCATTAATTGGATGAATATAATTAAAATGTTCATGGGTTATTTTTGTGGACTAACATTTTAACACACACACACACATATAGGGAGAAAAATACATTGGATGATGCATTATCAAAAGAGGGACACTGCAAGCTACCTAGGGAGATTATTTACAATGCTTATTACATTGAAAAATTCGATAGGTTGTGGAAATAGATATTGCTTAGTCTCTGTACTACTAATATGCTTTCTCCATTTTCTTCTTCCTTCCTTATTTTTTTAAAAATCTATGTGATGATGGGAATAGATTATAATATATGGATAAACTATATTCCAAGATATATAGAATATGGTATGTGTTTTACATCTATTTTATGAGCGTTGGCCTATGATAGTGTTGTCGCTACAACAATGGCCTTCCAAAATGTTTTCCAATTTGAATATTGGAGCCTACACCAACTGTCATTTCAAGTCCCCTTCTGTCTTCATGTTGTTTGATTTGTTATTGATGTGTTTTCCCTTCGTGTCACATCCTCATAAGTCAATGTTTCATAAGCATCATCACTTGACCATTAGAAGTTCTTGAGTTAGTTATTCCATGGTGAGGTGAGCTCATGATATTTCTTGACTTAGAAAATTTTCCTTCTCACCATGTACACACTTGAAAAACCACTCAAAGGCACAAAAAAGAAAAAAAATATAAGAAAATCACTGAGAAAAGAATAAGCACACTCTAATTTGGTGAAGACATGCTCTCAACTTGAGTGCACTCCTTTGGGCTGAAGAAGTGCACCCTCTTTGAGCGCACTCCTTCATGTTGAGAATGTTTACCCTCCATGAGTGCACTTCTTCGTGTCGAAGACATGTGCCCTTCCTAGATGTATGCATGAGAAATATTGTTTCATGTCATTGCACTCCTAGAAAATAAGAGCCTAGTTAACTTCCCTTAACTAACCCTTCATGTGATGACAAGTGGCGATCATGCATGGATTAGTTTTGCATGTAAATTTCTTTAAATAAACTCAAGTAATAATTATTTTCCATAATCATTCCATCTAAGTTGGGTGCACAACTAGGAATAGAGAGTCTCTTCATGAAGTAGTGTTGCAAGTTTTGCATGTCAAATTTCTTCATTTCTTTTCATGATTTTACTGTCGTTCCTTCTTTTCTTGCTTTCGATTCTTGATTTTTCAGATTGTTTTCTGAATTTTATACTCAATATTCTTGCTACAAGTGTTAATCTGTTGTCTCATGCAAAAACTCTTTACATTATTCAACTTTCCATAGTCTACCATGAGTGCAGAAATAGAAATATATCCTTTCAAATATTATTTTCCTCATCCTATTATGAAATCCCATTGTTTAAACGTGTTCCTAATATTATAACAAGTAGAGCACACTTCTTGAGCTTGAAGCTTGATCAGTCTGGAAAAATGAACCCTGATTGATCAAGTTTTCCTCTTAAGTGCACTTTTTAACCTGTTAGCCTCCTGTTGCAACAGGGTATCATCTTTCATGATTGACATTTTTACATGCCAAATATGTCATACTTTGCAAGTTGCAGTGTTCCATATTTCCAGAGAAGACCAAAGAAGAAAGCCATGAAGTGTGCTGATCCAAATGCATTGTTGTTTCCAATTTTGAAGAGTTGTTCCATTTTGAAGAATTTTTCCAGTTTAGAGGGAGGTCCAAATAGTCTAATCTTGGTCTCCCTAGGTTTCAATTTCCTGCTTTAGAATATAGAGAATACATCTGTCCAAACAGTTTAATCTTGGCAGATTTGTAGATAGGTAGAGAATCAAAGGGACCCAACTGTTTAATCTGGGCCCTGGCAAAAATAAGTGTAGATCTAGATAGGAAAACAGAAAAAAGAAAAAATTGTAAAGCTGGGTTTGCAAGTGTAAGTGCACCCAAAACAAAAAGAAGAAAAAATGTTAGGACGGTAGGCTGGGTAGGTAGCTGTTTGGTGGCAGAGTGATGATTGATGATCAATTTTGTATCTCACAATGTCTTATCTTTTCAGATCACAGTTATCAGGCAGTCTTGCATTCAAAGGAGGTACTCAAGCTGGAATTCACTAACCTCCCCTCTCTTCATTTCCCCCAAGTCACTTACTAACATCCCCCAAGAGGTCAAGATCTGCTTGAGCCTCTCAATTTCATCATTTCCATGACATTCGCCTTGGTGAGGATCTGCTTCACTCAAGGACTGCTCACTCATCATCTGTGAGCCTTCTTTTCCCCAACAAAGCCTAAGGTCTCATACCTTAGCGCCCTCTTTTCATCTCCATATTAACTTTTAACTTTATTATATAACTCCCTATCAGTTTTCCCCTTCCCCTATTTAAATCATGTATATAAAACTCCCTTATGTAAATATCCCCTCCCTGGCATTATATCCATAATTCTACTAAGTTCGGCAAATCACAGTCCATCTGGGGCTGTCTTTAGCCCATCCGAGTCATCAAGGAGCTAGTTTGACATCTGGTCAGCTAGTAACCTCTTCCTAGCCAAAAACCCCCAAAAAACCCATGTTTTCACCTTTTTCCTTGTAAAATTTCACCCCAGTGCTGTAAAAAACCCACATTCCGCCTCTAACCCAAAGTTTCTATGCATAAATATGTAACCCGCCGCATATAACCCCCATAACCCATTAAACCTAAGTCTAAACCCACCCGCGCGCAAATATTAAAAAAGGAATATTCTTTGGATATTCCCCCGCCATATCTCCCCGTCGTGTTATCTTTACCGCCAACCGTTGGATCTCCCGCCCCATAGATCTATGGTGAGCAGGCCGTCCCATCCCCAAAGCGCCCGAGCTTTAGTGTCCGGGAGATGGGCGGTATTACCGCCGTAGTCCCTCCATGCGTCGAGCTCTGGGCTGTGGCAGAGGCCCATTCCCCGAAACCACCATCCCCAGAAAGCGGTGCGCCACAATACCGCTTACCGCCCTGCCCGGTGACGTCACCCACTGAGTCACTCCCCTTGCCCAGTCACTGCCACGTCACTGCCACGTGTCCCTGCCACTGTGCCTGGCACATCACCGTCCGTACATGATGATGTCATGCTGATGTCATCCCACCACGTCGTCCTGCTGACGTCATCCGTCGTACAAATGTCACATCATGCTGACGTCATGCTGATGTCATCAGCACTTTTTGGGCGCAAAGGCGCGAAAATCGCACTTCGGAGCCCCGGAATCGATTTCTGAGGCAGTTTTTGATGAGCGATCTGCGCCCAAAGTGGAGAATCTTCAGGGAATCTTCTTATCATGCAGCCCCAGAAGCCCGAAAGGCGCTAAAATGATCCGTTTTCTTCACAGAGCATACCTAAAGGAGCAGAAAACAATTTCAAAAGATACAGAGGCCGAAAAGCGGCCATTAACTAATGATTGGACCCGCAGCACATCACAGCAGCATCCTGATTTATTGCCAAAGAGTATCAGAGGACGAGAAGTAGCCAAAGAGTATCAGCTGAAGATTTGTTTAGGGGCTCGAAGCACCTGTTCATTGATGAAGCCCCCAGAAAGTCAAATCAATGAGCATCAGTCCATCCTTGCCTTCAAATCACCATCAAAGCATTCAAAGCACCAGGACAGCAAGGAAGCAGAAACCCATGCATATTTATTTCAGAAGACATTGCCCCAAGGCACCCAGGACTACATCATTTATTCATTTTTATACGGCCGCCCTCAGCGCAGCCTGAGATATTTTCATGCATTTATTTTAGATAGGAGTAGGTCAATAAATTATTTTTTATGACCTGATTAGGTCAAGATGTAATAAAAGCAGTAGATAGAAAGTTTTTCCCTACATATACCACCCTCTGTATAGTTTTAAGGGTTGGTCAATTGAGAATTTTCACTAGAGACTCGCACTGTATCCCTGAGTTTTTCTATAATCAAAGACTGCTGAAAGCTTGGAGAGAAAACTGTTTGTTGTTCATGAATGTTTTGGAGACTGAAGATGGAATTCTTGTGTTGCAACCTGAAGCAATAAGTGCCTCTTATCTCTGTTTATGTGTTTACCATTATCTAAATAGCAGGAAAAAAGAATAGCCTAGAATTAGTTTAAATACTCTCTATCCTCAATTTCTGTTGTTTCTTGATGTTTTCCTCTGAATGAATTGGTTATGAATATGAATTCCACTTGGCTCATGTTTACCCCAGTTCACCTGTGTTGGCCAATTATCTAGGGATTCTTAACTGCCCCTAGGTAGCGCCCTGTTACCTTCTCTGCTAATCTGTTGGAGAGATTCTTAACTGCCTCTCTTTCTTTAGCATTTTCATTCTATCGCTCAAACCTGAAAAATTGTTTCAAGCACAGCTATCTTGCTCCATTTTTTCTCACCGTTATCAAAGAAGCGCACCAACAACTTTTACTCCTCGACTCCACGCCCAATGGTTTGAAACTCTTAGACTATGCTTTGCCTCTCAACTTGAAAACATCAATTTTCCCACCAAAATCAAAACAAAAAACCCTCTGGACTCAAGACCTAGCCTAAAATCCTTTTCAAACGGAGTTAAATCTAAATATAGAAGAGAGAGCCCTCTCTGACTGCAGGTCGGCTAGAACCTGCAGCCCAAAGTGGTCTGTGGTTACCTCGGCCATATCCTATTTCCAGAGCTTTAAGGACAACCTGAGTGATAACATAATGGCGACTCTGCTGGGGAATTTCCTCAGTTAATTTCACAAAGTTTCACGAAGAAGGTAAGAAAAGCTCTACTCAGACCATAAAACAATTTTCCCAATCGCTGCCTATTTCTTAAAACTACAGATGAAGCCTGAATGCCAGCCAGGTAGCCTTTGAAACTGTTCTTGTTTTACATCAACAGATGTAAATAAATGCTACTTCAGTCAATCTTCATGTTAGTTTTAAGTTACAGATAAGCGGTCCCATATTTTGATCATTTCCCTGCGATTTCTAAAAATATTCTTAGAAAAATACCTAAAAAACGATTTCAGAAGCTGGCTCCAAAGAGAAAAACGCGATACACAAGATCAAACCCTGATCCGGATCCTCCAACTATTTTTGAAAACCCTAACCTAATCCCAAAGTTCATTAGGAAGCAAGAAAAGCCAGAAAATTTTGCTGATTTGAGCCCTGAAACAGCTCAGCCAAGTGTTGTTCCAACTCCTGTCAAGGTTTTATTCCAGTCTACTCCTGTTTCCCCTAGTTCTTCATCTACATCCCAAAGCACTCCTTCCACACCTTCATTCATTGCAAATACCACTATCACTACCGTTGTTCCTGTTACCCCTGTTATCCCCATTATCCCTGTTGTTCCTGTTATACCTGCCAATATGGCTAACAGATATGCACCCCTGCAACTCCCTGCTAACCCTGCGGCTTTACCTCAAGATTACCAATCCAAGATTACATATTTTGATTCCACAGGTTCTTTCATTGCCCTTCAGCATGCAAAAAACATGCAAGATTACTTTGAAAGTTACGAAATAGATGATGATACTGTGAGAATGAGAATTTTTGTCCAGAGTCTAACCAGTGATGTTAGAACTTGGTTCAGATCACTTGCTGCAAACTCCATAGCCACTCTTGATCAGCTTTACCAATCCTTTACGGATAGATGGGAGAAGAAGACAGCCCCTTTGCACATACTAGCTGAATACGACACAATTAAAAGAGGTCCTCAAGAAACAGTTTTAGAATACTGTGCTAGATTCAACAACGTTTACAATGCAATACCACAGAACCTAAGACCTCCACCAGACCTTGCCCTGTACAAGTTCCCTGACGGTTTCGACCCTGACATGGCATATCAGTTAAAAGAAAGAGCCCCTACAACCCTTGCAGAAGCACAAAATGTTGCTGTCACCGTAGAAGCCAACCTAATTGCCAAAAGAAATAGAGCCCGAATAGAAAGAAAAACTACCTTTAAGGAAGAACCCTCAGCCTTTGACCAGAAACTTGATGCTATTATCAATGGCTTACAGAGGTTGGGAGAAAGAGTGGAAACTGTTGAGAGAAAAGCATCATGGGAAGGACAACAGTCTAATCCTGCAAGGACCCCAAATTTCAGAAAAGCACAGAACATGAATGCTAGAAACAGTCCAGACCACGACATAAGACCACCTTTCCAAGACAATTATGTAGAAGGATCCACATCCAGTCAGCCTATAGAAGACGATCACATGAATCTGATGGACCTAAAGGTTGAACATCAAACCTTCCTAACTCGAGAAGATCAGGATGAGCATGACTGTAACCATTTTCAAACTAAAACTGGTGAGTCTTTTGATTTCAAGCAAGGATATGATACTGCTGTGTATGAAGTGCACAAACAGTACAAACTCAGAACTAGGACCGTTGATATACCTCAACCTAGCAAAACAAGAGATGGAAAACAGCCCAACAAGTCTAAAAGCAAAGCTGTCATAACAGATTCAACTAATACAAATGTCCCAAATCTGAATGAAGTCACTGTAGAAGACATAACAGACAAGCAGCCTTCTAATGATCAGTCGCTGCCATCTTCTGCCTTTAGAGAAAACTCAAACAGTGTCCCAAGAAGTTCATCTAGAACTGAAAAAACGCAAGTAATTAGTTCCAATAATGTTGATAAACAAGATAAAGAAAAGCAAACCACTGAAACCTCGCTGGAAAAAGGAAAATCTGCCCCTCATAACACCAAAACACAATCTGAAAAATCATTCGACTTAGAGGCAGAAATAGGAAAACTTAAAATATCAGTCCCTCTATCAGAACTTGCAAAACACGATGTATATAGGCAACAAATTCAAAGGTCACTTCAAATCCCAGAAGTTAGAGATGATGTAAATGTTTTGGACGATTCCCCTGAACTGTTGTTTGGTCTGGAAGTTAATGGAAAATCTACCCATGGACCTGTCCCACCATTTTATGTAAGTTTGCATATTCATGACAAGATTCTACACAATGCTATGTTCGACTCAGGTGCATCGCACAATCTCATGCCAAAAGCAGTTATGGACAAACTGAACCTTGATATCACAAGACCTTACAAAGATTTATTTTCATTTGACTCAAGTCAAGTGAAATGTTTAGGTCTCATCAAAGACCTGTGCGTTTCCTTAGTTCAATATCCTAACAAGACCATCCTCATGGATGTGGTGGTCGCTGACATCCCTCCCAAGTACGGTATGCTCCTGTCAAGATCATGGGGAGCAAAGCTTCAAGGATCCCTACAATTAGACCTTTCCTATGCTACTATTTCAGTCTTTGGGCAACCAAAGAGATTGTACAGAGAAATGCTGATGAAATATGTGGTAAGTAGTGAAAGCAAGCCCGAAAATTTTCCCATTTCTTCAATTCATTCTGATATGGATTCTTTCATTTTATTTAACGATGAAATAAATTTACCCACTGAGGGTAAACCGCTAGCTCTAGAACAAGAAGCACATATCAACGAAAAATCAGCTGCACACAATAAAGAGATTGTCAAAACAGTAAATGCAACCAGCATGTTAGAAGAAGATCCTCAAACAGAAATTTTAAATCTGCCCAATCCTCACTTAGCTGAAACTCTTAGCACTACCAACAAGCAAAAAGTTACATGGTTCCTAGAGTTTGATGGATCTGTCAACAAATTAGGAGCAGGGGCAGGTGTTTGGATTCACAATACTCACGACAATCATGCAGAAGGACATGCCTATAGACTAAACTTCAAATGTACAAACAACATGGCAGAGTATGAGGCTCTGCTGCTAGGCCTTAAACTGCTCAAAACTCTAGGAGCTATGAAAATCTCAATCCTAGGTGACTCTGATTTAGTAATACAACAGATGAAAGGTAATTTCGTTACCAATGACAACAGAATGAGAGCCTACAGAACTGCTGCAACAAATATCCTTAGTGCATTCACTGAATTCAAACTTGACAAGATTTCAAGAGACCATAACATTCATGCACACAGCTTAGCCACATTTGCTAGTACGTGTAAGCTTCCTTTCGATCCAAACCATCACTTCACAGCTGAAATAAAACATAGGCCTGCTGTCCCAAACAACGTTAAAGATTGGAAAGTATTCGAAAATGACACCCAGATCAACAATTTCCTCACCCTTGAACATGAATTTTCAAATATCAATATTGATATGGATGCCATGACAGATTCAGAACAGCGAACAGCTGAAAATCAGCAAGAAAATCAGTAGGCTGTGACAATTGCAACAGCCAAACAGATTCTGAAACCAACAGTGTTTGAAAATGAAAACATAGAACAACTAAAACAAATGCCTTTGGAAGAAATTGCCAAAACAGAAGAAGAAATCATTGAGTTGAAAGACAACTTTTTACCCGCTGGCCTGACCCCGCTAGAAGACATGTTTGAGTCTAATGATGTTCCCAGAAAACCAAAATTGCAACCAATGAACACTGAAATAGAAGAGCACAACATAGGGACAGCAGAGAATCCCAAAATGATCAAACTGTCGAAAAATTTGCCCCCTGATCAAAAGCCCAAATACATCGACCTGTTCAAGGAATTCCAAGACGTGTTCGCTTGGAGCTATGAGGATTTAAAATCCTATGATACATCAGTGATTCAGCACACCATTCCCCTAAAGCCCAACCAGAAACCCTTCAAACAGAAATTGAGAAGAATTAACCCAATGCTTCTCCCCCCGATTGAAAAAGAAGTAAAAAGGATGTGGGAAGCAGGCATCATAGCACCTATCAGATTCTCTGAGTGGGTGTCCAACCTAGTTCCTACAAGAAAAAAGACAGGTGAAATCAGACTTTGCGTAGATCTCAGAAATTTAAACCAAGTCTCATTAAAAGACCACTATCCTCTGCCCAAAATGGACCACATCTTGCAGAGAGTAGTGGGAGCATCTAGAATCTCTTTACTAGATGGATTTTCAGGTTTTAACCAAATACTTGTTCACCCAGATGACCAGGACAAAACAGCTTTTACCACACCCTGGGGAACATTCAAGTATGTAAAGATTCCATTTGGACTCAAAAACGCTGGTGCAACATTTCAAAGAGCAATGGATATTGCATTTGCAAAGGAGATACATGATTTTTTGGTTGTTTACCTTGATGATCTGACCCCATTTTCCAAATCTAATAAGGAACATCTCAAGCATCTAAGACAAATATTCATGACATGCAGGAAATATGGTATTTCCTTGAATCCTAAGAAGTCCCTGTTTGGCCTTGAAGAAGGCAAATTACTTGGCCACATCATATCAAAAGACGGGATAAGAATAGATCCTGAAAGAATCCAAGCAATCCTCCAAATCCCACACCCCAGAAACATAAAAGAGCTACAAGCATTCCTTGGGAAAATCAACTTCTTGAGGAGATTCATTCCAAATTTAGCTGAATTAATAAGACTGTTGAGCAACATGCTGAAGAAAGATGCCAAGGTAAGATGGTCCCTAGAAACCAAAGAGGCTTTTGAAAGCATGAAATCTGCCTTGACCCAAGCCCCTGTCCTTACCAGTCCGCAATTTGACAAAGACTTCATCATATTTTCATTTGCGTCAGACCACACAATCGCTGCTGTCCTGTTACAAAAAGATGAAGAAGGAAATGAAAAATCAATCGCATTCTTCAGACGAGCTTTAAGAGATGCCCCTCTGAAATACCCCATAATGGAAAAACAGGCCTACGCCTTGGTTCAAGCAATCAAAGAATTTCGAATTTATATTCTGTACTCACATGTCATTGCCTACATCCCACATGCTGCTGTGAAAGATATCCTGACCCAAGAAGGACTAGAAGGCAAGAGAGGAAAGTGGATTGCAAACATCTTGGAATTTGACATAGAAATAAAACCAACCAAGCTGATAAAGGGACAAGGTTTAGCTAAACTTATGTCCGAAACAAACTTTCAAGTCTTAGATATCAACCAGCTGGACAATGAACCAGAGCTGGCGACTCCACAGATCAGTGAAATATTTCTGCAATGCCCTTGGTACACTGATATTTGCTATGTATTGTTAAACCTGTGTGCTCCCCTAGGATTGTCCAGAACAAAGAAAAGATTTCTGAAAATGAAGGCTTCGAAGTTTTGTGTTTTAGATGGTGCACTATTTTGGAAGAATCATGAAGGTATATTGCTGAACTGTTTGACCATGAATGAAACTAACAATGTCATGAAAGAATTTCATGCAGGTGATTGCGGAGGACATCTTTATTGGAAGTCCACAGCTGATAAAATTTTAAGGGCTGGTTTCTATTGGCCCACCCTTTTTGCAGATGTCAAAAAGTTTGCTATTTCATGTCACAAATGCCAGATTTTTGAAGGAAAAAGAAAACTGTTGCCCCTCCCTCTTAAACCAATTTCCACAGAAAAACCTTTTCAACAACGGAGTCTTGACTTCATTGGAGAAATTCATCCCTCCTCCTCCGGCCAGCATAAATGGATCCTAACAGCCATTGACTATTTCACTAAGTGGGTTGAAGCCATTCCTTGTAGACAAGCCAATGACACCATTATAATCCAATTCCTTGAATGCAACATCCTTTCCAGATTTGGCTGCCCTGAAAAAATCATCACTGATAATGCCACTACTTTCAAATCCAAAAAGATGATAAATTTTTGCCACAAGTTTCATATTACCCTGGGCCACTCTACTGCTTATTACCCTCAAGGTAATGGCTTGGCAGAATCTTCAAACAAAAGTCTCATCAACATCATAAAGAAGGTGTTAGAAGAAAACAAGAAGAATTGGCACAAGAAGCTAATAAATGCCCTATGGGCAGACAGACTTGCAACGAAGAAATCCATTGGGATGAGCCCTTATGAGCTTGTATATGGTATGGAGGCTAGATTTCCATCATCCCTGGGCATCCCAACAATCAGACTGTTACAGGAGATCCAAGCAGAACCAAATGACATTCAAAGAAGGATTAATCAGACAATTCACCTTCAGCAAACCAGAGAGCAAGTCTATGACAGAGCACAGATCCTGCAAGAAAAGCTCAAAAAGATGTTTGATAAGAGAGCCAAAGCTGAAGATTTTTATATTGGTGACAAAGTTTTAAAGTGGGATTCACGAAGAGAAGACAAAGGAAAACATGCTAAGTTTGATTTCTTATGGAAAGGTCCATTTATTATTTCTGTTGTTCAGGGAAACAACACTTATTTTCTCAGATCTATAGAAGATAGCACTGTTGAAGAAGGCCCTGTGAATGGCCGCATGTTGAAGCATTACCATGAGCCTTGTTGCTGAACACAAGGCAGCCTTGTACATAACCCTGTGTATATTTTTGTACAATCATACTTTGTATAAATCAGCAATTTTTTTTCATTTTTATAATCAGGCCGATTGTCCAAGGAAAAGCGGTAAATTCATGAAGGCACAGCAAATGTAAGTTTTCCAGCTTGAAAGATTCTATCTCTGCGTAATTTCAGCAAAGCAGCAAAAACAACAATGTCACAACAAAGCCATGTAGGTCAAAGAAGAAAAGTTGTTTGCAGCTGTATTTAGGCAAGAAAATGTTAACAGTGAGGAAAAATTCCAGTAACTGTTCTAGGACCAGAAGCTGAAGCAGGTACATCAATTTGTAATTCACGTTTTCAAAGACATATTTCCAAGCAGAACTACACATAAAATCTAGCACGCAGAAGAAAGCAGGCGTTGCTGAGCAGTTCACAGAGGTTCACTTGAGGAGAAGGTTGTTTTTATCACAGAGTCTCATGTTTTTAACAGCCAAAGCAAAGAAGTTTTTCAGTTACAGTAGCAACAGAGATCAAGGCAGTCGGACCTGCTGTTCTTGACTTTTCACAAGGAAAAGCCATCCCCAAGTGGAGCCACTGTTAGCCTCCTGTTGCAACAGGGTATCATATTTCATGATTGACATTTTTACATGCCAAATATGTCATACTTTTCAAGTTGCAGTGTTCCATATTTCCAGAGAAGACCAAAGAAGAAAGCCATGAAGTGTGCTGATCCAAATGCACTGCTGTTTCCAATTTTGAAGAGTTGTTCCATTTTGAAGAATTTTTCCAGTTTAGAGGGAGGTCCAAACAGTCTAATCTTGGTCTCCCTAGGTTTCAATTTCCTGCTTTAGAATATAGAGAATGCATCTGTCCAAACAGTTTAATCTTGGCAGATTTGTAGATAGGCAGAGAATCAAAGGGACCCAACTGTTTAATCTGGGCCCTGGCAGAAATAAGTGTAGATCTAGATAGGAAAACAGAAAAAAGAAAAAAATGTAAAGCTGGGTTTGCAAGTCTAAGTGCACCCAAAACAAAAAGAAGAAAAAATGTTAGGACAGTAGGCTGGGTAGGTAGCTGTTTGGTGGCAGAGTGATGATTGATGATCAATTTTGTATCTCACAATGTCTTATCTTTTCAGATCACAGTTATCAGGTAGTCTTGCATTCAAAGGAGGTACTCAAGCTGGAATTCACTAACCTCCCCTCTCCTCATTTCCCCCAAGTCACTTACTAACATCCCCCAAGAGGTCAAGATCTGCTTGAGCCTCTCAGTTTCATCATTTCCATGACATTCGCCTTGGTGAGGATCTGCTTCACTCAAGGACTGCTCACTCATCATCTGTGAGCCTTCTTTTCCCCAACAAAGCCTAAGGTCTCATACCTTAGCGCCCTCTTTTCATCTCCATATTAACTTTTAACTTTATTATATAACTCCCTATCAGTTTTCCCCTTCCCCTATTTAAATCATGTATATAAAACTTCCTTATGTAAATATCCCCTCCCTGGCATTATAGCCATAATTCTACTAAGTCCGGGAAATCACAGTCCATCTGGGGCTGTCTTTAGCCCATCCGAGTCATCAAGGAGCTAGTTTGACATCTGGTCAGCTAGTAACCTCTTCCTAGCCAAAAACCCCCAAAAAACCCATGTTTTCACCTTTTTCCTTGTAAAATTTCACCCCACCGCTGTAAAAAACCCACATTCTGCCTCTAACCCAAAGTTTCTGTGCATAAATATGTAACCCGCCGCATATAACCCCCATAACCCATTAAACCTAAGTCTAAACCCACCCACGCGCAAATATTAAAAAAGGAATATTCTTTGGATACTCCCCCGCCGTATCTCCCCGCCATGTTATCTTTACCGCCAGCCGTTGGATCGACCACCCCACAGATCTACGGTGGGCAGGCCGTCCCATCCCCAAAGCGCTCGAGCTTTAGCATCCGGGAGATGGGCGGTATTACCGCCGTACTCCCGCCACGCGTCGAGCTCTGGGCTGTGGTAGAGGCCCATTCCCCGAAACCACCATCCCCAGAAAGCGGTGCGCCACAATACCGCTTACCGCCCTGCCCGGTGACATCACACCCCACGTCACACCCCACGTCACCTACTGAGTAACCCCCCTTGCCCAGTCACTACCACGTCACTGCCACGTGTCCCTGCCACTGTGCCTGCCACGTCACCGTCCGTACATGATGACGTCATGCTGACGTCATCCCGTCACGTCGTCCTGCTGACGTCATGTTGACGTCATCCACCGTACAAATGTCACATCATGCTGACATCATGCTGATGTCATCAGCACTTTTTGGGCGCAAAGGCGCGAAAATCGCACTTCGGAGCCCTGGAATCGATTTCTGAGGCAGTTTTTGCAGATCGCTCATCGCAGGATTTTTTAGGCCAAAGTGGAGAATCTTCAGGGAATCTTCAAGGAATCTTCTTATCATGCAGCCCCAGGAAGCCCGAAAGGCACTAAAATGATCCGTTTTCTTCACAGAGCATTCCTAAAGGAGCAGAAAACAATTTCAAAAGATACAGAGGCTGAAAAGCAGCCATTAACTAATGATTGGACCCACAGCACATCACAGCAACATCCTGATTTATTGCCAAAGAGTATCAGAGGACGAGAAGTAGCCAAAGAGTATCAGCTAAAGATTTGTTTAGGGGATCGAAGCACCTGTTCATTGATGAAGCCCCCAGAAAGTCAAATCAATGAGCATCAGTCCATCCTTGCCTTCAAATCACCATCAAAGCATTCAAAGCACCAGGACAGCAAGGAAGCAGAAACCCATGCATATTTATTTCAGAAGACATTGCCCCAAGGCACCAGGACTACATCATTTATTCATTTTTATACGGCCGCCCTCAGCGCAGCCTAAGATATTTTCATGCATTTATTTCAGATAGGAGTAGGTCAATAAATTATTTTTTATGACTTGATTAGGTTAAGATGTAATAAAAGCAGTAGATAGAAATTTTTGCCCTACATATACCACCCTCTGTATAGTTTTAAGGGTTGGTCAATTGAGAATTTTCACTAGAGACTCGCGCTGTATCCCTGAGTTTTTCTATAATCAAAGACTGCCGAAAGCTTGGAGAGGAAACTATTTGTTGTTCATGAATGTTTTGGAGACTGAAGATGGAATTCTTGTGCTGCAGCCTAAAGCAATAAGTGCCTCTTATCTCTGTTTATGTGTTTACCATTATCTAAATAGCAGGAAAAAAGAATAGCCTAGAATTAGTTTAAATACTCTCTATGCTCAATTTCTGTTGTTTCTTGATGTTTTCCTCTGAATGAATTGGTTATGAATATGAATTCCACTTGGCTCATGTTTACCCCAGTTCACCTGTGTTGGCCAATTATCTAGGGATTCTTAACTGCCCCTAGGTAGCGCCCTGTTACCTTCTCTGCTAATCTGTTGGAGAGATTCTTAACTGCCTCTCTTTCTTTAGCATTTTCATTCTATCGCTCAAACCTGAAAAATTGTTTCAAGCACAGCTATCTTGCTCCATTTTTTCTCACCGTTATCAAAGAAGCGCACCAGCAACTTTTACTCCTCGACTCCACGCCCAATGGTTTGAAACTCTCAGACTATGCTTTGCCTCTCAACCTGAAAACATCAATTTTCCCACCAAAATCAAAACAAAAAACCCTCTGGACTCAAGACCTAGCCTAAAATCCTTTTCAAATGTGGTTAAATCTAAATATAGAAGAGAGAGCTCTCTCTGACTACAGGTCGGCTAGAACCTACAGCCCAAAGTGTTCTGTGGTTACCTCGGCCGTATCCTTTTTCCAGAGCTTTAAGGACAACCTGAGTGATAACATAACCATGAAAAACTGCATCCTCCCTTGAGTGCATCACAAACACATGAATCATCTTTCTTCAGTGCTTCCACATGCAACAATTCACCCTCCTTTGGCATGATATCATGATCGCATGTGAAGGTCCGAAGACTTGTCAACCCATTCCTTCATCCCTTTGGAGTACAAAAATGTGTTCTTCCTATCTCCTTAAGCATATGAGTGCATGGTGAAGGCCATAAGACCCATTAGTTTATCCCTTTGACCCTTTGGAGTGAGCCAATGTGACCTTAATGTTTTCCTCTATTTGATTGAGTGCATGAGCACATTCATAGCCTTGAATGACCCTTTACCTCCCTTCATGCTTTTAAAGTGTGCCCTCCTAGTTTGCATGCCTATTTTCACATGCATCCAAGCTTTTGTGTTGTTGTTAATCATTTTCATGTTAAATTACTTGTTATGGCTCTTTTCTCATGAGTTGGAAATAGTGTTGAATAAGTAGGTTTCTTTGAGCTAATATTGTCACTATCAGTTTGTTTCTCCAAATAGGTGTTCATGCTACAAGTATAATCACGCTATCATCATTTGTTGGAGCCATTCCACCTTGCAAAGTGGCCTCCAAAAAACTTTCAGAAGCAAGCACTGATGAGCATGTAGAAGTTACAAAGCCAAATATCCCCATATATGTAGACAGAAAGTGATTTATTGATAAGGATACAAAGGTCACATGGAGGAAGATATACAACACATTCATGTAGGAAATTTTATTGAGGACTTGGAATATGTGGATGTGCACATCAAAATTAAAAAGTCCAGGATGGACATGATCACATGCAGGTTCCGAGTCATGCCATGTTCTCAAGTGATTGAATGGATAATTACACATATGGATGTCTCTCACCTTGTGCATTGTAGTGATAGTGGTGGTCATCTCACCACTTATTATGGTGAAGACATGTAGACATATTATAAGATTATGAAGCCCATTGAATATGCAAATGAAAATTTCTAAATGATATAGGCTACCTTCGACACAAGTGACGTTATCAAATCATGGTGTCGAGAGCATTTCGAGTTTCTCCATTTCCCATCTGTAGTCTATCCAATAATGGTTCTCATAGATGTATATCAATATTTGGTAGCCATGTATTTTCAATTGTGTGGGTGCAAGAATGCTAAGGTTCTTGAAGAGAATTGGATATAAATGCTCAATATAGTGGTGACTCATGGTAGAACTTTCAATTAGTTGGATATATTTTGATATTAGTTGCAGTGACAGGTGGGTCAAACAAAAGAAATTTTAAGGGTGAACCAAGCATGATGATTTTACATATATGCATTCATCTTAGATGGAATTTGTGCGTAGTATGAGTTCGTGGGAATGAATCAGAAATGGACACTTGAGGAGAAGTTCCTAGTTTACTTCCACTGCAAAGTGTTATCAAAAGCAGGTGTCAGAGGTGTATATGACAAATTGCATGAATTCTTCTTTGCAATTATCTTTCACATTATATTTGAGATCGATCATCTTCCCATGACCAAACAGGTGAAGGAGTCACTCTAAGATATCACAGACTGGTTTTCACTCCCAAGGGTACATATATCAGGTTCTTTAGCTGTCAGGTTTCCCCTCATCTTATACCACAACATATGTGAGAAACAAGCTGGTCATGGAATAAATAGAAATCAATTGGACAAGGGATTGTTAGGAATTATTCAAAATAGGAATAGATCCCCTTAGAGTATATTTTCATTAAGGATTAGGCTATACGAGTTAAATAGCCATAAGGTGATAGTAGCAAAGATATAAGATCTAGACTGCTTACACCTCGCCACCAAGGACATTCATGGATATGATCCTAGGTGAATTTTTCGCCAACATTATCAAAGGATCAACCATAATGGGAGGTACTCATCGATGTCCACAACAAAAGATGACAAGATAAATAACTAGTACAATGAAAACATTAAGACACATCCATCAATGGAAACCAGTTCACCACACGATCTACTAGCTCAATAATTGTGGGTGTAGGAGGAGAAGGAGATGGCACCTGAAGAAAACAAGGTAGCTCTCAAGAAAAGGATTAGATATGCCTTGATAGGTGAGAATAGATAGAAATGAAAAGTTGATCCTTTAAACTCAATATCTATTGAAGCAGAGTAGGAGAGGAGAGAAGAAGAGGAAGAAGAGGAGAAGATTAAGTAGGATGAGTTTCTCTAGAATAAATAATAAGAATAAGAAGAGAGTAGAAGGATAGAAGAATAACAACCGATGAATTCTAAGGAGGATGAGGCTGCATGGAGACTAGGAGAAGAGAAAATGAATTAGGAGATGGAAGAAGAAGTGTTGGAGGAAGAAGATACCATCCAACCCATGAAAGATGAGCTAAAAACTCAATAGGAACCTCCATTTACAGGTGGTGATATTCCATTTAGGGAAATGAGGATCACACCTCCACTAGTTGATAGAGTCATGAATGTATGCAGTATAACACTTGATCAACTTAAGAAAAGAATCATGCAGTAGAGGCAGAGATACTTCCCAAATGATCCTCAAAACCTAGTCTTTGTTTCCATGGAGAAGGTGATAACCTCCAACACCAGAAGGAATCCCAGAGCTATTATGGAAGAAAATGTTGAATTATCTACAATGAAACATGATAGTTCTGAGTAATTGTTGAATGACAATACTAGGTTGATAAGGAAACTTGATATGGTGAAGAAACAAGCATAAAATCTTATAGAAAATAATCAATAGTTATCATCACAGAGATTCAGCACCACTGAGTGGAAGTTAGCCATAAAGAAGGAATTAGGTCCAATGGAGGACACCATGTCACAATTATATGATGAGATGATTCTTCTACAACAATTGGTGTCTTCTTTTGTCAGAATTTAGAACAAGTCAGAGGAAGTGGTGAAACTCCCAAAGGTAGAAAATAGAACAATTGATCATCTTCAGGAGTGGGCTTCTAAGTATCCAAATGTTCTATAGCCTTTGGAGAGGAAAGAAAGAATTTCCACTGAGATTGACAAAGTTCATCTAATGCCTAACCATGAAAACTACATGCATCTTAGATAATAGTCGATAAGTACTATTGCTGGTTAAAATCCACTACATAATAGTTTTGATTCTCTCACACATAAGCATGGGATTCCTTATATAGGTACATCATAAACAATTAGAAGTAGGGAGTTCACTTTACAGGATATTAAGCAATGCATTAAATGATCAAATAGGCCACAGATCAGGAAGGCTTGGAAATTACTAAAGAAATTATTCTGCAACACACCATTGAATGAGTCAAAGCTCATATGAAACTCTCATGGCTCTGGAATAATGTACAGTTCAAATCAAAGAACATATTGATGGAGGCACTCGAGGTGAAGGTGCACTACATTGGGGACTTGCCAATTTAGATCAAAGCCATCTCCATGGAATTTAGATCTTGGCACACTTACATTATAACTGAGCTCCATGAGGAAACAAATGACATATCCATTTGATGAGTTTTGTCTCATTTTCAGTTTAGTCTTAATAGGCCATTCTCTCATTTGTATTTTTTATTATGTAATACATGACATGTAATAAAGTCCAAGGGACACATGTGGAATATGCAAAGCGATGCATTGGAATGTAATGAGTCATGTAAAGAATATGAATAGTCATAAAATTCAAAGAGTCATGATGAAGCTCAAAGGTCATTCTTACTTTTTATAAATAGCACCTCATAAGTCAAGCAAAAGACTATTTTGGACGGCTTAGACTCTAGAGGTCTTACCTCGACATCTCTTGCAATACATAAGAGATAGACCATTATTTGGAGAAACAACTTGTGGCTTCGTCTTCCACTATTGGATATAATGTTTCATCTATGTAACATTGTACTTGTGATCCTACACTTTTAATCAGAAGATCAATTGGTTGACACTTTTGCATACATGTATCATAGATGTAGTTGGACTATTCTGGTTATGTTTATAGTATATGTTACTTTATTCACATACTAAGTTAATGAACTAATTTGTTACTTAGAAATTGTTATGATTGAATGAGTTTTGTTATGTTTTAACGATTATTTTTTATTATGTGGAATAATCTACATGTATTCAGCAAGCCTTTCCCTTGACTTAGTTACCGGATAATCCACAGTATGAACCATTTTTTTGTCAACGTTTCAAATCCCAACTGGGATCCAACTTGAGTAAAGAAGAACAAAGAGCCTTCAAATCCTAGCGGAACAATGACAAGATTGTGGTTCTTAAGGCGGATAAAGGAGGAGCAGCGGTCATCTTGGATAAAGAAGACTATGTATGCAAAATGAATGAACACCTAAAATGTGGCAGTTATAAGAAGCTGAGTAGTAATCCCATCCCCAAAATTATGAAAGATGTAAAAAAGATCATCTCAGATTCCAACCTTGATGATAAATTAAAGAAGAAATTAATCCCTTCTTGTGAAACTATCCCAAGAATTTATGGATTACCCAAGATCCATAAAGAAGGGGTTCCTCTTAGACCAATAGTTAATACTATTGGTTCCCCAACCTATGAACTTGCTAAGTATGTTGCTAAAATTCTTAAGCCCCTTGTCGGAAATACTGATTCCTTCATCAAAGACTCCCAGGACTTTGTGAATCTTATAAAAAATGAGAGGATAGAGCGTGATGACATCCTTGTTAGCTTTGACGTAGTATCCTTATTCACCAAGATTCCTCTTGATGAAGCCATTTAGGTTATAAAAGATGTTACTGATCTAGGGACTGCAAAATTGGTTGAAATCTGCTTGAGGTCAACTGTGTTCACCTTCCAAGGAATATTTTATGAGCAGACATCTGGTGTGGAAATGGGATCACCCCTTTCGCCAATCGTGGCCAACCTATACATGGAATATTTTGAAAAGAAATCCCTTGAATCATACCCTTTAAAACTAGCCTGGTGGAAGCGATTTGTCAATGATACCAATATAAAATGGACTCATGGTAAAACAGAGCTTGACAAGTTTTTCATTCACCTAAATTCTATCTCTCCAGAAATAAAATTTACTATGGAACTTGAAGAAAACATGAGCATCCCATTTTTAGACGTTCTCATCATCAAAAAAGAGGATGGCTCTTTAGGGCATAAGGTTTTTAGGAAGTCAACCCACACAAAAAGTTACCTCCATGCTGATTCCCACCATCACCCAGCCCAGAAGTTTGGTGTTCTAAACACTCTTGCTATTAGAGCCCTTCGAATTTCTGACTCTGAGCATCGGAATGAAGAAAAAAAAGCATTTAGTTTCAACCTTTAAGAGTATAGGCTACAAAGAACAAGAGATTAAAAGAGCCATAGAGAAAGCTGAAAGAAGGTTGTTATCTCATGAACCTAAGGCTCAAGACCAACCTTAGTGTGGTAAGGTTTTTCTACCTTATATCCATGGAGTTACAGACAAAATCGCTAAAATCCTAAGGAACAGAAACATAATCATGCATTTCTCAGCACCTGGAACTATTAGGCAAGGTATGAGGTCTGTAAAAGATGATATTGACAAACATTAGCTTAAAGGAGTCTATAAAATAGATTGTTCATGTGGAAAAAGCTACATTGGTGAAACAGGTCGCTCCCTTCAGACAAGGCTCAAGGAACATGGCGCTGATATTAGGAATGAAAGATCTCGTACTTCAGCCTTGGCAGAGCACTCCTCAAAAACTAAACACCATATCTGCTTGGAAAGCGCCTCAATTGTCGCAAGGGAAGAGCAACATCATAGACGAAAGATCAGAGAAGCACTTGAAATTATCAAACATCCTCATAATCTGAACAGAGACAATGGTATGGAGATTAGCGGGAGCTGGCTTCCCTTGATCAGAGAAATCAAGATCGCCAACACATCCCAGGTATAGCATTTAGTAGGTAAGATATCCCTCTCCTATTCTAATATTTAAAAGTTAGTAACCGTATTTTAATAATAATAATAACAATAATAATAATTAACATTTAAATACAATAATTACAGTAATATCTACTACCATTATCATTAACTACTATTAAAAAAAAAAAATATATTCTTAACTTAAAAAAAATAATAATAATAATAATAATAATAAATAAATAAATCATAATAAAAGGTACTATTTTAATTATTGATATTAATTATTAATTATGATGTCGTAATATTAATTAATATTAATTATCAAGTATTAATATTAACTACTGTTTATTAATTATTAAGTGATTATTAATTAAGTATTATTAATATTTATTAATGCTATTAATATCTATTAACATTAATAATATTGATTTATTAACATTATTAACATTTATTAATATTAATTAGTTTAATATATTAATTAATTTATATAGCAATTAATTAATATATTAATTATTATTAATATTTATTAACATTATTAATTAAGTATTATTAATATTTTAACCCTATTAATATCTATTAACATTATTAATATTGATTTATTAACATTATTAACATTTATTAATATTAATTAGTTTAATATATTAATTAATTTATAGAGCAATTAATTAATATATTAATTATTATTATTATTAATATAATTTTAAATAAAAATTTAAATAATTTTAAATATTAATACAATATACTTATTTCTCTATTCTTTAAATACTAATATATATAAAAATAAATAAACATTTCTATAAAAAAAAAAAATATTATATTAACATATATTAAATATTTAATTATTATTACCATTAATGTTATGAATTTTAAATTAATATATTAACTCATCAGTAAAAATTAATATATAAAACTCAACAGTAAAAATAAAAATAATTTATTAAAAAATAAATAAATAAATAGATAATAAATAAATTAATAAATTAATTAATTAATAAAAATAAATATTCAAGCCGACATTCTGCTGATCCTTAAATTTATTATCCTCATTATTATTTATTTCCTTCTAATCAGCTCTTCTTTTATCATCATTCATAAGTCCTGATGATGGATCCTAGTTGGGATTTGAAACATTGACATAAAAATGGTTCATACTGTGGATTCTCCAGTAACTAAGTCAAAAGATACAAACCACAGATCTCTTAAATCCAGAAGCCTTTCCCTTTATCCAAGGTCTCCTTTTAAGATAGTACTATTACATTGATAACCAGTGGCTTGCTTCCCTCACCATCCATGCAAGTTTTCCTTGTACAACTTACATTGGGTGTCTCACAAAGCTCACATTCTTGCTGCCCCAAAGTGGTGTTGCATTCTCTTGTGTTTGATCGTAAACAAGGCATATATTTTAAAAAACCTTTTGAATTATGGTCGGACTATAACACCCTCCTCCCAGATTTATGTAAGTTAAATGACCTATTGGGGTAAATATGTGATGATAGGCCACTATAATATGATTCGACTCCCCATGTACATTTAAGGAAGTGTAACAGACACAACACAACCACTTTGATCTTCTACACATGTCACAGATGCCACAAGACGCAACCAACATTTTCAGGTGAATAGCCCCTAAGACAACTTAGAATTTTACTAACCTAGGGCCTCAGTCGCTCCCATGACATGGAAATGCATGTGATGAGGATCCTCCATTTTCTCTCACAAAAATATCATGCAAGCGACTATGGCCTTTTTCAGCTAGTTCAAAGCCAACAACCCCATATTTTTTGCCATGTTTTCAAGGTTAGGAGTCAGGCCACTACCTAAAACTGTAGGAAACCTTGACGAATGAAAAGTAACAACAAAAGAATGATACTAATGAAAATACTTGAACAAGGACCTTATCAGACCCCTACTATCCATGACAAGAATTTCATCAAACATGTAACTTATATGCATTCTACAGGTCATAACAACAAATATTAGCATAGGTATCTCATACTTATATGAGAATTGCTAAGAAGTATTGATGCCCTATCACATTAGTCACATTATCACCCATTAGGTCATATATTCATTTTTCATTCATTTACAAATAAAACATGATGAGGTCCATATATGTTCAATAGCATAAAACATGCTCATAACCATCATATAGCCAATAGAAATAGAAAGGATATAACAACCATAAAGACCACATATAAAAAATCATATTTTCCCATCAAATAAAAAAGGAAAGAATATCTTATTAACATACAAAAAATGAAACTAGGTCTAGGACTTCCATGAACCACCCAACCATAGACTACATTGAACCAAATATCTCTTTCATCTAGTCACTCCCATCCATACTCCAAGCATGAAGTTTGGATCTCATGGAACACATCCAACAAAACCACACCAGGGTTTTCGAGAGGCCAAACCACCTAAACCCTCAACCAATGCTTCCACCTCACAGTCATACATCACTAACCATGACCAAATTGGTCTCTACCCAATTTGTTTAGGGATCTAAAGAATTTGTTCCAACCAAGTTTTTCAGGACTAGTAACTCAACCCATAGTTGGCTTTGAGATTCCAGAGTGCTTTTCTAGCCAAGGCTTGCGGGACCAGTAACTTAACCCATGAAGGGCTTTCAGAAAATTTTTACAACCAAGGCTTCTAGGACTAGCAACTCAAACCAAGAGGTTACAGGGCTTCCAGAGCATTTCTCTGACCAAGGCTTTCATGAACAAGTAACTCAACCCACAACACAAGGAACATGGGAACAAACTAGGAAAAAAATAAGGATAGAAACCCAAAACACCATGGTTATTTAGGAAATGGAAAGGCTAAGAAAATCCACTTCCAATCCAAGCATTCCTCCATGCCAATGACAAATCATAACCAAGAAACCACATGTGTATTTCATGCATGCCAAAACTACTAAGGAAATCATACATGAAACTTGGTACCTACAAGAAAAACTTGTTGTAGTTGTTCATCCCAATGTTCTCTTGTGCTTTCCTGATCTTCCTTCGCTTTCTTGCTCCAAAACTCCAAGTATGTCACACTCCTCATAGAGTGCTCCAATAAAAACTCTAAGTGTCCAAGAGTGAGAGAGAGAATAGAGAGAAAGAGCTCCAAAATTGAACAGACAAAATTCTTTCAACTGATCCTCAAAAGATGTTTTTATTTATGAGGCCTCCATTTTCAATTTTCCATTAGTTTCCTTCATTTGTCTCCCCACATGCAACCTATTACCTTTCACCTTCCTTCTCTCCTAATTTACATTATTTTCATAAATAAAATACAAATTAATTCCTCATGCCTTTCTAATGCCTTTTCCTTTGCCATTGCCAATTTCCTTAGCCATTAATTAATCACAAGTGATTCCCATCACTGTGTATTTTCCTATTATTCAACTTGGATTTCCCATGACCATGGTGATTATTTTACCTTTATTAACTTTATTACATCGAATTTTCATGAGGGATTTTATAGAAAACACCCCCCCCCCCCCCCCCTTGGGGAACATTGTCCCTATTGTTCAACAACACCTACAAGCAACAAAATTATTGTAATAAAAACAAATTTCTCATGGAGATTTATAACTTAGCTCATTGCAGTATTTACAATAATCAACCTGCTCAAAGAAAACCAACATAATCATGACAACATAACAATATGACAGCCATAATGACATGAAACCCATTCTTCTTATTGGAGCCTTATAAGACAACTCATGGTAGTATTTACATCCATATATATATATATATATATATATATATATATATATACATCGTACCAAAACATATACTAAAAACATCCACTGAACCAGTGAATAGAGAAGGATACATAGCTTGGATTTTATCCACCATCTCCCATGTAGCTTGATCAGGCCCAAAGTGCTTCCACTACACTTTACCCAACTTGATGACTCAACTCCGGAGCATGAGCATCTTTCTCTATAGAATGCACTAAAGTTTCAGCCTGAATTATCCTTCTGGTTCCACCGAAAATACATACTAGTCAATCACATGATCAACACATTTCACATACTTTTTAGGCAATGACACATGGAAAACATCATGGACATTAATTTTTGGAGGCAATGCCAGTTAATAAGCTACTAATCCAATCCTCTCAAGATTCCTAAAAGGTCCACAAAACCAAACCACCAAATTGGAACATGACCCAATCCTCAAGGATCTCTTCTTGGCATTAATGCATAAGTGCATCTGTTCCCAAACCTTAAACTCCTTAAACAACTTGTTCTAATCTACATAACTCTTATGTCTATCTTGTGCTACTTTTATATTCTTCCTGATTACCAGCATTTCCTTTTCCATTTCTTCCAACACATCCAATCCAATAAACACCCTATTCATTAGATCACTCCAACTGATGGGAGTATTACAACTCTGACCATACAATGCCTCGAATAGACTCATCCTCAAATATTCTTAATACGCATTGTTATAAGTGAACTCAACCAGTGGAAGTTACTCTTCCCACATTCACTGCTGATGCATCACATACATCCTCAACATATCCTCCAATATCTTGTTGACCCTCTTTGTCTGTCCATCTGTCTATAGATGATAAGTTGTGTTGAAGGCCAACCTTTTACGCAAACCTACAAATAACTCTTTCCAGAATCTAAAATTGAACTTGGCATCCCAGTCTGATATAGTCTTCTTTAGTACACAATGCACCCTCACTATATCTTTGATGAATACGTGTGCTACAAAATTCGTTGAATATGTAGACTTCACTGGAATGAAGTGCGCTACATCAGTCAACCTTTCCATAACATCCATGATAAAATCATGTTGTCTAGATGTCCTTGACAAACCTATAATGAAGTACATGGGAAGGACCACCCACTTCCACTCTAGAATTAGAATTGGGTGTAGTAGACCACTTGGGTGCTTACTCTCTTCTTTTACCTATTGACAATCCAAGCATCTAGCCACAAATTCTACCACTTCCCTCTTCAAATTCGTCCAATTTTAAAACTTCTTCACTGTTGTCAGCATCTTCTGATATCTTGGGTGACTTGAATATGGATTAGCATGAAATTCCCTCAAGATTAGCTTCTTTGGCTCACTGTTTTCTGTCACATATATCTTATCCCTAAATCTGACCAAGCCATCTGCTGTGAGACGATAGTCCACATCCTTTATACCTATACCTGCACATGTACCTGTACATGTACCTATACTTGTATATGTACTTATACTCTGCTATAACCTGTGCATAAGCTCCATGTACCTATCATCCTGCTAACATGCCTTCAAGATCCAATCCTGTAAATCTGTCCCATGGGATCTCATAGTTGCTATATGATTTACTTGTATCCTCCTACTAAGAGCATATTCAACCATGTTCTCTTTAGCTTTAATGTACTTGATCTCAAAGTTGAACTCACTGATCGTGGCCAAACATCTAGCTTACATGGCATTCAAATTCAGCTGATCAAATAGATAGCTCAATCCATTATGATCACTCATCAATATAAATCACCTGCCAAGAAGATAATGCCTCCATGTCTTCAAAGCATGATTGATTTCTACCAACTCAAGATCATGTGTCACATAATTCTACTTGAACTCATTCAATTTCCTTGATTCATAGCATACTACCTATCCTTCCTGCATAAGGACTCTTCCAAGTACTCTCTTGCAATCATCTTCACATACCAAAAACTCTTTTTTTGAATCTGCAATATTTATCAATGGATCATTTCTCAACAACTACTTCAACTGCTCAAAAATTGTTCCACATTCCTATGTCCATTCAGATTTTTTTACCTTTCCTTTTCAACGATGCGATAGGATAAGTAATGCAAGATAATTTCCTGATGAACCTCCTGTAATAACCTACTAACCCCATGAACGATCTCACCTCATTCACATTCCTAGGATCTTCTCATTCCATGATAGCCCTTATCTTCTTTGGATCCACTACCTTCCTTGGAAACCACATGCCCCAAGTAGTCTACCTCTACCTAAAAGAACCTTCATTTACTAAACTTAGCATACAGTGGATGCTCTCTTAGCAATCTCAATATTGTTGTTAAATGTTCGACATGTTTTTCCTCATTTTTAGAATATACCAATATATGTTCAATGAATGTAATAAAAACTTGTCCAGATAAGGATGCAACACACTATTCATCAATCACATAAAATTATCTGGAGAATCAATCAAACCAAATGGAACTAAAAAAACTCATAATGTTCATACCTGGTCTGGAAAGCAATCTTTTCAATATCCTCTTCTTTAATGTGTACTTGATTATTTCCTGATCTTAGATCAAACTTCAAGAATGCTGCCTCTCCATTCAATTGATTGAACAAGTCATCAATCCTTGACAACAAATACCTATTGTTGATGGTAACTTTGTTCAATAGCCTATAATCAATGCATAACCTAAGAGTACCATCCTTCTTCTTTAGAAACAATACTAGTGCACCCCACAGTGATACACTTGGACTATTGTATCCATTGTAAAGTATTTCCTTCAACAATAACTTCAACTCCACCAACTCTGATGTGACCATCTTGTAAAATGCCTTCAATGTTGGTATTTGCCCTGCTACCAATTCAACAGAAAAATACACTTCACTGTGAGGTGGTAACTCTAAAATATTTGTTAGAAACAGTCCTAAAACTATTGTAGAATTGGGTACCTGGTCAAGATATCTACATCCTCAACTTCCTTACCTTTTTCATGAGACATATGCATTGCAAATAACACACACCCTTTCCTACAGCTACGCTTAACCTTCATAGTTGTAACCTTTTTTATTGATGTTACCTTCTTCTTACCACGAAAGACTCTTTGTTCCCCATTGTATTCCAAGCATTCAATGGATTTTTCATAACAATCAACTTTAGTTTTATGGATATACAACTATTCCATAACCAACAACATCTTATATGATCCTAATAGTAATACATTCAAATGTGTTGATGTAGGCATACTATTCAACTCAAATTCACAAACTCTTACCTGGTGATGAAATCTCTTCTTTGTACCTGTAACTAGTTGCACTAACCAAGATTCTACATGTACTTCTTTATTCAAACCACACTTATCCACCAGGTCAGGTTTAACAAAAGTATAATTAGATCTAGGGCCAATCTAAATAGAAACAACTTGATTACAAATCTTACCATCCATATTGATAATATACGCCTGGTGATATTCCTACCTCTTCTCCAATGCTACATATATACGTGGAATGATTTTCCCCACTTACCCAACTATGTTTGCGTCCTGTGCACTGTAAATATGAGGCCTACCACCTTGATGTTGTGGATAATTTCTTTTTCAATGTTCTCCTCCACATATCGAACACTGCAAGGGATTCCAACCATCACCCTTGTTCTACTGCTCAAACCGAAATCCCTGTCCCCTATCATATGCATTGAACTTCTTAAGCAACATTTAATTATATTTGTTACTTGTGTCCTAAGGTATTGTTCATTTCTTGTCCCATTTTCCTTTATTCTTATCATTACCTTTCAAGTCCTGCTTAGTCTTATTTCTGCGATTTGATTGCTCAAAACAATGCTTTAGCTTCTGGATGGCCTCCTCCAATGATCTAGGCTTATCAAACTCAATCATGTCTTTGAATTATACTAGAAACCCATTGATTACTCTATGAATCTTGGAATTCTCATCCTTGAGGTAAGGCACATTCCTCAATAAATGCAAAAATTTGCTAGTGTACTCCTCATTGGTCATAGATCCCATTTTCATCTCATACAATTCTTTATCTCTATTGACATAGTATCGCTTCAATAAACAATTATTCTTGAATAGTCTCTCAAACTCACTCTAAGACAACTCCTCTTCATAAATATCTTTGAAATTCATTACATCTTCCCACCAGATATTTGCTTTACCTTTAAGACTGAATGTCATTATTTTTCCCTTCATGTTTTTTGAGTAATCATGCAACCTCAAGAACTTCTTCACACAAAGAAACCATTCTTCTGTATCTTGTGACATCTATTTTTTTTCTTTCTTCAACTCATCTCGAAAATATCCCTTATCACTCCTCTTGTAAGGATGATAACAATGACGATCATGAGACCTGTTAGAACTAAAACTAGAATACTACATGTGTCCATCAACCCTCCTATCTGGATTTTCAAAGAACCTACCATCTCTAATCATGTTATAGTTATCTGACCTGTTCCACCATGATATCTACTAGCATATGCCCAATTATTCCTATCCTCCTATCCATTGTTGATCTAAAGGGATCCCTATTTTTTCAATTTTGACAAACTCTAAAGAACTATTTTCTACTTGTTTCTTTGTGGCTGCATGATTATGTCATTATTTTCTTTACAAATTCTTGTATTTTCCTTCAAACTTCTCAATGTTTTTGCTAAGTCAGAAAAATTCCCAAGAGCATGCTTCTCATTAGATCCATAGGGAGAGTCTTGATAACTATAGTCTACCATCTTGTTAGTCATATTTGTTGTTTTCTTCCTGTAAGTTATATAATGTCACCTAAACCAAATCATAAAAAAACCAATGCACCTCAATGTAGTTTAAGGAAGGATATATCATCTGCAAGACCAACTAGATTAGTGCAATATATATATATATATATATATATATAGATATATATGTATATATATATGTATATATATATATATATATATATATCTATTGTATGTATGTATATGTATATATTTGCTAAACTACATTGAGTGTTGGTGTTTATGATATGGTTTAGGTAAACTACATTACAGGAAGAAACAAACAAAGATGATTTGGTTTACGTGCCATAATCATATCACCATTGAATCATCATTTCAATCATAATCTAGTAATCAATGCATGATCATACTAACCACATACCATGACCTCATGCATGACAACTACAACCATATCAATGTATGCATAAAAATATATGAGCATTGACATGAATAACTGATATACACTCACTATGACCACATACAACAAAAACATCATCAAATTCCACATGTCGACATCACTTCAACTATGAACACCTCCATGCATATGCAGCAAGTACATACACCATAATCATAAGGAACACATATATAGCTGACATGGATGCATGATTGACACACCACCCATCTAGACCAAGGGGTGAAATATGCCCTGATACCACTTTGTATCACCCTCCTCCCACATTTACCCAATTTAACTAGTTCATTGGTGTAAGCATGTGATCAGAGTCCACTGTAATATGATTCAAATCCCCATGCATAGTTAAGGAACATGAACTGACACAACACAACCACTTTGATCTTCTACACATGTCACAAAACCTACATGAGGTAACCTTTCCAGGTGATCAACCACTGAGATAACTTATCAGTTTGCTAACCTAGTGCCTCAATCACTCCCCTAAAATTGATATGCATGTAGCTGGGACCATCGAGTCACTCTCATAGAAAGGGCATGCAAGTGATTGGGGTATTTTTCAACTAGTTCTTAGCTAACGAACCTGGATTCTATGCAACTTTTTGAGGGCCATGACTTAGGCCATTGCCCAAAACTCCATGAAACCTTTAGGAATGAAAATTAATAGTGAAATGTTGATACTAATGTAAATATTAGAAACAAAACTTGACTATACCCCTACTAGCCATGACAGGCATTTCTTCAAACAAGTCACAAATATGCATTCTACAGGTCATAACAACAGATCTAATCATAGGGGTCTCACACTTATCTGAGAATTTCTAGGAAGAATTCATGCCTTATCAAATTAGCTACATTATTATCTATTAGGTCATATATTCGTTGTTCATTCATTTACAAATCAAACATGATGAGAGCCATACATCATCATTGTCATAAAACATGCTCCTAACTAGCATATAACCAATAGAAATAACAACGATATAACAACCATAAAGACCATATATAAATAAACATATTTACCCAAAAAATACAAGAGGAAATAAGATCTTATTAACATATGAAAAATGCAACCAAGTATGTGACTTCCACGAACCACCCAACCACAAATTTGGCTAAATGAAATCTATCTTTCAACCAGTCACACCTATGCCATATTCCAAACATGAATGTGGGATCTCATGGAACACATCCAACAAAGCCAAACTAGGGCTTCCAGAGGCCAAACCACCTCAACCCTCAACTAGTGATTTGACATCATAGTCGAACATTGCTAATCCTCACCAGATTGATCTCTACCTAAGTTGTCCATGGCTCGCTCTAGAGCGTGTGTTCCAACCAGGTATTACAAGACTAGTAACTCAACCCACAACTATCGTCAGGCTTCCAAATTATTTTTCCAAGCATGGATTCCAAGACTAGTAACTCAACCCACCAAGGGATATCCTCTTGAGATTTCCTTCTCTTCCTTTTCCTTCTTTCTCTAAAACTCCAAGTATTTGACACTCCTCCAAGAGTGCTCCAAGAAAAACTCTAAGTGTCCAACAGTGAGAGAGAGAGAGAGAGAGAGAGAGAGAGAGAGAGCGTAGAGAGAGAGTGCCAAACTTGAACTCACAAAAGTTTGTCAACTAATCGTAAGAAGATTTTTTATTAATGAGGACTCTATTTTCTTCAATTTTCCTTTATTTTCCTCCTCACATGTAACTTGTGACCTTTCACCTTCCTACTCTCCTAATTTCAATTAGTTTCATAAATAAAATTACTATTAATGCCTCATGCATTTCAAAATCCTTTGCCATTGCGCTTTCCAATTTCCTTAGCCATTAATTAATCACAAGTGATCCCGTCACTATGTTTTAGCCCAACATTGAGCTTCGAATACATATCCCATGACCATGGTGATTATTTTTCCTTTATTAACTTTATTACATGGAATTTTCACCAAGGTTGTTACAGAGAACGTATGACCAGATGGGATTCCTACGCTAACGGTGTGAGGTCTAAATGGGAATTCACATCATAGAAGTCACCTTACAATGTTGGTGGCAACCATCACCGTCAACATTTTTAGCGCTAGAAGGAGGGCTAGATGACATGCTAAACCTGTGAGGTCTGTTCAAATCTCTTACCTTTAATGGCTTCATCCCGGATCATAATCTCAAGGTGTTTTTCTAAAGGTTTAGATATTTCAATCCCCATGGACATTTTACATAACTTGTCACATATTAAATTTGATGGGAAGGGTACATCAACTGTCATTGATTACATAGTAGAATTCATTCAATTTTTTCTTTCAAGCGACGTTTATTCTGAAGAAATCCTCGCATGGTTTTTTACCCTTACAATGGTTGTTCATGTGAAGGAATGGTTTTATTCCCTACCCATTGTTTCTATCTCATCGTTTAAGCAATTTCTTAACAAACTTCATCGCATCTTTGACAAATATGAATATCAATATTCTCTCAATGAAATTGTTCAAATTAGAGTGAAATTGAATGAATCTCTTGAACATTTCATTGATTGATTCCTTCATCCCTTCTACGAATTTCCAAATGAGGATGTGGATTGTAAATTCTTCAATGAGAAATGTCATTTCCTAGTCCAGATGTCAAAAAAATCTCTTGAACATTTCATTGATTGATTACTTCATCCTTGTTACAAATTTCCAAATGAGGATGTGGATTGTAAATTCTTGGATGAGAAATTTAATTTCCTAGTCCAAATGTCAAGAAAATCTCTTGAATCTGATTCATTATTTCCTCCCGATCCAAAACAATTTCAGCAACGGGATGAAGAATCATACCCGCCTTTTGTTCCATGTCATCCTCTCTTTGGTGTTCTATGTTTCGAACCTCCATCTATCATTAAAATAGAAGATCAATTCGTTGATGAAGAATTTATTTTTATCTCACATCTTTCCCTTGATGGTGTTTCATTTGACATTATCAATCAACTATATTCCAAAATTGATATTTCACTAGTTGATCCCTCACCCATTAATCATATTAAACCCTTGGATGATCATGAACTAGATGATTTCCTTTTCTCTTAATTATACGGTGATGGTTGTTCAAGTAATATGGATGAATCTTTGTTCTTACTTGAAGATTTGGATTTGCAGCAATTTAAAATACAGTTTCATCAAATTATTGATGATTTTCTTTCAGGTATATCTCCTTTTCACCAAGACAATGACATGCCTATCATTGAATATTTTTGCAGTAATCTTGAAGATCTACATTCTTTCAAATCTCATCATGCAAATAGTGAAATTGTTTTGATATGTATTTGACCATGTTGCCCCAAATTGATTATCAATCTTGTCAAGATTCAAAGCCAAGTCATGTGAGTAGGACACTTCAACCTACGTTGATGGTTATGTCAGGTTCTTGTCACAATGACGATATTTGTGATTTCGGTCAGTTTAGGATTCTTTTGCACAATTTCGTCATTCATGACATCACGTGTGATGTTGATTTTATCTTGCTGGATTCTCATTTTCTTCACATACAATTCTTCAACCCTTAGGGGAGGAAATTTAATCTAACCATTGAAATTCGATCGCTACATCCCATTTCAAGAAAATCATTAATCTGCGATGAGGAAACAAAGAAAAATATTAATGAATCTCATACATCCTCTGTTGTGGAGATAAATCCCCTCTACCGACAGAGGCGATCCCTACTAGCTCAAATTGGGTCTAGCAACAATCAAACAACACTAACACGCAGGTTCCTACTTGCAAATTAAAGACCGATGATGAGGGCCTACCTGGATTCCAACGCTAGTATTTGTAGAAGAGTCATCGCTCCCGTTCCTTTGCTCCGGCTGGTCACAATCCCCACGATCCTCGTGAATGGACACCTGCACATGCAAAGAACGACACAAAGACAAGCATAAAATCCAATAGATGCAACTATATATCAGTCAGAAAGGATATAACTCAATCATGATTACAAAAGACAATAAGAGTGGAACCATAATGATAGTCGTCTATTATTATTGATAAACAAAGAAGAATACAACCATAGTTCTGACGTCAAATCCTCCTTTGGCTGGGTGATCAGCAACACATGTCTTGCAAAGCTTGTTGGGAATGGGAAAAATCCTCTCTCTCCTTGGTTGTTTGGACAAGAATCTCCTCACTTTAGATTTAGCTTCATGGGAATGAAGAAGGCTTCTTGTAGCATGAGCTTAGCAATTCTCAGACTTTGGGACTTAGAATTTGGAACTTGGAGACTAGCTTGTCAAAGGCAAAAGGAAAAGCTTTTATAGGTAGAGAAGAAGGAGTTAGAGTCATCCACAAGATTCATGGGATTGGCCTTATCACTAAGAAGCTTCCATGAGAGGTGGAGAACTACTTCCCTCCTATGGAGATTTGAAGCCAAACTGACCCAACTCAATATAGATTCAATTCATGAGTGGGTTAGGAAGAACCTTCGTAAGTTTGGTTGTTAAAAACTTTACCCAATTGGGTTGGCGCGAGTGTGACTTTGAGACAGAGCGCCAGCTGGCGCGCCCTCTTTGGAAGATTTCCCCCATTGGCGCGAGTGATACACAGTGGAACTGTGCCAATGGAAAAAGGGTTATTTTTATGGGTATTTTGTAGAAGGTGTCTTCAGGGCATGTGAAGTACATACTCAAGGGGATACAATGCAAGTGTTTTCAGGTTATGTCACTTCTCACAGGTCCTGGAATAAGTCCTCCAAGGTGCGGGAGAAGGGGTAACAGGGGCGGTGACAAATTACTGTGTAACATCCTCCATTAAAGAATCTCATGCATATGAAAACATGTATTTTGGTCAACCTCTTAACATTGCTTATGACATGGATTTGTCATTTTTCAGTCTTTCTTATGTAAGTTTCCTTCAATTTTGTTTCTATGATCCTATCATGGACTCATTTGAATATTCTTTCTAGTGTGGACCCATGTCTAGTGACTTTTACTTGCATGCGCTTCCTAGAGTCTTGTATGGCCATAGGCCTTGTGATTATTTCTATTGTGGAGTCTTTAAGTTAAAACAGAAGTTGAGTGTAATACATCATTGTGGTTGGAGTTCCTATTTCCATCAGTTAGTCCAGATGTTTGCACAATTCTTCTTGTTTACAGCACAACTTTTTTTTTCATTCTACATGATCACATCTCTTATTCCAAAGGTCGGGAGCAAATTCTATCGCTACATTGGAAGTTCCACTTTACATGACCCAAGCCTATTGTTTAGGTTAGGATAGAGTAGGTTGCATGTAGTTATATGAACTGCATTCTTGTTTTGTGTTTTCATCTTTCATGTTCTGATTTTATTCTGTTGGTTTTAATTGTCTTTGAATAAAGTTAGTTTTGAGCTTTAAGGTGACATGTATAATCTTCTTGTGAATGGAAAGTTGTATAAACATGCAACCTTTGGCTTATCTATTACCCTCTTCCTTAATTTGGCTTACATCTTTCAAGTCGATTATTTTTTGATGGAAAATATGATCCTTCAGCTGGGAAGTTGTAAGAAAGCCATGATACTTGCATCTATTTACGATTCACATTCATTTACTTGGTATTATTTATAAATAATGTGTTCTTTATTATCTATCTATGTAGAGTAAGATAAGGGGAAATTTTTTAGTGAACAAAGCATTAGAGGTCGAACCTATCTTTGAAGGAGAAAACTCCTCTACTCTCAATAAGTCAAGATCCCTCTTCCACTCATTAAAAAATAATAATTTCCTATGCATAGTCCTATGAAAAAGAAAGAAAATATAAACGGAGAAGAGAAGGGCTTCCTCCATAGGGAGGTGAAGCAAGTGACTTCATTAGGGTACTATCTAGGCTTACTGGCAACAAATCAACATTTATGTTTGTGAAGTGACTCTATCGAAGTACTTTCCAAACCTTCTATTAGTGGAGCAATGCTAGAGATGTAGAACTCATAATATAATTGTTTTAACTCACCGCAATATATTACCCTTACTTACATTGACAGAATAAAGATATGACTTGTTTTATGTTTGTTACACTGAGTAATGGAATAGGGAAGGCTACATCTTTAACTAGGTAATAATGGGGAGCTAAGGTAACCACTGATTGAATAAATACTTCTTGAAGAAATGAGACTTGGCACTTACAATGAAACCATTTCAAAGAAGTTTTCATTCTCCCAGTATGTCACCAAGTGTTTTCATTGTGATAAAGACCCTCCAAAATGTTTTCCTATTTTTGTAGTGGCTACAACCACTCTTTAAAATTTTTCCTTATATTCATTTTGGAGCCTTCCTTCCAACCTTCACAGCAGCTTGTCTTGCTTCATCAAGTTCACGAGCTTCAGTGTTTTTCTTGAACAAAGGTAGCCTATCAATGACATCTTGATGCATTCCCCTCATAGGTTGTTCACCTGGACTTGGTCCAGCTACAGGCTGAGCAACTTCCCCAAGAAAATTGCACATTTCTAGAGGGAATCCAGGTTTCCCTCGAGAAATTTTACAATCCTATCATGCAACCTGCTAGGCTACAAGATTGTGGAATTCTGCCAATCAACACTCCCAGTAGGAATTACATAATTTTCCCCAAGAGGGCTACTCAGCCCATAATTTTCCCAAATATGGGCAGCAATTAGCTTCTCTGTGATGAGCACCAGTATTGCAGCAATAATTAAATCTACTCTAAGAGAAATCTTGTCTACTGTAGTAAGGAAGAAGACAGAAATCAAATGCTAAAAACACACCATTTTCTAACTAACTACTAGGATACTATGCTTCAAAAAGAATGCTAAGTTAACATGTATGCAATCCTATTGTCCTAAGCATGTAAATTCAAAACATCAAACATTCTACTACTGTGCATACAACTGACTAAAATAAATCTGTTTTTATTTTTGTCTATTTTTTATGGAAAAGTGTGAAAGCTAATCTCTTTTGGTGATGTGGCGGGTCGCTTAGGGATGCTAGTGAATGGTTAGAATGTTGAGGAGACCAGTAGGTCACCTTTTCTATCTTCCTAGAGGTTTCTCCCTCAATTCAGCCTCAAAGAACGCCACTACAGGAAAACCCACAGGATATCCTAAAAACCTACATGATTCCCTGTATTTCTACAGCATACGGCCGAGAGAAAAAGGATGGGTGATAAAGCTGATGGAAGGCTTAGGGAATGTGGTTGGTGGATAGAATGAGGCAAGGAAATACCTAGGATCACTTCAAAACTCAAAACAAAGGTTGGGTTGGATTTTCTCAACAATCTTGGAGAAGGTTCCTTGCAAAATGATGAAATTGGTGAGGGTCCTAGTGAAAGAAAGGAATGATCATGGATGGATGAAGTTGGAAGGAGGTTTCTAACTATGAGATCAATTTTTACTTCTGAAACACCTACACTACATCAAACATTGACATTTACCCAAAGATCATGTGAACAAGAAGAATTTCAATGATCTAGGAAAACAGAGTTTAATGAGCTAGTTGTCTACTTCATGCATGAAGAAAACTTGTAGAATAAGATGGAATAATTGATGAGATCTAATGTAAGACTAAATATGGAGTAAATGATAACTAAATCCTACTCTTTCAAACTGGTCAAATGTTGGCCTAAGTATAGAAAACCTCAAATTCTATGAGAAAGTAGAAGTCTGTCTTTCTGGGGCTGCATAGGAGTTCTTTCCTCAAATTATGATCCCTGAAGGAAGAAGTGAGGCCAAAACATCCTATTGACAGCTTTTTGATTTTCCTTTATCTCTTATAAACTACTGTTGAAGTAAAGCATAAATGGAACCAAAGCAATAAGAAACTAATAAAATCTACACTACTTGCAATGAAATAATCCTTAAGACAATTCAACCATTGAGCTTTGAAATCAATCTAAGAATAGAAATAGAAGAAGAGGATCCTTTGATTCTAAGGTTGGGCCCTAACCCAAGAGCTTCATTCCTCTAACTTAACTCACTTCTAGATCAAGAAAATTATCATTCTCATTATCAAAACAAGAAATTACATACCAAGGTCTTTCACATGTCGTGAACTCGAAAATGACTAGTGTTTTTACAACAAAAATTCGAATCCTAATGAGGCTTTGAGCCTCTTTATCTATACAAATGAAGTCTCCAATGACTTCATTAAATATAGGGAGGCTCAACTCCCAAAATCAAGATAAGCTAACTCTTTAATTGTCACTTGATTGACTGCCTTTTGATCTCCATGACTTGGCTACTTGTACTCCGAGCTAGTGTGATTGGTGGAGGAATATTCAAATGAGGGAGGAGTAAATGAGGAGGAGTTACCCCCCACAATCTCTCTTCCTTTTCTCATTTTAGTTTCAGCCCTTAATCTAGCAAAAATTCCCTGATTTTCTCTCACAAACTTGCATTCAATGCACATTAGTCCACTAGGCATAATATTTCAGTTTGACTCATCCCATTAAACAAAATATAATCAAAATATGTAATAAGTTGTGAGAAGAGTTGATTTTACTAAGATAGGAGGTGAATTAAGGTCCATATAGTTACCCAATGATGAGGCTCATCATCACGCCCCTACTGAAAGTGTTGCTCATCCCATGAGAAACTCAATCAATATCCATGTCTTTCATAGCTCTAGTAGCCTCCCTGACATTCCATGCTTCTGCTATAATTTCCTCTTCTTGTACATAGAATCATGCCTTCCTTTCTATCTCCTCCCACTGATTTATTTCTTTCTCTTCCTTCGTTCCTCCTAGCATCCCTAAGAGCAGTGGTGGACTGAGTCTCAAGCCAATCTAATTGACTTTGAGTCTTTGGAGGGTTTGCTTGTACATGGGTGTCCTGTTCAGTGCTTCTTTCATTCTTTGAGGAGAATGGTACTCTCTGATTTTCAAACTATATGGAAAAGTATTCCATCTCATCTGGAAAAATTGCATGTTGTCATTCCCTAATACCCTAAACATATCCTCAAAATGTGCAATTTCTTGCTCTTGGGCAGCAAGATACCTGGGTGCAAGTTGAGGATCATTTGTAATTAAGTTATGTGTGTTGATGATAGCCATTGGATTTGACTTCTCAGCTCTTATCATGAAAGGCTCTATTTGTTCCCTTTCCATTATCTTCTTCATTTCTACAGCCCTTGCTTTCTCATGGTTCATCCATGATGCCAAAGCCATCAACTGTAAATCCCCTAGTTTTGCATTAGGGTCCCATACATTCAAATCTATCAAGGCTAAGTTATGTATGTAGAACTCACATATCTTAGCCCTATCCTCCAATGTACTTTGATCACAAATATCAATGAGCTATCTATAATATTGGAATGGCATAGTGCCTCTCCGTGCTAGGGTCTTGATTTGGAATTGCAACCACTATTCCTTAAGGTATAATGCATAGGACTTAGTTGGCATCCTACACTGGATTGCCTCTAAGGATAGACTAGCCATGGATGCCAATTGATTCTCTCTTTCTTTTAGTTGTCCTTTCAACCATTCATTTTCTGCCTCCAACTGAGCTTTCATTATGGCCTCTCCATCCCTTAGGCTACTCAGTTCTCTGCCCATCTCTTTGAGGTTTTCCTCCATGTGACTTATGTCCTCCACTCCCTTGGACTTGGAAAACTGCATCCATCTATGTGTTCTTGCTCTTTCTTTCTCAAGCTCAAATAATAATGGGATGGAAATTTTTTGTGGAATGACCCTACCCCCTTCAATAAACCTATAGTAGGAGTCAAGGTTTGGTTGAGGACTAGGTTACTTTAGCTTTGTATCCTCCTTCTTTGTTTCTTGCTGCATATTCCCTTCCTTATCCAATTTCTGAGTTTTTTGTAGGTATAGCAAAGTTTCCTGTAGGATTTCCTCTGCTTCCTGTAGGTCCTATTGTGTATCCTACAAGATGCCTTTTCCACTGGATGAGGTAGATCTAGTGACAAGCCTTCTCACATAAGTGATAGGAGACTTAGGGGAGGCTTTCCCTGAGGATCCTTCTCCTTGAGTTTTCATAAGAGAAACCATCTTCTCCTACTATTTAGGTGAGTCTTCAATAACAATGAGAACCCTGGTGGGAGTTTGAGGTTTTCCATGACTTATTCTTGTACATTTTCTTGTCCTAAAGCACAATGGCTTTTGTCTCTACCTTTTTCCTTTTTTCTGATAAGGGTACTAAGGGCAATGAGGGCAGTTGCTGCCTCTTTCTTAGTGGTTTATGGAGACACCCTAGGTGTCTCCTCCTTGTCTTCTGCCTCCTCATTTCCATTCCCCTTTCCATCTTTGTCTTTCTCCTCTTCTTATCCCTCTAGTTCCTCACATTGTTCATCAGTTTCCTATTTGGCATATTCTTCTATCTCTTCACCACTTTCCTTATATTTTTCTTCCTATTCTTCCTCATCTATTTCCTCTTCACCCCTCTTTGTTTCCTATTTCTCTTATTCAGTTCCCTCTTCATCCTTTTCACTAGCAATGGGGCTCTTGTCATATTCAAGGGCTTTTATATCTCCCTCTATTTGCATGTCTTTGAAAGTTCCCCATGTGATAAGAATTCTGAGGTGTTGGAGGGCATATTCTATGATGAGTCCAATTATCCCATGATGGGGTAGTTGTTGATGCTTTCCTTCCTGCACCTTCATGCTCATATCTATCATTGATTGAAGAAGGAAGTAGGGTATGTTGAGTTTGTGTTGAGGACGCATGTCTGCCCCAAACCTCAATTATTCAAGAAGCCTAAAGTGGTATCCATATACCACACTGTACCTACCTTCAAATGAGAAATAGTTTATAAGGTGGTAGCTAATTTCATTCTAGGGATAGGGTAGGATTGCTATCCTCCATTTTTGTCTTCCATTGCCTCGTCTCCTTCTAAAAATAATTTCTTCTTTGCAGTTTGGCTGTTTCCCTTATCCTCCTTTCTCCAAGGCACTCCTAAGGGAAGTGTGGCAATTGTGCCTATGAGTTCAAGGGTGAGTTCTATGGAGAGCCCTCTCACCACAACAGTGGCATGGGTCCTAGTCATTGGAATGAAGGAGAGAGAAAAATCTCTAGTTACTTCATCATCATACCCCCTCAATTTCTCAAAGAAACCCATCCAATTATGCCTTGTGAATATCTCTAGCACAAGGGGGTGTTGATGAATCCTCATGGTGTTGATGGGCTCCCTCCTATTAAACCCCCCTATGATTTTCTTTGATGGATGGACTGTAGATTTCTGATATAAAATTTAATGAAGGAGGAATTTTAAATGAATTTTATGTGTATACAATTTCCTTATACTGCAATCAATTTCAACAAAATAGAAGATTTTCTATGTTCCTTTCACTTGGAAAAATGTGGAGAAATGTAGAGCCTACCTCCTTAACACTTCTTGATGAAACCACCCTCTATTTATTCCTTCTAAAGTTTCTCACTGCCAATCCTATAGACTGCTTGACTATATCCTGTAGGATCATGTAGGATTTATTGTAGGATTATGTAGGTGGTCATGCGTAGGAAGAAAACGAAATTTTCCTTTCCTATATACTAACTCAGGGTTGAGAAATTTTTTTCTAGTGTGATCCTCAAGAATGTGAATGCTTCTATTCATGGGGATTAACGTTTATTTCCTATTATGGGTGATTTGAGTGAGGTGGTGTGCTAGCAGGCGAGTTACGAATATCTATTTTTGGACCGTTGATCCCACTACCACATCATCATTCTCCTCACCTCATCAAATCCCATCTCAGGCATTTGTAGCTTAACTAATTTCAACCTCATCCTTCTTTTCCTTAACTTGATTGTTGCCACATGTGGAAGAACTAACTGCTTTGTCCTTGTTGACTGAACAAAGGTGGCCAATTTAACTGGCCACCTTTCGCTTATAAACCAAATATTTCACAACTTTTACATCATTTGATCACATTATGTGAATGAGAGAGTGGAATCGAGATACTTACCCGTGGTAATGATACCTTGATGTAGTTTGTTGAAGAAATTAAGTCTTTTTTGTGTGTTTGCTACATGCATTTTTCTCCCTTTTTTTATTATCCTTTGATGATTTTCTTCGATGTGCACGTACCTAGTGTTAATGATGATGATGCTAATGTTGCTGCTAGGATTTGGAGGATATTCTTATACCTTTGGATCTCCATGCTAGAAACTCACTGCAATCTATGATTTTTGTTTTGTGGGATATGCTGCTACAGAATTTCCTATAGGATGTCTTCTACTTGCTTCTCCCTCAAAAATTTTAATCATTTTCTACTGTTGAGACCTGAAGATGATTCACATGGGTAGAAAAGGGGTCTTTGGATTTGTGCATTAGGAAAAATAACCTTCAGGTGTTTTCCCCTTGCTCTCTATCTTCATCCTCTTTTCTCTATGTTTTTTCCTTGACAATTGTAATTTTTTTGATAACTCACTTTTGTCATGAATGCAGGGGTGATCATGGTGGAGAGAGGTATGGTGATGAGATGGTGAAGTAGGGATTTATTTTTTGACATGGGTAGGTCATTCCCTTGCTCTAGGGTTATTTATTTTAGGATTCCTAAGCCACTATAAAACTTACAGGATCATCCTGAAGGTTTTCAGGGAATCCTGTAGATTTACAGGGAATCTTGTAGAAAACACAGAACCCTTGCAAACTAAGGAAAATGAGTGGAAAAATGGAAGGAAAGATGGAATGATGAAGGATAATCAATGGAGGAATAAAAAATGAGATGGACATGTCCCTTTTGATTCTCCATTGTTGCTCTAATCCTCCCCCTACTGACCTGTAAACAATATTTTCTTAATTTTTTCTTTTCTCCTTTTTTTTTTTATTTTTTTATTAAAAACAACTGGTCTTCCTCCAAGAGGTTTTCATCCTAGAAGATTTCCCTGGGTGCGTCAGGAGAGGTTTTCACCCAGAGATCTTTTCATATCCCTTCTTTGTTTGGACACCATTGGGCCACCTCAAGAGGTTTTCAACCCAATAGTGGGACTCAAGCCCTCGTGGAGGTTTTCACCTGAGTCTCCTTATTTTTCTCTTTTTCTTTCATTTTTTTTTCAGTGGCTTGATGAGATAGGACCTGAGACTTCCTCCACCATCATTATTGTTTTGTTGATACCATCAATGAACTCTTGTTTTGACAATGGCCTCTAGTAAACTTTCAATCTGTGCCCATTAACAAGTAAAGGAATGGCCTTTGGATCTATGGTTCTAATCTACATGAAACCATTATCATGACATTTATCTATGACGTAAGGCCCTAACCATCTAGTCCTTAACATGCCCTTGAAGTATTTATATCTGCACTCATATAACAAAGCCCGATCACCTTCTTGAAATTGGTTGTCCTTGATGTTCTTGTCATGCCAGATCTTCCTCTGAATTTGAGTTACCTCTATGTGTAGGAGGGCCTACATTCTGAAATCATCTAACCCATTCAATTGGAGAAATCTCTCTTTTTTTGCACTATTGAGATCTAGATCTAGTTTGGCTGCTATACTCAGTGTATTGTACACAAATTCAATGGACAACAGGGCCTTTTTCCCATATACCAACTCATAGGGTGTGAATCTAGTGGTGGTCTTTAAGGTGGTATTGTATGCCTAGGTGGCCTCAACTAATATATCTGTCTGATCTTTTCTGTTGTTGCCAACCACTTTGGTCAGAATTCCCTCTAGTGCTCTGTTGGTCACCTCCACTTTCAAATTAGCTTGTGAGTGATAGAGAGTGAAGGTTCTATGCTTGATCTTGTGCTGGCTTAACAAGTCTTCAATCATGTTGGATGTAAACTAGATGACTTGATCAATGACAAGTTCTCTAGGGTACCCAAACTTGTAAAATACACTCTCCCTAAAGAACTCAACCACCTTCTCCTTTCTTCTTGCTTTGATTGCCTTGCCTTTAGCCCACTTAGTGAGATAGTCAGTGCACACAATGATGTGCTTCTTTTTCTTGGAAGGAGGGTCAATAGGTCTAATGAAATCCATGCCCCACTTGTTAAATGGTGTGAAAGTCACGTAAGGTTGTAGAGGCATTTCATCCCTTGGGGTAGGCTTTCCCATCCTTTGGCACTGATGACACTGACTAGTGTATCTTCTCACATCCCGATGAAGAGTGGGCCAATAATAACCATCTTGTAACACCTTGAATGTTTTCCTCTTTGCTACAATGTGACCTCCACAAGGCCCATCATGACAAGTTAGAAGGATGTCAAAGACTTCCTCCTCCCTCACACTTCTTCTCAGAATTTTATCTGGGCCTATTTTGAAGAGGTTGGACCCAATCCAAGCGAATGGGGCACACTTCCTCACAATCTTACTTTTCTCTTTGGAGGACAAATTCGGTGGGAACTCTGCAGATACCAAATAGTTTGCTATGTCAACAAACCATGGAGAGAGAACTGAAATGGAAAATAAGTGTTCATCATGTAATTGATCATAAACCATTCCTTCCTCACCTACAGGAAAAGTTAATCTGGACAAAAAATATGCAACAAAATTTTTCTTTACAGGCTTATCAATAATAGTTATATCAAACTATTGTAATAAAAGTAACCATCTAATGATTTGGGCATTCACATTAGGTTTATTCATTAAATATTTAATTTCGGCATGGTCAATATGTACAAATGTTTGATAACCTGTAATTTAATGCCTAAATTTGTTCACTGAATGTGCAACAACCAAGAGTTCCTTTTCGGTCACTGTGTAGTACAGTTCGACCTTTGATAGATTCTTACTGATAAAGTAAATGGCATAAGGAAGCTTTTCATCTATCCAACCTAGAGCTTCCCCTATGGCTTTGTGTGAGGCATCAACATGTATATGAAAATAAAGGGCCCAATTTGGGCCTCGGAGAATTGGTGCATTGGTCAACTTGTTCTCTAGGGTGTTGAGGGCCTCTTGACAACATTTTGACCATACAAACTCAGAGTCTTTGGCCAATAAACCACTTAATGGAAAAGCTAACTTGTTGAAGTCTTTTATGAACCTCTGATAGTATCCAACTAAACCTAGAAAAAATCTGATATCTCTTTGCTTTTGCAGAGGTGGGACCCTTTGGATGATAACTATTTTGTTTGGGTCCACCTGTAGTCCTTGCTGGGATATTGAATGACCTAGCACAATCCCTGCAGTCATCAAGAACTCACAGTTTTTAGGGCTAAGAGATAGGTAAATTTCAATGAATTTTTTTAGCACCTTACCTAAGTTGGATAGAGCCTCCTAGAAATCACACCCATAAGGTGTAAAGTCATCCATATAAATCTCTACTGCATATCGACTAGCTCGGAAAAGATACTCAGGACTACTCTCTGGAAAGTGGCAGGAGCATTTCATAGGCCAAAAGGAAGGACCCAATAGGTGAAAGTATTCCAAGGACAAGTGAAGGTGGTTTTATCCTGGTCTTCTGGGATATATGGATTTGATTGTACTTGTTGAATCCATCTAGGAAAGAGAAAAAAAAATTCTGTTCCAGGCCATCTAGCAGTTGGTCGATGAAAGGTAGATGGAAATGGTCCTTATTTGTGGCTTTGTTTAACTCTTTGTAATCGACACAAATATTCCACTTACCATTTTTCATTGAAACCAATAGCAAAGGAGAGACCCACTCAATGTCTAAGATAGGGTAAACGAATCCTGCATCTAGCATCTTTTGTAGTTTTCTTTGACTATATCCTTGAGAGCTGGATTCATCCTTATTTGTGGTTATCAGACAGGTTTGCAACCTTCTTTGATATAAATGTGGTGAGTACACATTGAGGGGTGAACTCCCTTCATTTCTTTATAACTCCAAGCAAAGGCATATGTATGTTCCTTTAGCATGTTGCATAACTTCTCTTCTTGGTGAACAAAAAGAGATGGGCTAATTTTCAAAGTTCTCTCAGGGATGAAATCTATGGTTTTGACATGGGTAGGGTTGGAATCAGCTAAGCATAGATCGATATGATGGTTTTTCTGGGTTTCCTTTACTACTTCTTCTAAGGACAATGTAATGGGAATTAGACTTTAGACTATGTGTTCAATCAAATCATCTTCATTCAGTTGTCCTCCAACCATGGTTGTTTCTAAGGTATAGAGTTAGGTGGATAAACCTCATCTTCTCCCTACCCCTCCAGCCATAAAGGTTACTCATGCTCTAGAGATGGCTGGGCAAGAGTGTATGAGACTAACTGCTTAGAAAAATGCCCATTTTTTATGGTCATATTTCTAGCCCTGTAGCTAATGTAGTCATAAGAAGTGGCTAACCAGGACCTCCCAAGGATGAGAGGGTAACCAATAAGCTTTGACTTAGGCTAGAGAACTAGGAAATCTGTAGGGTACTCCCAAGAGTCAATGGAGACCATCATATCCTCCACAATCCCCTCAGGGGTTACTGGGGAGTGATCTACAAGTTGTAGGACTATTGTGGTCTTTCTCAATGAACCCTGGAGGTTGAACTTGAGCATGGTGTCCTTGGTCATCACATTATGGCAGCCCCAAGATCAATCAAAGTGTGGGGGACAATGGTGCCATTGATGTGCACATCTACTACAGGGCTTCCAGGGTCCAAATACATTGGACAGATTACCTACCCCAACATTAGGTCGGACAACCTTCCAATGAAATTAATGGTAGGGGCATCTCTTTTTCGCCTCCCTGGATGTTTGAAGCACTTCTCCTTAATTAACTTGGTGTAAATAGGTACATCTTTTATAGCTTGGAGAAGTGGAATTTTAACACATAGATTTTTTAGTTCTCGCAGAAGTTCAGTCTCTTCTAGGGTAGGTTGGAGTGGTTGGGTTAATCTCTCAGGAAAGGGTGGTTGTTGTGGAGGTAAATCCCCTTGTGAATAGAGGCGATCCCTACTAGCCCAAATGGGGTCTAGCAAAAATCAAACAATGCTAACACGCAGGTTCCTAATTGCAAATTAAAGACCGATGATGAGGGCCTACCTGGATTCCAACGCTAATATTTGTAGAAGAGTCATCGCTCCCGTTCCTTTGCTCCGGCCGTTCACAATCCCCACGATCCTCGTGAACGGACACCTACACATGCAAAGAACGACACAAACACAAGCATAAAATCCAATAGATGCAACTATATATCAGTCAGAAAGGATATAACTCAATCATCATTACAAAAGACAATAAGAGTGGAACCATAATGATAGTTGTCTATTAATAATCAATCAAAGAAGAATACAACCATAGTTCTGACGTCAAATCCTCCTTTGTCTGGGTGATTAGCAAAACATGTCTTGCAAAGCTTGTTGGGAATAGGGAACAAGCCTCTCTCTCCTTCGTTATTTGGACAAGAATCTCCTTACTTTAGATTTAGCCTCATGGGAATGAATAAGGCTTCTTGCAGCATGAACTTAGCAATTCTCACACTTTGGGACTTGGAATTTGGAACTTGGAGACTAGCTTGTCAAAGGAAAAAGGACAAGCTTTTATAGATAGAGGAGAAGGAGTTAGAGTCATCCACAAGATTCATGGGATTGGCTTTATCACTAAGAAGCTTCCATGAGAGGTGGAGAACTACTTCCCTCCTTTGGAGATTCGAAGCCAAAATGACCCAACTCAATATAGATTCAGTTCATGAGTGGGTTAGGAAGAACCTTCGTAAGTTTGTTTTTTAAAAAATTTACCCAACTGGGTTGGCGCGAGTGCGACTCTGAGACAGAGTGCCAGCTGGCGCGCCCTCTTTGGAGGATTTCCCCCATTAGCGCGAGTGATACACAGTGGAACAGTGCCAATGGAAAAAGGGCTATTTTTATGGGTATTTTGTAGAAGGTGTCTTCAGGGCATATGAAGTACATACTCAAAGGGATACAATGCAAGTGTTTTTAGGTTATGTCACTTCTCACAGGTCTTGGAATAAGTCCTCCAATGTGCGGGAGAAGGGGTAACAGGGACGGTGACAAATTACTGTGTAACAGTGGTGGATTTATTTTAGGCATGCTTTCCTCTATTTCTTCCTTAACCTCCCTAAGTGGAGGTATAGGCTGGTTGTTCGAAAGTACTCTCCCAAATCTCAGGTTGATTTCCTGAATCTCCACAACATATGTAGGATAGGATTTCTCTCCACTATATACTAGTTGTGCCTATCTGTTGTTCAAGTTCAGATTTGGCTGGGAATGCATCTGGGGTTGTTTAGGTGGAACAGGGTGTAAAATATGCGGTTGAGTAGGTGGTGAAGGAAATAAGGTGAGAGCATTGTCATATGGGGACCTCAATCCCTGGGGTGGTGCATTCCATTAAGGCTATGGTGGAGCATATTCTTGAAATGGTTGGCTGGTCGGCTGGGAATGATACTAAGGTGCAAAGGACCAAAGAGGAGGTGTAGACCAAGAAGGATGAGCAGGGGGCCCCCAAGAGGGAATGGATGTGGTCTAGTTGGGATTATAATATGCATGGGATGACCCTTGCATGCCCTCCTGGTATGTCTGAGGCCCATGATGTCTCATTTGATTAATGTAGCAGAGTTATTTGGTTGCCCCTTCAGCTCCTTGATATACAAATTTTAGTCTAGGTAGAGAAGGTCACTTATCTATGGAGTGGTTTTATTCATAGACTAAGAATATTTTGATCGGATTCAATGAAATTCATTCCTATGGTGCCTCCTTGTGCATCTAGGGAAGAAAATGGCTAAGGATCTCTCTGCTTCCTCATGTTTTCTCTTAATGTTCATAGTGTCCATTTGTAGAGCAAGGGTTTGTAACATCTCACTCTTGAAATCCTGCAACATGTTTCCAATTTCACCCTTGATGGATGTATTAGAAGAGGATGGACTGACCATAGGTTGATGACCGCTACTGTTTTTCTTAGCTTCCTTGGAATGATTTCTAAAGATATTATTGATATCCTCATAGGGTAACTGGTAGATGTCCCCTCCTACTAACAAGTTTAGGGTATCCAGAAGATCTTCCCTTACCCTATAAGAACAACTAGCTTTAGTGACTCACGGTAAAGTGTGCACCTAGCCCTTTTGTAGCTAAGTTGAAATCTTTCTTCATAATCCTTTAGGGATTCATCATGCCCTAAGGTCATCCTAAAAATTTCCTCTTTAGTATCTTTAGATCTGCAGTAGTCTCGATACTTATTATTGACGGCTTATTGCATCTGAGCCCAAGTTGTGATGTTATCCCTAGGTAAACCCATCAACCAGCACAAAGCTACATCCTTGAGAGTGGATGGGAATAGTTTTAACTTCTGCTCATCATTGGTGTAGTCCTAGTTTCTGCATATGAAAGAAAACTCAAACAAGAAAGTGTCTGGATCTTCTGAGCTCAGAACATGGAAATGAGGAATGACAGAGGGGCTTATATTCTCCATCTTTGTATCCCCATTGGTTTCCCTGATGGTGAAGGTACCCTCAACTCTTTCTCTATTTCCTCTATCATTTTTATTTTCAGCCATTGGGTTAGTAGCAATGGTTTCTTCTTCTTCTTCTTCCCCTATAGGCTCTTCAAATATCTCTGGTTTCTCACCTAAGGGTTCCTCCAATTCACAGCCACCAAAGAAGAGGGAAGGTTGGCTATTTAAAGCGGTGGGGGTATTTGGAAAAAATTTCCCTAAGTTATCCCTATTCCTACAATGCATGAAAAAAAGTGTTTTTGTTTTGTGTTTTTTTTCAAACTTTGAAAATGATTGCAAAATTAAAATTGCAAACTGAATGAAAAACAACTACTGGAATGAGATCTTACTCGCAGAATGGAAAGGAAAACAAAGAATGAAGAATGGAAATGAAAGCAAACTAAATTACTCTTGCATAAATGAAACTAATAGAAGAATATCAGAAACAATAAATTGATGAAAGCAGTAATCACATATTACTCAGACACCTCCCTGGCAATGGCACCAAAAAGTGATGAGCACCAGTGTTTCAACAAGGATGCTTCAACTCCTAGGGCTACCAAATTTACTTTATCAACCTAGGGTTTGTACAAACTTGGTAGTGACAGTGTTGTAAACACAAGTAAAAGTGATGGGTCTGCTCTTTGTCACTACTTAGCTAGCAATAGACCACTAGGGTTCTTCAAGCTAGACTTCTATGGATTCAGAAGAAGCTTGATTACACATGAGAGAAAGAGAAACCTACTCTAAGAGAACGCTTGTCTACTACAGTAAGGATTCAGCCTCAAAACAGTCTAATACAAGAAAACCTACAGGATGTCCTAAAAACCTACAAGATTCCCTATATTTCGACAGGATACAACCAAGAGAAAAAGGATGGGTTTTGAAGTTGATGTAAGATTTAGAGAAGGTGGTTGGTGGATGGAATGAGACAATAAAATACGTAGGATCACTTCAGAACTCAAAACCAAGGTCGGGAGATGGTTGGATTTGCTCAGCAAGCTTGGAGAAGGTTCGTTGCAAAATGATGAAATTGGTGAGGGTCTTAGTGAAAGCAAGGAATGATCATGGATGGATGAAGTTGGAAGGAGGTTGTTGACTATGATATCTCTCTGTACTTTTGAAACACCTGCACTACATCAAACATTGACATTTTCCCAAAAATCACGTGAACAAGAAGAATTCCAATGATCTAGGAAAACATAGTTTAATGAGCTAGTTGTCTACTTCATGCATGAAGAAAACTTGAATAATAATATGAAATCATTGATGAGATATAATGTACGACTGAATGTGGAATAAATGATAAATAAATCCTACTCTTGCAAATTGATCAAATGCTAGCCTAAGTATAGAAAACCCTAAATTCTATGAGAAAATAGACGTCTGTCATTTTGGGGTTGCATAGGAGTTCTTTCCTCAAATAATGATCCTTGAAGGAAGAAGTGAGGCCAAAACACCTATTGAAAACTTTCTGATGTTCCTTTATCTCTTCTAAACTATTGTTGAAGTAAAGAACAAATGGAAGAAAACTAATAAGAAACTAATCAAATCTACACTACTTGAAATGAAATAATCCTAAAGACAATTCAACCATTGAGCTATGAAATCAATATAAGCATACAAATACAAGAAGAAGAGCCTTTGCTTCTAGGATTGGGCCCTAACCCAACAGCTTCATCCCTCTGAGTTAACTCAGTGTTGGGTCAAGAAAATTCTCATTCTCATTATCAAATTTTTACAACAAAAATTCGAATCCTAATGAGGTTCTAGGCCTCTTTATTTATACAACTGAAGTCTCCAATGACTTCCTTAAATATAGGGAGGCTCCGCTCCTAAACTCGAGATAAAATAACTCTTTAACTATCACTTACTCAACTTCCTTTTGATCTCCATGACTTGGCTGCTTGTACTCTGAGCTAGTGTGATTGATGGAGGAATATTCGAATGAGGGAGGAGTAAATGAGGAGGATTTACCTCCTACAGTCTCTCTTTCTTGTCTCATTTGAGTTTTAGCCCTTAATCTAGCCAAAATTACCTGATTTTCTCTCACAAACCCGCATTCAATGCAGATTAGTCCACTAGGCATAATATCTCACTTTGACTCATCTCATTACAAAAAATATAATCAAAATATGTAATAAGTTGTGAGAAGAGTTGACTTGACTAACCTAGGTGGTGAATTAAGGTCCATAAATTTACCCAATGATGAGGCTCATCACTCTACCTAGAAATTGTGCAAATCTCCTAGGCAGCCAGCTCAGCTCCTAGCCAAAAATGTGCATTTTCTCCCAGCAGTCGAGAAGTCTCTTGCATGTGCAGCTGACTTGGCCGTTTCCCTCTGGTATTGAGGAAAATTGAATTGCATGCATGGGCTGCTTCTCCTAATGCAGCATGCAAAGGCATCCCTTATTTCAGGGATCTATTTTTAGCAGTTGGAGATTACATGCAAGGATCATTTAAGAAACCTCCCACCAAGTGTCGCTTTCCCTAGATTTGTGGGATGCACGTCACAACATTGATCTTACCAAAACTCATCAACCAGATGCTACAAATCTCATTCCTCACATCAACCTTGTAGCTCTAACATCCCACATCACATCTAGGAGAAGTCAGCACATTCAGCTCAGTTGTTTTCAGGTGAGCCCCCTTCCCATGCCTTGTGTTGCATTTCTATAACTTTTTGTGTTTTCTCTTGTATGAGTATTGTTTGATTGATTTATTTTAATGCTTGCTATCATTGACATGTGTATTAGCGTTTCCTAACACCGTTTCAATTTTCGTCAACATCTCACCATTGTCGCATGCATGAAACTATTTTTCATGAACGGTCATTGAATCGGTGACTTGCCTCACCCTCTTGCATGTTGTTCCATTTTCTGAATCTTTCATTCACCATTTGCATGCATGAGCATTCACTTATGATTACAATCAATATCACCATGCATTCACACTCACATTCAGTTTCAGTTTCCTATCGGCAAGTTTGGCCAACCTTGGCCCAATCTCTACCTCACCAAGATAGCGTTACATAATTGTGAGAGGGAAGGCTCTGTCTTCCTCTTTGGAAATGCATATATTTTCCCAGGCACTGTCTGCCAAGACCGTTTTTCGCATTTCTAAGGGACAATGACTGGTGACCTAGAAAATTGCACAATGTAGTCAATAAGCCTCAAGCCATTGCCAACTAAGATGGCACATTGCGTGATCCCTGCAGTCAGTAACTAGACTGGACTGTGCATTGTGTAGTTCGAGTAGCCAGTCAGTCTCCTAGTAGCCTAGACTGTGCCTTGTACAGTCTTGGCAGTCACTCTCCCAACATCTCGGCTGAAATTGCACAACCTTCATGATTAGTCACACAGGTATGTTACAAGTCAGTTCTCAAGTTCATTTGGGTTTTTGACTAACATATTGCTTCCCATGAGTGTTTCCATGTCTCCAGGTATTGTAGGTGTTCATCTACCTCTCAACAGTGTAGGTACAATGGTTTCCAAGAGAGTAAAGTCGAAGACACCATTTAGAGCACACCTGGAGATTCAATGGATAAAATGTCTATGAGCTTGCCTACTCATGAAGATATCAAGTTGTTCGTAGACAAGGACATCAAGATATAATAGCAGCAGTGTCATAGAGGGAAGCATTATGAACAATAGCTGAATCCAGCACACCAAATGAATCGAATGCAACAAATGCAATAGGAAGGTTGTTGACAACACAGAGATGGAATAAAGTTGCAAGCTCAAGCAAATCCAATGAATGCTGAAAGAAACATTGGAGACTTAGGCTATGAGGTGAAGGCGTGACATGAAGAACACATGAAGACAGAGAAGGGAACAAAGAAGGAGTTGCATGTGCTAAAGAAACAATGCAATGAAGAACATGAAGTTGCATAGACAGATGAATTAGTTGCAGCAGGAACAAGAACAACAGTGGGTGCAACATGCACTCACAGATTAAACTGCACCTGTACAAGTTAAAGATCCATCCCAGCTACATGATGAGCAATGTTGTTGATCGCATGTAAGGGATTCAGTAGCATGCATGTCATTGTGTGTACGCATGCAGTCCAACCCATTCAACACACTCACCAAGTTGAAGACAAAAAAATGTCCAACTGGAGCTGAACATATACTTTGGCAAGTTGATGCGCATGACCATCAACACACACTTAAAGATCAACACAAAAACTATGCATTAGTGTGTTGCTGATTTAGCTGCACCTAAGAAGACCATGTGCATGTTAGTAGATGAGTTGGATGAAGGAGCTGAACCAATGCACCAGTTGCAATGTAGTCAAGATTTTTCTTCAGCAAGATGTCAACATGGGGTACATGCACACCATCACAGATGACCAAGCTTGGCATCATCTCACCACCTTCACCATCACAAGTATTTCGAAGAGTTGGTCTCATCACAATGGACCAAGCATCAGTGATGTTTTGCATGGCCTTTTCAAGCCATGTTGTCTCACATGAATACATGTGCATTGTAATGTTGAGTTATGTCAAGTGTAATTCAAGTGTCAATAGTTGGATGTAATAGTCATAAAGTAGGTGAAGATTCATGAGGGTAGTTGAATTGTCACAAAGGGAAATGTCAAGGGTCACTGTTATACAGAATTTATGCCTACGGATAAGTATATCTTCCCTAAATGGGTAGTTAAACTTAGAACAACTGAAGTAAAGATGTTTAACATTTTCTTGCAATAAATAGATAAGATAAAAGAACCTACTTTTGATCCTTCACTTCCTTTGATCTCCTTTGAGTTGCTCCCATCACTCCTGCTCAAACTAAATTCACTCAATTGATACCTGCCAACATAAACAGAAGACAACAACAATCAAAGCATATGATCTATTTATTGTAAACAAATGGAATCGATAACATTTGAACATACATTCATCATAGATATAGAAAAAAGTATTGGAAAAGGTACAAACAACTTTATTAATCGATAGAAGGAGAAGTTACACCCAATGTGGTTTGATCTCGTGTCACTCATCCTACTTAGTCCAAGCCCTGATCACACCAATAGCAACATCAATCCAGTAGAATAATGTTACTTTGACAATGATTTCAAGTCTCTAAACCAAAAGTATTTCTCTATAATATCCAATCTCCTTTGGCTCTATGATGGGAGGCCAACTTATAGATGAATGCAAGTAGTTTTGTCAGTAATATGCAATTGAATGGTTTTCCGTAATTGGATGATTAGTTTCCATGTTCAAAGGGATGAGAGGATAGAGGATTAGATGATCCAAGGCTATCCTATGTTGAGCTCATCTTGATAGGATAGGAGTTGGGTTCCTTCCAGAAGGCTCTAGAAAGGAGGAATATATTGAGGATCCAATCAAAATTTCAAGGATTCTCACCTAGTGCAGGCTTGAGTGGGATTAGGGGCTCTGCAACACAGTCTTGAATGGGGCTACCTACTCTGCAGAGCACTTACCACTGACCAGGGGTGTGCTAATGACCCAAGGAACTAGTTCAACAGGGTTTAAAGTTAGGAAGCTCTCATGGATGACGGCACTCAATAAGGTGGCATGTCTAGAGAATGTAGCAACTGAATTAGGGTTTGACAGACCCTATTTACACTGATTTGATTGTCGGGAGTGATGTGCCCAAATACACCTGTAACAACTTCCCCCTAAAGCATGAAGTCAAAAATGATAATGTTGAGTGATATGTTTTATGATTGTGATGAGGAGGATTTGAAGTAGACGATGACCTGCATCAATTACAATACATAATATCATTATATTTTTGAATTTATCATGAATTGTTGATGGAAGTCATACCCATGCTTAGCATATAAACTTTTCATTACATGTACATAAATTAGATAGTCGTCTACAGATATACCCATGATAAGATGACCATCTGTGTAAAGCCATCATATAGAGGATTTAGTACTCTCTTGAAATCTCAACCTAGATGGATGAAACTAGATTCGAGGTCCTTTATCTCATCCAATTGTTTTCTCAATTACGAGGTTAACCATGTGAAAATGTGATTTGAAGTAGAACATGGGAAGACATTGTCTAATTACCAACCAATGATGTAATTTGTTAACAGAGACGAGAGAAATCACCAATAATGATAATGATTCTCAAGGTACTACAATACATTTTGCATGGTGTGAATAGATGTTTTGATGTCGAAGACCATACAAAGTCTTTCAGTCGAAGGCTTGTGATGTCAACCTATCACAGGAAGTGAGAAACTTGCCGTTGATGTATGCAAGCCTCAAGCTACTGGAAGGGTGTTTCTAAGTTAACTTCCTAAATAATGTGCTGATGTAAAAAAGAAGCGACTTGTCACAGGAGGGCTTTGATGTATCCCCCATCAATGACATGAAACAAGTGTAATGATTTTGAAGACGGAATGTGACTAATGACACAATGTTCAGGAATGGCCTTCATGAAAATGAAGTTTTATGAGTATTGCAAAGGATGAAATTTACTGAGTGACTTCTCTTGAACATGTCGGCGACACTAAATGAATTGGCAACATTGACACAAAACCAAAGTGATGGATGGTGTGATAGACCATAGGTATGATAACCATCAAGGCGATAACCCAACCAAAATAGTCACAAAGATGAAGTGAAAGTGTCATGTTCAAGAGCAACTTGCTACCATAAAGTGATTTATCCCTTTACCCATTTTCCCCAGTCATTGTGACAAGTACCTCTTTATTTTTTAACAAGCTTGAGGAGGATAACATACGCTTGATGTATAATTATACCTTTTGGGTGAGTCCATCACTATGTGATGTTTTAATGAGTCTAGAGAAGGTGAAACTCAGTCTTGTCATGATGGACAAGTTTGTCGCTAATCGATGCTTTAACAAGTTTAATGACAATGAGAACTTGGTCCTTTTCATGTTTAGAGAGTTTGAAAAGGGAAAAAAAGAAAACTCCACAAGTTATTTTTCATAAATTTGTCTCTCAAGTCTGAAAAGGTGTAAAATAATATAGGAGAGAACCTATTGAACATGTTCGATCAACGTTTTCCTTTTTCGTAAGTAATCTATCTCAGTCTGGAAAAGTGTTAAAATTATACTAAGTAGATGTCATTTCCAATCCATTTACGAGATGAAAAGGACAAGCGCCCGATAATCTTTTCATATTTTGAGATTTTGAAAAGATCTAAAAGAGGAATCTATGGGGGTTCCTCTTCCAATGTTTAACCGAGCTAGAAAAAGAGATCAAAGTATGCTCTGTGATCAAAAGTACATTTTACAATAATTCACTTCAAATTCACTATGTCAGTTGTAAGCCTGCTCAAATAACCACCAAATGGATTAAACATACTTGTTTCATTGGTAAAAATAGGTAAAAACTCTAGTTTATTCATTTAATGAACATGAAATAACCATAAAAAAAGGAATTTACCAAGTCATTTTATGATTTGACATTTAGCATTCAGTTTTGTGCTCTGAACCAGTTTTTTACCTCAAACTTCAGCAACTAATTGTGGGAGATTTTGTGGATTATTCTTCATGCCATCAGGACCAGGTAGGAGATATACCTCTTCTCTTTCATTTAGGTCATTCTTTTTCAATTTCAAACAATTTTTTTAGAGTTTTGGGGTCCCTAGGGTAAATATATCATGCCCTAGGATCAACACACCCTTGCGCATCGAAAACTGCATTGTAGAGCAGTCAAACAGAAGGGAAAATACTCTACATCACTCTGTATAAAGATCAATAGTGCATTGGGTGCAACTTAGAAATTTGATTCATCATTTCAACCCAAAATCTCTTTAGTTTTTTGCATGAAATGGATCCTAACTAAGCCTATGGTGTAATTTTAGACTTTGATTGGATCAGAATGGCTATCACAAGGCATGAAAGAGAACATGAAGAACAAGATATGGTTGCCCTAAATGATTCAGGTACTATTGAGGCCCTCATAGATTGTGGGTTACTCAAATATTTTAGGTTATCCAGGATGAGGCAGCAGATAGAACTACTCCAGTTCTCGGTTGATTCATGGGATCTACAAAAACAAGTTTTTCACATAAGGGACAAAGTACTCCCCATATTGATCGATGATATTTACTTTCTCACAGGATTGTCGAGATGTGATGCCCCCATTTCTCTTCCAGGTTCTTTCCGTGTAGATGAATCATTGAGGGACTACATTCAACAATTCTACTGGCTAGGTACACAACCTAGCAAAGATGGAAAGATAAACATCAGGGATGTTCGTGATATGCCCTTGAAAACAATCCTCTTTACTATCGCAAATTTGGTAGCTAGCATGACACTTCATGTCGTGAATAGATCATACATGCATGTTATACAAAAAAATGGCCTCCTCATCATCTCAGAGGGGAAGGATAAGATGACTAAAGCAAAGACACAATTACAAGCCTTGATTACACTAACGCACACTAAGGCTTGTGCTATTAGTAACCCTACTAACTCAAGTTGTTAGGCAGGGGACAACATTAGTGAAACTTGGTGAAGTTCCAAGGGTCAAAGGAAAGAATTGACTCACAAATATCTAGATATTTATTCCTAAAATTACTCAAGAAAAACAAGGAAACATCCAAATTCGAGATATTTGGAGGATTTCTAATCTGAAAAAAGGAGGTAAATGGGAAAAATCTGAAAAGCATGGCAAGTTCATTGCTTTTTCCCTAGTGAACTCAAGGAGGAGCTTGACAACCCTAACTCAATTGCTATATAAGCAAGGTGAGGGTTATTGTGAAAAAGGGTCAGAGAATTTGAAAGGATAGCCTACTTAACTGTTGAGAACTGTCTCATATCTAAAGAAGTGAGCTAGAAGGGAGAGAAAGAGAGAGAAGTGAAAGGGGCAAAGGAAGACTGATACAACAGATGGTTGTAATCACTCTTCCATTATTAATATAGAACTACAGTTGTGTTCCCTACTCCATGTTGTTCGTAACATAGTTCATTAAGTTGTTCTATCGATACTGGTTTATATGAGTAGTTTAGTTGTATGCAAATATATGTTCATTGTGTATTCATATATTGGTTTCCAAGGTTGTATGCGGTGATTGTGTTTGCCTTTCCTTTGTGCAGGAATTGATTTGGATCTGACTTTGAGGGAGTTCTTCTTGGCTACATTGTGATCTCCAAACAAATATAGAAGGAGTCTTAAGGTAATACTCTTTCCATACTTTGTTAATTGATATTTGTCTTTGAACATGTGTATAACTTGATAGCATCTGCAGATAATCTTACAGTCTATCAAAGGTCTTGGGAAGGCCTTTGAGGGGTGTTTTCATTCTCCATACACCATGCATTTTACCCCATAGTAGAATTGGTGACTTCGCTGGGGACTATACATATACTTCCCTGTTTACCCAGACTCTTCTCTATTTTCTCCTCCTCCTAAGAGCTCCCTATACTTCTGCAATCCTTTTCTGACCCACCAAAAATCTTGCTGCATCTTACTTGTATACATTCATCTTAGAATCTGATCTTGAAAGCCCTCTTTTTGATTGATTTCCCACACTAACGCAGGTTAGCAGGCTACACAGAGCTTTATAAAGCACTGTGCCTATTCATAGGGAGCGTTAGTGGCCTACTAACTCTCTATAGCCACTGTTATAGAGTGTTAGTCTCCCAATACCTTGATTTTCAGTAGTGTCTATGGACCAAAAGGGATAGGAAATCTTCTCATGGGATGAAATAAGATTTGTAACTGTATTTTGTCAGCAAAATTGGTGTCCTAGAAATTTATTTTTAGGAAAAAGGTTTTTTTTTTCTCTCTTAAAAACATTTTTTCTGAAAGAAAGACTCACCATTTTTATTCATCCTTCTGTTTAACTGGTTATAAGTTGCTTCATTTTCGTTTCAAGTAGTTGTTAGTAAACATTGGAAAATAATCTTTTGGTTATGCATGTGTTGCAAGACTAAAGATGCATGGAAGAAACTATGAATATGTAGAATACATCTTGTTTGCATCAAACTGAATTTTTCAAAGCATTGTTTTTGCATGGTTTATTGAGACAGAGTCTCATCACATTTCATATGTCAACTCCCCTACCGAAGACAATAATCAAGTACACATAAAATTTACCTAAAATCAATCAGTAACTCTTTATTGAGCACACAAACATTAGCTAGGCTAGGATCTTGGGATAAGCAGACTAAGTAAAATTACCCAAGATTGAACACCAAACTAGTGTCATTAAAAGAGAGAAAAATTCCTTCTGCACTCATACTACCAGGACCGCTCCAGTAAAAGCAGAGCTAAATACAAGAAAACATCGGACTGTAAGTGAAGGTAGCCCACCTTATCTTACAAATCCTTTGGGTATTTTGTGTATTGGGGGTCCCTTCGGGGATTTCAAAACTAAGTCAGGGACTCAGGTATCGTGCCCACATAGCATGCTGTGTATGACTATGTCCCCCCTAGTGGTGTCTATGATCTGAGGTATCTTTAGTGGCCAAAATTATAGGGACTTACACATGGTGACTGGGACGGGCTGTCTTGTTACCTAACACGGATGGATCTACTTGTCTTCAGTTTTTGGGAGGGTGCTCATCTTCACAAGAATACTTGGCTCCTCAATCTTAGGTTCGGGCGAAGCTCTAGAGTAATCGTAACCATACATCTGGCCAACCTTCTTTGTTATTCATTGAGACACTGGGTTTCATCTCAGGTGATCGGTGCTTATCAGACAAGGCAATTTCCCTCTGTTTGCTGAATTATCCATTTAGTGTATTTTTTATATTTTTTTACGTACCTAAGTGCTATCATTTTGAGACTTTAAGCAAATATCATGATAAAATTTATCGATAAAAATTAACGGTCACCGTGGCTACATCTGGCCCTTGCCATCACTCTATATGATTGTTAGGACTTCCTCCACTCATTGTGGAAGATCCACCGAGTTCCACTAAACTGAATTCACCATCCTCGGGGGATCAGTCTCCTAGATCTCACACGGGATTAGTTTGGACAACCAACAATTCAAGTTTGCTGGAGGATTTCTTTACCGAAGGATTCCCTCCTTCCTTTAACACCCCACTCACGAATCTGTTGGAACCTGTCTTGGCTCCCGTGGTACCTGTACTTCCTGCTTTGGTAGTTGTAACATTTCCATCTATCCCATCGATGACTAATGGGTCATGGAACTTTGTGGATGTTTTCATTCCTCCACCACTTCTGCAGTCGATAGTCATCACAACACTGTCGATGGTGAACCCTGCTATCCCATTTGTCCTAGGTACAACCACTCACATAACACCATATACAAGTGGAACCCAGCCGATGTTGGGTCCCACCCCTTTAGTGTCAAATTGCATACCTTCGACAAGTGCCACATACAACACTCCCTATAACACTCAATGTGGCACTATGGGTGTGGTTCCCATCTACCAACAACATGGTCAGCTGCTAATGTATAGTTCAAACCCCCATATTCATATACCTGGGAGGGTTCCCAATATGCACATGCCGATAGGGAATGTAACAATTCCCCCTCCATTCTTAGGGATGCATGGTCAGTCGTTAATTGACATGAGCATTCCCTCTGCCAATCAAGGACAAATGGTTACTTCTATGATGGGCAGGAATCCCCAAGGGGTTCCCAACCAATGCATAGGGGCACCCTACTCACACATGAGTGAAGGGGACACCACCTATCCTGGGGGAAATTCTGTACCCCAGTATCAAAGTCCTCATGGAAATCCACTCTACAACACCATACCTCAAAGCAACTACTACACCACACAACCCATGTACAATATTGGGAGCCAAATGATGGGACGAGCGCAAAGCTCCTCAAGTCATCTGTCATCACCGTGGTCCGATTCAGGGGCACCAACCAATCTACAATTTCTGGCAACGTTGGATATACCCGACTTATACAGCTAACGAACGACCCCATCTATCACAACTTACAATGGCCCCCAATCCCACATAAAATGCCAATGGACATCCCAAAGTTCGATGGAAAGCAAGGGGAGGATTCGGGCACCCATATCTACCATCTCTGGTGTGTTTCATACTCAATGGTGGATGATAGTGTATGGTTATGTCTTTTTCTCTACACCCTCACTGGAAATGTAGTGAAATGGTATATTGAGTTACCACGCACGTCAGTAAACACCTTTGACACTTTAGCGATGGAATTCCTAAAGCACTTCCAATTACCCATCCGCTATGAGATTGGGACAGAGCTCCTCACTTCATTTCGTCAAGATACTGCTACCCACATCTCTGGTCATCTTCATGAATGGAGACGTAGGCAAAGGTTAGTCAAAGCTCCCCTCCCAGATTTTCTCTTAACAGACTGGTTCTGCAAGTCCTTACTCCATACATCATGCCTAGCACTTATATCTAATATATTAACAGTCTGGCACTCTTTACGACATAATTCCCAATGCCCTTGGTAACCCCAATGCTTCCGCCACTTAGCACCCTAGAGTGCATGCCGTCGGGATTGTCGACACAACCTCCGGGGCCGCTGTAAAACAACTTAGTGGTCACATTGCCAAGATGACAGTGGACTCCTCTACTAATACGACTGCTCTTCTTGCCACTGTGATAAACTCTGTGCAGTCTACTCAAAAATTGGTGGCAAGAACAAGAAGAATAAGAAAAATACCACTCCTCAATAACAGTCAACAAAGTAGCCAAACCTAAAATAGAAGGTCACTGCACCTACTAACGAGGAAAAGGATAAACCCACAAAATATCCATGCAAACTCTGTGTTGAAGACCACATGACCTGGCGTTGTCCGTGTCTTCAGGAATTCACAAAATACCTTGCCAAAAGGGATTCTGGTAAGGCCACTATTGTCCCTAGAAATCCTTTTCCCACTCAATAGCAGAAAAATCTTATTGCAAACCAACTGCAAACCCTGCAAGGGGGCAACGATGGCTCGCAACATCCTTCGGCTGGTGAAGGATCTTCTATCGTTTACACATTTGAAATGGTAGAACTCACCACAAGAGCCAAATCTTATGGAGCTCCTGTCGCTCCTACAGCAAAACCATCCTCAGGTAAAAACCCACCACTACTCAATGATTTGCATATCAAATGGCCAGTTGAGGACGTTGTAATTCGACCCCCAAAAGGGGCACTTTGATGCACAATGCACAATACATATACACGTTCTTCCCAACACTACAACATTGTAGAAGATTTGGTGCAAGTGTCGTCACCTATGTCGCACTCGAAGTATTACAAAGATGCCCAACACAACGGAAAGCTTTACTTTCGGCTATTGGTGGTATCAACCCAAAGGATTCCATGTTTGCCATTTTCAATATGGAGAACTGTAAACCTCCCCTTTCTCACCATCTTTCATTCCAGGTGCATATAACTTCGAAAGGTAAAGGTATACACAGAATTGTCATCGATGAAGGTGCTTCTACCTACGTCATGTTAGCTTCATGTTAGCTCACCCTAGGTTCTCCAACCCTAACCCCACTGTCGAATTCCCTCAAAGCTTTCGATGGCCACACTTTCATCCCAAAAGGTTACCTAGCTAGCTATCCCATCACCTTGAGTGGGGAAACAGTAATGGTAGATATTGAAGTCGTGGATCATAAAATCGACTATAATCTACTCTTGGGCCACACTTAGACATATTCCATGAAGGTCATTGTGTCTTTAGTCTTCCGTATCATCCTCTTTCCCTTCAATGGAAAGATAGTCACAGTAGACCAACTGTCCTTTTGCACCCTAGATTACTCTTCGTTACCTAGCAGCTCTGTACCCTTAGTGGGTGGTGTACCTGACTCTTATGTTAGTATTGATACCGGTCTACTAAAGGCTTCTTCCCTCATGGGTTGTTTCCCTCTTCAGCTGCCAAAGGTTTCTCAGATGCTTAATATGCTTTCATCTATTCCTCATGAACAGAGCGATCCAAGGATCCTACGGGCTCCTTCAGACATTGACACTTACGGAGAACAAATGCCACTGTCATGAGCTGAATTTTCCTGCGAAGGCATTCAAATTGAATCTGAATCTCCAGTCACTTTGGTTTCAGCCAACGGTACCACTACCCCTCCCATAACCACTCGTTTCGATCCACCCAATCGAGTCCTACCTAAGGACGAAGCTATTAGAGATATCATGAGTTTAGAGGAACGACCTTGGGAGGACTCACACCATCATGTTTTGATATCAAATTCGGACATGATGCCTCTTCAAATCCTGTCACTTGACGCACATGAAATCATTTCCCCACCATACACGACTATCCAACCTTTGGACTTGAAAGGAAATAGGGGCAATATTTTAAAAACATTGCTAATAGATATTTCTGTCATGATAGGCATCGTGGAAAACATACAGATTGAAGCCAATCTCAATCCTAAGGAAATTGTGAGCTTCACCTGCCCTGTTAAGGATTTCCGCGATGTTTTCCCTTCGTCTTATGAGGAAATGCATGGCATAGACCCTTCTATTGTCAAGCATGAGATCAAGAAGGATTGAGCATTATTTTTATGGTATTTTTCTTGCTCGTTAATCTGAAAATCCTCGAGTCTCCTTCTTCAGGCTTGTTAAACTACCATGAAGAAGATCAAGCATTCTTTTTATGTTAATTTTATTGCTCATTAATCCGAAAAACCTCAAGTCTCCTTATTTGGGCTTGTTAAAATACTACAAAGATGATTAGAGCACTTTTTTGGATATTTTATTGCTCTTTAAAAAATAGAAACATCCCTGAGCCTTTCATCATTGGGCTCCTTAAATATATACAACGATGGTCTAAGCAACTCTTTTTCGACCTTTTTCTAGCTCATTAAACTGAAAAAGACCAATTGATCAATTCTTTCTAGGCAGTTTTTTCTTGTTCATTAAACTAAAAAATTCCCGAGTTCTGTCTTTAGGCTCGTTAAAAAGTTATAAAGATGACATGAGCAATCTTTTAGGTACTTTTCTCACTCGTTAAGCTGAAAAATCTCGAGTTTTTGTCACTGGGCTCATTAAAAATATATGGCAACAACCAAAGCACTTTCTTTTTTGGGACCATTTCTCACTCTTAAATTGAAAAATCCCTGATTTTTTCTCTCCTTTAGGCTTGTTAAAACATTGAAGGAGGAATGAGCAGTTATTTTACCTCTTTTTCCTCGCTCACTAAATTGAAAAAGATACCTTGAGTTTCCTTCATTTGACTCGTTAAAATTTGATGAAGGTATTGAGTTTGTCGTTGCGTGACTCACTAAAAATTTGATGAAAACGAGTTTAGTCCATCTCCTCATACTCGTAACAAAATGAGGTCGAAATCTATTGAACATAGATTTCTCTTTATCCGGATTCAATAGATTAACTTACAGAAAAGTAACTAATCTGGGTATACTATTAACCTTTTATCGCACCCAGTTAACAAGTATGACAAAGGGACCACCATGGAGTCTCTCTTTATGATCTTTTCTGACTCTCTAAATATGAAAATACCATTGAGTTGTCTAGTCTGGACTCTTTAAATTACACAGACAAGATATAGAATCACTCTTTTTACGATACTTTTCAGACTCTTAAAACATGAAAAGATCGATGAGTTTTCCTGTTTGTACTCATTAAGCTAATCAGATAGGGCAAAGAGTCATTCCTTTTACGGTCCTTTTTAGACTCTTTAAATATGAAAAGATTGATGAGTTTACCCATCTAGATTCATTAAATTAATCAGATGGGGAAAGTGGACAATACAACTATATTCCGTATTAGAAAGCGTGGTTTGGCAATAGTCGTTCCCTTGAACATGGCATTCCCTCAGATAAACCTTCCTTGTGATGGCCTCTCAATATGAATCCTACCATCCTATGAGTTTAGCCTAAATACCCTGATGTAATTGCATCTTTGTATCCTAACACTCTGTAGTGTTCATGAGTCTAGTGCTGCATGGTTAAAACTATTTTCATGCCTTCTATTGTTCAAGGGTTAACCTTTTGTTTCCTCCATCAACCCATCAAGCATATCCTTCCATCATGCCCTTCATTGTTTATACCCAACTGCTCAAAATATTTCCCAAAAAAAAAATCATTCTTATCCCGTTTCGTGTCGATTGATGTAGGACACATTATTGCCTACCTTTCAATAGGTTTCTTCCTATCGACTTCAACACTCTATCTAGAAAGATAACCCAGAAACACATTCAATTCCTTGGTACTTGCAGACATTAGTGGCAGGTTACCTTGTGTTTGATCAGGGGTTCTCATCATTGGCTCCTGGGTGAGCGGTTCTATAGGTGTTCGATGACAAAGACATCTTTCACACTCGTTAGATTGTGTTGTGCATCTTGGAGACCATCACCATTATCGGTGGCCTTCCTCGCGTCTGTTAACGATCTCCATTATTGACTGGTAATCAGATGATTTCATGCATGTTTGACATCAAGCATATTTTCACATGTATCGATCTATGTTGTTTAGTGAAGCAGAAATCAAGGCCTTGGGTAGAGGCTTGCATCATTCAGCCTTGTTTCCTCTCCTAAGCTGCGAATATTGTTTTTGGGAGATAGTTGTTCACGATGATCCTATTATGACACTAGACCCACATTGTGCTTATCGGCAGCCAATATCATCATATATCTTTGGAGAAAATCACTCTGACATAGCTACTAAGCATGGGAATACCCGACTTAGGACATGATTTTAGCAATTTTATATATATGTGTTGTATCAGGTTTCCCTTGCCACCCGAAGCTTCCCTCTCTCTCATTTTGACAGAAAAATTACAGTTTAAGTAAAGTATTTCAGCCATTGTCATAGCCTCTGATCTCATACTTTGGGGGGAATCTGTTATACAACAAAATGACCTCCTCATCAACTCATAGGGGAAAGATAGGATGACTGAATCAGAGACCACAATTACAGGCCTTGATTGCACACTAACACTAGTTGCACACTGAAAACTTGCTTTATAAATCTTGTTACCAAGCCTAAGGGTGTGTTAGTGACCCTACTAACTCAAGTTGTTAGGCAGGGGACAACGTTAGTGAAACTTCGTGAAGTTCCAAGGGTTAAAGAAACGGATTGGCTCACAAATATCTAGATATTTGTTCCTACAATTACTCAAGAAAAGCAAGGAAACATCCAAATTTGAGATATTTCGAGGATTTCTAATCTGAAAAAATGAGCCAAATGGGAAAGAGCTGAAAAGCATGGCAAGTTCATTGCTTTTTCCCTAGTGAACTCAAGGAGGAGCTTGGAAACCCTAACTCAATTGCTATATAAGCAAGGTGCAGGTTATTGTGAAAAAGGGTCAAAGCATTTGAAAGGATAGAATACTTAGCTGTTGAGAGCCGTCTCATATCTAAAGAAGTGAGATAGCAGGGAGAGTGAGAGAGAAGTGAAAGGGGCAAAGGAAGATTGATACAACAAATGGTTGTAATCACTCTTCCATTATTAATACAGAACTATAGCTGTGTTCCCTACTCCTTGGTGTCAGTAACATAGTTCATTAAGTTGTTCTATCAATACTAGTTTATATGAGTATTTTAGTTGTATGCAAATATATGTTTGTTTTGTATTCATATATTGGTTTCCAAGGTTGTATGCGGTGATTGTGTTTGCCTTTCCTTTGTGCAAGAATTGATTTGGAGCCAGCCTTGAGGGTGTTCTTATTGGCTAGATTGTGATCTCAAAACAAATATAGAAGGAGACTTGAGGTAATACTCCTTCCGTACTTTGTTAATTGATATTTTTCTATGAACATGTGTATAACTTGGTAGCATCTGGAGATAATATTACATTCTGTTGAAGGTCCCAGGAAGGCCTTTGAGGGTAGTTTTCATTCTCCATACACCATGCATTTTACCCCATAGCAATGCAGTATGCACTCAAGTGTCTCAAGCCAACTATGTTCAACTGGTGTGAGGCAGTACTCTCTTTGGTTAAAGAGCAACTAACTAAAGTAAAAAGCAGTAACATAAAAAATTTCAGCTATGGATCGACCTTGATTTCATTTACTTTGGAGAGAATTGCATTGATCCAACCTCAGTATGTGACACTGAGTTTCGCTGGTCCTAGAGATCCAAGGATGCAAAGATGGGTAGAGTTAATGGCTAGCCATGATGGTCAGTCATCAATCTCATTTTCTACTACATTCTTCAGTTGGCTCTGTCGGCAACATATTGTCATAGAAGAGCATCTATATGAAGGGATGGATTTCCATAGAGATCGAGATTTGAGATTACCAGTGGGTGGTCAATGAGGTGCTATAGGTAAATTGTTTTGACCATGTATTTTTTATCTTTTTTAGTTTTTACATGTTTTTGTGTTTTTTGATGTTTCCAAGACTAAACTAAAAATGTTCTCATGTATACAAATGTTGGCACTATTCGACCAATGAGTCATCAACAGGAGGTAGGTGAGCTAGCGGGGAGAAATTTTGGAAGAGCAGTTCTCCAGGATTTAGATCTGATTGAGACAATGGCAGAGTTCCAACATCATATAGAGGGGTTAACCCTCAGTATACGGGATGCTCTAATCAAGGAGTTACCAATGAGACTACAACGCCATACTATTGGTGTACCTAGCCATTGGATGAGGCTATTGCGCATGATAGCTCAGGCAGTGACCTGTTATCATGAGCATCATTATATCTACTTAGGATGATTTACTGTATGCATTTTGAGGTTTTTTTGGTTAGATGACCAACATGTCTTGGACACAAATTTTCGTAAGAAAGTTGAACATCTATCTATTTTACTTGTAGTGTTTTTGTATGGTTATGTGTAATCTTATTCAACTATTGATTTGAATTGAAAATTTACTCTTTACATATGTTGTAAATGTCTATTTAACACGTAATTCACTAAAGAATCAGTCACTGTGTTAAAGTTTCTGGAAATGTGTTGGTATTAAATGTAATCAAAATGTGTTTCCAAGAGACGAACTCTACAGAATATACGATAAATAGTTGGATTTCAAATAGTATAAACATTCACAAGTTGTAGTACGACAAGTTGTGAGTCTAGCCTAATGATGATTCGGTGAATGCCAAGTGAAATGGAATCAGAGAGGAGTTCAATCAATGCGCTATTCTTAGTGATATCGTTTGTAGAAAGACCAATACAAATCCCTTGAAAACTCACTAATTCGCCACTTGGAGCAAATATGGCCCACGCTGCAAAGGATAAGTTCTACGTACTATGACTAGCACCATCGACATAACCAACTGTTATCGACATATTTGGGCACTAAATCCCAATCTTATATGTTGATAAACCAAGGGATCTTTAACCCCTAAAAGAGTTGTTTAATACCCTAAAAGATCATAGTCAACTGATTACATCATTCGCCAAAAGTTCCACCTGAAAAACCACTCAGAACTGGCCAAAACTAGACCATACTGATTTCCCCATTGTCAAGGTGTGATGCATACTAACTTTTACACTAGCTAGGTGTGATGCATACTGAAGAGGCCTTCTATAGGGTGCGATGAGTGAGGATGGACAAATGTCTAAGACAGTTTGCTAAGTGGATGCTCATGGAATCTTCTAGAAACTTCTCCTATGACACTTGCCTCTCTGAATTCGCCCAGGGATGAGTAAGAGATACAAGAAATCTCCAAGTGGAACCAAGAACAACAAGTGGAGTGACACTAATCAAAAGCCCAGAGATGACTCACACCCTTGCATACATCTATAAATGGATCCCTCATATGAGAGATCTAGAGGCTGGAATGTGGTAATTTGTAAGGAAGTGTTGATAGCTTGTCTTTGAGAAAAGGCATTGTATTGTTGGGTGATCTTGCTTTTCATGAGGTCAAGAGGGCTTTGATACTGGGAGGATGATGCTGGATCAGACAATTGGGTTGTAATTATCCCTTCTATTATTAATAAAGTTCTTAGAGTTTTCCTCCATACAATCGTGTATTTGCCAATGTTGTTATATGTGAATGCCATTGTATGATCAATGTATTTCTTATTCTACATTGTTTATGATATAATAGATCGAGATGCCCTCATGGTGTTTTGTTACTTTGTCTCTATAGGTATTCATTGAGCGAAATAAGTAGGAGAAGAGGTGCAATCTCTATCAAAGGGAGAGAGAAATCAAGAAAGGAGTCAAGCGGAAGATCTAGGTTAGTCCCTTTACTCCTCTCTTATCTATCATACATAAAGGAAATCACAAATTGCTTTGATTGTTTGTTTTTAGGATAGCTACCAATCCTAGTGGGACTAGCAGATCGAAAAGACACTAGTTTTCCTGGAAACAAAATGGCGACTCCACTAGGGATCGAATAATTTGTTTGTTTATTGTTATTGTTTGTTTTATAAACTATAGACGGAGCCTGAAGTTAGCTAGATAGCCTTCAAATCGCTTTTGCTCTACAATTGTGAAGTAGATGAATGCTGCTTCAGTCAATCTCTGGTTTAGTTTATGTTTTGAACATCTAACTTACAATCATTCTAGATGCCCTGTTGGTAGATCAATAACCTTCCAAGATCATACCCCTGTACTTTTTTCTTTACTATTCATAATAGCTCAGCTTAACTCACTGAATTCAGCCAAAATTTGAGCCAAAACCCACCTTAGTTGTGCTCCCTGACCCATCGCACTATTTGTCACTGGAAGCCAGTATGCATCGCACTTCCCTAGCATAGTAGGTGAGATGCATCCCTATTTCTGTGAAGAACAAGTGCGATCACTGAATAGCCTATTTCTCCCCTTGAAATTTGGTTTTTTTTACCTTGTTTTCAGCTCTGTTCAATTGTTTTGCTGCTTATGAATAATATCTCATTGTTGAAACCTCTTTCCTTTACATAGTTTAGCCTCCATTGATTAGGATTAGTAAATGTTTTTATGTATTTGTCCATCATTTGCAATCCTTTGTCAAAAATTTTCTTAAATCGAACTATCGTTTTGGTGCAAAAAAGTGTCATAACTATCATTTTGTATCAAAAAAGAAAAGTGTCATTTAGTCTTCCTTTCATTTTGAAGAGAAATGGTCGAAATGTTGCTTTTAAGAAAATATTTTAGATCAATAATTAGTTTTCCTTTTAGAATTCTTCACATTAAAGGGAATGAAAAACAAATACATGCATTTGCATTTGCATTTAGACTGTGTGCGAAAAATGATTTAGGAAAAGTTCATTTAGTGTGTGCTCTTTGCTCTCTGTTTGAAAGAATCGTAACCTTCTTTCCTTAGTAGCTAGGATTTTCATTGCTAAAAATAAACAATGATTGTTTATCATTTTAGATTGCATATTTAGGAATTTTACATCTACATCATGTAGTGAACCTTGAAATACAAACTTCTAAGCAAGATCAACTCTCAAATAAATTTCAATGAACTTAACAACGCTTTGGAACCTAACGTAACACATCTAGAGGTTTAGGCTAAAGACATGTTCCAACATTGTAAAATCTAGTAACTATAGTTTTCATCAAATGTTGGGTGATTCCTCCTCTTTGATACAACAAGTGCTAGCATGGACTTGTGCTCCCCATACCGTCGAGTATATATTGGGAGACCACAATAGGCTTATATCCTTTATCCATAGGAAGCCGTGTCTGCCACCGTATCGATCGCAATGCCCTGAACACAACATTCAGGAAGATTGATTGACGTACATAAGTCCTTGGTAATTTCTATTTAATTTATCACCAAGGTGTATTTTGTAGTTTTACGATTGGTTTGATAAACCCTCTGTCTAGATCTCTAGAGTAATCACTTTCATTCCCTTTTGACTCCTAAAAAGAAAAGGTCCATCTGAGCACTTGTCACTTTAGGCTCATTAAAAATTGAAGGGGACTAGAGTCATCTTTAGCTTTTTCTCGACTCTTAAAAATTGAAAATGCAAAGTTGTGTCAAAATGTCATTAAAATTTATTTAAATTCAGAATAACATTTTTCCCCTTAATTTTGAGTTGGTTAAGTAATCCACAATCGTGGAATAAAGTAAATCAAAACCCTATCATTCGTGGAGACTAGTGAGTCAACCATCTTTGACTCTAGAAACAAAACCATTCCGGGCAAAACGGTCTCGTTTAACTGAGTCCAATTCACTTGATTTATTTGAAACTTTTGTTTCAACATCATCAGAGACTACAATTACTCCAATCATTTCTAGTACATTTTCCTTTCGAGAAGGAATTCCGCAGTTGCAAGATGACATTAGAACTGATCCTAGTGTAATGGTAGACACTTCTATACCTGAAATAGCTCCAGATAGAGCTAATCTAGAAACTGAAGTTCACTTACCTAAACATCTGGAAGTTGATTTCCAGAATTTAGAAGGTGTCTCCCCTTCGGTATCTATCACTGCAGAAGCAATACCTTCTTCAGCTCCAGAAGTATTTTATGGACGTAACGGTCTACCTCTTCCACTGAGACTGATTGCAATAGAAGAGATAGTAGAGAATCTTCCATCCAATACCCTATTACATTTTGGAACTGGGATTCACTTATATCCTTCTAATCCTAAAGTTAGTTCTTTTAATCATCCTTCATCGCGAGTTCTTGTCGAATCGCTAGAAAATATTTTGGATAGACTAAATATGTCTAAACAACCATCAACATCTAGTACTATGTCATCTAATATAGCTACAACAGAGCTTCCTGCTGCCATTCCTACAATGTTTGTTGGTATACCATCTATCCCTGCTAGTTATCAATCACTAGCTGGAGTCCATTCAGGGGCTGTTTCAACAACATGGTCTATTCCTATTTGTTCATCCATAGTCCCATCTGGTATTTCTTACGTTGAAACTCAGCAAATTGATCTTGCATGCCAATATCAATTTGGGTAGTCCAGTTTTCAAAGACCGATATGTCCTTTGAACACTGGACTGCTGCCATATGCAGGGCAGTATGCTTTTTCATTGTTCCCTCCTAGAGAACAACCATCTGAGAGTTTACAAAAAAATTTAGGTCAAACTAGAATTACATCTAGTGGTTGGGTACCAATACTGCCTCAACAACCAAGGGATGTATATTCAATGCAACTGACCCAACCTGTGTCAAATATTCCCACTACACATGCTACTGTGACTATGTTGCAAGTACAAGCACTCCCTGTTGTGTGTCAACCTCAAGTCTCTCAAGTTGCAATACAACAGCCTCTTGTCTCTACGACTCAATCACAAACTCAGGTTAGTGCTTCTTTACCAGGAATGACTCAGGCTCAAACAGGTATGATTACTCTGTATCTTGGTCAATTTTCTAGTATTGGGAAACAACAAATGGTCCAACAACCATGGCTAGTACAATATCAACAACCACAATGCCAACAAACCTACCGAGGACCTAAACAACAAGGCTTCATAGGTAATGGACAACCACATTTTCAAAAAAGTTATCAACAACCATACCATAATGGTTATGTCCAACAACCTTATCAAAGTTACCAACATCAGATACACTATGCTAGTATGCAAAGACCTACTGCTCAGGCGATTCCATCTTATCCTGGGTATGCTTCGCCTAACTTGAATCAACAGTTGCCTTTTGTGGCAACTCTACAATTGCCAGATTTGAGCCGGCTGACGAATGATCTAATTGCTTACGCCCCTTGGTGGCCAGTGATTCCTCATAAAATTCCCTCCGATATTCCTAAATTCAATGGAAATCTAGGTGAAGATCCATCGAATCATGTAATGACCTTCCATTTGTGGTGCTCATCTAACACCCTAAATGATGATTCGATTAGGCTTCACCTTTTTCAGAAAACACTTACTAGTCTAGCAGCAAAATGGTATATTGAATTACCTAGAGCTTCGTTCGATAACTTCAGCACCCTTGCCACTACCTTTTTAACCCATTTTCAGTTACCGATAAGGTATGAAACGGGGACAGAACTCCTTACCAAATTTAAATAGACAACAACCACTCACATATCCGATCATATTCATGAGTGGTGGTGTCGTCGTCGAATGGTAAAGATGTATGTTCTTGATCGGCTTCTAGCTGAATGGTTTATTAAGTCATTATTTCCCTCTATTACTGAGGATGTGGCTAAGGGAGGAGTTGTCACTGAAGAGCAAGTCATTGCTCATGCACAATATTTAGACTTGATCTATACTCAGTCTGGCACGCTCTATGAAAAAATTCCTGACACTCCTAGACCAGAATTTTCCGTTCCTCCCACCCTTAAATCAAACAAGGACTCTCATGCCAGTGATGGTGTCATCGGTACCACAAGCACGAAAACCGCAAAGGCTTGATCTAAAAAAGCCCTTGTAGTTTCTAGTCAACAAGCAAATCAAGAACCTCTTGCCTCGGAGATTAATGTCGTGTCATCTGACAAGGGCAAGAATCCAAAGTAACCAGGGGGCAAGAAGAAAGAAAAAAATAATAAGAAATAGGAAATTTCACCTCTTGAAAAATCTTCTCAAAACCATACTGGGAAAAAGAAACCTCGTTATCCATGTTACATATGCGACGACAAGCATTTCACAAAATATTGTCCACATAAAGCTGAGGTTATGAAATTTTTAAAGACTTCAAGTACATCAGCAGTGTTGACTGATCTGTTTCCGAGCCCAGAAACCAATTTGGTTGCTATCGATCATGCTTCCCCATCCCAAGTGCTTATGCTATCCATATCAAAATAGAAAAGTGATGCGTTGATATCAACAAGGAATAAAGATTATGGGAATCCACCATTGTTGAACAACAAGGCTACAGATCAACCCATTAGTTCGATAACAACTTCACCTGAGGTTGTTCCACCGATCATTCCTAAATTAACAATAAAGCCACCAAAGGGAGTAGTACATAAATTGACATTTAATCCTTGTGCTCGAGCTACATAGAATTATAATATAGTGGAAGATCTAGCACAATCACCATCCTCTATGTTGACACTTGAAGTACTGCAAAATTGCCCCTCCCAAAAGCAAGCTTTGTTATTAGCAATAGGTGGGATTGACCCAGCGGATTCCAATCTTGTTGCCTTTAACCATAAAGTATATGAACCTCAGTTACTGGCCCAACTCACTTTCCTTATATAGGTAAAAGCCCTCAATAAAATTTTTCATCGAACAATCATTGATGAGGGGGCATCTACCCGTATTATGTCAATGAGTTGCTAGAAAACTTTAGGCTCACCACCCTTGTCATGATCATCAATGGCACTAAAAGCATTAGATGGAAGAACATACATGCCGTATGGGATATTAAGTAACTTGCAAGTTGAACTGGGGGGCAAGAGAGTAGAAATTGAAGTCAAGGTCATTGATGGAAACCTTGACTACAATATCTTGCAAGGAAGGCCCTGGATTTATGCTATGGCCATCGTTGTGTCAACATATTTTAGAAACATTGCATTTCCCTTCCAAGGTGGAATTACAATCGTTGACCAACTAACCTTTTTCCCCAATAGTTCACAAGCTATTGGAAGCATTCCATTGATCCGTGGAAGTTCTTTATCACTTCAACATGTCAGAGTAGGTCTCCTAAAAGACCCTTACTTAATGGGTACTTTTGCCCTCCCGCCTCCAAGTAATCTGGCGAAAGTGGCCACAGTGGAAACTAGTCATATGATATCTTCTACATCATCAAAGATTAAGAATAACTCTGACCATTTTGATAGTGTGGATCATCGCAAGGTATTGCCCCCAGGCCCCATAGGATCTTTGTGGCAATCAATTTTCGGGCCTGGGCGGCGAACCCAAATCAACACTCAATGAGTGTTTGGATAGATAGGTCCCTAGAGTATGGTACCTCTTCCAATCCCTGGTCTCATATACATTCTACAGACGAAGGAATCATTTCGTATATGATGATAGGAGAGATGCCATGGGAAGATTACCACAATCGTTCCCACCTTCAAGATAACAATGAAGGTTATTCAAGTGATCTTAACCATCCTTCAGTCTTTGATTTTCTATCAAATACTGTAATACCATGGATTCTGAGCAAAATTTGTCCAATATTGAAGAAACTATAGCCATTAATATCTCGACCAAACCTAATGTTGTAGAGAATATTCATGTTGGAAAATCATGTTCTTCATTAGAACTAGAAATTTACTGCGCTCTCTTTCGTGAATTCAGAGATGTCTTTGCATTTTCATATGAGGAAATGCCATGCATAGACTCAAGAATTGTTGAACATGAAATAAATATGTATCCAGATGTCAAACTAGTATGACAACGACTTCGACCTGTTCATTTGAAGAAAGTTGTTGCCATTAAAGTAGAAGTTGAAAAACATTTGCAAGCTGGTTTCATTTACCCTTTTCCTCTCACTGATTGGGTATCGAACATTGTTCCTGTAATGAAGAAACAAGGAACAATTAGAGTGTGTATCGATTATAGGGATGTAAATCAAGCTTGTCCAAAGGACAGCTATCCTACACCATTCATTGACTAGATAATTGATGAATGTGCCAAATGCTAAATCTTTCCATTTATGGATGGATTTTTTGGATACAACCAAATCAATATCCACCCACAGGACCAGTCAAAGACAGCATTTATATGTCCGTGGGGCACATTCGCATATCAAAAATTACCTTTTGGTTTGAAGAATGCAGGGGAAACTTTTCAGAGGGCAATGAACTATGCCTTCCATGACATCAAGCACATCGTTCAACTGTATCTTGACAATTTACTAGCTCATTCGCGAAAGCAGACTGATCATCTACAACATTTGAGAGCCATATTTCTACATTACCGACAGTACAAGATACGACTCAATCCACACAAGTGTGTGTTTTGTGTTGGTTCCAATCAATTACTTGGCTTTGTAGTTTCTAAGGACGGAATTCAACTCAACCCATGTAAGGTTCAGGAAATCCTTGACATGCCTCCACCTTCAAATTTGCTTCAGATTCAGAAACTCCAACGAAAAGAAAACTTTCTGAGGAGCTTCATTCCACATTACACTGAACTTGCTAAAGGTTATATGCTTCTTTTGAAAAAAGAAGTACCCTTCAAATGGGATCAGGTTGCACAAACTTCCTTTGATGCTTTAAAAGATTCCTTGATAAAAAAATCATTAATGTATGCTCCTGACTATAAAAAAGACTTTAACCTGTATTTGTTGCCGTAGATACAACCATCGCTATGGTTTTAGTACAAGAAAATGATGGAGTAGAACATCCTATATATTATTTAAGTCAAAACTTAAATGATACAGAAAGCAAATACTCCTATGTTGAAAAGATAGCTTTAGCAGTTGTTCAAGCAATACACAGATTTTGACACTATATACTCTTTTGAAAAACTACCATTATGTCAGATTGCAACCCTATGACCTACATTATGTCGCGTCAATTACTGGGGGCCAAATATTCCAAATGGATAGCCATTGTGCAAGAGTTTGATATGGAATTCACCAAATCCAAATCGAAGAACTCTCTCGTCTTTGTAGAGTTACTTTGTGACCTTCCATCATCATCTAATGATTTAACATCTAAAGCATCAATCATGGATGAGACATTGTTTCTGATATTGTCAAACAATCTGTGGTATGGAGATATATTGATCTATCTCCAAACCCAACCTTTTAGGACAAACATCTCTCGCTCATAACAGTGACGTATTCATACCAAGCAAAAGACTACATGATCGTTGGTGATACACTTTACTGTCATGGTGTTGATACAATTCTGTGAAGGTGCCTCACGCATGAGGAGGTCGAAAAAGTTCTTAATGATTATCATTCAAGTGTGTGTGGGGGGCACCTATCTAGTTACACTACTACACAAAAGATCTTACGAGTAGGTTACTTCTGGCCCACTATATTCAAATATTGCATAATTGCAGTCAGAAGTTGCCATGCTTATTAGATTTTTTTATCGAAAAACTAGATTACCACCTGCACCACTGCATCCAGTAGTTGTTGTTGGGCCATTCGCTAAATGGGGCATTGATTTTATGACATGTAACCCCACCTCGGCCAGGGGGAATGGGTATATTATTGTCGCTGTCAACTATTTTACAAAATGGGCCGAGGCGATGCCTGCATTAAACAACAGTGGCGAAACGGTTGCTCTTTTCTTTTTCAATCATGTAGTCTCTAGGTTCGTTGTTCCATAGGCTATAGTCACAGATCATGGATCGCATTTTCATAATCACATGATGGTTGAATTGACTGCCAAATTAGGACTGTCCCACAATAGTTCTACTCCATATTATCTGCAGGCTAACAGACACGTTGAGGTGATCAACAAAGTCCTTAAGTGCATGATGCAGAGAATGATTGGAGTCCACAAATGGAATTGGCATTTAATCTTGTACTCAGCTCTGTGGGCATATAGGACTTCGGTGAGAAATGCGACCGGATTTACACCTTTTTAGTTGGTGTATGGTCTAGAAGTTGTCTTATCAATTCAGTGCGAAATTTCATCTCTCAAGCTTGCAATTGATCTGCTTCCCAAAACTTCAAAGGAAGAGGCTTGTTTCTTGGAACTAATCCACTTGGATGAAACCCGTCGTGATGCCGCGCTGGCTAAAGAAGCACATAAGAAACGTGTCAAAGTGCAATTTGACAAAAATGTCAAGCCTCGTGTCTTCTCAGAAGGTGACCTGGTCATGCTTTACGATCAGGACTCTGAAAAATTGGGAGCAGGCAAAAGAGTAAAAATCTTTGACCACTTCAATGAGAAATGTCTTCGTAAGGTTCAAGCTCGTTAAAAAATAAACTACCACTGAGCATATGTTCCACCAGAGTTAAAGCTCATTAAAAAATGAACCCACCTTCGGTAAATAACCCTTATGATCGTAATTATATCAGCCTTTTGAACCTTGGTTGTGTCTCCTCCATCACCTCCATCCGTTTGGCCGATCATATGCTTCCACTTGATTGTTTACCATTTTGAGGAATATCTACGATGAGTGGTCTTGTTAGCCACCCTCTTCACATCACCATGTTTTGAGAAGTTCCAAGATTAACTGGAACTAGTTGCTACCCTGGATACCACTCGTTCCTCAAAAAACAAGTCCACTTTAAACCCTTTTTAGACTCACTAAATATGAAAATATTGTCGAGCAATTGGCCTCTCCAGCTCACTAAAATGATTGGAAGCACCATCCCTCCTGTGTATTTTAAACTTTTCAGACCTGAGGGATTATCTCATGAGAAAGTTCGAGTGCTTGTCTTTTTCGGCTTGCTAAAGTGATCGAAAGGTCATCCCTTTTGTATTATTTTAATCTTTTTCAGACCTAAGGGATTATGCTATGAAAAGGAACTACTAGAGTTTTCTTTTCATCCCTTTTCAAACTCCCTAAACCTGAAAAGGACCAAGTTATCTTTGTCATTAAACTCGATAAAACAACAGTGAGAAACTTGTCCACCTAGACAAGAACGAGTTTCATTGTCACTAGACTCGCTAAAACAGAGCGACAGGTTTGCCTGAAGCTTATGTTATCCTCCTCAAGATTGACAAAAATAAAGAGGTATTGGTCAACAATGACTGGGGGAAAAGGGAAGAAAACTTGAAGTATTTTATGGTAGCAAGTCACTCTTGAACATGACACTTTCACTCCATCACCATGATTGAGTTGGGTTGGGTTATTCCGTTCACCGGTCATATCACCATTGGTCCTCCATACCATCCATCTTTTGGGGTTAATGCTACCAATCCATCTCAGTGTCGCAGATATGTTCAAGAGAAGCCATTCAAAGAATTCACCACCCAGTCAATGCCTCATCCACTGCAATACCTTCAACCTCCATTTTTCATGACTGCCATTCCTGAACATTCTGTTGTTGATCATTTTCACCTCTAGAAAATCATTTTTGTCGTTTCATGTCATAGATGTGGGATACATTAAGGCCCTCCAACGACAGGTCACTTCTTTTCGACATCAACTCATTATCCAAGAAGTTGACTTAGAAACAACCCTTTCAGTACTTTGAAGCTTGCATGCCTCAATGGAAAGTTTCTCACTTCCAGTGATAGGTTTACATCAATGGCCTTTGATCGAAGGATTTTTCGTGGTGTTCGACATCGGATCATATATTCACACCACATGAATTGTACTGTAGTACCTTGAGGGTCATTATCATTATCAGTGATTCCTCTCGCACCTGTTAACAACTTACATTATTGGCTGGTAATTAGGTGATGTCTTTCCATGTTCGACTTCAGGACATCTTTTCACATGGATCGACTTGTACATTGAGCGAAGATTGAACGAGTTTGAAGACCCCAGAACTAGTTTCATCCACCTGGGCTGCTATATATTTAGGGATAAAAAGACATCAAATTTACACAGAAGTTGCACAGATAGTCATCTAAGACAGGGAAGATGACTCTTCATATGAAGAACCAATCTGCGACAGCAAACAATTATCTATCCTATGTACATGAAAATGAATTTATAAAGCTGAGCATGGGAATGCCCACCTTAGCTAGATCATGAAAATAATATGATGATGATGTATTGTATTGTATCTTATACAGGTCACCTTCGAGTTTGAATACCTCGGATCCTCATGATAAAGCATTTCACCCGACATCAAAAGATTTACGACTTCATGCTTTAGGGGGCAATTGTTATAGACATATTTGGGCACTGCAACCCCAATATTATATTTTGACAAACCAAGGGCTCTTTAACCCATAAAAGTTTTGTTTCATACCCTAAAGTATCATAGTCAACTGATTACATCATTCCCCAAAAGTTCCACTTGAAAAACCACTCAGAACTAGCCAAAACTAGACTGTACTGACCGCCCCACTATTAAGGTGCAATGCATACTGAATTCTACACTAGCTAGGTGTGATGCATACTAAAGAGGCCTTCTGTAGGGTGCGATGAGCGAGGATGGGCAAATGTTCGAGACAGTTTGCTAAGTGGATGCTCATGGAATCTTACAAAAACTTCTCCTATGACACTTGCCTCTCTAAATTCGCCCAGGGATTAGTAAGAGATCCAAGAAATATCCAAGTGGAACCAAGAACAACAAGTGGAATGACACTAATCAAAAACCCATAGATGACTCACACCCTTACAAACATCTATAAATGGATCCCTCACATGAGAGATCTAGAGGCTAGAATTTGGTAATTTGTAAGGAAATGCTGATAGTTTGTCTTTGAGAAAAGGCATTGTATTGTTGGGTGATCTTGCTTTTCATGAGGTGAAGAGGGCTTTGATGCTAGGAGTATGATGCTGGATCAGACAGTTGGGTTGTAATTCTCCCTTCTATTATTAATAAATTTCTTTGAGTTTTCCTCCATACAATCGTGTATTTGTTAATGTTGTTATTTGTGAATGCCATTGCATGATCAATGTATTTCTGATTTTGCATTGTTTATGATATAATAGATCGAGATGCTTTGATGGCGTTTTGTTACTTTGTCTCTATAGGTATTCATTGAAAGGAATAAGTAGGAGAAGAGGTGCAAGCTCTATCAAGGGAGAGAGAAATAAAGCAAGGAGTCAAGCGGAAGATCCAAGTTGGTCCCTTTGCTCCTCTCTTATCTATCATACATAAAGGAAATCAAAAATTACTTTGATTGTTTGTTTCTAGGATAGCTACCAATCCTAGTGGGACTAGCAGATCGAAAAGATACTAGTTTTCTCAGAAACACCAACAAAAGGTTCCAAAGATTCCAACATCTGCAACAAATGCAAAGCGGATTACTAACCACATAAAAACTCTAAAAGTCACATTGTGACACACATGCAATTAAAGCATATACACAATGTTTTTACTACAAACAATCAAGCATAGTAGCATTTGAGATACAACTTGTTTCAGGTTGCAACAATGGAATTCCATCATAATCAACCAACTCATAAGCACCTTTTGCCAAAAAACACTTGATAATGTAGGGGCCCATCCATAGTTGTTCTAATTTTTCTGTTCCTAATTTATCAGCTTTCTGATCATAAAGCAAGACCAAGTCTCCTTATGAGAATATGTGAGGCTTGACATTGCCATCATATTGCACCTTAATTCATTTCTTATGTGCTTCCTTGGCCAAAGCGACTTCACGACATGTTTCATCTAGATGGATGAGTTCTAAGAAACGTGATTCCTCATCAAAAGTGTTAGGTAACAAGTCAATTGTGAGTTTTAGTGATGAAATCTCACATTGTATTGGCAAGATTGCCTCAATACCATACACCAATTGGAAAGGTGTGAATCCGTTTATGTTTCTTACCAAGGTTCGGTAAGCCCAGAACGCTGAATACAAGATCAAATTCTAGTTTCATTTGTGAAATCCTATCATTCATTCAAGCATTCTCTTAAGGACTTTGTTGATGGCTTCAACTTATCCATTAGCCTGTGGATAATAAGGAGTAGAAATATCATGTGAGAGTCCTAACTTGGTAGTTAATTCAGTCATCACGTGATTGTGAACATGCGAACCATGATCTGTAACTACAGCTTGTGGTAAAACAAACCATGCAACCACATGGGTGAAGAAAAAAAGTGCAACTCTCTCACCACTATTGTTTAATGTAGGCGTAGCCTCAACCCATTTCTTAAAATAGCCAATGACGACAATAATGTACCCATGCTCCCTGACCGAGTGAGGGTGACATGTCATGAAATCAATGCCCCATTTTGCAAATGATCTAATAGTGATGATAAGATGCAGTGGTGTAGGTGGTAATCGATTTTTATGGTAAAAAAACAGATGTGCATGACAACTTCTAGAAGCATTAATACAATTGTTAAATATGGTAGGCCAGAAGCAAACAGCACAGAGAATTTTCTGTGCTGTAGCATAACCAGATAAATGTCCACCACAAGCACCAGAATGGAAATAATTTATAAGTTTCTCGGCTTCCTCATGTGTGAGGCTATGAAAAATCATATCGATACCACGATGGTAAAGGGTGCTGCCAATGATTAGATAATATTTGGCTTGATATCGAATACTCATTGTTGCAAGTGAGAGGTATCAGACCGAAAATTTTGGGTTTGGAGATAGATCAGTGTATCTCCATACTAAGGGTCAAATGGCAAGATTAGAAACATAGACTCATCCAGAATTGATGGTTATGTTGTTGAGTCGATGGCGATAGAGGGAAGGCCACAAAGAAGCTCAACAAAAACTAGAGATTTATTTGACTTGGATTTGATGAATTCTAGATCAAATTCCTGCAAAATGACTATCCATTTTCCATATTTTCCCCCTAGCAATTGACGTGACAAGATGTATGTCATAGGTTTGCAATCCAAAATGACAGTGGTGTTTTAGAGCAGGATATAATGGCGAAATCTCTATATAGCTTGAACGGAAGCCAAAGCTAGCTTCTCAATGTAAGAATACTTAAATTTTGTATCATTGAGATTACGACTCAAATAATAGATCGGATGTTCAATCCCATCTTCTTCTTGGACTAAAACGATAGTAATGGTTGTCTCTGTAGTGACGAGATACAAGAAATAGTCGTTCTGATAATTAGGGGAATACATTCATGATGCTCGGATCTGGGTATCTTTGAGAGCATCAAAGGAAGATTGTGCAACCTAGTCCCAATGGAAGGGAATTCCCTTTTTCAGAAGATGAGTGAATCCTTTATCAATTTCGACATAGTTGGGAATGAATCTCCTAGAAAGTTAACCTTCCCTTGGAGTCTTTGTAACTGAAGTAAATTGGAAGGTGGAGGCAGATCAAGAATTGCCTTAACCTTCAAGGGTTTGAGTCGAATTACTTCTTTGGACACTATGAAACTAAGAAAACGACCAGAATCAACACAAAACACACATTTATCTGGATTGAGTCAAATTTTGTAGTGTCGGCACCATAAAAGGATGGCTCTCAAATGTTGTAGGTGATCAACCTATTTCTATGAATGAGAAGGTAAGTCATCTAGATAGGGTTGAATGATGTGTTTGATGTCATGGAAGGCATAATTCATTTCCCTCTGAAAAGTTGCCCTATCATTCTTCAAACCAAAAGGGAGTTCCCTATATATGAATGTGCCCTAGGGACAGATAAAGGCAGCTTTAGATTGGTCTTCTGGGTCGATATTGATCTGATTATAGCCGGAAAATCCATCCATAAATGAAAATATTTCATGTCTGGCACATTCATCAATTCTTTGGTTAATAAAGGGAGTAGGATAGTTGTCTTTTGGACAAGCATGATTAACATCCCTATAATCAACACACACTCGTATTGTCTCTTGTTTCTTCATGATATGAACAATATTCGAAACCCAATTGGTAAGAGGAACAGGGTATATGAAACCAACTTGCAAAAGTTTTTCAACTTCTGCTTTTATGGTAGCTGCCTTCCTCAGATGAACAGGATGGAGGCATTGTCGTGCCAACTTGACATTAGGATACATTTTAATCTCATGTTCAACTATACTAGAATCAGTACCTAGAATTTCCTCATATGACCAAGCAAATATATCGTAGAATTCATGAAAAAGAGGACGATAAATTTCAAGTTCCAATGGAGAACAAGATTTGCCAACATGGACCTTTTTATACAATTCCAGGTTTGATCGAAATATCGATAGAAATGGTTTCTTTGATATTTGATAAGTTTCATTCGGAATCAACTGTGTCTATAAATACAGAATTTGAAAGGAAATCAACCATTGAACGACGATTTAGTTCATTTGGAATATCTTCTATGTGATCTGGATGATGGGATCAATGATGATAATCTTCCCATGGTTCTTCTTCTATCATCATTTATTGGATGATTCCTTCATCAGTAGAAATTGTACATGAAAAAGGATCAAAGGAAGTACCATGTTCTAACAAACGATCAACCCATACAATTGGTGATGATGGATTTGGATTTTCTGCACAAACCAAAAAGATTGATTTCTATGTGAGCTCAATTGGGATTAGCGGCATGGTTTTGTTACACATATCAACTTTAGAATTATTTGAAATATTCCATGATTCCGATGAAGTGGAAGATATCATGTTACAGGTCTCAAATTTTGTAGCTTTTTCCGTTTGTGATGGTGACGTTAGTGAAAATGTGCCCGTGAGGGAAGAATCTTTGAAGAGACCTACTCCAATGTTCTGAAGAGATAGCGAAGGTTCGTGAACTAACTGAATGCTTCTAGTTGCCTCTGAAATAGAGGTGAATAATACAAGTTGATCAATTACTGTGATTTTCCTTTATGAGGGAAAGCGATCATATGAAAGTATGTCGAAACCACAACAACCGTAGCGTAAACCCACAGTCTTCCTAGTGAAATATTGTAGTCAAGGGGTCCGTTAATGACCTAAACTTCAACAGCTACATTTCCCCCCCTAGTTCTATCTGCAGGTTACTTAAAATTCCACAAGGTGTATAAGTACAACCGTCGAAAGCTTTTAACATTGTAGGTGATTGTGACAAAGGCAGTGAGCCAAGTGTTTTCTAGCAATTCATTGACATGATACAAGTAGAAGTACCTTCGTCAATAATGGTTCAATGAATGATGTGATTCAAAGTGTTGGAAATAATTCTGAGTGGGGGTGAATCAATATTTACAAATCAATAACTTTTTCATTTCCATAATCAAATTTGTATATGCTATTTTAGAGAAGGGAACCCGCGTGTGCACACAACTGTTCTTAAGGCAACCAGCGTATATCTAGTGAACTTATGATTTAGTTAATTCATCATATGTTGATCTTTAATCAGTGCATCCGTACTTTATTAAACATTAAATAGTAAGCATGTGTAGTAATAATAGAATAAACCATCACACATAAGCAACACACATGAACACTAAGATTTAAGGTGGAAACCCAATGTGGGTGAAAACCACCTGCTGCTATCATCTCTGTCTTCTTTTAATAATAAGAAAATACTTTTTACAATCTTGTACTAGTGCGGACTCATACCAATATGTAGGCATCCACCTGTAGAATGTTACAACCTTCTCTCATTCTCCAACTTCTTCTGGAAGGGAGCTACAACCCCCTAGTTCTTGTACTAACCGATATATTTACTAGTATGTAGGATCTGACCTATAGAAGGCTACAACCATGACTCGTTCTCCATCTGCTACTGGAAGAGAGCTCCAACCCCCTAATCAAATCACTAGCCACTACTGGTAGGAAGCTTTGACTTCCTCACTGAAGGCTCCAACCCTCAGTATCCTCTAGGGACCACGTTTCATAAATTTTCACACTAGATACTCCTCATACACAACAACACTATATGTAGGCCACCTTTCATCCAATTTTTCATATTGGACCCATTAGTAACATTGAAGCTCAAAATAAATCACCACTACAATACAACCATCAAATACATCTGCATCAACCAACCTCTAAATCTTTGACACAACTGAATAAAATAATCACTGAAGCTCTAACACAAATTAATCAACCATTCATTCAAACTTAATAAAATTCAACCAATCAACTGGAGTAGACAAATCACTATGACCAGTACACAGATCTGAACCCATAACACTGCATCAACAAACAAAACTAACTGTAACCTCAAAAGGCATGTGTCAAAATGTATATGCTCCTTTAATGAAGCAAATGTGCATGTATACGCTGCTTCCTTTTGCCCAACCTATGTATACCTCTGAAGATATTGAATCATAAAACCTCTGAATGACAAACTATATCAATCAATGACATTCTCAAGATCTATTGTCATATTATAAAGTTCTAAAGAGATAGCAACAAGGATCACCCTTCTTTCTCAACCAATTAATCAATGAGACACAGATTCTTTATGCATTGAGTTTTACTTTCAAATCTAAGAAAACTTCATTGACAGACAATAGTAAAACAACATCATTGATCTGATAGACCTGTCATCCTTGAACATCAAGCTTTTCTTTTGCATATGCTACTTGGAAGAGTCGAACCAGCGTGTATATGCACCTTCACCAAAGCGAACGAGCTTATAGATATGCAAATGCTAACTTAAAACATCACAATTGTTTTAGACTTCAGTCATACCCAGATCAGAACATTTACCATCCATGATCAAACCATATAATAATAGTTCATTTTAGATCCCAATCCATCATTAGATCTCATCCCTCATCAATTGCACAGGTGCATCCTTAATTCATATCAAGCAAAGCATCAGAAACCCATAACTTGCATATTTGATCTAACAATTCATAAGATATTCAATACTTGCACACATTGCTCTTATGATCTTCTCCTCCTTATCAATATTTAGGCCCTCCTTCAATACCTTGGACCAAAACCACTTAGGACCAATACTTTGGACCAAATACCTAGGATCAATACCTCGGACCAAATACCTTGGACCCAAAATACCTTGGACCAAAACCTTTGTTTTCCAACATGTACGCTCTTTTCCTCATGTGGGAGTGCATGTATATGTATGCGCTCTTTTTGTTCTGTGTACCAGCATGTATGCTTTGTTTTGACTAAGAGAACCTACGTATACTTCTTAAATTTTTTTACATCAACCTTTTGCTTTACTTTCTTTATTTTGATCTATAGACCTAAGTTCCATCTTCCTGTTCTTCTGTACTAATGTCGTGTTACTTCTGAATAGACCTGTTACACCGTAATTTTCCATATTACTTCTGAAATGATTCCTTTGAACTGTCATGCATTCTGTTAGATCTGATATTTCTCCTATAGATTCATCTAGTTACATAGATTCATCTAGTTACCATATACAAGTGAGTTGTTCTACTACAAGTGGGTTGCCATCAAGTACAACACATGTATCATAATGCCAACAATATCCCCCTTTGGACTTGATGGCAACCATGTTGGTGTTGATTACTACAAGCTTTAGAAACTATTATAGATAACAAGCAACACCAAGATACTCTCCCCCTTTGACATCAAGGGCAAGGGGTGGACCAAGATACTCTCCCCCTTTGATATCAATGGTAAAAGGCTGACCAAAATGGAGACTTTCATATCTGAACAGTTGAATATGAACATTGATCATGCTTCCCCCTAGGCACATGCTGAATTCTCTAATTAAACTCCCCCTTTGTACATGCTGAGATGCACTATACCATCCATGCTCCCCCTGAGCACATGTAGACTCTGCAAATATATTTTCTAAAAGAATAACATGACTCTATAACTCAACTATGTGAGTATAACCTTCCTATCACCAATAACTCATACATACATCAATCTCCCAACCAAGTGGGGATATACCAAATTTGACTCATCTACCCAACCAAGTGGGGATATACCAAATTTGACTCATCTACCCAACCAAGTGGGGATATACCAAATGTTTATACATGACTGAAATATAGCAATTATTACATCATCCTTCCCAGACTGAAATATAGCAATTATTACATCATCCTTCCCATGCGTAGTGGGGGTATAAATTACATCATATGACCAAAAGGGCTCATTAAAAGACTATGACAGACAAAGACATATTATTACATCATGGGACTTTATATGACCTTTTCATCGAGTGATATACATGACATTTATAACAAAGACCAAAGATCTAAACAAGACCATGATAGTCATCAGCAACTATCATACACCATATATGATCTACACCATAAGCATCTATCAACAACATCTAGACCCGCAACCTATATATGTCCATCATCAGATATGAATATATGACAAAGTAAATATCATCAACTTGTGACAAAGTATGTCTCATATAGATATCAACTCATCCTCTTGATCTCATCAAGATCAACTTGCTTTGTTTCCTTAGTAGAAAGAACCTTATCATAACCTTCCATGAATCAACTAAGCATATGTCATATCTCCAAGCAGTAACACAAAATCATTTACATCATATCATATGTATGTGAAAACACCATAGTCATCATCTATGATCATAACATCATCATCAAGAACTGCATGATCTTTCCACAAGACCCCTCAATATATCAACCATGTAACATCACTTGGAAACATCCCACATCTAATAAGCATTAACCACGACAACCAACATATGTGAGTATCAAGCCTATCATCATAAAGTAAGAAGTCATCATCATTATGTGACTAAGTAAGCCATGTCTCCAAATGTATATGGAACCTATAACAACACCATTCTCTTGTCTAACCAACAATATCTATCAATATGCAACTTAAGTAATCATCCATGTATCCAATCATAATGTGTATCTAGCAATATGTATCTAGAAAACCATGAACTCATAGTGATTTGTCAATATTTCTTGATATCATCAACAACAATAATCCTCAACCATGTGAGAGCCAAGTACTATAGGAATCCTGTATCATAACTATACCATATGGACTTTATGTATCTTTGAAGGAATGATGAAAACAACATAAAAGAAATGAGTGGCTCATCATCAAATAATGAAGTTTTTTAATCAATATTTTTACTTCTCCTTGTCCTTATGAATATAACCATGTAAGAAACATATATGTACTGTATGCATTATCAAAATGTCATCCACAATCATCCATAAATCTGATCTAAATAACAACTATGTAACCCCGAGTACTATAAGTATCATCTAAGACTTCATCGTAGGAAACTAATGTATCTTTTAAAAAATTTAGCCACATAAGCATCATCACCATTGATAAGAATCATTAGGTACCAAATACTTCTAAACATAATCCCAACAATGCACTATTAGAAGCATAGCATATTCTCCCCCTGAACCTGTGCCACCTGTTTACTGTCAGATCTTATCATTGCATATATCTGTAAGAAATATCAAGGCATCATCATTAATCAAATATACATCAAGTCATCAACAAAAAATGAGGATCAAAATAACTTCTAAGTAACATCCACAGATTGTATTCATCAATCATCAAGACATAAAAGATAATTAATAATTGTCTGAACCATATTAGATCATTTTTCTGAGTTTGTCTCACTTCTTCTTCATCAAACCAACATATATGTGATTGTGCATCTTCTAACTCACATATATACGTGACTTGTATTCATGATAAATGCATATGAGAATTAGAACACTGAAATTTCATAGCTCCTCCTAAGTGTGTTTTGTCTTCATACTGAGATATGCCACATATTTCTGGCTATACTTCCTTCTTCTTCCATACCTTGGAGTGTGATGATGTTTGTCTCTTTTGGTATGTTAGTCGAAATTTTCTCCTGCACTCTTTTGCTATATGTCTAAACTTGTTACAAGAATAACATCTTATATGTTTCATATTCCTTTTATCGCAATCAATGGCTTTGTGACCAAACATATTGCAAGAAAAAAATATCCCTCAAAGTACCTGGAAGTTGATGATCTTTCTGTGTGACTGCTATTAGCTTGAACCATTCTACTTTTGCATCTGGTTACAACATGTCAAAAATTATGAAATATAAAACATTCAACATTATTCATTAGAGGAAAGAATTGATTAACACTTCCATAGTTAGGAGTAAATGATTTTCTCTGAAGACTTTCTTTCCTTGGTTGTTGATGGGGTTGACCTCTTATCTCCTTTTTCAGCATTTCAGATTTTTCACTAGAGTTTCGTGCTTCAGTTTGTGAGCTAGATTCACCTTTAATAGTTTCATGAAAACCAAGAATAGATTTGATGGCAGGAGACCTTTGGCTACTAAGAATATCGTCCAAAATCTTAGTACTATCTTGAAATCGTAAATGTTAATTCTTTTCTTCTAATTTACCTTTTAGGATATTTACCTCAACCTGATATTGTTCTTCCTTTTCAAGATACTTCTTATTCATGATTTCTTTACCTTTTCTTCCTTCTTCCACTTTTTTCCTTAATTTGAAAACTTCATTTTCTTGTTCTTCAAATGCTTGGAGTAGTTCTTCATTCTGTTTATTTGAATTTTTGAGATCTTCTTTTAGAGAAATGACCATAGCTTCAAGACCTTCACAGTAGCTAGTTCTTTCTATAAGTTCCTTGGTTGTTGTGTCCTTTTAATTCACGTCATTTCTCAATGATGTCACTTCATCCTGCAGTCTTTGACTTTGATGTTCCTTTTCTTTGTACTGCTTCTTTATTTTGTTTCCTTCCTCCAACTAGGCTTTTAATTTGGTAACTTCTTCTTTGTAGGAACGTTCCATTTTATCAATTATATCTTTTTGATCTCTAATTGTGTCTATGAACTTTTTAGATTCTTCCTCTATTTGATTTCTTTCTCTTTCACCCATAAGAGAAAATTCAATTGTTTCACTCTCACATTCATTATATTCAAATGAACAGAGAAATGTATCACCAGAGGACAATAAATTCATACCTAATAACTGTTTTGATGGTTCATCTTCATTCTGAGGTGATTCTAAATCTAAAGAGTTGCTTCCACATAGTGGCCAATCATCTCTCCCACTGTCATAGTTCCTTTGAGATGTCTTCTTCTTTTGAGGTGCTTTCTTATTTTTCTTCTTTCCCATTGTTACTACAAATCTCCTTCGAGTGATCAAGCTTCTGACAAGGGACCTGCTCTGATACCAATTGTTTGAAATAATACTGAGAGGGGGGTAAATCAGTACTTACAAATCAATAACTTTTTCATTTCCATAATCATATTTATAGACGGTATTTCAGAGAAGGGAACTCACATGTGCACCCAACTATTCTTAAGGCAACCAGCATATATCTAGTGAACTTATGATTCAATTAATTTATCATATGTTGATCTTTAATCAGTGCATCAGTACTTTATTAAACATTAAATAGTAACCATTTGTAGTAACAATAGAATAAACCATCACACATAAGCAACAAACAAGAACACCAATATTTAAGGTGGAAACCCAATGTGGGTGAAAACCACATGATGTTGTCATCTTTGACTTCTGTTAGCAATAAGAAAATCTGTTTACAATCTCGTACTGGTGCAGACTCATACCAGTACGTAGGCACACACTTATAGAAGGCTACAACCTTCTCTCGTTCTCCAGCTTTTTCTGGAAGGGAGCTACAACCGCCTAGTTCTTGTACTAGCAGATATATTTACTAGTAAGTAGGCTCCAACCTACAGAAAGCTACAACCTTCACTCATTCTCCAACTACTACTTGAAGGGAGCTCCAACCCCTTGATAAAATCACTAGCCACTACTAGTAGGAAGCTTCAACTTCCTCACTAAAGGCTTCAACTTCCTCACTATCCTCCAGGGACCGCGTTTCATAAATTTTCACACTGGATACTACTGGTACACAACAACACTATATGTAGGCCACGTTTCATCCAATTTTCATTCTGGATCCATTAGTAACATTGAAGCTCAAAATCAATCACCACTGCAGTACAACCATCAACTACATATGCATCAACCAGCCCAATCAATTTTTGATATAGTTGAAACGCAATCATCAATATCTAATATAACTGAAACAATCAATCATTGAAACCTCTGAACCTCTAACACAAATGAATCAACCATTCATTCAAACTTAATAAAATTCAACTAATCAACTGGAGTAAATAGATCACTGTAACGAGTACACAGATCTAAACCTAGAACATTGCATTAACAACCAGAACTAACTATAACCTCAAAAGGCACATGTCAAAATGTATATGCTCCTTTAATGAAGCAAACCTGCATGTATACACTACTTCCTTTTTCCCAACCTACGTATACCTTTGAAGATACTAAATCATAAAACCTTTGAACCACAAACTGTACCAATCAGTGACATTCTGAATATCTGCTATCATATTACAAAGTTCTAAATAGATAGCAACAAGCATCACTCTTCTTTCTCAATCAATTAATCAATGAGATGCAAACTCTTCATGCATTCAGTTTTACTTTTAGATCTAAGAAGAATTCATTGAAAAACAATAGTAAAACAACAACACTGATCTGATAGATCAACCATCCTTGAGCATCAAAATTTTCTTTTGCATACGCTACTTGGAAGAGCTGAACCAGTGTGTATACGCACCTTCGTCAAAGCGAACCAGCGTATAGATCTGCAAATGCAAACATAAAACATCACAACTATTTCAAACTTCAGTCATACCCAAATTAGAACATTTTTAGTGTAAATCACGCGTTAGCATTTAGATCTAGACTATCCATGATCAAACCATATAATAATAATTCATTTGAGATCCTGATCCATCATTAGATCTCATCCCTCATCAACCGCATAGGTGCATCCTTAATTCAGATCAAGCAAAGCATCAGAAACCCATAACCTGCATATTTGATCTAACACTTCATAAGATATTCAATACTTGCACACATTGCCCTTATGATCTTCTCCTCCTTATATAGCTTTAGGCCCTTTGTCAACACCTTGGACCAAAACCACTTAGGATCAATACCTTGGACCAAATACCTAGGGTCAATACCTCAAACCAAGTACCTTGGACCAAAACCTTGGTTTTCCAACATATATGCTCTTTTCCTCCTCTAGGAGTGTGTGTATACATATACTCTCTTTTTATTCTATGGATGAGCTTTGTATACGCTATTTTGACTAAGAGGACATGTGTATACTTCTTAAACTGCTTTACATCAACCTTTTACTTTACTTTCTTGATTCTAATCAGTAGACCTAAGTTCCATCTTCCTATTCTTCTATACCAATGTCTAGTTACTTCTAAATAGACCTATTACATCGTAATTTTCCATGTTACTTCTGAAATAATTCCTTTGAACTGCCATGCATTCTGTCAGATCTGATATTTCTCTTATAGATTCATCTAGTTACGTAGATTCATCTAGTTACCATGTACAAGTGAGTTGTTCTGCTACAAGTGGGTTGCCATCAAGTACAACACATGTATCATAATGCCAACACAAAGCATTTACTTGGATCAAGAATGCTAACTGTGCTAGTAATTGTGGCATATTACCCGCATGGTTAAAATCTACAAGATTGGAATCTATTGGATCAATTCCACCAATTGCTAACAATAAAGCATGCTTTTGGGAGGGATAATTTTGAAGCACCTCAAGAGTCGACATAGTAGAAGGTGACTGAGCAAAATCTTCTACTATGTTATAATTTTGAGCTGCTCAAGCTCAAGGGTTGAATGTAGATTTATGAACAACTCCCTTAGGTGTTTTTATTGTTAACTCTGGTGTAATGGGTGGTGCTAGGCTCCTATGCCAATAGGAGTCATAATTTTGAATGACCAAGGTTAAAACTTGTAATATTGTAGACACCATTTCTTTCTACAATTTTTTTCCATATTATAAAAATTAAAAAATGTAAAGAGGTTGTGTCCTAAAAGAGAAATCAAAGGACAAGAGAATAATAGAAGGTCAAAAAAGAAAATGAAAATATATGAACCCCAAAAACAAAAGACCATGAAAGTGTGCAAGTCTAAATGCCACTACTATTTACTTTTATGCATAATAATGATTGTGTGCAACCTTTTATTCATGCCACAACCCATGGTGATCAAACTGTCTAATCTTGGTTGTTTCATGCTTTGAATTTTATGTTTATAGTTAGAGAATAAAATTTGACCAAACTGTTTAATCTTGGCAGATCATTAGATAGGTAAAGAAAATAAAAGGATAAGCTTAATCTGAGCCCTTGGATGATATAAGGTTAGAATTAGATAGATTACTTTTCAAAATAAAAAATAGATGAATAAGGGTTTGCTAGCCTAAATGCACCCAAATAAATGAAGAAAATATGTGAGGGTAAGAGATCAGTAAGTAGAAGAAAGGTTGCTGAACTACAAAGTTAATTGGATCAAAATACATACATCATGCTTATACACATATTTCAACATGTATGGTCAACTATTGAAGCAAAGGCAAAGGATTACAAGTTCATGTGATTAACTCCCCCTCATTATTTTTTCCCCTATACTTACTAATTTCCTATCCACAAGTATGTTCTAGTACTTTTAAATCCTACAAGTCAAAGAGGCTCAGAGAATTTCTCTGACTTTTGGTGGAACCAGACCCTCGGCTTAATGACTTATGGACACAAGTGCTAGAATCCCCTTCATTAAATTCGTTCCCCCCCTCATCACCCTAAGAAAACCCCTTTTCCTAAGGTCAAACACAATTTACCAAGGAAGTGTGAAAACCCACCATGTAAATTTCTTTTCACTCAAAAACCCACAAAAAATCTTTTATCCTAAGTATAAAGAAAAGTACGTGAAATGCATACATTTTACCTTTCCACTTAGGAAAAATCCACTCTGCCAATCGCATTTCATATTAATTATTAACTTTATTATGTAATTCCCGATATAACCCTTTTCCCGTATATTAACTAAATCCCTATGTAAATACCCCCAACCCTTAGTTTTAATAGAAACTAATACATTTACCCCTTATCCTGAAAAAACAAATAAATCCCCCATTAACCCCAAATAAACACAAATCACTTTTGATTAAATTTTCAGGCCCCCCCAAGCCCCCGTACATTTCCTCTATGCTATTTCACGACCCCACCACCATCCGATCAACTGTGCCCTAATCTAATGATGCACATCCATATTAGCCTCACCTGACACGCAACCTTTACCTAAAGAGTTTAACTCCCTTATTAAGCCTCACTTAATCATTTTTAACCCATGATTAAACCTTAAATAATATAATACAACCAAGGTTTAAACACTGGGCCCCCCCTTAAGCCTAAGCTTTTATCTCCCACTCGCTTCCCTCACCCGATTGCCATCCGATCAACATTCGCTTCATCCAACGCTCCACAACCATATTGGTCACACTCGATGGTTGAATGTTACTCACCTTATAAGATGATTTTCCATGACCCTTCGATGGCTACTTATCACACTCTAGAGTATATTGGGTGACCCCTCCTAAAAACTGCCTTCGCCTCATAAGCGGTGTGACGAACCTTAATACCACCTCCCCGCCAACCCAATAAACCACCTATTATTTGTAAATATGAAATTTCCCTCCATATTTAAAAAACTTGCCCATTAAACCTTATAACTGTGAAAACCTTGTTTTCATGCCTTTTGCCCGTTTCACAGTATAAATCAGTTAAATCCTTCAGTGCCAGCTTGAGCCTCTGTGACACAATTCCACCTCCATTTACATCTGAAACACTACCATGACCCCTTCCCTAGGCATCCATGTGTAAATAGATCCATCAAGTTCATTTCCATCCGACTGAGGTTTTCTTAATAATTGTTGAATTTTACAGGTAATTAGCTGAAGATCAGAGCTTGGATAAACAATTATGATACTAGTCGCATAACTTTTTTACTCCAGGACTCGACAAGAAAACTATTCAAAAAGCCTATATTTAGAAGAAGAACACAATTGTACAAGGAACATAGAATAATATAGTTACATACAAAATAGAGAAGAAAGCACTCACACAGAGACTTGGACAGTCAAAACAGAGAAACTAGATCGAAGATGTAGTTAGAAGACAAATGGATAAAACATACAGAGACTTGATCACTATCGACTTCCCAATGCTGATACACATAAAAACAAAATAATATACTGTTGAAACACACAGTAAAAGGTTAAATTGTAAAGTAAAAGGGAAAAACATAGTGAAGGATAAAGACAAGTCATCAGAGTGAAAGAGTATCAGAGTCAAAGAGTATCAGAGGAAAGCCTAAAGTAACCGAAGCTTCCAACGTGGTAATTCAAAAAACAAAGAGCATAAAGATCTAAAATAAAACAATAAAAGCTAGCAATGCCACAATAAAAGGGACAACATGAAAGCAGTTCAATAGATGTCTCTATCTTCAGGCGAGAAGATATTTGTATTTCCCAGATTAAATCTCAAGTGAGCCTGAGATATTTATAATAAAACCTTAGTATAAATACTTCATAATTCGAAGTATGTAGTGTGGATTCTTAGACATTTCTATAGACTTCTTGATTGAAAGAATGTCAAGCCACTGGAGCATTGACTGAGCCAGCAAGTTGGATTGATGAATAAAGACCAGATATTTCAAAGGATTAATGTGTAGAGCGAAGTGAAGACAAGTATTTTCTCAAATTGTTGTTATCTTTCTTAAAGTTTTTCCATAATGTTTATCTGAATCTGAATGTCAAAATTGGAGTATTATCTCAGAATTTGTTTAATTACGCTCTGTTATAATAGTTAGGCAAATACATGTTTTCTACTAATAATCGAAGTTAAGGAATTCATAGTTTCTCCCTAGTTTAGGTTGTTTCTTAATAATCTATAGCAAAGGATTCTTGATTACCCTTTGTTTCCGATTACCCTTTGTTCCTCATTTTAATCCCGTTCTGAGAATTCTTAATTGCTCTCTCACCTTGGATAGAACCTTTTTCACCCCTCTGGCCCTAAGACCTGCACTCTACTCTACTATCTTTCTCTTTGAACATTCCCTTTAGTGAGTTGATCCAATCTTGATGATCTTTTGTTGACTCCGTAGCCCAATGGACTAGAGACATAATCTTATCCATCTCTTTAAAGACTCCCACCACCCAATCTCAATACAAATCAAAAACCCCTTGAACATTTATAACTAGCCCAAAATCCCAGCAAACAAAGCTAAATCATATAGAGAGAGCCCCCTCTAAGCTTAGATTGGCTAGAGCCTATGCCCAAAAGTTGGTTTGTGGTTACGTCGATCATTTAATTTCTTCTAATAACTTCTAGAGAAAATTCTGAGTGATAACATAGTGGCAACTCCACTGGGAAAAACAACTCCTCAGTCCTTATAAAGCTTTAAGAAAATTCTAATTCTATATTTTGAGCCTCTTAAAGTCATTTGTTAGAAGTTATATTGAAAAAATCTCACAAAAACAATTTAAAAATCTGAAATTTTGGCTTCTAGGAAGACTCATTTTACTAGGGCTAATTCAGATCCCAACCCTCCCCTACTAGTTGATAATCCCAACCCGATTTCAAGAAAATCTAAAAAAGAAGAAAGTCTAGTTAGTCAAAAACCTTTAGTTAAAGCAAATTCATGTCCTGATGAGTGGTTATTTTTAGAAGATCTTCCCTCTAATGTGAAATTTGATCTTTCATTCTTTAGAAAAAAATTTGAAAGTGAAATATATGAAATTGTTCCAGATCCTAATTTGATTGCAGACCTTGAAGTCCAAGAGGCCAACAGATCACTTAATGAGTACATTCTGAAATCTCCACAATCATCCATCAATACTACTACTAGCCCTGAGTTTTCTGAACATTTCTCCAGTACTTTGAGTTCACCATTATTCCCTTCAACTTCAATACCTTCTGAATTCCATTCTGCACCACCATTTATACCTTCACTCCCTCACCAACCTATCATTACTCATTCATCACCTACTAGTCCTGGTTCTTCATCCACTACTACATTAATTCCAAGTATATCAACCCCACATCTTATCCCCTCCAAACCAACAAAAATTGAAAACATATATGCTCCTCTTGTTTTATCTGCCCAACTTCGTGCTATGCTTGGAGATTATCAGAGTAAGGTTCCCTTGTTTGATGCTATTGGTCAATACACTGCCCAACAACATGTAAACAAAATGTCTGACTATTTTGAACTACATGAAATAGATGAAGTCGATGTCCAGATGAGACTCTTTGCCCAAACTTTGACTGGTGATGTCAAGAAGTGGTTTAAAGCCTTTCCTACCAACCACATAGCATAACTAGAAAATTTCCAAAGGTTGTTTATTGATAGGTGGGAAAAGAAAAGGAATCCCTTACAAATCCTTTTAGAATATGAGAATATTAGGAGAGGACCTAATGAAACTATTCAAGATTACTTCACTATATTCAATAACATATATAATGCAATCCCAATTAACCTTAGACCCCCACCTGACTTAGCATTAATAAATTTCCCTGATGGTTTTGATATAGATATGACTTACCAACTTAGGGAAAGAAACCCCTCAACATTAGAAGAAATGCAAAGCGTAGCTATTAGTGTAGAAGATAATTTGTTAGCTAAAAGGGCTAGAGTTAGAAATGAAAAGAGAACTGCTAAGGATGAAACTTCACCATCTGATATTAAAATAGATAACTTAGCCAAAAACATGGAAACACTAATGGAGAGAATAGGTAACATGGAAAGAAAACCCTAATGGGATAACCAACAAGCACCTCCAATTAGAAACCCAAATTTCAGAAACAACCAAAACATGGGGGAAAACAGACCAGATCAGAACATAAAGCCTCCTTTTCAAGAAAATTATGCAGAGACATCCCATCTAGAAGATCCAGAGCATGATGCACAAATTAATCTAATGGGAACAAATGATGAGGACACTATTTTCCTAACCCAAGATGAGCAGGAACTGTATATGTTGCAGCAATTACAGGTATCTTCTGGTGAATCATTTGATTATAAACAAGGATATGACTCTGCCATATTCGAAGTCCATAAAAAGTATAATCTACGAAGAAAAAAGAATGTTAATGTCCCTGACCAAAATAAGAAAACAACACAAAATAAACCCAAGAAAATAAAAGAAGCCCCCGTTTCAAACATCCTCCAAATTCTCCCCAGGCAGAACCCAAATCCTTCTGGCCCCACAATTCTAGATATAACCTCTGATCAACCTTCTACCGATCAACTATCCACTTCAATTCCATTTTAAAATCCACATAAGGAGATCCCCAATAAAGAAAAAGAAGATAATCCTACTCAAATCCCTGCTACAAAAACTCTACGCCTTCAAATAGAAAAAGTCTCTTTTCCATTCAATTTGGGAGCAGAGATAAGAAAGCTAAAGATTTCAGTCCCTTTAATAGAACTAATCAAGAATGAACCTTATAAATCACAGATAAACCAGACCTTAAACATTGCTGAAAATGAGCATTTAGTTAACTTGTTTGATGACCAACCAAAAGTAATATTTGGTCCAGATGTTAATGGCAAAACATTAGAAGGAGGAGTTCCACCTTTTTACATTAGCCTTAGTATCCATGACAAAATTCTACACAATGCAATGTTGGATTATAGGGCCTCTCACAATTTAATGCCAAAACCATTAATGGAGAAATTGAACCTAGACATTACAAGGCCTTACAAAGACTTATTCTCATTTGACTCTACTCAAGTAAAGTGTCTAGGATTGATTAAAGACCTATGTGTTACTTTAGTCCAATATCCTGCCAAAAGCATCCTTCTGGACATTGTTGTTGCTAACATCCCACCAAAGTATGGCATGTTGTTATCCATATCATGGGGAACCAAACTTTAGGGATCTCTACAACTAGATATGTCATATGCAACAATTTCTGTTTTTGGACAACCTAAGAAACTATACTAAGAAACCTTAATGAAATATATTGTAAGTAGCTAGGATCAGCCTCAAAACTTTCCCATCTACTCCATACACTCAGATATTGATTATTTTATCTTGTATAATGCTAATCAAATGAAAGAAATTTTTTTATACAGTATTGATACCGAACCAAAAGAAATTTCAGTTTCTACACAAAATGAAACCAACCAAACTACAAAGCTATTCAATGAACAAGAAGGTCAAATTGTTGTAAATGATGAAAATTTTGTTGCACCAGATAGTGAAAATTATGATCATGAGATACTATGGCATTTAGAATTTGATGGATCAGTCAATAGGTTAGAAGCATGAGCAGGAGTGTGGATATATAATTTGGAGAAAAATTAGTTAGAAGGCCATGCATATAGATTGAATTTTAAATGTACTAATAATATAGCTAAGTATGAAGCATTAATTTTAGGTCTTAAGTTAGTTAGGAATCTAGGAGCTAAAAGAGTTTCTATTATGGGAGACTCTAAACTAATTGTAAAATAGATTGATGTTGTATATATGACTAAGGACCCTATATTAAGTTGTTATAGATACACTATTGTAGAAATACTTAACACTTTCCTAGAAACAAAGCTTGTACTAATCCCTATAAAACATAATGTGCAAGCCCATAGTTTAGAAATGTTTTCCAGCACCTGCAAATTACCCTTCCAACCTAACTATTAGTACACTGCTAAAGTTAGGCACAGACCTGCAATTCTAGATAATTTGAAGAATTGGCAGATATTTTATAATGATAAATAGATAAATAACTTTTTACTTTCAGAAGAAGAGTTTGTAAATAACAATATATATACTCATACATCCATATATCCCGACACTAAGGATAAGATAGAAATAAATGAGATAGAAGATGATGAAATAGATAGACTTAACCCAACTAAATTTACCAAATCAGATGTAGATAACTTAGAGCTAATGGAGATTGATGAAATAATCAATGAAGAAACCGAAGTAATTAATCTCAAGGATAACTTCTTACCAAAGGGATTAACCCCTCTGGAATATTTATTTGATTCAAATGATGTTCCTAGGAAACCTAAAATGGAACCATTAAGGTTTGATATAGAGGAATGTAATATAGGCACTGATGAAAATCCTAAACTGATCAAACTTTCAAAATCATTACCTCCAACTGAAAAAAGTGAAATACATTGAGTTGTTGAAAGAATTTAGGGACATCTTTGCTTGGAGTTACAAGGAAATTAAATCCTATGACACCAACATCATCCAGCAGACAATTCCTATTAAATAAAATAAAAAGTCTTTCAAACAAAAACTAAGAAGGATTAATCCTGTCTAATTACCTACAATTGAAAAAGAAATTCAAAGGATGTATGATGCCAAAATAATTGCACCAATTAGATTTTCTAATTGGGTTTCAAACTTGGTGCCAACTAGAAAGAAAACTGGTGAGATCAGACTCTGTGTGGATCTCAGAAACCTCAACAAAGTGTCACTAAAAGATAATTACCCTCTCCCCAAAATGGATCAAATTTTACAGAGAGTAGTTGGATCAACCAGAATCTCATTGTTGGATGGGTTTTCTGGTTATAATCAAATCTTATTTCATCCATATGACCAACCCAAAACAACCTTTACAACTCCTTGGGGCCCTTTTATGTATGTGAAAATGCCTTTTGGGCTAATGAATGTAGAAGCCACTTTCTAGAGGGCTATGGATATAGCCTTTGCTAAAGAAATTCATAATTTCCTTGTGATATATCTAGATGATATTATTGTATTTTTAAAGTCTGGCAATCAACATTTGGACCATCTAAGGCAAGTTTTTATTAAATGCAGGAAGTTTGGAATGTCCTTGAACCCCAAAAAATACTTGTTTGGGTTAGAAGAAGGAAATTTGTTAGGTCACATAATTTCAAAAGGTGGTATAAGAATAGACCCTATAAGAATAGAAGCCATATTACAAATAAGACACCCTAGGAACATCAGAGAATTACAAGCTTTCTTAGGAAAAAATAATTTTCTTAGAAGATTTATATCTAATGTAGTAGAGTTAATTAGATCACTAAACAACATGCTGAAAAAATATTCCACCATAAAATGGACTGTTAAGGCTAAGAAATCCTTTGAAAACATCAAACTAGCCTTAACTAAAACACTTATATTAATCAATCCTAAATTTGACAGAGATTTTATCTTGTTTTCTTTTGCTTCTGAACACACAATAACTGTTGTTCTATTATAGAAAAATGACCAGGGCTATGAACAACCCATTTCTTTCTTTAGCAAAGCCCTGAGAGATGCCCCCTTGAAATATAACATAATAGAAAAATAGGCCTTGTCTTTAGTCAAAGCCATTAAGGACTTTAGGGTATATATCTTATATTCTCACAGAGTAGCCTACATTCCCAATTCAGTAGTTAAAGACATCCTAACTCAGGATGGTCCTGATGGAAAGAGGGGAAAGTGGATTACTACTATTTTAGAGTATGATATAGAAATCAAACCTACTAAGTTAATCGAGGGACAAGGTTTAGCCAAGCTCATGGCTTAATCGACCTGTTAGGCCTTAGATATAAACTTTATTGTAGCAATAGATAATGAAGAGGATATGGTTACTCCACTAATTAGCCAGGCATTTCTTGGATCACCTTGGTATGCTGATATTATTTATGTTTTACTGAATTTACAAACTCCTCCTGAATTATCTAGGACTAAAAGCAGGGTTTGAAGATGAAATTCTTAAGATTTTGTATATTATACAACGTTTTGTTTTGGGGAGATCATGAAGGTATTCTTCTCAATTGCTTATTAAAACAAGAATCTAACAAAGTTTTACAAGAGTTTAATATAGGTGATTGTGGAGGACACCTTTACTGGAAGACTACCACAGATAAAATCCTTAGAGCTAGTTTCTACTGGCCTACCATGTTTGTTGATGTCAAAAAATATGTGAGTTCCTATCACAAATCTCAAATTTTTCAGGGGAAGAAAAAGATCTTACCTTTACCCCTCAAGCCAATCTCTGCTAAACTACCTTTTCAACAATGGGGTCTAGACTTCATTGGTGAAATTCTCCCACCCTCCTCTGCCTAGCACAAATGGATCCACACAGCCATAGACTACTTCACAAAATGGATAGAGGCCATACCTTCAAGGCAAGCCACATATAGTGTTATCATAACCTTCCTTGGAACCAATATTCTATCAAGATTTGGATGTCCAACTAAGCTCATTATTGATAATGTAGCAACCTTTAAATCCAAAAGAATGATAGATTTATGCAGTAAATACCATATCACCCTTGGCCATTCCACATCATATTACCCTCAAGGTAATGGACTCACAAAATCCTTAAACAAAAGCCTAGTAAATATCATCAAGAAGTTACTAGAGGACAATAAGAAAATTTGGAATAAAAAGCTAGTCAATGCCTTATGGGCAGACAGATTGACTACTAAGAAATCAATTGGTACTTCTCCGTATCAACTAGTTTATGTAATGGAAGTTATCTTTCCATCCTCTTTGGGAGTACCAATAATGAAGATACTTCAAGAAATTCAGGTTGAACCAAATAGTATCCAAAGAAGAATCAACCAAACTATTCATCTACAACAAACAAGAGAAGAGGTCTATGTCAGGTCTCAAGTTGTGCATGAAAATATTAAGAAGATTTTATATAAGAGAACCAAGGCTAAAGATTTCTACATTAGTGACAAAGTGCTCAAGTGGGACTCAAAGAGGGAAGATAAAGGAAATCATGGGAAATTTGATTTCCTATGGAAAGGTCCCTATGTCATTTATGCTTGTAGAGGAAATAATGCTTTCTTCTTGAGAGAAATTGATGGTACAAATGCAGAAGGTGGTCCAGTGAATGGTTGAATGCTAAAATATTACTTTGAACCTAATGACTAATTTTCATTTGTACATATTCTATTTTCAAAAGTATAGTTTGGATTGGATGGTGATATTTGAGGTTGAAGCCCAAGGAGAAGGCCCTAAGCTTTAAAAGATTCAATATCATAGGTATCAATAATGCATATTCATAGAAGTACACATTGGAAGGCAACATCAACAACAATTCAAAGGCTACTGATCTCTAAAGTTCTTGACATTTCACAAGGAAATGTCATCCCCAAGTGGAGCAACTATTAGGTTCCTATACCAATAGGAGTCATAATTTTGAATGACCAAGGTTAAGCCTTGTAATATTGTACATACCTTTTCTTTCTACAAATGTTTTCCATATTATAAAAAATAAAAAATGTAAAGAGGCTATGTCCTAAAAGAAAAATCAAATGACAAAAGAATAAGAGAAGGTTAAAAAAGAAAATGAAAATATATGAACCCCAAAAACAAAGAGACCATGAAAGTGTGCAAGTCTAAATGCCACTACTATTTACTTTTATGCATAATAATAATTGTGTGCAACTTGTTATTCATGCCACAATCCATGGTAATCAAACTATTTAATATTGGTTATTTCATGCTTTGAATTTTATGTTTATAGTTAGAGAGTAAAATCTGAGCAAATAGTTTAATCTTGGCAGATCATTAGAGAGGTAGAGAAAATAAAAGGATCCCATAAGATTAATCTGATCCCTTCGATGATATTAGGTTAGAATTAGATAGATTACTTTTCAAAAGAAAAATAGATGAATAAGGGTTTGCTAGCATAAATGCACCCAAAGAATTGAATAAAATATGATAGGGTAAGAGATGGGTAAGTAGAAGAAAGGTTGTTGAACTATGAAGTTAATTGGATCGAAATACATACATCATGCTTATACACATCTTTCAACATGTATGGTCAAATATTGAAGCAAAGGCAAAGGTTTACAAGATCATGTGATTAACTCCCCCTCATTCCTTTTTCCCCTATACTTACTAATTTCCTATCCACATGTATGTTCTAGTACTTTTAAATCCTACAAGTCAAAGAGGCTCAGAGCATTTCTCTGACTTTTGACGGGACCAGACCCTTGGCTTAATGACTTATGGGCACAAGTGCCAGAATCCCCTTCATTAAATTCATTCCCCCTCCCCCCGCCCCCTCATCGCCCTAAGAAAACCCGTTTTCCTAAGGTTAAACACCACTTACCTAGGAAGACTGAAACCCCCCATGTAAATCTCTTTTCGCTCAAAAACCCAAAAAAACCCTTTTATCCTAAGTTTAAAGCAAATTGCATGAAATGCATACATTTTACCTTTTTACTTAGGAAAAACCCACTCTGCCCATCACATTTCATATTAATTATTAACTTTATTATATAATTCCTGATATAACCCTTTTTCCTTATATTAACTAAATCCCTACGTAAATACCCCCAGCCCTTAGTTTCAATTGAAACTAATACATTTACCCCTTATCCAGACAAAACAGACAAATCCCCATTAACCCCAAATAAACACAAATCACTTCTAATTAAAGCTTCAGGCCCCCCCAAGCCCTCAGACATTTTCTCCGTGCTATTTCATAAACCAACCACTGTCTGATCAACTGTACCGTAATCCAATGATGCGCAGCCGTATCGGCCTCTCCAGATGCTCGACCTCTACCCAAAGAGTTAAACTCCCTTATTAAGCCCCGCCCTATCATTGTTAACCCATGATTAAACCTTAAATAATCTCATACCGCCAAGGTTTAAAGCCTAGCCCCCCCTTAAGCCCAAGCATTTATCTCTTGCTCACTTCCCTCACTTGATTGTCATCCAATCAACATCCGCTTCATCTGATGCTCCATAGCCATATCGTTCACGCTCGATGGTTGAACGTTACCCACCCGATAAGGCGGTTTTCCCCGACCCCTTGATGGCTACATGTCACACTCTAGAGTATATCGACTGACCCCCCTAAAAAATTCCTTCACCTCATAAGAGGTGTGACGACCCTTAATACCACCTACCCGCCAACCCGATAAACCACCTATTATCTATAAATATGAAATTTCATGCCATATTTAAAAAACTTGCCCATTAAACCTTATAACCGTGAAAACCTTGTTTTCATACCTTTCGCCCATTTCACAGTATAAACCCATTACACCCTTCACCGCCAACTTGAAACTCTGTGACACAATTCCACCTCCATTTACATCCAAAACACTACCACAACCCCTTCCCAATGCATACCTGTGCAAATAAATCCATCAAGTGCCTTTCCAGCCAACTGAGGTTTTCTGAATAATTGTTGAATTTTGCAGGTAATCAGTCGAAGACCAGAGTTTGGATAAACAATTATGATACTAATCGCAAAACTTGTTTACTCCAAGAATCGACAAGAAACATATTCAAAAAACCTATGTTTAGAAGAAGAACACAATTATACAAGGAACAAAGAAGAAGACAGTTACACACAAAACAGAGAAGAAAGCACTCACACAGAGACTTAGATAGCCAAAACAGAGAAACTAGACCGAAGATGCAGTTAGAAGACAAACAGATAAAGCATACAAATACTTGATCAATATCCACTTCCCAATGCTGATACACATAAAAACAAAAGAATTTACTGTTGAAACACACTGTAAAAGGTTTAATTGTACAATAAAAGGGAAAAACACAGTGAAGGATAAAGACAGGTCATCAGAGTGAAAGAGCATTAGATTCAAAGAGTATCAAAGGAAAGTGTAAAGTAACTGAAGCTTCTAGCATGATTATTCAAATAGAAAAGAGCATAAAGAGCTAAAAATCAAACCATAAAAGCCAACAATACCACAATAAAAAGGACAACATGAAAGCAGTTCAATAATTGTCTCTATCTTCCTGCTAGAAGATATTTGTATTTCCTAGATTAAATCTCAAGTTAGTTTGAGACATTTGTAATAAAACCTTAGTATAAATACTTCACAATTTGAAGTATGTAGTGTGGATTCTTAGAAATTTCTATAGACTTCTTGATCGAAAGATTGTAAAGCCACTGGAACATTGACTAAGCCAGCATGCTGGATTGATGAATAAAGACCAGATATTTCAAAGGATTCACGTGCAGAGTGAAGTGCAAACAAGTATTTTCTCATGTTTTTGTTATCTTTCTTAAAGAATTTCCATAATGTTTATCTGAATCTGAATGCCATAATTGGAGTATTATCTCAGAATTTGTTTAATTACACTCTGTTATAATAGTTAAGCAAATACATGTTTTCTACTAATAATCTAAGTTAAGAAATTCTTAATTGCTCTTTAGTTTAGGTTGTTTCTTTATAATCTATAGCAAAGGATTCTTGATTGCCCTTTGTTTCTGATTACCCTTTGTTCCTTGTTTCAATCCCGGTCTGAGAATTCTTAATTGCTCTCTCACCCTGGTTTGAGCCTTTTTCACCACTCTAGCCTTAAGACCTACACTCTACTTTGCTATCTTGCCCTTTGAACATTCCCTTTAGTGATTTGATCCAGTCCTACTACTCTTTTGTTGACTTCATAGCCTAATGGACTAGAGACATAATCCTATCCATCTGTTTATAGACTCCCACCACCCAATCTTCAATACAAGTCAAAAACCCCTTGAACATTCAAAACTAGTCTAAAATCCTAGCAAACAAAGCTAAATCATATAGAGAGAGCCCTCTCTGAGCTTAGGTTGGTTGGAGCCTATGCCCAAAACTTGGTTTGTGGTTACCTCGGTCATTTTTTTTCTTATAATAACTTCTAGAGAAAATTTTGAGTGATAACAGGTGGTGGAATGGAGTCAGACAAAGTCAAAGTTTAAGTATCGGGTTGATCTATAGCCTGGTTATTTGATGATGATGGTAGATTACTGTAATATTTACTTCGTGTAGTCACCAAAACATTAGTCTTAGGCTTAGTGGAGGATAAAATAGGAACTTGTGAATTGGAAGCATGATCTGTAGCAACCAAATGAGTCTTTGGGTTTCGAAAAGGGTCTATCAACACAGCGGATGTACTAGAAGTCTTAAGAAGTTTTTGAGACTTTAGAGCAGTGAGGACATTCTCACATAAAGTGCTCCTCATTACAAATTAAACATGGGTAATGAGGTTTTCTTGCGAAGAAGAGGAATCATATGATTTCTCTTGAGGGGGGAATTTTTTTCTTTCCGGTTTTCCCCTTTTTCTTGCTTCCAGGTTGCTTATCATTTTTACCTTTGTGAGATGACACAACATTTATTTCGAAAGAAAGTGTGTTATTAGGTATATTAGATGTTTGATTTGAAATAGCAAGTGTTTGACTAGATGGTCTACATGTTGTTTGAGTGCTTGAAGAACCTATCACACCGTCATTGGCATGAGAGTCCTCACTAGATGGAGGTGCTGGAATAGTAAAAGTTGGTCTAGGTGCAATTGGAATAATATCATAGAGCATACTAGACTGGGTGTAAATCAAGTCTAGGTATTGGGCATGAGCAATTACTTGCTCTTCAGTAACAACTCCTTTGCACACATTTTTAGTGATAGATGGCAACAAGGATTTAATAAACCACTCAGCTAAAAGATGATGAGGAACAAAAGTTTTGACCATTCAATGACGACGACACCACTCATGAATATGATCAAAAATGTGAGTAGCAGTGGTCTATTTAGAGTTGGTGAATAGTGTTGTTCCAGTTTCATATCTGATGGGTAACTCAAAATGGGTTAAAAATGTAGTGGCGAAGGCTATGAAGTTGTCAAATGAAGCTCGTGGTAATTCAATATACCACTTTGCAGCCAGACCGGTGAATGTTTGCTAAAAAAGATGTAGTATTACTGAATCATCATTTAGGGAGTTGGATGAACACCATAAATGAAAAGCCATAACATGATTGGACGGATATTCTCTAGGGTTTCCATTGAACTTAGGATATCATAAGGCAATTTGTGTGGAATCACTAGCCACTAAGCTGAATAAAGAATAGGACCATTGGTAAGCTTATTCAAATCTGATAATTCAATTGTTTTGACAAAAGGAAACAATCGATTTAGGTTGGGTTGAATGTAACTAGGGTAAGATGGAATTGCCTAGGCAATAGGCCTTTGCATACCATCATAAGGAACATGTTGCTGGTAACCTTAATAGGGGTAGGTTTGTTGAGCATATCTAGTATGATATTGTTGTTAGGAACCAGGATAAATTTGATATTGACCAAAACTAGCATAGGCTTATTGACTAGAACTAACGTAAGCTTGGTACTGTTCACCAAACCTAGCATAAGCTTGTTGACCAAGACCACAATAGTTTGGTACTGTTGGAATTATTGTTGTTCGTATTTTGGCTGTCGTGGTTGTTGATACAACAGTTGTTTCCCACCAGTATAAGTTTAACCAGGTTGTGGATAAATTGGACCAGTATAAGTCTAAGTCATCCTAGTTAATGGTAAACTGGCCTGAGTTTGTTGTATTTGAGACACAAATGGTCGTTATAAAATGGCCTAAGAAGACTGAGTTTATAGACCTAAAACTTGAGGGTAAGAGGTTTAAGGATCAGCTTGCAAAAGCTGAGACACAATCAATTGAGCTTGCAACTGTGGTAAAGTTGTAACTATAGGGGTAGTATTTATGGATGAAACAAATTGTATTGGTTGTGATGAATACACAAGCTTTGGTTGAACATACATTGTAGGCTACCATTGACAAAAAATCATTACAGAATAAATTGGACCTGAAGATGATGGTATACTGCCATATGGTGGCCCCCCAGAGTATGGAGAATAAGCATATTGGGCATATTGTTCTCCATATTGTGCTTCTAGGCAAAAGAATTAACAAGTAACTGTGAACTACAATATACTACCTCGAAGGAGCCAAGGACTTATCATACGTGTAGGTAATCTCTCTAAATGTTGTTTTCAGTGTATAATAGTATACAAGGCAGCTGACTCGGTTAACTATGGGTGGATAGAAACCTAATGTTGTCCTCCCAAATATACCTAAAAGTACGTGGAGGCCCAATATTTGTTTGCATTGTCTAATGTGAAACCGCATAGTGAGAGCATTCCCTTATAGTTTTCATACTATAACACCAACCGATATGCCTGAAAGTATGTGGATGACCTACCATATACTTATGTACGTGGAATCAGGTATCACACTCAGAATGTATCGCAGACCGTTAACAACAGTTTCTATGTTTAATGACATCAGAACACGTCTCTAGTCTAGACCTCTAAATGTTATGCGTTAAGTTACAATGCTCCATTAGGTTAATTGAGATAACTTTTAGTTGATCTTGTTTAAAAGTTTTCCTTTTAGGTTCACCACGTGATGTTTCTGAAACTCCTAGAATGTGACTAGGATGGGAAACATTCTTTTCATTTGATTTAAACAATGAAAATCGTAACTAAAAGGGATAGAGAAATCATAATCTTTAAACAAAGAGCATAGAGCACATCTAATGCAACTTTCCCTATACCATTCCTACAAGCACACACAAACTTCTAAATGTATTATGCATGTTTTTATTTTCATTCCTTTAATAATGTTGGAAACCTAATCCTCTAAGGGTTGGTGTGGAAGCTCAGTAGTCTAAGGAAGTCCAAGAGACCTTGGAATACGAAACAAAAGATCATATGAATGTAGTATAAATGTATATCATCTGTTAATAATAGATATACTCTCATTCTTATCTTTAATATTCTCTGGCTACCATGTATGTGTTTAATATGGTATTAGAGCGGGCATACTCCTGCCCTGCTCCAATTTGAGCCACTTGTGTTGTGGCCTCTCTGTGCATGTCAGTTCTGCATTCCTACGGATAGAACTCCCATTATTGTGTGCATGCCTATTTCGTGCTTCACACTGTACGACTAACCTATATCAGCTAGATTTTCATTAGGTTCTCTATCCAATGCCTCAAATAGCAAACACACACTCGCCTGGACTCTGCACCTAAATGCTCCACATTTGATAGAAAATTGAACGACCTTTAAAGTTTGTGTTTCATGGAAAACTGAGATGACCATGGTGAGTGCCATGAGTGAAGTAAGTATGTATTGCATCTATACATATTCGATACATATTCTGCATTGAATTGTATTCTATGTTGAATGTTATTCTACATTGAATGTTAATGTGTTGACTGCATTTTGGATGAACATTGTGTTGGTTGAAATGGAGTGATTGTCATGCAATATTACTTCGTTCATAATATTGCACTACCATGACTGCTTCTTTGTTAATGCCTTTCCTTCCTTGTTAATACTCCTGACTCCACACCATAATACCTCCTATGTGTCAGTGAAATTATCAGTGAAATTGTGTTGGCATGTACACCACGACTGTACACAATGATTGTGGTTGCCTTGAATCATATTAGTATATACACCATCCAATTATATGAATGTTGACCCTACTGCCACATTAGAGGATCTATGGATTGCGACTTTCTTGTCCATAGGTGACTTCCCAAGAATTTTGAAGCCAATATCGAAACCCTTAAGTGGTCCAGGAAGCTGAATAGGCGGAATTGATACTTTGTTGGATGCTGGAAATCCTTCCAGCTTGAGGTCCAGTGAATCAGGTGACAATACACAGTAATCGTTGGATCAATCAGATCAATGGATAGGTTAATGGAAGATGAGTGATGGAGATATGATCGTAGGAGATTAAGTTAAGAAATTAATGGGTCACATCAAGGCACGTGTCGACAGAAGGGTGGAAAATGTGTAGAATAATGGAGTGGTCTTTGTAGGCCTTAAGCAATATCTCACGCGCCATAAATGTTGTAAATGGTTTTTTTCAAACTCACGTGATTAACCTAAGGAGTTGACACATAGCATGGTAAAATCACTTTTCTTGCGCGCTCTCAACTTGTTACGCATCGTGAAATATTTCACGCGAGATTACGTGATAGCTGTTGGATCAAGAAGGATTGATCGATAGTGGAGATTAGCCAAGCTAGTTGGCGAGTGGGTGACATAATAGCCATTTGATTAGACAAGTTAGATCTGACAGTGATCACATTCGAAGATGCATGTGAGTTGATTTATATTTAGGACATGATAAGGTTATGAACTGGGTTTTAATTCCTTTTGGTTTCATGGAAAATTTAAAGGTTTGCCATATACTAGGTAGATTAAATAGTTCTACTATTTTAGCAAAATAACTAAAATTGGAGGTTGAGCCCAGTTGGTGCAAGTTATTTCATGATAACCATCATATTGAGGAATGAGATCGACGGTGAAGATTTAATGTGCTAAGGAGAGCATTGATATATGTGCAAAGGTTTGTGGAATGGAGGAAAGGTAAGGTTTAAGTGTGGGCTTCCATTGAATTTATTTGGACAAGAATGATTTGAGTGCTCGAATAGAGATGGACTCGACCAAACATTCTATGGACCCCTTCACTAATTTACAAAAGTCTATTTCACTCAACCATACACTACACAGTAGAAAAATAATTTCTGGCCTCTCTGAAAACTGTTAGAAAGAACATCAACGAGAAGGATAAGATTGTTTGAAATTTCAAATACCTCTGCTATGTTAGTGACAAGCATAGATCCTTCATAAGTTTTTGGGTACAACCTCCCGAAGAAAGCGTCCACTTGTTCTTTGCATGTTATTCCAGACGGTACAGGAGGAATATCTCGAATGACGACAACAAATTGTTCTCGTTGATTCTATCTTTGGCTAAGAAGGATATTACAATGTCAACTTCCATCCAGTTAAAAAAAGGTAGAGGTAGGTTATCGATGTAAGAGCACAAAAGTAGGAACAACTATTATGTGAGTTTCTAGAATAGAGGATATTGTAGTAACATTGAATTTTGAGTGACTGCTGCTTCTTCCTTATTGGTTAATAGTTGATCAGTTTCTTTAAAGTGTAAGTTTGATAATGAAGAAAATGACCAGACTTGATAATGCATTAGAGTTGTTAAATACTCTGATGCATTAGATTTTTTAAGCAGTAGCTCTATTACCTCTAAACTAGAATGTAGAATATCACCTCAATTGTGCATTAATTCTTTATTGAAGCATTGAATTTTGTACATTCATCCTTGGATAAAATTTTGGATTATGAACGCATATTGTCAAGTTGACTAAAGGTTGGTGTTATATGTGCAATGGAGCTACAATATATTTGTGAGATGGGATGCAGAGTAAATGTGATTATATACAGTATGAGCTTTTAGGAATGTATGTGTATCTTTCTACATTGTGTAGGTGCCATTCTTTGTGTTGTGTAGTTGAAAAATGTGGTATGTGCATTAAACACTAATTTTGGAGTCATATTTATTGCTACTGAGTGCTACTGTACTAGTGTTGTGGATCAAATATGCCTCTACTATGTATTGGAAAATCTATATGATTGCACCAACGTTTTTTATAGAGTTGTCTCTATAAATAAATAGAACCATTGTTAGTGTATTCGCTACACTTTATATAAAGGAAGTATTTTGTGGAGGAGAGAAGAAATTTGTATTGGTTGTAATATTGGTGCATTTGTTGTGAAATGGTTCGAATTGGTGAAGTATTAGAATTACTCAATACTATGATACACTCAATGACTGACAACACATTCAAAATCAACAAAGACTCTCTCTCCAAAATTCAGACCCATCTACAACATGCACATGAAAACATTTCTTTTTTGCAGCTTGAAACTCAACTACAACAAGAAGAATTACATCAGTGGAGTCATCATTCTGAACCTGTTTCTATTTAGAAGATTGAAATAGACTCACGTAAACAACAAGGTAATAATGTTACAATTGATTTAGATCCAGTTCCTAATAAAGCAACAAAGTTACATGCAGATGCAGAATTTCAGTGTGCACTTCCCAAGCCCATCATCAGACCTTAGGAAGATATTGTCAACAACAAGAAAAGAACAAGTCTTGGATATGATAAGGAGGTTTCCTTCCATATTCCAAATTAATCAAAGCCCATCAAGTTTCAAAGTGTTGGATTCCTTCATGATAGTTCACCTTCAGTTGTTCCAAATCCTACTCCTCTTCCACAGCAACAACAACAAATTGTGAAATTCCAACACTGTGACCAAGTTGGCCATATGAAAGATCACTATTTTTATCTTCATCCATGTAATAACTATCATAAAACCAATCATTCTTCAAACAGATTCTTCAGAAACAAACCTCCTACAAGAACAAAGATTCATCTTGGATGGATCGCTTCTTGGAAATGGGCATCAATAGCCAAGAAGATATTCTAGTCATATTTCAGAACTTGTTCTAGAGTACTGAACAGTCTCACAGTTGAATTTTCTTCATTATCTCACCTTGTATTTGATAGGGGGTAGAATTATGGTCATCTAAAAGCTTCAAAGCCACATCAAGTGAGCCTCAACCACAACCTACCATACTAGATTCAGAGATGTAGCCAGAGACAAAGATGCCCCTGATCATGCCTTCAGTTGGTGATCCCTCTTCAAATAATTTGGGACACTTCCTCTAGCAGAAGACTTCAGCTTCTTGCCAGTTTTGGAAGAGTACCAGGAATTGTGTTAAGCATTCCAGAGTTGTTGGTCATCCTTAAACCATCACAGGTTGATACCTCCCTTTCATGTTTGAAGGTTTATCTCTTCAAAACATCAGGAGAACTTCCTCTAGTATAAGACCTAAGTTTCATGCTAGACTTGGAAGAGTTCTGGGAACTGCACTAAGCATTCCAGTGTTGGTGGTCATACTTAAACCACCTCCCTTATAACAACATTTTAGAGAGCACATTTAGCCTAGTGTTGCCATGCATTTTTGCGCATTTTGTATTATAGCTCTCTTTTTGGACTCGTACATAACCCTTCGGATTAAGGGGGGCAATGTTGGACACCTAATCCTCTAAGGGTTGGTGTGGAAGTTGAATAGTCTAAGGAAGTCCAAGAGACCTACGAATACAAAACTAAAGGTCATATGAATGTACTATAAATGTATATCATTTGTTAATAATAGATATACTCTCATGCTTATCTTTAATATTCTGTGTTGGGCAGCGGATCCCCCCATAGTATGCTTTTGGGGCTTGAAGCCCAAATTTTGGTCAATTGCAATGTAAAGACCTCGTGAAATGTGGGTGTGGAGTGTGAGAGTCTAGGGTTGTCCACCCTAAAATAATGTAACTTAATGTATGGTATGTCGGCCTACCCATGGTCTGCGGACCATGGGATTGTATAAATAGAGTGAGGCTCTAAGTGTAAAGGTAGTCTTAGTTTTGGAAAAGGAATTAGCTCTGAGTCTATAATTTCGAGTCTTGGATTGTAGTAGTAGGAAGAGGCTCTGTAGTTGTGTGCATAGAGACCTGATAGAGTTCACAGCTAAGTGCACAAACTCCTATAGCTGAGTGCGTAGGGTGGAGTTGGGATTGTACTTGAACAAAGGATTAATAAAAGATAAGTTGATCCTGAAATACTGTGTGTTTATGCTTCTATTATATTTATGCATCTCTTTACATTTTTATGATTACATGCACTTGTTATGAATGTTGAATGACTAATGAGAATATTGGGTCCACACCATTAAGTTAAGATATATAATAATAGCACAATAAGGATAAAGGATCTAGACAACACCTCTTCGTGCTCTTTACAGAGTTGTGCGGAAGCAGTCTCACAAGTTACGAAGGACAGATGGCTGTGTGGAGCAATGCAAGCATGCAGGTTCAGTCCATGAACTTCTTAGTCTTCATCAAGACATCCCTAGGGTGTGGAAACCTGGTTCTAGCACCCTCCCATACTACCTTGGGTGAGACCTTAGTCCGCGCACTGTAGACTATTGCCGAAAGGGACAGTAGTTTCGGGATTTGTTTGGCTAAATCACTTCTGAACCTGGGTCAGGCCCCAACAAGCCAACAAATGGTTCCATTGCCAGGACCAGGATCTGCCTAAGGGATGTCTGATGTCGTGCCACTGGAACCCAACAAAGAAGGAAATTGAAGAGTGGTTGGACAAGAAGATTCACGAGTTTGTGACGCAGGAAAATAGAAATCTGCACGTATCCAAGAAAAGGTGGATGGATTGCTATGTGTATATGGAAATCCACGAGATCTTCTTCGCATCCTTTCCTTCTGAACTATATGAATGGATAGCGAGGTTAGTTGACAGCCAGGGAAGGTGTAAGCTCAACCAACTGATAGTGTGGATGCCGAAATTAGTGTGCAAACTAGAGGCATCATAAGATAAGATTGCACGAGCTGTGGACCATTGGCTTGACCAGATAATAGGAGGATTTATCACTGAGTTCATGATAGACACGATCGTATGTTACAGTGAAGCAAAATGACGTTTCCTCAAGGGACCGCGAGGTAAGTACATTAAATCTTTGAATACCTGGATTAAGATGTTGTTATGTGAAAATCGAGTTATGCGAATACATTAATGTTTGGGATGATGCAGAGCAGAAATATCTACAAAGGTAGTGGGGAATTAGGAAATAGTCCATTGATTTCACCTTCAAGAGAGAGCAAGGAAGAGTTCGCTCGGGTCACTCCGAGAAGTGCGATCAGTTTGACAAGACAGTGCATTCTGTAGTTACCATCTCCACCCATGCCACCACCCACTTCACCTCCTTCACCTTCACTCCACCTCCACCAACCTCACAGTTCAGTATGGTGAGTGAAATCAAGCTACTCATATTTAGAGGAGTAGGGAATGATGATCCGGACCAGTTCTAGTTCGTGGTAAGAGTAGTGTGGGAAGTGCAACGGGTCATGAATGACAACATTAAGAAGGCTACATTGGTGAGCGCGCTGCAGGATCACGCATTGACATGGTATATCAAGCACTCTAATGATCACCCAAATGTAGGAATAGCAGAGATCCAGAATGCGCTGAACATAGAATTTAGTCGGTCGAAATCAGAGACACAATCAATCATTGGTTTCAAATAAATCATGATGCTTCCAGTTGAGACCCCCTGGGATTTGGATCAATGACTAAATAGTACAATCCATGAGGCTAATATGACGCTAATGGATGTGCAGCACCACACTTGGTTTGTGGCATCTTTGACACCACACCTGAGGACGGCGCTGTCACAACAAAAGATTTCAACCTAGGCCGAAGTGTTGGAAATGGTGATGAGGTTGCATGAAACACCGATACAGGATCTAGAGCTGGGAGTTCAACAAATCCATGCATAGCTATAGAATCTCTGCCTAGAAATGCAGAGCTTGAAGAAGGATAGGGCACCATGGCCAGAGGCGCGCAAGGAAGTGTGGTCCATGAAATGCAAAGGCCAGGGTCATGACAAAGAACACTATCTAGTATTCATGAACTATTTGGTAGGATGAGGACTAATGCCACTGAGACCAGAGGCGCAGGTAGGACTGAGTGTGACACCCATGCTATGGTGCGCGATCTATCAAATAGGAGAAAAACACACGACGGATAATTGTCATTTCTTGTAGAAGTATACACAGACTCCCCAACAATTGTTTTGTAATTTCTACATGTCATTAGGCCACGACGAGTGTACTTGTCGCAGCTACAAGTTAATGATGGATCAGACCCCAGCCTATCAGATGCAGAAAGGAACACGAGGCCTCGACCCAACTGCAAGGATGGCGCACACTGGATTTCATGGGCGAGGTCAAGGACAAGGAGGAATGGGGCCAAGAAGGGGCCGCAGATAGTTAATTTGTTACAATTATGGAGGACCAGGGCACTAGGCCTGGGATTGTACCAACCCGATGAGAATTTCCTATTCATACTATGCTTAGCTTGATCATGAAATGATAGATTGTCCTACTTTGATCACATAGATACGTGAGAAATGGGTACTCCAGCCTCCTCCAACTCAGAATATCCAAATGATGAGGTCTAAACCATGTGAAGAAGACCCAAATGTGAACATGATGCTCAGAAGTAGTGCGACAACAAGGGAAGATAAGGGGAAGCAGCCTGAGGAAGATACATGGGTTTGCAAGGCTCCTACAAAGGAACCTGAGTTTGACCTAGAACGCACAAAGGATATGTTCATGGAAGCTAAGAAGAGCTTCGTGGAGGCCTCTACTTCAGGTAGAAAGGATCAACCAAAGTTGAGGATGGATCCTTCTATGCTTACTACCTTTTTAGAGACATGCATGAGACTGTTGCATGACAATAAGGTAGTTGAGGGACTATAGGAGTTGATCACTGGGTGCGCGAGATCAGGGGAACCATGTGTAGTCCAAAAATTGAGGAAGCATACATTACGCACCAGGAGGGAAATGAGATTGACGGTACAGATTGGCGAGTACGAAATGGATCAAGTAATCCTAGACCTAGGTTTAGACGCTAATGTGTTGCCAAAACAGACATGGGAACGCATGGGCAGGCCAGCGTTATAGTGGTCCCATATTTAATTACAAATGTCAAACCAACAAAATATTTTTCCCATGGGGAGGTTGCAAGTGGTAACAGTTGATATCGAAGGTGTGAGCACGCAGATGGACTTTGAAGTAATAGAGATTGTTGGTGACATCAATCCTTATCCTACATTGATAGGAATAGATTGGGCCACTAATATGAATGGAGTTATCAACCTAGAGAAGCGGGACATGATATTCGAGAAAAAGTCCCTACACATAGTAGTTCCATTAGATCTAACAGAAGGAGTGTGCTACACCAAACCGGTGCATGACAATGAAAGCGACGTTGAACTAGATTGTATTTACCAGATAACTACGTGAGACTAGGAGTGGGTAAAACCAAATGTAGATGGGAGAATGTCATGGGAGTGCGATAGCTCTTGTACTTCGGATTCAGACGAAGAAGTAGAACGCTGGAAGAACCGATTGCACAAAGTGACAACATTGAATTGAAATATGATGATTAGATCACTATGTTGCATGACAACAGAGGCAAGGGAACTTCCAACATATAATGGGGTGACAGCAATGGATGAATTCCTGGACAAATTTGAAAGCGTAGTACTAGAACAACAGTGGTACAATGCGATGGAATGGGCACTGCACGCAACACCTACACAATGGTGGAGTACACATCAGAAGACCAATGGAAACTGGTGCAAATGTAGAAGATGGATGCACTTATGGTTTGGAAGTCCCCAATGTCGAGTGAGAGCCGGGCATCTAGGATGAAGCATCTTGTGCGACCACCTGTGTCAATGGGTGTGTTATCACTTAAGAATTCTAATTCCCAAATTGCTCACATTAGTTTGATGGTAAAGGTTTGGTGCTATTCTAGGTTTGATTTGTTTTTGTTTGCCTTAGAGTCTGAGTCTTAGGAGTCTTGATGGTATACTTAAATAAAGGTCAACCATTCATCTTCATTCATCACTGGTCTCATAACTCACACAATTTCCATGTGTTAGCTTTGTTCAATGGTTATTATGTGCTACAAAGCTCTTTAGGTGATTTCTTAGCGCATAAATCATTTTTAGGTGTTTTCGCTGCACATAAATACTTTTCAGGTGTTTTCGCAGCGCAACATGTTTTAGGTGATTTCATAGTGCATAATCAAGATTTTACACTAGTTGTGCTATGAAATCGGAGATTCGTGCAATCCATAGCAAATCTTTCCTAACTGTCAAATCTTTCAAGTTCAGTTATGGTTGCATCATCCGCTATCAGCTTATACACTCCACATATCATGTCCAACCGCTTATCTCCATTATTACAGTCATTGGGTACCTTGGTATGCTCGGATTGTAAGTTCCAAGAAAAGCCAGGTATTCATAGCCTTAATTATGATTGTATTCATTGCATGAGGAACAAGTCTGCAAGTTTTCAATTTGAATGCATTGTATATCAAGCAAGGTAGTTATCAAGCGAGGCAACCATTCAAGCGAGGTAGAGATCAAAGATTGAGCAGCGCTAGTATATCTAAGCTTCATTATGCCGAAGTCTCATGGAAGGATCTATAGAAAGGAAGGAGCACAGGTCAGGGAGATGTTTGAGGAACGAACATGAAGGTTTAGACCTTATCTTGAAGAACAAAGAAGTTGAGCATGCCTTCAGGCAAGTTGGATGTTGGAATTTTTGCGAGAAACTCCAGGGAGGTCATGCACAAATCACCAAGGAATTTGCTCTAAATTTCATAGGACTGAATTCAAAGGTTGGGATGCTCGAATTGCAAGTCTCACCAGAGGTAATATCCATAGTTACTGAGATTCCAAGGGGACAAGAAACTTGGTTTAAGAATTTCAAATTTGATATGACCACCTGCAAAGAATTTCTGAAGCCCAAGTTCATTGACTCAGATTTAAACAAGTCTGTGCCTAGAAATTATGTCAAGGACTCATATGCCAATTATCTTACCTGCATACAGAGGTACCTTACCTGTGAAGAGATATACAATAAGGTGTATTCATATCATTTTAAGCTTCTGTTGCATTTCACAGGAAAGATATCTCTTGATTTACCTTTCTACTTATTTCGTAGTTTAAGCAAAATGTGTGACAAGGTGCAACTAAGGAAAGAAGCCTGTGAGACCTCATTGTTTCACCACGACTTAGTTAAGTTGATCGTGCTGCATGAACTCCAGAAAGTAGGTAGGTACTGGCCTACATTCATGTTTATTTCTAGTTTCAAGAATGAGACTGGTCTCAGTCCTCAAGCTGCAAAAGATCTTCCAACAACAACTGGTCATCAGGCAGAAACAAGATCCAGGAGGTTTGCAAAGTTGAAGGCTAGGAAACAAGTAAGGGAATCCACCAAGCCACTGATTATCCAAGATACACCCCAGCAGTTCCTTAAAGAGAAAACTCAGATCAAGGAAGGTGCACATGAATCAAACACAGGTGAAGGAGTCCAAAGAAGAAGGACTAGGAGCCAGGTAGCTAAAGAAAAAGGCAAGTCAGTGATTATTGAGGAAAGCCCTGTTTCAAAGGGAGACTTGAATGATTTACTGCAAGCCATTGATATTGAAGAATCTCCCCTGGTTCAAGCAGATTTGATAGAGTCAGGAAAAGACAAGGCTAAGAGAATCAAAGCCTCGAAAAAACTCAAGTTTGATGATCAGGTTGCTCAATTTGTCTTTAAGCCAAGAAGACCCATAACGAGGAATTTCAAACACATACAGGAGATAGTGCCAGGAGCAGATGAAACAGAGGAGATAACACAGTCTCATGAAGGAAAAGATAAAGGTAAAGTAGTTACCCTTCAAGAAGAAGATAGCGTTGAAGAGTTGAAAAGGAAGTTGGAATTGGCAAACTTTGAAATTGCTAGACTGAAGAAAGCCTCGAGGAAACATGCAATCAAGGAAGCTTATTTTAACCAAATGCAAGCTCAGTGGGAGGACAAAACATTTCAAATACCCGAGGTGGTCGACTGTAATGTTCAATTCCGTAGTTGGACTGTCCCTGAAATAAAGGAAGCACAATTCATCAGAAAGGTCAATACAAAGCTGAGAGCTGGGATCAAAGTCATGAAAAAGCAAATTGAGGATTTAAAGATGCAGTTAAGCCAGTAGAAAAAATCTCCTTAAGGAAGTCACACACCAAGTAAGGTTATGTTCCAAATTTTGATGGTTTTCCTTCTTATAATTTTTCTTGAAGAATCATACTTTTCCACTCAGTTTTGAAAAGTTTTGGAGTAGTTGAAAAGAATGTTTAATTATAAGGAAGCTCAAAATAGCAAATTTTTGGTATTAGGCTGTGTTTTGGTGATTACACAATAGTTTCTTAGCGCGCTACGAAACTGCTGAAGATGATGCCTAATGCACAGCAGTTTCGTAGCACGCTACGAAACTGCTATAGCTACATAATTAAAACTCAGTCAACCCGAGGGGAAATTTTTGAAAAAGGAATCTCCTCAAAGGATCATGTAATAGGTGTTAACATTCAACAAGGGAAGAAATAGGTGGAAGAAACATCTATTCGAACTCTAAACTTTTTGTTATAAAGTGATCAGAGTTACTACGGTTCATGATATGTTAGATAGCTTGGAGGAGGTTTTGTATTCACACATGGAAAAGGTCGACAGCACATCGAGGACGTGGCATTCTAATGTGTTTTTGTATAATCAAAGAAGAAGGACATGGTTCATTGGTTTCGAATATCTTTGAGGAAAACCAAAAGCAGATAAAACAGGGCAGTTTCCTACCTTTCAGGAGCAATTGAGAGAGGTGACATTAAGGACAAGAGGCAGCCACAAACATCCACCACAGCTAAATCAAAAGAGACCACTTGTCAAAGAACGAGAATTGATTGTAATTAATGCTATTATTAGCATGATATGGAGTTAGACTCCTAATTGTCTTAGGTTTCTAAAAAGTCTAGTTAGCAGTTTGTTACATTTAATAGGTAGTTAAAGTTTGAATAGGTATCATAAGAAGTAGAATTCGAGTTCCCCTCATGTTGGAGGAGGAATCTCAGCCTTGTACAAGAATTCTGTATATAGGAGACAGGACAATGTACCAAGGGTTGGAAAATTAAGGAGAAAAGCTCTCATATTTGGCTTTATGTACAGACTCTGTTTTCTAGTAATGAATATTGGCTTTGCTTCTCAGGAATCAAGAGGGATTCAATGTTCAGAATGTGTTGTTTGATTCTTTTCTCAATATTTGTAGTAGTATGAATGTGTAATCACTTAGAAATCACTCATGGTGCTCTAACTTCCTTTATACATTCATAGATTGTGTGGTCATATATATTGCTAGTATGTTCTAAATGTGTTGAATCCTGAATGCCCTGACTTCTATGTAAGGTTGATATCATTGTTAGACTGAAACAATGTTGACTCCATAAGCCCAATGGATACTTTCTGATTGTATTTCAACCTCTTTCATTTGTCATTTGTTTACTAGAGTTAGCCATCTAATCCATTATCAATATCACTAATCCTTTTGAGAGAGCCCTCTCAGATTGGGGAGGCTAAGCCTTAGCCTAAAGTAGGTTTGAAATAGTTACTTAAGGTCTTCCTAGTCAGTAGCCTTCCAGGGTCTGATTTCCAATGAAGCCAATCATCGATCTGATCTGACACTTGAATCTCTTGACTGTGCTTGAAGAAAAAATGAACCAGATACTAACACAAATATTTTGTGATAACATAAAGCTTTTGAAAAGTATGATCATGATCATGAAGACTATATGATTGAATTTGACCTTGTAAACCTTAAATGTCCTTCTCAATGTCCTTAGCAACTTCATCCAAAAATTTCATCTTATCTTCTGTCTTGCACTCAAATGATTTTAGATAACAAGACAAGGACAAAGAAAACTTTTCATTTATTTCTTCATTAATATGATCATCATTCCATTGTTTGAAACCTTGAATTGAAGGAGAGTTTGCCACCAACTCTGATCTATCTATCCATTCCTCTGAAAACATAAACCAAAAATCTTCAAATGACTTAATAGGTTTGGCAGGAAAGCTTTCAATCCACTGTTTACATTTCCCTTGAAATGAATCATAGAACAACATAATGCAAACATCCTCATGTTTGACTCTACGAAGCTTGGTAAAATCACAGAAATCTGATATATGTTTCAAAGTAAAAATCAAATATTCTCCATTGAATTTTGGACCATTCCTTAGAAAATATGTATCCTTGGGAAAATGATTTGGGAAACCATGCATTTTTGAAAAATTTATGCATGCATACCTTGAAATAAGAATGGTAGCATCTGAGTTCTTCATAACTCCAGTGGAATCACCATGAATCTGGAATCACCATGAATCTATGAATTTCAAATTCTTCAACAATGGAGTCGCCAAGGTAGTTTTGCAACCTCGAAAGATTTCTGAGCTCCTGCTACCTTCAGAAGTTCAGCTTCTTGATTTCGGGAATGATTAATCTTCAGGCTCCCGGAAGACGCACCAAAATGTTATCTAAAAATCCGACCCTGGAAGGCTGCTGACCAGGAAGACCTTAAGTAACTATTTCAAACCTACTTTAGGCTGAGGCTTAGCCTCCCCAACCTGAGAGGGCTCTCTCAAAGGGATTAATGATCTTCGATTATGATAAAGATGGCTAACTCTTATGAAACAAATGTAGAAATATGAGTGGTGGAAACACAACTATAAAGTATCCATTGGGCTTATGGAGTCAAATTCGTTTTAGTATAACAGTGATATCAACCTTACATAGAAGTCAGGGCATACAAAATTTAACCATTCAGAATACACCAGAAACATACAGGGCACACAGTCTATAAATATGTGAAGGAAATTAGAGCACATACAGTGATTTCTAAGTAATCACACATCTATACCACTGCAAATATTGAAGAGAACATAATACACAACATTATGAACAGTAAACTCCTTCTAATTCCTGAGAAGTAAAGTCCAAAAGTACTGTATTACTAAAAACAGAGTCTTTACATAAAGCCAAATATCAGAGCTTTTCTCAATAAATTTCCAACCCTTGGTACATTGTCATGTCTCCTATATATAGAATTCTTTTACAAGGTTGAGATTCCTCCTCCAACATGAGGGGAACTCGAATTCTACTTCTTATGACACCTATTCAAACTTTAACTATGCATTAAATGTAACAAACTGCTAACTAGACTTTTTAGAAACCTAAGACAATTAGGAGTCTAACTCCATATCATGCTAATAATAGCATTAATTACAATCAATTCTCGTTCTTTGACAAGTGGTTTCTTTTGATTTAGCTGTGGTGGATGTTTGTGGCTGCTTGCTGGTCCTTAATGTCACCTCTCTCAATTGCTCCTGAAAGGTAGGAAACTGCCCCTGTTTATCTACTTTTGGTTTTCCTCAAAGATATTCGAAACCAATGAACCATGTCCTTCTTCTTTAATTATACAAAAACACATTAGAATGCCACATCCTTGATGTGTTGTCGACCTTTTCCATGTGTGAAGACAAAACCTCCTCCAAGCTGTCTAACATATCATGAACCGTAGTAACTCTGATCACTTTATAACAAAAAGTTTAGAGTTCGAATAGATGTTTCTTCCACCTGTTTCTTCCCTTGTTGAATGTTGACACCTGTTACATGATCCTTTGAAGAGATTCCTTTTTCAAAAATTTCCCCTCGGTCCCTCAAAATTGGTTGACTCAGTTTTAATTATGTAGCTACAGCAGTTTCGTAACACAAGTTTGATCATTCATTTCTCTCAAATCATAATGGATTGGAAGAAAGTGGAAGAGGTTTTTGTACCTTAGTATCTTAAGAATGAAAACCTCTTTCACTTTTCACAGATGAGTTTTTAACTGCTCATAAACGCTTCTAGAAATTGACTGGTAAAAACAAGAAGAGAAAGTTCCTCCTTTTTTTCTTTTGGTCTCCACAAGGATCTTCTTTGATTACACAAAAATGTATTGAAGTGCGATGTTCTTCATGTGTTGTAGACCTTGCCCATGCACCCGTGTGAAGATAAAACCTCTTTAATGCTACCTGAAGGATAATGAACAATACTAGCTGTGATCACTTTTATAGCAAATGGTTTATGATTCATATATGCTTTTCCTTTGCTCATTTGCCCTTGCTGGATTGCTTGTATTGTGTAAATGATCTTTCTTCAGAAACTCCTTTTCAAAAGGGTTTCCCTTTTGTCCCTCAAAATTAGTCAATCTTCCTCAAAAATATGCAGCTACAGCAGTTTCGTAGCGCGCTACGAAACTGCTGTGTATTAGGCATCATCTTCAACAGTTTTGTAGCACGCTACGAAACTGCTGTGTAATCACAAAGCACAGTTTCCAATTCCAAAATTTGACGGTCTTGAGCTTCTTTATCTTGTAATGACTCTTCCATATGACATGAGGCTGTTCAAAACTAAATAAATTGACACCATTCTTTAAGGTAAACTTCAAAAGGTAGTCTATATCAAAATTTAGGATTACCTTACTTGCCTTGCTTGAGCCTTCAAAGAACTCTGATGTATGTTGACCGTGAATTTTCCAAGTGCTTCTTATGCATGAAAGGAGCATGAGAATGACCAAGACCAATTATTCCTTACCTTACCCTTTTCCTTTGAAATCCTTTCAGTGATAACAGTGGCTCCACTTGGGATAGTGTGCCCTTGTGGTACACTAAGAACTCGCAGGTCGAGTGCCTTATCCTCTTATGATAAATGGAATTTTTTTTTTTTTTCTGAATAGGAGCTGGGATTTGGATCACAAGTCCTGATAAGGAAAGTAAGTTTCTCTCCTACAAGCTAAATTTTGATTGCACTAATAATATGGCTGAGTACGAATCTCTAATTTTGGGCTTAGAAGCTTTGTTAAAGTTGAAGGCTAAAAACATTGCTGTTTGCGGAGATTTTGAATTGGTAATTAAACAAGTGGAAGGTGCTTACCAAACCAAGGATGTAAGGATGAGGGCATATAGAAACTTAGTGTTGGATATGTTGGAAAAGTTTCAGGCCTATTCTTTCACCATCAAAGCTAGAGACCAAAACTCTATTGCAGACTCTCTTGCTGTTTCTGCCAATCTTTTTAGTGTTCCTATGCACTCTTCTGAAAAGTATGAGGTGGAGGTTCGTCACCGACCAGTTATACTAGATAACATCACTAATTGGCAGGTCTTTGAGGATGATCAGCAGGTAAAGAATTTCATTGAGTTAAGGGAAGAATTTGAGAGCACTCAAATGGATCAGCAAAATATGTTTGTGGAATCAAAGGAGAAGTCTGAATTCTTACAATTAAAAAACAATTTAACTCCAAAGGGTCTCATTCCACTTGAGAAATTGTTTGATCAAAATGATGTGTTCAAAGCTCCAAAATTACAAGCTGATGAGGAAGAGGTAGAAAGCTACAATTTAGGGAATTCAGTTGTACCTAAGATGGTCAAGATTTCAAAATTCTTTTAGCTGATATGAAGGCTAAATATGTTGAGATGATGAAAAGGTTCATTGATGTTTTTGCATGGAGCTATGCTGACTTGAAACAATATGGTTCCTCAATTATACAGCATACCATTCCTATTAAGGAGAATGAAAAACCTTTGAAGCAGAAGTTAAGAAGGATTAATCCTCTTGTTATGCCATTGATTGAAAAGGAAGTGAAAAAACTTTTTGATGCTAAGATTATTGTTCCAATCAAATTCTCAAATTGGCTGGCTAATTTGGTCCCAGTTAGGAAAAAGAATGGAGAGATCAGGATTTGTATAGACTTCAGAAATCTGAATAAAGCTTCATTGAAAGATAATTATCCTCTTCCCAAGACAGATTTGATTGTGCAAAACATTGTTGGTTCGCAAAGGATGTCTATGCTTGATGGTTTCTCAGGGTACAATCAGATTCTTGTTCATCCAGATGATCAAGAGAAAATAGCCTTCACAACGCCATGGGGAACATTCATGTACACCAAGATGCCTTTTGGTCTCATGAATGAAGGGGCCACTTTCTAGAGAGCAATGGATATTTCTTTTGCTGAAGAAAAGGATAAATCAGTGGTGGTATATCTTGACGATATCACAGTTTTTTCTAAAAAGGAGGAAGACCATTTGAAACACCTTGAAAGAATTTTGCTGAAATGTAGAAGGTTTGGTATTTCTCTTAATCCCACTAAAAGTATTTTTTCTTTAACATCAGGCAAACTTCTTGGTCATATCATTTCTGAAGAAGGAATTAGGATTGATCCTAATAGAGTTAGTGCAATTCAAAAGTTAGATCTGCCAAGAAGTAGGAAAGAGATTCAATCCTTTCTTGGAAAAGTCAACTTTGTTAGACGCTTCATTCCTAACTTTGCTGAAGTTGTCAAGAATATAACAAAGATGCTGAAAAAGGGAGTAGACTTTAAGTGGACAGTTGAAGCAAAGAAATCTTTTTAGGAGATCAAGAAGGCACTTACACAAGCACCAGTACTTATCAGCCCAGATTTTACTAAGGAATTCCTTATTTTTACATTTGCTTCTGAGGATACAATTGCTGGAGTTCTGCTGCAAAAGGGAAGTCAAGGTACTGAACAACCTATTTCTTTCTTTAGCAAGACATTAGCAAATGTTGAACTGAAGTACAATATCCTAGAGAAGCAAGCTTACACCTTGGTGAAAGCAATAAAGGATTTCAGAATCTATGTTTTGCATTCTCACATTGTTTCCTATGTTCCAAATGCTACTATAAAGGATATTCTAACATAGGCTGATCTAGATGGAAAAAGGGGCAAGTGGATAGCAAAATTGTTAGAGTATAACATTGAGATTAAACCCACGAAATTGGTAAAGGGTCAAGGCTTAGCCAAGCTGCTGACATAATCAAATTTGGACTATCTTGACATTAACTTGAGTACAGAGATCTCAGAAATTTCTGAAAATGAAGAGGAGTTGGTCCAAATAAATGAAAAATTCTTGGTTTCAGAATGGTACAAGGACGTAGCATTTGTTCTGTAGCATAATAAAGCCCCTGCTAATCTTTCAAAGTCTAAAGCCTAGTTTGTCAAGTTGAAGTCTTTAAGATATTTTGTGTATGACCAAAATTTATTTTGGAAAGATGTAGGAGGGATATTGTTAAATTGTCTCCTTGAAGAAGAAGCTGATAAAGTAATTGATGAATTCCATAAGGGAGATTGTGGAGGACATCACTATTGGAAAGCTACTACAAACAAGGTCTTGAGGGCTAGATATTTTTGGCCAACTATGTTCAGAGATATCTATAAAAAGGTAGCTACATGTCATGAATGTCAAGTATTTGAAGGAAAGAGGAAGCTTGTGCCATTGCCTTTGGTTCCTATATATGTTGAAGCGCCCTTCCAACAATGGGGATTGGATTTTATAGGGGAAATTCATCCTCCTTCATCAGGTCAGCATCGCTGGATTCTCACAGCCACTGATTACTTTACCAAATGGATAGAAGTGGTCCCAACAAGGCAAGCAAATGATTCAGTGATTATCTCTTTCCTAGAAAATAATATATTATCAAGATTTGGTTGCCCAATGAAGATTATAACTGACAATGCTCAAGCTTTTAAGTCCAAGAAGATGATTAATTTTTGCCATCAGTATCACATTTCTCTTGGACACTCTACTGCTTATTATCCGCAAGGAAATGGCCTTGCTGAATCATCAAACAAAAGCCTTGTGAGGATCATCAAGAAGCTGCTGCAAGAAAATAAGAAAGCTTGGCATTTGAAATTGAAATATGCTTTGTGGGCTGACCGGATTTGTACAAAGAGATCCATTGGAACATCGCCATATGAGTTAGTATACGGTGCTGAAGCCATATTTCCAACATCACTTGGAGTACCTGTAATGAAACTAATTCAAGGATTAGAGGAGGAACCAAATGCTGTACAAAGAAGGATCAATCAGCTGATAGCCTTACAGGAGAAAAGAAATGAGGTGTATGACAGTCATCAACAAAGTCAGAACAGAATCAAGAGAACATTTGATAAGAAGATCAAAGAAGTTACTTTTCAGATCCATGATAGAGTGCTGAAATGGGAAGCCAGAATTGAAGAAAAAGGTAAGCACGGTAAATTTTAAATTTGTGGAAAGGCCTATATCAAATTTCTTCTTTCCATGGAAACAACACTTACATTCTGCAAGAAATTGATGGAAAACCATATGCTGGAGGACCTGTTAATGGCAGGTTCCTAAAGCATTATCATTGATTGAAATACTATCAGTTTCTCACAACATTGTATATAACCGTTTTATCAGTTTTTCTTTGTTGCAAATAATGACAAGTTTAATAGAAGGCTTAAGCCCGAGGTGAAGGCCCAAGAAGCTGGAAAAAGATGCTCGTCAAGAAAATCTATGTTTGTCATAAAATGGATGAAGCACTGGACCTGCTAGTTCTTAGTGTACTACAAGAGTAAACTATCCCAAGTGGAGCCACTATTATCACTTAAGAATTCTAATTCCCAAATTGCTTACATTAGTTTGATGGTAAAGGTTCGGTGCTAGTCTAGGTTTGATTTTATTTTTTTTGCCTTAGAGTCTGAGTCTTAGGAGTCTTGATGGTATACTTAAATAAAGGTCAACCATTCATCCTCATTCATCACTGGTCTCATAACTCACACAATTTCCATGTGTCCGCTTCGTTCAAAGGTTATTATGTGATACAAAGCTCTTTAGGTGATTTCGTAGCGCATAAATCATTTTTAGGTGTTTTCACTGCACATAAATCCTTTTCAGGTGTTTTTGCAGTGCAACATGTTTTAGGTGATTTCGTATTGCATAATCCAGATTTTACACTAGCTGTGCTACGAAATCGGAGATTCATGTAATCCCTAGCAAATCTTTCCTAACTGTCAAATCTGTCAGGTTCAGTTATGGTTGCGTCATCCACTATCATCTTATACACTCCACATATCATTTCCAACTGCTTATCTCCATTATTACAGTCGTTAGGTACCTTGGTATGCTCGGATTGCAAGTTCCAAGAAAAGCCAGGTATTCACAGCCTTAATTATGATTGTATTCATTGCATGAGGAACAATTCTGCAAGTTTTCAATTTGAATGCATTGTATATCAAGCGAGGCAATTATCAAGTGAGGCAGCCATTCAAGCGAGGCAGAGATCGAAGATTGAGCAGTGCTAGTATATCTAACCTTCATTACGCTGAAGTCTCATGGAAGGATCTACAGAAAGGAAAGAGCACAGATCAGGGAGATGTTTGAGGAACGAACCTGAAGGTTTAGACCTTATCTTGAAGAACAGAGAAGTTGAGCATGCGTTCAAGCAGGTTGGATGTTGGAATTTTTGCGAGAAACTCCAAGGAGGTCATGCACAAATCACCAAGGAATTTGCTCTGAATTTCATAGGACTGAATTCAAAGGTTGGGATGCTCGAATTGCAAGTCTCACCAGAGGTAATATCCACAGTTACTGAGATTCCAAGGGGACAAGAAACTTGGTTTAAGAATTTCAAATTTGATATGACCCCCTGCAAAGAATTTCTGAAGCCCGAGTTCATTGACTCAGATTTAAACAAGTCTGTGCCTAGAAATTATGTCAAGGACTCATATGCCAATTTTCTTACCTACATACAAAGGTACCTTACCTGTGAAGGGAGATACAATAAGGTGTATTCATATCATTTTAAGCTTCTGTTGCATTTCACAGGAAAGATATCTCTTGATTTACCTTTCTACTTATTTCGTAGTTTAAGCAAAATGTGTGACAAGGTGCAGCTAAGGAAAGAAGCCTGTGAGACCTCATTGTTTCACCACGGCTTAGTTAAGTTGATCGTGCTACATGAACTCCAGAAAGTAGGTAGGGACTGGCCCACATTCATGTTTATGTCTGGTTTCAAGAATGAGACTAGTCTCAGTCCTCAAGCTGCAAAAGATCTTCCAACAACAACTGGTCATCAGGAAGAAACAAGATCCAGGAGGTTTGCAAAGTTGAAGGCTAGGAAACAAGTAAGGGAATCCACCAAGCCATTGATTATCGAAGATACTGTCGTGGCGGAAAAAGTCGTTTGTGCGGACACAACTGACCTCCCTAGGAGTCTAAACTCTCTAGCGACAAACAAGACAAAATGGAGTGATCTTTCTCTAAATATACCTTTTAAAACATGAAAACTACAAGTGTCTAGGCTTACCTTATTCCAAAACGCTGTTGTTGTAGTCCGTCCTTGCCGATCCGGATGAGCTCCTCCTTCAAGTCAATTCCTGCAACCACAAACAATCAAACAATTACCAAGCACTTGCATTTCAAATAATAAAACATATATTCAACATGCAGACCAAGGAACACATGAAATAACTCGTTAACACAAGCTATTGAGAAAAATAAACCAGTTTGTATTAATAACGAAACAAAGAAACTCTTACAACCTGGCCTTGGTGTTGTGCAAGTTCCTCCCAGGGTCCATCAAGGGTTTTCCTCTACTTTGACAAAGCTCACCCACTTCCAAGTAGAATCAAGCAAAGACAATCTCTCCTCACAAGGTTCTAAATGGGAGTCCTAATTCCTGCAGCATTTACCCAAAGAAAATGTATAGCTCCAACCTCTCCTCCCTCTGGCTCAATGTCTTTATTTATAGTGCTGTAAAGAGGTTATTCAGGTCCACCATTAATGGGATAATCCCCCTCTTTGGGTGGGATAGCTCCCTTATTGATGGGATAAGTTCCTCCTTAATAGGGATACATGAACCAACTGGAGGCGCATCCATTTCATCAAACCGACCTCTAGAAAGTTCTAGAAGTAACCACAAGTAACTTTTTTAAGATGAAACTCGCGCATTTTTCCTTTTACAGAAGGACGCACCTGTCCGTTAACATACAGAGCGTCCAAGGACGCAACTTTTGTGAACATTGTGAGCGTCCCCGCAGGTAAGGCTAGAGAGAACCTGCGACCCCAGAGATAAACACATTTTTTACAAGACTTTCTCTCTTCTTTGAGTTTGAGATGGATAGCAGAGGCATAAGACTTGCCTAAGAGGGTAGCATGACTGTTGATTTGAGCCATACTAACTGTAAGTAGTCATGGTGACATTTTTTAGTGTAACAGATTGCCCCCTAAAGTGCGAAGCCTGGAATAGATTAGGGTTTTGTAATTCTAGGAAGGGTGAAGCGCTTTATCATTTCAAGGATTGTCTTGTGGATGACCTGGTTGGAACCTGCAATTTTCAACACAAAATACATGTATAAGATTATATCATCACTGAGGTAGGCATTCCCATACTCAGATTCAAAACTTTAACTAATGGACTAACTATTTTGATACAGGAATGATCTTGCAGTACATCATTTTTTATAGACTTTTGTAGACACAGTATGGACGCAGCCATCTGTTTATGATTAGTCTACATAGATAATGAATACAAAACTCCTCGCAGCCTGGATGGTAGAAACTAGATCCAGGGTCTTCACTTCTAATTCCCGAATTGGTACGATTCTAGCCATGTGATTTAAATGATTTGATGTCGAACATGTTAGAAACCACTTGATTACCAGTCGATGATGTAAACTGTTAACAAGCGTGAGAGAGACCACCAGTAATGTCAATGGTTCTCAAAGTACCAAGCACAACCCGTGAAATGTGAATAGATGTTTTGATGTCGAACACTTCACGGAATCCTTTGATCGAAAGTCAATGATGTAAACTGACGTCAAAGGCGAGAAACCTGCCATTGATGCATGCAGACTTCAAGGTACTGTCGATTCCTAAGTCATCTTTCTAGATAATGTGTCGATGTCGATAGAAAGCGACCCGTTGCAGGCAAGCCCGCAACACGAAATCATTGTTCAAGTTGAAGAAATGTTGGGATGGTCAAATGGATGACAAGTATTTTGCAGATGAAAGTTTTGCTTGCAGACCTCTTGAACACATAACGACACGACAGATGGCTTGGTGACGAATAACTCAAAGTTAATCCCCGGAACCCGGTTAAAGACTTTCAAAGTGGTTTGGTCAACTGTGAGGTAAAAGATTTCCCAACCCAGGTGAATGAAAAAGTGTCGTGTTCAAGAGTGGTAATAAAGTTTCTTTTGAGACAAAAGGTAACAAACAGGTTCATTCTTCTCTCTTTTCCCCCACCATTTCTGGCAAGTACCTCTTTATTTTTAACAAGCTTGAGGAGGATAACATATGCTTGATTATAAGCTCATCCTTCGGACGAGTCCAACCTAGTTTAAATTCGAACCCTAGGAAGGAGTGGTTCGTTCCTGTTTGTAATTGAACAGGTCCTTTACTGTAAAAGTTTAACGAGCCCAGTATAGGAGAAACTCGGCGTTTTTCATTTTTAGAGAGTCTGAAAAAACAAAAGGAGACTCCACGTTGAACTTTTTCGTATATTTGTGTCCCTCAAGCCCGAAAAAGTATAAAATAATACCTGGGGGAACCGCTTGATCTTGCGACCAAGGAGTACTTTCATAATAGTGTCGTTGACCTGAAAAGTAAAAAGCGATCAAGGACACGTCGTTTTATTTCCTTATCGAGTTTGAAACGACAAAAACCCGGCAATCTTTTCCTGATTTTGCGGTCAGAAAAGAGCTAAAAGGGGACCGTCTTTTAATTCCGTTTTAACGAGTGTAAAAGAAACGCTCGGCGATCTTTTCATGTTTTAGGAGTCAGAAAAGGGCTTAAAAGATGACTCTGATATTTTTGTTTGTGAAAAATTACAATTTCCCTCGAAATCCCTTTGTCCTGCACAAAAGCAACACATTACTCATACCTGTTTAAAATAGGCAAAAATACATCGAAAAACATTTTCATGGTAAAAAATGAACTAATTCATCCAAAAAACCTATAAAAAGACCTTTTACCATGTCATTTTTACCGTTTGACTGTTGAGGTTGAAAAAGGAGCTTTTGACAAGAAACTTCCCGTGGTCGCTGCGGAAAATCTGACCGTCGGAATCGAACGCCGTCTTATCCAGGTATTTTACACATCCTACTCTGCATTTCTATCCGTTTAGAATCAATTTTTAGGTCTTAGTTTCATTTTTTGGGGGGGTTTTGGTTTTGGAATGCGCTTCTCGGCGGACGCGGGTGCCCTTCGGGTGACCCGCGTCCCCCGACTTTTTCTCATACGGGAAAAAGGTCGGAAGACGCGGCCCGCCTTCAGGCCAGCCGCGTCCGGGCGCCCTGTGCTACAAAGCCGGGGTGCGTCTTCCGAGAAGTGCGCATTTCAAAACCCCAACTCCCTCAAAAAACTACCAAAAATTCCCAAATCAATTTCTAATTGCTATTTCTGATGTGCAGGGTATTAACCATGTTAGATTGGAGAGAAAGAGAGCATGTAGAGGATGATGAAGTTGCAATAAATCATCAACCTTCCCTGGATGCCCTAAGAGCATGCGGATTATACAAATATTGGACCATACCGGGCATGAGGGGCCAGGTAAGATTCTTGGAATGGCTGGTTGAGCGATGGAACGTTCAAGAACAATGCTTTTACATAGGAGGGCACCAGCTCGAGATAGAGCCCTCGGATGTATACTTTCTCACTGGCTTGCCGAACAGAGGTGAGCAACTCAGTCTTGCGGGGACTAGGCCGGGTGGCCAATCCCTTGATAGTCTCCGCGACGAGTGGTGCACACCTGGGGCTCACCATTCGAAAGGCATAGAGATAAAACACATCACTCTACGTGAACTCAAAGTCATAGCGTTCACGGTTACCAGAATTTGCGGCGCGGCCGCTTTACACATTGCTTCCGGATCCCAAATGCGGATGGCAATTGACTGTTACCAAGGCACCATTTTCAACTGGTGTGAAGCTGTGTCGGCTCATATGAAGAGCCAACTGACCAAGGCAAAGAACGGACGACTAAAACTTTTGGATATGGGCCTCTAGTCGTGAGCTTTGCCTTGGAGAGAGTTCCAATGCTGATCCCTCAGCAACTCACTGTTGATATCTTGGGTCCTCGGGAGCCAAAGCTGATACGATGGGTTGCGGTGATGGCCCGGCATCCTGACGAGGGTGCGACAGTGGTTCGATTCTCAGATAGTTACTTTCACTGGTTAGAGGACCAGGTTTTTTCGATACAGGACTTTCCGTATGCCGGAGTGGATTTTAGAGGTGATCCGGACATGGTTCTTCCACCGGGAGAACAATGGGATGACAGAGGTACTTTTATTTTCACAAGTTCTCTAATTATGTATTTTTTTATTTTTCATATATATCGTCTCAAAACTAACAGTAAAATTTTCAAAATGCAGATGTTGGTCCACAGCGTCCAGCCAACCTCCGGCCTTTTGATAGACTACATCCAGCTGCACCGGTACCGGCCCCACAGGACGCGGCTGCAGAAGTACTAGCTGAGTTGGAGCATGATCTAGAGCGTCTCACGGCAGATATACCTGAGACTAATATGGATGACATTCCTACCCGGCTTCAGCGCTTCGTAGTCGCGGTCCCTGGACCGTTTAGGAGATTTTTGCGTAAGGTAGCCCGCGCAGTGGTGTCATACAGAGAGCACCACCAGTGATTGACTAGTCACTTTTGTAGTCACATGTGACATTTTGACTTTTTGTACTATCATTTTGCCGATCATAAGGTGTTTTCAACCTATGATCGAAGACGATGTATATATTTTTTGACACACTTCTATCTATATATATCACTATTACCGGCTTATCTTGTTTAACATATGTGATGAAATGTTTTTTAAATTTACTTGCATGATTATCGTAAATGTCTGTCCAACATTCGAGAAGCAATTGCATCTGCTAATGTATTCAAAGACCTTGGAATATGTTGATATTCAATGTAATCAAATTCACGTTCCAAGAGACGCACTCTCAAAAACAACCTTAATAACACAGGATTCCTAATGGCATAAACTCTATTAAGCTGTAATACAACAAGTTCAGAATCTAACCTCACTATCAAACGTCGAATTCCAAATGAAATAGATTCGGATAATAATTCAATCACTGCACTGTATTCTGCAATGTTGTTCGTTGTTTGACCGAGGCTTACCCCATGCATAGAAACTAACTCGTCAGAGGGCGAATAGATAACCCAAGCTGCGGAAGAGATGTTCCGTGTACTACGACAAGCACCATCAGCAAATCCAATGTATGTTTGGAGAGGCGTCGACATCTGCAATATCAAGAGTAAAACCAAGATAAGCCAGAATAACGACGAAAAACCACACTCTCTAAGCTAAGCACACTGACTAAACTAACACACTTGCTAGCTAGAAAGAAAATCTAACCTATCTAAAAATTTCTCCATACCCATCATTTAAGCATAATACCTCTTTAGGTAAAGTCCATTTCTGGGTTTACCCAAAGAGTCCCCATCAAAGTCAACTAGCTCATAAGCCCCTTTTGCTAGCTTTCGCTTTACAATGTAGGGCCCATGCCACATGGGAACGAATTTTCCAGCACCTAGCTTATCGTTAGCTTGATCATATAATAGTACTAGGTCTCCTTCCGAAAAACTTCGAGGGGTTACATTTCTATCATACTGAGCTTTCATTCGTTTCGCGTGAGTCTCGATTGCCAATGTAGCGTCACGTCGAGTCTCATCTAATTTAGCCAAGTACAATAAACGTTTCTCCTCTTCGGAAGTAGCTGGAAGTAATTCGACAGCCATTTGAAGTGATGGGATTTCGCATTCAATGGGTAACACAGCTTCTAAGCCATAAACTAGCTGGAAAGGAGTGAACCCTGTTGAATTTTTCACTGAGGTTCGGTATGCCCATAGCGCTGAAAATAACATGTTGTGCCAATTCGACCGATGAACACCAATGGTTCGTCGGATCATGATAACTAGAACTTTGTTGATAGACTCAACCAAACCGTTGGCTTGCGGATAATAAGGAGTAGAGCTATCGTGGCGCAAACCAAGCTGGCTTGTAAGCTCAGTCATCATGACGTTTCGAAAATGGCTCCCATGGTCAGTAATGATTGCTTGTGGGACACCAAACCTAGTTATGATATGATTGAATACGAAAACTGCAGCTGTTTTGCCGCTTGCGTCGAATGTAGGCATCGCCTCGGCCCACTTAGTAAAATAATCAACCGCAAGGATGATATACGCATGCCCCCCGGCCGAGTGAGGGTTACAAGTAATAAAGTCGATACCCCATTTGGCGAATGGACCAATGGCAATTATAGGGTGGAGAGGAGCAGGTGGAGCGCGCATCTTGCGATCAAACACTTGACAGTTGTGGCACTTCCTGACTGCAATGATACAATCTTTAAACATAGACGGCCAGAAATAGCCAGCGCGCAACACCTTCTGAGCTGTGGCATACCCAGACATATGACCGCCACATGCTCCAGAGTGACAATCATTCAAAACCCTCTCAGCCTCTTCGTGAGTTAAACAACGTCGAAAAACTAAGTCTGCCCCCCGGCGATAAAGTGTATCTCCAATAATTTTGTATGGCTGGGATTGAAACCGAATTTTTCGACGTTCCGCTTTGGAAGCTTCAGGCCGAAAGGTTTGGGTTTGGAGATAGATGATTATATCCCCGTACCACGGATCTACAGTACTGATAAGAAACAAAGATTCGTCCGCAATGGACTCCTCTGCCACAGTCTCTGTGTCAGCACTCGGGAAATCACACATCAATTCCGCAAAAACTAAGGATTTCTTAGACTTGGACTTCTCGAACTCCAAGTCGAACTCTTGCAGGATGACAATCCATTTAGAGTACTTGCCCCCTAGCAGTTGTTTTGTCAAAATATAAATCATAGGGTTGCAATCCGAAATAACTGTAGTTTTGCGGAGAAGAATGTAGTGACGGAAACGCTGGACAGCTTGAACGGCTGCCAGGGCCAATTTCTCCACATGCGAATATTTTAGCTCAGTGGGATTCAAGGTCCTACTAAGATAATATATCACATGCTCCGCTCCGAATTCATCTTCTTGAACTAACACCATTCCAATGGTGGAATGCGAAGCTGCGAGGTATAAGAAGTAGTCTTGGTTGTAGTTGGGAGGATGCAATAACGGTGCATGGGTCAACGCGTGTTTAAGTGCATCAAAAGATTGTTGGGCAATCTCGTCCCAAAAGAATTGTGCATTCTGTTTCAACAACCGTGTAAAACCTTTAGTGACCTCGGCGTAGTTTGGGATGAATCGGCGTAAAAAGTTCGCTTTCCCTTGCAAACTTTGGAGTTGGCGCAAACTCGAAGGAGGAGGCAATTTGATGATAGCCTCGACTTTCGAGGGATCGACGCGAATGCCGGCTTTTGAAACAACAAATCCCAGCAATCGACCTGTTTCTATACAGAAAACACACTTGTGGGGATTCAACCGAATTCGATAATGCCTACACCTCATAAAGATTGCTCGTAGGTGGACAAGGTGATCAGCTCGATGTAAAGAATGAGCAGGCAAATCATCGAGATAGGGTTGCACAATGTGCTTGATGTCATGAAATGCATAAGACATCGCCCGTTGAAAAGTGGCCCCGGCATTCTTAAGCCCAAAAGGTAACTTGCAATAAGCAAATGTCCCCCATGGACAAATGAATGCCGTTTTTGGTTGGTCGGCAGGTAGAATATTGATTTGATTATAGCCCGAGAAACCATCCATGAAGGAAAACATTTCACTTCCGGCACAATCATCAATAATTTGATCGATATAAGGCGTAGGATAGTTGTCTTTTGGACAAGCTCGATTTATATCCCTATAGTCGATACAGATTCTTATTGTTCCTTGTTTCTTATTGACCGGAACAATATTCGATACCCAATCCGTTAACGGGATCGGATAAATGAAACCTGCTTTCAACAGCTTTTCGACTTCTGCTTTAATCGCAGCCGCTTTTCGAGGGTGAATTTGACGCAACCGTTGCCGGACGGGTTTAGCATCCGGGTAGGTCTTTATTTCATGAACAACAATGGCAGGATCAATTCCCGGCATTTCCTCGTAAGACCAGGCAAACACATCGCGGAATTCTTGGAATAGGGCCTTGTAAGTTTGGATTTCTTCTTCAGTACATGCGGCACCTATATGAATGTTTTCCTCGATTCCGGGCTTCACTGAAATATCAATGGGAATAGTACGAGAAATATTCCCTAAATTCAACTCTGAATCAGAATGTTTCGTTGGATCCTGAGCGTCTTTGACATATTCAGCGGTAAAGATAGATGAAAAATCATTTTCAAATGCATCATCCTTAGGTAAAAACGAAGATCTGTGATGGAGATCCTCCCATGGTAGATCATCTACACTTAGGATTTCGCGAAGTTGTTCGTCAGATGACACGACTTCGGGAAACGTTATCCGTTCTAAGGGTGAGGTGAAAAGTGACTCTTCACTGACCACATTCATTTGGTCGACTTCGGTTGAATGAAAGTCAGTAAAAGACATGAGAGCTTCATAAGCAATTTCATATGGACTCAAAGGCATAGCATTACCGAGTGAGTCTATCTCAGAGTCAGATGGGACGAACCAAGGATCATCATAAATAATGTTTTCTGATGTAATCATATGAATGGTTGCAAACGAAGGATCTGCGCTGAGTGGAGGGAGAGGAAAAGTTCCCAGTAAACCGGAATCCTTAACTAAACCTACACCAACGTCCCTATAAGGGATTGTCGTCTTACCAACATGCTGGATACTCTCTGAAGAGGCTGGGTCGGATGAAAAGTATGTCAGCTGATCAATAGTCACGATCTTACCGTTATGTGGAAACTTAATTACTCTGAAGACCGATGAAACGACCGCTGTCATAGCATATGACCAACTTCGACCCAAAAGAAGGTTGTAGTCTAGAGGGGCATCAACCACTTCCACATCCAGACTAACGGTTTTACCTTCAACCCCTATAGGCAATTCTTGTAGAATACCAAACGGACGGAACCCACGGCCATCAAAGGCCTTAAGGATGGTGGGGGATTGGTTCAACGAAGGAGAACCAAGCGATCTCCAACATTGAATCGACATAATACACGTAGAAGCTCCCTCATCAATCACAGTCCGATGAATAGGCCTGTTTTTGACTATCACTGGAATTTGGAAAGCCATTTGATGGGGGAGACGTGGCGTACTATTTTCTAGATCAAAGATCATTAGGTTCGGGTCCTGAACATCGACAGCTCCGATAGCCGACAAAAGCAATTTCCGTTGTGCTGGGCATGATTGCAGCACTTCGAGTGCCGACATTGCTGAAGGTGAAACAGCTAAGTCCTCAACAATGTTGTAATTCTGGGCTGCTCTCGCATGTGGATTGAAAGCAGACCTTCGAAGTACACCCTTGGCGGGCGGCTTAATCACTAAGTCTGGGTTAGGTTTTTCGATCTGTAGTGGATCGGAACCAGGAGCTGAGGTTGATGGGTTAGAGTGAGAAGATTCTGCTTCCTTGCCATCAACAGGAGCCTTACTACCATAATCTTGCGATCGAGTCGCAATCCTCACATGAGACATCATCAAAATGGGTTCTTCACTGGCATTCGAAGAAGAACCTATCATCTTATTCTCCTGCTCTGGAAATGGATTCTTTAACACAGCAGGAGTGGGAGAACCTTTGACTATTTTTACAACCTCGGCCCGATGAGGGCAATCTCTCGTAAAATGATCCTCTTCACAAATAAGACAAGGATATCGAGGTTTGCGTTTTTCGTCATTGGTTTCCGACTTTTCAGTTTTCTCCTTTGGAGCCTTGTCTGCTTTAGCCTTCTTCTTTCCTTTCTTCTTTCCACCGTTTTTTGGTTTGGCCGTAGATGACTCTACAGCGTGAATGTCGGCGGTGAGTTCAGGAGAAGACTCTCCTGTCGGAGAATCAGGCAAAGTGATAATTGGAGTAGTTGAAGCCTTGGAAGACTTCTTCTTGCTCTTCGTAGTCACGATACCAATCATACCATCAGCGGCATGAGATCCCGAAGGAGCAGCAGCGATTTGATTTGACTTTGGAAGATCCGGAATCTTCTCGTGTAACGTACCCGACTGAGTGTAAACTAAGTCAAGGTATTGTGCCTGAGCAATGACTTGCTCCTCAGTAACTACTCCGGCCTTAGCGACATCTTCAGTAATCTTCGGTAATAATGATTTGACAAACCATTCAGCTAAGATTTGGTCCGGGATAAAAACTTTCACTAATCTCCTTCGACGTCTCCACTCATGAATGTGATCAGAAATATACGTGGACGTCGATTGTTTTAGTGAAGTTAATAACTCCGTGTCCGTTATCGTATCTGACCGGCAACTGAAAGTGAGTTAAGAACGAGGTAGCTAACTGGCTAAAGTTGTAAAAAGAGGCCCGTGGTAACTCAATGTACCACTTGGCCGCGAGACCAATGAGTGTACGCTGGAAAAGACGTAAGCGGATGGAATCATCTGAGATAGAATTCGAAGCACACCAGAGGTGGTAAGTCATCACATGATTGGACGGATCCTCTCCAGACTTACCTTCGAACTTGGGTATATCGCTGGGCAACTTATTTGGCATTGGCGGCCAGAACTGAAGATATTGAATTGGATCGTTCGTTAGGCGCGTCAAGTCGGGTAAATCTAAAGTTGCAATAAATGGTAACTGCCGGTTAGGATCTCTAAAACTCTGGGTCACAATACCAGCCCCAGGAGGAGGATATCCAGGATAACTAGGAACAGGAGTCGCATTTGGGATATTATATCCTCCTGGAAAACCAGGATTAACCGGACCGTACTGGGGTTGTTGAGGTTGTTGATAAGTGTACCCAGGATACGGTTGATACTGGTAAACCGGTTGTTGGACAGCTTGCCCAGGTTGGTACTGTCCCTGGTACGGAGGTTGAACAAATTGAGGTTGAGTAGTGACAACCGTACTTATACCAGGCTGACCTACAGGCATCTGGACCGTGGTTTGAATCGTAGATCCAGACAACGGTAAAGATGTCTGAGGTGTGGTAACAGGGACAGTAGAAACTGGAGCCGTCGATACTCCAGAAGTAAGTATGGTAGATGTAGCGGTAGTTGCAGCAGCCGTTTGAGATGGAGTACTAGGTGCAATTGACGGCTGAGTAACTACCGAAGCTACAGAGGTTTGAACATTTGGCTGGACGGGTTGCGGTTGCTGGGTTGGACCAAAAACTACGGGTTGTCCAGCTTGAGGAACCATCTGTACACTTGGCTGCAACACCTGTTGACCCTGTGATGGATCCCACACTAACATTCCAGGGTACTGACCCGTAACAGGTTGAGGATACTGAGATCCATAACCAGATTGAGGGTAGGATTGATAATTGTAAGGTGCAGTTCCCATACTCGGAACATATGACTGACCTTGAGGCAGTTGATAACCTTGACTTGAGTATTGACCTTGAGGTTGATAACCTTGAGGTAAATACTGATACTGGGGTTGACCTTGACCTTGAGGTTGGTACCCTTGAGGTTGATAACCTTGGGGTTGATACCCTTGAGGTTGCCATCCTTGGGGTTGCCATCCTTGAGGTTGATATTGATACTGAGGTTGACCTTGGGGTACATATTGAGGCTGAGGTTGACCTTGAGGCACGTATTGGACCATAGGTACATACTGACTTTGAGGTTGCCCCCCAGACACAATTTGTGTACCTTGAGGTTGCCCCCCAAGCGGTAATTGGCCACCTTGAGGTTGGGAAACGGGAACTGAACCTGACATCATGTAAATGTCTCCTACACCCAATGGTATATTACCACTGTTTCCAGCAAATAACCCATGATCAACGGGTTGAGGAGATGCCCCTGCAAAGGTACCAGAAAGTGACTGATACCCAGTGGGAACAGAAGGACCGCCGTGTAAAAAAGATTCAGGACTTTGTGTAAACACGGACGACTGACCAGACATATTTACAGGAGTATGATTACCTCCAGGTGGAAAAGGAGTACGAGGTGTAGAAAAACCGACTGAGTTGTCTAAAAAATTGGTTAACGCAAGGTACCAAGAAGTACTTCTAGGAGGACTATAAAAGATGGATTCACGCTCCCTTAGATCAATAGTAAGTTGACCTTCAAGGTGAGAGACACCTATATCTTCTTCTGGAGCAAGTTCTTCTATAGCAATCAAACCAGAAGGTAGATTTTCGGTGATAATTCTTTCTATTCTCGGTGAATCAGGGACACTAGAAGTTGGAGTAACAGGTTCGGAAATTTCAGGTTCTTCGCCTGTTTCACTGGCAGATGAAAAACTACCAGCAAGCTCGGAAACTGTAACAGTTTCGGGATTGTAACCTGTTTCTAAACTTTGGTAATCTGGATGGACTACCAAGGAAGATTCTCCTTCTTCAGGTGAACCTACTCTACTGTCACTAGGAGGAGTTACAAGGACCTTTAACCCTTCGTACTGACCCGGAATGTCTTCAGGAGATTCACCCTGCGATTTACGGAGTTTTCTTAACAAATCTATTCCGGTAACAATCTCAGGAGACTTGCCCCGAAGTCGACGGGACTGTCTCGGTAATTCCGCCACAATTAAAGATTTTTAACTACAACACACGAAAACAAAGTAAAAATTTCAAATCAAACCACCTAAAGTCTTCTAAAGAAGCAAACAAATTTGAAGCACACGCCTAAAGAATCTAGAGCGTCAAACCAAACACAAACAGTAGTCTTCCAGACCAAAAGCGCTAGTTGGTGATTAGGCCCAACCTCGCAGGATTCAGTACAGAAATGGCGGGTGGAACAGTTACCCCGGCAACCTGCTTAATGAATAGACCGGCACAAGTTCCTCCACTTTAACCGTCTCGAAGTGAAGTGAACCCCCCGGAAAATCCAAGTGAGTATAACCGACGTCTGCTCCAGGTACAGTGGGACCTTCCCTCCACCGTCACCTCGTAGAACCCTAAAGATTATGGTCACTAAAGTTACCAATCACAACAATTACACCTGGGGGAACAGTCTAAACTCCGACAGCACGCAAGGGCAGAGTAACAAGCTCAATCCCCTTACCGGCTCCTTGACAATAATCCAAGGTTTACCGATAAGTGACCCCTGGCTCCTCGACAATGGTTAATCCGAGGTTTACCGTTTGTAATACGTACTGTCTGGCGTCGTTCCCAACGAGGGGGGAATGATCCCCTCACTGGTTCGGACACGAGCTCGTGCTTCTCCTTTAAGAGGAGCTTTCCCAGAGTATAACTGAAACAATTGGATTTAATCTACTCAAGATAAACTATCTGTTTGGTTTTGTAGTCTTGGAGAGTTAAGTACTCACCTACTCCAAGACCCTAGCCTAAGCTATGTTGGTGTTTCAGAGCCCTAGAAAAATAAAAATTACTAGATTGATTTTAATTTAAGCGTTACTTTTAAGGTTGTTTCTTAAGTCAAAAGGTGATGGAAGTGAAACCAGTGGTGTGTTGACTCGACTCGAAACCACTACAAAATGCACCTAGGATGATTTACCCACTACTTTACTTTTTCGATGAATTTCTTAACTAAAAAGTTGAGAGAATGCAATCTTTATAAAAGCAACTTCTTAATTGAAGACAATCAAAGAAACAATTCGTTTGTCTTTTCCAAGCATAAAAACATGACCGCTTTTTACATGCACGAAAAAACTCTTTTTCTCTTTCAAAAACAAAAAGCTACTTGAAACAAGACTTTTAAAGAAGATGTTTTTGTATTTTTCTTTTAATAAAGCAAATAAATCTAATATAACCAAAAATCAATCTTAACAACTATTAAAATCTACGAAAATTCACTCATAAGCAAACTAAAAGGTAAATTTACTCTAAGCAATCTTAACGAGGCCAAAACCAACAATGATTATTCTAAGGTGTTTTACTTGATCACAATCAAATCAAGGACTAGCTTATTGCAGAACCAAAAACTAGCCAAAACAAAACTCTAATCTTTTTGTTCTTTTGTAAAATGGAAATCAACACTTTATAAACAAGTAATTCGAAATTTGACCCAAAACAACTTAAATGGCAAGCTGCTCACACAAGGAGACTTTACGACAGGCCCGACTTCTAAGAAGGCTGACTAACCAGAGAGATCTAAGGCTGGACAACTTTCTACCATCAAAGTCACTACAGGACCTATCCAAAAATCAAACCCTAGGCCTAAACTTCGTTGAAATCCACTAAAACACTCAAAGCTCACAAAACAAGTTCAGGTGAAATTTTTTGACAGGGTACTAAAGGATCTGGGCAGAAAACACTAAGAAAAACCAAAATCTAAAAGCAATTAAAGCAAAAAATGGAATTTTCCTAAATTTTACAGGAAGACGCAGGCAACCCGTTATGACAGGTGCGGGCCCGCTCTGTGCAAACTGCAACAGCGTGTCCAAAGACGCACTGTGCAGTACTCAGAGGGTGCGTCCTTCTGGAAAAGTTAAGAAAAACCAAATCTACCTAAATCTAAAGCTAAGCCACCCAAATACTAATTCTCACAGTCAAAAACCAGAAAATAAAAATGATTTTCTCAGAGCAAAGTTCACACAAAGGAAAAGACTTTCTCATTAATGGATTCCCCAGCGGAGTCGCCAATTTGTCGTGGCGGAAAAAGTCGTTTGTGCGGACAAAACTGACCTCCCTAGGAGTCTAAACTCTCTAGCGACAAACAAGACAAAATGGAGTGATCTTTCTCTAAATATACCTTTTAAAACATGAAAACTACAAGTGTTTAGGCTTACCTTATTCCAAAACGCTGTTGTTGTAGTCCGTCCTTGCCGATCCGGATGAGCTCCTCCTTCAAGTCAATTCCTGCAACCACAAACAATCAAACAATTACCAAGCACTTGCATTTCAAATAATAAAACATATATTCAACATGCAGACCAAGGAACACATGAAATAACTCGTTAACACAAGCTATTGAGAAAAATAAACCAGTTTGTATTAATAACGAAACAAAGAAACTCTTACAACCTGGCCTTGGTGTTGTGCAAGTTCCTCCCAGGGTCCATCAAGGGTTTTCCTCTACTTTGACAAAGCTCACCCACTTCCAAGTAGAATCAAGCAAAGACAATCTCTCCTGACAAGGTTCTAAATGGGAGTCCTAATTCCTGTAGCATTTACCTAAAGAAAATGTATAGCTCCAACCTCTCCTCCCTCTGGCTCAATGTCTTTATTTATAGTGCTGTAAAGAGGTTATTCAGGTCCACCATTAATGGGATAATCCCCCTCTTTGGGTGGGATAGCTCCCTTATTGATGAGATAAGTTCCTCCTTAATAGGGATACATGAACCAACTGGAGGCGCATCCATTTCATCAAACCGACCTCTAGAAAGTTCTAGAAGTAACCACAAGTAACTTTTTTAAGATGAAACTCGCGCATTTTTCCTTTTACAGAAGGACGCACCTGTCCCTTAACATACAGAGCGTCCAAGGACGCAACTTTTGTGAACATTGTGAGCATCCCCGCAGGTAAGGCTAGAGAGAACCTGCGACCCCAGAGATAAACACATTTTTTACAAGACTTTCTCTCTTCTTTGAGTTTGAGATGGATAGCAGAGGCATAAGACTTGCCTAAGAGGGTAGCATGACTGTTGATTTGAACCATACTAACTGTAAGTAGTCATGGTGACATTTTTTAGTGTAACAGATACACCCTACCAGTTCGTTAAAGAGAAAACTCAGATCAATGAAGGTGAACATGAATCAAACACAGGTGAAGGAATCCAAAGAAGAAGGACTAGGAGCCAGGTAGCTAAAGAAAAAGGCAAGTCAGTGATTATTGAGGAAAGCCCTGTTTCAAAGGGAGACTTGAATGATTTACTGCAAGCCATTGATATTGAAGAATCTCCCATGGTTCAAGCAAATTTCATAGAGTCAGGAAAAGACAAGGCTAAGAGAATCAAAGCCTCAAAAAAACTCAAGTTTGATGATCAGGTTGCTCAGTTTGTCTTTAAGCCAAGAAGACCCATAACGAGGAATTTCAAGCACATACAGGAGATACTGCCAGGAGCAGATGAAACAGAGGAGATAACACCATCTCATGAAGGAAAAGATAAAGGTAAAGCAGTTACCCTTCAAGAAGAAGATAGTGTTGAAGAGTTGAAAAGGAAGTTGGAATTGGCAAACTTTGAAATTGCTAGACTGAAGAAAGCCTCGAGGAAACGCGCAATCAAGGAAGCTTATTTTAACCAAATGCAAGCTCAGTGGAAGGAAAAAACATTTCAAATACTCGAGGTGGTCGACTGTAATGTTCAATTCCGTAGCTGGATTGTCCCTGCAATAAAGGAAGCACAATTCATCAAAAAGGTCAATACAAAGCTGAGAGCTGGGATCAAAGTCATGAAAAAAAAAATTGAGGATTTAAAGATGTAGTTAAGCCAGCAGAAAAAATCTCCTTAAGGAAGTCACACACTAAGTGAGGTTATGTTCCAAATTTTGATGGTTTTCATTCTTATAATTTTTCTTGAAGAATCATACTTTTCCACTCAGTTTTGAAAAGTTTTGGATCAGTTGAAAAGAATGTTTAATTATAAGGAAGCTCAAAATAGCAAATTTTTGGTATTAGGCTGTGTTTTGGTGCAGTTTCGTAGCATGCTATGAAACTGCTGTAGCTACATAATTAAAACTCAGTCAACCAATTTTGAGGGACCGAGGGGAAATTTTTGAAAAAGGAATCTCTTCAAAGGATCATGTAACAGGTGTCAACATTCAACAAGGGAAGAAAAAGGTGGAAGAAACATCTATTCGAACTCTAAACTTTTTTTAATAAAGTGATCAGAGTTACTACAGTTCATGATATGTTAGATAGCTTGGAGGAGGTTTTGTCTTCACACATGGAAAAGGTCAACAGCACATCGAGGATGTGGCATTCTAATGTGTTTTTGTATAATCAAAGAAGAAGGACATGGTTCATTGGTTTCGAATATCTTTGAGGAAAACCAAAAGAAGATAAAAAGGGGCAGCTTCCTTCCTTTCAGGAGCAATTGAGAGAGGTGACATTAAGGACCAGCAGGCAGCCACAAACATCCACCACAGCTAAATCAAAAGAGACCACTTGTCAAAGAATGAGAATTGATTGTAATTAATGCTATTATTAGCATGATATGGAGTTAGACTCCTAATTGTCTTAGGTTTCTAAAAAGTCTAGTTAGCAGTTTGTTACATTTAATAGGTAGTTAAAGTTTGAATAGGTGTCATAAGAAGTAGAATTCGAGTTCCCCTCACGTTGGAGGAGGAATCTCAGCCTTGTAAAATAATTCTATATATAGGAGACAGGACAATGTACCAAGGGTTGGAAAATTAAGGATAAAAGCTCTCATATTTGGCTTTATGTACAGACTCGGTTTTCTAGTAATGAATATTGGCTTTGCTTCTCAGGAATCAAGAGGGATTCGATGTTTAGAATGTGTTGTTTGATTCTTTTCTCAATATTTGCAGTAGTATGAATGTGTAATCACTTAAAAATCACTCATGGTGCTCTAACTTCCTTTATACATTCATAGACTGTGTGGTCCTACATATTACTGGTATGTTCTAAATGTGTTGAATCCTAAATGCCCTGACTTCTATGTAAGGTTGATATCATTTTTAGACTGAAACAATGTTGACTCCATAAGCCCAATGGATACTTTCTGATTATATTTCAACCTCTTTCATTTGTCATTTGTTTACTAGAGTTAGCCATCTAATCCATTATCAATATCATTGATCCTTTTGAGAGAGCCCTCTCAGGTTGGGGAGGCTAAGCCTCAGCCTAAAGTAGGTTTGAAATAGTTACTTAAGGTCTTCTTGGTCAGCAGCCTTCCTGGGTTTGATTTTGAGATAATAGGGTGCAAACGTGTGTTGTGCAAGCACATTCTAAAATAAGGATCGAGAATCAAAACCAGATGTAGAAACAGGAAAGCGATACACACCAAAAATATTCCACGTCGAAGCATTCAAAAAGCTATGTGGAATCATGAAAATAGTTTACCAAGTGGAACAAACTAATTGGGACCTGCACATACCAATGGTTTGATGGGCCTATAGGTCCATGCAAAGGAACCTGAACACGGGAATGATTCTGAAGACGATGAGTAGAGTCGAGGCCGTAGCATTGGAAAAAAATCCTCACACAATAACTCCCATAATTAGGACAGCACATGAGGACCAGAGTGAAGAGATTATGCAGCCGTGCGAGGATGAACATATGCAGATTCAAGAAGCCATTCGGTGAGGGAACCTTGGGCTTCACAAACTCGAAGAAGATTATGTACGAATGAAGCAGAAAAGCATGTGAATGGATGCAGATATCAGAAAACTGGAAACCAAAATCGCGCAAGCATTATGCATTGACAGAAGAATAGGACAACCTATGGGTAGCCCTACCACTGTATTAGAAGATTTTCCCCGATAATTTTTGGTTATACTACCATGGATGTGACCGCACCTTATCAGACAAAGTAACCACGGAAGCGCACCACATAAGGAAGAATGTGAGGTGCTGACTAGTGCATGGGTAACTAAGGAAGGCGCGTGGACCGGGTCAGAAGGTGACATGAAGCCTCACACTGGTGGTGCGACCACATGACTATCCATAGGAAGCACAGTGTCAGTGCTCCAAGTAGTTGAAAGAGAGCGCGAGACTGTAAAAGAGTCTGTATGGGAGCTGCGCGACCTGGAAGTTGCGCATAGGATTAGTATGATTCACGGGTCGCGTATGCGCACAAGGGGCTACACTGCCACGCAGGTAGGCTGAGAAGTGACCATTGGTGTCACTATTCATGACATGATGTCTAATTTAAGGAATTGAGGAGTGGACGGTGGGAAATTAAGACACAAAGTTAGAACTAGATTTGGGACTATCTGCTGCTAATCTTCCATTAATGAGACGAATATGGGGGGAATGGTCGAATTTCAATTCAAAAGGGCCTATAAATCATAGGTGGCTCTCCACTGAACAACCCTTGGCATTTTTAGAATTCATTTGTTGCGCTATCAATTGGGTATGAACCTAATGAATTTGGAGGTTGTGAGAGCAAGTCCATGGTTTGAAACATTGCCGAAGGAGACATAGGATTCCCTGATCATAATGTTGTCAGCAACCAAGGGAGCCATGCAGAGCTCTAGGCCACCGGTAGGGGATGCACTGGAAATCCCTAAATCGCCCTTAACACCGAGGCCCAAAAAGGATCCACATGTAGCAGGACCGGTCTGTATATCTCCATGAAATCTGCGGTTCAGTAAACTGACTATGGAAGATAAGGTTAAGACAGTTAATATTGCGACAGATCTACTAGTAGGAATACGGATCCACAAATTAGCCAATGGATTCTACGAGGCGAAGGAGGAAGCTACGGGGATCTAGTTGGACCTCAACCTGCAAATTACTGAAATATGATTAAAGGCACAACCCTCCACGCCCCCAGAAGTTCAAGATCGGCGCGTTGGAAATATCCAAAAAGGGTTGGAAGAAATTAAACAGGCAGTGCAGAGCTGCACCACTTTGTTGGAAGAATCCTTCGGGGTCCTCACAACCTTACAGGAGGACCCCACCATACAACAGTTGGAAACAAAGGTGCGGGAGCTTCAAATTCAATATGATAGCGTGTGTGGCACGGCGCAGACAGTGGTCCTAACTCAGTGGCTCACAAGTCTACAATAGGAAAAGGTGTTGAAGGAGCAAGTGGATGCAGTGCACCAAAAAGAGGCAATACTTAAAGCACACGTCGAGCCCTGGATTGATGAGGCCTTCCTCATCACGACCATTATCGAAGGAAAACTCGCACAAATGAAAGTGATGCATGACTTGAGACAGGGATTTGACCCTGACAATGAGCATTCGGCCGAGTGAGCAGAACGAATCGAGCGGATGGAAATGCGGTGCGCTATGAATCTTCGCGTAGCACAGGCACAGTTGGATGGACTTCATGTGAAGATTGTTGTGCTAGCAAAGTGACTCAGGACGAGTCATGGTGATTATGTTGGGGGCTTGTTGGGTAGCGGATCCACCCATAGTATGCTTTTGGGGCTTGAAGACCGAATTTTGGTCATGTGCAATGCAAAGACCCCGCGAAATGCAGGTGTGGAGTGCGAGAGTCTAGGGTTGTCTTCCCTAAAATAATGTAATCTAATGTATGGTATGTTGGCCTACCCATGGTCTGCAGATCATGGGATTGTATAAATAGAGTGAGGCTCTAAGTGTAAAGACAGTCTTACTTTTGGAGAAGGAATTAGCTCTGAGTTTGTAAATTCGAGTCTTGGGTTGTAGTAGTAGGAAGAAGCTCGGTAGCTCTGTGTGCATAGGCCTGATAAAGGCCACAATTGAGTGCATGGACCCCTGCAGCTGAGTGTGCAAGGTGGAGTTTGGATTGTACTTGAACACAGGATTAATAAAAGATAAGTTGATTCTGAAATACTATGTGTTTATGCTTCTGTTATATTTATGCATCTCTTTATAGTTTTATAATTGCGTGCACTTGTTATGAATGTTGAATGATTAATGAGAATATTGGGTCCACATAGTTAAGTTAAGATCTATAATAATAGCACAGTAAGGATAAGGGATCTAGACAGCACCTCTTCGCGCTCTTTACAAAGTTGCGTGGAAGCAATCGCACAAGTTGTGAAGGATAGACAGTTGTGCGGAGCAGCGCAAGCACACAATTTCGGTCTATGAACTTCCTAGACTTCATCAAGACATCCCTATGGTGCAGAAACCTAGTTCGAGCACCCTCCCATACTACCTCGGGTGAGACCTCAGTCTGCGCACCACAGACTGTTGCCGAAAGGGCCAGTAGTTTCAAGATTTGTTTGTCTAAATCAATTTTGAACCTAGGTCAGGCCCCAATAAGTGAACATTTTGTTTCTTCCATGTATGTGTTTAACAATTTAGATGAACATAAAGGAACTAAATGCACAAATGATCAATCAATGCTTTTCACAAGAAACGAAGACTTTACGACAATTTATTTTTCATAAAAGTAAAGAGTAATCAATGTAAGCTAACTTTGGGATTGTTTTGACAATGATAAAGAAAACATAAAGAAACATTGAACAAAAAAAGCCAAAGTGAACATGGAAGAGAAATGCTAATTTGGACTTCAAGGACAGAGAAACATTGACCATTGAACAAACAAGCTGTGAAACAATTTGGAAAAAATCAAGCAAAAAGATAGGTTTTTGGCTTGACAGGGACTAGTGCAGCCCTAAGTGGGAGACAATGCATTTCAAAGCACTGTCTCTAAGCTAAGGCTTCTCTGCAGCACACTGTATCAAGAACAACAGTGTGTTGATGCCAGAGAGCACTATCAGCACACAAATAAGCACACATTTTGACCAAACAAGCTTCAAAATGACTGATTATAGGTAAATGAACTCAAGCAAAGTCTACTCATGCTACTAAGACAAGAGATAACTACCAGGAACGATGGCCAATCCCTAGTATCATCGCCATCTTTTTATACAAAATTTATACCTACAAATAAGTATATCTTCCCTAAGTGGGTAGTTACAATTAGAAAAACTGAAGTAAAGATGTTTAACCTTTTCCTACAATAAACAGATAAGATAAAAGAACCTACTTGTGATCCTTCGCTTCCTTTGATCTCCTTTGAGTTGCTCTCGTTACTCCTGCTCAAATTGAATTCACTCAATTGGTACCTGTTAGCCTCCTGCTGCAGCAGGTTAATCATCTTTCATGATCAACATTTTTACATGCCAAATATGTCAAACTATGCATGCTGCAATGCTCCATATTTGCTACAGATGACCAGAGAAGTATCCATGAAGGTGTGCTAGTTTTAATGACACTGCTTTGTTCCAGTTTTGATGAGTAATCCATTTTTGATCAGTTTTCAAGTATGGGAAGGCCAAATAGCTTAATCTTGGCTTCCCTAGGTTTCAATTTCCTGTTGTAGAATGTAGAGAATGAACATCTGTCCAAACAGCTTAATCTTGGCAGATTTGTAGATAGGTAGAGAAACAAGGGTGCTCAACAGCTTAATCTGAGCCCCTGGCTGAAATAAGTGTAGAAGTAGATAGGAGCATAGCAAGAAGAAAAGGATGAAAAGCTGGGTATGCTAGTTCAACTGCACCCAAACCAAAAAGAAGAGAAAATGCTAGGTGAGTAGGTCGGGTAGGTAGCTTTGTGGTTGCAGAATCATGGCTTGTGATCCATTTCATATTGTCAAGTGTTATATCTATCATATCACAAGTTGAAGGCAGTTTTTCAATTGGAGGACTTCAAGCGAGGCATGTCTAACCCCCCTTCTTCCTCTTTCCCCAAATCGCTCACTAACTTCCCCCAAAGAGGTCAAGATCTGCTTGATACCTCTTAGTTTCATCATTCTCCATATCATTTGCCTTGGTGAAGATCTGCTTCACTCAAGGAATTTACACACTTCTTCTATGAATCATTCTCCCCCTTAATAGCCTAAGATTCACATGCTTAGCACTTTCTTATCATTTGTCATGTTAGCTACTAACACTACTATGTAGCTCCCTATCTATTTCCCCTTCCCCTAGTAAAACTATGTATATAACTCCCCTATATACTTATCCCTCCCCCTGGTTGAAAAATAACCATATACATCCTTGGAAATTGCTAAGTTTATCCGAAACTCAGCAAGAATCCTCTTTTCTCCCCTCAAACTATCTTCTCATGCATTTTGGACCCTTTCCAATGCATAGAGCCCTTCATCCCCCCCAACTATCTTCCAAGTGCATAAGGAATCATTCCTTTGCATAATTCTCCTTCACATGTGTAAAAATCACCCCTTTGGCCTTGTTTTACCTTTCTAAGGCAAGAAACCCTCTTTGGCCACTAAACCCCTCTCAAAACCACATCACTTTCCTCCTAAGTGCCTTTGGACTCCTTCCAAGGCATAAGAATAGGCAAACCATGCAAAAACCATGAAAAACCCTCAAAAAATGATGAAATCCTCCCTTTCTTGGCTATCAGACCCCTTCCGATGCCCTAGAAATCCTTTCAAAGCACATTAATCACCCCTCCGAAGTCATATACTTTTGCATTTTATTAAAATGCATGCTCCGATGTGATAAATTTTCTTTTGTTCCCTTCCGATGCGATATCGCTATCGGGAGGGGGCAGTGGCATACTATAAGCGAAAAGGAGGCTTTATCAAGGCATGTTCCCTACCTCCGACGCAATATCACTGTCGGAGGTCGGGCAATATAATGTTAACTCCATAATGCTTTGCCGAAGGCCTGGACCCGATCTCCAATAAAGAAATGGCCCTATAACATTTCAGGTCCGATGGCATTTCGGCGATTTTATGTGGCCGCCCCCATGCCCCCGCCGATAGCGAAACGCTGATTAAATCTCAGCCATCCATTTTTGGGCCCCAGATCAACGGCCCATATTTAATCGCATCGCTCACATATGGCTTCGACCAGCGGAGCCGAAAAGTAATAAAGCACAGTTCAAAGCCATTTCGGGTCTGAAAGGCGCCCGTCACAGCGAAAGGGAGGGCTCCGATATTTCGGAGCCGATATATTATAAAGCGCAGTTTTGGAAGCATTTCGGGTCCGTTGGACCCGTTTTCAATGGAAATCCGCCGATATGTTGGGTTCCGCCGATGGCCGGACCCGATATAATATAAAGGGGCCACAATAAGCATTTCGGGTCCGCTGCCTCATCGGAGGTTTTATGTTTTGGGACCGATGGTCCGCCCCGATGCGATTTAGCGCTGGCCGTTGGATCGGCCCGCGCCGGATCCAACGGCTGGGATTTAATCTGATGAACAGTGGTCCACCAAAGCGCCATTTTTGTCCAAATTTTGTGTTTTAAGGCATTTGTGCCTATTTCAAAGAAAAGGCTATTTCTATTGATTTGTATGTGGTGCCCGCGCCCGCCAATTACACAATGGGTGATGCTTTCCTCTGCAATTTTTCTGATCGCTCCAAGCCCTGAGTGCCTCCAAAATGCGAGATCTTCTCCTCGGCGCACCTCTAAAGCACAACTTTGGCCAGATTGCAATTTCTCACCATTTTTGAGGCATTCTCTGATCGGCAAGGGCCGATAACGACTCCAAAGGCAGCAGAAGGCTGAGCAGCGGCCATAAATGGGTGATTGGACAGTTAAAGTGTATCAGAGGGAGAGAAGCGGACCAAATACATGCCAAAGAGTATCAGTGGAGATCTTCTAAGGCAAATGAGGCAAAAGGGACCCCAGCAGATTCAACAAAGCATCATTGAGCTGTAATGGCTCACCAACTTGCAATTTTTACCATTTAAGGCAGCAGGACCACTTGAAGGCACAGATAAAGGATTTCAAAGCAGATTTATTGCAAAAACAATGTATGAAGCCACATTTGGGGCGGCGCTGCTCAGCCCATGCACAGTTATGGCCATGAGGCTAGCACACGGCTCGAGGACCTCTCTCCACTCATTTTTGAGGCTGTTGCCTCATGCGCAGCCCTTGTTTACATGACTTAAGATGCCAGCTGCCCCAGCGCAGTTGTTTCTGATGTTTTATGCATTTATTTCCAGCATAGATTAGGTTCAAAGATAGTGATTGCACAGATCTCTTTTTGATCTGTTTTCAGAGATATTTTTTGGGCTATTTTTCCCCTCTACACCTGTTCAAGGGAAGTCTGTAGCTATTTTCTTCTATATATACCACCCTCTGCACTGTTTTAAGGGTTGGTTGGTTGTATGACTCCTGTAGAGACTCGCTCTGTATCTGATATGTTTTCTTTAATCAAAGACTGCTAAAAGATTGGAGGATGGACTGTCTGATGTGTTGTTAATGGTTGAAGAGTGGATGATGGAATTCATGTGCTGCTATATGGATCAATAAGTGTCTCTAACCTCTGTTATCTCAATTTCATAAATGCTCAAGTCAGAGAACAAAAGATTGGCTTAGAATTTGCTTAGCTGCACTCTATGCTCAGTTTCTGTGGCTCTTTATGTTTTCTTCTTGATTTAGGCATAAATATGAATTCCTTTATGGCTCATGTTTAATCTATTTCACATATGAATGACTGTTGTCTAAGAATTCTTAGCTACTCCTGGACAGACCTCATTCATCTTCCCTCTGCTATCCTAATTGAGAGATTCTTTGTTGCCTCTCATTCCTTAGCCCCCAATCCATCTCTTTTATCTTGAATATTGTTTCATAAGCAGCCACCTTGCTCCTCATTCCTCTTGTCACCAAGAAAATGCACCAGTAGTCTTACTTCATGACTCCATGCCCAATGGTTTGAAACTTACCACACTATGCATTGCCTCTCTGTTTGAAAGCATCCTCCTTCCCACCAAATTACAAACCAAAACCCCTTGAACTCAATAGCTAGCCTAATATCATCATCAAAAAAGCTAAATCTGAAAGAGAGAGCCCTCTCTGACTGCAGGTGGGCTAGATCCTGTAGTCCAAAGTTGGTTAGTGGTTACCTCGGCCGTATCCTTTCCGAAGCTTAAGGACAACCTGAGTGATAACATAATGGCGACTCCACTGGGGAACTTCCTCAGATGATTTCACAAAGAAGGTAAGAAAGCTTCGCTGAGACCATAAATCAAACTTTCCAATCCCAATTGCTATCCACTCTTTAAACTACAGATGAAGCCTGAATGCCAGCCAGGAAGCCTTTGAAACTGTTCTTTGCTTTGCATTAACAGAAGTAAATAAATGTTGCTTCAGTCAATCTTCATGCTAGTTTAAATTGTAGATAGCTGTCCCGAATTTTGACCAGTCATTTGCTATTACTAAAAACATCCATATAAAAATACCAGGAATAGGATTCAGAAGCTGGCTCCTAAAAAGAACCCACGACATACAAGGTCAAACCCAGATCCAGACCCTCCAGCTGTTTTTGAGAATCCCAACCTAATCCTGAAGATCCTTAGGAAGCGAGAAAGTCAAGAAGATTGCGCTGGTCTGAGTTCTGAAACAACTCGGCCAAGTGCTGTTCCAACTCCTGTCAAGATCTTATTTCGGTCTACCCCTGTTTCCCCTAGTTCATCATCCACATCTCAAAACACTCCTTCCACACCCTCATTCACTGCTACCACTACTGTTGTTCCAGTTACCCCAGTTATCCTTGTTATCCCAGTTGCTCCGGTTGTACCATTTATCCCCGTTGTTCCACTTATCCCCATCAATATGGCTAATAGATATGCACCCCTGCAACTGCCTGCCAATGCTGGGGCTTTACCTCAAGATTACCAATCTAAAATCACACATTTTGATTCCACCGGTCCTTTCACAGCCATTCAGCATACCAAAAAGATGCAAGACTATTTCGAAAGCTATGAAATCGATGATGATAGTGTAAGAATGAGAATTTTTGTTCAGAGTCTAACCGGTGATGTAAGAACTTGGTTCAGATCACTTGCTGCAAATTCCATAACCACTCCTGATGAGCTTTACCAATCCTTTACTACTAGATGGGAGAAGAAGAAAGACCCCTTGCACATACTAGCTGAATATGATACAATTAAAAGAGGTCCTCAAGAAACTGTTTTAGAGTACTGTGCAAGATTCAACAATGTCTACAATGCAATACCACAGAACTTAAGACCTCCACCTGACCTTGCTTTGTATAAATTTCCGGATGGTTTTGACCCTGATATGGCATATCAGTTGAAAGAAAGAGCCCCTGCAACTCTTGCAGACGCACAAAATGTTGCTGTTACCGTAGAAGCCAATTTGATTGCCAAGAGAAACAGAGCGAGAATGGAAAGAAGAACCGCCTTTAAAGAAGAACCCTCAGCCTTTGACCAAAAGCTTGATGCTATCATCAATGGCCTGCAAAGACTGGGAGAAAGGGTAGAAAATGTTGAGAGAAAAGCACCATGGGAAGGACAACAGTCCAGTACCATAAGGAACCCAAATTTTAGGAAAACCCAGAACACAAACGCTGGTAGACCCACCCTAGACCATGAAATTAGACCCCCTTTTCAAGATAACTATGTAGAAGGGTCCACTTCTAGTGAACCCATAGAGGATACTCACATGAACCTGATGGATCTAAAGGGTGAACACCAAACTTTCTTGTCCCAAGAAGACCAAAATCAGCATGACTGTAATGAGTTTCAAACTAAATCCGGTGAGTCTTTTGATTTTAAACAGGGTTATGATACCGCTGTGTATGAGGTACACAAACAGTATAAGCTCAGAACTAGGAACATTGACATCTCTGAGCCTAGCAAGAAAAAAGAAGGTAAACAACCCAACAAGATTAAAAACAAAGTTGTTGTAACAGAACCAGCTGACATAACTGTCCCAAACCCACATCAAGTGACTGTAGAAGATATAACAGACACTCAGCCTTTTGTTGAGCAGCCTTTGCCACCTCCCTCCTCAAAAGAAAATTCAAACAGCATCCCAAAAAGCACTCCTGAAAATGTAAAACCGCAAGCAGAAATTTCCCATAACGTTGATGAACAAGAGCAGATTGCCAAGAATGCAAATGAAAAAGAAAAAACCGCCATTATCAACAGCAAGACTCCACTGGAAAAGCCATTTAACTTAGAGGCAAAGATTGGAAAACTCAAGATATCTGTCCCTCTTTCAGAACTCGCCAAACACGATGTATATAGACAACAAATTCAAAGATCACTTCAAATCCCGGGAAACAAAGATGATGTAAATGTTTTGGATGATTCCCCAGAACTGCTATTTGGTCCAGAAGTTAACGGAAAATCAACACATGGACCTGTTCCACCCTTTTATATCAGTCTGCATATACATGACAAAGTTTTGCACAACGCTATGTTTGACTCAGGGGCCTCGCACAATCTTATGCCCAAAGCAGTTATGGAAAAACTCAACCTTGACGTTACAAGACCTTACAAAGATCTTTACTCATTTGACTCAAGTCAAGTGAAATGTCTAGGCCTCATCAAAGACTTGTGTGTCTCCTTAGTCCAATATCCCAACAAAACCATTCTCATGGATATAGTGGTGGCTGATATCCCACCAAAGTACGGTATGCTCCTATCAAGATCATGGGGAGAAAAGCTCCAAGGATCCCTTCAATTAGACCTTTCCTACGCTACTATTTCTGTCTTTGGGCAACCAAAGAGACTGTACAGAGAAACGCTCATGAAATATGTGGTAAGTAGTGAGAGCAAGACTGAAAATTTTCCCATTTATTCAATCCATTCCGACATGGATTCTTTTATTTTGTTTAATGATGATAGTTGCCCTCTAACTAATAACGAGCCTTCGGCTTTAGAGCAGCAAGCACATATCAATCAAGAATGGGTTGCACATACTCAACAAATTGTCACAACAGCAAATGCAACCAGCATACAAGAAGAACCTCCCCAAACAGAATTTTCAAATCTGCCCAATCCTAAAATGACTCAAACTCTTGAGACTACCCACAAGCAAGAAATCACATGGTATTTAGAGTTTGACGGATCTGTTAACAAGTTAGGAGCAGGGGCAGGAATATGGATTCACAATAGACATAACAACCATGCAGAGGGTCATGCTTATAGACTAAATTTCAAATGCACCAACAACATGGCTGAGTATGAGGCACTCCTCTTAGGCCTTAAGCTGTTCAAAGCTTTAGGAGTTGCCAAAGTTTCCATTCTAGGTGACTCCGACCTAGTAATCCAACAAATGAAAGGTAACTTTGTTACCAATGACAACAGAATGAGAGCCTATAGGACTGTTGCTACTAACATACTCAATGCATTCTTTGAATCCAAGCTTGCCAAGATTTCAAGAAATCATAACATTCATGCGCACAGCCTAGCCACTTTCACTAGTACATGCAAGCTTCCCTTTGAGCCAAATCACCATTTCACCGCTGAAATAAAACATAGGCCTGCTGTCCCGAATAACATTAAAGATTGGCAAGTGTTTGAAAACGATACCCAAATTAACAGTTTCCTCACTCTTGAGCATGAGTTTTCAGGTATCAACATTGACATGGATGCCATGACAGATCCAAAACAGCAAACAAATGAAAATCAGCACGCTGTAACAGCTGCAATAGCCAAACAGATCCTGAAACCAACTATTTTTGACAGCGAAAACATTGAACAGCTGAAACAAATGCACTTGGAAGAAGCAGACAAAACAGAGGCAGAGGTCATTGACTTGAAGGACAATTTTTTGCCTGCTGGTCTAACCCCGCTAGAAGACATGTTTGATGCCAATGATGTCCCCAAAAGCCCAAAAATGCAGCCTATAAACACTGCCATAGAAGAATACAACATTGGGACAGCAGAGAAGCCCAAAATGATCAAACTGTCTAAGTCTTTGCCTCCTGATAAAAAACCAAAGTATGTGGATTTGTTCAAAGAATTCCAAGATGTCTTTGCTTGGAGTTATGAGGACTTAAAGTCCTATGACACCTCAATAATCCAACACACCATTCCCTTAAAACCAAATCAAAAGCCTTTCAAACAAAAACTTAGAAGAATCAACCCCGTGCTCCTTCCCTTGGTTGAGAAGGAGGTAAAGAGGATGTATGAGGCAGGAATCATTGCACCCATTAGATTTTCTAAATGGGTGTCAAACTTAGTTCCCACAAGAAAGAAAACAAATGAGATCAGACTTTGTGTAGATCTCATAAATCTAAATCAAGTCTCCCTAAAGGACCACTATCCTTTGCCCAAAATGGACCATATCCTACAAAGAGTAGTGGGGTCATCTAGAATCTCCTTACTTGATGGCTTCTCAGGTTTTAACCAAATACTTGTTCACCCGGATGACCAAGACAAGACAGCCTTTACCACACCGTGGGGAACATTTAAGTATGTAAAAATGCCATTCGGACTTAAAAACGCTGGTGCTACATTTCAACGAGCAATGGATATTGCATTTGCTAAAGAAATACATGATTTCCTAGTTGTCTACCTTGATGACTTAACCCCATTTTCCAAATCTGATGAAGAGCACCTCAAGCACCTAAGGCAAATATTCATCACATGTAGGAAATATGGCATTTCCTTGAATCCCAAGAAGTCTCTCTTTGGCCTTGAAGAAGGCAAATTACTTGGACATATCATCTCAAAGGATGGTATTAGGATTGATCTGGAAAGGATCCGAGCCATATTGCAAATCCCATATCCTAGAAATATAAAAGAATTACAAGCATTCCTTGGGAAAATCAATTTCCTAAGGAGATTTATCCCAAACTTGGCTGAGCTAATAAGAATGCTAAACAACATGCTCAAGAAGGATGCCAAGGTAAAGTGGTCTCTAGAGGCCAAGCAAGCATTTGAGGGCATCAAATCAGCCTTAACTCAAGCCCCAGTCCTCACAAGTCCAAAATTTGATAGGGACTTTATCATATTTTCATTCGCATCTGATAATACTATAGCTGCTGTCCTTTTGCAAAGGGATGATCAAGGAGCTGAAAAGCCAATTGCTTTTTTCAGCCGAGCCTTAAGAGATGCCCCCCTGAAATACCCAATCATGGAGAAGCAAGCCTATGCCCTTGTTAAAGCAATCAAGGAATTCCGAATTTATATTTTATATTCACATGTGATTGCTTATGTGCCAAATGCTATTGTAAAAGACATTAACCCAAGAAGGGTTAGAAGGCAAAAGAGGCAAGTGGATAGCTAACATTCTTGAGTATGACATAGAGATAAAACCAACCAAGCTGATAAAGGGACAAGGTTTAGCCAAACTGATGTCCGAAACAAACTTTCAAGCCTTAGACATCAACCGACTGGACAATGAACAGGAGCTGGCGACTCCACAGATCAGTGACACCATTTTACAATCACCATGGTATGCTGATATTTGCTTTGTATTGTTAAACCTGTGTGCTCCCCCAGGATTGTCCAGGACCAAGAAGAGATTTTTAAGAATGAAGGCTTTGAAATTTTGTGTCTTAGATGGTGCATTATTTTGGAAAAATCATGAAGGCATATTGCTTAATTGCTTGACCAAGAATGAAACTAGTGATGTCATGAAGGAATTCCATGAAGGGGATTGTGGAGGACATCTATATTGGAAGTCCACTGCTGATAAAATTTTAAGGGCTGGTTTCTATTGGCCCACTTTGTTTGCAGACGTAAAGAAGTTTGCCACCTCATGCCACAATTGCCAAATCTTTGAAGGCAAGAAAAAGCTGCTCCCCTTGCCTCTTAAACCCATCTCAACCGAGAAGCCTTTTCAACAATGGGGTCTTGACTTCATTGGAGAAATCCATCGCTCTTCCTCAGGCCAGCATAAGTGGATCTTAATAGCTACCGACTATTTCACTAAATGGATTGAGGCCATCCCATGTAGGCAAGCCAATGACACCATTATTATCCAATTCCTTGAGTGCAATATCCTTTCTAGATTCAGCTGCCCTGAGAAGATCATCACTGATAATGCCGCCGCTTTCAAATCCAAAAAGATGATCAATTTTTTCCATAAATTCCATATCACTTTAGGCCATTCCACAGCCTATTACCCTCAAGGTAATGGCTTAGCCGAGTCATCTAATAAGAGCCTAATCAGTATTATCAAGAAGACCTTAGAAGAAAATAAGAAGAACTGGCATAAAAAGCTCACCAATGCCCTATGGGCAGACAGACTTTCAACAAAGAGATCCATTGGGATGAGCCCTTATGAGCTAGTATATGGCATGGAGGCCAGATTTCCATCTTCTCTAGGCATTCCTGTTATCAAGTTGTTGCAGGAGGTTCAAGCTAAACCAAATGATATTCAACGAAGGATCAATCAGACCATTCATCTTCAACAAACCAGAGAGAAGGTGTATGACAGAGCTCAAATGTTACAAGAAAGGATGAAGAAGGCGTTTGACAAGAGGACTAAGGCTGAGGACTTCTTTATTGGCGATAAAGTGTTAAGGTGGGACTCAAGACGAGAAGACAAGGGAAAGCATGCCAAGTTTGACTTTCTGTGGAAAGGCCCTTTTATCATCAGCGTTGTGCAAGGCAATAATACATATTTTCTCAAAACTCTAGATGCCTGCACAACTGAAGAGGGCCCTGTGAATGGCTGCATGCTGAAGCATTACCTCAATCCAGTGATCTAAGGGATACAGGGTTCTGATGTATATATTTGTATATTAATGCATGTACATATAAGCGCTTTCTTTTTATGTTTGTGTAAGCAATCCGATTGCTTGGAACCAAGCAGCGAAGTTATGGAGGCAGAGCAGCGCAGGTCCTCCATTTTAAACATAAGCATTGACCACAGCAGAGTAGCACAACAAAGCTTGAAGGCGCAGCCCACACAAATCCCCCATTTCAAAGCTTTGTCTTTGCATTGGTTTTGGGAAAAGAGCGCAGTCCCAAAGAAAAGAAGCCAAAGGAGCGCAACATTCGAAGCCTCTGTTCTTTTGAGGTGAATTTCAAAGAGAAGCACATCAATTTTGCCCCGGGTTATGAACTTACTTCAAAGGGTGCACAAGGCAGGTTATGATATATTTTAAAATACACTCAATAATAAAGGGGCAGCGCGGTTATTTATAATAGTGAATTCAATTAAAAATGTTGCATTCAGGTTACCAGTTCTTTAGTCAATGGTATCAAACAGAGGAGCGGCTTTTACTGTTACATCTACAGCCTTTTCAAAGACAAAATTAAGAGGAGTTGCTCCAGTTGGTTCCCTTTTTGTGTGTACTTCAAAATGCAGTTATCAAGCAAAAGTGTATGCAATATCAAGCACATAGAAGAAAGCAGGCGATGCTTTATTTTTCACAATATTTAAGTTGAAGGAGAGTGTTGTTCAGATCTCAAAGTTCCTGTCATTTAGCAGTCAACACAGAAGAAGTTTTCAGTTAACAGCAACTACAGAGGATCAAGGCAGTCTGACCTGCTGTTCTTGTCTTTTCACAAGGAAAAGCCATCCCCAAGTGGAGCCACTGTTAGCCTCCTGCTGCAGCAGGTTAATCATCTTTCATGATCGACATTTTTACATGCCAAATATGTCGAACTATGCATGCTGCAATGCTCCATATTTGCTACAGATGACCAGAGAAGTATCCATGAAGGTGTGCTAGTTTTAATGACACTGCTTTGTTCCAGTTTTGATGAGTAATCCATTTTTGATCAGTTTTCAAGTATGGGAAGGCCAAACAGCTTAATCTTGGCTTCCCTAGGTTTCAATTTCTTGTTGTAGAATGTAGAGAATGAACATCTGTCCAAACAGCTTAATCTTGGCAGATTTGTAGATAGGTAGAGAAACAAGGGTGCTCAACAGCTTAATCTAAGCCCCTGGCTGAAATAAGTGTAGAAGTAGATAGGAGCACAGCAAGAAGAAAAGGATGAAAAGCTGGGTATGCTAGTTCAAGTGCACCCAAACCAAAAAGAAGAGAAAATGCTAGGTGAGTAGGTCGGGTAGGTAGCTTTGTGGTTGCAGAATCATGGCTTGTGATCCATTTCATATTGTCAAGTGTTATATCTATCATATCACAAGTTGAAGGCAGTTTTTCAGTTGGAGGACTTCAAGCGAGGCATGTCTAACCCCCCTTCTTCCTCTTTCCCCAAATCACTCACTAACTTCCCCCAAAGAGGTCAAGATCTGCTTGATACCTCTTAGTTTCATCATTCTCCATATCATTTGCCTTGGTGAAGATCTGCTTCACTCAAGGAATTTACACACTTCTTCTATGAATCTTTCTCCCCCTTAATAGCCTAAGATTCACATGCCTAGTGCTTTCTTATCATTTGTCATGTTAACTACTAACACTACTGTGTAGCTCCCTATCTATTTCCCCTTCCCCTAGTAAAACTATGTATATAACTCCCCTATATACTTATCCCTCCCCCTGGTTGAAAAATAACCATATACATCCTTGGAAATTGCTAAGTATATCCGAAACTCAGCAAGAATCCTCTTTTCTCCCCTCAAACTATCTTCTCATGCATTTTGGACCCTTTCCAATGCATAGAGCCCTTCATCCCCCCCTAACTATCTTCCAAGTGCATAAGGACTCATTCCTTTGCATAATTCTCCTTCACATGTGTAAAAATCACCCCTTTGGCCTTGTTTTACCTTTCTAAGGGAAGAAACCCTCTTTGGCCACTAAACCCCTCTCAAAACCACATCACTTTCCTCCTAAGTTCCTTTGGACTCCTTCCAAGGCATAAGAATAGGCAAACCATGCAAAAACCATGAAAAACCCTCAAAAAATGATAAAATCCTCCCTTTTTTGGCTATTGGACCCCTTCTGATGCCCTAGAAATCCTTTCAAAGCACATTAATCACCCCTCCGAAGTCATATACTTTTGCATTTTATTAAAATGCATGCTCCGATGTGATAAATTTTCTTTTGTTCCCCTCCGATGCGATATCGCTATCGGGAGGGGGCAGTGGCATACTATAAGCGAAAAGGAGGCTTTATCAAGGCATGTTCCCTACCTCCGACGCGATATCGCTGTCAGAGGTCGGGCAATATAATGTTAACTCCATAATGCTTTGCCGAAGGCCCGGACCTGATCTCCAATAAAGAAATGGCCCTATAACATTTCAGGTCCGATGGCATTTCGGCGATTTTATGTGGCCGTCCCCATGCCCCCGCCGATAGCGAAACACCGATTAAATCTCAGCCATCCATTTTTGGGCCCCAAATCAACGACCCATATTTAATTGCATCGCTCACATACGGCTCCGACCAGCAGAGCCGAAAGGTAGTAAGGCACAGTTCAAAGCCATTTCGGGTCCGAAAGGCGCCCATCACAGCGAAAGGGAGGGCTCTGATATTTCGGAGCTGATATATTATAAAGTGCAGTTTTGGAAGCATTTCGGGTCCGTTGGACCCATTTTCAATGGAAATCCGCCGATATGTTGGGTTCCGCCGATGGCCGGACCCGATATAATATAAAGGGGCCACAATAAGCATTTCGGGTCCGCTGCCTCATCGGAGGTTTTATGTTTTGGGACCGGTGGTCTGCCACGATGCGATTTAGCGTTGGCCGTTGGATCGGCCCGCGCCGGATCCAACGGCTGGGATTTAATCTGATGAACAGTGGTCCACCAAAGCGCCATTTTTGTCCAAATTTTGTGTTTTAAGGCATTTGTGCCTATTTCAAAGAAAAGGCTATTTCTATTGATTTGTATGCGGTGCCCACGCCCGCCAATTACACAATGGGTAATGCTTTCCTCTGCAATTTTTCTGATCGCTCCAAGCCCTGAGTGCCTCCAAAATGCGAGATCTTCTCCTCGGCACACCTCTAAAGCACAACTTTGGCCAGATTGCAATTTCTCACCATTTTTGAGGCATTCTCTGATCGGCAAGGGCCGATAACAACTCCAAAGGTAGCAGAAGGCTGAGCAGCGGCCATAAATGGGTGATTGGACAGTTAAAGTGTATCAGAGGGAGAGAAGCGGACCAGATACATGCCAAAGAGTATCAGTGGAGATCTTCCAAGGCAAATGAGGCAAAACTGACCCCAGCAGATTCAGCAAAGCATCATTGAGCTGTAATGGCTCACCAACTTGCAATTTTTACCATTTAAGGCAGCAGGACCACTTGAAGGCACATATAAAGGATTTCAAAGCAGATTTATTGCAAAAACAATGTATGAAGCCACATTTGGGGCGGCACTGCTCAGCCCATGCAAAGTTATGGCCATGAGGCTAGCACACGGCTCAAGGACCTTTCTCCACTCATTTTTGAGGTTGTTGCCTCATGCGCAGCCCTTGTTTACATGACTTAAGATGCCAGCTACCCCAATGCAGTTGTTTCTGATGTTTTATGCATTTATTTCCAGCATAGATTAGGTTCAAAGATAGTGATTGCACAAATCTCTTTTTGATCTGTTTTCAGAGATATTTTTTGGGATATTTTTCCCCTTGACACCTGTTTAAGGGAAGTCTGTAGCTATTTTCTTCTATATATACCACCCTCTGCACTGTTTTAAGGGTTGGTTGGTTGTATGACTCCTGTAGAGACTCGCTCTGTATCTGATATGTTTTCTTTAATCAAAGACTGCTAAAATCTTGGAGGATGGACTGTCTGATGTGTTGTTAATGGTTGAAGAGTGGATGATGGAATTCATGTGCTGCTATATGGATCAATAAGTGTCTCTAACCTTTGTTATCTGAATTTCATAAATGCTCAAGTCAGAGAACAAAAGATTGGCTTAGAATTTGCTTAGCTGCACTCTATGCTCAGTTTCTGTGGCTCTTTATGTTTTCTTCTTGATTTAGGCATAAATATGAATTCCTTTATGGCTCATGTTTAATCTATTTCACATATGAATGACTGTTGTCTAAGAATTCTTAGCTGCTCCTAGACAGACCTCATTCATCTTCCCTCTGCTAACCTGATTGAGAGATTCTTTGTTGCCTCTCATTCCTTAGCCCCCAATCCATCTCTTTTACCTTGAATATTGTTTCATAAGTAGCTACCTTGCTCCTCATTCCTCTTGTCACCAAGAAAACGCACCAGCAGTCTTACTCCATGACTCCATGCCCAATGGTTTGAAACTTACCACACTATGCATTGCCTCTCTGTTTGAAAGCATCCTCCTTCCCACCAAATTACAAACCAAAACCCCTTGAACTCAATAGCTAGCCTAATATCATCATCAACAAAGCTAAATCTGAAAGAGAGAGCCCTCTCTGACTGCAGGTGGGCTAGAACCTGCAGTCCAAAGTTGGTTAGTGGTTACCTCGGCCGTATCCTTTCCGAAGCTTAAGGACAACCTGAGTGATAACAGTACCTACCAACATAAATAGAATATGACAACAATAAAAGCTTATGATCTATTTATTGTAAACAAATGGAATCAACAACATTTGAACATACATTCATCATAGATGTAGACTAAAGTATTAGAAAAGGAACAAATAACTTTATTAATTGATAGAAGGAGAAGTTACACCCAATGTTGTTCAATCTTGTGTCACTCATCTAGCTTACTCCAAGCCCCCATCACACCAATAGCAACATCAATCCAACAGCATAACATTGCTTTGACAATGATTTCAAGTCTCTAAGCCAACAATATTTCTCTATAATATCTAAGCTCCTTTGGCTCTATGATGGGAGACCAATTTATAGATGAATGTAAGTGGTTTTGTCATTAATATGGCATTGAATGGTTTTCCATAATTGGATGATTAGTTTGCATGTTCAAAGGGATAATAGGATAGAGGATTAGATGATCCAAGAATATCCGAAGTTGAACTCATCTTGATAGGATATGAGATGGGTTCCTTCTAGAAGGCTCTAGAAAGGAGGAATATACTTAGGATCCAATGGACATTTTGAGGATTCTCACCCAGAACAGGCTTTAGTGGGCCTAGGTTCTCTGAAATGTAGCCTTGAATGGGGCTACCTACTCTACAAAGCACTTACCCCTAACCAGGGGTGCGCTAGTGATCAAAGGAAGCACTTCAGTAGGGTTTGAAGTCAGGAAACTCTCATGGATGAAAGCACTCAATGAGGTGGCATGTCTAGGGCATGTAGCAACTGAATTAGGATTTGATAGACCATGTTTACACTAATCTGATTATTGAGAGTGATGTGCCCAAATAGACTTGTAACAGTCACCCCACCCTTTACTATAAATAGTCCCTCATAACTCATTGTAAGGGCTTTAGGTTAGCCAAGCTTTTGATAAGACTATCTTGGAAAGAGATTGGACAATATTGTAACTCGCCTTAGCTTCTCCTCTACACGGAGGTAGTACATCTCTTTGGAGGAGTAAGCGATTGTGGCTATAACATTCCATTGTTGGGGCTAGCAGGTTTACATGGATGTATTGTATGATTGGAACTTACACTTATTTATATAATAAGAGCCAACACATTTTCATGCATATGTTGTTATTGTAGTTGGACTATTCTAGTTGTTGTAGCAATGTATGTTGTTTAACTTACACAGTTGTGTATTAAAACTTTTGTATGCAATTATATGAATCTGGTTGGAGATGTGCTGTTGGTTTAACCATCACTTTGGATTGCCAGACTGACCTGCTTTCTAGCTTGTGATGCATCTTTGCTCGTGTGTTCCCTTCCTAGCTGAGTAAACTTACAGGTTGCCAAGGGGTGCACTCATCTCAACCCACCTGTGTTAGGAACCTCTCATGCACCTTCCTTGACTCACTGCAGCAGCCACACCCTTGCTACTAATAAAGTTATCTTACTTTCCTCTGTGTGACATCACGGTCAAGGCATTACCATACGACCAGCTATTGGGACTCCTACACCAAACGGTTTGAGGTCTAATTGGGACTTCTTACCATGGAGATCCCCTTACAGGTTGGCGGGTCTAGCACCATTGATGCAAGAGCATTCAACTCAAGAAAATTATTGTATTTTAGTAGACATAGGGGGGTCTTGTGTTTTAAGGAAGTTGGTTTCCTAAGTGTTGAATTAATGTAATTATTGAGGTTTTGAGTGATTTTAATGAGAGAAGCTAGAATAGGGATTTAATTAAGTATTGTGAGGAATATTTGTAAATTCTCTTAAATGTTGGACAACATGAGGGATTTAGGATAGTTGAAAGAATAATTAATTGTAAATATTAGATTAGGAGTTAGTTCACAATTTTGTGGATTAGAGAGGATCCTAAGAGACAAGGAAGAGATTTTAAGATTTTTTTGAGAAGCTTATGGATCTAAACCAAGAATTGGTTATAGAATCCTTTTGTATAAATGTAAGCCAAAAAGGAAAAAAAAGAGTTAGTCAAGTCAAGTCAAGTTAGTAGTTAGAGGTGTGAGTTAGAGGTTTGATTGTAAGCCTACGAGAAGGTAGGAAAACGGAGGCCACTAATTAGAATATTAGGCCAGGGAGAGAGAGGGAGAGACTCTTATGTAAATACTTGTTTTTTAATACAAACAACTCGATTGTGAGTTCATGTGTGTGTATTGAGTAATTGAATGTAAATTGTGTGTGAAGAGAGAATTTCTGCATAATATATGTATGCAAGTGAAGTTCGAGAAGAACACAGAGAAGAAGGGGAGTATGCAGAATCAGAGGTGAAATATAGAGAAGAGTGACAGAGAAGTGTTACAGGGTTACACATATCAATAGTGCAGGAGGAAGCCTTTTAAAGTTTCATTGAAGGTGAAGGAAACATAAAGGAAAAGTTGTGTGGAAGAACAATTAAAAATCGAAACCCTGAAGAAACCTAAACCATAGAAAACCATTGAAGAAATGATGTAAGAACGAAGGAAAGAGAAGAAACAAAAGAGAGTGTAGTAGTACATAGGAACCGTTGGATCTTGGATATCAACAGATGAGATTGTCAGAAGATAAGCGACCAGGATTAAGTCACGTAGAATGGAGTAAAGAAATGAACGACAGAGATTAACTTAAGAGTTAGTGGAAGAGGAATCCGAAAGAGTGTCATAGCCATCAATGGTAGAAGATCTACGGTCATCGAGCGTTAAATAACTCAGGAGTTAATCAAAGAAGAAAAGTGGGTTTACAAGTAAAAGCGGGTTATCGGATGGAGAAAAAGTGGTAACTGGTAATAGAGTGGAGTCACATGATTCCATTAAGCAACTGACACGTAGCACGTCAGAGGAGAGATAAAACTGCTTTATCAGGTGGGTAATCTCCTTGCAAGTGGTTCACCCAATATCATTGTCAATCGTCAGATCATATATGGTTTTGATCTACGGTGAAGTATCATTAAGCAGTTCTATTGATCAAGGAAGACATGAACTGTTGGATCGTAGGGTAAGATATATGGTGGAGGTTGAATCTGATAAGGCTTGGCGAAGAGCGTACTTGGAAGGTTTATGGATACGAGTTAAACGTATTTGATTTCTGGAGGATGGATGGAGATCACGCGACATTCATTGAGCTGATGGGGTGAAATCAACGGTGGAGGATTGATCCGATAAAGGAAAACACCAGAAAATGTGCAAAGGTCAAGGAAAGGTAAAAAGGTAAGGTTTACATGTGTTGTGGTGTATTTCTATTATATAGGAATTATAATAGAAATAAAGTGGATAAAGGTATTTTTGAATTTAAGTCAAGTTTTAACCAAAGTCAGAGACCATGGTATGGGTTTGGTTATCATGCACAGCATTAATGAATTAAAAGGTTAATATGAGCGGATTAAGGATTAACAAAAGTTTAATGAAGGTGGAATTATAAAGTCCCGATAGAAAGGTTAATAAATGTTTAAACTATAGAAAGTCCACATGAGGTTAAATGAAGGGACCTTAAACCTTAATAAGTGAAGGTTTGACTAGGCAGGAAGATTGAAATTCCTAGGACAAATGAGATTATTCATTTTATATGCATACTATGGGTAAAGTTGGCTTAGCCCAGCATCATTTGGTATCATAGTAGAAACAATTGATCTCAAAACAATTGATTCTAATCTAACAAGCAGTAGGCACATAGAGATAATGTGCAGCAGAACTTGCAGATGCAATGAAACATAGGACAATCCATTCAAAGTGTAGGTGAATGGTGGAACAAGATCATGTAGAGGTCATGAAGGTGAGATGATATGATTTTATTATAATTGGATTTGAATATTGGAGAGTTGTGGTCTTTATATTGATGAACATGTAGCAGCATAAGAAGATGAAGGTTGCAGTAGTCTAGAGCAAGGTGTTCAGTTGGTTCCAAAGGAAAGAACCAAAGAAATGCTAATAGACTCAGCTCAAAGGAGAGAAACTTAGTGGGGCATCTGTAGCAAGAAGGAGACTTGTTACTGCAGAGGTTTTGTTGCAGCTCACAAAGGCAATTCCACAGAGGATTTGGGTAGAATTGCTAGGGGATGAAGAAATATGGTAAGAACCTAGTATTTCATTGTGATTGAAATACAAGAGGACAATTGTGTTCTTAGAATATGCAGATGAGTTGAAGCCTAGAAGGAGCAAAGAGAAGTTCTCAAAAGAGGTTCCAGATATAGAGAACCAAGTGCTTGCCAAAAAACCAAGTATAGAGGAAAGCTTGGTGAGGTGGGTGGCAGCAACGAGGACATGTTATTGTAGAGGCTTTAACGCATCTCATAGTAAGTGAGTAAGGAGTTCATGAAGATAGAGAAGGAGAAAATGACTACTGATAGTCATAGAAGAGGTTATGAGGAATACCACAATAGAAAAGTGAAAAAGGAGGATGCCAAGGCAAATGGCAAGAGAATGAGTGAATAGGAGCTTGACAAGGAAATTATAGAGATGAAAGAACAACTCAATATATTGAGGATGATACTTGAGGAAAGTCAGAGACTAGGTTTGGTATTAAAGAAGAAGCCAGTGAAGTGGCTGATGGAAAAACTCAGAGAAGCTGAGTTGGAAATGGAAGTGTCTATTTTTGAACCAGAGCAGGGTGAAGTTCTAGGTGAAGAAAAAGGATTTAATGATGATTTTTTGAACTGTTGGACAAATGCAGACCAACAGGAGAGTGTAAAACCTTATATTGTTGAATCTAATAATTTTGATGTGATTACAGGTTTTGCAGAGGATGAGCAATCTTTTGAAGCTACCAAGAGTATGGAAGAGTATCTTTCAGAAGATAAAAACTCTGAAGTAAAGAATGATGGAGAATGAATCTTGGATGAGAAAAGCAGTGAATTATTGTAGCAGAACAAATTTAGTAATACATTTATGTTTGAAGCTGTGACAACACAACAAAATTTTCTTGTGAAAGGAGATGAAATTCAGTCTGAAGAACTAATATGTGAAGTAACAATTGAGACTGTTGAACCTTATAATTTGCAAACTGATAATTTGTGTATAAATATAGGAATCATAAGTAATGATGAAGTTCTTATGAACTGTCACAGAGAAATTGAATTGCTAGAGTATTTGTTGGGAAATTCATAGTATGACAGTGTGATTACAGAGGAAGGAGTTCATTACAGTGGACAAGATCATAAATACATCATTAGAGCAGATGATGTGGAGGAAAGACTAATTCATAGTCTTGAGATAACATTAGAGGATTCTTTAGAGAATTCTTTAAAGAGGCTGAATCAACATACTTATGTGCTGATAGAAGAGGAGAAATCAGAGTAGCATATTGAAGTGTTGCCAAAGGAAGAAGAAGCATTGAGGCCTTATGTTTTTCATTTTAATAATTTTTTTGTGAGTGTAGGTTTAGTTGCAGATGCTGGAGGAAATTGGGCATAGATGAGCAGCCAAGTAAAGACAATAGAAGAGGATTCTGTGGAAGATTTTAATCCATGGAACAGAGATGTTCAATTGTCAGAGAGAATGTTGGAAAGTCAAGATTCAATGTAGAAGGAGATAATCATGAAATAGGGTAAGGATGAAAGGGAGGCAATAAAAGAAAGAATCAGCAAAAAAGTAAGCATAGGAGAAAAAGTAAGAGTACGAGTAAGAATTCGACAATTTCAAAGAGAAGAACAACAGTGTGAAGAGTTAATGAACATTAGCAACAACCTAAAACAAAGAGAAAGAGGTAGAAGTAAGTGGTAGAGTATGAACTAGTCCAAGGATGTGCTAGAGAGAGAGATTAAAAAATTATGGTAGTTGATGATGAAACAGTCCGTATGGAGGAGAATGACAGCAGGAAGGATGACCAATCAGAACTTGAGCCTAATTCACAATGAGAGGAAGATGAAATAGAAGATAGCAGACATACATCAACAACAAAGGTGCAAGGCGTTCAGACAGTTACAAACTAAAGTTTGGCACCCTGGAGGTTTTCTATCAACATATGAAGACACATGATTAGGGGATCGTGAATATTTTCTACTTTGGGAGTCTGATGCAGAAGCATTCAACTCAAGAAAATCATTGTATCTTAGTAGACATAGGGGGGTCTTGTGTTTTAAGGAAGTTGGTTTCCTAAGTGTTGAATTAATGTAATTATTGAGGTTTTGAGTGATTTTAATGAGAGAAGCTAGAATAGGGATTTAATTAAGTATTGTGAGGAATATTTGTAAATGCTCTTGAATGTTGGACAACATGAGAGATTTAGGATAGTTGAAAGAAATGAGAATTAATTGTAAATATTAGATTAGAAGTTAGTTCACGATTTTGTCGATTAGAGAGGATCCTAAGAGATAAGGAAGAGATTTTAGGATTTTGTTGAGAAGCTTATGGATCTAAACCAAAAATTGGTTATAGAATCCTTTTGTATAAATGTAAGCCAAAAAGGTAGAAAAAGAGTTAGTCAAGTCAAGTCAAGTTATTAGTTAGAGGTGTGAGTTAGAGGTTTGATTGTAAGCCTACGAGAAGTTAGGAAAAGGGGCACCACTAATTAGAATATCAGGCCAGAGAGAGAGAGAGACTTTTATGTAAATACTTGTTTTTTAATACAAACAACTCGATTGTGAGTTCATGTGTGTGTATTGAGTAATTGAATGTAAATTCTGTGTGAAGAGAGAGTTTTTGCATAATATATATATGCAGGTGAAGTTCGAGGAGAACACAGAGAAGAAGGGGAGTATGCAGAATCAGAGGTGAAACATAGAGAAGAGTAACATAGAAGTGTTACGGGCTTACACACATTGACAATGCAAGAGGAAGCCTTTTAAATTTTTATTGAAGGTGAAGGAAACATATAGGTAAAGTGGAGCTAAGCTCAGGAGAAGTTGTGTGGCTGAACAATTAAAGAAATGAAACCCTAAAGAAGCCCAAACCATAGAAAACTACTGAAGAAACAATGTAAGAACAAAGTAAAGAGAAGAAACAAAAGACATTATAGCGGTGCATAGGAACCGTTGGATCTTGGAGATCAATGGATGAGATTGTTAGAAGATAAGTGACCAGGATTAAGTTGTGTAGAATGGAGTAAAGAAATGAACGATGAAGATTAAATTAAGAGTTAGTGAAAGAGGAACCTAGAGGAGAGACGTAGCCATCAGTGGTATAAGATCTACAGTCATCAGGCGTTAAATAACTCGGGAGTTAATCAAATAAGAAAAGCGTGTTTACAAGTAAAAGCAGGTTATCAGATGGAGAAAAGGTGGTAAGTGGTAATAGAGGGGAGTCACCCAATTCCATTAAGCAATTGACATGTAGCACATCAGAAGAGAGAGAAAACCACTTTATCAGGTGGGTAATCTCCCTGAAAGTGGTTCACCAATAGCATTGTCAACCGTCAGATTATATATGGCTTTGATCTACGATGAATGATCATTGAGAAATTCTGTTGATCGAGGAAGACATCAACCGTCAGATCGCAAGGTAAGATCTACGGTGGAGGTTGAAGCCGATAAGGCTTGGGGAAGAGCGGACCCGAAAGGTTTATGGACGCGAGTTAAATGTATTTGAGTTCTGGAGGATGGATAGAGATCACGTGAAAACCGTTGATCTGATGGGGTGAAATCAATGGTGGAGGACTAATCCAATAAAGGTAAACATTAGAAAATGTGCAAAGGCCAAGGAAAGGTAAAAAGGTAAGGTTTACGTGTGTTGTGATGTATTTCTATTATATAGGAATTATAATAGAAATAAATCAGATAAAGGTATTTTGGGTTTATGTCGGGTTTTAACCAAAGTCGGAGACCATGGTATGGGTTTGGTTATCATGGCGAGATTAATGAATTAAAAGGTTAAGATGAGCGGATTAAGGATTAACCAAATTTTAATGAAGGTAGAATTATAAAGTCTTAATATAATGTTGTAGCTCTGATACCACTTGTTGTAGCTCTGATACCAATTGTTGTAGATCTAACCCAAGAATATTATAGATCAGATATGAAAATATAAGATAATGCAAATAAACCCAAAAATAATATGAAATGATTCTTTATTGATCAAACCCTTAAGGTAGGGCAACACCATACATTCACTCCTTAAGGAAGGAGAGCACTCCACAAGCCATATGCCTGTTCATACAATAATCCTTCACTATCTCCCATGTGGAGTCTCTAGCCTCTATATAGGCCTCATACATACAATACCATGGGTCATTACCATGGTTCCCTCATACCATCAACTAATACCATGGGCCCATTACATTATTATTAACTACTTGTGGTCCCTTACATGACATGGGTTAATCACCTTATTTATTACTATGGCCCATCCCATTATTACATTATTACCTTGGGTACCTCCCTTGGTACCCCATATTATCCCCCCTAGGTATATAACATTCCACCCCCCTAAGCATGTTTCGTCCCCGAAACATGGGAAGAACATAAATAATAAGATCTACTCAAAAGAGTAGTCCACTGGTACCATGCACATGCATCTAGCCATCCAAGAGAAAGGTGAACCCTCGATCTCGCTGGTGCCTCGCTCGCTTGAGATGGAAGTCGACTGTGGTAGCTCTTCTGTGTGGATGTGTAGTAGGTGGATCTTCGTTCCTCTCGATCTGTCATGCGGGGGTTGGTGTCCATGTGGCTAATTGGTTGCCATCTTGATGATTGTCTTGCGGGGTGATGTGGGTGATGATATGTTGAAGTTTTAACCCACGATGGCTTTTTCTTTACTTCACCCTACTGTGGTGCCTGTTGTGGTGTCTTCTTTTTCAATATGACTTTAACCACTGAGCCCTCCTCTGATGTATCATCACCTGTAACCTTTTCTTCTTCAGCCTCTGTTTGTGTTTGATTATTGATCATCAAAGAATCATCATCTGATATGTCAGTCCCTGGAACATCTTTCGCTTCAACCTCCATGTGCTCTACCTGCTTATTGATGGAAATATCTTGTAATGTAATTTTCTTCTTTTTATACCAGAGCTTCAGGAATTTCTTCTGCACATTAATATTGATAGTACCCACGGATTCCATCCAAGGATATCCCAAAACAACATACATATTATCCATCTCCGAAGCATAAAAATCACCATGCAACACATATTTATCCATAGAAATCTTCAAATCCTTGTACACTTGAACATCCTCATTATCAACTTGTGCAGTTTCAATGTGTTTTGCTAGAACTTGCAATCTTTTTGCCAAATTAACACTTATAAGATTTTTCTTGCAACTAGGATTTATAGTCACAACGATTTTCTCCTTTTGAATCAATCCATGAACCTATAATAAGGATATACCAGTGGGAAATAGACCCACATGTTTCGCCTTATCTTGTTTTCTAGCATGAGACCATCTGTCTAAAAGTAATTTTTCAAATTCTTCATCGGGCAGGTTCAAACACTTCGTTTGGTTAAGTAATCCCCACCATGTGGTTGCCTCATCTTCAAATTGCGCCACTACCCACCATTTCCAATGGTTTTTCCATACCCACTTCTGTTGTTTTATGTATTCTTCAATAGTAGGACCATCATCTTTTCCTGTAAATAATAGAACCTTGCTAGAAGCCATGAAGAGGGTTTTGAAAAAAAATGGTGAAAATTTGAATTTGTCACAATTCTGTCAATATTGCTCAGAATCCCTATTATGACTTATTTTTAGAAATGGAACAATCATTCTGCATCTACCCATGTGATAGAAATCCTGATCCAGGCACTAGAATTCCAGATCTGCACTGCTACTCTCCCGCCGTCACCCAGAATTTCTGAAAAAAGAGCTGATTTTAAATCAGCGATATCTCCCTCATTCAGACTCCGATTCGATTGATGTTTTTTTTGAAATTGGGTATTTTTTCCCAAAGAATCTAGATCTGCAATTAGATTTTGTAGATCTTGTACCAGGACGTCTAGATCTGCGCCGCAAAATCGCTACCCTAAAAATTGTCTGCAACCCCACTGATTTTTAGATCAGTGATATCTCCTTCATCCGGACTCCGATTCAACTGATTTTTTTTTGAATTCGACTATTTTTGCACAAAGAATCTACATATGTAATTATATTTTATAGATATTGCACCAAAATGTACAGATCTGACCTGCAAAGTCGCCGCCCCTGAAACCCTGCAAAAAATAAAAAAAATCTCCACTTTTGTGCCCAAGAAAGTGCTCTGATACCAATTGTTGTAAATCTAATCCAGAAACATATGATAACAGAAATAAACCCAAGAAAGAACAAGATAGAAATAGATAGAAATGTTTGTTGTAGATCTAACCCAGAAACATATGAAAATATAATAAACCCAAGAATAACAATATAGAACAAATATACCCAATAAGAACAAGATCAAAATAGATAGAAATGATTCTTTATTATCAAAACCCTTATGGTAGGGCAACACCATACATTCACTCCTTAAGGAAGGAGAGCACTCCACAAGCCATATGCCTGTTCATACAATAATCCTTCACTATCTCCCATGTGGAGTCTCTAGCCTCTATATAGGCCTCATACATACAATACCATGGGTCATTACCATGGTTCCCTCATACCATCAACTAATACCATGGGCCCATTACATTATTATTAACTACTTGTGGTCCCTTACATGACATAATTTAACCGCCTTATTTATTACTATGGCCCATCCCATTATTACATTATTACCTTGGGTACCTCCCTTGGTACCCCATATTATCCCCCCTAGGTATATAACATTCCACCTCCCTAAGCATGTTTCATCCCCGAAACATGGGAAGAACATAAATAATAAGATCTACTCAAAAGAGTAGTCCACTGGTACCATGCACGTGCATCTAGCCATCCAAGAGAAAGGTGAACCCTCGATCTCGCTGGTGCCTCGCTCACTTGAGATGGAAGTCGACTGTGGTAGCTCTTCTGTGTGGATGTGTAGTAGGTGGATCTTCGTTCCTCTCGATCTGTCATGCAGGGGTTGGTGTCCATGTGGCTAATTGGTTGTCATCTTGATGGTTGTCTTGCGAGGTGATGTGGGTGATGATATGTTGAAGTTTTAACCCACGATGGCTTTTTCTTTACTTCACCCTGCTGTGGTGCCTGTTGTGGTGTCTTCTTTTTCAATATGACTTCAACCACTGAGCCCTCCTCTGATGTATCATCACCTGTAAACTTTTCTTCTTCAGCCTCTGTTTGTTTTTGATTATTGATCATCAACGGCTCATCATCTGATATGTCAGTCCCTGGAACATCTTCCACTTCAGCCTCCATGTACTCTACCTGCTTATTGATGGAAATATCCTATAATGTAATTTTCTTCTTTTTATACCAGAGCTTCAGGAATTTCTTCTGCACATTAATATTGATAGTACCCACGGATTCCATCTAAGGATATCCCAAAACAACATCCATATTATCCATCTCTGAAGCATAAAAATCACCATGCAACACATATTTATCCATAGAAATCTTCAAATCCTTGTACACTTGAACATCCTCATTATCAACTTGAGCAGTTTCAATGTGTTTTGCTGGAACTTGCAATCTTTTTGCCAAATTAACACTTATAAGATTTTTCTTGCAACTAGGATTTATAGTCACAACGATTTTCTCCTTCTGAATCAATCCATGAACCTGTAATAAGGATATACCAGTAGGAAATAGACCCACATGTTTCGCCTTATCTTGTTTTCTAGCATGATACCATCTGTCTAAAAGTAATTTTTCAAATTCTTCATCGGGGAGGTTCAAACACTTCGTTTGGTTAAGTAATCCCCACCATGTGGTTGCCTCATCTTCAAATTGCGCCACTACCCACCATTTCCAATGGTTTTTCCATACCCACTTCTGTTGTTTTATGTATTCTTCAATAGTAGGACCATCATCTTTTCTTATAAATAATAGAACCTTGCTAGAAGCCATGAAGAGGGTTTTGAAAAAAAATGGTGAAAATTTGAATTTGTCACAATTCTGTCAATATTGCTCAGAATCCCTATTATGACCTATTTTTAGAAATGGAACAATCATTCTGCATCTGCCCATGTGATAGAAATCCTGATCCAGACACTAGAATTCCAGATCTGCGCTGCTACTCTCCCGCCGTCACCCAGAATTTCTGAAAAAAGAGCTGATTTTAAATCAGCGATATCTCCCTCATCCGGAATCCGATTCGACTGATTTTTTTTTTCAAATTCGGTATTTTTTTCCAAAGAATCTAGATCTGCAATTAGATTTTGCAGATCTTATACCAGGACGTCTAGATCTGCGCCGCAAAATCGATACCCTGAAAATTGTCTGCAACCCCACTGATTTTTAGATCAGTGATATCTCCTTCATCCGGACTCCGATTCAACTGATTTTTTTTTTGAATTCGACTATTTTTGCACAACGAATCTACATCTATAATTATATTTTACAGATCTTGCACCAAAATGTACAGATCTGACCTGCAAAGTCACCGCCCCCGAAACCCTACAAAAAATAAAAAAAAATCTCCACTTTTGTGCCCAAGAAAGTGCTCTGATACCAATTGTTGTAAATCTAATCCAGAAACATATGATAACAGAAATAAACCCAAGAAAGAAAAAGATAGAAATAGATAGAAATGCTTGTTGTAGATCTAACCCAGAAACATATGAAAATATAATAAACCCAAGAATAACAATATAGAACAAATATACCCAATAAGAACAAGATCAAAATAGATAGAAATGATTCTTTATTATCAAAACCCTTATGGTAGGGCAACACCATACATTCACTCCTTAAGGAAGGAGAGCACTCCACAAGCCATATGCCTGTTCATACAATCATCCTTCACTATCTCCCATGTGGAGTCTCTAGCCTCTATATAGGCCTCATACATACAATACCATGGGTCATTACCATGGTTCCCTCATACCATCAACTAATACCATGGGCCCATTACATTATTGTTAACTACTTGTGGTCCCTTACATGACATGGGTTAACCACTTTATTTATTACTATGGCCCATCCCATTATTACATTATTACCTTGGGTACCTCCCTTGGTACCCCATATTATCCCCACTAGGTATATAACATATAAAGGTTAATGAAGGTTTAAACTATAGAAAGTCAATTAAAAAAGTTTCTGCATGAGGTGAAATGAAGGGACCTTAAACCTTAATACGTGAAGGTTTGACTAGGTAGGAAGATTGAAATTCCTGGGACAAATGAGATTATGCATTTTATATGCATATTGTGGGTAAAGTTGACTTATCCCAACATCAACCATCAACATTTTGACACTAGTAGGAGGGCCAGATGACAAGTTGAGCCCTCAAATCTATTTTGAATCTCCGCACATCTATCATGACTCACTACTGAGCTGCTCTTCTGGAATGTATGTCTTATGGAAACGATTTCATCATCCCAAAAAATCTCTCAGATAACTTGTCTCACAAAACATTTGATGGTTGAGGCTACGTAGCCTTAGTCAGGCATGCTGTCGGCAATGTAGTCTCATGAGAAAGACATGGATTCTTTAAAGAATACATGAGCTGCATGTTGTTCATATACATGCTTTGAGGGCACCTAATGCACTCGTGTTCCATGCTCCCCAAAAAATATCTTCATTCTCTTGCTCATCTGGTCACAGAGATAGACCATGCTTTCAATCAATTTAACTATAAAGCACTCAACAAAGAAATTCTAGAATTACAAAAAGCACCCGATGAATCCGTTGAGAAGTTTCACAAATGCTTTTGTAATCTTGCATACCGATTCCCAGAAGATGATATTGATTGGAAATTTCTTCATGGAAAATTTAAGTATCTTCTTCACATATCCAAACCCCACTCAACACACTTTGGTGATGGAGATGCACAATCATAGGCAAGAACAGTTGCTGTCACAGGTGACCACCTGCCTTCACCTCAAAAATAGCTCCACCACCATAGAGTGATGTGGGAGATCATACACACACCTCTGAGAAACTGTCACATCCTCGCACCCCAACTGCTCTTGAGATTTGCGTTGATTTGGCTTGCAAGCCTATTCTTCATCATGTGGAATCATTCCCTCAACCTCCATCCTCACTTTCTGTTGATCCTCCAGATTGTACTATCTCGTGTTCTTCCATTCGGTACTCCTTAGCTATTGTGAATGAGGATCAAGATGTCAATGGAGTTGGTGTTCTGTAGCCAACCTACACCATCCTTCATGATGAGTGTGTGTGGAAATATAAATAAGAGCCCCTAGTGAAGGATGACTCCCTTCCAGTCACGCCTCATCTGCTTCATCATGACATCCCTTGTGCTTCTGCCACTATTGATTTCCACTATGAAAACTCATTTCCTGATGCTTCTACTTCAGATCATTCACAAGACACGTTGGATGTCATTCTATCATTACAGTGAAGAGAGGACACACCTTCCTTGGAAAATCTATCCAATCTGTCATTTATCTTTCTTGAAAACACATAGGGTGAACATATTTTCTTCTCATCTACCCCTCTGCCCTATTCATCAAATCATGAGGATGCCGAAAAACATCCTGAATTTTCTGATCTTGGTTGTCGTGATATATTCACTTCCTCATCCGATCATGATGTGTATTCAACCATTGTTAATCTATCCAACACACTGGTCTATGATGGTTTATCTATCAATCAGGTTGAAACCCCCCAGACTGTCGAGGCACTTTAGCCCGTGCTGATGGTTATGTGAGGCCCTCACTACCCTGAGGTTGGTTTCACTTCCAATTAGGAAATTGTTGAAACACTCAAGGCTCCTCATCACTCTACTTTACATTTAAGATCAACCAAACACCGATATTTCACTTCCTCCACTTGAACTACATGATCCCATCTCTCATGCATTAGAGGAATCTTACACAGAAAGCACACATGCATAACAAAAGTGGTCTACCCTTCTCACGTTTAATTGCATGTAATAGTCAAGAGAATGCATACACTCAAATTTGCACACATTGTAGCACAACATCATGGAATCACCACATAATGCATGTCATGCACTTTCACTTATCTTTTTTTTGTGGATGCTTGTAAGCTCGAAGTGTGTTTTTCTTCACTATTATATCTTTTGTGCTTGTTGGTTCACACAACTGCCTTGTTCGTGAACCATGCCTTCACCAACACAGGTCAACCAATGCATTGGTGTCAGCATTGGAAGTATCACTTCACGTGAGATGATCTGTGAATTGTTATCTTAGGATTAGGAGTAGTGTTTGCTTTTGAGTTGTTTACTTGCATGCTTGTTTTCTTAGTTGCATTGTTTGTTTATTTGTCTGTTTGCTTGTTGGCTTACTTGCTTTGCTTTCGCTATTGTTTTTTCTCTTGCTTTGCTTTGTTGTTTGTTATTTCAGTTATTTCGTTTGTAGGATAGTCTCGCATCAAACCATGTATGACTCTTGAAATGAGTTGGGTGAAGTACAAGAGGGCTTGTACAGCTATCACTACTTGGTTATCTATCATCTTACCTTTGTATGAAGAACTTGTTACTTGTTGTCCATGATACGTGGGAGGAAAATACGTACTATTCGAAGTAAACCTTCATGAAAAAATGACGCTTGCGCGCTAACTAGTGTCACCTTCTCTAGTTGGTTGTTTTGGGTTAACCCTTGTCAGCTCAGTCAAGTAGAGTAAGGTGAAGGGGAAAACCTAAATAGCCACGTCAGAGATATAATAGAATAATTCTCTGCTAGAACTACCTCTTCTGCTCTCAATAAGTTGGGATCCCTCTTCCTCCTATGAAATGAATAAGTTTTATGCACAGCTAAAGAAAGATGAAAAAAAAGTGAAACAAGTTTGAAAAAAATGAAAAATGAATAAGGTGTAAGAAGAGAAAGGATTCCTGCACAAAGAGGTGATGCAGGTAACTCCATTAGGGTACTAACCAGGCTCGCTGGTAGTGGATCCATCCTTGTGTTCCTTTGTCACTTCATCGGGGTACTGTCCAGGCCTTCTCGCAGCAGAGCAACACCATAGATGAAACTAAGACTCTGACGACTCTACCACTTGTGCACCAATATACCCCTCAACCCCAATCGAAAGAACTGTGTTGCCTTGGCTTGGAATGTGTGTCAATCAACGAAGAGCTTGGAAGATGCTACATCTTACAATCAAGCTAGTGTAAAGCCAAGATGAATTGAGAATTGAACAATCTTTTTGGAGGTGTTAGACTTGCTTTTCATGAAAAAGGTCCATTGAGAGAGTTGGAGTTCTACTAGTGTATCGCCAAGTGTTGTAGCAGCTACAACCACCCTCCAACATTTTTCCTTAGCTTCGTTTTGGATTCGACCTTACAACCTTCATAGGAGCTTGCCTTGCTTTGTCAAGTTGACAAGCTTCAGTGTTTTTCTTGCACAAAAGGCATCCTATCGATCACAACTTGATGCATTCCCCTCACAGGCTATTCACTCGGACTTGGTCCAGCTATAGGCTTAGAAGCTTCCCCAAGAAAATTTCACATTACTAGAGGGAAACCAACCTTCCCTCCATAAATTGTGAAGTCCTATCCAGCAGCCTATTGGGCTCCAAGATTGCACAATTCTACCAGTCAACACTCCCAACAAGAATTGTGCAATTTTCCCAGCAGGGCTGGTAATCCTAGAATTTGTGAAAATCTTGGCAGCATTCAACTACTCTACCCATAAATTGTGCAAATATCCTGGGCAGCTAGCCTAGTTCCCAACCAGAAATGTGCATTTTCTACTAGCAGTGGAGCAGTCTCTTGCATGTGCAACTGAGTTAACCGGTTCAATCCGAGACCGAGCAAAACTAACTTGCATGCATGGTCTACTTTTCCCAATGGGGCATGAAAAGGGATCCCTTGCTTCAAGGATCTATTTTTAGCAGTTGTAGGTTACATGGAAGGATAATTTCATAAACCTCCCACCAAGTGTCGCTTTCACTAGATTTGTGGCATGTGCATCACAACCTTGATGTTATCAAATATTATCAACCAGAAGCTGCAAAGCTCATTCCTCACATCAACCTTGCAACTCTAACATCCCAAATCACATCTAGGAGTAGTCGACACATTAAACTCAGCTATTTTGGGGTGAGTCCACATCCCATGCCTTGTGTTGCATTTCTATCGCTTTTTGTGTTTTCACTTATATGAGTACTATTTTCTTGATTTATTTGAATGCCTGCTGTCATTTACATCTCTATTAACTTGTCCTAGCACCATTTTAGTTTTCGTCAACATCTCACTGTTGTCGAATGCATGAAACTTTTTTTCACGAACAGTCATTGATTCGATGACTCGCCTCACCCACATGCATGTTTTTCCATTTTCTGAATCTGTCATTTACCATTTCCATGCATGATCATTCAATTATGATTACACTCAATATCACCATGCATTCACACTCACATTCACTTTCAGTTTCCCATCGGCGAGTCTAGGGAGCCTTGGCCCGCACTCTCCCTCATTAAGAGCCTCACCACGATAGCATTGTGCAATCCTGAGAGGGAAGGCTTTGTCTTTCTCTCAGGAAATGCACATTTCTACCCAGGAACTATCCTCCAAGACTCTTTAGCACATTTCTAAGGGACAGTGACTGTCAGCCCAGAAAAGTGCGTAATGCAGTCACTGAGCCTGCAGCCATTGCCAATTGAGATTTAACATTGCGCAATACCAGCAGTCAGCAGCTAAACTAGACTGTGTATTGCATATTTCTAGCAGTTAGTTAGTCTCCCAGTAGCCCAAATTGTGCCTTGCATATCCTTGCTAGTCAGTCTCCCGACCTCCTGGCCAAAATTGTGTAACCTTCATGATCAATCACACATGTATGTTTCAAGTTAGTTCTCAAGTTCATTTTGGTTTTCAACTGAGATATTGATTTCCATGAGTGTTTCCATGTTTCCAAGTATTGTAGGTGTTCATCTACCTCTCAGTAGTGTAGGTACAATGGTTTCCAAGAGAGAAAAGTCGAAGACACCATTTAGAGCACACCTATAGATGCAGTCGATCAAATGTCTATGAGCTTGCCTACTCACGGAGATATCAAGTTGTTCATAGACAAGTACATCAATATATGACAGAGAGTGTCATAATAAGCAACATTATGAACAACATCTAAAGGCATCATACCGAATGCAAAAAATGCAATGAATGCAAGAGGAAGGTTGTTGACAACACACAGGTGGAACAAAGTTGCAAGCTCAAGCAAATCCATTGAATGATGAAAGAAACTTTGGAGGCTCAAGCTCTGAGGTGACGGTGTGACATGAAGATCACGCAAAGATAGAGAATGGAGCAAAGAATGAGTTTCATGTGCTGAAGAGCAACTCAATGAAGAACATGAAGTTGCAAAGACAAATGAATGAGTTGTAGCATGAACAGGAATAGCAGTGGGCCCAACATGCAGTCACGGATAAAACTACGCCCGTACAAGTTAATGATCCATCCCAACAGCTGGCACAGAGTAGACATGGTGAGTAGCTTTTTGGATCACATGCAAGGGATTCAAAATCATGCATGTCATTGTGTGCATGCATGCGGTCCAACCCATTCAAAATACTCACTAAGGCGAAGACAAAAAGAAAGTCCAACTAGAGCTGAACATGTACTTTGGCAAGTTGATGCGCATGACCACCAACACACACTTGAAGATCAGTATGGACGCTATGCATTAGTGTGTTTCCAGTTCAGCTACACCCAAGAAGACCATGCACATGTTAGCAGACAAGTTGGATGAAGGAGTCGAACCAATGCACTAGTTGCAATGGAGGCAAGAGTTTGCTTTAGCAAGATGTCACCATGGGGTGCATGCACACCATCACATATGACCAAGCTCGGCATCAGCTTACCACCTTTGCCATCACAACATGTCAAAGATTTGGTCTCATCACAATGGATCGAGTGTGAGTGATGTCTTGCATGGCTTGCTCAAGCCATGTCGTCTCACATGAGTCCATGTGGATTGTAATGTTGAGTCATGTCAAGTGTAAGTCAAGTGTTAATAGTTGGATGTAACAATCATAGAGTAGGTGAAGAGTCATGAGGGTAGATGAACTATCAAAAAGGGAAATGTGAAGGGTCACCCCACCCTTTGTTATAAATAGTCCCTCATAACTCATTGTAAGGAATTTTGGTCAGCTAAGCTTCTGATAAGACTATCTTGGAAAGAGCTTGGACAGTATTGTAACGTGCCTTGGCTTCTCCACTGCACTGAGGTAGTACATCTATTTGTTGGAGAAGGTGGATGTGGCTGTAACATTCCACTGTTGGGGTTAGTAGGTTTACATGGATGTATTGTATGATTGGAACTTACACTTGTTTATATAATAAGAGACAACACTTTTTCATGCATACGTTTTTATGCATATGTTGTCATTATAGTTGAAGTGTTTCGCTTGTTGTAGAAATTTATGTTGTTTAACTTACATACTTGTGTATGAACACTTTTTTATGCAATTATATGAATCTTGTTATAGATGTTCTATTGGTTTAACCATCACTTTGGATTACCGGACTGACATGCTTTCCATCTTGTGATTCATCTTCACTCGTGTGTTCCCTTCCCAGCTGAGTAAAATTAGAGGTCACAAAGGGGCACACTCATCTCAACCCACCTATCTTAGGAACCTCTCATGCACCTTCCTTGACTCACTGTAGAGGTCACACCATTGCTACTGACAAATTTATCTTACTTGTATCTGTGCGACATTGTAGTCAAGGCATTACCATACGACCCACTACTGGGACTCCTACACCAAATGTTCTGGGGTCTAATTGGGACTTCTTACTGAGGAGATCCCCTTACATTTTGGCAGGTCCAACACTGTCAATGCCTGTGTTAATTTTGGAGCCTATATCAACTAGCATTTTAAGCTCCCTTGTGTCATCATGTTCTTTTATTTTTTACTCATTTGTTTTCTCCCTCTGTCACATCCTCCTAAGACAACGTTTCCTAAGCATTTCTATTTGACCATTAGAAGCGCTTGATTTAGTTAGTCCATGGTTAGGTGAACTCATGACCTTTCTCGACTTAGAAAATTTGCTTCTCGCCATGTACACACATGAAATAACACTCAAAATCACAGAAAAAGAAAAAAAAAGCAAGAAAATCACTGAGAAATGTAAAAGCACACTCCAAGTTGGTGAAGGCATGCAATCAACTTGAGCGCACTCCTTCGGGTTGAAGAAGTGTGCCTTCCTTGAGCGCACTCATTCATGATGAGAAAGCGTGCCCTCCTTTAGCTCATTTTTCATGTCGAAGACATGTGCCCTTTATGTATGCATGCATGAGCCATCTTGTTACATGTGGGTGAACTCCTAGAAAATAGGAGACTGATTAACTTCTCTTAACTAACCCTTCATGCAAAGACAAGTGGTGATCATGCATGGATCAATTTTACATGTAAACTTATTTAAATCAACTTAGTTAATCATTCTTTTGCATACTCATTTTATCTAAGTTGGGTACATAACTGGGAATCAAGAGTCCCTTCATCAACCAATGCTGCAAATAATTTTTGCATGTCGAATCTCCTCATTTCCTGTCATAATTTCACTGTCATTCTTGATTTTATTGCTTTTGATTCTTCATTTTTCAGTTGTTGTTATGATGTTTATGCTCAACTTTCATGTTTCAAGTGTTAATATGTTGTCGAATGAAAAAACTCTTCGCATTCTTCAACTTTCCATATTCCATCGTGAGTGTGACAACAACTATATAGCCTTGTAGATATTTCTTTTCCTCATTCTATAATCAAATCCCATTGTTTAAACTTATTCTTGAGCTTATAACAGGTAGAGTGCACTTCTTGAGCTTGAAGCTTGATTAGTCTAAAAAACTGCACCCTGATTGATCAAGTTTTCCTCTTGAGCACACTTCTTCACCATGAAGAACTACACCCTCCCTTGAGCGAATGAGCACACCACAAAGACATGGAGAGTATTCTTTCAACCCTTTTGTATGTGACAATGTGCCCACCTTTTCCTTGAGCACATGAGAACATTGTGAAGGCCCGAAGACTTATCAACCCATTCCTTTGTCCCTTCAAAGTGCGACAATGCCCCTTCCCTATGTCCTTGAGTGCATGAGCACATGGTGATGGCCTGAAGACCCATCAATTAATCCATTCAATCCTTTGGAGTGCACCAATGCACCCTTCATGTCATCCTCCACTTTCTTGAGTGCATGAGCGCATTGCAAAGTCCGAAATGACCCTGTACCTCCCTTTGTTCTTTTAAGGTGCTCCCTCCTAGTTTGTATGCCTATTGGCTCATGCATGAAAGTTATTTTATGCTTTCCTTCATATATTTTCAAGTTCTATCATCTATGATGGCTCTTTTTCAAATATCATTTTATAACTAGGTTGGTTTGAGCTAATATTGTCACTATGAGTATGTTTCATGAAAGTTATTTTATGCTTTCCTTCATATATTTTCAAGTTCTATCCTCTGTGATGGCTCTTTTTCAAATATCATTTTATAAGTAGGCTGGTTTGAGCTAATATTGTCACTATGAGTATGTTTATCTAAACATGTGTCTTTTATACAAGTATCATCACACTTTCATCATTTGTTGGAGCCATGCCACCTTGCAAAGTGGCCTCCAAATAGCTTTCAGAGGGAAGCTCTAATGATTCTATAGAAGTTACAAAGTCAAGTACCCCATTTATGTAGACACACAGTGCTTTATTGATAAGGATACAAAGGTCACGTGGAGCAAGATATACAACACATTCATGCAAGAAAGTTTGCTAAGGACATAGAATATGTGCATGTGTATATTAACATTAAGAAGTCCATCATGCATAGGATTGCATGCAGGTTCTCGGTCATGACATGTGAGGATCATAATATATGAGTTAAAGAGCCACAAGGTGAAAACAACAGAGATACAAGAGCTGGAATGCGTGCACTTCGTTACCAAGGACATTCATGGATATTATCCTACATGATTTTCTTGGAAACATTGTCAAAATATCAACCACAATACGGGGTACTCGTTGATATCTACAATAGAAGATATGAAGATAAAGAACTAGTACAATGCAAGCATGAAGAGACATCGAGCAATGGAAACTAGTCCATCCCACGATCCACCAGCTCAGGACTTGCAGATGCAAGAGGTGGAGGAGATAACACCTCAAGCAATGAAGGTATCTCCCAAGAAAAGTATCAGGTATGCCTCGACAGGTGAGAAAAATAATAAATGGAAATACAATCCTTTAAACTCAAGAGATATTCCAGAAAAGAAGGAGAGGACAAAAGAAAAGGAATAAGAGTAGAAGAGGAAGCAGGATGAGTTGCTTCAGAAGCAACAAGTAGAAGAAGAAGGGAGGAGAAGGATAGAAGAAGAAAAATAGAAGCAATGTGAGGAGGATGAAGGAGCACAGAGACTAGAAGAAGATAAATTGACTTAGGAGATGGAAGAAGAAGTGTTGGAGGAAAAGGATACCATCCAACCCATGGATGATGAATTAACCACTATAGAGGAACCTCCCCTTATATGTGGTCATCTTCCATTTGAGGGAATGGGGATCACACCTCCACCAACTGAGAGAGTTATGGATGTATGTAGTAAAATCTTTGATCATCTTAAGAAGACTATCATGCACCAGAGGCAAAGATACTTCCCGAATGATCCTTAGAACCAAGTCTCAGTTTCTACGGAGAAGGTGATAACCTCGAACACTGAAAGGAATCAAAAATCTATTATGGCAGTAAATGTTACATTCACTACAAGGACACAGGATAATTCTAACTACTTGTTGAATGAGATTGCTAGGCTGAGAAGGGAACTTGTTGCAATGAAGAAATAGGTGGAACATCTTGTAATGGAGAGTCAATGGTTGTCATCACAGAGCTACAACAACTTCGAGTGGTAGTCAACCCAACCATGCAGGAGGAATAGGGTCCAATGGGGGACACCATTGCATGATTATATGATGACATGATTATTCTACATCAAGTCATGTCTCCTCTTATTAGAATTAAGAAGAAGGCATAGGAAGTGGTGAAACTCCTGAAGGTAGCAAATAAAGTAGTCAACCATCCTCAGGAGTGGACTTCCAAGTATCGAGATGCTCCACAACATTTCGATAAGAAATATGATATTACCATCGAGATTGATAGAGTTCATCTAAGACTCAACCATCAAAACTACATGTGTCTTGGAGAACAATCAATTCGTACTATTGTTGCTGATAATCGACTACATAATGGATTTGAGTCTCTCACATAGAAGCATGGGATGCATTTAATAGGTACACTAGAAAAATTCAGAGGGAGGGAGGTCATATTCCAGGAGATTAAACAATATATTGAATAGATCACAGAGGCCATGGAGCGGGAAGGCTTGGAAGTTACTAAAAACATTATTCTTTAGTACATAATTGAAAGAGTCAATTCTCATATGAAACTCTCATGGTTGTGGAATAATGTAGAGTCAAACTCCAAGAACATTTTGACGGAGGCACTCAAGGTGAAGGTGTGCTACATTATGGACTTTCTAGTTTGCTTCAAAGCCATCTCCATAGAGTTCAAAGCTTGGCACACTTACATTACAATTGAGCTCCATGAGGAAGCAAATGACTTATCCATTTGATGAGTTTTGTCCCATTGTTAGTTTTTTCTTATTAGGTCGTTGTCTAATTTGTAATTTGTCTTATGTAATAAATGATATGTAATGAAGTCCAAGGGACACATGTGGAATATTAATAACAACACATTGGAATTTAATGAGTCATGTAAAGAATATGAATAGTCATAGAAGTCAAAGCCTCATGAGGAAGCTCAAAGGTCATTGTTACTTGTTATAAATAACTCCTCAAAACTCAAGCAAAATGATTTTTTGGAGAGCTCAGATTCTAGAGTTCTTTCCTTGGATTCTCTTGGAATACATAGGAGATATATGATTCTTTGGAGAATCAAGTTGTGGCTTTGTCTTCCACTATTGGTTATCATGTTTCATCTATGTAACATTGTACTTGTTATCTTACACTTTTAATCATAAGCTCAATGGGCTGACACTTCTACATACGTATATCATAGACGCAGTTGGACGATTCTAGTTATGTTTATGGTATATGTTGTTTTATTCACATAATAAGTTAACAAACTAATTCATTACTTAGATATGGTTATTATTGAATGGTTTTTGTTATGCTTTAACGATTGTTGTTTATTATACAGGCTAATTTTTCAGTTTTCAACAAACCTTTCTCTTTATCCCAGGGTCCCCCTTTAGGATAGTACTATTACTTGTCTAATTGGTGGCTCATTTCCCTAACGAGTTGTGGAAGTCTCCCTTGCACACCTTACATTGGGTGCCTCACAAAGCTCACATTATTGCTACCCAAAAGTGGTGTTGTGTTCTCTTGTGTTTGATCATAACCAAGGTATGTCTTTAAAAAATCATCTCTATCGGTGGTCAAACTGTATGACTAGATGGGACTCCTACACCAAATGGTGTAAGGTCTAATTTAGACTTCACATCAAGGAGATCCCCTTACAATTTTGGTGGTATCCAACACTATTAACATATAGATATGGTGCTTTTCTTGGCATGTGAAAACTATTTTGGTGGTGATGATAGCTAGATTGATATTGGTAATATCCAAACAATGTTACATGTAAACAACTTTTTATTAATAGAAAGTTGTTTGTTTTTTATTTTCTGAAAAAAATAGCCCTTGGTTGTTGTACTTGTAGTAATGGCTATCCTGGGACATTTTGTTTTATTATGCTTTCGATGATGCATTTTTTATCATTGATGAGGTGAACATAACTAGGCCTTGGTTATTATACTTGTAGTAATGGCTGTCCTATGATAATTTATTATGCTTTCGGTGATCCATTGTTTACCATTATCACAACTTTGCAACAACTAATTATGAGTTAAAAATGTCAATTTCTAATTTTTGTTGTTATTCTTAGCAGGAAACTGCACTATAATTATATAATTTTGGTGGAATTTTTAGAAGTGGCATAATCGTTGCTTATTGTACCTTGGAATGAGCATTTCCCTCACATAAATGTGATTTACTATTGATGCAAATTTATGGCCTTTACTTGGATTTATGGACTTTACATGGATTCCCAATTTTGATGTATGGTTTTATATATTAGTTAAGAAAGATCGAAAAGTGTAAACATTAATAAGAAACAAAAAATCCAAGTCAACGAAAGATAGGGATAAAAATATAAAATATAAAATAAAATATAAAATAAAATAAAATAAAATAATTATTATTATAAATTATAATATTATTTTTCTTAAACTAGTCATTATAGAAATATTATCTGATCTTAATAATCATTATTAAAATAATGTTTTTCATAAACTAGCAGTTATGTGTGTGTGTGTGTGTGTGTGTATATGTATATATAATACACTCCCTTTTGATTGCTTTGTTTTAATTTGAGTATCCTTCAATTATTATTTTTGTTATAGGATCTTGACTCATTAATCAGGTCTTGCCTCCTATTTATTTATTTATTTATTTGACTTTGTTTCGTGTATTTGATTGACATGGACTACTTGTTTCTTATTAACGTTTAAATTTTTCGATCTTTATTAATTAATATTATTATGATTATATATATATATATATATATATATATATATATATATATATATATATATATATATATATATATATTATCTATATATATATATATATATATATATATATATATTATCTATATATAGATATATATATATATATGTCTCTTAATTATTATTATAAATTATAATATTATTATTCTTAAACTAGCCATTATAAAAATATTTTTTGATCTTAATAATCATTATTAAAATATTAAATTTCATAAAATAGTCGTTATATGATCTTTTGGGCTTTAAATCACCCTCTATTTAAGCATTTTCCATTATCTGCATCTTCATCTAGTCCTAATGATGAACCACACTAGCTGATTCGAAATGCATTGGCAAAATTTTCTCCTATCTGATTTTTACCGAAAATACTCTTCTTAATAGTAATTTATTCTTTTTGATTTATTTATTACATTAATACTTAGTTGTAACCTTGTATATATGTTTCACAAGAACTTTTTCTTCAGTTATGTTTAGTGCTCAAATTTTGGATCGAAGGGAGACCTACCAATGTGGGATGCTATTATTAGATATGTTAGGTTTTGTGGATCTTGGACATCTTGAGAGAGAATAAGATAGTTTTTATTGTCCACATGTAGCTTTCACCTTCAACCTCTCCCAGTGAAATTTAAATAAACCTAATAAAAACTAAAACTCACATAAACTAATAAAATTTAAAACCCATATAAACCAATTAATCTAACCTCAAATATTTTTTATAAAAATTATGTATATAATTCTATTATCTATATATAATAATATAGATTATCAAACTCATTACTTGAGTATGAAATCCCCTCTACATAAGATATTAATTTTAAAATTACAGATTAATTTTGTTTTAACAATGTCAAAGTATCTGAAGTAAGTAATCTCCAATCTTCAACTTCTTTAGTAGATCACCGCATATTTGAAATATATCAATGTATAATTTATTGAATAAATCACTACATATCTTAATGATGAGTCGCTGGTTTGTTTTCACTTGCTCATTTATCTCACACACTTATTTTTTTGATGTCCATCCAACAGAAAATTCATAATCATCAACAAAAAGTGAAAAAAAAAAATCAATTAGTGTTCTTATATGGGTATCTTACCAGATGGAAACATTAATTGTCTCTTACAAGTGTTAACCAGAGTTAGGATAATGCCATTTGAAAGACTGAAACACTAACAAGCAATGCCAAGTTAAGAATTGCTACAAATCTAAGCTTTTTTGGCATGATATTGGTGAAGATAGTAATCATAAATAGTGAATTAATTCTCAAGACAAGATAGTAGTTGTTGTGTGAGCGAAAAAATCTATAAGGGATTTTTTGGTGGTTGATGGAGCTCAGGAGGTGATGAGGCAATGAGATGAGGACGGGATGAACATATTTACCGATCAAATGGCTTATTATCTCAAAATGGCCACTCTAGCCCAAAAACCCCAAAAAAACATAAAAAACAATCCAAAAATGAAAATTGTGTATGCCAGAATGATGTTTTTTTCTAGGGTAAACTTTCAACGATTTTTTTAAATTGAAGTAAAAACCATCTTTTTTGCAAAATGGATGAAAAAACATCCTTAAAAAAATAAGTGTTGATTCCAGAATAATAAAAAAAAAAATTGGTTTACAATTTTGACATTTTCTAGCAAGGTAAAATATTGAGACTTTGAAAAAATATAAAATTCCAACAATTCTCGAACATGATGTTAAAGATATAATATCATATCTCAAATCCCGATAACTCCAACAATTTTCATCCATGTTGTTAAAGATAAAATATCTTGACTTTAAAAAACCTTGAAATTGTAATTGTTTTCAACCATAGCAATAAAGATAAAATATCATGACTTAGAAAAACATTAAAATCTTGAAAAAGATTCAACCATGCAATTAAAACCAAAGATTATGACTACAAAAAATCTCAAGTTTTCAAAATATTTCAAGCATGACATTATGAAACAATTTTATGACAAAAATCTTTAAGAATAAACACCCAAGAGTAATTTATTTTTTAAATGCTAAATATATAGCGATTTCAAAATCTTAGCCTAAGACAACTTGATACATTGCAAGAAAAAATTACAAATCAACCATAAAATTGACAGGCGGTGTAGGTCGACTCAACCCGTTGTAATGAAAACTTAAAGGCCAACCATGAAATTGATACATTGTGGGGGTAGACATGATTCATTATAACGAAAATTTTAAAATCAACTATCAAATTGCACATAATGTGACCAGGTTGCTAGATGAGCATCGACAGGACCTCTCAAAAGAAAAAAGAAAAAATAATAATAATGTATAAAGAAATAAAAATGAAAAATACAAAAGAAAACAAAAATTCAAATATTGAAAAAAAATAAAAACAATAAGAAAAAAACACAAAGTAAAACGAAACTTTTAATATTGATAAAAAGAAAAAACAATGAAAAAAACAAAACAAATTTTAAATATCGAAAAAAAATAAAAACTATAAGAAAAACAAAAAAAATAATACAAAAGAAAACAAAAGTTCAAATATTGTAAAAAATAAAAAACAGTAAAAAAAGAAACAAAAAAAATAATACAAAAGAGAACAAAAATTCAAATATAGAAAAATAAATAAAAACAATAAAAAAAAACCATAAATTTTTAAAAAAATAGTAACAAGAAATAAAACATAAAAAATAAAATAAAATAAAGTTATTAAAAAAAAAAAAAAAAACATTGTAAATATAAAAAAACAAAACATAAAAAGACATAATTTAACAAAAAAAAATATGTATTCGTGATTATGTGATCCATAATGAATTAAACAAAGTCTTTCACATTAGAGAAGTTTTTGGCCGATGCATTTCAAACCAACAAGTGTGGTTCACCATCAAGAGCATATCCAGAGACAGACCATGGCAAAGGCTTAAATACAGAACAATGTAGAAACATAATTTCAAGTAACAACTATGTTTGAACAATAATATTTAAATTATGATATTAATTTATTAATATATTAAAAACAAATATTTTTAAGTAATGGCTATATTAGATGGCTAGTTTTTGAAAAATAATATTTAAATAATGATATTAGTTTATTAATTTATTAAAAATATTAATAGGTAACGTCTATATTAAACAGCTACTTTTTGAAAAATAATATTTAAATTAACAAAATAAAAATAAAAAACATTTCTTTTCAAAATTGAAAAAAATAAATAAAAATATCTACATAACTGAAAAAATTAAATTAAATTAAAAAAAATAACAAAATTAAAAAAAAAAAGGACAATTAAAAAATCTATTAAAAAAATTCAAGGCAAAACAATTAAAATTTAAAATTTAAAAATGATTTAAAAAATTAAAATTCAAAAAATTAAAATTAAAAAAAAAAATTAATAGTAAAAAAAAAAAAATCAAAACAAAACAACTGTAATAAAAAATAAATCAAAAAATCAAAACAAAACATGTTAAAAAAAACCCATCACCCCTAGGCAGGGTTAGCCACAAGCATGGCCAGGGTGGCGGGTTGCATGCAACCACCTCCCCGCCTACGCCCACGCACAACCCTGCCCAAGGGTGACAAGATTTGTTTTTCATTTTTGTTAATTTTTTTTTTTTTTTTTTACTTATTTTTATTTGATTCCTTATTTTTTGTAATTTTTTTCATCTTTTTGTTTTAATTTTATTTTAATTTTATTTTTTTGTTTTATTTTTTTTTATTTTATAATTTTATGATTTTTTTTTATTTTTTTTTTATTTATTTTTTTTCAATTTTTTAATTTAAATATTTATTTATTTTTAACATTTTTATATGATTTTTATTATTATTATTATTACAGTGGAATCGACAACAAGGGCAACCTCGCGACTCGTGTTACATGGGTTCAATTCTGACCGCTACCTTGATAACCATTGGGAGCTGCGCCCACCCCTCTATACAACTCCAGGGTAAGTCCGAGGGATATGAACTCGTGACCTTCAGTACGGAGCCCGCCTTTCTAACGAACTTCACCACATTGTGATTACCAACTCTCCTACTACCATGGGGCTATTATTATTATTATTGTTATTTTTTTTTTTCTCAGTAAGACTACTCTAGGAAATTATATTATATACAGAGAGAAATTACATGCATTGAGACAAGTTTTCCAAGGCCATCGATGGCACTGTGGTGTGGCAGCTGACAGTTGCTTGCATTGAGCACTAGATGCCCCAAAAACTTGACAGAAGGACACTGTTTTAACTTTAACAATGCCCACGCAGGGGCGGAGACTCAAGAACACTACCCACGCAGGGGCGACTCTGTAGATTCGCAGAATTCCATAGTAAACTAAGGGACGTAATTGAAAACAGAGCAGGACCTAAACTAAGATAACCAGACCCGTTCATAATGTGCGACCGAGACAGAGGACTGCAAAACATGACCAAAAGACTAAGACATGAGACAGCAAAACAGGACCTGAGAGGAGGGAGGATGATGGTGCTATTCCTCTGGCTCCAAATCTCCCGGGTCCATCTCCACGATCGGGTACCCAAAGCCTTCGAGGGGATCTTCCTGGACCTCGTTCGCTTCCGCGTTGGACGAAGACGCCCCCGCTTTGGACGCTGAAGCCACCTGGATGGGCACCTTCCCTTTTGCAGCAGCTGCTTGATCTTCGGCTCTGTCCAGCGGATTCGCAGAGGGTAATTCGCTGTTACGTGCTCCCTCGAGGTCCTCCTCTGCGTCTCGAACAAAAAGGATTGAAACATGGGCACTAAGATTGCCCAGCTTGAAGACTGTTGTGCCGAACGCTGGAAGCATAGGCTGCCTTGGTGGTTCCTCATTCGGGATGGAGGTGTCCATGTACTGGGAAACTTGCAGCTGGGGAATTCCAAACCTTCGAAAATAGTAGGAGCAACAACAGTGGTGATGCTCTTCTGCCACTGCAGGAGGGCGAGAAGGAGCCCCACGACCAGGCCCTCTGTGACATGGCTGCCTTTCTCGCGTTCGTGCCATACAAACAGCAAAACTGCCCAGAATGTCCTCCTCACAAATCGAATTCCTGATCTCCAGAGTTTTCCGCGAGCAGAGAATGTTCCTGCTCGATTGCAGGTGAAACTGAACTTGCCAGGAATGTTGCTGCAGCATCCTTGCTCCAGCTTTAACATCTGCTTCCCTCTCTTGGAGTCTGAGCGCCATGAATGCGCTGCGCTCTCCCTTCCTGCCAACATAAATGCTCATTCAATTCTCGGAGCAGAGGCTCCCTTACTTATGCCAGCGGCCTGAGGCGCCTCGTCCCTCCACGGGTTGGCTCGTGGCAGCTCGTGCTGGCCATGTGGCCTCACCGTGGGTGCCGTCTTATCACCCGCATCCGGGTGGCTTGCATCTTTCTGGATGAGGCTGATGAGATCCTTTACTTGTTGTTGGTTTTGAATGATGGCCAAAGATCCTGAGCAGAGGATCTGGTTGTTTTCAACCCCAACATTGGCTAATAAATCAGCACTCTTATTACCTTCTCTCCGTATGTGAGTGAAAGAGATGGCCTTGTTGTTTCTGAGAAATTGCTCCATGTTCTGTAGCCTGGCTTCTAGTCTCCAGCTTGGGGCGATTTTTCTAGCTTGGGATCCATTCTGTAGGTGAGTAGCGATGTTGATGAGCAGTTGGGAATCCCCTTCAACTATCAGGGGCTGGAGATTGAGCTGGTCCGCTAATAGGAGACCTTGCCATAAGCCCTCTAGCTCGGCCGAGTTGTTGGTATCCCACCCCATGTTTCCAAAGTAGATTTGCAAGGTTGCGCCTGTGTGGTTTCTTAGGATTCCTCCAAATCCTGCCTCCCCCGGATTTCCTTTGGACGCGCCATCAAAGTTGAGTTTGAAGGAGTTGTTGGGGGGGGGGGGGGGTCCAGCAGCTATCCTCTGCACTGGTGCCTCTGGGAGATTGCTGCCTGTTGTCTATAAGAGGCAATTGTAACTGCCAATTGTTGAGGATGTTTCGTTCATTGTCAGCAGAGGGGTAGTCTTCCTTCGACCAGTTTCTGAGCATTATGGTTTCCTGGAGATTTGCCTGAATTTTGTGCCAGATGTCCTCAAAGCGGGAACTTGCATTTTTGAAGATGCGCTTATTCCTCTCCTTCCAGATGTTCCAGAGAGCTATGCCTGGGATAATTCTCCATAAGTGGTTGAGGAGCTCGCAGTTGTAGGGATTTTTTGGCCACAGCCTGAGAGTGTTGATGAGGTCGTCATCTGCAATGCATCTTTTTTGACATCTGAAACTTATTTTTTCCCATATCTTGTTGGCTAGAGGGCAGGAAGCTAGAAGATGCTGGAGGTTTTCTTCATGTTGAAAGCAGTTATGACATAGGGAAGGGCCTTGGAAGCCTCTTCTTCTGAGTTTGTCCCAGGTGAGAATTTTCCGGTGCCCTACTAGCCAGAGGAAGTGGGAGATTTTGGGCCAGGCTCCTATATCCCATAGATTGTTCCATAGAGGATCAGTAGTAGGTGGAGGGTTACTGATCAGCTTGTAGGCTTCTGCTGCGGTATAGGTTCCTTTGGGTTTATATCCCCATCTGAGAATGTCTAGGCCCTCATGATAACGAATTCTTCTTTTCCTTAATATTTCCTCAAGGTTCTCAACTTCTCTGCTGCTAGCGTGAGTGAGAATTTGATTACCTTGTTTCCAAGTCCTGTATCCCTGCTCCCCTTCCTGTGTCCAGAAGAGATGAATGTTTTCCCTAAGCTGCTCCTGTCTTGTTGGAATTAGAGTTGGCGTGAGAGTGCTAGTTAGTCTGGGCATTTGATTCCATGCATCAGACCAAAATCTTGCGAATTTCCCATTCCTGATTTCCCAGAAGCTATGCTGTTGGATTAATTGATAGTGCTGCTTGGCAGCATTCCAAATCGAGGATCCTTTCTCCGTGGGCGTGAACCTGATTAGTTCTTCTGGAGGCCTGTGATTGGCATACTTGGCCGTCCAGATTTTGACCCAAGGCTTTTCCTGGTTCGTCATCCATTGCCACCAGATTTTAGCATTCATGATAGCATTGCTTAGTTCTGGATCTCGAAGGCCAATGCCACCATTGCCTTTGGGCTGGCAAGCAGTGGACCATTTGACCAGAGCCCATTTGCGGTTTGTGGCTGAGCTGCCCCAGAGAAATGCGCGCTGTAGGTTTCTGATTCTTTTGATGACCCACTTAGGAGCTGCAAGCACTGAAAAGAGATAAAGCGGCATAGATTGAAGGACGGATTTAATAAGCACTGCCCTGCTGGCTAGGTTGAGAGATCTGAAGGTCCAGTGATTGAGGCGGGCGTCAAGCTTTTCAAGAAGGATGTTCCAAGCTGGCTGTTTTAAGGCAGTGGCGGTGAGGGGAGCGCCAAGATATTTGGAGGGGAGCGTTGCTGCAGAGATGCCCAGAATGCGAGTTATGGCAGATTTGACTTGAGGCGGGGTGTGAAAGAAAAAAATCTGTGATTTGGAAACATTGACATGGGTGCCTGAAGCCTCAGCAAAATCGTTAAGGAGGGATTTGAATTGGGCTGCTTCCTGGGCAGAGGGATAGCCATAGAGCATAGTGTCATCAACAAATTGTTGATGAGAGGAGGCAGGGGTTTGATGGATCGAGATGCCCTTGAGCTTGTGCGTCTGGAGCGCATTCTTTATGTGTCTGCCAAGACCCTCCGCCATCAGCACAAAGGGAGGGCCTGAAGGGGCGGGAAGGGATACCATTGATCAGGATGGAGAATTGCGAGGAGGTTCTGAGATTCATGATCCAACGGATCCATAAAGAGTCAAATCCAAAGGCTTTTAACATCTGCTGAATGTAAGACCAACTAAGCTTGTCAAAGGCTTTTGAAAGATCCAGTTTGAGAATCATACCTGCTTGTTTTGAGTGCTTGAGGGAATGGATGATCTCATGCGTGAGGAGGATACCATCCATTATTTGACGCCCTTCCACATACCCGGACTGTTCCGGCGAGATTAGCATGGGAAGCAGGGGTTTCAATCTGTTGGCAATGACTTTGGTGATGACCTTGTAAATAACATTGCATAGGGCAATGGGTCTGAACTTGTCAGGTGTGATGGAGTTCTCCTCTTTGGGGATGAGTGCTATGAAAGTGGAGTTGAGGGATGGGAGGAGCCATTTTGTAGTTCTAGATTCCTCGACTATTTGCCAAACCTCTTGTTTGATCAGGTCCCAGAAAGCATGGAAGAAAGTGGAGGTAAATCCGTCCGGGCCTGGGGCTTTTCCTTCTTTGAGCTGCTTCACTGCTTCGTCAACCTCCTGGGGAAGATTATTATTATTGTTATTGTTATGTGGTTGTATTTTATTTTATTTTAGCTTAAAAGAATTGTTACAGATGTGTTGTTTTTTTTGGGTTAATTTTCAATTTTTTCTTTATATTATATGTTTTTTTGAAATATATATATATATTTTTTTACAGTTTAATTTTTTTTTTCTTTCTTTTTATATATTTTTTTATTATTTGAGTTTTTTTTTCATGTTTTTTAATTTTAAGTTTTTTTTTTATGTTTTTTTTAATAACATGAAAATCACAAACATTTAAAAGAAATATCCACACTAAATACATTAGAAAATTTTGAAGTGTAAAAAATAAGCCCTCTAAACAAAAAGGGTTGATACTACGTCAATGCTTTGCAAAATCAAGATGAAATTCACTAACATTTAAAAAAAATGTTCATACTAGATACATAAAAAATTTAAAGCTTAAAAAATAAACTCTTTAAAACAATGTGATGATGTTGTGTCAAGACTTTTCAAAATCAAGATGAAAATCACTAATGTTTTTAACAAATGTTCATACCTGATACATAAGAAAATTTAAAGTGCCAAAAATATGCTCCAAAAAAAAGGTTTATTCTGAATCACCAATTTTCAAAATCAGGTGATTTTTTGCAACCTAAAAAAGCAGGTAATAGGTAATTTTCTTGTTTGATTGGTAACCATGTTAATGGACCAGGCAGAAAAACATTACAAACACAAACAACATGACCTGAGGAAAGCATTGGGCTTCCTCTCAATGATATTAACACTCTCATTCTGGGTTGTTTTCTGCTATGACATAGGTAAAGCTTTCTATTGGATAGGAGCCATATTTTTCTCAAGATTACTATTGCTTCCTTAACTAAAAGTAGTTGGAGATATTTCTAGGACATAAAGTTTAGAGTTTTTTGGTCTATAGGTCTGATTATTTGGCACAGGGTCAAACATCTGGTTCAGGTATCGCCCCACAACTGCCATATCAGACAAAGAATAACTGAGGAAGCAAGATTCCAGAATCAATATATATATCTATATATATATATATATATATTTTTTTTTTTACTACTACTATCTTCCTAGTGGCGGTAGGAAAAACGACACTACAAACTTCATTCTCTACTTCAGAGAAGAAGAACTGATAACTCTTTTTAACTAGACACAAGATTGTTATTAAAGCTATACATCGCTGGAGTCTTCGATTGGAAAGGAATTGAAGACACTCATTGATACAATTCTATCCTCAAATTCTGATTTGTTTGTCATTACAGATGGAGTCTTCGACTGGAAGGATCCGATGGCATTTGGATTCAAGGGTATTTTGATGGCGAGGGTGCAGGCGTTAGAGTCAGTTTACTCAATCTATCAGCGAGTTCCTCTATGCATTGGTCGATTTCCTTTTCCTTTGGACTGGGCGCATCAGTCATTAAACTAATGTTTCATTTCCAAGTCCCGATATCATGCGTTACTAATTAATCTTGGCTCTTGGAGACGGCTTTAGAAGCGATATCTCTTTGGTGGATTACATATACAATATATATCCACGGATCTATATGTACGCGCAACATATAAAGGAATTTACGATGGCAAAGACTCGCCTATCGTGGACCGACATCAATATATATATACTCTGTACTCTATACTATTCTCGGTTTGTATACATGTATATATCGCTTACCTATATCCGCACTTCAGTTGGATAAGCCGAAGCATAACCAATCCACATCACTTTATATATACTCCGCACTTAAATTGTGTGTCACCGGTGTATAATCAAATCGGCGATCGCTCGACATAGCCTTCTCCCTCCGGACCCGATACAACTATAAGCACTGGTTTATACTTCGCTGGTTCCGCTTTTCACTAGTCATTGTAAATCACAACTTTGCTGCCTCCGCGATAGTGGACCTAGCGATATATATCGATTCCAATTTATATCATGTCAGTTCCAGATTTATTATTCAGCTGGACTCTTTGATATATATATGCGGTTTATAAAGGGTTGTTCTCAAATCCGGAACTCGCTCCTTGTTACGCTATCGCTCCTTTCCAACAGAAAAATTTTGTAAAGGGAACACCCGTCCAGCGGCTTTAAATGATCTCCCAACACCGATATGGTCTTGGACCGAGACAGTGAGAACGTATAGTTATAGGCTTTCGATTGCTGATATGGTCTTGCCCAATATGGTATGCGCCTTCGCCTAAGAACTCTCAACCACGCCTCCGCTACTCAATGGAACTACAAGCGCTCTGCCATACCAAGAAGACACATGCGCCACCGCAAAACAAGAACCAAAGCAGTCTAGTTATGAATGAAAGGAAAGAAACATTCGTTGATTTATAGACAGTATCAGAATCATTCAACAATATTAAGGTGTCATAAAAATAAACTATGCAAGCAATTTACAGAGTCATTACATTAGAGACATCGAGAGAACAAAAATTCCCACAGTAAAACTAAGGCACTCGCCCCTCTCCTCTGTCTGATGAGAGCTTTGTTGCCATTTTATTTATAACTAAGGATAGGCCCTCTCGTCCTTATCCAATACAAAGAAAAGCATGCTTTACAGGTGATTTAAAGCTTGAAAGCTCTGTTACAAATAGCATGATTTATTGCTAGATTTATTCTAATTTTAACTAAGAAAGCATAGAAATTGCAGGCTAAAGGACCCCACTCCCTTGCCTGTAATTTTTTTTGGATTTTTTGGAATAATTTGGAAGATTCTTCCCCTCTGAGTTACATGCTCCCGCATCAGACTCCTGAGGACAAAATTCTTCATGGGCTCCTGTCCATGAGCTCATCTACAGATTTGCCCAATTTCTGTAGAATGTCTTCTGTAACCCAAGTAGCTTCAGTAATCGGCTGTTCCTTCCATTTCACCAGATACTGGAAATACTCCCGTGCCCTTGTCTTCTTGTATACTTTCCTGTCCAGAATTCTTTCTGGCTGTAAATTCTTGGCTGTGGGTAACTGTTTCACCCAGTCAATCTTTGGAGTCTCTTGATCCTGTGCTATATCATCTGTAGCTTCATTCCCATACTTGTACAAGTCTGCAACATTAAAAATTGGTGATATTCCCACACCAGGGGGTAATTCAATCTCATAATCATTTGCAGAGAATTTCCTTATTATCCTGCATGGTCCAATTTTCTTGGATTTTAATTTATTATACTCTCCCTTTGGAAATCTCTCTTTTCTGAGGTGTGCTAAAACCAAGTCTCCAACTTCAAAGTTCATTTATCTTCCCCTCATGTCTACTCTGGTTTTATATTTGATGTTGCTGTCCTGTAGCTGCTATTTCACCTGTTCATGTATCGCCTGCATTCTCGAAGCAAAGTCTTCACCTCCTGCACTTCTCATTTCTTCCTTTCCCAAGTTCCTTAATTCAGATATTCCCCTTGGGTGCATTCCATAAAAAATATGGAACGGGCTCTGTCCTGTGCTTCTGTTCGGTGAATCATTGTATGCATATTCAACTTGTGGTAACACTTGATCCCATTGCTTTGGATTCTCTGCAGTAAAGCTCCTCAAAAGATTGCCTAAACTTCTATTCACAACCTCAGTCTATCCATCAGTCTGTGGACGATAGGCAGAACTGAAATTTAATTTAGTTCCCAGCTTCTTCCATAGTGTCCTCCAGAAATGTCCAACAAATTTTGAATCTCTGTTTGAAACAATGCTTTTGGGTAATCCATGTAACCTTACAATTTCTTTAAAAAGCAAGTTAGCAATATGAGAAGCATCACTAGTTTTATAACATGGAATAAAGTGTGCCATTTTTGAAAATCTGTCTACTACCACAAAAATTGAATCATAGCCTCTTTGAGTCTTTGGCAATCCTAGCACAAAATCCATACTTACCATATCCCAAGGTCTATCTGGAATTGGCAATGGAATATACAACCCTGTGTTCTGGCTCCTTCCTTTTGCATACTGACAGACTTTACAATTCCTTACATACTTCTCTACTTCAGATTTCATTTTCGGCTAGAAGTAAAATCTGTTGAGCTGTTCAAAGGTCTTTTCTCTACCAAAATGTCCTGCAAGTCCTCCACTATGCTTCTCTTTGATTAAATTTTCTCTCATTGAACAGCTGGGTATGCACAGCTGATTTTTCTTAAATAACAGTCCATCTTGTATAAAATAATCCAGCCACTTGCTCCTGTCCACCAAAACATGATTCTTACAAGCCTCATATGCCTCCTTAAAATCTGAATCGGTCTCATATAATTCCTTAAGAAAATAAAAACCCAACACTTGGATTTGGCTTTCTTGCAGCAATATACTCCTCCTACTTAAGGCATCTGCAACTTTGTTTGACTGTCCAGTTATATGTTTCAACACAAAATGAAAGCCTTGAAGATATTCTACCCATTTAGCATGTCTCTGGCTGAGTTTTGGCTGCTGCATTATAAACTGCAATGCATGATTATCTAAGTAAAGAATAAATTCCTTCGACATTAAATAATGCCTCCACTTCTTTAGTGCCTGTACAACTGCATAAAACTCTTTATCATAAGAAGAATACTTTCTCTTTGCCTCATTTAACTTTTCACTGAAGTAAGCTATTGGTCTATCTTCTTGGCTCAAAACTCCTCCAATTGCTTCTGCGCTGGCATCACACTTAACTTGAAAAGTTTTTTTAAAATCAGGAAGAACCAGAACAGGTTTTTCAGTTATTTTCCTCTTTAACAGCTGAAAATTTCTCTCTGCTTCAGTAGTCCACTTGAATGGTTGTTTATCTTTCTTTATGGTCTCAATAATAGGTGCATTAATCTTACTAAAATTCTTAATGAATTTTCTGTAAAAACTAGCAAGACCATGAAAACTCCTTACCTCAAAAATACTCTTGGGTGAAGGCCACTCCATAATTGCTTTGATCTTTTCTGGATCCATTTTCAATCCTTCAGCTGAGATAACAAATCCCAAGTACACCAGCTCCTCTTTCAAAAATAAACACTTCTTCAGATTCAACAATAATTTTTCTTGCTGCAGCTTCTGTAGAACATAATTTAAATGCCTCAAGTGTTCTTCCTTGGATCTGCTATAGACTAATATATCATCCAGATATACTATTACAAATTTACCAATAAATTCTTTAAGGACTTCATTCATAAGCCTCATGAATGTACTTGGTGCATTGGACAGCCCAAAAGGCATCACTCTCCATTCATATAATCCCTCATTGGTCTTAAAAGCGGTTTTCCATTCATCCCCTTCTCTTATCCTTATTTGATGATAGCCACTTTTAAGATCTAACTTTGAAAAATATTTTGCGCCAGACAAGCAATCCATTAAATCTTCAATTCTGGGTAATGGAAATCTGTACCTGATTGTAATCTTATTGATGGCTCTTGAATCTGTACACATTCTCCAGCCTCCATCTTTCTTCGGGCTCAGCACTGTTGGCACTGCACAAGGACTCAGGCTTTCTTTAATCAACCCCTTGTCAAGCAATTCTTGCACCTGTTTCTTAACTTCTTCATTCTCTGCAGGAGTCATTCTATACACTGCTTTGTTAGGTAGACTTTCTCCGGGAATCAAGTCTATATGATGACTGATTTTTCGAATTGGCGGTAATTCATTAGGCAAATCATCAACAATAATATCACAATAATTCTCCAGCATTTCTTGAATTTCAATGGGTAATTTAGAAATTTTAGTAGAAGTCAATATTACCTTGGGCTTGCAAACCATAGCAAAGTTTACCTCATTTTCTTCAATCTGCTTCAAGTACTCCTTCCCTCCAAGTAACAGAGTTTTTGGATCAGTCTTCTGTCCCGGTACATCTTCTTCTTGCAGAGGTAACAATGTATGATTAACACCATCGTTCCCAAACTTGTAGGTGTTTCGCTTCCCGTCATGTATGGCTCCTCTGTCATATTACCAAGGCCTCCCGAGCAATATGTGACACACGTCCATAGGCATCACATCACAAACAATTTTATCCTTGTATTTGCCCACTTGAAATTCCACTTCACACTGTTCACTTACCAACAGTTGATGTCCCTTTTGTAACCATGACACCTTATAAGGTGTTGGATGCTTCATTGTCTTCAGCTTCAATTTCTCCACTACCTCTGTAGAGACCAAATTATCAGTGCTGCCACTATCAATGATCATCTGGCAACATTTCCCTTGGACTTTGCACACTGTCCTGAACAAAGTTTTCCTTTGTGGTGGTTTAGTAGCCACCTCTTTCACTGGCTTAAGTAGAACTTTATTTACCACCAGAGATTCTCCTCTTTCTGGTGTGTTTTCTTCTTCTACTACCGCTGCCGCTGGTGCTTCTACTTCAGCTGGAGCAACAATTGCATTCCTCTGCTTTGTGTCAGCATTCTCTGGGCACTCAAAAGCTCTGTGTCCCAGCTTGTTACATCTGTAACATCTTATTTCTCTACCTCTTCCTCTGCCTCCTCTTCCTCTGGAAAAACTCCCTCTGCCTCTTGCATCACCTTCTCTGGGTGCATGCTGGGTTGAGCTGCTACTAGCTCCATCTCTAGGTGCTGTAGATCTACCTCTACCACCTTGACTTCCTTTTCCTCTGAAAGTCCCTCTCCCTTTGGTAGACTGCTTCCTTATGAGCTTTTCCTCCGATTTCAGTGCTATCTGATAAGCTTCCTCTACTGTTTTAGGAGACAGCAGGCTTATTTCATCCTGAATGTCCATCTTGGGGCCATTCATATATCTAGCCACCTTCTCATCTATGCCTTGGGCTTCTCCTGCTCTTATGCTTACTTTATAAAACTCTTCTATATACTCTTTTACTGTTAAAGCTCTCTGTCTAAGATTTTGCATTTGTCTAAACAATGTTCGCTGATAATTACTTGGCAAGAACTTACCTCTTAAATTTGCTACCATTCGGCTCCAGTTCTTGATTGGCTGCTTACCAAGTCTCTTCCTTTCCGCCTGCACACCATCCCACCAAAGTGCTGCATGGCCTTTTAATTTGGTGACAACAAACTTTACTTTCTTCTCATCCTCTGTTTCTTCGTAATCGAAGAATTTCTCCATGTTGTTAATCCAGTCGATCAATTCTTCTGGATTTAATCCTCCTTGATATACTGGTACTAATTGGTTCCATGGCCTGGCGGTGGATTTCAACACTGACTGGAAGAATCTCATCTCAGGAGTAACCTGTACAGCTTCCTCTTCTTCAGCAGCTTCCATTTCAGGCTCACTGACATCTCCATCATCTATATTTCTATCTGAAGTTAAAGCATCCACTCTAGCTCGCAGCTCTTCCACTGTTTCCAATAGTTCAGCATTTGCAGCAGGTCATCCTCTTCCACCACGTCCTCGTCCTCTTCCAACTCTGAAAGCCATCCTTCTTTTGCTCCTGAGATTCAATTCAATGTCAGTTGTGGGCTCTGATACCACTAATGATGGCGAGGGTGCAGGCGTTAGAGTCAGTTTACTCAATCTATCAGCGAGTTCCTCTATGCCTTGGTCGATTTCCTTTTCCTTTGGACTGGGCACATCAGTCATTAAACTAATGTTTCATTTCCAAGTCCCGATATCATGCGTTACTAACTAATCTTGGCTCTTGGAGACGGCTTTAGAAGCGATATCTCTTTGGTGGATTACATATACAATATATATCCACGGATCTATATGTACGCGCAACATATAAAGGAATTTACGATGGCAAAGACTCGCCTATCATGGACCGACAGCAATATATATATACTCTGTGCTCTATACTATTCTTGGTCTGTATACGTGTATATATCGCTTACCTATATCCGCACTTCAGTTGGACAAGCCGAAGCATAACCAATCCACATCGCTTTATATATACTCCGCACTTAAATTGTGTGTCACCGGTGTATAATCAAATCGGCAATCGCTCGACATAGCCTTCTCCCTCTGGACCCGATACAACTATAAGCATTGGTTTATACTTCGCTGGTTCCGCTTTTCGCTAGTCATTGTAAATCACAACTTTGTTGCCTCCGCGATAGTGGACTTAGCGATATATATCGATTCCAATTTATATCATGTCAGTTCCAGATTTATTATTCAGCTGGACTCTATGATATATATATGCGGTTTATAAAGGGTTGTTCTCAAATCCGGAACTCGCTCCTTGTTACGATATCGCTCCTTTCCAACAGAAAAATTTTGTAAAGGGAACACCCGTCCAGCGGCTTTAAATGATCTCCCAACGCCGATATGGTCTTGGACCGAGACAGTGAGAACGTATAGTTATAGGCTTTCGATTGCTGATATGGTCCTGCCCAATATGGTATGCGCCTTCGGCTAAGAACTCTCAACCACGCCTCCGCTACTCAATGGAACTACAAGCGCTCTGCCATACCAAGAAGACACATGCGCCACCGCAAAACAAGAACCAAAGCAGTCTAGTTATGGATGAAAGGAAAGAAACATTCGTTGATTTATAGACAGTATCAGAATCATTCAACAATATTAAGGCGTCATAAAAATAAACTATGCAAGCAATTTACAGAGTCATTACATTAGAGACATCGAGAGAACAAAAATTCCCACAGTAAAACTAAGGCACTCACCCCTCTCCTCTGTCTGATGAGAGATTTGTTGCCATTTTATTTATAACTAAGGATAGGCCCTCTCATCCTTATCCAATACAAAGAAAAGCATGCTTTACAGGTGATTTAAAGCTTGAAAGCTCTATTACAAATAGCATGATTTATTGCTAGATTTATTCTAATTTTAACTAAGAAAGCATAGAAATTGCAAGCTAAAGGACCCCACTCCCTTGCCTGTAATTTTTTTTGGATTTTTTGGAATAATTTGGAAGATTCTTCCCCTCTGAGTTACATGCTCCCGCATCATATTTTAATCATCTCAGGTAGATTTAGCAATTTCTTACATGACTCCAGGTCTCTAGTTTGAATTAGGAAGGAATTTTGAATCGTAAAGAGCCAATTTGTTTCACACACATTACCAATTGAAGTGGGATTTTCATTATTATGATGGTTTTCCTATAGGTATAAGGATTCCTTATCATTTATTTACCTCTTTCCTCCCCCATCCTTGGTATTCTTCTAGGAAAATTTGCATTCACTCGGAACTGGTTTCGCTTCATTATGGTGAAGTTGAGGGATTGGTGATCTTCTCCTCCTCCTGTTAGTATTTATTGGGCAGGGGGTTCAAGATATTAACCCTTGCATGTATATTATTCATATAATCTTGACTACTCTCTCTAGCCACAACATGGACATCTTCTAACCAGGTTGATGTTTTTCCTATTGAGGTGGAGGGATCTACCTGTCATCGGTCGTGGGGATAGCAAGACCACTTGATTGGTTAGAGGAGGTCACATGGATGGCATGCATAGCCTCACTTCTCTCCCACCAAAGACCCTTATCAAAATCATGATATAGCCCTAGTGATGCAAGAGCATTTAACCCAAGAGAAAATCATTGTAATCAAGTAGACATAGGGGGTCATGTATTTTAAGGAATTTGGATTCCTAAGTGATGAATTAATGTAATATTTAGGCTTTTGACTACATAGAATAGGAATTAATTAGATAATGTGAGATTTTTTGTAAATGCTCTCAAATAAATGAGAACATGAGTGGTTAATAAAGACAAAAGAGTTAAAAGTCAATTAGGACTCTTAAAGCAGTTCCGTGATTCAAGGAATGAGAGAGAGCTCTTAGGAATTAAATGGAGATTAGAAGTGGACATAGAGGATAGAGGACATCTAGGAGTCAGTTCAATAGATTTAGGAATCGAACTAGAATTAGTTCAAAGAACCTTTCTGATATAAATGTAAGCTATGGGAAGAGCTAAAGGAGGCCACTGATAGTTGAAGATCAAGCTTGAACGAGATAGAGAGTCTCGAATGTAATAATTTGTTTATACTTATATATACAAAGGTTTATTCTTGACTGTGCTAGTGTGTGAAATGAGTAATTATGAATGAATTACATGTGAATTCGTAGGTTCTGTAATAGGGTTTGCAGGCAAAATTCTGAAGAATGTGCAGAGGAGCAGAACAATTCATAGGAATCATAAAGGGATCTTAGAATCCAAACGAAGAAATAGAGTGAAGCTTCGGAGATGTAGAGAAGTAAGAATTCACTGAGGAACTAAGCTCAAAGAAGTTGAGTAGCGGAAGCGAAAGACCAGAACCTTTTGAAGAACCGAACCACAGAGAAAAATTGAATAAAACACGTAAAAACCAAGTAAAAATGGATGAACAAAGAAGTGAAGTATTGGCATATGGTAGCCATTGGATTTTTAAGATCAACGACCAGGATTAAGTCACATCAGTGAAATCCTTTTCGATACATCGAAATCGAACCTTGGAAAGTTGCAAAGAGAAATTATGATGTTGCGATGAAGTGTGCACTGTTGGATCATATAGTCGATCAATGACGAAGACCTGACCAGTAATCACAATCAGAGGGGTTAATGGCTGGGGGTTATTGGAATGTCGATGTGTCAATATGCAACTACGTGACATTGCCAATTGAATATCGGAGGTATCAGCGTTTCAGAGATTGGAGGAGTGCTGCAATAAAACTTTGAAGTGAGAGTTAGACTCGGCGATATTTATATCTGTAGGTTTATAAGATTTGAGATTTGGCTTTGCGTTCTAGCAGAGTTTTCCTTTGTATTTCCTGTTGATTCTTGTGTACTTCAATATTCTATTGTTCTATGCTTCTTTTAAAGGAAAAGTGAAAGATCACTACTCCTGATAGTGTAAAAGGCTCCGACAGGGTTATATGGGCGTGTTTGTTATATTTGAAGTTCGACTGTTTAATCGCATATTAGATGTGGAGGAGGTGTGTATTATTGTGACTCGTGGAGGAGCCGATACCCAGTTACAATAAAGGTAGAACCTCAAAAGATGTGTAGAAGTCGTATAAAGGAAAAAGGTATGTTTTGTGGCATTTCCTTTGTAAAAGGTTTTATAAAGGATTAAGCACCGATAGGAGGATTTTATGTGTAAGTCCACTTATAAATGGGGGTTAAATATATATGTGGGATTAAGGGTTAATAAAGGTTAACGAAGGTTTAAGTAGGGTGATTAATTTCTGATATAAAGAAAAAGGTAGGTTAATGTTTAGACATTATTAAGTCCATGAATCATTCTGCATGAGACTAAAAGAGGGCCTTCACCATTTATGGTTGAAGATTTGAGTCCTTTGAGAGTTAAAAACTTGGGACAAATGTGTGGATGCATTTTACATGCATGCTACAAGTATAAGCGAGGGTTTCCCTGTGTTTCCTGTGTAATTGTGTTAAAGTGGAACGGTCCCAGTTTTAAAGGAAAACTCTAATAGTTAAATGGCCTAGGGTTTTAAAGGCTAAATGCATATTTAAATGCTCCTGATAGTGTAAAACACTTCCAATAACGAAATGGTTTCATAACCCATAGGTCCCAGGATTGAAATATGTAAAGAAAAGGGGTTTTGGCCTTACCCCAAAATCTCTTTTCATTAGTGGTATCAGAGCAGAATTGTAATGAGAGCGGGGAAATATTTCCTATGAAAAGGAGTTTGCACACAGAAGAAGGTAATGTGCATAAGTTAATTGATGAATGATAGATGCTACAACAGAAGATTGTAGGGGAACTTTTAAAGTTTTTGGGAGATTGTAGTAGTTCCAACAGAGGCTTGGAATAGACAAGAATAGAGGATTCCTCAAGAAGAGTGGTTGCAGATGAAACATCTCAAAAAAGGACAACAAGAGAAGCTATGTGAGGAGAACCAGATGTGTTCTTGAAGGTAGAGTAAGGAAAATACTCTAAAGAAGAAGTGGCAGTGAACCTGAAGAATCCAACAACAGGTTGGACAGAGAGGATAGCTGAAGTGTTCTCAAGGGAGAGTGAGAGATTGCAGAAGCCTAGAAGGAGCAAAGGTGTTGCTCAAGAGGAGGTTCTAGATAGAGAACCCATGCTTACCAAAATACTGAGTGAGGAGAGCTTAGTGATGTAAGATTATAGCAAGGAGGACTAGTTGTTGTAGAGGCTTGTTGCAAATAAGTGAGGAGCTAACGAAGAAAGAGGAGAAGAAGATGACTACGGATAGTCATAGAAAAGGTTCAGAGAGAAGCCACAATAGAGTGTATGAGAAGCAGAATGTGAAAGTAGATGGCAAGAGACCGAGTCAAGAGGAGATTGACAAGGAGTTGGCTAAGATGAGAAAAGAACTTGATGTGTTAACAATGCGGCTAGTAGAAAACCAGAGACAAGGTTGGGTATTAAGGAAGAAGCCAGTGGAGTGGCATGAGATGCAAAGAAGGCTACAAAAAAAGCAAGTAAAGTGACTGAGGGAAAAACTCACGGAAGTTGAGTTGGAAATGGAAGAGTACATTTGTGAACCAGAACAGGGAGAAATTCTGGAAGAAAGTGAAGACTACACTGAAGATAAAGAGTGGAGATCAAGTGAAGATCTCATGGACTATTGAGATAGTTCAAAACAACATGAAGAGAAGCTGACTGAAGATGAAGAGCTTATGTATAAGGCCATCAAGCCTTGTGTTTTTTAACCTAATAGTTTTAGTGTGCTTGCAGGATGCATAGGAGAGGATAGACAGTCTTGTGAAGCTGTCAAAAGCATGGAGGAGTATCTTACAGAAGATGAATACTCTGAAGTGAAGCTAAATAGAGCTCTTGAACTGAAGTATGAGGAGCAATGTGTTTTAGAGGATAAAAGGTACTCTAGAGCGGCAGAGTATGATGAAGAAGACCTCTCAAAGGAGGAAAGTATTGAGTTGTTACAACAGAAAGAGCTCATTGACAAATTAATAATTGGAGCTCTTACAAGACAAGAACAATTCCTTGTGAATGAAGGAGATGAAGTTGAGCCTGAGGAGCTGAATCACGTAGAAGATTCAGAGTAGCAAGGAAATGTGATGACTGAAGAGTCGAGTAAGACCGCTAGGTATTATGATTTTAAAATTAATAATTTGTGGATGATTACAGGTACATCACAGGAGAATGAACAAACTTTAGAGTTTGTCAGAGAGAAGGAGTAGAATCTAAAATCTATTCAGATCAAGACTGAGATGGCAAGATCTCTGAATCATAAGGAGACAGAAGAATCACTTGGGAGTAGGCAGCAAAGTGATAGAGCTGTCGTAGAGGAGGAAGATGGTAGTCTTATTTCAATGAAGACTGAAGAAATGTTGTCCCAAAGAAATGATCCAATGAATGTCATTGGGGAAGGACAGAGATTGTTTAAAGATGATATGGAGGTTCTTAAAGAACAAGAGGGTAAGGATGAAAGGGAGGCAGTAAGAATCAAACAATTTCAAAGAAGAGTTAACCAACAGCAGGCTAAGGAAGAAGAAGTTCACTACCATGAACAAAAGAAAAGAGATATCATTGAAATAGATGATGCGAAGGAGAGGTTGATTGATAGTCTCATGAATTCTTTTGAGAATTCAAAACAACATAGTGATGTGATGATAGAGGAGAAAGAAATAGAGCAGTAAATTGAATTGTTACGAAAGGAAGATAAGGCACAGAAGCCTTATGTTTTTTATTTTAACAAGTGTTTTGTGAGTGCAGGTTTTGTTGTAGATGCTCAAGGAAATTTGGCATTGGTGAGTAGACAAATAAAAATGAAAGAAGAATATTATGTGGAAGTATTTAATCCATGGAACTAAAATGTTCAATTGTTGGAGAGAATGCTGGAAAGTCAGAATTCAATGCAGAAATTATATGTTGCAAAGGGAGATATCCTTAAAGATATTCAGGAAGTTTGGGTGGGAGTAATGTCTACAATGATAGCCAGAGCAAGAGCAATGTCTACAATGGTAGCAAGAGCAAAAGTAGAAGAAAAAGTAAACCAGCAACTACAATGTGAAAATAACCAACAGCAATTTGAAGAATTAGTGGACAGTAGCAACAACCTGAAGGAGAGAGAAAGAGGTAACAGTGAATGGCATAATATGGACCAGTCCAAAGATATACTAGAGATGGAGATTGAAGAGTTATGGAAGTTAATGATGAAGCAGTCCATATGGAGGAAAATGATAGCAGCAAGAAGGATGATCAATCAGAACTTGAACCTGATTGAAAAGGAAAGGAAGATGAAACAGAAGACAACATACATACAGTAGCAACAAAGGAGCAAAGCATTTAAGAAATTACAAAACAAAGTCTGGGATTGAGGAAGATAAAGATCAGAAGACACATGCTCAGGAGATCATGAATATTTTCTACTTTAGGAGTTTGATGCAGGAGCATTTAACTCAAGTGAAAATCATTATAATTAAGTAGACATAGGGGGTCATGTATTTTAAGGAAGTTGGATTCCTAAGTGATGAATTAATGTAATATTTAGGCTTTTGAGTGCATAGAATAGGAATTAATTATATAATGCGAGATGTTTTGTAAATTCTCTCAAATAAATGAGAACATGAGTTGTTAATAAAGACAAAAGAGTTAAAAGTCAATTAGGACTCTTAAAGCAGTTTCATGATTTGAGGAACGAGAGAGAGCTCTTAGGAATTAAATGGAGATTAGAAGTGGACATAGAGGATAGAGGACATCTAGGAGTTAGTTCAGTATATTTAGGAATCAAACTAGAATTAGTTCAAAGAATCTTTCTGATATAAATGTAAGCTACAGGCAGAGCTGAAGGAGGCCACTGATAGTTGAACATCACACATGTGCAAGACACAGAGTCTCAAATGTAATCATTTGTTAATACTTGTATATATAGAGGCTTATTCCTGACTGTGTTAGTGTGTTAAATGAGTAATTATGAATGAATTACATGTGAATTTGTAGGTTCTATAACATGGGTTGCAGGCAGAATTCTAAAGGATGCGCAGAGGAGCAGAACAATTTAGAGGAATCATAAAGGGATCTTAGAATCCAACTTAATAAACAGAGTGAATATCTGGAGAGGTAGTGAAGTAAGAATTTGCTGAGGAATTAAGCTCAGAGAAGTTAAGCAGCAGAAGTAGAAGACCATAACCTTTTGAAGAACTGAACCATAGATAAAATTGAACAAAACGCATAAAAGCCAAGTAAAAAGGGACGAACGAAGAAGTGAAGTATCAGTGCATAGAAGCCGTTAGATCTTTAATATCAATGGCCAGGATTAAGTCGCATCGGCGAAATCCTTTTGGAGACATTGAAATTGGACCTTGGAAAGTTGCGAAGAGCGATTGTGATGTTCTGATGAAGTGTGGACCATTGGATCATATAGTCGATCAACGGTGGAGATCTGATTGCTAATTTAAGGGGTTAAGGGTTGGTAGTTATTGGAATGTTGATGTGCTGATATGCGATTACGCGATATCACCGATCAGAGATCAGAGGTATCAGCGTTTCGGAGATTGGAGGAGCACTGCTATAAAAATTTGAAGTGAGAGTTAGACGTGGCAATATTTACATATGCGGGTTTATAAGATTTGAGATATGGATTTTTTGTTCTAGTGTAGTTTTCCTTTGTATTTCCCATTGATTCCTGAGTATTTCGTTATTCTGTTGTTTTGGGGTGTTTTTAAAGGAAAAGCGAAAGATTACTGCGCCTGATAGTGTAAAAGGTTCCAACAAGGTTATATGGGCGTGTTTTTTATATTTGAAGTCCAACAGTTTAATTGCATATCAGATGTGGAGGAGGTGTGTCTTATTGTGACCCATGGAGGAGCCGATACTCGATTGCAATAAAGGTAGAACCTTGAAAGTTGTGCAAAGGCTGTATAAATCAAAAAGGTATGTTTTGTAGCATTTCCTTTATAAAAGGTTTTATAAAGGATTAAGCATCGATAGGAGGATTTTATGTGTAAGTCTACTTATAAATGGGGGTTAAATATATATGTGGGCTTAAGGGTTAATAAAGGTTAACGAAGGTTTATGCGGGGTGATTAATTTCCAATAGAAAGGAAAAGGTAGGTTAATGTTTAGACTTTGTTAAGTCTATGAATCATTCCGCATGAGACTAAAAGAGGGCCCTAACCATTTATAGTGGAAGATTTGACTCCTTCGAGAATTAAATAGCTAGGACAAATGTGTGGATGCATTTTACATGCATATTATGGGTATAAGCAGGGGTATCCCGTTATCACCTAGAAGGATGTTTTCTCGATAAAGCCTTTATCTCCATCTTCCTCTTCCAACTTCTCATTGAGTGACAAAGGGACTTCTTCTTAATCTATTTTTGGCCAACGATCTCGATCCAAGCCTCATCCCTACAATAAGGCCCTGAAAGTGGTCTCTGGGGTTGTGTCACTAACCCTTGGTACGGAATCATACTAGGAAAGCCTTGAACACCTTAAATTTTATTCTTTGGTTGGTTGGTGCCACCATTTGAAGATGGTAGGTGAACGGATTAAAGCTTGGGTCAAGATTCATTGGGTGCTTGTATTAAAGTACCACCAAAGGTCAACATTCTCCATAATAGATGGATATCCTTTCGCTTCCTTTGTCAAGAGGACAATGAAATAATATTGGAAACCCCTTGCGTCAAGGGAAGGGAATTTCTCTTACCACAGTGGTGGCAAGATCGCTTTGATCCTTTCAAGACTATTTCTTGACAAAGCCTAGTTTGGGCTAAGTTGCCTCAGGTGCCTCTGGAACTATGGAATGAGGTAGAAATTATTGACATTTCGGACCACGTTGGTTATTTCTACTTCTAGGATGAAAGCAATTTTGGCCAACTCGACAAAAGAATGGCATGGGTGCTTCTTGAAGTTGATTTTAGTATAGGACTATTGGTAGAATTGGAGATTCGATGTGGGACTTCCTCGTTTAGAGTTTTCATTGATTACTGGGGAATCCCCTTTCGATGCTTGTCATACCATGATATGGGACACCCTATGATGAAGTAAAATTATAAGTGCAAACACAAGGAAATTCCTCTATCTCGATAATGGGTCTAGCCACAACTGATGCATTTTATGGAAGATTTCCTTAGGTTAGAAACAATTAAGAGGGTCTACCTCTTAGTACGCTTATCCGTTTGATGATGTCCTTGCTTGCTCACTCCATCTATCTCTCACTTCCTTCCTCAAGCACCTGAAACAATAACCAACAGCAAACAACAACCTTGATAATAGACAAATTGTAATTCAACCTACTTAACAAGTCAAGAAACATTAAGCCATCAACATGTAATATGAAAAATAATGTAGGAAATCAATCGATAGTTTCATATATATTGCATCAAGAAGACATTGCAACCATTGTCCTGACGTTGCCATTCTACTCTGACAAGACTAGGTTCCCACACACTTCTGCTAGCATTTCATGATGGCCTCAACAACAATAGTTTTAAGGCTCTTCCCTTTCAGCTTCACACTAAACCAAATTCACACTTCTCCCTCACATAACTAGAGAGCTACAATTATGAATAGCTTGTTGTTTACTCCAAACATAATTAGCACTAGCACACCTACATTAACACTAGCCTATGCTTGGGAAAAAGGGAAGTTTATATAGGATGAATGGATAGGAGATGGATCTTCTTCTCATGGGAGAAGGTCTTATCCCTTGAGGTAGTTCTAGCATTATAAGGGAAAGGATCCCAAACTGACATCCTCGACCCCATCTGGCCAAACCATTTACCAGATTTCTGTTACGAAGCTTCTAGAGTTGGAAGCTTCGACTTTTTATTTAAAAAACTTTCCATAAGAGGATCGATATGACTGAAACAAAGCTCAGTCACTCCGATCGGCACTAGGGATAATGTTAATCCATTCATATTGGCGGGAGCAAGACAAGGGCCATTAGCATCGGTCTTGTAAACTGGGCAAAACAAATTTTTTTAGGGAAATGGTGCAAAAGGGAATTGCTCTGCTAATGAAGAGGGACACAATGGGATTTTATTCATGAAGGGTAAGCATGTAGGGTTCATTGTAGAGGTCCTCTGGGATCAAGGAATGGGGAGTATAGGGACAGTGACAAAATGTTGTGTAATAAATGCCCCCTAAATCTTGAAGGTCAAACTAGAGTGAGGGATGAAATGCTTTATGAATTAGTATGGGGAACTATAGTCTACCATCGAAAAACATGTAAGAAAGTATAGATACATATACATAACTTAGAACTCTTTTAAATGATACATGAATTGTGGCATGGATGCAACCATCCAGATAATGATCATGTAAATGGATCCAGGCATGGGTGCAACCATCCGTCAAAGAGGACCACAATGAAACCAACGTATGGTTGCAATGATCCAATAATGAGAAGGATCACAGATGATAACTCATGGTATGGTCACAACCATCCATCTGAAAGAGACATGTATATCAACATAACCATGTCACATCACTTCAGAACCTGGACTTTTATGATCTGAGTCCAGGATCTTGCGCTCCAACACAACCCGATCAATGTACAAATTCTAAAATGTGAATAGATGTGTTGACGTCAAACATGCTAGAAAGTCACTTGATTACTAGTCAAAGATGTAAACAGTTAACAAGCATGAGAGAAACCATCAATAATGAAAATGTTCCTCAAGATACTATCAGCACAATCCATGGAATGTGAATAAAGGAACTGAAGTCGAACACCTGTAAAATCACTCGATCGAAATCCAATGATGTCAAATTGTCGTCGAGTGTGAAGAACTTTCCATTAGGGCATGCAAGATCTAAGGTACTGGAAATGAGTCTCTTAGTCAACTTCCCAGATAATGAGTTGAAGTCGATAGAAAGTGACCGTGTTAAAGGAGGGCAAAATTATTTTGGACGATACAGAGAATCAAAGGTAAATGTAACTACAGAAGGACAACTCTTGAACATATTGGTGACACGACTGGAAGTTTTGCAGCTTTTGGATGGATAGGATCGGTCGTAATGATGACGTGGTAGAGATCAAATGGAAAGCAAAAATGAATGGCCCAACCCAAGAAGGTCAACGATACAAAGGAGTATATCCCAACCGGACACAAAGAATAAAGTTTCATGTTCAAGAGTGAGCTACTGACACAACTAATTAGATTTCCAAATTTTCCCCCACCATTTCTGGAAGGTACCCCAATTATTTTTTAATTGCAAGCTTAAAGAGGATAGCATATGCTTTCACTATAAGTTCATCCTTTGGATGAATCCGACCTAGTAAGTTTAACGAGCCATAGGAAGGAGAAGTTCATGGTCGTCATGATGACGAATCCGATGTTGTTTAATAGTTTAATGAGTCCGACAAAGGTGTAACTCAATATCTTTTTCATGTTTAGAGAGTGTGAAAAAGACATGAAAAAGAAAACTCCACATGGTCCCTTTTCATATATTTGTGTCTCTCGAGCCTGAAAGGGTAGAAAACAATACTTGAGAGAACCGCTTGACCATTTTAGTCCAGAAGTACCTTTTTTGTAAATAGTGCATCCTAGCCCGAAAAAAGGGTAAACTTATACTAGGCGCATGACATTTCGCATCCTTTAACGAGTTAAAAATGAAAAGAGCTCAATAATATTTTCATGTTTAAAGGGTTGGAAAAGAGCTTGAAAGCAAACCCCCCATTTTATTCTCTTTTATGAGTCAAAAGGGAAAAATACTCGACAATATTTTCATATTTTATGAGTTAGAAAAGAGATTAAAGGTGACTGATCCTAGAGGAACGAGTGGCATAAAGGGTAGCAACTGGTTTCGACAATGGTGGAACTGCTTAAAACATGTAATGGTTAAGAGGCTAGCTAAAAAGAATCCACTCATCGTTGCGGTCCCTCAGGAAAGGATAAACAACTAAGTGAAATCAAATGATAGGCCAAAGAGACGGTGAAGATGGAGTGAAACAACCAAAGCTCATCTAGTAGAAATTAGCTAATAAAAATTGCAATCACGAGATCTAAATTAGGCATGGGTTCATTTTTACACAAGCTTGAACCATGGAGAACTTTGCTTGGATTCAGTTTCATGTTTACACAAGCTTGAAATGAAAAGCTATGCTTGCTATAAGTTTGCATGCCCCTAGCATGATGACTCAATCGAGGTACATCTCCCCCAAGCTTCATTTCAATCAACTAGGTGGATGGAATGAAGGTTCACTTTTGAGATCTTGGAAAGACTCAACTGGGTTTTTACGAGATCTTAATTAAAGACTTGATTTGGAACAAGGAGTTGTTTCATTTTTTAATGACGTTGACATAGTAAAAGAACTATCCTCAGACCTTTGTTTCATTTTTTAACGAGGTAGATACAAGAAAAACCCATCCTCGAACACCTTGATTCATTTTTTAGTGAGCTTTACACAAGACAAGAAACTATGCTCAGCATCTGTTATTTCATTTTTTAACGAGGTTGACACAAGATTAGGAATTACCCTCACAACTCCTAGTTTCATTTTTTTAACAAGGTTGACACAAGACTAGGAACTATCCTCATTCATCTATTCATGGACCATACGAGAAAATGGTTCCCAAGAGGTCTTCACTAGATGGAAGAACCACACTCCAGGAGGAATACATGTCATTTCGTACAAAAGACAGATCGGGTTCCAAATTCCCCCAGTACATAATGTACTATACCATCTGTGTGATCATCAACAGACGCAAAGATGGAATGGGTAGCCACATAATTGATATATGGTGGGGAAGGTACTTCTTGCAAACAAGAGCCAATAGGGGACGATGGTTGCAAAGCACGTTCTTGGTGACCAATGAACAATAATTGATCAATAGCCACAATTCTCCCTTCATGCAAAAAAAAAACCACATGGAAAAGTGAAGAAACAAGAGCTCCAATGATATAAACATAGTCGTGTCTAAGGAGAATATTGAAATCCAAGGGACCTTGAAATACCATCATGTCTACATAGACAGTCTTTCCTCCCAAATTAATAGGGAACTTCGAAAGGATCCCTAAAGGTTGACTGGTTCCTCTGTTGAAAGCCAACAGATTTTGGTTGACAGGAGCAAGCTATGGGGAACCCAAATCTTGCCAAGTAGTAGAAGACATGATGTTAACAGACTCACCTTCATCTAATATAGTGCCAGGTGTTAACACCCAGGTTGTTCCCTATGACTCCCAAGGGAATACGGCCGGGGTAACCACTAACCAATCTTTTAATCACTGTTTCTAGCCAAACAGTGATCAGAGAGGGCTCTCTCTTTATGATTTATATCTACAGTGATGGTGTTTTAGGCTAGGTATTGAGTACAGGTTATGTTTGTGTTTCGGTTGATGTAATTCCCTTAGACTTTAGTGATGTAGTTTTCAGATATGTTGAATATCATTGGGCAATGGAGTCTGTGGCTTGGTGTGTTTGAAACTGTAAGATGAAGGATGGAACGTACAGGGCCTTTTGAGTGCTTCATTAAAACATATTTTTGGGTAATGACAGGAGACAAGAGAAAACAGAGGTCACAGGGGCAATAGTTGAATCCCTGAAAATGACTGTTACAATAAAAATACAGTTTCGAATTGCAGCAACTAAGAATTACAATTCTTTCACTGTATATGAGGAAAACATATATAATAGCTCAGTTTGAGTCCAGGGTAAACATGGTTAAATCCTGATACTATCCTTTCACCTTGCTATCAAGTGTAAAACATTAGAACAACAAAGAGAACAAAAGACTCAAAACACATGACAAAGAGATTTGTGAATACTTATAGTTTTATGCAACACCCATGGAATCCTGTAACATGCATCCTTCACCACAAGACATCAAATACACCAAACTTCTGGAAGTTCCATTCCTCCTTTGTATTAATTCTCTGAAAATATTACAGCAGATGGAAGTTATCCAAGAGAAAATTCCAGCAACCCCTTCAGCATCTGTGAAGGGTGTATATATACTAGCGGTGGTCTACAGAAATATCTGAGTTCTGCGTTATCTCAGTCTTTACATTCTCACCAACTCTTTAAGATATTATGTCAAAAATTTATTACACATTTAATACACAGTACAGGCATTTTAATGCTCTGTCAGAAGATATTTAGCTTTATAAGAATAGCTAAGTCGGTCCGAATATTTGGAGTTAATGCATAGAAAACCCGACTGTAGGCTGGTACACTGTGTCTCGGACCTGTCAGCTGTGACTTTGACTGCTGCTGGTGGTGAGTGACTGGTCTGGCTGAGTTGGCTCAGCCTCTGCTTTTTCTGTAAATTTTAATTCCCAAAATTGCCACTGCGCGTGTCTGCCTTTTTCCTTCTGCGCTATTGGTTCTGGCCTGTCAAAATTGTCTGGGTCAAATGCCTCCAGACATCCTGTGTGGGCAGTTGATGTGCCAAAATTGCGCCTAGAGTCTCATCTGCTTCTGTGAATTTGAAGAAATTGGGTGGTGTATCAAACAGATGCTCTATCTCATTCATGAGAAAAAACAGGTTTTCCACCCTGTCATACACCATTTGCCCTGTGGCTGGCCCTGTGTCTGCTGAAGTGCTGGGAGATTTTGCAATCTCTGCTACTGCATGGGCATCAATTCTCTTGTTATAGTTGTCCAGGGTGAGCAGTCTTCCCACGCTGCTCAAAATGTTGGGGAGGCCTCTGTTCTGCAGTGTTACAAATTTCTCCAGGAATTTGTTAATTTCTGTCTGCATGTCCTGTGTTCTCCTCTCCAGGGTCCCAACCAAGTTTCTCAATGTAACAACTCTCTTGGCTATGGCAATTGTTTCTGTCCTGTTGTTGATTCCCATGGTAGCCAATTGAGTGCTGGTCTTGTAATTCAGGATATTGATCATCCTGGTAGCTGCTTCTGGCATGTGTCCAAGGCTTGCCCTGGCTCTCTGTATCTCCTTGTTTGCTTTGGTGATGAGCACCATTTGCTCATCCATAGTCTCAATATATTGCCACTGGTTGGCGATGGATCTTCCAATGTTGCTCCATAATACTGCTTTCATCTGAGCAGTTACCTTTTCCAATGCAAGCTCTTTCTCCAGCTCAGCAATCCTTCTCTTAAGGGTTTTCACCTCTCTCTCCTTGGCTGCCTCATTTTGTTTGCTTTTATCAAATTTCTCATTAACATTAGCCAAGTTCTGTTTGAGCCCATCCAGCTCTTTCATTTGAGCTTCCATAGCTCGGATCTCTGCTTGTAGCTTCTGCATGTCTAAGCTAGCAGCTTGCTCTGATGTTGTTGTGGGGGCTGTGGATGGTGCTGTAGCTCCTGTTTGCTGAGGAGGAGGAGTGATGATCGGAGGTGCTTCCTCAAGATTTATTATTAATGGAGGAGGCTGGGAGGATTGACCTTCCCCTTTCTGTTTCATGGCTTCTTGTAGTGCTGCCTTTGCAGCTTCAGTTTGTCCTAGCTGGTCTTGAGTCCTAACCAGCTCTTTGTATAAGGATACCAGCAGGTCTGTGGTATCTTTTTCTTGCCGTTGCTGGGCAACTTCATCTGTTTGTGGATGGATGGTGGCTGGGAGTTTGATTTTCTTTCTTAGGGCTGCCATGTCTGCATCCCTTATTTTCAGCAGTTCTTGGATGCCTTTGACATCCTTGGGATCATGTCCAATATCTATGATTACCTCCTCCAAGGATTTGATCCTGTTGTCCTTGGCCTGTGAGGATGCTCGTTCCAATTCTAGCTGGGATGATGTATTGTCTAGGCTGCTCTTTAACTTGTAATTTTCCAGTGTCTCATCTGCCAGGGAGGCATACACCATTTCACCCGTTTGTTTGTGTAACTCTATCTTATCCATGGGGTGAATGTCCTTAGCCAGAACTTCCATATTTGTTCTCAAATAGTCTGAGGTGGACTGAGGATGTAGAGTTGTGGGCATGAAATGGCTCATTATCATTTTGCCCTCACTCACATCAAAAGCAGACATTAGTCTCTGCTGGTTGCTGGGAGCTAGTTTTAACAAGTGATCATAGAGTTGCACTTTTATGGGATCACTCCTTCTCTTGATTTCTATGAACTGCTGCTTTATACTTGAGTGCCCCTCTCTATGCTGGCCAGAAGAGCTGACCTCTCCTCCCATTGTCATATCTGGTCCTCTTTGAGATGAGCTGGCCGAGAGTTCTCCACTGGGTGGGCCCATGCCCATGGCCTGCCTTATTGCTATGTCCTCCTCTTGGGAGTCATTCAATCTTTGTCTCTTCTCTCCTCTGATAAAGGATGAAGTCTGGGGAGTCTCTCTCTCTCTCTTTCTGGTTAAGTCCTCCTTCTGAGGTGTTTGGAGGACTGAGCTGTCCACATTGATGTCTGTTCTTGGAGACAACTCTGTTTGGGGCTGCTGTTCTGTAGAACCGGGCAAATCTGTCTCTTTATCTTGCTGTAATGGCTGCTGCCCACTAGTTTGTGGTTTATCTTGTTGCTGCCCCAACTCCCGTTCTTCCATTTCTTCTTGCTGCTGTAGCAAGGTGTCAACCTGTTCTTCTGTTAATATAGGTGGTTGTTCCACCTGTTTGCCTTTGTCCTTGCTTGCTGCTTGGGTTGTCTGCTCGGCAGTTCGCTGTTGTGTTGCTGGTGTTGTGGTGGCTGCCCCAATTTGCCTCCTGTAGGAAATAGGCACCTGTCCACAAGTTTCCAAGTCAGCTTGTTTTTGGACATTTCTAGCCTCTTGCTCAAGTATTTCTTCATTAGTCATTTGCTCTACTAATGTGCCCTCTTCCCAATCTGGTGCATTTGCATATTTTTCAATTTCAGGTAATCTTGCATGAGCATAGTTGCCTAACTTATACCTGATCCTCCTGAGGGAAATAGAGTGGTTAGGGTCATATGGAATCCACTCAAAACTAGTTTTCAACTGGAGTCCTTCCAGGATCCTGTCTGCCTCTTTCCAGCCTTCCTCCTTCCTGTTGTATAAGAAGGGACCTAGCTGATTTCTCACTTTCAACTGTGATTTCTTGTTTCTACTCTGAAAGTGTAGGTAATCTGAGTTCCCAAATTGCCTGAAATATTCTAAGGCAAACAGTCTCATGGGAACGTACCTTGGCAGCCTAAATGGATTTAATTCACATCCATACACCCTAATGACTGTGTGATTCTGGTAGAAGTACCAGTTGCCGATGTTGTAAAGCTTGTTCAAATGAAGAATTCTCTTCATGTCATCGGTCAGTCTAGGAGGAGGGGCACCTTGCAGCACTGTTAGGGCTGGATGAACAAATAAATCAATAAACTCACAGTATGTATAAGGTGATACTGAGGTACAATGGAACACAGGGGTCCAAAAAACAACTGATCTTGGGGTTCCTTGGGCGTTGAGTGGCCTCAAAGGGACAGAGAAGGTAGCTGGCTGGTTGAACAAGAACAGATGGTATATGTAGGAGGTGTATCTGAACAGCCTCTCCCTCTTCAAATTCATGAACTGGTCATGAATCTTCTCAGCTATATAAGTTGCATAATCATAGTGGATAGCTGGAGGCTTACCCGGGGCAAATATGGACAGCATGGCCAATATGCTGTCATCTACATCTTCTAGTCCTCTGAATCCCAGGACATATCCAATCAAGTCCACCATCATCCTGCCCAACTCATTCAGGTATTGGTACCCAATGGGAGGGGTTCTGACTGCTTCAGAGCTAGGTGTGACAAATAGCTGGTTAATCTTCACAATCTGGTCATTAGACAGGTTATTTCCTCTCTTTATCAAATCTTGCATGGAAAGAGGGGTCAATTTCTTGGCTGTATGGAAATGCAGCATCTGATTTATACTCTCTGGAGTGATCTGAAACAGGACTAGGCCTGTGGGGCTAATGACTGCCCTTCGGCTGGGGTCATAGCACTCTTGGCAACTGTAGATAAGCTCTGGCATGGGATTAACTTGGGGAAGGTTGTATATGGGCAAATTTGATTCCCAAATTCCCAGGATATCTGCTCCACTCATGTGCTGGGCTCTCAGTTCATTTAACATCTGGATATTATACTTAGTTCCCATAGGAAACCAGTCCAACATCTGGTAATCCATGTCTCCCAGGGGCTTCCATGCTAATTCTTGGTGGGGGGCATTGATAGGCTTAATATTGAGAGCAATGGGAGTCTCCATAGCTTGTGAAGGGATAAACTATTGCAATTTGACAAGTGAGTTGGCAAAGACAGACTGCAGATTGCCCTCTGTGGTAAAAACTTGATTTTCTGAACTGTTAGAGGGGAATTTACTAGCTAGAAATTGAAATACTGCTGGTAATTGGTTACAGAGACTCTTTTGGGGCCCAATTTAGCTCCTGGTAGTAATTCAGAGGTATTCAGCGGGGCATTAGCCGAGAAAACGCAGGACGAGGGGTTTTCAGATGAATTGCAGTTTGTTACAACTCTGCAGGGAATTTTTGGACTTCACAGAGACAATGGTGGAGGTATAACCCGGTTCTAGCGGTGAAAAAGTCTGTTTTACGGTCCTATTATGCCTGTGAGCAGTTTAGAGCAGAATGCAGGTCGTATGGAGGGCAGGGCAGGGTAAATACCTGTAACTCGACGTGCAGAAGTCGTGATAAGGTGTACTGCAGTTGCTGGAGTGGTCGCCTTTGTTGAATTTACAGGTTGGCGGAAATCCGGGCAGAAACGGTTAAACAGAGAGTTCAGCAGACAAAACGATGAAATGGTGAAAAAACGCGTGAAATTTGGTTAATATGAGATTTTTACCCATTTGGCGCTTTTTTTTACGATGACGTCAGCATGACGTCATTGGTGGGTCACGGTGATGTGACGTCAGCTGACGTCATCGGGGAGGACGTGGCGGAAGACGACAGGTCAACGGGGGTGAGGTGGCAGTCCAGTCAGCGGTGAGCTGGACGCGGGGTGGAGGCGGGTACGAGACGTGGCAGACAGGTCAACGGGGACGGGCGGAGGTGAAACCGTGACGGTCATGGTTAAGGCTCTAACCGTCACGGTTTCTCGGGGCGGTTAGAGTACGGCGCCCAGGGTGTCAGAGGGAGCTCCGAGATGGTCCATCGGGCGACGCGTGGCGGAGGAGTGACGAGGCGCAACGTCATGTTCTCGGGAGTTAACGTGCGGACGTGGATAGCGCTCCGATATTGTTGTGGGCCGTCGGATCTGGAAGGCTTGATCCGACGGCTGGCGGAGGTGTAAGGTGCACGGCGGATAGGGCGGCGGAAATATTAACTGTTTGTGGGTTTTTTGACATGGTTTTCAAATGTTTCAACTTCTGACCACCCGCGCTTGCATTTGGGGGCGTGCTGAAGGCGGAATTTTGCCTTTTATAAGGTTTGCGGAGGGTTTGTGGGCTAGAGGGGTTTAGAGAGGGGTTTTTACCCATGCAAAGGTATTTTTTGAGGGGAAATGATCTGCAGCAAAGGGAGAGTATCGGAGATAGGTTCACCATGATGGCCAGATGCCACTATGATCCCTCTTTGCAGATTTCTCGGCTATTATGCCTAGGGGAGGGAATATATAGCATTTAGGGCTTTATACACCTTAGTGTTATTACTATTAGGGCAAGGGGTAGAATAAGGGAGTTAAAATAGTAGATTTAGGAATTAGTAAAGTGAAGGAGGGGAATCTTTGAGAAAGGGGATGTTAATGATGGAGTAGAGGGGAAATAGTGAAGTTAGTGATGCTCTCTGCTGTGAATCCATGAAATTCACCACCTTTTTTGCTGATATGTCCATTGCCTTGGCAAAATATCTTTGACAACTATGTAATGGTGAACCTGTCCTTTCTGCAACCACAACTGCCTACCCAACTATTTCACCTAACATTTTTTAGTTTCTTCTTGGAGGGGCACTTAGACTTGCAACCCTCAATTGCCTTTTCTTTTCTTTGGCTTTTTCCTTTTTTACTCTATCTGCTTCTACCCTTATCTCTTCCAAGGTCCCAGATTAGACTTTTGGGAACCTTTGTTTCTCTACCTGAACTACTTATCTGCCAAGATTAAGCTGTTTGGACAGACTTCTTTCTCTATTCTATAACTCAAAATTGAAACATGGCATGATCCAGCTTGAACTGTTGAATCATCCACAAAATTTGTAATAAGGTCCTCAATATTTGAAGTATTTCCTACACCTCTGATTTCCTGGAAATATGGGATCTTTGTAGTAACAAAGCAGAGCATATTTGGATTTTCAATAATCAATCATGAAATATGAAACCTATTACTATAGGTATCCAACAGTGGCTCCACATGGGGATGGTTTTTCTTTTGAAAGACCAAGAACAGCAGGTCAGATTGCCTTGTTGCTCGATTGTCCATCTTAATCTTTGAGCTCTGATACATGTAACCTGTCAAAATTGTGTGCTTTTTGATGGGGAACCTCTGGTTCTATGTGCCTATTGCTGCTAGGTGCAGCACTTGGAAAACCTCTTCTTACAAACTAAAAATAGAAAACATATATAGGCCTGAATATATACAATGAACCTTTGGATCCTTATCATAGTGGACCATCATAATAGTGCTTCAGCATCCTGCCATTGACAGGACCTTCATCCAGTTCAGTTACAGTCAAACTTTTAAGGAAATAAGTGTTATTACCTTGCACTGCTTGGACAGCAAATGGTCCTTTCCACAAAGAATCAAATTTCCCATGTTTCCCTTTCTCTTCTCTTCTTGCATCCCACTTTAGAACTTTGTCTCCCATATTGAAATCTTCTGCTTTGGTTCTTCTGTCAAAGGCCTTTTTAAGTTTTTCCTGTAGTATTTGCACTCTGCTGAAAACTTGTTCTCTGGTCTGCTGCAAACAGATTATCTGGTTGATCCTTCTTTGCATATCATTTGGCTCTGCTTGACTTTCTTGTAGAAGTTTCATAACTGGCACCCCTAGTGATGAGGGAAATCTGGCCTCTAATCCATAAACTAACTCATATGGGCTGGTCCCAATTGATCTTTTGGTGGTTAATCTGTCTGCCCATAAAGCATTTACTAGTTTCTTGTGCCAGTTCTTTTTGTTCTCTTCCAGCACTTTCTTTATGATGTTTATCAGGCTTTTGTTTGATGATTCAGCAAGACCATTTCCCTGAGGATAGTAAGCTATAGAATGGCCCAAAGTAATGTGAAATTTATGACAGAAATTTATCATTTTCTTGGATTTGAAGGCAGCAGCATTGTCTGTTATTATCTTTTCTGGGCAGCCAAATCTAGCCAGTATATTGTTTTCTAAAAATTGAATGATCACTGAGTCATTTGCTTGTCTGCATGGGGCAGCTTCAATCCACTTGGTGAAGTAGTCTGTTGCAGTCAAAATCCATCTGTGTTGTCCTGAAGATGAGGGATGAATCTCTCCAATGAAATCCAAGCCCCATTGTTGAAAAGGTCTTTCTGTTGAAATGGGCCTCAAAGGAAGTGGCAGCAACTGTCTTCTGCCTTCAAACAGCTGGCACTTGTGGCATGATGTTGTGAATTTCTTCATATCTGAGAACATAGTGGGCCAGTAATAACCAGCCCTTAATATCTTGTCCACAGTGGACTTCCAGTACAAATGTCCACCACAGTCTCCAGCATGGAATTCTTGCATAATTTTATCAGTTTCATTCTCAAGAAGACAGTGCAGCAAAATATCTTCATGGTTTTTCCAGAGTAGATTCTCATCTAACACACAAAATTTGGATGTTTTCATTTTTAGGAACCTAGACTTAGTTCTGGACAGTCCTGGGGGAGCACACAGGTTTTGTAACACATAACAGATATCAGAGTACCATGGAGATTGTTCAAAGGCTACATTGATCTTTGGAGTCGCCAGCTCTGTTTCACTGTCCAGTTGGTTGATATCTAAGGCTTGGAAATTTGCTTCTGTCATTAACTTGGCCAAACCTTGCCCTTTAATCAACTTTGTAGGTTTTATTTCAATGTCAAATTCAAGTATGTTTGCAATCCATTTTCCTCTTCTACCCTCTAGGTTTTCTTGGGTGAGAATGTCTTTGACAATAGGACTTGGTACATAAGCCACAACATGAGAGTAAAGGATGTAAATCCTAAAATCTTTGATGGCTTTGATCAAGGCATAGGCTTGTTTCTCCATTATTTGGTACTTCAAAGGAGCATCTCTAAGAGCTCTGCTGAAAAAAGCAATGGGCTTTTCATTCCCTTGGTCATCTTTCTGCAATAAAACAGCAGCAATAGTGTGTTGGGAGGCAAAGGAGAAAATGACGAAGTCTCTGTCAAACTGAGGGTTAGTTAACACTGGGGTTTGAGTCAAGGCCAATTTTATACTTTCAAAGGCTTGCTTTGCTTCCACAGTCCACTTGACCTTTGAGTCTTTCTTTAGCATATTGTTTAGTAGTCTGATCAATTCTGCTAAATTTGGGATAAACCTTCTCAAAAAGTTGATTTTTCCCAAGAATCCTTGAAGCTCTTTGACATTCCTTGGGTGAGGCATTTGTAGGATAGCTTGTATCCTATCTGGATCAATTCTTATGCCATCTTTCGAAATGATGTGTCCTAAGAGTTTCCCTTCTTCCAAACCAAATAAAGACTTCTTGGGGTTTAAGGAAATACCATATTTCCTGCATGTTATGAAGATTTGTCTCAGATGTTTCAAGTGTTCTTGGTCAGATTTTGAAAAGGGTGTAAGATCATCTAAGTAAATGACCAAGAAATCATGAATTTCTTTTGCAAAAGCAATGTCCATTGCTCTCTGAAATGTTGCCCCTGCATTTTTCAATCCAAAGGGCATCTTCACATACTTGAAAGTACCCCATGGGGTAGTAAATGCAGTCTTGTCTTGATCATCAGGGTGCACTAAAATTTGATTGAAGCCTGAGAACCCGTCAAGCAGTGATATCCTTGAGGCTCCTACTACTCTTTGGAGGATGTGGTCCATTTTTGGTAAAGGGTAGTTATCTTTGAGTGAAACTTGATTCAGATTCCTTAAGTCTACACAAAGTCTGATCTCACCAGTTTTCTTTCTTGTAGGGACCAAATTTGAAATCCACTCAAAAAACCTGATTGGTGCTATGATCCCAGCTTTGAACATTTTTTGTAATTCCTTTTCAATGGAAGGAAGAAGCACAGGATTGATTCTTCTCAATTTTTGTTTGAATGGTTTTTGATTAGGCTTGAGGGGAATGGTGTGCTGTATAACAGAGGTATCATAAGACTTCAAGTCTTCATAACCCCAGGCAAAGACATCTTGGAATTCTTTAAAGAGATCAACATATTTGGGTTTTTGATCAGGGGGTAAAGCAGCAGACAGCTTGACTATCTTAGGCTTTTCCATAGTGCCAATATTACATTCTTCAACTCTTGCATCTAATGGCTGTATCTTTGGCTTCCTAGGGATGTCATTTGAGTCAAAAATATCCTCTAATGGGGTAAGGCCTGCTGGGAGAAGATTGTCTTTGAGTTGTATGATTTCATCTTCAGCATTGGCCAGCTCTTCACAGTCAATTTGGTGAATTTGTGAATGTTTTCTTTGTCGAAAATGGTTGGACTAAGTAGTTGTTTTGCTGTCCTAGGTGACATTGGGTGGGCAGACTGTTGAAACTGTAATTGTGATTGACTTGCTCCATCAACAATTTGAGATTGACTTGCTGTCTCAAGGTCAATATTTAATCCTGTAAACTCTTGTTGCAAAGTTAAAAAGTTGTTTATTTGCCTATCATTCTCAAATACTTGCCATTCTTTGACATTGTTTGGAATAGAAGGCCTATATTTGACTTCTGCTGTGAAACAATTGTTGGGTTGTAGTGGGAATTTGAAGGTGCTGGCAAATGTTGCCAAGCTGTGAGCATGGAGATTGTGGCCCCTTGGAATCTTTGTGAGAACAAACTCGGAGAAAGTTTCTAGTATTTCAATTACAGCAGACCTGTAGGACCTTAATCTTTTGTCATTGGTGACAAAATCCCCTTTTACTTGTTGAATTACTAGATCAGAGTCCCCCATGATTGAGAGGCTATGTGCTTGTAATGATTTTGCAATCTTGAGACCTAGTAGCAGAGCTTCATATTCTGCCATGTTGTTAGTGCATTTAAAGTTCAGTCTATATGCCCTGCCTTGTGCACAGGCTTTCTCTTTGTTATGTATCCATACTCCAGCTCCTGCCCTAACTTGTTAACTGAGCCATCAAACTCTAGGACCCACAGACTATCTTGCTGGTCAGGGGATCTTAAATTCTTCTCATGGGATGGCCATGTGAGCATGAGTTGAGGTTTCTTTTCCCATTTGTCTCCTAGGGTAATTTCATCATTTGTTTGACAATTTTTGACAACTAAAGGAGGGTGAATGGGTATTGTTGGGCTGATTAAATTTTGGCAGGTGCCACTTGTTTGCTGGATGTTTTGTTCTTGTATGGGTGTTTCGGTCTTAATGTTATTGCTTAAGGAATTTGTGCTGTCATTGAAAAGGATGAAGGAGTCTATGTCCGAATGGACAGCATATATTGGAAAATTTTGAGGCTTTTCTTCACTGCTGACCATGTATTTCATGAGTGTTTCCCTATAAAGTCTCTTGGGTTGTCCAAAGACAGAGATGGTTGCATATGACATGTCTAATTGCAGGGAGCCTTGGAGCTTGGCTCCCCATGATCTTGATAAGAGCATTCCGTATTTGGGTGGGATATCAGCAACAACAACATCCATTAAAATGGTTTTGTTGGGAAATTGAACCAGGGACACACATAAATCCTTAATCAGGCCCAAGCATTTTACTTGACTAGAATCAAAAGAAAATAGGTCTTTGTATGGTCTTGTTATATCTAAGTTTAATCTTTCCATGACTGCTTTTGGCATGAGGTTGTGAGATGCACCTGAGTCAAACATTGCATTGTGCAGTATTTTATCATGAACGTGTAAGCTGACATAAAAAGGTAAAACCCCTGTGACTACTGTTTTTCCATCTACCTCTGGACCAAACAGTAATTCTGGAGTGTCATCTAGCACATTTACATCATCTTTGTTGTTGGTGAGCTGAAGGGATTTCTTGATCTGTTGCTTATATATGTCATGCTTGGCTAGCTCTACAAGGGGAATTGCTATCTTTAACTTGCCAATCTCTGTTCCTAGGTCAAAGGGTTTATCCACCTGAATTTTAGGGTCACGGACAGCAGTCCTTTCCTTGTTCAATGAATCTTCTTGTTGGATTTCATCTTGATTTTGGAACCTGCCCCCCATGCCCATGTCTTGAGGGTGATGTTCGGATTTGGGTGAGAGGATGATGTTGCTGTGGGCTCTTGTGGTGTGGACAGAAATTCAGTGACCTCCTCAACCACTACTTCCTTTGCAGGCAAGTTTGTTTTGTCATTAGGTTCAGTGACTGAGGCTTCTTTAGATTGCTGTTTCTCCTTTACCTTTTCAGGCTGATTTGCATTTACAGTCCGACTTCTTAGTTTGTACTGCTTATGGACTTCATAGACAGCAGTATCATATCCTTGCTTAAAGTCAAAGGATTCTCCTGATTGTGTTTGGAATGTTTTGTTCTCATCCTCATCATGGTCTTCTTGTGTTAGGAAAACATGGCTTTTACCATCCAGACCTATTAAATTGATCTCTGGATCTTCATTGAGCTGATTAGCCGAGGAAGTTTCTGCATAATTTTCTTGAAAAGGTGGTCTGATATCTTGGTCAGCACCTGTTTTTCCTATATTGGGGTTCTGTGTTCTCCTAAAATTTGGGTTTCTAGGAGTATTGTTTTGTGGTGCTTCCCATGATGACTTTCTTTCTACTGATTCCACTCTCTCACCTAGTCTTTTCATGCTGTTTAGTATTGCATCCAACTTCTGATCGAAGCCCGAGGGCTCTTCTTTGAAACCAACCTTCTTTTCCAGCTTTGCCCTGTTTCTTTTGGCAATTAGGTTGGCCTCTACAGTGACTGCAACTCTTTGGGCTTCTGCAAGGGTTGGAGGGTCTCTTTCTCTCAACTGATAGGCCATATCAGAGTCAAAACCATCAGGGAAGTTATAAAGGGCCAAATCAGGAGGGGGCCTTAAGTTCTGGGGAATAGCATTGTATATGTTGTTAAACCTAGCACAATATTCCAACACCGTTTCTTGGGGACCTCTTTTAATAGTGTTATATTCACCAAGTATATGGTGTGGATCTCTCTTTTTCTCCCATCTGTTGGTAAATTCCTGGTATAGAACTTCAGAGGTTGCAATGGAATTTGCATTCAAGGATCTAAACCAAGTTCTGACATCCCCAGTTAGGCTTTGGACAAAAATTCTCATTCTAACACTGTCATCATCTATTTCATAGGTCTCAAAGTGGTCTTGCATCTTTTTAGCATGCTGGATGGTTGTCAAAGGGCCATGGGAATCAAAAAATGAGAGTCTGGTTTGATAATCTTGGGGTAGGGCTGGAGCATTGGCTGGAATCTGCAATGGTGCATATCTGTTAGCCATGTTTATAGGGTTAATAGGGTTGATAGGAACAAATGGGACAACTGGGATTACAGGTGTACTGGGGTTAATAGGATGGGTAACAAGTGGAGAACTGGTTGAGTGAGTATGTGCAGATGGTGAAGATGGAAAGGTAGGACTTTGAGGGGTTGAAGATGAACTAGGGGAATTGGGTGTGGAACGAAAAAGGACTTTGCAAGGAGTGGGAATGAGGATGGGTTGGTCTGACCTTATATCTGAATCAGCAGGTTTATCCTGCTTGTGCTGTTTCCTTATGTTCTTTGGGATGATATTTGGGTTATCAACAATGATGGGTTGATCAGGGTCAGGGTGTGCCCTAGTATGCCTTGGGTTTCTTTTAGGAGCCAGCTTCTAAGTGTTCTTTCAGAACTTTATACAGAAGTTTTGTATTTACAAGGGCAAAATAAGAACTCTGGAATGACTATATATGTTTCAAGGCTAGGATAAGTTTCCCTAGTTAGCTCTTCCCTAAGACTGCCCCTGTATTAGAGAAACAGTCCTAAGATGTCTTGGCTAGCTTCAGGCTTGATGAAAGCTTTGGAAGATAGATAGTGATTGAATAGTCTTATCCCCAGTGGAGTCGCCAATTATGTTAACACCCAGGTTGTTCCCTATGACTCCCAAGGGAATACGGCCGGGGTAACCACTAACCAATCTTTTAATCACTGTTTCTAGCCAAACAGTGATCAGAGAGGGCTCTCTCTTTATGATTTATATCTACAGTGATGGTGTTTTAGGCTAGGTATTGAGTACAGGTTATGTTTGTGTTTCGGTTGATGTAATTCCCTTAGACTTTAGTGATGTAGTTTTCAGATATGTTGAATATCATTGGGCAATGGAGTCTGTGGCTTGGTGTGTTTGAAACTGTAAGATGAAGGATGGAACGTACAGGGCCTTTTGAGTGCTTCATTAAAACATATTTTTGGGTAATGACAGGAGACAAGAGAAAACAGAGGTCACAGGGGCAATAGTTGAATCCCTGAAAATGACTGTTACAATAAAAATACAGTTTCGAATTGCAGCAACTAAGAATTACAATTCTTTCACTGTATATGAGGAAAACATATATAATAGCTCAGTTTGAGTCCAGGGTAAACATGGTTAAATCCTGATACTATCCTTTCACCTTGCTATCAAGTGTAAAACATTAGAACAACAAAGAGAACAAAAGACTCAAAACACATGACAAAGAGATTTGTGAATACTTATAGTTTTATGCAACACCCATGGAATCCTGTAACATGCATCCTTCACCACAAGACATCAAATACACCAAACTTCTGGAAGTTCCATTCCTCCTTTGTATTAATTCTCTGAAAATATTACAGCAGATGGAAGTTATCCAAGAGAAAATTCCAGCAACCCCTTCAGCATCTGTGAAGGGTGTATATATACTAGCGGTGGTCTACAGAAATATCTGAGTTCTGCGTTATCTCAGTCTTTACATTCTCACCAACTCTTTAAGATATTATGTCAAAAATTTATTACACATTTAATACACAGTACAGGCATTTTAATGCTCTGTCAGAAGATATTTAGCTTTATAAGAATAGCTAAGTCGGTCCGAATATTTGGAGTTAATGCATAGAAAACCCGACTGTAGGCTGGTACACTGTGTCTCGGACCTGTCAGCTGTGACTTTGACTGCTGCTGGTGGTGAGTGACTGGTCTGGCTGAGTTGGCTCAGCCTCTGCTTTTTCTGTAAATTTTAATTCCCAAAATTGCCACTGCGCGTGTCTGCCTTTTTCCTTCTGCGCTATTGGTTCTGGCCTGTCAAAATTGTCTGGGTCAAATGCCTCCAGACATCCTGTGTGGGCAGTTGATGTGCCAAAATTGCGCCTAGAGTCTCATCTGCTTCTGTGAATTTGAAGAAATTGGGTGGTGTATCAAACAGATGCTCTATCTCATTCATGAGAAAAAACAGGTTTTCCAGCCTGTCATACACCATTTGCCCTGTGGCTGGCCCTGTGTCTGCTGAAGTGCTGGGAGATTTTGCAATCTCTGCTACTGCATGGGCATCAATTCTCTTGTTATAGTTGTCCAGGGTGAGCAGTCTTCCCACGCTGCTCAAAATGTTGGGGAGGCCTCTGTTCTGCAGTGTTACAAATTTCTCCAGGAATTTGTTAATTTCTGTCTGCATGTCCTGTGTTCTCCTCTCCAGGGTCCCAACCAAGTTTCTCAATGTAACAACTCTCTTGGCTATGGCAATTGTTTCTGTCCTGTTGTTGATTCCCATGGTAGCCAATTGAGTGCTGGTCTTGTAATTCAGGATATTGATCATCCTGGTAGCTGCTTCTGGCATGTGTCCAAGGCTTGCCCTGGCTCTCTGTATCTCCTTGTTTGCTTTGGTGATGAGCACCATTTGCTCATCCATAGTCTCAATATATTGCCACTGTTGGCGATGGATCTTCCAATGTTGCTCCATAATACTGCTTTCATCTGAGCAGTTACCTTTTCCAATGCAAGCTCTTTCTCCAGCTCAGCAATCCTTCTCTTAAGGGTTTTCACCTCTCTCTCCTTGGCTGCCTCATTTTGTTTGCTTTTATCAAATTTCTCATTAACATTAGCCAAGTTCTGTTTGAGCCCATCCAGCTCTTTCATTTGAGCTTCCATAGCTCGGATCTCTGCTTGTAGCTTCTGCATGTCTAAGCTAGCAGCTTGCTCTGATGTTGTTGTGGGGGCTGTGGATGGTGCTGTAGCTCCTGTTTGCTGAGGAGGAGGAGTGATGATCGGAGGTGCTTCCTCAAGATTTATTATTAATGGAGGAGGCTGGGAGGATTGACCTTCCCCTTTCTGTTTCATGGCTTCTTGTAGTGCTGCCTTTGCAGCTTCAGTTTGTCCTAGCTGGTCTTGAGTCCTAACCAGCTCTTTGTATAAGGATACCAGCAGGTCTGTGGTATCTTTTTCTTGCCGTTGCTGGGCAACTTCATCTGTTTGTGGATGGATGGTGGCTGGGAGTTTGATTTTCTTTCTTAGGGCTGCCATGTCTGCATCCCTTATTTTCAGCAGTTCTTGGATGCCTTTGACATCCTTGGGATCATGTCCAATATCTATGATTACCTCCTCCAAGGATTTGATCCTGTTGTCCTTGGCCTGTGAGGATGCTCGTTCCAATTCTAGCTGGGATGATGTATTGTCTAGGCTGCTCTTTAACTTGTAATTTTCCAGTGTCTCATCTGCCAGGGAGGCATACACCATTTCACCCGTTTGTTTGTGTAACTCTATCTTATCCATGGGGTGAATGTCCTTAGCCAGAACTTCCATATTTGTTCTCAAATAGTCTGAGGTGGACTGAGGATGTAGAGTTGTGGGCATGAAATGGCTCATTATCATTTTGCCCTCACTCACATCAAAAGCAGACATTAGTCTCTGCTGGTTGCTGGGAGCTAGTTTTAACAAGTGATCATAGAGTTGCACTTTTATGGGATCACTCCTTCTCTTGATTTCTATGAACTGCTGCTTTATACTTGAGTGCCCCTCTCTATGCTGGCCAGAAGAGCTGACCTCTCCTCCCATTGTCATATCTGGTCCTCTTTGAGATGAGCTGGCCGAGAGTTCTCCACTGGGTGGGCCCATGCCCATGGCCTGCCTTATTGCTATGTCCTCCTCTTGGGAGTCATTCAATCTTTGTCTCTTCTCTCCTCTGATAAAGGATGAAGTCTGGGGAGTCTCTCTCTCTCTCTTTCTGGTTAAGTCCTCCTTCTGAGGTGTTTGGAGGACTGAGCTGTCCACATTGATGTCTGTTCTTGGAGACAACTCTGTTTGGGGCTGCTGTTCTGTAGAACCGGGCAAATCTGTCTCTTTATCTTGCTGTAATGGCTGCTGCCCACTAGTTTGTGGTTTATCTTGTTGCTGCCCCAACTCCCGTTCTTCCATTTCTTCTTGCTGCTGTAGCAAGGTGTCAACCTGTTCTTCTGTTAATATAGGTGGTTGTTCCACCTGTTTGCCTTTGTCCTTGCTTGCTGCTTGGGTTGTCTGCTCGGCAGTTCGCTGTTGTGTTGCTGGTGTTGTGGTGGCTGCCCCAATTTGCCTCCTGTAGGAAATAGGCACCTGTCCACAAGTTTCCAAGTCAGCTTGTTTTTGGACATTTCTAGCCTCTTGCTCAAGTATTTCTTCATTAGTCATTTGCTCTACTAATGTGCCCTCTTCCCAATCTGGTGCATTTGCATATTTTTCAATTTCAGGTAATCTTGCATGAGCATAGTTGCCTAACTTATACCTGATCCTCCTGAGGGAAATAGAGTGGTTAGGGTCATATGGAATCCACTCGAAACTAGTTTTCAACTGGAGTCCTTCCAGGATCCTATCTGCCTCTTTCCAGCCTTCCTCCTTCCTGTTGTATAAGAAGGGACCTAGCTGATTTCTCACTTTCAACTGTGATTTCTTGTTTCTACTCTGAAAGTGTAGGTAATCTGAGTTCCCAAATTGCCTGAAATATTCTAAGGCAAACAGTCTCATGGGAACGTACCTTGGCAGCCTAAATGGATTTAATTCACATCCATACACCCTAATGACTGTGTGATTCTGGTAGAAGTACCAGTTGCCGATGTTGTAAAGCTTGTTCAAATGAAGAATTCTCTTCATGTCATCGGTCAGTCTAGGAGGAGGGGCACCTTGCAGCACTGTTAGGGCTGGATGAACAAATAAATCAATAAACTCACAATATGTATAAGGTGATACTGAGGTACAATGGAACACAGGGGTCCAAAAAACAACTGATCTTGGGGTTCCTTGGGCGTTGAGTGGCCTCAAAGGGACAGAGAAGGTAGCTGGCTGGTTGAACAAGAACAGATGGTATATGTAGGAGGTGTATCTGAACAGCCTCTCCCTCTTCAAATTCATGAACTGGTCATGAATCTTCTCAGCTATATAAGTTGCATAATCATAGTGGATAGCTGGAGGCTTACCCGGGGCAAATATGGACAGCATGGCCAATATGCTGTCATCTACATCTTCCAGTCCTCTGAATCCCAGGACATATCCAATCAAGTCCACCATCATCCTGCCCAACTCATTCAGGTATTGGTACCCAATGGGAGGGGTTCTGACTGCTTCAGAGCTAGGTGTGACAAATAGCTGGTTAATCTTCACAATCTGGTCATTAGACAGGTTATTTCCTCTCTTTATCAAATCTTGCATGGAAAGAGGGGTCAATTTCTTGGCTGTATGGAAATGCAGCATCTGATTTATACTCTCTGGAGTGATCTGAAACAGGACTAGGCCTGTGGGGCTAATGACTGCCCTTCGGCTGGGGTCATAGCACTCTTGGCAACTGTAGATAAGCTCTGGCATGGGATTAACTTGGGGAAGGTTGTATATGGGCAAATTTGATTCCCAAATTCCCAGGATATCTGCTCCACTCATGTGCTGGGCTCTCAGTTCATTTAACATCTGGATATTATACTTAGTTCCCATAGGAAACCAGTCCAACATCTGGTAATCCATGTCTCCCAGGGGCTTCCATGCTAATTCTTGGTGGGGGGCATTGATAGGCTTAATATTGAGAGCAATGGGAGTCTCCATAGCTTGTGAAGGGATAAACTATTGCAATTTGACAAGTGAGTTGGCAAAGACAGACTGCAGATTGCCCTCTGTGGTAAAAACTTGATTTTCTGAACTGTCAGAGGGGAATTTACCAGCTAGAAATTGAAATACTGCTGGTAATTGGTTACAGAGACTCTTTTGGGGCCCAATTTAGCTCCTGGTAGTAATTCAGAGGTATTCAGCGGGGCATTAGCCGAGAAAACGCAGGACGAGGGGTTTTCAGATGAATTGCAGTTTGTTACAACTCTGCAGGGAATTTTTGGACTTCACAGAGACAATGGTGGAGGTATAACCCGGTTCTAGCGGTGAAAAAGTCTGTTTTACGGTCCTATTATGCCTGTGAGCAGTTTAGAGCAGAATGCAGGTCGTATGGAGGGCAGGGCAGGGTAAATACCTGTAACTCGACGTGCAGAAGTCGTGATAAGGTGTACTGCAGTTGCTGGAGTGGTCGCCTTTGTTGAATTTACAGGTTGGCGGAAATCCGGCAGAAACGGTTAAACAGAGAGTTCAGCAGACAAAACGATGAAATGGTGAAAAAACGCGTGAAATTTGGTTAATATGAGATTTTTACCCATTTGGCGCTTTTTTTACGATGACGTCATTGGTGGGTCACGGTGATGTGACGTCAGCTGACGTCATGGGGGGGACGTGGCGGAAGACGACAGGTCAACGGGGCGAGGTGGCAGTCCAGTCAGCGGTGAGCTGGACGCGGGGTGGAGGCGGGTACGAGACGTGGTAGACAGGTCAACGGGGACGGGCGGAGGTGAAACCGTGACGGTCATGGTTAAGGCTCTAACCATCACGGTTTCTCGGGGCGGTTAGAGTACGGCGCCCAGGGTGTCAGAGGGAGCTCCGAGATGGTCCATCGGGCGACGCGTGGCGGAGGAGTGACGAGGCGCAACGTCATGTTCTCGGGAGTTAACGTGCGGACGTGGATAGCGCTCCGATATTGTTGTGGGCCGTCGGATCTGGAAGGCTTGATCCGACGGCTGGCGGAGGTGTAAGGTGCACGGCGGATAGGGCGGCGGAAATATTAACTGTTTGTGGGTTTTTGACATGGTTTTCAAATGTTTCAACTTCTGACCACCCGCGCTTGCATTTGGGGGCGTGCTGAAGGCGGAATTTTGCCTTTTATAAGGTTTGCGGAGGGTTTGTGGGCTAGAGGGGTTTAGAGAGGGGTTTTTACCCATGCAAAGGTATTTTTTGAGGGGAAATGATCTGCAGCAAAGGGAGAGTATCGGAGATAGGTTCACCATGATGGCCAGATGCCACTATGATCCCTCTTTGCAGATTTCTCGGCTATTATGCCTAGGGGAGGGAATATATAGCATTTAGGGCTTTATACACCTTAGTGTTATTACTATTAGGGCAAGGGGTAGAATAAGGGAGTTAAAATAGTAGATTTAGGAATTAGTAAAGTGAAGGAGGGGAATCTTTGAGAAAGGGGATGTTAATGATGGAGTAGAGGGAAATAGTGAAGTTAGTGATGCTCTCTGCTGTGAATCCATGAAATTCACCACCTTTTTTGCTGATATGTCCATTGCCTTGGCAAAATATCTTTGACAACTATGTAATGGTGAACCTGTCCTTTCTGCAACCACAACTGCCTACCCAACTATTTCACCTAACATTTTTTAGTTTCTTCTTGGAGGGGCACTTAGACTTGCAACCCTCAATTGCCTTTTCTTTTCTTTGGCTTTTTCCTTTTTTACTCTATCTGCTTCTACCCTTATCTCTTCCAAGGTCCCAGATTAGACTTTTGGGAACCTTTGTTTCTCTACCTGAACTACTTATCTGCCAAGATTAAGCTATTTGGACAGACTTCTTTCTCTATTCTATAACTCAAAATTGAAACATGGCATGATCCAGCTTGAACTGTTGAATCATCCACAAAATTTGTAATAAGGTCCTCAATATTTGAAGTATTTCCTACACCTCTGATTTCCTGGAAATATGGGATCTTTGTAGTAACAAAGCAGAGCATATTTGGATTTTCAATAATCAATCATGAAATATGAAACCTATTACTATAGGTATCCAACACCAGGTACTATCATATTGTAGGCTTGTATTGTGATCTAGAAAGGCACATAAGATGGGAGGTAGAAAGCTGTCAATGGACCCCAATCAAAAGAGACGACAAAACTACTTGGTGGGGGTATCATATGATTACCCCCACGTTGTACAAGAATAGGAGAAGAACTCTCCTAAACAACTAGGATGGGAGGGTCACTCTTCAATTCATGAGAATCTAAGGAGATGAGAAGAACATGACCAGTACGATCACCAGTCTCTTCTGGAACAGAGTGAGAAATTGGCAGTAGAACCAAGTCAACAATCTTTTTGACCAATGGTTGGTCGGGAACAGACACAAGAGAGTCTCACTCAAGAAGAGCAGGATGGGCAAGAGCTGAATCCAAGTCAATCTCTTTACCAACCAAGAGAGGGTTATAAGAAAGCCTCTGATAACTAATAGGAAGTTGGGGTTTGAGGAGCTACAAGGTTTTCCAAAACTTTGGAAGCTTTATCGATAAGAGGATAAAGGTGAAGAATATTCTCTCCTTCACATAACCTAAAGGGGAATCTAATCTTCCCTTTCTTCTTTCCATCACTAACCGAGGGTGTAACATCAAAATGATCTCTAGTGGTTGATGGGGATGGTTGATCCAGATCTTGAGACCATACCTCTAAGAGTCTGGGAATTCTAGGACAGTGTCAAAGGATATGGTCACCCTTACATAGCCTGTAAAGGAATTTTACCTTCCGCGAAGGACCAGAAGGTTTTTGGATAGATGGTGCATTTTGAGTAATAGTTGCATGGTTGGCCTCTTGCTTATTTGACTTCTTCTTCTTCATCTTCTTCTTCTTCTTCTTAGCCTCATGGTTACTAGATTTCAAACTTTCACTAGGTGAAGTAGAAGAGGAAGAGGAAGAAATAGGAGAAGAAGGGGAGAGTTCAACCTTAGAATCAACGTGATGTGATTCAAATGAAGGAGATGGCGGGGCAGGAGTTGGGACACTCGAGATCACCAAGGTTGAAAATAACCAAACTGGTAAACCAATGGTTAACCCAGGAAGGACAACGTTTCCATATAAGGAGCACCAGTGTTTCTAAAGGAAGGAAGAGGACCCGGTTTCCCATATGAGGGGAATCCTTGACTCATAGACTCTCGAAATGTTGCCATTGAAATCGACACTAAGGAAGATAACTTTAACCAAGAATATTTCATGGGAAGTTAATTTTAAGATACTGAAACAAAACTTTGCCTTTTCATATTTTAAGAGTCGAGAAAAGGACGAAAGGTGACTCTAGTTGCTTTTAGAATTAACAAGCACAATAGGGCCAGTTCTTGATGATATTTTCAAATTTAAAAAGTCAGTAAAGATCAAAAATGACTACTCAAGGTACTCTAGGCATAATGGATTACCAGGTAATGGTGGAAAATGGAATTGCTTTGCTCATGAAGAGGGACACAATGGGAGTTTCTTCATGAAGGGTAAGCATGTGGGGTTCACTGTAGAAGTCTTATGGGATCAAGGAACAGGGAGTACAGGGAGAGAGAAAAAATGTTATGTAACACACCCTAAACTTGCCTTTCCTCGAAGATTTTCCCCACCGATATTTTCACTTCGAGGCATCATTCGAATCATCCAAAATTAGGAAACAAGGAGGTTGTTCGCGAAGATCTGGTGTAGGCTCAGGGTCCTCCTTCAAGTTCCTCCAATCCTACACTATATTTTGAACATATTACTATAAATATCTCCCCAAATCCTCCTCCTCTCCCTTTAGGCCTCCATGGGATGGGTGGGGAGTTCCCTTTCTCGAGATCAGACCCTTCTAACATCGACTTCAGACATAAATTTTCTTCTCTTGTTTCTATGCCCACTCCTTCCTGCTTCATAGTTTTTTCCTCGTCACCTCCTGCTCATGCACCCTTTTCGGCCCCTCGCCTACTCTAGCCCCTGTCAGGACTTTCCCTTCTTCCCTCATTGCTTTTGCTCCCATTTCTCTCGATAAAGACCTAAAGGCCATAGCCTTCTCCTCATCCTTTAAATTAGATCCACTACAGATTCACTATACCTTTTTTCTTCCTAAAAAGGAAAAGGATTTGGGCCCCCATCTAGGACCTCCAACACAAAGGAAGAAAACAGTCTCTAGGTACAAAAACTCTCAGCCTATCTCCTCAATTCTAGCAATCCTTCACCCAACACTGACATTTCTTGGCAAGTTGTTTCGGACAGTCCTAGGGCCCTTAAAGAGATTGCGCCCACTACATTGGTGCCTCCATGATCAATTTGTCCCTAAAGGTTTGGGGCCTAAGTGCAGCTCATAAAACTAAAACCAAGGAACTCAAAGGACTAATTCATCTACATAACTTTTCTATTATCATTTTTCAAGAGACTATTTGTTTGCGTGAGAACACCTGGGAAATTTTGTTGTTCATTTGTCCTCACTGGTTTGTCTGTGCCTCAGATGCAAGGGGACACTCTTGAAGACTGGGCATAATGTGGAACCCTTTCCTCCTCTCCCTTCATGCTTACAAAATTGAGGTTGGCATTATAACTTTTGGATAGTTTTTTTACCTCCCCCTTAGTCTTCGCATCATCAACATTTACACCCCTTATGCTCGTTGACGTTCTTTCTAAGAAAATATTGGTGACTCTAACATCCTGGGACTAAAGTCCATAATCCTATCTCGGGACCTGAACATAACAATGGGGAGTGAGAAATCTGGGGAAACAAGGTGATTGTGGATCCATTATGCAGTTTCTTCTGGGATATTTTCAATTTGTTTGCTTTGTGTGACATTGTTCTAGGCACCATTGCTCTCACATAGAGGAACAAACGCAATGGTTCAGAGAGAATTGTGAAGCAGATGGACCATTTCTTCCCAAGTCATTCATTAATTGGAACATTTTCAGGGGTCTCATCTTAGATCATTTTTTCAGATAATTCTGACCACAAACTAATCCTCCTCTCTTGGAAAGGCAAGGATTCCAAACACATTTTTCCTTTCAATTTTAACCCATTCTAGCTTCAAAACAAGGATTTCAATGCATTTGTGACTGAAGTTTGGTGTCGCCCCCATCTCCCTCCACCTTCTGATCAAATGGGTAATTTTTGTGGTAAACGTCGGGCTCTTAAGAAGGAGGCCTACATTTAGATCAGGTAGAAAAAAGATGCGGATAACAAGGCTCTCGTTGATATTGAAACCACCCTTGGATATTTCAATGACCAATTATATTTTTTTTATCACTATTAAATAATTATCATTGATTTGGAGCAGAAAAATAACCCCATTCTACTATCCATGGAATCTGAATAGTGCCTCAATAATCATGCTTTATGGGTTGATGTAGCTGACAAAAACTCTAAATATTTTCACTCTAGTGTTAATCTCAGAAGGAAGAGGAACTCAAACAAAGGCATCAAGGGTATTAATGGAATTTACTACCATGATCCAAAAGGAATCGAGCATAAGGATTTTCACCATTTCAGCAAATTTTATGAAGCTCAATAACAACATTTTGCCTCACATCTTAAGTCCATAGTGGTCCCCTCATGTTTGATCAAGAGGAAAATTTCTTTTTGGCCAAGATGGTTCTGCGTAACAAAGTAATTGACGTGTTAAAGATCTTTGCAAAAGAGAAAAGTCCCAGTCCTGATGGGCAGGGGTTTGAACTCTTCATTCACTTTCAGGATCTTATGCTCTCTTACATTGTTGTGGATGCAGAGGAATCCATAATCAAAGGATATATTTCTAGGGCAATGAATGCCACATTCATTGCACTAATGCCAAAGAAGAAGGACCTTGTTTCCATCTTGGATTACACGGCCATATTGTTGTGTAATGAAATTTACAAAGTTATCTCCAAACTCATCGCAGCGAGGATCAAGCGAACCTTATCTACTCACATATCTTCGGAACAGATGGGGTTCTTGGGTGGTAGGAAAATATAGGATGCCATCTCTATTATGAATGTATTCACACAATGAAATATGGTAGGAGGAAAGCTAATTTTCTTAAGGTCGACCTTCATAAAGCCTTTGATAGCATTGATTGGGATTTTCTGTGAATGATTCTTCCTAAGTTCGACATGTCACCTCCCAACATTGGTTAGATCATGGCATGCTCTGAGTCTACTATTTTCGTCATGATTATTAATGGATATCCAAAACAGTTCTTCAAGTCCCATAAGGAACTTCGCAAGGTTGTGCCTTATCACCTTTCCTATTCTTATTGGTCATGGATTGTCTTAGTTGTAGGATCGGTATTGAAAGGGCTGCAGGGAAGTTCCATGATGTAAAAGTGAAAAGAAACATTCATATTTATCGCCTCATGTTTGTACATGATATTCTTTTCGGTGAGATGAACATTGTCAAGTAATGGATGGTATTACATAACATCATTACCACTTTTAGTGCAGCCTCAGGGTTACATATGAACAAAACCAAATCTCTGGTGGTTTCTAGTGATATAGAAGAGCCTAGATGCATGGAAAATTGTCAGCTATTTGGTATTACTACTATAACTCTCAATGAGGAATTTACTTACCTTGGTTTCGAACTCAAACCCAGCAACTACGGCCATAAGAACTCGGGCTAAATGCTTGACAGATTTAAAATCAAATTCATTAGATGGTCACCCAAGTGGTTAACTATTGGATACAGGTTGACTCTTATCAAATCTGGTTTGCATAACATCTCTAGCTTTTTGATGCAACTCTTTATGTTTACCTTGAAGATCTGTTGTAAATTGGATGCCATTATGGCTAATTTAATCTAGTTGGGGACAGATTTCAAAGGAAAGATCCACCTAGTCAAATGGAAAGTCATTGCTAGGCCTATTGATGAGGGTGATAGGAATATGTTGGACACCCACTCTTTTAACAAAAAACTAATTATTAAATTTGTTGAGGGCAGTGATGGAACACAGAATTTGGGGTCACCTCATCAAGGAGAAATATACGCAGGGAAGGCCATTCACTCTATGGATCAAGGATGGGGCAAGGAGGACCAACATTTCTTCCTACATATGATGGGGTATGACAAAAAACAGACAATTAATGTTGGGCTTCATGAGATGGGAGGTGGGGGGTGGTAGAATGGAGGAGATTAGTTTGGATGCTGATAGGATTTCAAGGTAACCATTCACTATCAGTTGACCTCATAACCACCATACACAACATGGAAATTCACCATATTGCTCAGATAAGTAGCCAAAATGAAAATACTCCTCTACAATAATCTTTGGTAAACATAGACGAGTTTGGCTTAATTGGTTAGAATTCTATTGAATGGGAGGTCTACCTCACACAACTCTATGACGCTGGAATCTCCATCCATGAAGGGGAGTATAGACTATTATGGGAGGGTAACATGAAGAAAGGCAAGCCAAGTGTCAAAGACATATACAACAAGCTTCGATTGGCAAAGCAAGATTTTGATAATAAAAATAGGTTCCAAGCCACATGGAGATGGGTGATCCCATCCAAACTCATTTTCTTTTGTTGGTTGACATTACATAATAGGGTTCTTACTTTGGATATTCTAAGGTGTAGGGGATTCCATGGCTCGGACAACTGTCCCCATTGCTAGAATCACAATGAAGATATTTACCACCTCTTGTTGTGTTGCCCCTTCACTAAGGAAGTTTGGGCAGGTGTTCTGGAATGCCTGCAAATGGTTCCTCCATGTCAGCAAAAAACTCTACATTCTTGCCTACGTTTCTAGCTTTAAAAATGCAATAAGTTCAACGCATTACCCTTCTACATCATTCGGTCTATTTGGCAAGGTAGAAACTCTTATATTTTTGAACAAAAATTGTTGTTGATTCGGGAGGTTATCATGAAGGTTGTTAATTATTTTTCATAGATCGGTCCCATTACAAGATAGATAAAGAAGATAATGATAGATATAAAGGACCCAAAGGGAAAATATCCAATTGGTCTATTCGATGGGGAAAGCCAACGAAGGAATTGTGGCTGTGGAGTAGTCATCATTCTAGAACTTGTGAGACTATATCACTTCTAGTGGAGGGGAGGATAGGACCCTAACAGCAGAGCTGATATCATAGCACTATGGCTCTCTCTTTAGTTTTCAAATTGGTTAAGATAGGAACAAATTTACATTCATGGAGATGCCGAAAGCATCATAGTCTAGGTCAAGGACCACTCCTCTTTAAACCCTCCTATCCTCTCCAATTGGATGGGGCATATTAGGAGACTGGCTAACATCTTTCAGAACATAACATACTCCCACATCTACATAGATAAGAATCAAGTGGCAGACCTCTCAAAGAGGGGTATTCACTCTGATCCAGGTAAGTGCTTTTTTGCAAGTTACACACATAATGAGCTCTCTAACTTTGGGTACTTCTCCTCTTTATTGTAAGCATGCTTTATGGACACAACATTCTGGGAATATTTCAACTGTGTTATTCCTAAATTATATAATCACACGTGGATATTATGCTCACTAGCTATAGCTTTTTGTAATTTTTCACTATGCTCTATAGCTGCAAAACTAGTATTAGTGGAATTTTTTGTAACTCACTCAGAAAAATATGATTTTACAACAAAAGCACAAAGATGGGAAGACAACGAAAAAAATGAAAGACTATAGAATGTAAAAAAATTCTGAGAATGTACTCTCTTTTTTTTATTACGAAAAGAAAGCGTTTTTTTTTTTCTTTAAAAGAAAGGTGTTAACCAGAGTTGGAGATAGGGTTTTACCCCCATCCACCAACAATTTCTTGCCCAATAAGTTGCTCCAACCAATGGCCCAACTATGTGAAGCTCTATAGACAACAATAGCGATATCGGGTGGTGATTCTACTCACTCAAACTTGCTCGGTGAAACAAATGAAGCTAATTGCTTGCATAATGACATTGCATTGGCTTATAAGTGTCTATAACTTGGATTCCCTACCCATTGTGAGCTCCAAAGTAGAGCTCATGTAGTTCAATCGATCGTGCCCTTACTCCAATGGGGATCACAAAATTGGTTAGTCTTTAACTAAACTGTATCCAAACCATGGAAAGATATAATGGTATATTTGTAGATATTTCAAAGGCATAATTAATCCTTGTTTAACTCCTTGTTCATGGTGGGAAAAGCCCATCGGTTAAGAATAAATCATGCATTCTTTACATTTATGTGATTGAAAATTACTCGGCCTGTCGTACAGAAATGCAGACTGTGTAAGCTCTACCGATTGTAGCTATATTTCGGAGTGTAGCACCATCAGAATGATGAAAATGATATTTTCAGCAATAATTTTAAAGAAATAAAATATAATGAATATCTTAGCTTATAAAATTTGGAAATTTAGTAAACAATTTTTCTCCAGATGAATGCATTCGTTCAAGTTTATAGTAGACATAGTATTTCATTTATGTACTATTTATTTATTTATATATTTTATTTTCTTTCGATGTAGTTTACAAATTTTGGAGATTGGTAACCTCTACATCCATGAAAGTAGTCCCGAGTAGATCCACCTTAAGATATCAATACCGCCAACTCATTTCGAACTCCTAATGGTGTCGAAGAGAATTGACCCTGTGGCCTCTGTCAGCTCATTTTAGGGTCCCAAGGGTGCCAAGGAGAATTGACCTCATGGCCTCTCATATCGAGGTGCTTATGCCACAGATACTCAACCAATTGAGATAACTTTAGTGTTTACATTTATAAACTAGTTATACCTAATGTTATAATAGTAATAATAAATTATCTCACATTTATATAATTTTAATACCTTATATTGCAATCAATTTTTCAAAGTATGCTTGGATTTTAATTAATTTGTAAATTTAGTTTTATGGTATTACAATAATTTTGAAATATTTAAATATTAAATTAAATGTTTGATAGTTATAAAAAATATTTATAAATATTTTTCTACTTTTTGAGAAATGTATTCCAATTTTCTGATTAGATAAGCGCAATGAAATGGCTAATTTTATGTGGTTTAAAATGCATTTGTTAGGATTAAAAAATCAATTAAAAAAATAAAATTTAAAAATTATATTATAACTCCAAGTGGCACTTCAATTTTACTATGTACATATATATTAAATAACATGTACCATTATTATTATTATTAAATAACCTGTACCCTACGTATTATTTTAATGTTATTTTATGGCTACAATTGTTGGGAAGGAAATTGTTGATTTATCTCGAGCAGAATGCGTTTTCATATAGAAAGGAAAATGCTCTGAAAAAAATTTCAAATCATTTTGCATAAAAGTTAGGCACTGAATGGTTCTCCATGACATAGGTACCAAATTTGCTCGAATTGGGGAAAAAAATTCTAAAATTCGTGAATTCGGTTCGAATAGTGAATGATTCCATAAAATTCGATTCGGTTCCTCCATGGATTCATTCATTCAGGCAACTCCTCCAAAAAAAACCAATACTTCTTAACATACTAGTGTTTTCTATGGATTTATAAGGCGACACACCATGGTCGTTAGTTCATTTAGGCATGTCATCGAGAGAAAGAAAATACTTCTTAACATATCATTTTTTTCTATATATTTATGAGGCGATGCACCATGGTCGTTAGTGCTCGCCTTGACTTTCTGGTTGAAGATTGAAACAATTAGATATGCTTGGGCTTGGCCTAGTCTTATTTCCAATCAAGCCTCGGCTCTATGAAGGGATAACTCTGTTCAGAATTCACTTGAATGGTGCACTCAAAAATTAAAGGAAATACAAATAATTGTGAACTTGGAAAATTTCTATATTTCAATTTTACTCTTGGTTAATTGGCAAGAAAGCAAAAAAGAGAAAGTGGACTGAGTTTTTTTTTTTTAAATATGTTTCTATTTTGATAGATTGTAGATAAATAAGTTTAGAATATGTATTTATCTATTAGGAAAGAATTTACTCTTACTTGACACGGTGAAAGGCTAAGAAAGTAGAAAAAGAGAAAGTGCGTTCGGATTTTTTTTTTTAATTTTATTTTGATATATTGAAGATAAATAACTTTAGAATATGTATTTATATACTAGGTAATAATTTTGGACAAATAAGTTTTAAAACTAAGTAATTATGTTAAATTTAGTTTTGAATTTTTTTTAAAAGAAAGAAAAAATATAAGTATTTTTTCTTAATTATATTTTTAAAATTATTCAAAATTAAAAATGAATTAAAAAGGAAAATTAATACAATGCATTATATATATATATATATATATATATATATATATATATATATATATATATATATATATAGCGAGAGAGAGAGAGAGAGAGAGATTATCAAACTCTTTAAATATATGTTATTAATTTTTTTCCAAATAAAAAAAGAAAAAATCATCTAATTTTTTTATTGAATCTTATGAAATTCAAATCCAAATTCAAACTGAATAATTATTCTCCATGATTTTTTTTATTTTTTTCTCTAGAAAAGTCACTTCTATCTTGGAATAGATGGACGGAATGATGCCACTATAGTTGTAGTGTCACAGGGATATGGCATGTGATGCAATATGATGATAGGAGTTTTAATTATTGGATGGATCTACACAGCACCAAATATTCGCCTAAGGGGGGAGGATATTCAAAAAAGTTAGTGCACACTCGGGGCTCATAGCATGCACTAAAGTGTTCATTAGATTTATGCCACACTCGAGGCTCACAACATGCGCTAAAGTGGTGATGTATTCTTGGGGGATGACAGGAAGGCTAGAATCATTGGTCATGGAAAAGTAAAGTTGAAGTCACAAGGTGGAAGGGTTAGAACACTTCCGGGTGTTCTGCATATTCCTGCATTAGCCAAAAATTTGATTTCTATAAGAAAGCTAAATGATGCATGTGTAAAAATAGTGTTCGATAAGGATACCTGCAAGGTGGTTCGGGGAGCACTGATATCGGTGCGGGGAGTTCAGATTGAAACTCTGTACAAGCTACAAGGTAGCACTGTTGTTGATGGGTGCAACAAATCTGTGGTTCCTAAAAGTGGAGTAGAAAATCTAGTGGTCTCTGGAGAGAATACCATGTTGTGGCATCAAATGCTTGGACATATTGGAGAGAAGGGCCTTCAAATACTTCATGGTAAAGGTATGGTAGAAGGTATGAGTGATAGCTCTCTGGATTTTGATTTCTGTGAAAATTGTGTATATGGGAAGCAGAATTGGGTGAGTTTCCCCTCTGGTGGTAAAAGGGCGAAACAGATATTAGAAATTGTGCACAGTGATGTGTTTGGACCTGTGAAGGTTCCATCACTGGGTAAGTCTATGTATTATGTATCATTTATAGATGACTTATCAAGGAATACATGGATATATTTCCTTAAGAAGAAATCTGAAGTCTTTGACAGGTTTAAAGAATTTAAGGCTCTGGTGGAAAACCAGACAAAGAAGAAGATAAAGGTGTTGAGGACAGATAACAGTGGAGAGTTTTGCAGTAAGGAATTTGAAGAATTTTGTAAGAAGTGTGGTATAGCACGACAGAAGACTACTCCATATACACCTTAGCAAAATGGAGTTGCAAAAAAAATGAGCAAGACATTGATGGAAAGGGAAAGAAGCATGCTCAATGGTGTCTGGTTAGGACAAAAATTCTGGGCAGAGGCAGTGGAGATAGCATGTTACCTGGTCAACAAATCACGTTCATTAGTGTTGGAGGATAAGACTCCACAAGAGGTATGGACTGGTAAGAAACCCTCTCTTTCACATCTGAGGTTATTTGGATGTGATGCATATGTACATGTTCCAAAGGATAAATGAACCAAGTTGGATAATAAATCTGAAAAGTGCATCTTTATTAGGTATAAGGATGGTTTAAAGGGTGATAAGCTTTGGAACCTAGTAACAAGGAAGGTTGTGTACAACCGAGATGTGGTGTTCAGAGAAGTAAAATATGTTATTAGACATGAAGTCCAACCAAAGGAAACTGAGAAGATAGAGTTTGAGCTTAAGGAGAAAGAATCATACTCTACAACAGAGGAGGAATCAGAAGATGAAGAGCCACAAACTCCAGGTGTGAGAAGATCAGTTCAAGAAAGAAGGCAGCCAGAAAGGTATAGTCCATCTGCTTTCTATTCAAATTTTTCTTTATCTGTTACTGATGATGATCACAGAACTGTGAAGGAAGTAGTAGATTCAGATGATGGAAAACTCTGGAAAGATGCCATGGTTGATGAAATGGCATCTTTTCACAAAAATGAGGCTTGGGATCTGGTGGAGTTGCCCACTGGAAGGAAACACATTGGCAGCAAGGTGTTCAAGAAGAAGACAAATGCAGAAGGAAAGGTGGAGAAATACAAAGCTCGGTTGGTAGAAAAAGGTTATTCCCATGTGCCACAAATTCATTTTGGTGATATTTTTTATCCTATTTCCAAGGTAACTTATATTATATTACTTTTATCTATTGTTGCTGCTTTTGATTTTGAGGTAGAACAAATGAATGTGAAGACAACATTTCTTCACGGCTATCTGGAAGATGAGATCTACATGAAACAACCTGAAGGCTTTGCGGTGAAGGGTAAGAAATAACTGGTATGCAAGTTAAAGAAGTCTCTGTATGGGTTAAAACCGTCACCAAGGATGTGGTATCAGAAATTTGATGTATTTATACGAGGACTTGGCTTCACCAAAAGCAAAGCAGATCATAGTGTCTATTTTAAATTAATTGGTGACCATGTTATTTATCTGGTCTTGTATGTGGGTGATAAGTTGCTGGTTGGAAATGGCAAAGAAATTATCCAGGATTTGAAGACCCATTTGTCCTCCAAATTCGACATGAAAGATCTTGGTGCTGCAAACTATATTTTGGGCATCGAAATTAAAAGAGATCAGACAAAGAGGAAGCTCTGGTTAAAATAGAGGAAGTATGTCAAGTCAATATTGTAGAGGTTTAATATGTAGGATAGTAAATCGATGAAGGTTCCTATTCCTGTAGGTGTAAAGTTATCTGCTGAACAGTGTCCCAAGACACAAGAAGAGGAAGAGGACATGTCCCATGTTCCATATGAAAGTGCAGTCGGTAGCCTGATGTATGCAATGGTCTATACTAGACCAGACATTGCACATGCAATGGGATTATTAAGTAGGTTTATGTCAAAACCAGGGTAGAAGCATTGGACAGCGGTGAAGTAGGTTTTCAGATATTTGCGTGGTACTAGTGATTATGGTTTGTGCTACCAAGGAAGACCAGGATTGGATAGAGTGTTGGATATTTATGGCTTTGTTGATGCAGACTAGACTGGAGATATGGATTAGAGAAGATCTATAAGTGGGTATGTGTTTAACCTATTTGGAGGTGCAGTCAGTTGGATGAGTAAGAAACAATCTGTAGTGGCACTATCAACTACAAAGGCAGAATACGTGGCAGCCACTCATGCAAGCAAGGAAGCAATTTGGCTACAGAGATTGTGTTCAAGTATGGGGTTAGTACAGGGAGCTATAAGGATAGACTATGACAACCAAAGTGAAATTTTATTGGCAAAGAACCCTGCATATCGTTCAAAGACAAAACACATTGATGTTTAGTATCACTTTGTGAGGGATATGATAGAAGACAAAAAGGTGTTGCTGGTAAAGGTGGACACTTGGAAGAACACTGCAAGTACATTGACAAAATCTGTGAGATCTAAGAAGTTCTCTTAGTGTAGAGAAACAATGGGCATTGCAGGGCTAGACAAATAACTAAGGTCTCTTGTGGCCCCCTATGGAAAGAAAACAAAAAGTGGGAGAATGTTGGGTTGTGTTATATTTTTTCCACGACTAGCCCACATAGTTAACTTGGGGGTTAGAAGGGGGTCGGAGCCCCCCCCTTCGTTCCATCGATTGCATAGTGGGGGGAGTCACATGGAGTTTGAGGGGTGTAGGTAACCCCTCTCTATGGGGTCCAGGGTAGCACCCCAGAAAATTTTGGCTTTGGACCCTATATTAGGTTGGGTGGACCTACCTATGGTTTTGTGCATGTTTTTCGCATATGGTTTTGGACGCGATGGTTTTGGGTCCATGGTTTTGGATGCGATGGTTTTCAGTCTATGGTTTTGGATGTGGTGGTTTTCGGTTCATGGTATTGGATTCTTCGGCATGTATAAATATGTATTGTAACATTGAAAGGAACATAATGAAAAATCAAGCTAGTAGTCTCGATTTTGGGATCCAGGTGAAAATCTCTGTGTATATGTGTTTTATGTGTTATGCTCTTGCATTGTTTACTTTCTATGTTCTAGAATTCATATGCAGGTAATTTTTGTACGGGGTTAAAACCTCCATAATTGCACAATTATGTTCACTTGAGGCTCAAACATCGAAATCATCTATTTCTCTAGACCTCCAAAATGTCTTGGACAATCATTCCAAGGTATTTGAGACTCCCAAAAGCCTCCCACCTATTCGTGATCATAATCATCCTATTCATTTAACAATGTAAACTTTGAAATGGGAACTATAAACTCAAAATGAGAACTTTGCCCAAAAAACCCCAAAAAACCATGAAAAACAGTTCTAAAAACGAAAAGTGTGTATACTAGAATGATGGTTTTTTTTTTTTAGGGTCAATTTTGAACATGTTTGAAAAATAGCATTGAGAACGAATTTTTTGTGCAAAAATCGTGCAATAGCCAACCTGAAAATGAAAAGTGCTAATAATGGAACAATGGATTTTTTTTTAGGGTTAATTTTCAGCATTTTAAAAAAATGCCGGTAAAACCAAATTTTTATGTGCAAAAAACACCCTCAAAATGAAAACTGTTGATGCTCAAATAACACTTTTTTTTTGGGTAAATTTTCAACATTTTGAAATAATGGTGTAAAATATTTTGTTATGACTCTAAAAAACATTAAAATTTCAAAAAAATTAATGAAAACATAAAATTAAAAATAAAAACAATAAAAAAAAACACAAAAAAGGCTAAAAAAAATACCAAAAAGTAAATAAAAATATATATTAAAAACAAAACATAAAATTAAAAGAAAAAAATAAAAAAATAAAAAAAAATAAAAAAAAAAATCAATCATAAAAATGTAAAAAAAAAAACAACAAAAACAAAATTAACCTATAAAATATAAGAATTAAAAAATTTAAAAAAATTTAAAGAGATAAATAATAAGAAAAACATATTTTCAAAAAAATAACATTTTTTTTAATGTGGTAAACCATAAAAAAATTTGAAATCTAAAATAAAATAAAATAAAATAAACTATAAAATTAAGTAAAAATAGGAAATTTTAAAAAAGCATTAAGAAAAACTAAAAAAATAAAATTAAATTAAAAACAAACTAGATTAAAAAAATAGAGAAATAACAAAAAAAATAAAAAAAACTACAAAAATTAAGATTAAAAACATTTTCAAAAAACCCTAAAAAACAAAAATATCTTGAAATTAAAAATAAAATAAAAACCCGAAAAACAATTAAAATTTAAAAAAAATACATATTTTCAAATTAAACATCATTTTCAAAAAAACATTAAAATTAAAAAAAGCTAAATATATTTTTGATATTTTTTAAAATAACATTTAAAATATCTATATATATATATATATATATATATATATATATATATATATATATATATATATATATATATAGATATATAACAAAATTTATTTTTTATTTAAAAAATAATAATTTTATCGGCCACCCCCATGGGTGGTTGGGCAGTCGCTATCCGATTCCGAGAATTGGATAGCCACCCCCATGGGCAGTCGGACGGTGGTTATTCGATTTCGATTACGGGAACTGATACTGTTATGCGTTGAATATTTGTAATATGTGATTTTCGCATTAATTTTTAAGTTAATAATTATTTTTTGAAAAAAAATGATTATTATTATTATTTTGATATGAAATTCATAAAAAAAAAAGAACTGTTATTTAATCATTTTTAGTTAAAATTTTCGTATAAAAATTGTGATTTTGACATGTCAATTCTAGTAAAAAATTATTAAAACATGTTCTTTAGTTATATTTATGTTAACAATGGTTATTTTTATGTCCATTGTTAAAAAATATTGTTTTTTAGAAACAATTATTTCATGTGGATTGAAAAATTAATTAAGGATGTATAAATATTTAGAATATCGAAAATTCAAAATATCGACCTTCTAATTTAAACATGCAAAACAATAAAAACTTCACTATAAAAAAATTAAAATTAAAATAAAAACAAGAAAATATGAAGAAAACGAGCACTTCAAAAGTTATTAAATTTACAAAATAATTATTTACATTTCATACATTAGAAAATTTAAAGTCAAAAAATAGGTCTTTTAAAAAAAGGGTCTGATGCAAAATTACCACTTGTTCAAATCAGCATGAAAATCACTACCATTCTAAAATACAATGTACATAAAAAAAATTAATGTGCCAAAAACTATGCTCTAAAAAAACATGTGTGTTTTGCATCACCCCTTTTCAAAATCAAGTCACTTTTTTGCTATCTCTATGAAACCGGTAACAGTATCAGTTACCGTTTCAAAGTTTACATTGCTATTTGATTCCAAGAAGTATTCCTCCAAACATCAGGCCTTACAGATATCCCTATGCCCAAACGAGTGAAATTGAACATATGGTTGCAGAAATGCTAGAGGTTGGTATAATTAAACCTAGTCAAAGTTCTTTCTATGCTCTTGTGGTATCGGTGCATAAGAAGGATGGATCATGGGGCATGTCTCTGAATTATAGGGAGCTCAAAAAGCTCACTATTAAAGATAAATTTTCCATTCCTGTCATTGATGAATGATTGGATGAATTACATGGAGAAATTTACTTCACCAAGTTGGATCTTCATTCAGGATATCATCAAATAAGAATGAAGATTGAAGAAGTTCTAAAAACATCATTTAGAACTCATGAGGGTCATTATGAATTTTTGGTCATGCCTTTTGTCCTTACCAATGCACCTTCTGCATTTCAAGGTTTGATGAATTCGATTTTCAAACCCTTCCTTGTAAAATTTTTGTTAGTAGTTTTTTATGATATACTAATCTACAGCAAGTCTTGGAAGGGTCATGTTCAACATGTTGACAAGGTGCTCAAGCTATTGGAGGAGAAACAATTATATGAAAAAATCTCCAAATTTTTCTTTGGAGTACATGAGGTGGAATATATGGTTCATACTGTATCTCATGAGAGTGTTAAGGTAGACCCTAACAAAATTAAGGCCATTGAGGAATAGAAAATACCCACATCCATAAAGCATTTACGAATATTTCTCGGGTTGAAAGGGTATTATTATAAGTTTTTAAAGAATTATGGGAGAATAATAAAACCTTTAACACCATTATTGAAGAAAGATGCATTTTCTTGGACTGCAAAAGAAACTAAGGCCTTTGAGCATCTTAAAGAGGCAATGTGCCAAGCACTGGTCTTAGCTATGCCAGACTTCACAAAAACTTTTATTATGGAATGTGATGCCTAAGGAAATGGAATTTGTGTTGTTTTAACGCACGAAGGAAGACCCATTGATTTCGAAAGTCGTCCAATTAAAGGAATTACTTACACAAACCTATTTATGAGAAGGAAATGTTGGAAATACTACCTACACTTAAGAAATAGCGACCTTTCCTAATGGGAAGGAACTTCAAGGTAAAAACAGATCATGATAGTCTTAAATACCTTTTTCAGAAAAAGATTATCTTTAGATGAGCAACAAAAATGGTTCACAAATATGTTGGGTTATGAATTTGAAATTATCTACAAAAAACAAAAGCAAAATGTTTTTATATATCCACTCTCAAGAAAGGATGAGGATGAGGAAGCATTTCTTTGTGCCATTTCTATTATCCAACCATACTGGATAACCAAAGCAGTGGATCAATGGAAGAATGATGAATAAGTGTGGGCACTCATTCAAAAGTTGCAGCAACATCCTAGTACATCTGAGACATTCAACTAGAATAATTAGTCATTATGGTACAAAGATCGCTTGTACCTTTGTAAGAATTCCCAACTCAAACAAAATATTCTTCAGGAATTGCACAACTCTCCCTTAGGAAGGAACTTGGGATTTTTAAAATCTTACCATAGGGTTAAGAAGGATTTCTTTTGGATGGATTTAAATCTAATATTCAAAACATTGTGGTGGAATGTTTGGTTTCCCAACAAAATAAAGTTGAGACAATTAAGATCTCGGGTCTATTACAACTCTTATCCATTCCAAGTCAACATTGGGAGGAGGTTTCAATGGATTTTATCACAGTTTTACCCAAGTCTGAAGTAAAGGGTGTCATCATGGTCGTAGTTGATAGACTTACCAAGTATGCCCACTTTTGTGCATTATCTCATCCATTTAAAGCTAATACATTTGCTAATTTATTTATGGAAACAATTGAAGAGCTACATGGAAACCCAAAGATTATTGTAGGTGACAAAGATCCCATTTTCACTGCAAATTTTTGGAAAAAAATATTTCTTGTATGGGTACTCAATTAGCTCATAATTCATCTTATCATCCTCAATCAGATGTGAAAAGTGAGATAGTGAACAAATGTTTGGAAGGATATCTTCATTTCTTTGTATCTTATAAAAAGAGATAATGGGTCAAGTGGTTACCTCTAGATGAATAGTGGTATAACACTTCCTTAAATACTGCAGTAAAAATGACCTCAGTTGTTAGCTACCTATACCAATAGGTTTCATATTTCATGATTGGCAAAGAAAGTTCCAAATATGCTCTGCTTTGATGATGCAAAGATCCCATATTTCCAAGAGAAGACAAGGTGTGTATATAGCTTGATGGGTACTCAATTTTGATGGATGGTCCAACAGCTTAAGCTGGATCATGCCATGTTTTAAATTTTCAGTTGTAGAATAGAGAAAGAAGTCTGTCCAAACTGTTTAATCTTGGCAGACAAGTAGCTTAGGTAGAGAAGTAAGGTTCCCAACTGCTTAATCTGGGACCTTGGAGGCAATAAGGGTAGCATTAGATAGAAAATCAAAAGGAAAAAGCCAAAGAAAAGAAAAGGCAAATAAGGGTCTGCAAGTCTAAGTGCACCCTCCAAGAAGAAACAAAAAATGCTAGGCAAGTAGATGGGTAGGCAGATAGGGGTTGCAGAAATGTCATTCCTTATAATTGAATGTGTGCTAACCTATTTACAAAGGAAAATCAATGGATTGAGAAGGTCTTCTTCTTCTCCATCAGCTTGCAGCAAAGAAAAGAAGCATGTCTAACTTCCCAATTTTCCCCTTTCCCATTCATTACTCACATCCCCTCATCAGTTGAGATTCATGGAAGAATTTGTGGTTTTATGGTGGTTCTTATTCCTTTAAAAGCCACATTTCTTGTCGAAAAATCTTTTCATTTTGATCTACTCCCTAAGCTAAGTGATTTTCAAATAAACTTAGTGATATCACCCCTCATCAACCCTTTCATCCACATTAATCCCTAACTTCTATTATATAATTCCCCTATGTTACCCTTTCCCTACTATTATAACACCATGGTGTATAAACCCCAAACATTGTACAAATATCCCTCCCCTTGGCATTATAGCCATATGTCGTCTGTCAGGGATCAAATTAGCATCTGGTCAGTTTGAGAAAACTAAGCCTTAGACCCTTCCCCTTTCTGAATCCATTTGACCCATTAAGCCCTTTTATTGCTAAGAAAACCTTATGAAAAAATCCCTTTTACCCACAACCCGCTTCATTTGCAAAAAGAACACAAATACCCACTTTTTCCAACTTATCCAAAGTATGGGCGCGATATTATTTCCATTTGAAAATACAAAGAAAACCATATAATTCCGCCGAAACCAAAAGTCCCGCTGGGCACGCCTTTCAAAAGAAAATAATATTTTATTACTTCCCCGCTTCCGTATCATCCGCACTATTCAGCGACCCGTCAACTATCTGATCGGGCGCCTTTGATCGGACGACCAATATGCATATCGGGTTGGGCCCGACGTCCGAAGTTTAGCACCCGAGAAACTGTCAGAGGGTGACATCAGGCCTCTGCCACGCGTCGCCCTCACAATTTCTCGGGTCGCCCTCTGACAAAACCACGACCGTATCTAAGGCGGTCCGAGAAAAAACCATCACCGCTTATGATTTACCGCCGGTTCTGCTATGCCTGCGTCATCACCATGTCAGACCCACGTCAGTGCCACCCCGCCGTCGCGTCAGCACTCTTGTCTGCCCCTGCGCTGATATGTCTGCCACCTCATTATCCCCGTGGACCAATCACAGCTTGCCACATCACCCGGTGACGTCATGCTGACGTCATCCGACCTTGACCCCACCTGATGACGTCATGCTCACGTCATCCCAAAAACGCGCCAATATGCCAAAAATCCATATTTTAGCAAAAAATTCGTGTTTTTCCCACTTTTTGCCAAAGCAACTATTGTTATTCCTGCATGCATTTCACGACCAAATCAGCGCCAACCTGCACAACTCGACTCTGAAACTATGGGCGCCTCCGTGGTACCTGCATTTACAACTGTTATCGGCAATTCACGAGGTATTTCTCAAAATCATTCCTTGCACCTGGTTTTATCCATATTTCTACAAGCAAACTGGTTTAAGAGAGTGTAAAGCACTGAATTCACCATCAAGCATCCAGTGACCTGTACCCATTTCCAACTGGCGAGGCAATAAACCTTCTGCAAAGCCTGCATTTGACAAGATTGACCTGAATTCACAGGTAGTTCGCGCAGTCGTGAACTAGAACCTCAACTACATAAACTCACCATAGAAATACTCTTGTCAGTCCTGGTACTGGTTTCATCAGTCCCATAAACGGTATTTCAATTGCTGTTTGCACAATTCGCCCTCTGTTCCTTACAATTCACATTTCCATTGCAAAGAGACCCCTCTATGCTGCTCTGCTCATTCTAACCAGCTTACGTACAAGTCAGAAGCCTTATTAGCCATGGAAACACCAATAGCCTTGAATATTTAGCCTCTGAATGCCCCTCAAAGGGAGTTAGAATGGAAATCCCTCGGAGATGTAGATTATCAGATGATAGACTGGTTCCCAATGGGCTCTAAGTTTAATATTCACATGCTAAATGAATTGAAAGCCCAACACCTTGGTGGAGCTGATATTTTAGGGATTTGGGACTCAAATTTGCCCATTTACAACCTCCCTCAAGTCAATGCCCTTCCAGACTTGATCCACAGATGCCAGGAATGCTATGATCCATGCCAAAGAGCTATTCTCAGTCCTACAGGCTCAATCTTGTTCCATATCACCCCAGAAGCCATAAATGAGATGCTGCATTTTCACACTGCAAGACCATTGGCCCCTCTCTCCATGATCGACTTGGTCAAGAAGGGGAGTAATTTGTCAAATGCCCAGATCACCAAAATCAATCAGTTATTCATACAGCCAAGCTCTGAAACTATAAGAACTCCTCCTATTGGATATCCTTACCTGAATGACTTGGGAAAAATGCTGGTGGATTTGATTAGCTATGTCCTGGGGTACAGGGGAGTTGAAGATGTTGATGACACTATAATGGCAATGCTGTCCATATTTTCTCCTGGAAAGCCTCCAGCTGTACACTATGACTATGCCACATATATTGCAGAAAAGATCCATGAACAGCTAATGAATCTACAATGAGAAAGGGTGTTCAGATACACCTCATACATCTACCATCTGTTCTTATTTTATCAACCAGACAGTTTCCCCATTCCCCTCAAGAAACTTAATGCCCAGGGGAATCCAAGGTCAGTTGTGTTTTGGACTTCAGTTTTTCATAATACTTCTAAATCACCATACACATACTGTGAATTCATAGACCTGTTCATTCACCCGGCTATGACCTTGCTGTATGGTGTTCCTCCTCCAAGGTTGATTGATGACATGCAAAGAATTCTCCATCTCTCCAAGGCCTACAGCATTGGTGATTGGTATTTTTACCAACACCACACAGTAATCAGAATATATGCCTGTGAGTTGAGCCCTTATAGGCTGCCAAGATATGTCCCTATGAGACATTTTGCCTTAGAATACTTCAGGCAGTTTGGAAATGCTGACTACATCCATTTCCAAAGTAAAAACAAGAAGGTGCAGCTGAAGGTAAGGAACCAGCTAGGTCCTTTTCTATACAACAAAAGAGAGGAGGGATGGAAGGAGGCAGATATGATCCTAGAGGGCCTCAAATTACAAACCAGTTTCAAATGGACACCTTATGACTGTAATCATTTTATTTCCCTCAGGAGGATAAAATACAAATTGGGTAACTATGCACATGTAAGGCTGCCTCATGTTGAGCAGTATGCCAATTCTTTGAGCTGGAAAGAAGGCACTCTAGAAGAGCCAATTACTAGAGAGCAGATGCTAGAAAGAGAGGCTAGGAATATTCAAAAAGAGGCTGACTTGGAAACTTGTGGACAGGTTTCCTTCTCATATCAAAGGCAACTTGGAGCAGCTGCCTCATCTTCAACGACACATCAGCAAGCTGCCATGGACACTCAACAGACATCCAGCAAAGGCAAAGAAAAGCGGGTGGAGCAGGAGCAGCCACCTCCCATGACTGAAGAGCAAACAGAAAAGGAGGTGGAACAGCAAGAAGAAGTGCTACAGCAGGAAGCGCATCAACAACCACAACACCAACAGCAAGAAGAACAAAGGCAGGAGCAGCTTGTGCAGCAAGAGAAAACAATGGAAGCCCCAAAATCCACTGAGCAACAGCCACAACAAACTGTGCCTCCAAGGCAAGAAACATCAGCTGAAGCATCAATCCTCCAAACTCCACAAAAGGAGGATACAAGCAGGAAAAGGGACAGAGAGACTCCCCTTACAACATCGACAACTTATGGGGAGAAAAGACAGAGAATGAATCCTTTCTCAGAGGAGGAAATGCCAATGGGACAGTCTTTGGGCATGGGCCCACCTAGCAGGGAGGCCTCTGCAAGTTCCTTCCAGCAGGGACAAGACAGAACAGTGGGAGGAGAAGTCAGCTCCTCAAGCCACCAAAGAGAAGGTGAACTGGGCATCAAACAGCAGTTCATTGACATAAAGAGGAGAAGTGAGCCAATAAAAATACAACTATATAATCATTTGTTGAAGATGGCTCCTACTAACCAGCAAAGACTCATGTCTGCATATGATGTAAATGAGGGCAAGATGATCATGAGTCACTTCATGCCAACTACATTGCAACCACAGTCTCCTTCAGACTACTTGAGGACCAATCTTGAGGTCCTTGCCAAGGACATCCACCCAATGGACAAAATCGAATTGCATAAGCAAACGGGTGAGATGGTGTATGCATCCTTGGCAGACAAGACACTGGATAACTACAGGCTAGTAAATAGCCTAAATAATACAGCTTCTCAACTTGAGTTGGAGAGGGCATCCTCTCAAGCAAAGGACAACAGAATCAGGTCCTTAGAAGATATAATCATAGAGATTGGGCATGACCCCAAGGACATCAAGGGCATACAAGAAATATTGAAATTAAGGGATGCAGAGATCGCAGCTTTGAGGAGAAAGATCAAAATCCCAGCAACAATTCACCCTCAAACAGATGAAGTTGCCCAGCAAAGACATGATCAAGATGCTGCAGCCTTGCTGGTATCTTTATACAAAAAACTCATCCAAACACAAGAGAAGCTGGGAGAATCAGAGGCTACACAGGCAGCATTGCAGGCAGCTTTAGAGCAAAGGGAAGGAGGTCAAACATCTCAGCCTCCTCCAGAAATAATTAATCTTGAGGAGCCTCCTCAAGCTACTGCCCCTCCCATACAGCAAACAGAACAGGCATCACCTTCTACCTCAGCACCAGCACCGACAACAGAGCAGGCTCCAAGCCTAGATATGTAGAAGCTCAAGAGTGAAATCCAAGCCTTGGAAGCCCAAATGTCAGAGTTAAAAGAGTCCAGGGAAAATTTGGTCAAGTTGAATGAAAGATATGACAAATCCAAGCAGACTGTAGCAGAAAAGGGCAGGGAAATAAAGGCCCTTAAGGACAGGATAAAGGAGCTGGAGAAGGAGCTCACATTGGATAAAATGACAGCTGAGCTCAAGACTGTGCTATGGCCAACATTGGCCAATCCATCACTGACCAATGGCAATACATTGAGACAATTCATGAGCAAATAGAGCTCATAGGAAAAGCACACAGAGAAATCCAAAGATCAAGGGCCTCTCTAGGCAATATGCCTGAAGTTGCCAACAGGATGATCAATGTGCTTAATCATAGAACAAGTGCTCAGTTAGCAACTATGGGAATCTCCAACAGAACTGAGACCATCCAGCTAATAAAGAGGGTCCTAACACTGAGAAACCTGGTGCAAACATTAGAAAGAAGGACCCAGGACATGCAGACCGAGGTCAATAGATTCATGGAAAAGTTTGTGGCATTACAAAACAGAGGTCTTCCAAGCTTACTGAATAGCGCAGGAAAACTACTTTCCCATGAAAACTATGCCAAGAGGGTGAACACCTTTGCCACAAATCAAATCACAGAGAAGGCCAGCACCTCAGAGGAAACAGGGCCAGTTACAGGACAAACTCTCTACAACAAGGTAGAGAATTTATTCTTTATAATGAATGAAATCAAACATCTGTTTGAAATGCCTCCCAATTTCTATAAATACACAGAGGCAGATGAGACACTAGAGGCAATTCTGAGACACCAATTGCCCACACAGGAATACTGGACCAAAATGATACAGCTGATATTATAAGCCAAAGCCTGTAAATCAAGTTTTGTTATTTGTTATTCAAATTTACAAGTGATCATGCACAGGAAAACTTGGAAAGATCAGCATGCATGAAAAGGGAAGGGCTGAGCCAACTCAGCAGAACTATTTGGCCAACAAAGCACAATTGACAACTAACAGATAGCAGGGCCGAAAGTTACAGCACGACAACCATAAAGACGCATTTTCCAGCATTGAAGCAGAAAGGTTAGACCGACTCAGTGGCCTCCAAAGGCCAAAATATCTTCTGACAGACACAAAGAGCATTTATGTTGTATTAAAAGCAGTAGTAATTTCTTATCTACTGTTCTGTACAAGTTGGTGAAAACATTTATTTCTCAGATGACTCAACGCCTTAGATATTTTGTATGATCGTTTGTATATATTGCCCCTCGTATAAGTTTGCAGGGGTTGTTGTTGATCACTCTTCAAGAGTTCTTTTGCTGTAAATTGTCAGAGTTTAATACAAAGGCCGATGGAATTTCCAAAGTCTGTGTTGTCTGAGGGATTGTGATGCGATTTGCTGAGTGCTACAGGATTCCTGCATGTTTTCATGGCTCAATAAGTTTCCTTTAAACTTTCGTTATGTTCTTTCTGTTATTTTCTCATAACTCATCCATGTTCTAGATCTCACAGTTAATGGTAGAGAAAAAGACTAATTCCAGGATTTATTCATAGAATACCCTGAATTCAATCTATGCTATTACAAATGTTTTCTTCAGTTATGGTTATAAAGGTGTGATTCTTAATTGCTGCACCTCTACACTGTATCTTTCACAGAAATTATTGTTTAGGAATTCAAGTTTGCTCCTTTACAATATATCTCTTTCTCACAACCGAGCTTAGTGGAAAATTCTTAACTGCTTTTCACTGGTTACACACATTTCATCATTATAACATCAAGTTTGTTTCATGAGATATTCAAAAGGCCCTGCAGTTTCAGCAATCCTAAACTACCTCTCAAACAACCAGTAACCAAAGACTCCATTGCCCAATGAACTAGAATTATCTGAAGGTCTACACCTTAGGTACAGAAGACATCCCTCAACCAAAACATAAACCAAACCCTGAACATCATAGCTAGCCTAAAATACTATCAAAACAGAGACAAATCATAAAGAGAGAGCCCTCTCTGATTGCAGTTTGGCTAGAAACTGCAATCCAAAGATTGGTTAGTGGTTACCCCGGCCGTATTCCCTTGGGAGTCATAGGGAACAACCTGGGTGTTAACATAATTGGCGACTCCACTGGGAACCTCCTTAAAATTTTCTAATTACTGTATATCTCCTAAATCTACAGATGAAGTCTGAATAACAGCCAGGAAGCCTTCAGGACTGTGTCTGTTTTACATTACCAGGTTCAGATAAATGCTGCTTTAGTCAATCTTCATGTTAGCTTTGAGAAATATACAGCCATTCCAAAATCTTGCCTAGTCCTTACAGATATAAAAATATTCCAAAAAACATACTCAAAAAAAAAAAGTTCAGAAGCTGGCTCCTAAAAGGGAAACCAGACACACTAGGTCAAACCCTGACCCAAATCCACCAGCAGTTTTTGAAAATCCAAATACAATCCCCAAAATAATTAGGAAACAGCAAAGGCAGGAAAATCCTAGTGTTTTGAGTCCTGACACAGCTCACCCTGAACCAGTTCCAACTCCTATCAAGGTTCTATTTCGGTCTACTCCTGTTTCCTCCAGTTCACCATCTACATCTCAAAGCCCTCCTTTCACACCTTCATCCACTGCACATATTCCCTTGACCAACACTCTAGTTTCTACCAGCCTCATCAACCCTGTAGTACCCATTATCCCTGTTATCCCGTTTATCCCTGTCAATCCCATAAACCCTGCAAATATGGCCAATAGGTATGCACCCTTGCATTTACCTGCTAATGCTGCAGCATTACCCCAAGATTACCAAACCAAAATTTCATATTTTGACTCCACTGGCCCTTTCACAGCTATTCAGCATGCCAAAAGGATGCAAGATCATTTTGAGACCTATGAAATAGATGATGACAGTGTGAGAATGAGGATGTTTGTTCAAAGTCTGACTGGGGATGTGAGAACTTGGTTTAGATCCCTGAATGCAAATTCCATAACAACTCCTGATGAGCTTTATCAAGCCTTCACTAACAGATGGGAGAAAAAGAAAGATCCTCTGCACATACTTGGTGAATATGACACTATCAAAAGAGGTCCCCAAGAGACTGTTCTGGAGTACTGTGCAAGATTCAACAATGTATATAACGCAATCCCACAAAATTTAAGACCTCCTCCTGATTTGGCCTTGTACAAATTTCCTGATGGTTTTGACCCTGATATGGCCTATCAGTTGAAGGAGAGAGCTCCTGAAACCCTTGCAGATGCCCAAAAGGTTGCTGTCACAGTGGAAGCTAACCTGATTGCCAAAAGAAACAGAGCAAGGTTGGAAAAGAGAACCACCTACAAAGAAGAACCCTCGGCCTTTGATCAAAAAATGGATGCAATACTCACTGGTATGAAGAGATTAGGTGATAGAGTGGAATCTGTTGAGAGAAATTCATCATGGGAAGCACCACAAAACAACCCTCCTAGGAATCCAAATTTTAGGAGAACTCAAAATCCAAATGTTGGCAAGGCTAGTTCTGACCCAGACATAAGACCCCCTTTCCAAGAGAATTATGCTGAGACTTCCACATCAAGTGAACCCAATGAAGATCCCCACATTAATTTAATGGGTTTGGATGGTGAAAGTCAAGTCTTTTTAACACAAGAAGATCATGAGAATGATGAAATCAAGCTGTTCCAAACCAATTCAGGTGAGTCATTTGACTTTAAACAAGGCTATGACACAGCTGATTATGAAGTCCATAAACAATACAAGTTAAGGAGTAGAACTGTAAATGTAACACATCCTGAAAAGATAAAGGACAGCCAGCAGCCCAAAAGAGCCATAGTCACAGAGCCAAATGACACAACGGAATCACTTGCAAAGGAAGTAACCATCGAAGAAGTCACTGAACCATTTTCTTCAAAACAGTAGCCCATGGCTACATCATCCTTGCACCCTAACCCAAGTGTCACTCCTCAAGAGATGAGCAAGAAGGAAAAGCCTCAAGATCAAGATAAGAATCAAGAAGAAGAGTTAGTGAACAAGGAAAGAACTGTCATCCACAGCCAAAAGACCCAATCTAAAAAACCCTTTGACCTAGAAACTGAAATTAGCAAATTGAAGGTAGCTATTCCTCTTTCAGAACTAGCCAAGCATGACATTTATAAACAACAAATCAAGAAGTCCCTTCAACTTACTAACAACAAAGATGATGTCAATGTGCTGGATGATACCCCAGAATTGTTGTTCGGTCCAGAAGTTGATGGAAAAGCAGTAGTCACAGGAGTCTTACCTTTTTATGTCAGTTTACATGTTCATGATAAGATATTACACAATGCAATGTTTGACTCAGGTGCCTCTCACAACCTCATGCCAAAAGCAGTCATGGAAATACTTAATCTAGATATTACAAGGCCATATAAGGACCTATTCTCCTTTGACTCCAGCCAAGTCAAGTGCTTAGGTCTAATAAAAGATCTGTGTGTGTCCCTTGTTCAGTACCCAAACAAAACAATTCTAATGGATGTTGTAGTTGCTGACATCCCACCCAAGTATGGGATGCTGTTATCAAGGTCATGGGGGGCTAAACTTCAAGGTTCCCTGCAGTTAGATATGTCATATGCCACCATCACTGTTTTTGGGCAACCAAAGAGACTATACAGAGAAACACTAATGAAATACATGGTCAGCAGTGAAGAAAAACCCCAAAACTTTCCCATATATGCTGTCCATTCAGACGTAGACTCATACATTCTCTTCAATGATAATACAACTCTCTCAGATAATGAGGTTGAACCCAAGACACTCATACAAGAGGAAGACACTAATGAGCAAACTACTACCCAAGAAACAATGATTAAGCAAACATTAAACACAGCTGCTGCTCAAGAAAGCGAACAGGTTCCATCAAGTGAGGAGACTGCCCTAGAAAACAAACCAGATGGTAAACCAGAGCTTCAACTTACAATTCCAGCACACAAGGAGGTCATTAAGTTCTCCCTGGAACAAGAGATCCTATGGTTCCTTGAATTTGATGGGTCAGTCAACAAATTAGGGGCAGGAGCTGGAGTTTGGATACATAATAAACAACACAGTCATGCAGAAGGCCGAGCCTATAGACTGAATTTCAAGTGTACTAATAATATGGCAGAATATGAAGCTCTTTTACTAGGCCTCAAGCTAGTAAAGTCCCTACAAGCCATAAAAGTGTCAATTCTAGGAGACTCAGACCTAGTTATCCAACAAGTAAAGGGAAATTTTGTCACCAATGACAAAAGACTGAGGTCTTATAGGTCTGCTGTGGCTGAAATACTAAGCTTCTTCTCTGAATTTCAAATCACCAAAATTTCTAGGACCCATAATCTTCATGCTCATAGTTTAGCCACATTTGCAAGTACCTGCAAGCTGCCTTTTGAGCCCCATCATTGCTTTACAGCTGAGGTAAAGCACAGACCTTCTGTCCCAAACAATGTCAAAGACTGGCAGGTATTTGAAGATGATACACAAATAAATAATTTCTTGACCTTACAACAAGAATTTGCAGGATTAAATATTGACACTGAAAGAGCAAGTCAATCACAAATACCTGAAAGAGAAAGTCAATCACAAATACAGTTTGAACAGAATAACCACCCAATATCACCCAGAATAGTAAAACAAATGCTACATCCAACCATTTTCAACAAAGAAAACATACAACAAATTCAACAAAACACTTATGAAGAACTGCCTGTTACAGAGGTTGAGATCATAGAGCTGAAAGACAATTTTCTTCCAACAGGCCTAACTCCATTAGAGGACATCTTTGATTCGAATGACATCCCTAGAAAACCAAAAATGCAGCCCTTAAATGCTGCCATTGAGGAATGCAACATTGGAACCATTGAGAAACCCAAGATAATCAAATTGTCTGCATCCTTACCTCCTGATCAAAAGCCAAAATACATTGACCTTTTCAAAGAGTTTCAAGACGTGTTTGCATGGGGCTATGAGGATCTGAAATCCTATGATACCTCTGTTATCCAGCATATTATCCCTCTCAAGCCTAATCAAAAGCCATTCAAATAGAAATTGAGAAGGATTAATCCCATGCTTCTCCCTTCAATTGAAAAAGAACTTCAAAAAATGTTTAAAGCTGGCATCATAGCACCAATAAGGTTTTCTGATTGGATTTCAAATTTGGTGCCCACAAGAAAGAAAACTGGTGAAATAAGACTATATGTTGATCTTAGAAATCTAAACCAAGTGTCTCTCAAAGACAACTATCCCTTACCTAAGATGGATCACATTCTCCAAAGAGTGGTAGGGGCCTCAAGGATTTCTTTACTGGACGGATTCACAGGTTTTAATCAAATCCTAGTGCACCCTGATGACCAAGACAAAATAGCATTCACAACCCCATGGGGAACTTTCAAATATGTGAAAATGCCTTTTGGATTGAAAAATGCAGGGGCAACATTTCAGAGAGCAATGGAAATTGCTTTTGCCAAAGAGATTCATGACTTTCTTGTCATTTATTTGGATGACCTCACACCTTTCTCTAAATCTGACCAAGAACACTTGAAACACTTGAGGCAGATCTTCTTAACATGTAGGAAATATGGAATTTCCTTAAATCCCAAGAAATCTCTATTTGGTTTGGAAGAAGGTAAGCTGTTAGGACATATCATTTCAAAGGATGGCATAAGAATAGACCCAGATAGGATACAAGCTATCTTACAAATGCCCCACCCAAGAAATGTAAAGGAATTACAAGCCTTTTTGGGTAAAATCAACTTCCTGAGGAGATTTATCCCAAATCTGGCCGAGTTGATCAGATTATTGAACAACATGCTAAAAAAGGATTCAAAAGTGAAATGGACAGTAGAAGCAAATCAAGCCTTTGAAGGCATAAAATTGGCCCTTACCCAAACCCCAGTCCTAACAAATCCTCAATTTGACAGGGAATTTATCATTTTTTCTTTTGCCTCCCAGCATACTATTGCTGCAGTTTTGTTACAGAAAGATGACCAAGGAAATGAGAAACCCATTGCTTTCTTTAGTAGAGCTCTTAGAGATGCACCTCTGAGATATCAAATCATGGAGAAACAAGCCTATGCTTTGGTCAAGGCAATTAAAGACTTTAGGATTTACATCCTTTACTCCCATGTTATAGCCTATGTACCAAGTCCTATTGTAAAAGACATACTCACTCAAGAAAATTTAGAGGGCAGAAGAGGAAAGTGGATTGCCAACATTTTGGAATTTGATATTGAGATAAAACCAACAAAACTAATAAAAGGGCAAGGTTTGGCCAAACTAATGACAGAAGCAAACTTCCAAGCCTTAGACATAAACCAGCTGGACAATGAACCGGAGCTGGCGACTCCAAAGATCAATGTAGCCTTTGAACAATCCCCTTGGTATTCTGATATCTGTTACGTGTTACAAAACCTGTGTGCTCCACCAGGATTGTCCAGAACTAAGTGTAGATTCCTAAAAATGAAAGCTTCAAAATTTTGTGTTATGGATGGCAATTTGCTTTGGAAAAACCATGAGGGTATACTACTGAACTGCTTGATTGAAAATGAAACTAACAATATCATGAAAGAATTTCATGCAGGTGACTGTGGTGGACACTTGTATTGGAAGTCCACTGTGGATAAGATTTTGAGGGCTGGTTATTATTGGCCTACTGTTTTCTCTGATGTCAAGAAATTTACCACTTCATGTCATAAATGCCAAGTGTTTGAGGGAAAGAGAAAATTATTGCCATTGCCTTTGAGGCCTGTTGCAACAGAGAGACCTTTTCAACAATGGGGCTTGGATTTCATTGGGGAAATTCATCCCTCATCTTCAGGCCAACATAGATGGATTCTAACAGCTACAGACTACTTTACCAAATGGATTGAAGCTGTTCCATGTAGACAAGCTAATGATTCCACTATCATTCAGTTCCTTGAGACCAATATCCTGTCGAGATTTGGTTGTCCTGATAAGATAATAACAGACAATGTTGCTGCCTTCAGATCAAAGAAGATGGTGAATTTCTGCCACAAATTTCACATAACCTTGGGCCATTCTACTGCATATTATCCCCAAGGAAATGGCCTTGTTGAATCATCAAATAAAAGCCTTGTTAACATCATAAAGAAGGTGCTGGAAGAAAATAAGAAGAATTGGCATAAGAAGCTGGTCAATGCCTTATGGGTAGATAGACTAACAACCAAGAGATCAATTGGGGTCAGCCCATATGAGTTGGTTTATGGATTAGAAGCCAAATTCCCTTCATCACTAGGAATTCCTGTTATGAAACTTCTTCAAGAAAGCCAAGCTGAGCCAAATGATATGCAAAGAAGGATCAATCAAATAATATGTTTGCAGCAAACTAGAGATCAAGTCTACAGCAGAGTTCAAGTTTTACAAGAAAAACTAAAGAAAGCTTTTGATAGAAGGACCAAGGCAGAAGATTTCAACATTGGTGACAAAGTCCTCAAGTGGGATTCAAGAAGGGAAGACAAAGGAAAACATGGAAAATTTGATTCCCTTTGGAGAGGACCATTTGCTGTCCAAGCAGTACAAGGAAACAATACTTATTTCCTTAAAAGTCTTAATGAAACTGATTTGGATGAAGGTCCTGTGAATGGCAAGATGCTGAAGCACTATTTTGACTACTGCCCATAAGTACAGTCTGAGTTTCCATTGTACATATTCAAGTGTATATATTACTCTTTGTAGGATGTAAAAATGCAGTTTCTCAAGTTTTATTAACTATCAGCAAAAGGAAAATAGGATCAGAGATCTACCAAGATGGGAAGAGCACAATTTTGGCATTTTTAAAGCAGAATACTTCAAGTGTTGGTGAAAGCAGTCAAAGGCCAAGGCATTCTGACCTGCTGTTCTTGGTCTTTCAAATGAAAAACCATCCCCATGTGGAGCCACTGTTAGCTACCTATACCAATAGGTTTCATATTTCATGATTGGCAAAGAAAGTTCCAAATATGCTCTGCTTTGATGATGCAAAGATCCCATATTTCCAAGAGAAGACAAGGTGTGTATATAGCTTGATGGGTACTCAATTTTGATGGATGGTCCAACAGCTTAAGCTGGATCATGCCATGTTTTAAATTTTCAGTTGTAGAATAGAGAAAGAAGTCTGTCCAAACTGTTTAATCTTGGTAGACAAGTAGCTTAGGTAGAGAAGTAAGGTTCCCAACTGCTTAATCTGGGACCTTGGAGGCAATAAGGGTAGCATTAGATAGAAAATCAAAAGGAAAAAGCCAAAGAAAAGAAAAGGCAAATAAGGGTCTGCAAGTCTAAGTGCACCCTCCAAGAAGAAACAAAAAATGCTAGGCAAGTAGATGGGTAGGCAGATAGGGGTTGCAGAAATGTCATTCCTTACAATTGAATGTGTGCTAACCTATTTACAAAGGAAAATCAATGGATTGAGAAGGTCTTCTTCTTCTCCATCAGCTTGCAGCAAAGCAAAGAAGCATGTCTAACTTCCCAATTTTCCCCTTTCCCATTCATTACTCACATCCCCTCATCAGTTGAGATTCATGGAAGAATTTGTGGTTTTATGGTGGTTCTTATTCCTTTAAAAGCCACATTTCTTGTCTAAAAATCTTTTCATTTTGATCTACTCCCTAAGCTAAGTGATTTTCAAATAAACTTAGTGATATCACCCCTCATCCACCCTTTCATCCACATTAATCCCTAACTTCTATTATATAATTCCCCTATGTTACCCTTTCCCTACTATTATAACACCATGGTGTATAAACCCCAAACATTGTACAAATATCCCTCCCCTTGGCATTATAGCCATATGTCCTCTGTCAGGGATCAAATTGACATCTGGTCAGTTTGAGAAACCTAAGCCTTACCCCCTTCCCCTTTCTGAATCCATTTGACCCATTAAGCCCTTTTATTGCTAAGAAAACCTTATGAAAAAACCCCTTTTACCCACAACCCGCTTCATTTGCAAAAAGCACACAAATACCCACTTTTTCCAACTTATCCAAAGTATGGGCGCGATATTATTTCCATTTGAAAATACAAAGAAAACCATATAATTCCGCCGAAACCAAAAGTCCCGCTGGGCACGCCTTTCAAAAGAAAATAATATTTTATTACTTCCCCGCTTCCGTATCATCCGCACTATTCAGCGACCCGTCAACCGTCCGATCGGGCGCCTTTGATCGGACGGCCAATATGCATATCGGGTTGGGCCCGACGTCCGAAATTTAGCACCTGAGAAACTGTCAGAGGGTGACGTCAGGCCTCTGCCACGCGTCGCCCTCACAATTTCTCGGGTCGCCCTCTGACAAAACCGCGACCGTATCTAAGGCGGTCCGAGAAAAAACCATTACCGCTTATGATTTACCGCTGGTTCTGCTATGCCTGCGTCATCACCACGTCAGACCCACGTCAGTGCCACCCCGTCGTCGCGTCAGCACTCTTGTCCGCCCCTGCGCTGATATGTCTGCCACCTCGTTATCCCCGTGGACCAATCACAGCTTGCCACATCACCCGGTGACGTCATGCTGACGTCATCCGACCTTGACCCCACCTAATGACGTCATGCTGACGTCATCCCAAAAACGCGCCAATATGCCAAAAATCCATATTTTAGCCAAAAATTCGTGTTTTTCCCACTTTTTGCCAAAGCAACTATTGTTATTCCTGCATGCATTTCACGACCAAATCAGCGCCAACCTGCACAACTCGACTCTGAAACCGTGGGCACCTCCGTCGTACCTGCATTTACAACTGTTATCGGCAATTCACGAGGTATTTCTCAAAATCATTCCCTGCACCTGGTTTTATCCATATTTCTACAAGCAAACTGGTTTAAGAGAGTGTAAAGCACTGAATTCACCATCAAGCATCCAGTGACCTGTACCCATTTCCAACTGGCGAGGCAATAAACCTTCTGCAAAGCCTGCATTTGACAAGATTGACCTGAATTATAGGTAGTTCGCGCAGTCGTGAACTAGAACCTCAACTACATAAACTCACCATAGAAATACTCTTGTCAGTCCTGGTACTGGTTTCATCAGTCCTCTAAACGGTATTTCAATTGCTGTTTGCACAATTCGCCCTCTGTTCCTTACAATTCACATTTCCATTGCAAAGAGACCCCTCTGTGCTGCTCTGCTCATTCTAACCAGCTTACGTACAAGTCAGAAGCCTTATTAGCCATGGAAACACCAATAGCCTTGAATATTCAGCCTCTGAATGCCCCTCAAAGGGAGTTAGAATGGAAAGCCCTGGGAGATGTAGATTATCAGATGATAGACTGGTTCCCAATGGGCTCTAAGTTTAATATTCACATGCTAAATGAATTGAAAGCCCAACACCTTGGTGGAGCTGATATTTTAGGGATTTGGGACTCAAATTTGCCCATTTACAACCTCCCTCAAGTCAATGCCCTTCCAGACTTGATCCACAGATGCCAGGAATGCTATGATCCATGCCAAAGAGCTATTCTCAGTCCTACAGGCTCAATCTTGTTCCATATCACCCCAGAAGCCATAAATGAGATGCTGCATTTTCACACTGCAAGACCATTGGCCCCTCTCTCCATGATCGACTTGGTCAAGAAGGGGAGTAATTTGTCAAATGCCCAGATCACCAAAATCAATCAGTTATTCATACAGCCAAGCTCCGAAACTATAAGAACTCCTCCTATTGGATATCCTTACCTGAATGACTTGGGCAGAATGCTGGTGGATTTGATCAGCTATGTCCTGGGGTACAGGGGAGTTGAAGATGTTGATGACACTATAATGGCAATGCTGTCCATATTTTCTCCTGGAAAGCCTCCAGCTGTACACTATGACTATGCCACATATATTGCAGAAAAGATCCATGAACAGCTAATGAATCTACAAAGAGAAAGGGTGTTCAGATACACCTCATACATCTACCATCTGTTCTTATTTTATCAACCAGACAGTTTCCCCATTCCCCTCAAGAAACTTAATGCCCAGGGGAATCCAAGGTCAGTTGTGTTTTGGACTTCAGTTTTTCATAATACTTCTAAATCACCATACACATACTGTGAATTCATAGACCTGTTCATTCACCCGGCTATGACCTTGCTGTATGGTGTTCCTCCTCCAAGGTTGACTGAGGACATGCGAAGAATTCTCCATCTCTCCAAGGCCTACAGCATTGATGATTGGTATTTTTACCAACACCACACAGTAATCAGAATATATGGCTGTGAGTTGAGCCCTTATAGGCTGCCAAGATATGTCCCTATGAGACTTTTTGCCTTAGAATACTTCAGGCAGTTTGGAAATGCTGACTACATCCATTTCCAAAGTAAAAACAAGAAGGTGCAGCTGAAGGTAAGGAACCAGCTAGGTCCTTTTCTATACAACAAAAGAGAGGAGGGATGGAAGGAGGCAGATATGATCCTAGAGGGCCTCAAATTACAAACCAGTTTCAAATGGACACCTTATGACTGTAATCATTTTATTTCCCTCAGGAGGATAAAATACAAATTGGGTAACTATGCACATGTAAGGCTGCCTCATGTTGAGCAGTATGCCAATTCTTTGAGCTGGAAAGAAGGCACTCTAGAAGAGTCAATTACTAGAGAGCAGATGCTAGAAAGAGAGGCTAGGAATATTCAAAAAGAGGCTGACTTGGAAACTTGTGGACAGGTTTCCTTCTCATATCAAAGGCAACTTGGAGCAGCTGCCTCATCTTCAACAACACATCAGCAAGCTGCCATGGACACTCAACAGACATCCAACAAAGGCAAAGAAAAGCGGGTGGAGCAGGAGCAGCCACCTCCCATGACTGAAGAGCAAACAGAAAAGGAGGTGGAATAGCAAGAAGAAGTGCTGCAGCAGGAAGCGCATCAACAACCACAACACCAACAGCAAGAAGAACAAAGACAGGAGCAGCATGTGCAGCAAGAGCAAACAATGGAAGCCCCAAAATCCACTGAGCAACAACCACAAAAAACTGTGCCTCCAAGGCAAGAAACATCAGCTGAAGCATCAATCCTCAAAACTCCACAAAAGGAGGATACAAGTAGGAAAAGGGACAGAGAGACTCCCCTTACAACATCGACAACTTATGGGGAGAAAAGACAGAGAATGAATCCTTTCTCAGAGGAGGAAATTCCAATGGGACAGTCTTTGGGAATGGGCCCACCTAGCAGGGAGGCCTTTGCAAGTTCCTTCCAGCAGGGACAAGACAGAACAATGGGAGGAGAAGTCAGCTCCTCAAGCCACCAAAGAGAAGGTGAACTGGGCATCAAACAGCAGTTCATTGACATAAAGAGGAGAAGTGAGCCAATAAAAATACAACTATATAATCATTTGTTGAAGATGGCTCCTACTAACCAACAAAGACTCATGTCTGCATATGATGTAAATGAGGGCAAGATGATCATGAGTCACTTCATGCCAACTACATTGCAACCACAGTCTCCTTCAGACTACTTGAGGACCAATCTTGAGGTCCTTGCCAAGGACATCCACCCAATGGACAAAATCGAATTGCATAAGCAAACGGGTGAGATGGTGTATGCATCCTTGGCAGACAAGACACTGGATAACTACAGGCTAGTAAATAGCCTAAATAATACAACTGCTCAACTTGAGTTGGAGAGGGCATCCTCTCAAGCAAAGGACAACAGAATCAGGTCCTTAGAAGATATAATCATAGAGATTGGGCATGACCCCAAGGACATCAAGGGCATACAAGAAATATTGAAATTAAGGGATGCAGACATGGCAGCTTTGAGGAGAAAGATCAAAATCCCAGCAACAATTCACCCTCAAACAGATGAAGTTGCCCAGCAAAGACATGATCAAGATGCTGCAGCCTTGCTGGTATCTTTATACAAACAGCTCATCCAAACACAAGAGAAGCTGGGAGAATCAGAGGCTGCACAGGCAGCATTGCAGGCAGCTTTAGAGCAAAGGGAAGGAGGTCAAACATCTCAGCCTCCTCCAGAAATAATTAATCTTGAGGAGCCTCCTCAAGCTACTGCCCCTCCCATACAGCAAACAGAACAGGCAGCACCTTCTACCTCAGCACCAGCACCGACAACAGAGCAGGCTCCAAGCCTAGATATGCAGAAGCTCAAGAGTGAAATCCAAGCCTTGGAAGCCCAAATGTCAGAGTTAAAAGAGTCCAGGGAAAATTTGGTCAAGTTGAATGAAAGATATGACAAATCCAAGCAGACTGTAGCAGAAAAGGGCAGGGAAATAAAGGCCCTTAAGGACAGGATAAAGGAGCTGGAGAAGGAGCTCACATTGGATAAAGTGACAGCTGAGCTCAAGACTGTGCTATGGGCCAACATTGGCCAATCCATCACTGACCAATGGCAATACATTGAGACAATTCATGAGCAAATAGAGCTCATAGGAAAAGCACACAGAGAAATCCAGAGATCAAGGGCCTCTCTAGGCAATATGCCTGAAGTTGCCAACAGGATGATCAATGTGCTTAATAATAGAACAAGTGCTCAGTTAGCAACTATGGGAATCTCCAACAGAACTGAGACCATCCAGCTAATAAAGAGGGTCCTAACACTGAGAAACCTGGTGCAAACATTAGAAAGAAGGACCCAGGACTTGCAGACCAAGGTCAATAGATTCATGGAAAAGTTTGTGGCATTACAAAACAGAGGTCTTCCAAGCTTACTGAATAGCGCAGGAAAACTACTTTCCCATGAAAACTATGCCAAGAGGGTGAACACCTTTGCCACAAATCAGATCACAGAGAAGGCCAGCACCTCAGAGGAAATAGGGCCAGTTATAGGACAAACTCTCTACAACAAGGTAGAGAATTTATTCTTTATAATGAATGAAATCAAACATCTGTTTGAAATGCCTCCCAATTTCTATAAATACACAGAGGCGGATGAGACACTAGAGGCAATTCTGAGACACCAATTGCCCACACAGGAATACTGGACCAAAATGATACAGCTGATATTATAAGCCAGAGCCTGTAAATCAAGTTTTGTTATTTGTTATTCAAATTTACAAGTGATCATGCACAGGAAAACTTGGAAAGATCAGCATGCATGAAAAGGGAAGGGCTGAGCCAACTCAGCAGAACTATTTGGCCAACAAAGCACAATTGACAACTAACAGATAGCAGGGCCGAAAGTTACAGCACGACAACCATAAAGACGCATTTTCCAGCATTAAAGCAGAAAGGTCAGACCGACTTAGTGGCCTCCAAAGGCCAAAATATCTTCTGATAGACACAAAGAGCATTTATGTTGTATTAAAAGCAGTAGTAATTTCTTATCTACTGTTCTGTACAAGTTGGTGAAAACATTTATTTCTCAGATGACTCAATGCCTTAGATATTTTGTATGATCGTTTGTATATATTGCCCCTCGCATAAGTTTGCAGGGGTTGTTGTTGATCACTCTTCAAGAGTTCTTTTGCTGTAAATTGTCAGAGTTTAATACAAAGGCCGATGGAATTTCCAAAGTCTGTGTTGTCTGAGGGATTGTGATGCGATTTGCTGAGTGCTACAGGATTCCTGCATGTTGTCATGGCTCAATAAGTTTCCTTTAAACTTTCGTTATGTTCTTTCTGTTATTTTCTCATAACTCATCCATGTTCTAGATCTCACAGTTAATGGTAGAGAAAAAGACTAATTCCAGGATTTATTCATAGAATACCCTGAATTCAATCTATGCTATTACAAATGTTTTCTTTAGTTATGGTTATAAAGGTGTGATTCTTAATTGCTGCACCTCTACACTGTATCTTTCACAGAAATTATTGTTTAGGAATTCAAGTTTGCTCCTTTACAATACATCTCTTTCTCACAACCGAGCTTAGTGGAAAATTCTTAACTGCTTTTCACTGGTTACACACATTTCATCATTATAACATCAAGTTTGTTTCATGACATATTCAAAAGGCCCTGCAGTTTCAGCAATCCTAAACTACGTCTCAAACAACCAGTAACCAAAGACTCCATTGCCCAATGAACTAGAATTATCTGAAGGTCTACACCTTAGGTACAGAAGACATCCCTCAACCAAAACATAAACCAAACCCTAAACATCATAGCTAGCCTAAAATACTATCAAAACAGAGACAAATCATAAAGAGAGAGCCCTCTCTGATTGCAGTTTGGCTAGAAACTGCAATCCAAAGATTGGTTAGTGGTTACCCCGGCCGTATTCCCTTGGGAGTCATAGGGAACAACCTGGGTGTTAACACCAGTTACGACACTTTATGGATATCAGCCACCATCCATCACATAATATTAATCTTTACGAGAAAATTCTAAGGTTCAAGTGGTGGAAGATCACATCGAGCATCAACAACAAGGTCTCCAACTCTTAAAGGATAACTTCACTTTGGCGCAAAATAGAATGAAACAACAAGCTCATCAACATCGCAGTGAAAGAATTTTTTATTTAGGTGACTAGGTATTTTTATAGCTACAACCATACAAACAAATGTCCCTCAAGAAAGCTAAGAAGGATAATAAATTATCACCAAAGTATTATGGTCTTTACAAGGTGTTGCAAAATATTTGTACTATAGCATACAAATTGGAGCTTCCTACATTTCCCGAGTGCACCCAGTTTCCCATATTTCATGCTTAAAGAAGGTTATAGGTAACAATCTCCCAGTTCAAACAATATTGCCAGAACATGACGAGGAAGGAAAAATCATATTGGAACCTGAAGAAGTCATGGAAACGAGAACTTAATAGCTATGAAATTGATCAATTTCAGAGTATATGATCAAGTGGAAGAACTTGCCTGCGAAATATTCCACATGGGAGGATCAGAATTTTATACAGAAGCATCTGTAGCTACTGAAGCATTGAGGACATCACCTTTTTTGAAGGAAAGGGGCATGTTAGGTCCCTATAATACAAGTGTATTCCCTCCTTGTTATTAGTGTAGCCCCCTTATTCTTATTGTTGTGCCCCATAGAAGCCCATTATTGTTATTTTTGCGCCCTTACATTATTATTTTTATGTTAGCTCTTATTATATTGTGACCCCTTAGACTCCTATATATAGAAAGGAGGTTTTTTCATTTGAATCATCCAAGAAATTTTCATTTTTGTAAAGTAAAGGAGGATGCCCCCTCGAAGAGACTTATTTTGAAGTTGTTGATCTATATTTTCTTTTATTTTGCGAGTCGACTGCATAACACAATGTCTAACCCTTTCCTCCTCTCCTTTATGCTTACAAAATCGATGTTGGCATTATAGTTTCTGGATATTTTTTGGGCTCCCCCCTTTGTCTTCGCATCATAAACCTTTACGCCCCTTATGTTAGTAGATATTATTTACGGGAAAAGATTGGTGACTCCAACATCGTGGGACTACATTCCATTATCCTATATCGGGACCTAAACCTGACAATGGGGAGCAGAGAAATCTGGGGAAGCAAAGTGATTATGGATCCATTATACAATTTCTTCTGGTATTTTTTCAATTCGTTCACTCTATGTGACATTGTTCTAGGCACCATCCCTCCTTCTTGGAGGAACGAACTGTTGGGTTGTGTTATATTCTTTCCATGACTATCCCACATAGTTAATTAGGGTTAGAAGGGGGGAAGTCACATGGAGTTTGAAGGGCACCCGTAACCGCACTTTATGGGGTCTCGGGTAGCCCCCCAGAAAATTTTGGTTTTGGACACTATGTTAGGTTGGGCGGACCCACCTATGGTTTTGACCATGATTTTTGCACATGCTTTTTGGACGCGATGGTTTTAGGTCCATGGTATTGGATGCTTCGACATGTATAAATATGTATTGTAACATTGAAAGGAACATAATGAAAAATCAAGCGGGTAGTCCCGGTTTTGGGATCCAGTGGGAAAATCTCTGTGTATATGTGTTTTATGTGTTCTGCTCTCACATCATTTATTTTTTGTGTTTTAGAATTCATATGCAGGTAATTTGTGTACGAGGTTAAAACGTACATTTGGTATCAGAGCAGATTTGGCTTGAAGGGGATGCCTTTGTTGCTGAGGGGTTTCACGCGGGCCTATGGTAGACCCTGTTCAGTGGGAGATCTGCGAGATTGATTCTGGTGGTGAAAAAAGATGGCGAGCAGTGGAAATATAGAGATCGAGAAATTTAATGGTGAGAGTTTTGAGTTGTGGAAACTCAAGATGGAGGATCTGTTGGTGGATAAAGATCAGTGAATCGCAGTAGATCCAGGTACTAAACCAACGGAAGTGTCCGATGAAGAATGGAAGAAGTTGGATCGGAGGGCATAGAGCACAATACGATTGTGTGTCTCAAATTTAGTATTGCTGAATGTATCAGGGGAAGGTACAGCAAAGGCTTTGTGGGACAATTTAGGGACTTTGTACCAATCTAAGTCTCTAGTGAATAAACTATTCCTGTGGAAAAAGCTGTATAACCTGAGGATGAAAGATGGAGACTTGATGACAGAGCATCTGAATGCATTTAATACTGTGGTAAGTTAGTTAGCATCTGTTGATATTAAAATTTCAGATGAAGATAAGTGCATTAGTTTGTTGTGTTCTCTACCAAATTCATGGGATAGTCTGGTTATTGCAATAGGTAGCAATGCAATTGCCTTGCATTTTGATGAAATAGTCTCATCCTTACTGATGGAGGAGATGAGATGGAAAAATATGGAGAGTCAGAATGGTGATGCCTTATCTGTACGAGGATGGTCCCAGAACAGAAACAAAAATAAGTCATCAAGTGGGACATCTAAATCTAGAGGGAGATCTAAATCTCCAGGAAAACCTGTAAAGGTGGTGTGCTGGAAATGTGGAAAGGAAGGCCACTTCAAAAGGGACTGTAAAACTAAAGCTCCTGACAAAGGAAAGGGATCTGTTGAGGCTCCTTCTGTAGAGGCAAAAACCACCTCAGATGAAGGTGGGGATGTGTACTTGGCTTCTTCAAGTACACATGTAGATCATGAGGCATGGTTGATTGACTTAGGTGCATTCTTTCACTTCACTCCCCATAGAGAGTGGTTCTGTGAGTATGAGAAATATGATGGTGGTGATTTCTTCTTAGGGGATGAGAGGAAGGCTAGAATCATTAGTCGTGGAAAAGTAAAGTTAAAGCTGGAAGGTGGAAGGGTTAGAGCACTTCTGGGCATTCTACATATTCCTGCATTAGCCAGAAATCTGATTTCTGTAAGAAAGTTGGATGATGCAGGTGTAAAAACAATGTTTGAGAAGGATACCTGTAAGATGGTTCAGGGAGCACTGGTATTGATGCGGGGAGTTCGGATTGGAAATCTGTACAAGATGTAAGGTAGCACTGTTGTTGATGGATGCAACAGTTTTGTGGTTCCTGAAAGTGGTGCAGAAAATCTAGTGGTCTGTGGAGAGAAGACCATGTTGTGGCATCAAAGCCTTGGACATATTGGAGAGAAGGGCCTTCGAATACTTCATGGTAAAGGTATGGTAGAAGGTATGAGTAATAGCTCTTTGGATTTTGATTTTTGTGAAAATTGCGTATACGGGAAGTAGAATCGGGTGAGTTTCCCCTCTGGTAGTAAGAGGGTGAAACAGATATTAGAGTTTGTGCACAATGCTGTGTTTGGACCTGTGAAGATTCCATCACTAGGTAAGTCTGTGTACTATGTATCATTTATAGATTACTTCTCAAGGAATACATGGATATATTTCCTTAAGAAGAAATCTAAAGTCTTTGACAGGTTTAAAGAATTTAAGGCACTAGTGGAAAACCAAACAGAGAAGAAGATAAAGGTGGTGAGGACAAATAATAGTGGAGAGTTTTGTAGTAAGGAATTTGAAGAATTCTATAAGAAGTGTGGTATAGCATGACAGAAGACTACTCCATATACACCTCAACAAAATGGAGTTGCACATAGAATGAATAATACGTTGATGGAAAGAGCAAGAAGCATGCTTAGTGGTGCTGGTTTAGGATAGGAATTCTGGGCAGAGCTAATGGATATTGCATGTTACCTGGTCAATAGGTCACCTTCATCAGCGTTAGAGGATAAGACTCCACAAGAGGTATGGACTGGTAAGAAACCCTCTCTTTCACATCTGAGGGTGTTTGGATGTGATGCATATGTACATGTTCCAAAGGACAAACAAACTAAGTTGGATAGTAAATCTGAAAAGTTCCTCTTTATTGGGTATAAGGATGGTTTAAAGGGTTATAAGCTTTGGAACCCAGTCACACGGAAGGTTGTGTACAGCTGAGATGTGGTGTTCAGAGAGGTGAAAGATTTTATTAAACATGAATTCCAACGAAGGGAACCTGAGAAGATATAGTTTGAGCTAAAGGAGGAAGAATCAGACTCTACAGTAGAGGAGGAATTAGAAGATGAAGAGCCACAAACTCTGGCTGTGAGAAGATGAGTTTGAGAAATAAGGTGGCCTGAAAGGTATATTCCATCTGCTTTCTATTCAAATTTTGCTTTATCTATTACTGACAATGATCCTAGGACTGTGAAGGAAGCAGTAGATTCAGAGGATGGAAAACTCTAGAAAGAGGCCATGGTTGATGAAATGGCATCTTTGCACAAAAATGATGCTTGGGATCTGGTGGAGTTGCCACCTGGAAGGAAACCCATTGGTAGCAAATGGTTGTTCAAAAAGAAGACAAATGAAGAAGGAAAAGTGGAGAAATACAAAGCTCGATTGGTAGAAAAAGGTTATTCCCAGGTGCTGGGAATTGATTTTGGTGATATTTTTTCTCCTGTTGCCAAGGTAACTTCTATTAAATTACTTTTATCTGTTGTTGCTGATTTGATTTTGAGGTAGAACAGATGGATGTGAAGACAACATTTCTTCACGGGGATCTGGAAGAGGAGATATACATGAAATAACCTGAAGGCTTTGCGGTGAAGGGTAAGAAAGAACTGGTATGCAAGTTAAAGAAGTCTCTGTATGGGTTAAAACAGTCACCAAGGACGTGGTATCAGAAATTTGATACATTTATATGGGTACTTGGCTTCACCAGAAGCAAAGTAGATCACTGTGTGTATTTTAAATTAATTGGTGACCGTGTTATTTATCTAGTCTTATATGTGAATGATATGTTGTTGGTTGGAAATGACAAAGAAATTATCCAGGATTTGAAGACCCAATTGTCCTCCAAATTCAACATGAAAGATCTTGATGCTCCAAACTATATTTTGGACATGGAAATTAAGAGAGATCAGGCAAAGAGGAAGCTCTGGTTAAACCTGAGGAAGTATGTCGAGATAATACTGTGGAGGTTTAATATGCAGGATAGTAAACTGGTGAAGGTTCCTATTCCTGTAGGTGTGATGTTATCAGCTAAACAATGTCCCAAGACACAAGAAGAGGAAGAGGACATGTCCCATGTTCCATATGCAAGTGCAGTCGGTAGCCTGATGTATGCAATGGTTTGTACTAGACCAGACATTGCATATGCAGTGGGAGTATTGAGCAGGTTTATGTCAAAACCAGGAAAGGAGCATTGGACATCAGTGAAGAGGGTTTTCAGGTATTTTCTTGGCACTAGTGATTATGCTCTGTGCCACCAAGGAAGACCAGGATTGGACAAAGTGTTGGACATTCATGGCTTTGTTGATGTAGACTGGGTTGGAGATCTAGATCACAGAAGATCTACAAGTGGGTATGTGTTTAACCTATTTGGAGGTGCAGTCAGTTGGATGAGTAAGAAACAATCTGTAGTGGCACTATCAACTACAGAGGCAAAATACATGCCAACCACTCATGCAAGCAAGGAATCAGTTTGGTTGCAGAGATTGTGTTCCACTATGGGGTTAGTACAGAAAGCTATAAGTATAGACTGTGACAGCCAAAGTGCAATTTTCTTAGCAAAGAACCCTGCATATCATTGAAAGACAAAGCACATTGATGTTCAATATCACTTTGTGAGGGATATGATAGAAGAAGAAAAGGTGTTGCTTGTAAAGGTGGACACTTTGAAGAATACTGCAGATGCATTGACAAAATATGTGAGCTCTAAGAAGTTCTCTTGGTGTAGAGAGACAATGGGCATTTCAAGGCTCGGAAAATGACTAAGCTCTATTGTGGCCCCCTGTGGAAAGAAAACAACAAGTGGGAGAATGTTGGGTTGTGTTATATTCTTTCCATGACTAGCCGACATAGTTAATTGAGGTTAGAAGGGGGGAGGTCACAGGGGGTTTGAAGGGCACCTATTACCCCACTTTATGGGGTCCGGGGCAGCGCCTCGAAAAACTTTGGTTTTGGACCCTATGTTAGGCTCGGCAGACCCACCTATGGTTTTGTGCATGATTTTCGCACATGCTTTTTGGACGGGATGGTTTTTGGTCCATGGTATTGGACACGATGGTTTTCGGTCCATGGTATTGGATGCTTCAACATGTATAAATATGTATTGTAACATTGAGAGGAACATAATGAAAAATCAAGCTGGTAGGAAAATCTTTGTGTATATGTGTTTTATGTGTTCTCCTCTCGCATTATTTATTTTCTGTGTTTTAGAATTCATATGCAAGTAATTTTTGTACAGGGTTAAAACCTACATGAACGCACTGGTTTAGAGGGAATCACGAAGCAATTAGACTGTTTCTTCCTAAGCAATTCATTGATTGAAGCATTGTCAAGGGTCTCGTCTCAGAGCATTTTTTTCACATAATTCTGACCACTAGCCGATCCTCCTCTCTTGGGAAGGCATGGACTCCAACCACATTTTTCCTTTAAATTTTAAGTCTGTGTGGCTTCAAAACAAGGATTTCAATGCATTGGTCACTGAATTTGGGTCTCACCCCCATCTCCCTCCTTTTGTTGATCAAATGGATACCTTTTGTGTTAAACGTCGGGCTCTCAAGAAGGAAGCCTACATTTGGATTAGGGAGAAAAATGTTGTGGATAAAAAGGCTCTCATTGATATTGAAACCACCCTTCGATATTTCAATGACCCCTTGACCACTTATATTTTTTTATCACTATAAAATAATTACCATGTATTTGGAGGGGAAAAAGAACTGTATTCTGCTATATATGGACTCTGATGGCGCCTCAAGAGCCATGTTTTATGGGTTGCAGTAGGTGAAAAAAACACTAAATATTTTCACCTCATGTGTTAATCTCAAAAGGTAGAGGAACTTGATCAATGGCATGAAGGGTATTGATGACATTTACTACCATGATAAAAAAGAATCAAGCAACAGGATTTTCACCATTTCAGCAAATTTTATGAAGCTCAAGAACGACATTTTTCTCACATATTGAGTCCATAACAGACTTTACCCTCATGTTTGATCAAGAGGAAAATTTCTTTTTAGCCAATCCAATTCTACTTGATGAAGTAATTAAGTGTTAAAGACTTGTACGAAAGAGAAAAGTCCTAGCCCTAATGGGTGGGGGGTCGAACTCTTCATTCACTTTCAGGATCTTATGCTCTCTCACATTGTTTCGCTTGTAGAGGAATCTAGAATGAAAGGATATATTTCTGGGGCAATGAAAGCCACATTCATTTTACTAATTCCAAAGAATAAGGACCATGCTTCCCTCTTGGATTAGAGGCCCATATCCCTGTGTAACACAATTTACAAAGTTATCTCCAGATTGATAGTAGCCAGGATCAAAAGGACCTTATTTGCTCATATCGCTCTGAAACAGATGGGGTTCTTGGATGGCAGGAAAATATAGGATATCATTGCCACTATGCATGAATTTATTCACACAATGAAATCTAGTAAGAAGAAAGCTTGTTTTCTTAAGGTCGACCTTCACAAAGCCTTTGATAGCATTGATTGGGAGTTTCTGTGAATGATTCTTCATAAGGTCGGAATGTCACCTCCCAACATTAGCTGGATCATGGCATGTTCCAAGTCTACTAATTTATCCATGTTCATTAATGGATATCTGAAATATTTCTTCAACGCCCATAGGGAGCTTTGGAAAGGATGCACCTTATCACCTTTTCTCTTCTTATTGGTTATGGACTATCTTAGTTGTAGGATTGGTACTAAAAGGGCTGTGGGGAAGTTACATGGTTTAAAGATTAACAGAAACATTCATATCTCTCACCGTTTGTAGATGGCCTAGTTTTAGGTGACATAAACATCATCGAGGAATGGGTTGTATTACATAACATCATTACCACCTTCAGTGTGGCCTCGGGGTTACATATGAACAAAACCAAATATCTGGTGGTTTCCAATGACACATAGGAGCTTAGATGCAGGGAAATTTGTCAGCTATTTCATATGACTATTGTAACTCTCGACGAGCAATTTACTTACCTTGGTTTCCAACTCAAACCCAGCAACTACAACCATAAGGACAGGGGCTAGCTGATTGATAGATTTAAAAGTAAATTCATTGGATGGTCACACAGGTGGTTAACTATTTGAGGTAGGTTGCCTCTCATCAAATTTGTTTTGTAGAACATCTTTGTCTTTTGGATGCAAGTCTTTATGTGTCCCTTGGAGATCTGTTGTAAATTGGATGCCATTATGGCCAATTTCGTTTGGTTAGGGACGGATTTGAAGGGAAAGCTCCACATGGTCAGATGGAAAGTCATTGTCAAGCCCATTGATGATGGGGACATGGGTATATTGGACACCCACTCTTTTAACAAAGAACTGATTATTAATAATTTGTGGAGGGAAGTGACAAAAGACAGCATTTGGGTTCACCTCATCAATGAGAAATATATACATGGAACGCCATTCACTCTATGGCTGAGGGATGGGTTAAGGAGGACCAAAATTTCTTCCTACATATGGCAATGCATGACATAAAACAAAGAATTAATGCTAGGCTTCATGAGATGGGAGGTGGGGGACGAAAAAACGAAGGATATTAGTCTGGATTCTCTGAAAGTACTTTAGGGTAACCATTCCCTATCGGTTGACCTCATAACCACCTTACACAACATGGGAATTCACCATACTTCTCAGATAAGTAAGAAGAATGAAAACACTTCTCTACTACAATCCTGGGTAAAGGGAGACAAGCTTCGATTAATCGGTTAGAATGCTATTGAATGGGAGGTTTACCTCACACAACTCTATGACGCTGACATCTCCATCCATGAAGGGGAATATAGATTGTTGTGGGTGTGTAAAATCAAGAAAGGAAAGCCAAGTGTCAAAGACATATATAACAAGCTTCCATTAGCAAAGCGATATTTTGATAATAAAAATTGGTTCCAAGGCGTATGGAGATGGGTGATCTCGTCCAAACTCATTTTCTTTTGCTTGCTGAGATTACATAACAAGGTTCTTACTTGGGATATTCTGAGGTGTAGGGGATTTCATGGCCCAGACATCTATCCCCTCTACTAGAATCACAATGAAGAGATTTACCACCTCTTGTTATGTTGCCCCTTCAGAATTCCTGCAGCTGGGTCCTCCAGGTCAATAGCAAAATCTGCATTCTTGCTTACATTTTTCACTTTTAAAAGGAAATAAGTTCCATGCATTACCCTTCTACATCATTTGGTCTATCTGGCAAAGCAAAAACTCTTATAATTTTGAACAAAAATCGTTGGTGATTCAGGAGGTTGTCATGAAGGTTGTTTATTGTTTTTCATAGATCGGTCCCATTACAAGACATATCAAGAAGAGAAAGATAACTATAAATGAAATGAAGTGAAAATATCCAATTGGTTTATTAGCTGGGGCAAGCCAACGAAGGATTTGTGGCTGTGGAGTAGTAATCATTCTAGAACATGGGAGACTATATCACTTCTGGTGGAAGGGATGAGAGGGAACTAACAACATAGCTGAGATCATAGCACTATGGGGCTTTCTTTAGTTTGCAAAATGGTTAAGACCAGAACAAATTTACATTCATGGAGATGCCAAAAGCATCATAGACTAGGTCAAGGATCACTCCTCTTTCAACCCTCCTATCCTCTCCAATTGGATGGGGCATATTAAGATACTGGCTAACAGATTTCAGAACATAACATACTCCCACATCTATAGAGAGTAGAATCAAGTGGCAAACCTCCTCTCAAAGAGGGGTATTCACTCTAATCCAAGTACATTTTTTTTGCAACTTACGCACATGGCGAGCTCTCTAACTCTAGGTCCTTCTCCTCTTTATAGTGCACATTCTCTATGGACACAACATTTTGGGAATATTTCAACTATGTTACTCCTTGTAGAAATCATGTAATCGCTTGTAGGTATTATGGTCACTGGCTACAACTTTTTGTAATTTTTTATTGTGCTCTACTACTGCAAAACTAGTATTAGTGGACTTTTCTGTAACTCCCTCAGACAAATGTGGTTGTATAACAGAAGCACAAAGATGGGAAGTCAGGGAAAAAGATGAAAGACTATAGAATGCAAAAAAGCTCTAAGAATGTACTCTATTTTTTTATAATACGAAAATAAAGTTTTCTTTTCTTAAAAAAAACGTGTGAACCAGAGTTGAAGATATGGTTTTACCCCTATCCACCAGCAATTTCGCACCCAATAAGATGCTACAACCAATGGATCAACTGCATGAAGCTCTTCGGACAACAGTAGCGACATTAGGCGGTGATTCTACTCACTCAAACTTGCTCGATGAAACAAATGAAGCTAACCGCTTGCGTAATGCCAGTGCAATGGCTTATAAGTGGCTATCGCTTGGATTCCCTACCCATTGTGAGATCCAAAGTAGAGCTCGTGTAGTTCAATCGATGGTGCCCTTACTCTAATGGGGGTCACAAAATTGGTTAGCCTTTACACTAAACTGTATTCGTACCATAAGATACAATGATATATCTGCAGATATTTCAAAGGCATAATTGGACCTTGTTTGATTCCTTGTTCATGGTGGGACAAGCCCTCGATTAAGAATAAGCTGCACATTCTTTACATTTCTGTGATAGACAATTAATCAACCTGCCCTAAATAAATGCAAAGTGTGTAAGCTCTACCAATTATAACTATATTTAGGAGTGAAGCACCATCAGAATGATAAAAATGAGATTTTCAACAATAATTTGAAAGAAATAAAATATAATGAATAAATATTTATTGATGATAGCTTATAAAATTTGGAAATTTGGTAAACATTTTTTCTCGAATTGAGTGGGTTCGTTCAAGTTTACAGTAGACATAGTATTACATTTATGAACTATTTACTTATTCATTTTATTTTATTTCCATGTAGTTTACAGATTTTACAGATTGGTGACCTCTACGTCCGCGAAAAAAATCCCAGGTAGATCCACCCTAAGAGATCAGTACCATCGGCTCATTTTGGAGTCCCAAAGGTGTTGAGGAGAATTGACCTTGTGGCCTCTGTTGGCTCATTTCGAACTCCCAAGGGTGTCGAGGAGAATTGACCTCGTGGCCTCCGTTGGCTCATTTCAAAGTCCCAAGGGTGTCAAGGAGGAGAATTGACCTCGTGGCCTCCGTTGGCTCATTTCAAAGTCCCAAGGGTGTCAAGGAGAATTAACCTCGTGGCCTCCCATAGTGAGGTGTTTGTGCCACAGATACTCGACCAATTGAGCTAACTTTCATGTTTACATATATGAACTAGTTATACCTAATGTTATAATAATAATAATAATTTTTCTCACAATTATATAATTTTTATACCTTCCTTTTATTGCAATCAATTTGTCCAAGTATGCTTGACTTTTAATTAATTTGTAATTTTAGTTTTATGGTATTAAAATTTTGAAATATTTAAATATTAAATCAAATTCTATAGCATATCTTCCAGATACATCACATTCAGTTTGTTTATAGTCGACGTTTCGAACCAACAATGATGGTTCATCATCAGGATGTGAAAAATTGTTGAAAGACTAATCTCATTTATTTTCAATAAATAGAGATGTGTGAGATGTTAGCCGACAGTGATAATTTTACTTGTTTTATTATATTTTGTTAATTTTGATTGTATTTGTGAAATATAGGGTTTTATTAATCAATTAATTAATTTTTTATTTTTATTTTTTTTTAGGTTTATGGTTATATTATTTTGATTAATTTCGTAATTATCTAAATTAATTATTTAATTTTGATTATTTTAATTAATTATTTATATTGATTATTTTTAATTATTCAATTTTATTAATTATTTATTTTAATTATTTTTAATTAAATTTCTTTTAATGAATTCTTGATTTTAATTACTCTAATCCTATTTGTTTTAATTTATTTATTGATTATATTTATTCTAATTATTTATTATAGTTAATTCATTTTTTTTGTATTAGTTTTATTTATGTCAAATAATTAGAATAATTTTTTATGTTTATATTGTAATTATGGTTATATGAATTGAATTAGTATTAATCTTTAATTACATTTCTTTTAATTATTCTGATTAATTATTTATTTTGATTATCTTATTTCATTAATTATTTTGATTATTTAATTTTATTAATTATTTTTTATTTATTTATTTATTATTATTATTATTATTATTATTTTAAATGTATTTATTACTTATTATTCTCATTATTTGTTATAGTAAATCCTTAATTTTAATTATGTTTAATATTAATTAGAGTAAATTTTTATGTTTCATTGTGATCATGGTTATATCAATTGAATTTGTATTGATCTTTAAATATATTTATTTTGATTAATTTTATAATTATTTTAATTGATTATTTAATTTTGATTATTTTAATTCTAATTATTTTAATTACATTTATTTCACTTAATTATTAATTTTAGTTGTGAATATTATACTTATTTTAATTTTAATTATTTGAATTCTAATATTTTAGAACTTTTTAAGTTTGTTCTGAGTTGATTAGAGGAGGGTTATGGATAGGTGGGGTCGATTTGGATGATAGGATAGGAGTCCAGTTTTTACTTATGGTCCATCCATCATCTCTATTGAGGTTATTAGGGTGTCTGCTAATTTCTATCTAATTTCTATCGGTTCTCTGAATTTCCTTATGAAGTAGGGTTCACTTCTAGCTAAGATGCGGGTATCTTCTATACAGATTTGGTGTTTGGTTTTATCAGAATGCTCAGCTAGAGCCGAGGATTTGGAACGATTGTGTTTAAACACACTGTTGACATTAAATTTACACATTTCTATTGGGTCCTTTGAGCTTCAAAATGATCATCGTTTTCGTTTTGTAACTAAAAGGAGATTTGGAACAGTTTTGGTAATTTTGGAGAAAAAGGAATAAATGAAGTTCACGGATGTGAAAATTTAAAGCTTAAAATTATATATATATGTATATATGTAAATATATATATATATATAATTCAGTGTTAGTTTTTTATAATCTGAATGAAAATTATAATATATTATTTAGTCTTAATTTTTAAAAGTTAGCTTTGTGAGAATTATATATTGTTTTGTGAGAATTATAGTATATTAGTACAATTATATTAAAAATATTAATGTGGTTGATATAGTTGAAGGTTTTATAAATATAACAAAAAACTATTGCAATACAAAGAATGTCTTACTAATGCACACATTTCCGTGATTAACTATGTATAAAAAGGTTATGGGCCAAGTTTAACTTCAGGAAAAAAAAAGAAGGAATTATAAATGAATGTTATAAATAATAATGAGTAATCTGTCATGGAGGAATATATTAGAATTGGAATAATCTCAAATCTCTAAGAAACTATTGGGTGAATTATAAATGAATGTTATAAATAATAATGAGTAACTTGTCATGGAAGAACTTATTAGAATTGGAATATTATCAAATCTCTAGGAAATTAGTGGGTGTGGAGCCATTTGGCACTAATTTAATTTTTTAATTTTATTAAAAATAATGGACCATTTTGTTTAAAAAAATTGTTTATATATAAATGAATGTTATAACTAATAATGAGGAACTTATTAGAATTGGAATATTCTCAAATCCCTAGGAAATTTGTGTGTGGGGAGCCAGTGCCACGAAAATAATTTTGTAAATTTATTAAAAGTTAATGCAACTTAAAAAATTGTTCAATACATAAATTTTTTGATAAACACTAAGATTAACATATTCACTTGAGAATCAATCTAGATCCTCAATTAAAAAAGAAAAAACAAAAGAATCAACAAAACCATATCCATTGTAAGTTGAAATAAGAAACTTTCAACAATAATTTATTCTTAATTCTTCATTTGTTGTGTATTGTATTTTTTTTTGTATATGGTATGATATGATTATGTCAAAAGCCTCATAATATATTATTTCCTCACTAATTTTTGTTAATTTGAATAAGAAACATGAATCATAATATATTATTTACTTTTAATATTTTCGTTTGTTTAGGAAAATGTGAAAATTTTGGAGTATGGAAGAATGAAAGACATTAAAATTTTGAAAGTTTTGAATTTCAAAATTATTGAGTTGGAAATAGTTTATATATATATATATATATATATATATATATATATATAATTTGGATTTAATTTTTCATTAATTTAAAAGAAAGTGATAATATGTTATTAATGAAAATTATATTATATTATTATATTTGTAGAAGGCAGGTTATATTATTTTTTATTTTGGTCAAAAAATATTTGAGTTGAGCATTTTGAAAAATAAAAATTAATTTTTAATTTTTTTAAATGTAAATTATTTGTTTCTAATTTTTTCCCTAAATTTAGCTATGAAATACATTTTGAATAAAAGACAAGTACTAAGCAGCCCAATGGGCACATTTTCATGTCATATTTTTCTATTATGTATTTTTATTTCTCTGAAAAGTCAAACTATGAAAAAATTATGTCTCGTTTAAGGGTGCTCAACATTAGAGTATAAGAATTTAGTTCGAGAACATCCTTCGAGCTATGCACAATTACAATAAATGAAATCAATTCTTTTCCTTACAACGAACATGGTATAGGGAAAGGTAGGACATAGGAAACAATAAAACCATAAACTAATGGAAAAATCAAGTTAATGAATTACAACAAAATATATAATGATTCGATCTTTTTTTTTTTTTTGCCATTTCCCTCACATGAATGGATTTTATCCGTGTAACAAAACAAATTTAAAGGTAAATTAATGTATTATACTTATATATAAATGAATATTGAAATATTTTATTTATTAAAACATTTTATTTATAATTAATATTTAATTTTTTTATTATCATTAATATAATTTTTTAAATAGAATTATTAAAGGAATATATATTACTCTTAGATTTAAATGTATAAAGGTTATTTTCAATTATTATATTTTATTTTTACATAAGAAAATCATAACTTTATTTACGAAAAAACAAGTTACATGTTTTATATGCTTTTAGGCATGCCAATTGATTGTTAAAAGGAATCAACAAGTTCATACCTTCATATGGAAATCCTAAGGGCATGTGTAGGCCAATGATTCAATATATAATGTATGTTCCTATCACTTAATAAAATAAAATATAAAATCTAGCATATAACAACACTCTCAATTATATAGTATTTCATTTAAAGCAAAAGATAGGGATCAAGCCCTCTGAAATAGAAATACAACCAAGAGTTGGATACATAAAACATTCTACTAACCAAGTTCAACTCCGCTAATTAAATGTGCATTTTATGGAGGGAGGATTCCGGTATCCCAAAAATACATCACTACCTCCTCAATGATATACCAATTTCCAACATCCATGTGAATACCTTTTTTTCACAACAAGTCAACAAATATTGTTCCATTATCTATATATGTGAGAAAAATGGACTCCATATAACTTATCAACTAGTTTCATTGTCTCTTCCATTCCAGCAAGAGTAAAAGTGTGAAAATTGCACAATTATGTTCACCCCTAAGCCACTTTATGAGAAGCCTCAAATCCATGAATTCCTCAAGACAAGTAACTCCCTCTTCCAATGCCAATAATAAAACTAGCCTAGGTGCATCTATTTCCACTGTTATTATTTCCAGGGCTTTGCACTGCTCTATATTTAAAATTATGGGTTTCAATTAGGAGTTAAATACCTCATTTCCCACAAAGATGTGGTTTTCCCTCAAAAGAATCATCAAAACAAGCCCAAGGTTCTTCCTAGTGTATCTCCTCCAATGCTACTTATCATCATAACACTACTACATTTTCCTGAGGAAAGATTTCTAGAATTACTATACCCCCATTCACCCATTGAAGCATTAATAAACATGCCTTCAATGATTCTAACAATCCTAGCTAGAGAAATTCCCTAGTGGATGATTAGAGGAAGTGTTAAATGTGTCTTAAGATAAAATATTGTATTCCAATTTCATAAATAGTCCTCCAAAAAAAGTGTCAACCCATACATTCCTCCAAACCATTAATCTGTCAAGTTCCTTCTAGACCTATGTTTTGTAGATACAATCTACTACTACATAAAAAATTGATTCCTCACTACATTTACATAAGCTACATCTCCTTGATATTCCTCTTCTATAGATTCTCCCATGCCAAGAGTTTGTTACATAGAACGAAAGACATTAATATGTTATATTTTGAGGCACACCGAAAATTCTATTTGGCCTTCCACCACCACAACAAATCTTCTTGAGTCTCTTTAGGGATCAACACGTTGTAACTCACTTTATGAAAATAAGCCCAAAAGGTGAGTAAATCCACATTAAGGAGTCATATTTCTTGAACAGGTACACCTAACTAGTTTTCTAGTATATCCTGACTTACCATCCTCTCTAAACCCCAAGCATTCTATAGAAATGTATCATTGTCCACAGATGGATGTAGCTACAAGATCCAAAATTTAAGAAATTGATATAGCCCCTAAGTTTGATTTGTTATACCATATGCTATGGAAGCGTGCGTTCCCGCACTCCCCACTAATGGATCCTCCACCAATTGCACATTTATTCTTGCAATGTACCCAACCATAGAAGTCAAAAGACACAACAACAAACCATTCTCTACACAACTAAATTTTCAATTTATTTTAATCTATCTCATAAACGCTATGTTACCTTAATTATTTATTCTGAGTAGGGTTTCAATTTCAACCAAAATTTTCTACTTGTTTTGATACCATATCCCAAACACAATACTATGACTAATTCCTCCATTAAGATATACTTGGATAAATATCTATGCCTTGTCATGAATTCCTAATGCATACTACATTACATGAATCATATAATACCAGAAAACTAACAATAAAATATGCATAATTTCATAATGTACATATAGAATATATATACATCTAAGTACCCCAAAATGAAACACATATAAAAACATAATTTAAGCAATTATCTTGCATAAATAACTAACTAGGTGAATAGCTTAGATGTTAAACCCAACCCTAGACCTCATTACTCCATATTTCTAAATAGTGGATTACTCTCAAGCTAGGAATATGAATATGTTAGGGGGGAAATATCACCTAAAACTAGTTATTGTCATATAGTTGTCACCAACAAAGGTTTAGGATAAAGTACCCAACTATTATATTAATCTAAACCATAGTATCTCATCACACATCATCCTACCAAACCAATTTAGTGCACTCCTTTATATACCATTGTAGTCCTCAAGTTTTTCTAGAACCCTAGCAAGGCTCTATAATAGGTCAACAAGGAAGTCAAAGGGCCCTATGGCTCAAGAAACTATAGCTACCATTAAGATTCTCCAAATATCCTCGAAGCCTAACATCAAGGAACCTATTCCCACACTTTTCCCCCTAGATCTCTATCCTCCCCTAAGGCAACCCAAGATGAAGCTTACATACTTAGATCCACCTAGGATCTATAGGGTAAACTAATAAGAAAGGGATCTCCTCCTCACAAAATAAGTATGGTAGTCAAAATGATGAGAGTTATGGAATATAATAGAGAATTTCATTGAATCCTTGCGTTTTCTATCTAGGCTATCATCATGATGTGTTGATAAAGGAAGTATTATCCATAATACTTGTGAGTCACTCCCCGTCTATGGGTATTTAGGATAAAATATGTTCATAATTAATTTAGTCTTATTATGATACTTTAGGCTTATCCACGCCTGTTTAAGCCTCCTTCACTTTAAATTTAGCCCCATTTCCCATTCATGGAGCCCTAACCACCCATATCTCTTATCTAACTTAGTCAGTAGTAGTGGTGTATTTTATTAACATGAGTTTGATTATGCATTACATTGTTATGCTTCCTCACCATTTAATACAGGCTCTCTATCCTAAAACCACATAGGCATGTAGGCCCTAAATTTCTTATGTGCATGTGCATACAAGCCTAATGCATCCTATCGCACCATCCTAACAAGAATATGTACAATGAATACAAGATTCAACTTGAGGGTGTTAAAAGTGTATTCCATGCCTTCTAGAAAAAACCATCTCCATCAAATAAAAGTTATGGCAACAACCTTCCAAATCACATACACATTTGAAGGATTCTTTTGGGGCTTATGTATCCTTTATAAATGGACTTAGGTGTCATATGTGTATGTTGCATACCTCTTAACCATAAACATGTACATGTTATTAGCCTCCAAATATTCTTTGTGGTAAGTGCTCTAGAAAAAGTATTATTTTTCGATACCCCATCCTCCAAGTTTCTTTTAAAGGGCTAACTTCTTCCACTTGATCTAAGCTAGTCCCTTCCTCTCCATGTCCCAAACCAAAGAAATGGAAAACGAAAAGAATGTATCCTCTTGAGAAACCATTTTAGAATCCATGAAAGTGGCATTCTGTATACTGAAATAGCCTCCAATGCTAATTTAATGCGTACCAATCTCCTCCTTTTGATAACCACTGAAAAATCCAAATTCAAGTTCTCCTTTCAAATTTTAGAACCAAATGGTCCCAATCATTCTTCACATATGTGTTTAGATTTAACAAAAAGTTGAGGTATTTGAATCGTACATCTACTATATTCACTTTATAAGGAAACACATTTGTAATAATGGCCATATATCCTTCTGCAAGTCCCTCACCCAAGATGCTTGAATTCCCCATATTCACTATCATACCAATGCCCTTATAAAAAAGATGAATAATATCATAGAGTGTTGGAAAATGTATCCTATACCTATCATAAAAAATAAGGACGTTCTCTATAAAAGGTAAATGAGTAGTCCTAAAAGTTACATGTAATTTTCACTCTTACAAACATTTATGTCCTCTTTACTTCAATAATACATCCACTAATACTATCGCGCGCGCTCCTCTCTGCGGCTAGGTCAAGCAGCGCTCTGAACCGACGCCGCCATGGGAGCTCCTGGGGGCGGAGAGGCTTCTCCCCCCCCGCCAACCTCTTCAGCAGATGCATTCCGGAAACTGCTGTCTCAGAAAGGAAGGAAACGACCCCCGCCTGAGGTCCCAACATTTATTAAAAAACTCGAAGAAATACCTGAAATCGATCTGCCAGAAGAACAGCCGATCAAAATTTCTCTCGCCTTGGCTGACAGAGGGCTGGTCGGGCAATTTATGGGTAGATGGCCTACAGCAAAATCAACAGATGAATGGGTCCAACGAAATTGGAGGCCCTTACTTTCAAACAGTGTGATCAGCTATCCTGTCGGTAGAGGTTTCTTCATTTTCGAATTCACTACCAAGGAGGATCGGGATCTGGTGTTCAGAAACGGTCCGTATTTCATGGGGAATCAAGGCCTCTTCCTGAACAAATGGACCCCAGACTTCGACCCCTCAGTCGATGTTCCACAAGAGGTTCCTGTTTGGGTCCGGCTCCCAAATCTGCCAATACATTGCTGGAGCTATCAATCCCTTCAAAAAATTGGAAACGGGCTGGGTCGATTCATAGACAAAGCAGATAACAGAGGTCAATACACCTGCACAAGAATATGCGTGGAAGTAGACTTGGAAGCTGGTCTCCCGGAAGCCGTTAAGCTATCAGTTGGAGATTGGCACCACTACCAGAAACTGGACTACGAGCAACTGCCATTTAAGTGCAGAATCTGTCATGAGCATGGCCACTTCCAACGAAACTGCCCTAAAGCACCATCAAAGGACAAGGTGGAAGAAGAAGGATGGAAAGAGATAAAAAAAGGCAAAGCAGTCTCAAAGTCTGTTGATCATACAAAATCTGGAACAATGGGGGAAACCCAGCCCACCTCTCAGACCAACCCAATCACAAAAGAAGGCACCCCATCAGGTGAAAAGGCGCTTGTAACAGAGAGTCACGAAGAAACGGAAGATCAACCGAACAATCTGAAAAAAAACGAAGAAAGCCCAACCGCTCCTCCACCTACTGCAGATCAAAGGGGAAACGAAGGAGCAGAGGAACATATTAGCTTAGCTTCTGAATCGGGTGAAGAGTCAGAAGAAAGAGACACCGAATCAGATGGCTCTCAAATAACCCCTATCAAGTCGGCTAGGGGCCGGAAATCTAAGAAGAAACAGAGAGAGGAGAAAACTTATCTGGACGTCCTGCAAGGATCCCAGAAAACCCTCAAAGGAATGATGAACACAAGATCCGGACGAAAGCAGAGCAAGGCTCCAAAAGGAGCCACCTCCTTCCAAACCAGTAAATAATGAAGTACGTCTCCTGGAACTGCAGAGGGTTAGGCAGCAAACTGAAAGAAGAAGCCCTGAAAGATATTGTCAGGATCCATTCGCCTGAAATCCTTCTTATCCAGGAGACAAAGATGGAGGATAAACTTCTCCTCCAAACTAGCAAGACATTTTGGCGTAAAGGTCCCGGAAGTGCAGTAAGTGCCAAGGGCGCCTCTGGCAGACTTGCCTCCTTTTGGGACAGTTCCAAATATGAGTTGATTCAAGAAGAAAATTGTTCTCACTGGATCTTCACTCAGCTCCTTCACAAAGACTCTGGTCAGCAAGTAAGTATGTTCAATATTTACGCTCCGGTCCTTCCAACGGAGAAAAAACTTTGCTGGAACTCGATTCAGTCCTTTTTATTATTGCACAATCTAGAAAATATCATTATTGCAGGTGATCTGAATGTCACTCTAGCCACTGACGAGAAAAAGGGAGGTTCTCCAGTTCGGGACCCAGCTAGAGAATGGGTGGAAGACATAATGTTAGACTGGGATCTTGAAGATATCAAGCCCACTACAGGGAAATTCACCTGGTCTAACAAAAGACTAGGGCCTAATCATATAGCCGCTCGTCTGGACAGATTCCTTGTCCAATCCTCTTTTCTTACTTGTGGTCTTTCAGTCTCCTCTAAAATCCTTCCAAATTGCACATCTGATCATAAACCTATTAGCCTTGAGCTCTCCCTTGATGGAAACCTTGGGCCAATACCCTTTAGATTTAGTCCTATGTGGATCCAGCAAGAAGGGTTTCATGAAATGGTTTCAGAAGCTTGGAATAGGCAGATTTTGGGGTCCCCATTCTACGTATGGGAAGAAAAGTTGAGGGGCCTTAAAAGAAGACTCAAGGAGTGGGCCAAAACTCTGAAAACACCCGCTGCCAAGAGAAAAGAATCCTTAGAAAACCTTGCTGCCCACCAAACTGCAATGGAGAATTCTGTTGCTTCTCATAGTCTGATGCAAAGAGAAATTGAACTGCAAAAAATTCTCCATAGAGCCAGCAGAGATGAAGAGGAATATTGGAGGCAAAAATCCAGAAATCTATGGTTACAAGCCGGCGACAAAAATACCAGTTTCTTCCATAAGCAAACCGAAGCCCGCAAGCAATTTAAAACTATTTCAGAAATTCGGTCCCAAGATGCCATGATCAAAGATCCTGAAGGCATCAAAAGAGCTGCCTTCATCTTTTACAAAGAGCTGTTCACGGCTCCAGATAACCCTCCTCTAGACCTCCAAGCCCATCCCTTCGACCTAATCCCTCATTGTGTTCAAGACTCTGTTAACTCTATGCTTACCGCTCCGATCAGCATGGAGGAGCTCAAGAAGGCATTGGACTGCATGGAGCCGGATAAAGCTCCTGGGCCAGACGGGTTCAATGCCAGATTTTATCAGACATGCTGGCCTATAATTAACAAAGATCTCTTAAGAATGGTCAGGAAATCACAATCATGTATCAAAATTGGAGGCAACACCAATTCGGCCTTCCTTGCCCTGATACCGAAGGAGAAAGGAGCCACTGACTTTGGCAGATTCCGGCCTATTTCACTATGTAATACAAGCTATAAGCTGATCACCAAATTAATAGCCAATCGTCTCAAGAACGTGCTGCCGGACATCATACCGGAAAACCAAGGTGGCTTCATCAAAGGGAGAAAGATTCTGGACAATATTGTGCTGGTGCAAGAAGCAGTTCATTCAAGTTGCCAGCGAAAAGAGAAAGGAATGGTGATAAAGCTCGATCTGGCTAACGCCTTTGACAGGGTGAGACATGATTTCCTCTATGCTGTTATGGAGAAACTGGGCTTCTCTTCAACCTTCATCAATTGGGTGAAAGCCTGCATTGCCTTCCCTTGGATAGCGCCTCTAGTAAATGGCCGGTCAACCAAGTTCTTCAATGCCTCAAGGGGTTTAAGACAAGGTTGCCCGCTCTCCCCGCTTCTCTACGCCATTCAAGCCTCGGTGCTCAGTTTTCAACTAAACTGCTGTCAACAAATCCAATCTCTGCCTGGACTCAGAATGGTTCCCAACATTAAAGATATTAACCATGCCCAATTCGCCGATGATACCCTTCTGCTTGGAGGAGCGAGCATAAATTCTGCAAGATCCTTTAAGAAGGAGCTGGATATCTACAAGGAGGTCTCGGGCAGCAAGATAAACTATCTAAAAAGCACCATCTACAGCTGGAACTGCTCGGTCAAGGATCTTGCTGATATAGCCAGGCTTCTAGAAATGAAAGGAATTCAGACCTGGGAGTTTTTCAAATACCTGGGGATCCCAATCTTCAAATCCATTCCTAAAGTGGCCCACTGGATGCCAATGCTTGACAAAATAAAACTCAGAATCCAAGCTTGGGGAGCCACCTGGCTGAACAATGCGGGGAAGATTATCCTGATGAAATCAGTGCTCACAAGTATGCCACTTTACCATAACTCCATTCTGCTTGCTCCCAAAACTTTCCTCAGTAAATTGGACAATCTACTGAGAAGATTCCTCTGGGAAGGGGGGAAAACAATGAAAAAAAACTTCATTTAGTCAGATGGGATACTGTTAAAAAGCCAACTCTGGAAGGAGGCCTTCACTTAAGAGATCTGGGAGCCCAGAATCTCTCCCTGGGCTCCAAAATACTATGGAGCATTGTTGATGGGAAGACTAGCTGGAGCAAGAAAGTGCTGTGGAAAAAATATTTCAAGGGACAGCGGCTGAGATGCTTGGACCAGCCTCCAAAAACACGTAAAGGCTCTCCGATTTTCAAACTTTGCCTATCAGCTATGGAGCACTTTAGTCAAAATCTATACTGGATTCCAGGTAATGGAAAAAATATCAGAATTTGGGATGATCCAATCCTTGGTGATCAGTCATTAAACCAGGTAGACGGCCTGACAAACATTAAAATATGGCTACAGTCAAACAATCTGAACACCCTGTGGGACATCTCAACATGGACGGAGGATGCTGGAAGTCGGTGGGCTAGTTGGAATTTGGGAGAGGTTCCCCAACAGCTGCAGGTTGAAGCCAAGATTCTGTTAGACAAGCTTCAAGGGAAATCCCCAATTAAAGCATCAGCCAAAGACAAAAGAGGGTGGGGCTCCCTCTCAGGCAAATACACAGTTGCTGAAGGTTACAAAAGCAGGAAAGCGATCCCTAATGTTCCCCCTGATCCAGCTCAATGGAAATTCATCTGGGCCTTCCCCTCGCTGCCCAAAATCGACTTCTTCTGCTGGACGCTAGCCCACAACAGCATTCTCACTAGAGATATCTTGAGAAAACGTGGAATGGAAGGACCTTCCAGATGTCCACTGTGTATGTCCGAGGAAGAGTCCGCTAATCACCTGTTATTGCTATGCCCAGTTGCCCGTGTTGTTTGGAGGGGAGTCCTGAGAACAGGAGCTGACAAAGTTGAGATCCCTGGTAATATTAACACCCTGCTTCACAACTGGGCCTCCTTAACTCCGTTTGATCTCTCAAAAAAAAGCCTCCTCAAAACAGCCTGGATGTGGATACCTAAATTTACTTGCTGGAAGCTGTGGTTGGAGAGGAACAATAGAATTTTCAGGGATGAGAAATGTACACCGGGCAAAATCATAACTAAAATCCAAGCTTTACTGGGAGAAACTCTAGGCACCAAACAGGCAATAAAAAATGAAGCTGATCTGGACAGCGAGGAGGAGATATGGCTCAAAGAACTGGTTCCACACTATGACACCAAGCCACTGTCCCTTGCAATCCCCCATGCAAATTGGGAAATCCGCCTGGAAGAACAGATGTTTATTAAATGGCGCTCTGTCCTGGAGGAACATTGCCTCTTCTTTGATGGGGCCTCTAAGGGCAACCCCGGGGCTGCGGGAGGAGGTGGGGTTCTTCTGAAACCGGATGGTTCCACTGAGCTCCGATATCAATGGGGACTGGGCATCGAATCCAATAACAGAGCTGAGGCTTTGGCTCTGTGGCAAGGGCTCAATCTAGCTCTCAAAAGGAACATCTTGAAGCTTTCAGTCTTTGGAGTCTCCAAGCTAATCATTCAAGCTCTGAATCTCAACACAATCCCCTCTCAGATCCTCTTAGCCTCCATTTTCAAGAAAATCAGGCTTATCCTACCTCTGTTCCAGAAAATAAATTTCTTTCACATTCTGAGGCATCTGAATGATCAAGCGGACCTTGAAGCCAACTTGGGCTCCATTCGAGACAGAAGATCCCTGTTAGTCAACTCCGACGAGGAAGACTGCATCATTCCTTAATCCACTGTATTCGATTTGCCCCCATTTAGTCCTCATTGCCTAGCTTTCAATATCAGTGGTCTCATTCTGTTCAGAAAGCCTGTTCCTATCTAAAAAGCAAAGACCGGGTAACAGGGTATTAATTTGACTAAAGTAGTCATTCAGATTTCAAGTCTTCCACCCAGAAACGAAATTAAAGATGAAGGCTCCATTTCAGACCATACTGATGGATTTCTACTATGGTTAGCGCCTCCCGCCGGTGCCCAGGTTCGGACGTAGAAGCGATATGTCGTTTTCGCTCAAGCCCCCTCATTTCAGTTGTGATGATTAAGGAACAGGGATGCAGAAGGACCGGTAGGAAGAAGGCTCAAGGAAAGGTTAACGCGGACTCTGTATTCATGAAGGACAACCATCATTTCATGCCTGAGCAAGACCAAAAAGAGCTGGGCGTAACGCAACTCTGTCATCTGGCAATCCGAGGATTGATCTCACCTGGATCTGGTTCAATAGAGAGATACGCTGCTGTGCATTAGCACTGTCAATTCAGAATCTGTTGTAATGTTCAAGCACGCGGCAGCTGGTTTGCCGCCCTAATTCCAATAACCGTTACAGTCTAAAAAAAAAATACATCCACTAATTCGTTTTCCCATAATAAGTAACATACAAAATAGAGAAAAGTTTCGTACTTGAGGCCTTGGCTAGCTTGAAAGAAACTAAATGTTGCCCCATTTATCAGCACTAAAAAGGATATAGACATAATATAATTGATAACCTAGTTGATGAAAGAGATAGAAAAGGATAAATAAGTTAACATCATCCATAGGAAAAGCCATATAACCTAATCATAGGAATTGGATAGGTCTATTTTAATAACTAGTGCCTTCATCTTTTTGGTTCTTATAGAATGTAATGAACCAATGCTTTGAATATGATAATAAGTCAATTATTATGGTCCAATTTGAGGCAGAAACTTCCTTTTACAATGAACCTAATTTACATGATAATATATGATGATCATAATACTAGGTCTTGTTTGGGGTTGTGTGTGTATGTAAGAGAAAAAGGTAAAAAGTATAATGAAAGGTTATAGCCAACTTAATAATGGAACAAATGAACTAATGATGAATCCTTATTAGTACTTTAGCATAATCCCTTATTTTCAGAAAAATATTTTCTCTCAAAGCTTGTAATTGAGGGTGTTTCATCATGAACTACTCATTTTCCCATGTAGTTTCTTCTAGAGGAATTATTCCACTTTATTAGGTACTTCATAATGGTTGTAGTTTGATTATATGGAAAATTTTGGTCTATAACATTTTTTTTTTGAGAATCAACTTCTCTATTTAATATAATATTGGAAGTTTTGTTTGCACTCACATCATTTATCCTAAAACCATTTTTAAGGAAAGATACATGAAAAACCTTATTAATGTGATAAGAATGAAAATATAATATATATTCCACTTGTGCAATCCTACAAACAATTTTGTAAGGTAGATAAAAATTCATCTCTAATTTTTTATGCTTTTTTTTGCTTGAGTGGAGATTGCTTACATGGTTTAAGTCTAATACTCAACCACCCTCCTCAAATCAAATTTCACATTAATGTTGATCTTCTTGTTGCTTCATCTTGTTTTGTTCCATATGAAGGTTTTCGTTAAGAATTGTTAATGATTCTTTAGTATTTTCCATACATGACGCTATTGTTTTTATTTTGGGTTTTACAAAAAGTATGAGATACTAGGATTTGTATATCCATAAAATGGCTCAAATGGATATACTTTGGTGGATGTGTGATAGGTAGTATTATACTACCATCATGCTAGAGAAAGAGACTTCATTCATTGATATTTCATGTCTAAAGAATAACATCATAGGTAAACCTCTAGTTTTTTTTACCTAATTCTATTTGGCAATCTCTTTATGGATGATATGATGAACTCATGGCTAGTGTTCTTCCACCCATATTCCATAACTATTTGTAAAAATTTCCCATGAATTTTGGACATCTATCACTTACTATTATTCTAGGAAAATTGTGAAGTCTATGAATTTTCTTCATTAACATTTATGCCACTTAGCTTTCCATATATGTACATTGAATTTTGCATAAAAGTGCATATTTTGTGATTCTATTAAAAACCACAAAATGACCATCCTTAACTTCATATTTTGGTAGCCTTGCGATGAATTACATTGATACCTCTTCCCATATTTAACTAAATATGTGTAATGGTTGAATTAGCCCTAGAGATTTTATTTTCTGTCATTTGTTTCTTTGGAAAAACTAACATTCCCTTATAAATTTTTGAATATCGTTCTTTGTTCCTCCACCAAAAAAATATATTTTGATCCTTTGTTATGTTTTAAGGAACTATAGATGTCCCACCATTAGAGAGTCATGTGAGTCACTCAATAATTGTCACTTCAATTTTGATTATGGGCATAAAATAGTCTACCTTCATACCAAAGTATACCTCCCTTCCACTCCCAACTGATCCGAATTGGATCCTAGAACACTCTCTAAGTTTTCATGATTGTTTCAAATTATGCTAAAAGATTCAAGTCCTAGAAAAATCAAGGCTATTAGAAGGAATCCTCGTAACAGTTGTAGTTGTGGCCAGAGCGGAGCAACGAGGACCCTCGGTCAAGCGCGCAAACCGTTGGCCCATCGTAATGTGCACTGACACAAACTGGAAAAAACGGAGGCCAAATCAAGAAACAAGGGTGGTTTCTGATACGTGATTAGCGCTAAAGTGATAATCACGTATCTCAGGGTGTCCCCCTCAGTGAAGGAAAGCCCCGAAGCACCCAGACTCAAAATCACTATAAAATTCAGAAAAGTAATGCATTCGGTTCCATAGTGCGGGATTCCACAAACAGATAGGATATCAGAAGGCCTCGAGGTGGTAAGAAGTTTTGACTAAATCTCACCCGATGCCACAGATCGACTAAGACACGTCTGGTGGATGAGAGAGAAAATCGCCCACATCAGACAGGTAAACATCATTCGATTTCTCCGCCCGATATGAAGGATGACCATAGGATTTGGGGGGCCAAGATCAACGGCGGAGATACGTCGCAATGACTGATCAGATTTGACAGGTCAAAAAGCAAGATGATAGGGGATTTGAAGTCTAATGTGGACGATGAGTTGGCCAACGATTCATGATTCGCGGGAAATCTTGAATCAAACGGAATTAATTGCCATTCAAAAATGATTCAATAAATCTGACACCCAGTTCATTGGGAAACAGGTGGCCACCTCCTTGCGAGGCGTTACCTAGTGATGATGGCGCAGAGAAGAGGAATTCAAAAAGATAGAGGTAGGGAAACCAGAAGGCCGGGAAGCAGAAATGAATAGTCGAATGAATAGACTAGCTTTAAAGCCATAACCTGACAGAAGCAAGAAAAAAGACACACAGAGAGGTAGACAAGAGTTAGCTAGATGCAGGAAACTAATAGTAGAGAACAAAGAGTAGAAGCCGAGCTGACATGAAGGTAGCATCAAGCTAGACAGATCCAGAGAGAGTTAGAGAGTCTGTGTACTCCATTGAAGGCTTGAGAGGTTCAAGCAAACTCCTCGGCATAAGCCTGTCATACTACTATGACCCTCATAGGTCAAGTTTCAATAAGGAGAGTCTATGCACTCCATTCCTACTGACTTCAATCTGTTTAGTGACTCTCGAATCAAGCTCACTATTGTAAAAACTCCATTTGAAAACATAATAGAGAGGACACCACTAAAAGGCTGGACCAGGAGGTGTAGCCTAGGAGCAGTGGGTGAAGTCCTTATTAAACTTGTTTTGATTACATGTTTGACTATTATGTTTTCTTTGATTGCCTCAGTGTCGATGTATTTTGCAATCTTGTTGATCCATTGCATAAAGTAACATAGGCACATCCATGCACATGAGTCTGTAATACCTTTAATTCTTTGTATTGGATAAATTCTAGATCAAGTGGTATCAGCGCTCTAGTTTACTAAGGTTAGACAAGCATGTGCTAGATCTTGTTGTTGAATGCTAACTAGATCAAAGCTTAAATTAGGAGAAGGAGAGTTGGCTGAAACTAACCCAAAAATTGGAAGAGTCTATTCTAAGAGGAAAATGTCAGAAGAAAATCCCTTGGAATCAGACCCCCAGTTCATGGATAGTTTTATGACCATGAGATCCATGCTGGAGGAAATGTATAGGGAATTTAAGAAAAATAGAGATGAAGATTCATCAAACTCCAAACAAGACAAAGGAGTAGAAGAATCTCTCCTCCATGACCACTCTAAAGGGAAAGGGAAAGAAAAAAAATTTCTCACACCTCCTAATAGCCCTGAAAATAAAAATAAGACATCTTTGATTAAATTAGATGTTAAATTTGATTTACCAATATATGATGGAGAGTTGAATGTAGAGAAGCTGGATAATTGGATCAGATAGATTGATGTTTATTGTAGAGTGCAGAGCATTGACTCAGAAAAGAGTAAGGTTCAGCTGGCCAGCCTACCCCTTGGAGGCACTCCCTTGGTATAGTCGGAAGGCAGGACACAAGATGACATGAAGAAACATGGTAAGATTCTTTCTGTCTCGAGTGAATTTGTTTATGCAATTAAAAGCAATTCTATCCACTAGCTTACATGTCACAAGCCATGATGAGCTGGAAAACTCTTCGACAACTAAAAGGGCAAAGTGTACAAGGTTACACCCAAGAATTTAGGAAAAGAGCTTTGATTCTAGGAATTTATTTAAAGTCACCTGAGACTCTATTGAAGTATATAGGTGGTCTATATAGGTACATGAGGCACACTATCCTCATGTTTAATCCCATGAGCATAGATGAGGTATCCATTCAGGCTACGCATCTAGAAGCTAGAGGTAAGAATGGGAACCTAGAAGTTGGGGGATCATGCAAACCCACTGCAAGAAAAAATAAGGAAAAAAGAAAACAGAAATGGAAAGAGAGGAAGGCAAACACTATACAGAAAAGTAAGTCTTCATGCACTCACTATAAGAAGGATGGGCATGATGATGAACACTGTCGGATTTTGTATCCAGAGCTAAAACCTAAGAAGTTCGAGGGCAAGAAGAAGAAGACTGCTGCAGCTATTCAAAATGATTTGGGGTCAAACTCAGGAGATGAAGCAACAATCGCAGCCACAGGTATGAAAGGTAAAAATTCTGAAGCATCTACTAGTAATTCTGCACAATCTACTGATAATGAAGAAAATGAGAGAAAAAGACATGAGCTTTTTCATATTCGAGTTATTTCCAATCATCAAAAGACTGATACTTTGTTTGATAGTGGCTCACAAGTAAATTTAATTTTTGAAGCAATTGTAAAGAAGTTGGTATTACTAACCACACCTCACAAAAAACCATATCCATTAGGTTGGTTGCGTGATAAAGCAAAGCTACAAGTGACTAGACAATGTAAACTTAAGTTTTCTTTTGGGTCAACATTTGTAGATGAGGTTGAGTTAGATATAGTTCCTTTGGATATATGTGGAATTGTTTTAGGAAGTCCTTGTATGATAGAAAAGCTATTTTCTATAGAGCTGAGAACAAGTATCTACTCGTTAAAGATGGAATCGAATATATTGTAAGAGCTCATAAGCTCAAGAATAATTATACTCTCATAAACTCAGGGCAGATGAAACGAATTGTAAATTCATGCAAACAATTTTTACTGATGGTTGTAAAGGAAAATAAACCTAATAAAACCAATGTATTTGAGGGTCGTGATGCTAAACAACAATCTGATTTAGAAAAATTTGTTTCAGAATATGATATATTGTTTCAAGAACCTAAAGGTCTGCCACCTAAAAAGGAAATAGTGCATGATATTAATTTGCAGCAAGATGCTCCATTTCCTAACATCGGAATGTACAGTTTGTCCACTTTAGAGAATGCAGAAATCAAGAAGCAGGTACAGGAGTTGCTTGAGAAGGGGTTCATTAGACCTAGCACATCACCATGCGAGTCTCCAATTATCCTGGTGAGAAAGAAAGATGGCTCGTGGAGAATGTGCATTGATTACCAAGCACTGAATAAGATAACAATCAAAAATTGTTATCCCCTTCCTTGCATAGATGATCTATTAGATCAGTTGAAAGAAGATGTTTATTTTTTCATGTTAGACTTGCATAGTGGCTATCATCAGGTCAGAGTTGCAGAGCAAGATGCATGGAAGACTACTTTCAAAACAAACCAGGGACTGTATGAGTGGCTGGTTATGCCTTTTGGCTTAACTAACGCTCCTGCTACTTTCATGAGAATAATCAATGATGTACTGAGACCTTTTCTTGATGATTTTGTTATTGTATATCTGGATGACATTCTTATATTTAGCAAAATGTGGGAAGAACATTTAAAGCATGTTAAGCAGAATCTAGATGTTTTGAAAAGAGAAAATCTCTATGAGTTATTTGGGACATATAGTAGGGGGTGGTGAATTGAATATAGATCCCTCTAAGGTTGCAGTCATTGTAAACTAGCCTAAACCCAAATCTGCTATAGAAGTTAGAAGCTTCTTAGGAGCAGCACAATATTGGAGAAAGTTTATTTCTAACTTTTCCTTAATTGCAACTCCCTTACATGCTTTAACAAGATTGAACAAGGTGTTTCGGTGGGGAGGCAAACATCTCAAAGCCTTTGACACCTTGAAAGAAAAGATTAGTACAACACCAGTACTAGCATTGCCCGATCTTCGTAGACCATTTGAGATTGAAACAGATGCCATTGATTATGCCATGGGAGCAGTGTTGATGCAGCACGGTAAACCCATATGTTATCATTCTAAGACATTTAATTCTGCAATAGTTAACTATCCCACATATGATAAAGAATTGTATGCATTAGTACAGAGTGTGAAAATGTAGAAACATTACTTAATGGGCTAGTGATCATCAACCACTTCAATATCTACACTCCCAAACTAAGTTGCAGCAATCAAGACACTATAGATGGATGGGTTTTCTACAACAGTTTCATTTAGTCATCAGATATAAAAAGGGCATACACAATAAAGTTGTAGATATGTTGTCCAAACCAATTATAAATGCATCTACTATACTTAAGCATAATTCAGTATTTCATGAGAGCTACATTGAACAATATGCTCAAGATATATATTTTAAAGATGTATATGCAACTTTAAGTCAAGGAAAATGAGTAGAAGAATTGGATTATCATGTTAAGGACCAACTCTTATATCATTTTGGGAAGCTATGCATTCCACAAACTGAAAGAGTAAATATAATTCGAGAAGCACACACTTCTCTAATATCAGGGCACATTGGTGTAAGTAAAATCGTTGCACCGCTGCAAAGATTTTGTTATTGGCCAAAAATGAATGAGACAGTTTCTAGATATGTAAGAGGGTGTACCATGTGTGCTAAAAGAAAGCCCAACAATAGAAAACTAGGCTCATACACTCCACTACCAGTTCCTTCTCATCCTTGGGAAAGTGTTTCCATGGACTTTGTTGGAGGACTGCCTAAATCTAGGAAAGGTCATGACTATTTATATATTGTTGTGGATAGGTTCAGTAAAATGTGTATTTTAATACCTTGTAAAAAATAGATTACAGCTGAAAAAACTGAAAAGTTGTTCTTCCAGCATGTATGGGTCCATTTTGGATTACCCACTTCCATAATATCTAATCTAGATACCCGATTTGTTGGGAAATTTTGGTCAAGTTTGTGGGAATTGATGGACACGAGGCTGAAGAAGAGCACAGCTTTTCATCTGCAAACAGATAGCCAAACTGAAGTGGTCAATAGGACAGTGATCTAGTTGCTCAGAGGCTATTGTAGCAGACATCCCAAACTTTTGGATGAACATTTATGTTATGTGCAGCATGCTTACAACCAAGCTAAACATTCTTCTACATAGAGATCTCCTTTTGAGACTTGTTTTGGTTTCACACCAAGGTCTCCCTTGGATTTTGTCTTTGGTAAAGACATAGCAGTTGATGGACACAGTGATGGGGACAAGGCAACCAAGTTCATTGAAAAAATCCAATAGATTCACTAGGAAGTACAGGAGCAACTGGAAAAGAGCCAAGCCAAGTACAAGGCAAGGCATGACAAGCATCAGATGGAGCATAGTTTCCAAGTTGGTGATCAAGTCTGGCTGTATATCAGAAAAGACAGAATGGAAGGTGAAGGTAAGAAGCTAAAGCTAATAAGGTATGGGCCTTTCAAGATACTTGAGAAAATTGGTGAGAATGCTTTTCACCTTGATATGCCAGCTTACATGCACCTCTACTCAATCATTAATGCAGACAGCTTGAGACTATTTGAACCTTCATTAATCAAAGATCCCGAAGAGAAGAGTCAATTGCCTTCTATTGAAGATCTGTTTCCTGAATATCTTAATGAATTGCAGGAAGATACAATTCTGGATAGGAAGGTAAGAAATACATGCAGAGGGGATGTCAAATACCTTAGGATTGGACTCAAAGGTTCAAAACCAAGCAGTACAAAATGGATAGGAATTGAGCAACCGAGGAAGCAATACCCTCACTTTATTGATGCTTAAAAGAAAAACAACTTTTGGTGGTCCAAAAGCTTTTTCAGTGGGAAGGTCGTGATCCGAATTGGATCCTAGAACACTCTCTAATTTTTCATGACTATTTCAAATTATGCTAAAAGATTAGATTCAATTCCTAGAAAAATCAAAGCTATTAGAAGGAATCCTTGTAACAGTTGCAGTTGTGGCCAGAGCAGAGCAACGAGGACCCTCGATCGAGCGCGCAGACCATTGGCCCATGGTAACATGCACTGGTGCAAACTGGCAAAACCAGAGGCCAAATCAAGAAACAGGGGTGGTTTTTGATACGCGATTAGCGCTAGGGCGTCCCCCTCAGTGAAGGAAAGCCCCAAAGTGCCCAGACCCAAAATTGTTATAAAATTCGAAAAAGCAAAGCATTTAGTTCCATAGCGCAGGATTACACAAACTGGTAGGAATCAGAAGACCTTAAGGCGATAAGCAGTTTTGACTGAATCCCACCTGATGCCACACATCAAGCGGCATGTGTCCGGTAGATGAGCGAGAAAACCACCCGCATTGGATGGGTAAACATCTTGCGACTTGTCTGCTCGATATGAAGGACGACTGTAGCATATGAGGGGCCCAAATCAACGGCGGAGATAAGTCCTGATGACTGACTGGATTTGACAGGTCAAAAAACAAGATGACAGAGGATTTGAAGTCCGACGTGGATGATGAGCTGGAAAACAATTCATGATTCGCGGGTGATCTTGAAGTAAACAGAATTAACGACCATTAAAAAATGATTCAAGAAATTTGACACCCAGTTCGTTGGGAAATATGTGGCCACCTCCCTGTGAGGCATTACCCAGTGATGATGACGCAGAGCAGAGGAATTTTGAACGAACAGAGGTAGGGAAGCTAGAAGGCTTGGAAGTGGAAACGAACAGTCAAAAGAACAAACTAGCTTTAAAGCTATGACCTGACAGAAGAAAAAAAAAAACACACACAGAGGCAGACAAGAGTTAGCTAGACAGAGGAAGCTAATAGCAGAGAACAGAGAGTAGAAGTTGAGCTGACCTGAAGGTAGCATCAAGCCACACAGAGCCAGAGAGAGTCAGAAAGTCTATGTACTCCATTGAAGGCTTGAGAGGTTTAAGCAAACTCCTCGGCATAAGCCTGTCATACTATTGTGACCCTCAGAGGTCAAGTTGCAGTAAGGAAAGTCTGTGCACTCCATTCCTACTCACTTCATTCTGTTTAGTGAGTCTCGAATCAAGCTCACTGTTGTAAAATGATGCAGGAGCATGTGACTCAGAGGGAAAAAATATTCAAACATATTCCAAAAATCCAAAAATATCTACAGGCAAGGGAGTGGGGTCCTTTAGCCAGCAATTTCCATGTTTTTTACTTCAAGATAGGATAAAATTGAGAATAAAACATGCTAATTATATCACAGATGGATAAGCTATAATAAAGCTTTACGCTTTAAATTATTCTATGTAAAGCATGCTTTTGTAATAGATAAGGTCTGAGAAGGCCTATCCATTATTATAAATAAAGAGGCAATGAGACTCGCATCAGGGAGGAGCGGGTGCCGGAAGCATTATTCTTGAAAACTTTTCTCTCTGTGTATCTGAATTAATAGCTTTCTGTTAATTGGAAAATTTTCCTGCGGGCATCAGATAGCTTGTTTTGCTGTGTATCGCAAGTTGATGAATTGTCTTATTTTTCCACATGATGCTTGATTGAAGCCTTTATGGTCATTTCCTTTTCATTACGGTGTACGCAGGCTCTCTAAGTCCTTTTACAAAGCCCTGTGGATAATTCTATTTACACAAAGGACGCGTGATATTTCCTTAAGCAGAACACTGTTCTGGATGTGAAACCTTATTAAGATTGGTTCATACCCATATCGGATCCGAACCAAATATCGCATCGGAGCCTTTAGAACTGTTAAGATCAAGCTCCGACATCCCGGAGCCGAAGTATTATAAAGAGCAGCATAAAAGGGCGTCGGGTCCGAGAGGGCCTTTAGCATTGCTAAGTGCGAGCTCCGACATCCTGGAGCCGAAACATTATAAAGAGGAGCATAAAGGAGGCATCAGGTCCGCAGAACCCATTACATCACAAATCAGAGCAATAATGAACCCACCGATATTCCGGGGCCGAAATCACTATAAGAAGGAGTGTGAAGAGGCGTCGGGTCCGTGGGGGTGATCGCATCACAAGTATTGGCACTTTAGAATTCACCGATAGTGATTGCCAATTATCGCATCGGGGAAAAGGGAAAGGGAAAAGAATGAAGCCACCGATAGTGTATTATTCCTCCTTAAAGCCGCTGATAGTGTTCTGAAGTAATTCTTTGAGAATTACTGCTCCGAAAGGAGTAGAGCGTATTTGTCAATTACAATGGTTGTAGGGTCGGAGGAAAATCCATGAAGCTATCAGTTTAATGACTGATACGCATAAACAAGGAGAGAGAGGAGTTGAGCCTGATATTGAAGAAATTACTGCCAAATTTGGAAGGTTATCCTTATCGCCTGCACCCAGGCCATCATTAGTGGTATCAGAGCCACCAACTGACATTGGATTGAATCTCAGAAGCAGGAGAAGGAAAGTCGCTATGGCTTTTAGATTTGGAAGAGGACGAGGACGTGGTGGAAGAGGACGGCCTGTTGCAAATGCTGAAATAATGGAAACAGTACAACAGCTGCAAGCTAGATTGGATGCATTAACTTCAGATAGAAACTTAGATGATGGAGATGTTAGTGAACCCGAGGTTGAAGCTACAGAGGAAGAAGCTGTAGAGGTTACTCCTGAGATGAGGTTCTTTCAGTCAGTGTTGAGATCCACAACCAGGCCAAAGACCAAGGTATCGGTATACCAAGGAGGACTGAATCCAGAAGAATTGATAGACTGGATTAATGGCATGGAGAAATTCTTCGATTATGAAGAAACGGAAGATGAGAAGAAAGTGAAGTTTGCTGTCACCAAGTTAAAAGGCCATGCAGCGCTTTGGTGGGATGGTGTGCAGGCAGAAAGGAAGAGACTTGGTAAGCAACCAATCAAGAATTGGAGCAGGATGGTAACAAAGTTAAGAGGTAAGTTTTTGCCAAGTAACTATTAGCAAACATTGTTTAGACAAATGCAAAATCTTAGACAGAGATCTCTGAAAGTAAAAGAATACACAGAAGAGTTCTATAAGGTGAGCATAAGAGCTGGAGAAACCCAAGATACAGATGAGAAGGTGGCTAGATATATGAATGGCCTCAGGATGGACATTCAAGGTGAGATAAGTCTACTATCTCCAAAAACAGTAGAGGAAGCTTATCAGATAACACTGAAAGCTGAAGAAAACCTCATGAGGAAGCAGTCTGCCAAAGGGAGAGGGACGTTCAGAGGAAAGGGAAGTCAAGGTGGTAGAGGAAGATCTACAACACCTAGAGATGGAGCTAGCAGTAGCTCAACCCAGCATGCACCCACAGGAGGTGATGCAAGAGGCAGAGGGAGTTTTTCTAGAGGAAGAGGAGGCAGAGGGAGGTAGAGAAATAAGATGTTACATATGTAACAAGCTGGGACACAGAGCTTTTGAGTGCCCAGAGAATGTAGAAACAAAGCAAAGGAATGCAATTGTTGCTCCAGTTGAGGGAGAAGCACCAGTGGCAGTAGTAGCAGAAGAAGAAAATATACCAGAAAGAGGAGAATCTTTGGTAGTTAATAAAGTTCTACTTAAGCCAGCAAAGGAGATGGCTGAACCGCCACAAAGGAAGACTTTATTCAGGACAGTGTGTAAAGTTCAAGGGAAATGTTGCCAGATGATCATTGATAGTGGTAGCACTGACAATTTAGTCTCTACAGAAGTAGTGGAGAAATTGAAACTGAAGACAATGAAGCATCCAACACCTTACAAAGTGTCATGGTTGAAAAAGGGACATCAACTGTTAGTAAATGAAGAGTGTGAAGTGGAATTTCAAGTGGGCAAGTATAAAGATAAAATTGTTTGTGATGTGATGCCCATGGATGTGTGTCACATATTGCTTGGAAGACCTTGGCAATATGATAGAGGAGGCATACATGATGGGAAAAGAAACACCTACAAGTTTGGAAAGGATGGTGTCAATCATACGTTGCTGCCTCTGCAAGAAGAAGATATACCGAGACAGAAGACTGATCCAAAAACTCTGTTACTTGGAGGAAAGGAATACCTGAAGTAGATTGAAGAAAATGAGGTAAATTTTGCTGTAATTTGCAAGCCCAAGGTAATAATGACCTCTATTAAAATTTCTGATTTACCCATTGAAATTCAAGAAATGCTGGAGAAATATTGTGATATTATTGTTGATGATTTGCCTAATGAATTACCACCCATTCGAAGAATCAGTCATCATATAGATTTGATTCCTAGAGAAAGCCTACCTAACAAAGCAGCATATAGAATGACTCCTGCAGAAAATGAAGAAGTTAAAAAACAGGTACAGGATTGCTTAACAAGGGGCTGATCAGAGAAAGCCTGAGTCGTTGCACAATGCCAACAGTACTGAGCCCAAAGAAAGATGGAGGCTGGAGAATGTGTACAGATTCGAGAGCCATCAATAAAATCACAATCAGGTACAGATTTTCGTTACCTAGAATTGAAGATTTAATGGATTGCTTGACTGGAGCAAAATATTTTTCAAAACTAGATCTTAAAAGTGGGTATCATCAGATAAGGATAAGAGAGGGGGATGAGTGGAAAACCGCTTTTAAGACCAATGAGGGACTATATGAATGGAGAGTAATGCCTTTTGGGTTGTCAAATGCACCAAGTACATTCATGAGACTCATGAATGAAGTTCTTAAAGAGTTCATTGGTAAGTTTGTAATAGTATATTTGGATGATATATTAGTCTATAGTAAGTCCAAGGAGGAGCACGTGAGGCATTTAAATTATTTCTTACAGAAGCTACAGCAAGAAAAACTATTGCTGAATCTGAAGAAGTGTTCATTCATGAAGGAGGAGCTGGTGTACTTGGGATTTGTTATTTCTGCTGAAGGGTTGAAGATGGATCCAGAGAAGATCAAGGCAATTATGGATTGGCCTTCACCCAAGAGTGTTTTTGAGGTAAGGAGTTTTCACGGTCTTGCTAGTTTTTACAGAAAATTCATTAATAATTTTAGTAAGATTAATGCACCTATTATTGAGACCATAAAGAAGGATAAATAGCCATTTAAATGGACTGATGAAGCAGAGAAAATTTTTCAGCTGTTAAAGAAGAAAATAACTGAAAAGCCTGTTTTGGTCCTTCCTGATTTTAACAAACCTTTTCAAGTAAAGTGTGATGCCAGAGGAGAAGCAACTGGAGGAGTTTTAAGTCAAGAAGATAGACCAATAACTTATTTTAGTGAAAAGCTAAATGATTCGAAAAAGAAGTATTCTTCTTATGATAAGGAGTTCTACGCAGTTGTGCAGTCATTAAAGAAATGGAGGCATTATTTAATGTCAAAAGAATTTATTCTTTATTCAGATAACCATGCATTACAGTTTATAATGCAGCAGCCAAAGATCAGCCAGAAACATGCTAAATGGGTAGAATATCTTCAAGGTTTCCATTTTGTGTTGAAGCATATAACTGGGCAGTCAAACAAAGTTGCAGATGCCTTAAGTAGGAGAAATGTATTGCTTCAAGAAAGTCAAATCCAAGTGTTGGGTTTTGATTTTCTTAAGGAATTATATGAGATTGATTCAGATTTTAAAAAGGCATTTGAGGCTTGTAAAAATCTTGTTTTGGTGGATAGGAGCAAGTGGTTGGATTATTTCCTACAAGATGGACTGTTATTTAAGAAAAATCAGCTGTGCATACCAAACTGTTCAATGAGAGAGAATTTAATCAAAGAGAAACATAGTGGAGGACTTGCAGGACATTTTGGTGTAGAGAAGACTTTTGAACAACTCAACAGATTTTATTTCTGGCCGAAAATGAAATCTGAAGTAGAGAAGTACGTAAGAAATTGTAAAGTCTGCCAATATGCAAAAGGAAGGAGCCAAAACACAGGGTTGTATATCCCATTACCAATTCCAGATAGGCCTTGGGATATGGTAAGTATGGATTTTGTGTTGGGATTACCAAAGACTCAAAGAGGTTATGATTCAATTTTTGTTGTAGTGGACAGATTTTCAAAAATGGCACACTTTATTCCATGTTATAAAACTAGTGATGCTTCTCACATTGCTAATTTGTTTTTTAAAGAGAATGTAAGATTGCATGGGTTGCCCAAAAGCATTGTCTTAGACAGGGATTAAAAATTCATTGGACATTTCTGGAGAACACTATGGAAGAAGCTGGGGACTAAATTAAATTTCAGTTCTGCCTATCATCCACAAACTGATGGACAGACAGAAGTTGTGAACAGAAGTTTAGGCAATCTTTTGAGGAGCCTTACTGCAGAACATCCAAAGCAATGGGATCAAGTGTTAGCAGAAGTTGAGTATGCATATAACAACTCACCGAATAGGAGCACAGGACAGAGCCCATTCCATATTGTTTATGGAATGCATCCAAGGGGAATATCTGAATTAAGGAATTTGGGAAAAGAAGAAATGAGAAGTGCAGAGGGTGAAGACTTTGCTTCAAGAATGCAGGCGATACATGAACAAGTGAAACAACAGCTGCAGGATAGCAACATCAAGTACAAAACCAGAGCAGATATGAGGAGAAGAGAGGTGAACTTTGAAGTTGGGGATTTGGTTTTAGCACATCTCAAAAAGAGAGATTTCCAAAGAGGGAGTATAATAAGTTAAAATCCAAGAAAATTGGACCGTGCAGAATACTAAGGAAATTCTCTGCAAATGCTTATGAGATTGAATTACCACCTGATGTGGGAATATCACCAATTTTTAATGTTGCAGACTTATATAAGTATGAGAATGAAACTGCAGATGATACAGCACAGGATCAGGAGACTCCAGAGATTAACTGGGTAAAACAGTTACCCACAGCAAAGAATTTACAGCCAGAAAGAATTCTGGACAAGAAAGTGCATAAGAAAACAAGGGGACAAGAGTACTTCTAGTATTTGATAAAATGGAAGGGACAGCCAACCGTTGAAGCTACTTGGGTTACAGAAGACGTCCTACAGAAACTGGGCAAATCTGTACATGAGCTCATGGACAGGAGCCCATGAAGAATTTTGTCCTCAGGAGTCTGATGCAGGAGCATGTGACTCAGAGGGAAAAAATCTTCAAACATATTCGAAAAATCCAAAAAAATCTACAGGCAAGGGAGTGGGGTCCTTTAGCCAGCAATTTCCATGTCTTTTAGTTCAAGTTAGGATAAAATTGAGAATAAAACATGCTAATTATATCACAGATGGATAAGCTATAATAAAGCTTTACGCTTTAAATTATTCTATGTAAAGCATGCTTTTGTAATAGATAAGGTCTGAGAAGGCCTATCCATTATTATAAATAAAGAGGCAACGACACTCACATCAGGTAGGAGCGGGTGCCGAAAGCATTATTCTTGAAAACTTTTCTCTTTGTGTATCTGAATTAATAGCTTTCTGTTAATTGAAAAATTTTCCTATGGGCATCAGATAGCTTGTTTTGTTGTGTATCGCAAGTTGATGCATTGTCTTATTTTTCCGCATGATGCTTGATTGAAGCCTTTATGGTCGTTTCCTTTTCATTACGGCGTACACAGGATCTCTAAGTCCTTTTACAAAGCCCTGTGGATAATTCTGTTTACACAGAGGACGCGTGATATTTCCTTAAGCAGAACACTGTTCTGGACGTGAAACCTTATTAAGATTGGTTCATACCCATATCGGGTCTGAACCAAATATCGCATCAGAGCCTTTAGAACTGTTAAGAGCAAGCTCTGACATCTCGGAGCCGAGGTATTATAAAGAGCAGCATAAAAGGGCGTTAGGTCCGAGAGGGCCTTTAGCATTGCTAAGTGTGAGCTTCGACATCCCAGAGCCGAAACATTATAAAGAGGAGCATAAAGGAGGCATCGGGTCCGCAGAACCCATTACATCACAAATCAGAGCGATAACGAATCTGCCGATATTCTGGGGCCGAAATCACTATAGGAAGGAGTGTGAAGAGGCGTCGGGTCCGCGGGGGTGATCGCATCGCAAGTATTGGCGCTTTAGAATTCGCCGATAGCAATTGCCGATTATCGCATCGAGGAAAAGGGAAAGGAAAAAGCATAAAGCCGCCGATAGTGTTCTAAAGTAATTCTTTGAGAATTACTGCTCCGATAGGAGTAGAGCCTGTTTGTCAATTACAAGGGTTGTAGGGTTGGAGGAAAATCCATGAAGCTATCATTTTAATGACTGATACGCATAAAGAAGGAGAGAGAGGAGTTGAGCCTGATATTGAAGAAATTGCTGCCAAATTTGGAAGGTTATCCTTATCGCTTGCACCCAGGCCATCATAAAAAATCTGTTTGAAAACATAATAGAGAGGCCACCACTAAAAGGCTAGACCATGAGACATAGCCCAAGAGCATTGGGTGAACCCCTTATTAAACTTGTCTTGATTACATGTTTGACTATTATGTTTTCTCTGAATGCCTCAGTGTTGATGTATTTCGCAATCTTATCAATCCATTGCATAAAGTAACGTAGGCACATCCATGCACATGAGTCTATAATACCTTTAATTCTTTGTCCTGGATAAATTCCAAATCACCAACATTCCATAAAGTTCAACCCTTCCTTTATACATTGTATTTTTTTCTTAGTACTATCTTCATTTTTTCCATTTATTGTGAGATTTTTCTAGCCACACAAGAATAAAAAATGCAATAAAATATAAACTTGAAACCCATTCTTTTATTGAAAGAGATTTTGCTACTACATTTTCCTTTCCCTTTTTGTAGATTACTTGAAAATAAAAACCTTTCATTTTTCCTACCTATTTTTTTCTCTTCCAATGACAATGTTTGGTCCAAATACTCATGTCCCACAAATCTTCTAAGACTCTTGATGTTTTTAGGAATAATCCATATTGTAATAGCTTGGATGTTCTTAGGGTCCACCATAACCCATTCCATTGAGACAATATCACCCAAATACTCTACTTCTTCTTTCCAAAAACCACATTTGGATATTTTTCAATACAAATAATTTATTTTAAGAGTATATAGAAATTTGTCCACATGTTTAATTTGGTCTTCCCATGATTAAGTATATCATAAAAAAAAACCAACCCAGTCTTCTAATATGGGGTTGAAAAAAACAAAATTATAAGGATTTTAAAGGTAGAAGGAGAATTATTCAACCCAAAAGGCATCACCAAGAACTCACAATGCCCTCCCTTGGTTTTGAAATATGTTTTGGGAATGCCTTCTTTTCTTAATTTGGTTTGGTGATATTTAGATTTAATATAATTAATATTGGTAAAAACCACTCCTTGCACCTCATTTAATAGATCATCGATATTTGTTTGATCGATATAGATATAAGTGCCCACCAACCTCTTGCACTTACTTGGTGATTCACTATATTATTTGTAGCTTTTCAATCATTTTTGCAGAGCCAAAATTTTGGTGCCATTTTGAGGCCATAAATGATGTTTTGTGGTAATTCATGGGGCTAGTGGTACCATGACATATCCTGGCCCTAGACAAGAGTTTTAATACTTGGATAGTTCTTTCCAATGTTCTACCATGCACCCCAGACAAATATTGTGTCCAAATGTTACAACCTGGGAAAGTTGATGTACCAATTAACAACCTTGGGGCCTACAAAACTTTTGGAGGTTCATATTCTATGGTTCATATTTTGGACCCCTTGGTTCCTTCCTCTTTATAAAATTCCATTCCTTTTTCCTCTTATGATAGCTATTATAGTGGGAATAACTTACATCTTTTTCTCTTCTGGGATAAAGTGTCATAGCTTTTGGAATGAGAATAACCAATATCTTTCTCTCTTTAGAGATAAGCTCCCATCATTCGAACTCATTTTATTTACATAGTATTTTTATATTTTATTTATTAATAGAAGTTTTGTTTTCAATATATTATTATGTTATTTGATATAATTATTTGTGTTTGTTCCATTTACTTTCTTTCATTTCATCTTATTGTTCCAAGAATATGACTTTGAGGTCGTGGTCAAACATGGACGCCTGAATGCAGGACCAGATCACTTTTCACGTATTGAGATGGGCGAGGAACCTACTAGTTTGGAGGAAGGATTACCTGATGGACAACTCTTTGCGGTGTGCGTCGCATATGGGCACTTTGAAGATATAATCCACTTTTTGACAAAAGGGACTGCGCCGAAGGAGTACTTCGTCCAACAGAAGAAAGAATTGGTGGTGCGCATGACATATTTTTCTGTCATCGCAGGGCACCTATACAAAATGGGAAATGATAAGATATTGTGAAGATACGTACCTGAATTTGAACAGAGTCAGATCCTCGCTTTGAGCCCCAAAACATACAAGATTCCTTCTCATGGTCATCGAAGTGATGAATGGCATGCTTTAAAGTAAATTTCTAATGGTAACCAACTCAAAGATAATTTTTGAGTCTAAATATTTTTCATGGGGGTTTCATTCAATGAACCTCTGAGAAATCACATGCATTCATGGGATACTAACAATACCCTTAATTTGACTACATAATGGAAAATACCTCTAAAAATCACATTATTTAACCCCCTACCAATACGAACCCAATACACCTTCCCAATTTTGAAAACCCCTACTTTCACTAGATATTTTATATATCCATTTATTCATTAACATTTTTTATACCCCTTTATATTTTTTCATTAACATTGAGCTCCATTTTTTATACTTGCCGATATAAAAACCCTTTACCCCCTATTATATGTTCAATATATTATGTCATTTTTTCCTCAATATATATCCCCCAATATGAATGCATATGGTATGATATTTCTCTCCCGGTGAATACCCCATGATATTTTTTCAAGTTGTAAATGTCATATGAGTTCAATGGTATTTAAATTAAATAACTCCAAATTCTTTATGTCAAAGTGAGTTTATGAGACCAAATAAAAAGATGTAATCTAAGCCATGAGAGGTTGAGAGTTTATGCATATAAATAGATTCATCAAGTAAATTAAATTCATGAACATCACAAAAGTTCGCATGTTGATGGAAATAACCAGTCTAAGGTAAAACAAAACTGGTGCCAAGAAAAGGTTTCAAGTCACTGGATTCATGTTTAGTGATACTCGACACCCTAGAAATTATCATGTTGTAAGTTGAAGTATTGAAAGTTTGGAGTCAAGTAAATTGAAGTTTAAGTCACATATTTGGTGTGGAAATTAAGTTTTCCAAGCCAAGCGCATAACTCGTTTTGTTTAATCTTGATATCACTCCAACCAAGAAACATATTTGTAAATGTATGAAGAAATGTTTTTGTTTCTTAGTGGATGGAGACATCCCCCTACAAGAAATAGTTTTTATGCAAGAACAATAGAATATTCATAGGAGGAATTATGCTAGAAGGTGATAAAACTAATTGACAGAAGAGAGAAGAAATAAGACAATGAAGAATATATGAATGAAATAGACATATGAAGAGAGAAACACACTCCATAATATAAGAATATGGGAGAATAGTGCAAGAAGGATGCAAAATAATATGTAGGATGAATGAGGATGATGACAAAGAGAATGGACTTCTAAATTTTTGAAGGAAAAAAAGTAGGAAGAAGAATGAAGTAGAAGGAAGAAAGAATGAAGAAATGAAACATGATTAAATATGATGATAGAGAAAATGGACTCTTGAACTTGAGAAGATAAAAATAATGTGGTATCAAGAAACCAAGGACAAAGAAGAAAATTTTATGCAATAGGAATGAATAAGAAAATAAGACAAGAGATTCAAAAGAAGAAGGAAAAGGATAATGAATATAAAAGAAGAATGACATCAAGCAAGGTAAATAATATTACTATGTGTTCAAAATTGAGATGCAAATGAAATGAATGCATGAAAACATCCCTAAAAGTTTAATGGTCCCTAATAAATTTGATATCAAATGTTTATATTTGATCTTGAAAGCATATGGAAAGGGCTAGATGGGTCTAAATAGAAAGCTAAATTTAGTTTATGTGAATCGATGTAATGAATAATGAGGCAAGTATGGCCACATTGAAGAATAAAAGGTGTTGAATAACGACATGTAATGAAGGAAGAAGTGGTTTTGAATAACCACTTATGATTTCTGTGAGAGAGGTTGGTTTGTGGTCATCAAAAATCACTTGTGTTGTGGTAAGAAAAAACGACTTGAAGTTTTTATGGTTAAGGGTAATCCAAAATTCCTAGGTTGATGAATGATGTTGATGATGTAGGGGGGAGTTAAACACACATATGTAAAGATATGTTGCTGAATCATGTATGAGAAAGGGTTCCCTAGAGAAATGGTAGAAACAATAGCTCAAGACCCATGCATTTCAGTGGATGGTAAATTTTTTATATGGACTTCAAAAAACACATTATTTATGTTTTGGTACAATATGAAAGCTGATGAAGCATACAATTGAGGGTGAAGATGGGACCAATTTAGAGGATAAGTGAAGATGGAGAATTCATAAGTACTCATCAACGGTGAGTATGATCGAATAACTTCTACTTGTAAATAATATTTAATGTCTAGGTCATGTAATAATAAATGTAATGAGCTAGACTAAGCTTAAAAGTCTATGCATGGTTGAGAGATGAATAGGAATGAGTAAAAATAAGGATGGAGATTTAGTGAGAGATTCATGGAAATATTTAAGGACATAGTTATGGTGATGATTTGAACATATATATCTAAATTAATGTATTTGTTATCATCATCATAATTGTATAAAATGACCAACTTGTAAAATATAAATACACATGTGAATATGTTTTTATAATATATTTTCCCCTTTTTTGCAGTTCCTTTGTTTCTTGAATATTATTCCATGTGTTCCTTACTTCATGAATGGTTGTTAAAATCCATCAATACATAGCAAACATAATTCTATAGTATACAATATTGGACCTACTTAGGTATACTTTGTTGATGCACTCAAGGTGGAATTCTACCCTATAGGGAAATATGATGACTGGTATATGAGACAAACAACTCTACGACAAGAGAGATCAGATAGTGCTAGAGTACACCAATATTTTCTATACCTTGTGCTCAAATTTGGGTATCAAAGGCTCTACATAACACTTGGATCTAAAGTACTATAGTGGGATACATAGATACATCCAAATAGAGCTAGGTTTGTTGGACATATCTTCACTAGGATTTGCCTCTCAATATTCCATCAAAATTAAGAAAAAGGTTTGGTAAATAAATAAGTGTGAGTTTAGGGCCACAAATCCACGACAATAGAACCTTCGCAAATGTGGTCCTAACTCACAAAAAATTTGCATATAAAGGAGATCCGACATCAAGAAAACCAACCAAATTCATGGGAAAATAAGGGTAATTAGATGTCGAAGAAGTACAATAGAAAGTGGTGTGAGTTGATCACAAAACTGATGAATGTTTCTGGAAACAATCACAATTATCTAAACTTAGGGAAAAATAATTAGACTCTGGCTTGGATTCTAATTTAGAGTAGGATAAAGGATGTGGATCAATCATGTAGAACCCAACATTACCATTGATATTGGAAATATATAAACTAGAAGAGTTAGATCATCCTAGGGAAGGGAAGCACTTCTTCTGTTCACAGATGTGGGAAAAGGTACCCCACTAGATTTCATTGTTGATAATTAGAGAAATTTTAACTTGGTATTATCTAAGGTCATCAAGAGATTTAATTTTATGATAGTTTTCACACCAGTGCCACACCCCCAACCATACACAGTTGTTTGGTTGAGTGAGGGATGCGACAATTGCGTCATCCAAAAATGTTTCCTATGACATAAATCACTCCAAAGATGAGGTACTATGTGATGTTTCCATGCTTGAAATCTGTTATTTTCTTCTAGGATAAGCTTATATGTGGAAATTTCATGTTGTTTGTAAGTCCCATCCTCATAGTGTCATTGTTACTCCAAGAGGTTATGTATAAAAAGGTGATAAAGGTAGTTTCGACCTATTGTCATTTCATTAATATAAAAAAGACAATGTTGAAATATTAGGGGAATTATGAGGTCTAAATTGGGCCTTCTAAGAAAAATAATAAAATAATACTTAAAATAATAAAATAAGCATTATGAATTTTTAAAGGAAAAGAAAGAGAACTAATTTTTTGTTGTATTTTCAACTTATCTCCTTGTATATTTACTAAAATTTCAATGCAAAATTGAATTCTACATCTAACGAGTACCCTCTCTATATAATTTTGAGTAAATCCACATCACAAAAATTGAAAATACATGAAAAAAAGTGTTTCAAAATCATTTTCTCATGTATTTTGATTTATTTTATATAGTTCTACTAGAAGGTATGTAGAGTTGGGGCTCGTTGGATGTGGAATTTAATTCTGCATCCAACAAGTGTATACGCTTGGAATTTGAGTAAACCTATAAGGAAACAGGCCAAATATACAATAAAGAAGTAGCTTATTATTTTCCCTCCAAAATATTTATCACCGACGATGACATCATCATCTTGAATCTTATTGGTTCTTTTAAAGTTGATATTTTTAGTACATTTTTTAGGCCAATTTTTTACATCGAAATTCCCTTGATGTCTAATTTCTCACTGAAAATTTTGTCCTCTTCATGATTAAGTCAAATACTAAAATAAATATAACTAAAAACACCACAATTTTGACATGGGGCCCCTCTACATTGTAGAAGCACGTTGACAAGATTGTAGTGGCATATTGAGATATCTTCACTTTGCATGTGTGGGGTTCCTTTACAATAAAGGTCAAACATGTATTTGAATTGATACCTACTTGTCCATTATCCAAGGGCTCAATATATAGCTTCTCTCATATTGTAGATGAGGAAATAAAATGTAAAATTTATGAGCTCATCGAAAAGGGCCACATTTGGTTGACATCCTCTCCTTACATAGGACCAATTATGTCACTGTGAAAGAAGAATGGGAAATAGAGGAACTATATTCATTATAGAGCGACAAAAAAAATTCAATGTCATTAACTAATTCCATATATTGATAATATTATTGATTAGCTTAAGAGTTTCAAGTTCTTTAGTAAGATTGACCTGAAATCTAGCTATCACTAGGTTCTAGTTGAACAAATTGATGTATGGAAGACAACATACAAATATCAACAAGGACCTTTTTAGTGGATGATCGTGCCTTTTTTCTTGAATAATGATATATAAACATTCATGAGGATTATGTATTTTTGTTAGATATTTGGATGAAATCATTATCTTTAATAGAACCTAGGTGGAACAATTTTAACACATTCAATAGGTCCTTAGCACTCCATGATGACATAAGTTGTATTCCAATTTGGAGAAATGTTTGATGGGCCACCAAGTTAGACATAAATTAAGGCGCATGTGACCATCCTTCAACACATTAAATCTCTTTTTTTGCATTAGATGACATGTTTTTAACTTTAATATGTTCATTAGGAAAGGTTATGGATAATTGCATATTTGTGTCTAATATTATTTAGTTTTAAAGAATATTGTGAGAATATTGGGCATATTATGAAGATTTGGAGGAGGAGATAATTGAGGGACTTTCTCCCTACTATAGGAGGATCAGTATTGGATAATAGTTGAATAAGATATTATGAAATTATTCCACAAATTCTGGAGCTCCAACGACTAAGAAAATCTAGGAATGTGTTCCATGACATTTAATGTAGATTCCTAGTGTTGGGAACCAGATCCACTATTTGAGGGATTTTGGAGGGGAAATCTTCCTTCTCTCATGGAGAATTCTGCCTAATAAATTTTTAGAAGTACTAATTCAAGTTTTACTCTAGGGGTTGATTTTTCTTAATTTTCTTATGGACAACACTTTCATTTTTGCAGCTCCGCTTTCATTTCTTATAGGGATGTAATTGTATTGATGGAAATACTAAATTCTAGTGCCATTTTCAGCTTCTAAATCTTGGTATCCTTCATAGGGCTCTGAGTTACATTGGACTTGGACATCCCAGGAGCCTCATAGCCCTTTTTTATAAATTACGTTTCTTCTTTTCACTTCTTATTCACATGCATCTCTTGTTCTTGTTTTTCTGCTATTTTTGCATTTAGTATTGATTATTTCTTGTTGGAGGATTAGATTAAATGGTTGAAGTAAGCTCTTTTGTAGGATAAGAAGCATAATTTCATCCTTGGAACAGCTTTTTAAGGTAATAGTAATCTTTGAGCTAGGTATATTAGTTTTCTTATTCGCAAATCTAAATTTTTGGAAGTCCCTTCTCACAAATAGTATTTATTTTCTGCTATTTTGTAGAACATGCAAAATGATATTGAATTGAGTTTATTCCCCTTGAATTAGATCAAAAAAATGTTCAAGTTAATAAAAAAATTACCCTATTGAATTTTCACTTGATTAGGTTAGGAATTTGATAGATTAACTAGCTCACTAGTTCTCGAATTTCTAGATTTTAGACTAGTAATTTTCTGTTATTTTTTAGCATCTGTTAATAGGGGTATTTTTGAGTCATTTCACTTGGAATGGAGACTTAATACATCCTATTAAATAAATAAAAATTTCCCATCCAACTTGGATTTTATGTTATTTTTCATTCGGTGAATTATATCTTCTTGTTGCAAATCCCATAACTTCCTATAGTAGCTTGTAACTTCTTGTAGCAGCACCTGTAACTTCCTATAGTACTCTTGCAACATGTATATACTTGCCCAAATTTTGTCAAAAAGGTTGATTTTTGTACATTAGGGTTGAATCATAACCCCTAGGCTCTAAATCAATGGTTGAGGAGGAATAAACACCACTTAGGACTTTCCTTTTTACCCCTGTAAAACATCTCAACAATTTGGGTTAATGGACAGATTTATGAATTGGATAATACAATAATGATTTTCTTGATTGCCACATCCAATGAACTCTGTCAATGGATATAAACTCTTTGAAATGTAATGATTGATATTTGGTTCATGATATTTACTTTATGTAATTAGAATAGGTTTTCCTTCCTTGTAGTTTCTTTCCTGCAGTATGTTAAGGTTTCCATTTTAGGCATTTCCATTTCTATAACTATTTTAGGATTTGATTTAATTACAATCACTTCATTTCATCATCAAAACGGAGGAAGGACACATTTCATGCTACACATATAGTGTTTATACCTCTTAATCTTGTATGAACCCCAGGTTAATAATTAAAGCTGGTAGCCATGGGAGTTGCAACATTCTTGTTGCAATATTGAGGCTTGTCAGTTTCTCGCGTCATTGCCGAGGAGGTATCAAAGTATTAATTTTCTTCTCCCCTAGCTGATTCATTTATTTTTACTTTCTGCAAAAACAAAAAAAAATGCATTAGGCATTTTCATTTAATGGATAGAAAATTGCATTGCATTAGCATTCTTATTAAAAAAAAAGCTCCAACACCAACCCCCCCATTTGATCATGTGGTGCAGTAAGAGCCACATCACCATTAATTTTTTGCAGGTAGAAGAAGAATACGTGACAAATAAAGTAGGAGAATGGATGGAGATTATGAAAATGAGGAAGATACTCTTGGATTTCACATTCAAGAAACTGATGTTAGTGTGCATCTGAAGAACATCCCTCCATTTTTTCATCGAAACTTTCATGGTCTAAGGTCAGAGGATCCAGAAACCCTTCTCTTTGAATTTGAACTCCTTTGTAGATCTTATGGTTACTTACTAAACGCTCAAAAGTTCAGATTGTTTCTGGAAACATTGAAGTATATATCTCTTAAATGGTTCATGAGTTCAGGGACTAATTCAATAAGATCATGGAATGATACGCAAATTATATTTCTAGAAAAATATAATGACCATGATCTTAAAGAAGAAATATCTTTAGAATTAATCAAAAAGAAAATGAGAGCCTTGAGGATCCAATAGAGGGGTTTGTGTATAATGTTAAGAGGGAAAAATTACATCATTTAGGATCTGACACACTAAAAACCCTCTTACTTAGAACAATTAGGGATGAGTGGATTAATCTCCTTGATCTCATGAGTAGGGGTGATGTATACCAATTATCATTAGAAGAAATTTGGGAAACATGCAAACACATATCAAGAGGAAGGGCAAGAGTAAGTAAATCAACATCGAGATCGGTATGTCAAGCTAAACTTGGAAATTTGTTTGATGACTTTAAAACATAAATTCATAGCAATCTAACTGCCCAAGTAGAAACGTTAAGAATGTAAGATGAGGAAATAGAGGATGCTAATATTTGTGTTGTCCATGTAGAATCACATGTTATTAAATATTTCCCATCATTAACAAGGTTGAAGGAAGTTTACTAATGAACATCAGTATTGCAGTAGGAATGCTGCAACTCATGGGGCTACCAACTTTACTTCATCAACTCGGGGTTCGTACAAACTTGGAGGTGACATTGTTGTATACACAGTAGATGTAATGGTCTACTCTTATCGCTTTTCAAATGGGGTAATAGACCACTAGGGTTTTTCAAACTAGTCATTTATTGACTAGAAGGAGCTTGACTACCAAATGGAAAAGGGAAAATTATTCTTAATGCAAAAAAGAGGGGTTATTGCCTACTCTAGGAAATGAAAGTGTTGAATTGGAAGGTGCTATAAAGTCACATGAAATCATCTAGCTAAGCATCTACAGATTTTTTTTGCAAAAGAGACCTAAATTAACCTTGTATATAACATCTAGTTATCTAGACTAATTGAGCATGGAATTTTATCTAAGAACTACTATGACTGCTGCATGCATGTGCTAGCTTAGGAATTATAGAAAAATCCTTTTTGGAATTTTAGTTTTATGAATGCAAATACTAATTTCCAATTTGTTCTTTGGCAGGGGATAAAGGTATGGGGGAAAAGGTCTGGAATAGTTTCAAGGGTATGGAAGCCAAGTGAAGGCCTAACCTAAGATGAGATGACCATTTCTGCTCAATTCGGGCTTAAAGTAGGCTGCTATAGGGTTTCATGTAATACTACATGATGTCCTATTTCTACTATAGGATGCTTTGTTTTACTACAGTAAAAAGGCTGAAATCTTATAAGGAGGTAGGAAATATAGAATGAAATGTGGTAAAGGTGTCTAGTGGGGAGATAAGGCATAGAGGAGGTGCACACTACCCAAGGCTCAATCAAATGTTTCAAGGTGGTTGGATTGGCTCAAGGAAAATGACCACTTTGCTTAAAAAAGAAGAATTTGGATTAGGGTTTGGTTGACTTTGGTAGCATAGGTGGAGAATATTGGGATGAGGAGAATGAGACAAGGTCTCCCTGCAGATCAAAAGCCCCTGCAACAACAAACACTCTTTTCTTCATTGATGCACAATTTGATTTATACATGGAAAAGATGAGTTGAATGGAGGAAGACTAGAGTTATTAATAGCTAATGGCTAATTTTATGAATGGAAGTGCTTCTAAACCATAGAAAACTCAAGAGATCAAAATGACAATTGAAGATACTTCTAACAATTTTAGAGACAATGATTTACTCAACAAGAAACCCTAGGTTATGCAATAATCAAACAACAAATCTATTTCTGGGGTTGTGTGAATGGAACCCTCAAATCATGATCTCGTAAGCGATATGAGGTGAAGGCCACTATCAGAAGATTTTCTGAACTATTTACTATCACTATGATACCACTGCTCTATCTATCCATAAATGGAAGCAAACTAAGTAATCATCGAAATACTTGTAGATAAAACAAAACCAAAATCACTTCAACAACTAACCATGAATGTATATAAGCATACATGTACAGAAAAGGAACCTTTGCTACTAGGGTTGGGCCCTAACCCAAGAGCTTTAGCTGTTTAAGTCAACTCAATGCTGGATTAAGGGAATGCTTCTCATTTTCATTAAAATATCAAAAATACATAAGAGTTATTAGTCACAATGTCTTAGCTTGAAAATTCCTCTTGGCTACAACAACAACAAAAATTCAAATCCTAATGAGGCTCTAGGCCTTCTTACTTTTACAACTGAAGCTACCAACAACTTCCTTAAGTTTAGGGAGGCTTGGTTCCCAAATTGAGAACAACTTGTCTTCAACTATCAGTCGCTTGGTTGCCAATGACCTCAGTGGCTTGGCTTCTTGTAACTTCGAGAGGATGAGATCTAGTGGAGGAATCTTCGAGTGAGTGATGAGTTAAGGAGGAAGATCTAATCTCCTAAAATCCCTCTTTCTTGTCTACTTCGATTTCCTACACTTTGATTAGCCAAAATTTCTCTAAATACCACAATTAATGCACATTAGTCCACATGACATAACATCTCATCTTTACCCTTCTCACTAAGAAAAATATAACAAAACATTTCAATAAATGTGAGAAAAGTTGATTTTAATAAGCCTGAGAGGGGCATTAAGGTCCATATGATTTACCTATTCATGAGCCACATCATCACACCCCTATTGAAAGTGTTTCTCATACTTTGAGAAACTTAATCTATGTCCATGTCTTTCATTGCTCTTGTGGCCTCTTTGACATTCCAGTCTTTTGTTGAGGTATTCTCCTCTTGTGGATAAAATCATGCATACTTCTCTATTTCCTCCCACTACTTTCTTTCTTATTCTTGCGTTCTTCCTTCTAACATATCCTAGAGCAATGGTGGACTAACTTTCAAGCCAATCCAGTTGATTTTGAGTCTCTGTAATGCCTTCTTATAAACTGGGGTCATTTCTACTGCATTCATCATTATTTCAATGGAATGATACTCCCTGATATTTAGGGTGTATGATAAGGTGCCCCATCTCCTTTGACATTCTTGCTGGATTTCATCTCCTAACAATCTCAAAGTGTCCTCTGAATTAATGACTTCTTTCTCTTGTGTAGCTAGGTATCTTGGTGCAAGCTGGGGATCATTGGCGATGAGGTTGTGGGTGCTAATGACAACCACATAATTGATCTGTTCTTCTCTGATGGAAATGGGCTCTTTTTCTTCTTTTTCCAACAATTTATTTACATCCTTAGCCCTGGCCTCATCATTACTCATCCATGATGCCAAGGACATCAGTTGTAAGTCCCCCCTACTTTGGATTGGGGTCCCACACATTCAAGTCGATTAAGGCCAAGTTATGTAAGTAGAATTCAAATATCTTGGCCCTGTCCTCTAGGATTCTTTGGTCACAGAGCTTAATGAATTGCCTATAGTCTTGGAAAGGCATATTCCCTTGTTGTGTTAGGGTCTTTATCTAAAATTTCATCCATTGTTCTTTTAGGTACAATGCATATGATTTTTCTACCATCCTGCAATGGAGTGCCTCGATAGAGAGACTCACCATAGTGGCCAATTGGCTTTCTTTTTCTTGTATCTAAATCCTCAGCCATGTGTTCTTAGCCTCTAGTTCATATTTCATTACTTTTTCCCTATCTCTTATCTCACTCAACTCTCTACCCGTCTCTACCAGCTTCTCTTCCATATGGCCCACATCCTCTACATTCTTTTATTTAGAAATTTTCATCCAACGATGTGTCCTTTCTCTCTCCTTTTCAAGCTCAAAGCATAGAGGGATGGAAAATTTTTGTGGTATTACTCTTCCCCCCTCAATGAATCTATAATAAGAGTTGAGATTGGGTTGTGGGCTAGGTTCTTTCAGCTCCTGGGATTCTCCCTTTACTATCTTTGGAGTATCTATCTCCCCCTCTACTTGTGTTGTTTCTTCCTTTCATTTCCCTTATCCTTGTTGTCCTTCCTACTCCTTTTTTTGTGTCTCCTATAGTGCGGATAGAGTTTCCTGTAGGAATGTATGTGTTTCGTGTAGGAGGATTTTCCATTTTTTATAGGGGGTCAAAGGTTCTTTGATTTGATTTGTTGAGGTTGGCCTGGTGACAAGCCTCCTAACATAGGTGATTGGCGACTTTGGGGAAGCCTGTTTTGATGTGCCCTCCTCACCTTTCATTTTTGGGGAGAATAGCTTTTCTTGTCCTCTTGGCGAGTCTTCAATGATGATACGAGCCTTGGTAGGTGTTTTTGGTCTCCCCTATTTTATCCTGGTGCTCCTCCTTGTTTTGAAGTATAGGATTGTCTGCCTCTGCCTTTTTTCTATTGACCTTATGGGTGGTTTTAGGGAAGTCAAGGCAGAAACTTCCTCCTTCTCTATGGGTTCAGGTGACACTCTTGGGGGTTCCTCCCCTTCATTTCTATGTGTTTTAGGGCTTTTCTTATCCCTTTGTGCTTCTTCCCCACTTCTCTCCATCTGTTTCATTTAAATCTACCTCCTTTTCTTCCTCACACTCATGCTCTGCTTCTTCATGTTCCTCTTCTCCTTCTTTAGCTTCTTCTTCCTCTTCTTCAGGATTTTCTTCCTCTTCTTCTTCTCATTCTTTTTCCTCTTCTTCATCATGTTCTTCTTCATGTTCCTCTCCTAGTTCTTCTTCCTCTTGACAGCCACTAGAGGTTAGGTCTCTTTCATACTAAATTCCTTCAATTACATCTTCTCTGTTCATGTCTATAAATGTGGACCACAGAATAGGGACTCTGAATTGGCTTAGGGAATCTTCTAGTATGAGCTTGATTATTCCATGATGTGCCAACTAATGAATCTTTTCTTCCTGTAACTTGATGCTCATGTTTATTATTGATTGCAACAAGGAGTAGGGCACACTAATTCTTCTATTAGGAGGTAACTCTTCTCCAAATCTTAGCTCATGGATGAGTCTAAACTAGTAACCATAGACTATACTAAACCTTCCCTCACAAGAAATATACTTGAGAATGTGATAGCTCACTTCATCCCAAGGATATGGAATCGTCTCCCTTCTAAACAAATTTTTTTCCTCAACTGGTTCCTCAAATTCGAAGAAAAATTTCTTCATTGCATAAGTGTTTCTAGTTGTATCCTCTTTTCTCCATTGTAACCCTAGAAGAAGTGTAGTGATTTTGCTAATGCTTTTAGGGGTAATAGTTATTGACAATCCTCTCACCACAAAAGTGGCACTAGCTCTAGCTTGAGGTGTGAACTTGACATTAAACTTTCCCAAGCTACATCATCATCATATCCTCTAAGTAGCTCGAAGAATCCAAACCATTGATTCCTTCTAAATAGCTCTACCAAAGGGGGATGGAGATGTATTCTAGATGTTCTTGTGTGCTCCTTTATGTTGAAACCTCCTTTCATCTTCTCTCTCTTTCAATCATATTGCATGTACTTTGGTGGCTTTAGCTTAAGATCTTTCTCAGGTGAATGAGGATGTAGAGTTTAGGAGGGCGATAACTATAGTTCTCCTTTTGTCTCGACACAATTCCTCCAAACAGATTTGTCTATCTCTATGCACAATGTAGTTACTAGGAAAAAAATGAAAATTGCTTTTGCTTTCCTCTTTTCTAGCTATAAAATTAAAACACAGAGGATATGGGCCACCTACCTTTCACTGTAACACCTTGCTTGATGAGAATCATTGAATAGTTGGGCCCTAAGCACCTCCTCATAGAATTGTTGACAATTCTCATTGTTTCCTATAGTTTTTCTGTGTTTACTGTAGGTGCTCACTATAGGATGGACAAGACTAGGTTCCTCCTTTGATGGCTCCTAGAGGTCATTCTAGTTATCTAAATCTTGAAATGAAGAATTTATTGCATCAAAGTTAGGGAATTCTATTTATGGTCGATTCCTTAGAGTGGTGTGATGGTTGTCTGGGTACATAATTTCTCTTTTTGGACCATTGGCCCACTATTAGTTATCATGCAACACTTTCTCGTAATCATCACCCACTCCTACATAATTTAACTCAACGAAATTTCTGAATTATTTCCTTTGATGTGACCTTGCCACTTGTCATGTTGACTAGAACTTAACTTTTTGTTTTTGGGCTGAGGGTGGCCAAGTTAACCGGTCACCTTCAGCTTATAAAACCAAGTTTTCTATATTCTTACAGTTTTATAACATTCATACTTAGGAGAGGGTCTAGATGAGGTGCCATACTTGTGGATTCCTTTGTTTGGTTGATGCATGTTAGAGGGTGGCTCTATTGTGCTTCTTCTAGTTCATGTACATTTCTATTTTTCTCTTGTTTTTTTTTTTATTTCATCACGTTGATAGGTTGTCTTCTTTGCTGTGATGTGCAGGTGATGGCCTCTTCTGTTTCTGCTGGGATTTGGATATGTTCCATAGTCATGCAGGAGTGTTGATACACTTCCTCTACATGTATCCTGAAGGAGGAGCATAGCTAGTGTTGCTGTAACAATATAGGTTGCTACAAGGTTTCCCGTAGTCCTCACGGAAATCCTATAACTCCCTCTTTTTGAATTTTTTTTTTTTCTTTTCTCTTGGAGGAGGAATAGGTGTTGAAGTAGGAGTGGACGGGTTGGAAATGGGGAGATGGAGTGGTGCGTGAGGTAGGCTACTAATGGTATTGCCCTTGGTGTAGGAATTTACAGGGTAAGTTCCTCAGAAAGAACACCAAAAGGACACCGCTCACAACCAGATCACAGATCAATACACCAGTATTTTTGACATTGTTAAAACCCTCAAAGAGGGAAACAGTCCACGGCCTGAGCCAACGCAGCCACTTCAGGCAATTTATTAATCAAAGAATGAAAATTTACATAAGCTTCTCTCATGCACGGATTACCCTACAAATGACCCTCCATGCGCTTTAAATAGAATTCATGGACCAATCGGGTGTCAAGCCACGGATCAAGTGTCGGTAATACCGAGGAGAGAATGAACCGTCGGATCACTACATATCGTGACCGTCGGATTGTAAGTTACAAAATGTACAACGGTAAAGAAACACACTTTACCTAACTCTATACCTAACTCTATACTAGACCAAGTCGTACTTAACTATTTCCTATGTGTCGGAATATCCTAACACTTGGACTTTTCTTTCTTTTCCTTTTTTTTCTTTCTTTAATTTTTTTCTCCCTTTTTATAAGTGGATTTCTTGATGGACACAGAGGGTGACATGGTCATGAAATGGTGTTTGTTGAGATGTGGTGAAGTTAATGGCATCATCTTTCAACCCAAAATAGGCCTGCATTATGATTTATCAACCAGGATTTCATTCCTGTAGATTTTCAGGACTTCGTGTAGTACTATAGGAAACTCCTGTAGTAACTACACGAAATCCTATAGAAGTCAGAAAATTGCTTGAAATTCATATTTTTTATGGTTGGAGATCAGTATGGATGCATGAGACATGGTGTTCATGGAGGATATGAAATGAATGAAGGAATAATGGGGTGTTTCTTGGCTTGCTGCCCTCTTAATTTGGTGCTCTTTATTTCCTTAAAAACCTGCAAAAACCAGGAATTGTTATGAGTGTGCGGGTTTGAGGTCCATGCCATAACATTTTTGTGCCTTTTTTCTCTCTCTTTTTGTTTTTGAAAGACAATTAGGTGGCCTCAAAGGATCTTTTCAACCATTTTTCTAGCCCTAATCGCCTTAAGGGAAGTTTTAACCCATGGATCTTTTATTTTTAATTTTTTTTCTTTCACTCTTGGTCTGCCTCAAGAAGGTTTTCAACCCAAAAGTGGGCCTTAGGTGCCTCTTGGAGGTTTTCACCTAGGTCTCTTATTATCTTTTTCATTTTTCTCAAAAATTCAACAATCTTCAAGTATATGGTGAGGTGGAAGTCGAGACTCCTTCAATAACCATCACTGCCTTACTGATGCTACTAATGAACACTTCCTTTGACATAGGTTTTTTGTAGGCTTTTAACCTTTGATATGTGAACACTACTAATAATATTCTCGACTATTCCATAGAGGTTAAATTCTTACATCCACCTAAATAATTATTGTCGATTAAATGTATCAAGGTTTATTTCTCACATCTATTTACACCCATAGACGTTACAGTAATATTGATAAGGCTGGTATTGTAACAAAGGGTAGTTATAGATTAAGAATCTCCATGATAAAGGTTCAGTGTTTTTAAATGCATATTTGTTTAAATTATATTAATTCTTTTTATAATAATAGTAATAATAATATAAAATAATGTTATAAATTTTTTTTTATGATTTTTTTAATTTTAGCAATGTGAGATATATCATCAAGTAATTATTTTGATGCTTATTATGGATTGATGCCTATTTTTTCTTACCATTATTTTAATTGATATAGTTGGACTAGTAATTTATTGTTTTTTATTTACTTATTATATTGATACTTAGTTGTAACCTTGTATACATGTTTCGCAAGACCTTTTTCTTCAACTATGTTTAGTGCTCTATCCTTAGATGGAAGGGAGACCTACCAATGTGGGATGTTATTAGATATGTTAGGTTTTGTGGATATTTGACATCTTGAGAGAGAATAAGATATTTTTAATTGTCCACATGTATCTTTCACCTTCAACCTCTCCTAGTAAAATTTAAAGTAAACCTAATAAAAACTAAAACTGACATAAACTAATAAAAACTATAACCCATATAAACCAATTAATCTAACCTCAAATATTTTTTATATCAAAATTATGTATATAATTTTATTATCTATATATCATAATATAGCTTATCAAATTCATTACTTGATAAAGAACTCCCCTCTACATAAGATATTAATTTTAAAATTACAGATTAATTTGTTTTAACAATGTCATAGTATCAAAAGTAGGTAATCTCCAATCTTCAACTTCTTTAGTATGTCACTACATATTTGAAATATATCAATCAACAATTTATTGAATAAATCACTGCATATGAGAAATAGCAGTTGTTGGTTTGTTTTCGTTTGTATGTTTGTCTCACGCACTTTTATTTTTTTATGTTATTTCCAATAGAAAGTTCATAATCATCAAAATGAAGTGAAAAAAAAACAATTAGTGCCTTACAAGTGCTAACCAGAGTTAGGATAATGCCATTTGAAAGAGTGAAACCCTAATGAGCAATGCCAAGGTGAGAATTGCAACAAATCTATGTTGGTTTGCCATGATATCGAGGAAGATAAAAATCATAAGTAGTGCATTAATTCTCAAGGCAAGATAATAGTTGTTGTGTAAGGGAAAAAATCTATAAGGGATTTTCCAATGGGTGATGGAAGCGAGGAGGTCATGAGGCGATGATGCAAGGAGGAAATGGACCAAGTAGAACAACACTACAAACAAAAACGACATGACCTGAGGAAAGCATTGGTCTTCCTCTGAATAATATTAACACTCTCATTTTGGGTTGTTTTCTGTTATGACATAGGTCAAGCTTTCAACTAGACAGGAGCCATATTTTTCTCAAGGTTACTATTGCTTCCTCAACTAAAAGGAGTTGGAGATCTTTATAGGACACAATTTTTATATTTTTTTGGTCTACATGGCTCATTATTTTGCATGGGGCGGCACATCCGGTTCTGGTAGCACCCCACAATTTCCATATTGGACAAAGAAGAATTGAGGAAGTAGGACTCCAGATTTAGAATATATACATTTTCTACTACTACTATCTTCTTGGTGGTGGTAGGAGAAATGACACTAAAAACTTCAATCTCTACTTCAGAGATGAAGAACTGATAACGTGTTTTAACTAGACACAATATTGTTATTAAAGCTATACATCAGTGGATTCTTCGATCGAAAAGGAGTTGGAGACACACTGATACAATTGTATATTAAAATTTGATTTGTTTGTGATTACAGATAGAGTCTTCGACTGAAAGGATCTGGTGGCACTTTGATTCAGTGGTATTTTAATCGTCTTAGGTAGATTTAGAAATTGCTTACTTGACTCCAAGTCTCTATTCCGAATTAGGAAGGAATTCTAACCAGTAAAGAGTTAGTTGTTTTCACACATATTACCTATTGAAGTGGGATTTTCATTATTATGATGGTTTTCCTATAGGTATAAGAATTCATGATCATTTCCTTACCTCATTCCTCCCACGTTCTTGGTAATCTTCCCAAAAAATCTAAATTCATTGGGAACTGGTTTCACTTCATTGATGGTGAAGTTGAAGGATCGATGATCTTCTCCTCTTCCTATCAGTATTTACTAGGCGGGGGGCTCGAGATATCAACCCTTGACGGTATCTTATTTTTATACTCTTGACCTATCTCTCTTGCCACAATATAGACATATTTTGACTGGGTTGATGTATTTCCTGCTAAGGTGGAGGGATCTACCTGTCATTGGTTGTGGGGAAAGTTAGACAAATTGATTGGTTAGAGGAGGTCACATGGATGGCATGTCAAGCCTATCTTCTCTCTCATTAGAGACCCTCATCGAAATCATGATACATGCTGAGAAATATGTTTTCTCCCACAAGCCTCTCTCTCCATATTTCTCTTTTGACTTCCCCTAAGTGGCGAAGTGAATTCTTGTCAATTCATTCTTGCCCAAAAATATTATTCCAAGCCTCGTTTATACAATAATTCCTTGAAAGTGGTCTCTTGGGCTCCATTGCTGACCCTTGGTGCAAGATCATACTGGGAAAGCCTTGAATGCCTTAAATTGGTGGCCTTGATTAGTCGGTGACACTATTTGAAGATGACAGGTGAACAAATTAAAGCTTGGGTCAAGATTCATTGGGTGCCTATATTAAAGTACTACCCAAAGGTTAACATTCTCCATAACAAATGGATATGCTTCCACTTCCTCTATCAAGAGGACACTGAACTAATGTTGGAAACCCCTTGGGTCCAGGGAAGGGGATTACTCTTACTACAAAGTTGGCAAGCTGGTTGTAATCCTTTCAATTTTATTTCTCGAAAAAACATGGTTTGGGCTAAGCTGCCTGGGGTGCCTCTGGAACTATGGAATGAGGCATAAATTATTGACATTTCAAACCACATTAGTTCTTTCCACTTGTAGGATGAAAGATGTTTTTACCAACTCCACAAAATAATGGTGTGGGTTCTACTTGAAGGTTATTTTGGTAGAGGACTATTGGTAGGCTTGGATATTCAGTGGGGGACTTCCTTGTTCATATTTTTCATTGATTACTGGGGAATCCTCTTTTAGTGCTTGTTGTTCCATGTTACAAGACACCTTAACTCCACCTTCCCTTGGAGATTTCCCCACTCGATATTTTCACTTCGAGGCATCATTCCAATCATCTGAAGTTGTGATCTAAAATGGGGGTTTAACAACTTGTTATGCTTACAAGAACCTCCCACTCCAAAGCTTAACAAATATATGATCTAGCTTATGTTGACAATTGCAGAATTAAGTACTTGAAACATTTGTATGTCTTTTTTAATTTTAAAATGTTTAAGTTCGTTAAGTCCATTTGTTTATGCTGGTATTAAACATACATAACAGCCATATAATTCAACAAATAAACATTAACACATAACAACAAATTTAATCTAGGATTTTACTCAAATATCGTGGGCTACGTCTCCTTGAGATTTTGTCTTCTTGACTTGGCTCTTTGGGATTATGGAAAAGTTTCTTTTACAAGTTCCAAACTTAACTCCAAAGGTTATTGAACTAAATCAATGGGCTTAGAATACCATCTATATCCCTATCATGGCTGTCATCACTCTGAAAACAAATCTAAGCTCCCTTAGACAGTGCTCCGAGCTTCCTCGAGCTTCTTGATGGCACTAATTCCTTCGGAATTCTTCAAATGTCACTGAAACCTCTTCTACTATCTCCAACACATATCAGACATCAACAATAGACTTATCATTTGCTCAAAATGAGCACTACATCCCAAACTAGACCTTCCTCCACAGTTGGCACTAGGCTGCCTAAAACTTCCCTGTAGGATCTCCACCTTTAGAAGTCTCCAAATGATTCTGAAAACCCATGCAATCGATTCAAAAGAATCATTATAGTTAGGAATGACTATTGGTTCACTAAGAACAAGTACTGGTAGCTCCTGCAACAACCTCCAACCCCTGCTATCCTTGAGCTCCAAAATCTCCCTGGATGAAAACCTCCTTAAAGATGGCTTCTTCAGCTTCTTTGGACTGTTCCATTGGCTTCAAAAGGCTCCAATTAGCCTATCTAGTCTCTTGTTTCACTCTCTCTAGTTGAAAACAACTCCTGGAATGCATTTAGCCAATGTCCCCTAGGGATACTCCACTAAATCTAGTTAACTACACTTAACTGTAGTTAAATTTGGCATTTCCACCTTTTTAGAGCTTCGACAAACTTAACCATCAAAGCTGACTGTTACTGGAACCGTCAACACAAATGTGATGGGTATTACCTTCCGGTGGTTAGGGATAATACTGTTGCACTGGCAGTCAACTCGCAGCCGCATGGTTTGTTGTTGCAGTTGGCAGTTATCTTGGCATCAGGTTCATGTGAATGGTTTTCGAGGGATCGCTGGCGGTCCTAACCCCCAATCCATAATTAGTTACAAGTTAAATACATGACGTGCCCATCATATGTTACGAACCAATGCTGGCGGAGGTGGTAGTGCACTGTGTTAGATTGTCGAACGTCACAGGTTCAATTCCATTAGACCCCAACAAAATTTTACATGACCATTCCAGGGCCACATGGTGGCCTCCGAGTTTTCTACGTGTCAACACCTAGTTGGTCACCCAAAGTTGAATATTCGTTAGATTTTTTTTTTTTATATTTTCAAAAATCAATTTATTCTTGGTCAAATGTCCATAAATTAGAGTTTATTGGACTTTTTCAAATTGCGATAACTCCTTCATATGTTATCAATTTTTCAAACCATTTGCAGTGCCAGAATCAAGAAGATGAGATCTATATAGGCATTCAAGTTTGACACTCTTTAAAACACTTTGAAATTTGAGCTATCATTAAGGTCCTGGATCAATATCTGATCACTCCTCCCCATTAAGAATATTTTGGACCCCAAAAGACTGATATAATGATCTGAACAGTATATGAGAGTACATCACCCTCTTATTTTCCACTTCTATACAGTTGACTTCCATGGCTAGTGCCTTTGAACCAAAACTCGAAGGTAGTCGACACTTCCTTTCTTAGATGCGCTTGCCCTCCTATTAAGAACTTTCCTTAAACTCATTCAAAATTTACAGAGGTAGTTGAACATCGCTTCCTTGACCATCGATCCAAGGTGGTTCAACAAACATGATGTAATCTCATGTTTTCAACCGAAATTTTTTGGAGCAGCATTTAGAATTTTTGTTACAAATTTTCTTCTGACATCTTGTCCAACAAGAAAATAACTTGACATAAATTCTTGCTCCATAAAATGAAACAAATTTAACATCATGTGAATCATCATCATGGCTTTACATCTTGTGTACAAATGATTGACTAAATCACAAGCTAGTGAAAACATGCCTTTTCAAACATTTCACCCTTCAAGTCAAGCATGTACAAAAGGGACTTTAATGATTCTTTTTCAAAGATGAAACACTTCATCATTATCTCCCTTTTACAATCTTAGATACCAAATCAACTTTTCCAAGTCAATATGACATTACATGCATGTTTACACAAATAAATATGATGGTCTATTGCTTTCCATCAAGCGAATTACACATACATGTTCAAATACAAGGAAATCATCAACATCCATGTGTTCATACATACTATTCGCATGTATGTATTCCATTCTTCAAATTTCTCTTAAGCATAATCATAAGTACAAGATCATCAGTCATATGTACATGTACTTTTAAATCTGGAATGAATATAATTTTTCTACAATAAAGTGAGTCTACCACTCAACTTTTCCATCATGAAACTTGCATTCCATTAGCAAAGAAATGCATCACATCAAAAGACATGCAACCTTATTTGGATAAGAATTCTAACCATTTCCTACCAATCCACAGAAAAGGTGCTTCCTTTAACTGCACATTGACATCGATGTGTGAATCATCCTGACACACATCAATTATGGAAACTTCCTTTCCATTCTTGCCATACCCTTTTTCCACTTTCTTCAAATTTCTTGGAAGCATTGTTGGATTCAAAGTCCAACAACTCTCAGCAGTATGCCCTTGATTATGGCAATAAGGGCAACACATGTGCATCTTCTTGACGGTATGATTTTCCTTGTCCAATGGACCTTTGGCTTCTTGCCTCCTTTCCTTCAAAAGTTTCCTGTATGTGGTCATACTCTTCCAACATCTAGAAACACTATGGTTAAGAAAACCACAAAAGGAACATGCAACTTTTTTCCAATGCTTATGTGGAAATTTACCATGCTTAACATAATCAAAAGAAGTGTGTTTGAAATCAGATTTATACCTTTCTCTTTTACCTTGGTTGTCTTCATGACAAGGTGTATCGAATGAAGAATTGGCTCCCTTCAGAGCACCATCAATCTCTTCAATGATTTTAGAGATTTCACAACTTTCTTGTTCGAGTGCATGCTTATGAACACCTTCTTCTTGCAAAGTATGTTTCAAACTATTGCATTCCCCATGAATAAAATCTTTATAAACTTGAGGTAGAGAACCTAAAATGAAACTCCTTCTAGGAATTGTTTCAATTACCTTCATGGCTTCTTTTGAACATTCTCCATAAGATTGTTCATAGCCAAGACCCAAATATTTAGGCCTTTCCTCAACCATTATTGGCTCAGCAATGCCCTATGCATGTTTGCCCAATCCTTTTCCTTCATAGCCCATTTTTTACATCAACTTGGACCCTACGCCTCTTGTATGTTTTTCAAAAGAACCAGCATAAACATTCTTAGAGGAAATTGAAGACAAACTAGAATTGTTTACCTCTTCTTCAAGCTGATACTTGACTAAGGCTTCTCTGGCAGCAAGGAGTTGTGTCTCCATCTCATGCATCTTTTCTAGGTTCATATTTGCAATATGAATTTGGCTCTCCATTTCTTGCAATTTGTCAGAAAGCAACTGCTTCTCTTCCTTCATGGAATTCAACTGCTCTCAAAGTTTGATGCTCTTCCTTCCATCCTCATACATTTCTCTCACTGTATCCATCATAATGAACAAGTCCTGCTTCATGTCTTCATCGAATAATCTTGTGAAGGAAAACTCACTTATAGAAGTTTTCATCATCAAAATGAACAAAAGAACTTCAAAAAAATTCACAAAGCTTTCAAAGAACTAATGACAAATTTCTGAACTAGATGGCAGTAGAATCAAATTCTTATTCAAGAAACGATTTGTAAACAAACCCTCTTACGCTTCAAGGGTTTCCTTGAGGTCCTTTGGGTAAGGAGAATGCATTCAGCCCTTCTTCCTTCATGTCCTCTCTTGGACTTAGCTATCAATAGCTTTCCCTTCACCTTTGCAAACTCAAACAATAGCCAGTTTACAAACAATCAAACAGTCAAATTCTTTGTATTGTTTAAACACCTTTTAAGTCAAACAAGCAATCTTTTTCTCTATCAATCAGACATCCCTCTCTGATACCACCTGATCTGAAATGGGGGTTTAACAACTTGTTATGCTTACAAGAACCTCCCACTCCAAAGCTTAACAAATATATGATCTAGCTTATCTTGACAATTGCGGAATTAAGTACTTGAAACAGGTTTATGTCTTTGTTTATTTTTAATAGTTTAAGTGCTTTAAGTCCATTTTTTTCTGCTGATATTAAACACACATAACATCCATATAATGCAGCAAATAAACATCAAAACATAACATCAAATTCAATCTAGGAGTTCACCTGAATATTGTGGGATACGTCTCCTTGAGATTTTGTCATCTTGACTTGGCTCTTTGGGATTATGGAAAAGTTTCTTTTACAAGTTCCACACTTAACTCCAAAGGTTACTGAACTGAACCAATGGGCTAAGAATACCATCTATATCCATTTCATTACTGTCATCACTCTGCAAACATATCTAAGCTCCCTTAGACTTGATTCCTTCAATCAGTGCTCTTAGCTTCCCTGAGCTTTTTGATGGAACTAATTCCTTCAAAATTATTCAAATGTCACTAAAACCTCTTCTACTATCTCCAGGACATATCAAACATCAACAACAGACTGGTCATTTTCTCAAAACGAGCACTGCATCCCCAAACTAGACCTTCCTCCATGGTTTCCACTAGGCTATTTGAAACTTCCCTGTAGCATCTCAGCCTTTAGAAGTCTCCATATGCTTCTACAAACCACTGTAATGGATATAGAAGAATCATTACAGTTAGGAATGATTTTTGGTTCGATGAGAATGAGTACTAGTAGCTCTTGCAACTGCCTCCAACCCTTGGTGGCCGTGAGCTCCAAAATCTCCCTGGATGAAAATCTCCTTGAAGATGGCTTTTCTAGCTTCTCTAGACTATTCCACTGGCTTCAGAAGGCTCTAATTAACCTAGCTAGCCTCTTGTTTCACTCTCTCTGGTCAAAAACAACTCTTGGAATACATTTAGTTAGTGTCCCCTAGGGATACTCCACTAAATCTGGTTAACTGCACTTAACTGTAGTTAAATTTGGCAATTCCACCTTTTTCGCGCTCAGCCAATCTAAACCATCAGAGCTTATCATTACCTGAACTATTGGCATGCATGTGATGGGTATTACCTTCCAGAGATTAGGTATAAGACCATTGAGTTGGCAGTCAACACGCAACTGCATGGTTTGTTGTTGCAGTCGGCAGTTATCTCGGCATCGGGTTCATGTGAATAGTTTTTGGGAGACTACTGGTGGTCCTAACCTCCAATCCGCAACTGGTTACAACTTAAATAGATGATGTGCCCATAATATGTTAAGAAACAACAATGGTGTAGGTGGTAGCACGCTGTGCTAGTTTGTCGGAGGTCACGGGTTCGATTTTGTTGGACCCCAACAAATTTTTACATGACTATTACAGGGCCACATGGTGGCCTCTGGGCTTGCCATGTGTCAGCACCTGATTGGTAACCCAAAAAGGAATATTTTGGGGAATATTCTTTTTTTAATATTTTCAAAAATCAATTTCTTCTTGGTCAAATGTCCATAAATTGCACTTTACTAGAATTTTTCAAATTACGATAACTCCATACGGTGTAGGTTTTTCGAACCATTCATGGCACCAGAATCAGGAAGACAAGATCTATCCAGTTGATCAGGTTTGATACTCTTTTGAACACTTTGAAATTTGAGCTATCATTAAGGTCCTAGATCAATATCTGATCAAGTTGTAACATAGGGAGGTTGTTCGTGAAGAGCTAGTGGAGGCTTGACCTCTGCCTTCAGGTTACTCAAATCCTACTCTATTTTCTAAACATCCTACTATGAATATCTCCCTAGATCCCCCTCCTCCCCCTCTAAGATTCCATGGGATGGTTGGGGACTTCCCTTTCTCAAGATCAAACCCTTCTAACATCAACTTCAGAAAAAAAAATTCTTCTCTTATTTTTGCACCCACTCCTTCTTGCTCGGTGCTTTTTGTCTCATCTAGTCCTACTCCTGCACCCTTTTTGAGCCCCTCACCTGCTCCTTCTCCTTTAGGACTTTCCCTTCTACCCTTTCTACCCCTGCTCCCATTTCTCCTGATAAGTACCTGGAGGCCATAGCCATGTCCTCGTCCTTCGAATTGGATACACTATAGATTCACTGCTCCCTTTTTCTTCCTGAAAAGGAAAAGGATTCGGGCCCCCATCTGATACCTCCATCTCAAAGGAAGAAAAAGGTCTCCAGGTACAAAAAGTTCTCAACCTATCTCCTTGATTCTAATGATCCTTCACCCAATAGTGAAATTTCTTGGCCAGTTGTTTCAGATAGTCCTTAGGCCCTTAAAGGGATTGCACCCACTATGTCGGTGCCTCCATGATCACATTTTCCCTAAATATTTGGGGCCTGAGTGTGGCTCATAAAAATAGGGCACTCAAAGGATTGATTCATCTACATAACCATTCTATTATCATTTTCAAAGAGACTCTGCGTTCGTGTGAGAACACCTAGGAAGTTATTCTCTCAGCTTGTCCTCACTAGTTTGCCTGCACATCAGATGCAAGGGGACATTCTGGAAGACTGAGTGCAATGTGTTAGGTCCCTATAATACTAGTGTATTCCATCATTGTTATTAGTTTAGCCCCCTTGTTGTTATTTTTTCACCCCATAGAAGCACACTATTGTTATTATTGTGCCATTACATTATTATTGTTATGTCAGCTTTGATTATATTGTGACCCCTTAGACTTCTATTTATATAAAGGAGGTTTTTTCATTTGAATCATCCAAGAAATTTTCATTTGTGTAATTTAAAGGAGGATTCCCCCTTGAAGAGGCTGATTTTGAAGTCATTGATTTATCCTTTCTTCTATTTTGTGAGCTGCTTGCATAAAATTTGGTATCAGAGTTTTGGATTCTATGGTTTCATTGCTTCAAATAGGTCATCATGGCAGCTTCGCTACAACTTATTTTGTATGAAGCTTAAGACACCGAAAAAAAACCCATTTGATATGACACCTTTAGGAGCTTCGTGTCAGAAGTTCAGATTGTTTATCACAAAATTTTCAGAGATATGAACCGAGGAAGTTAGGGTTTTTGCAGGATTTTGAATTCCATCCAAAACAGGTGACCTTTGGAAAATCATCATAACTTTTGCTCTGAGCATCAAATTAAAATTTTGTAAAAAGATAGAAAAAGATGATAGATTGTAGTTCATTGAGTATCATTTTGAGGCCTGAAGGTTGAAACAGTGACACGTGGATCTTCGTACAAGGTCTCTCTACTAAACTAGTGTATAATTAGGTCATTGTGGGATATTGGGCATAACACTTTCTTAGAAAATCCTATCTTGATCAAACTTGTGGGGTTGGAAAGAGGACAAGATGAAATTTTAGACCCTGGAGATCCAAAATTTCAGAGATAAAATAGATTAAAAATCAACCGTGAATTCTGTCACAAACTCTCCGAGGACCCACTAAGCCAACAAATGTTTCCATTGTTGGATTGGGATCTGGATAAAGATATATGTGATGTCACATCACTGGAATCCAACAACGAAGGAAATTGAAGATTGGCTAGACAGGAAGATCCACGAATTCGTGGTGCAAGAAAAAAATAATCTATGATTGACAAAAGAATAGTGGTTGGATAGGTATCTGTACACAGAGATACCCGAAATTTTCTTCTGTTCCTTCCCAGTCGAATTATACGAGTGGATTGCTAAACTAGCAGATGGACAGGGAAGGTGGAGGCTTGAAGGTCAAATAGTGTGGAACCCGGAGTTAGTGCAAAGATCGGAAGCCTCTGAAGATGAGATTGTGCGCATTGTAGATCACTCGCTTAATCATATCCTTGGAGGGTTTGTGACAGAATTCGCGGTTGATACCTCAGTCACCTACAGTGAAGCAGAGTGACTCTTCTTTAAGGGACTGCGAGGTAAGTATTTAAGATCTTTGAATACTTGGATTAAAATTCTCTTGTGTGAAAAGCAGGTTATGCAATTACCTTGATGTTTGGAGCTATGTGAAGTGGAAAGTTGTTCATGGACACAAGGAGAACAGGTCCTGAATATAGCTCGTTGATTGAACGTCCTCTGAGTGATGACAAAGGAGAAGCACAGGCTTCACTGCAGAGCGTTATCCAACCAATAAGACAAGGGTTCCCATGAATACCCCATCCACCCAGACCACCTCCATCTTCACCTCCACTGCATACACCTTCAACCACACCGCCACCACCTCCACCACTGTTTAATATGGCAAATATAGTGAAGTTTCCCATTTTCAATGGCTTGGGAAATGAGGACCCCGACCAGTTTGGTTTCGTTGTGAAGACTATGTGGCAAGCCCAAAGCATTACAAACGATTAGATAAGGAATGCAATGTTGGTTACCTCTTTACAGGAGCATGCGCTAACGTGGTACATCAAGTACTACACCAATTACCCGACAACTGCATTGGCAGACATTCAGACTGCGTTGAATAAGGAATTTAGTAGGCTGAAATCTAAAGAGAAATCAATCGTTGGATTCAAGAAAATCATGATGGAAGCTAGTGAGACACCCTCGGAATTGGATCAAAGATTGAAATGGAAGATTCACAAAGCTAACATGAATCTTACAGATGGTCAGCGTCATGAATGGTTTGTGGCTTCACTCTTGCCTCATCTAAGGGTTTCTTTATCACAACAAAAGATTGGGACCTAGGTGGAAGCCCTTGATATTGTGATGAGATTGCACGAGACACCAATTCAAGATGTTTCTCTGGGAGTTCAGCAGATTCATGTAGAGTCACAAAATCTTTGCCTAGAGTTCCAAAGTCTGAAAAAAGATAGAGTGGCTCGGCCTAAGGTGCACAAAGAAGTTTGGTGTTTGAAATGTAAGAGTCAAGGGAATGATAAAGATCATTTCCCTGTCTTAGCGAATCATGTTGTAGGAGTAGGGTCGATGCCTCTAAGGCTAGAAGCTCAAGTGGGGCCAAGTACAGTGCCTGCGCTGTGGTGTGCTATCTATGAGGTATCTGGAAAACATGTGATGGACAATTGTCACTTGCTGCATAAATTTGTACAGACACCGCAATAGATCTTCTGCAACTTCTACAAATCAGTAGGTCATGATGAGTGCAATTTTCATAGTTACGAGCTAATGATGGAAAGAACACCCGTGTACCGAATGCAGGTAGAAACTTGGCCTCTATATCAAGGCACTAGGGGAGTGCAAGGAGGATATCAGGGGTGCTGACAAGGCTAAGGTGGAGGAGGACCGTGAGAGGTCGGGGACAAGTATTTGCTACAATTTTGGCGGGGTAGGACACTACGTGCATGAATGTATGAAGTCGACATTCCTGTCATGCCAATATTCTACTCAGTTTGACCTCACGACAGAAGACTGCCCTGTATTAATAGCTAAGATGCACGAAAAGGGGACACAACCTCAACAACCTACCCAGAACTTGTACATGATGCAGGCTGAACCTCGTAAAGAGGATCCTAATGTGAATATCGTACTGTGAAGTGGAATGATGACTGGTGAAGATAAGGGAATGTAGCCTAAAGAAAGTGAGTGGGTCCGCAAAACTCGAGAGAAGGAGGTTGGCTTTGCTCTGGAGTGCATGAAAGAAACCTTCATGGAAGCAAAGAAAAGCTTCGCTAAGGCTTCTACCTTAGGAAGTCAGCATAAGCAATCTAAAGAAATGGACCCATCCATGCTTACTACCTTTCGGGAGACCTGGATGAAGCTACTACGTGATAGCAAGGGCGTAAAATGATTACATGAGTTGATCAATAAATTTGCTAGTAAGGAAAATACTCCTGAGGGACCATCCATGGTTGGTAAAATTGGTAAGCATAAAGGAAGAAGAAGGAGTGATATGAGGCTCACCACGCAAATAGGAGAATATGAAATGGACCAATCTATTCTGGATCTTGGGTTAGATGCAAATGTTTTTCTGAAATAAACATGGGAGAGAATGGGGAGACCTGCACTACAGTGGTCTTCTATTGAATTGAGGATGGAAAATCAACAAAAAATTATCCCCATGGGTGGATTGCAGAGAGTGACAGTCGATATTGAAGGTGTGAGTGCATTGGCTGATTTCAAAGTGATAGAGATTATCGATGAAAACAATCCCTACCCCCCACTCCTTGGGATATATAAGGCTATTGCCATGAATTGGGTGATCAATTTGAAGAAACAGACAATGTCATTTGAAATAAAATTGCTCCTATTAGTAGTACCTCTGAACCTTGTAGAAGGACCGTTCTCCACTGAACCAGTCTGCGATTATGAAAGTGATGATGATTTGGAGTAGATTTATAAGATAACGGTGCGAGATCAGGATTGGGTGAATCTGACAATTGATGGAGGTATTGCATGGGACTGGGAAAGCTTGTGCACATAAGATTCAAATCAGGAATTGGAACATTGGTAGAATTGATTGCACGAAGTGTCTACACTGTGCTATAATATGATGACTAAATCATTGCATTGTGTGTCATCGAGGTGAGAATTCTGCCTTATTATGATGGTTTAACTAATGTTGATAAAGTTTTTGATGCATTTGAAATGGAAGTTCGAGCGAAGCATCGTTTCCAAGCCTTAGACTTGGGGCTGTGCGCTAGGCTTACAATATTGTGGGGTATGCATTAAGACAATTTTGATGGATGGTGCGAATATAGAAGAATAATGAGGGTGCAGTTTGGTCACCCAAAGGTGCGATTGACAGAGAAATATGATGGGAGGAGTGATCTACACAATCACTTAGAAAAACGGGCTGATGCTTATGGAGTAGAACCACAACCGGAGTGGGTGCATTTATTTTGTCACAGTTTATATGTAATACCAATGAATTGGTACTTGGAGATAGAGCTTCACCACGGTGCAGACGAATGGGATATTTTGAGACAAGGGTTCTTGACGACATTCAGCTTTGAGGATTGTTACACAACATTTTGTCACTGTCCCTGTACTCCCTGTTCCATGATCCTGGAGGACCTCTATAGTGAACCCTACATGCTTCCCCTTCATGAAGAAACTCCCATTGTGTCCCTCTTCATGAGCAAAAAAATTCCTTTTTGCATCATTTCCTAAAAATCTTTTGTTTTTCTTAGTTTAGAAGACCGACGCTAATGATCAGTGTCCTGCTCATGCCTATATGTAGGGATTAAAACTATCCCTAGGACCTACTAGAGTGATTGAGCCTTGTTCTAGTCATGCCTATCCTCTTTTGGAAATTTTTTAAATAAGGAGTTGAAGCTTCCAACTCTAGAATCTTCGTAATGGAAGTCTGGTAAATGGTTGGGCTAGATGGAGTCGAGAATGTCAGTTTTGGATCCTTTCCCCTATTAGGATGGAAGTACCTTAAGAGATAAGACCTTATCCCATGAGAAGAAGAACCATCTCCCATCCATTCGTGCTATATAAACCTCCCATTTTCCCAAGAACAAGCTAGTGTTAAGTGTTAATGTTGGTGTGCTAGTGCTAATTAAGTTTACAGTAATCAACAAGGTATCCATAGTTGTAGCTCTTGATTTGTGTGTGAGGGAGAAGTGTGAAATTGGTATAGTTTGAAGACTAAAGGGAAGAGCCTTAAAACTATCATTGTCGAGGCCACCATGCAATGTTAATGGATGTGTGTGGGAACCTAGTTTTGTCAGAGGAGAATAACAACGTCAAGGCAATGGTTGTAATCTCTTCTTGATTTAATATATATGCAACTATCGATTGATTTCATACATAATATGTTATCTCACATGTTTATGGCTTAATGTGTCTTGAATTATTAAGTAGGTTGAATTACAATTTGTCTATTATCATGGTTGTTGTTTTCTGTTGTTTACTTGTTTCAGGTGCCTCAAGAAGGAAATGGGAGATAGCTGGACTGAAAAAGCAAGGTCACTACCAAATGACATAAGCGTACTAAGAGGTAGGCCCTCTTAATTAGTTCTAACCTAAGGAAATCTTCCACAGAATGTATTGTTTGTGGCTAGACCCGCTATTGGGCTAGAGGAATTGTTTGTGTCTGCACATAGAATTTTACTTCACCACAAATTGGTGACTCCGTTGGGGACCTTCTCCTTCTATTTGTTTGATTGAGAATTTCATGGTTTTGTGTGAACTTTTCTACTTTCACCATTTCCTTTTAGTTCTATCTACTTTTCTTTGTTTACCACTCTAGGTTTGAAATTTACAGTAGCAAATCTAGTCCCAATTTTTGAAAATTTTTATTTTTTTCTTTGCATCCTCACTCAACACACTTATTTCGCTGACAGTTGCACCGATCAGTGCAATATGTTGAAAAATAGTCACGCCAAACCCCTTCTGGTGCTTGTTGTTAGTTAGGAAGTTGTACCGATGCCTATAAGTGAAGAGTAGGGTTCACCCTAGATCTTGGTCAGTGTGTCTTGCTCTCTTGATTTCTGCCTTGTAAGTTGTTTAGACTGTCTTCTCCCTAACTGGAAAGATACTTTTCATTTGGTTTAATTCCTTGTTGATTTTCCTTCTTTTCGCTTGATTTCATGGGTCATTGGATGGTTTGTGGCCCTGGGGAATCTAGGTTATCATCCATTTAGCTGATTGTGACCTCAGTGAGTCAAGTTGTTGGTGCATTTACTCCTTGAATTTCATTTATGGTCCTCCTATGACTTTGATTTCCATTACAAAAGTTTGAGAAGTTTTGTTTTCTTGTCTAAACATCTCTTTTCTACCATAGATCACATTGCTCTTTTTGTTTTTGGTAAAGTCATCACATCATTAGTTTGAAAGAGATTCTCTTTTCGTGTTTTTCATTTGCTTCAGAATCAATTTTCTCGAAACTTTTCGTTGGGGTGTTTTATCAAAAATTCATCTTGTCATTTCATGAAAAAGTATAAAATTCTAGTTTATTACATCAATATGTTATGGTAGTTAGCATCATTGAAGACTAGGATTGCATTTGCATTTGAAAAGAAAAAGAATTCCCTTTACTTCTAAAAGGACTGTTGGATTGTACCTATTAGGAAATTAGGAATTGAAATGAATTTTTCATTAGTTTATTTTCTCGAAAAGTGAAGTAGTGGAAAAATAATTTTTCTTTCTGTTGCTTGATTGTTTGCATTTGGTTGTGTTTTCTACCATCTCTAGCATAGACAATTCATCGAATTGAAAGGGTCTTATCTCATTTAGTTGCATTGAGGTCTTTTCGAGTCGCATTGCTAAGACCTAAAAACTGAGACATAATTCAAGATAAACTTTAAAATGAACTCAATTAATATAAGGTGCATTTGAAACCTAACGATCACATATAAAGAAACTATGAATCCTCTTCAAGCAGTTGAAAACATTGAAAACCAAATGCATCCCCAAGACAAGGCACAATAGTGTATTTTTTCCATTCACCTTGATTCATTTAGTTTTAGAAGAGAAAGATGGACTTGGATACATATAAAACATAAGAAAAACTCATTACAAAGAAGAAACAACACATAGAATTACTATCACAAGAATCCCATAAAAATAGTTGTGAAACTTGGTTTTATTCCTTGCCAAATTGCTGATACAAATGTTCAATGAGTGCCACCACTTCCACCAAAGTCCAACATTTACAAATGACTAAGAAATTACATAATATAGGCAAGGAAACCACTCATGCTAGCTATCAGGGTCGAATCCATGAGAAAATGGGTGGTTTCAACCATATCCAAGCTAAGAATAGGAATATAGGCAGTGGAATAGCTTGCCTCTAAAACTTAGCAAACCAATTCATTACAGTTCAAAACCACTTGGAACTTGATGTATCTACCCTATGAGGTGATTTTCATCAATACCTACATTAAATACATCATTTATCATCACAAATTTACCAAGGAGAAGAAAAAAAGTCAACTGGTAGTCAAACTGGGCGAATTTTGAGTTTTAGGCAAAATTGGCAAAAATTTGCCTGATGCGTAGCTCCCCGAGCCTGATGCATAGTGCCGCTTCATGACTACTTTTGGAGGCCTTTCACTTCACCAAATCATGCCCAAGATAGCTTGTTGGAAATCTCTACCTGTCTAGTTTCTGGAACACTTTGAATTTTCTGATTTGGAGTTGATTTTCCCCTTCAAAAATCATTTCTCCCAAGACTCCTTCTTGTGGGTCCAAAAAGTGGCAGAGAGGGCTTTTTTTTAGGTGTTTTTTGCCCTTTAAGTGACCCAGATATTCTCCAAAATTTATGAACTTTCTGGGTTTGTTTATTTTTCGATGAGGAATCCAAAAGTACAAGCCATTTGGAAAAATAGTGAGCCAATTCAATGCACAGCATGCATCAACTGAAATTTCCTGTGTTTTTATCTACAAAATTGCAAAATGATAAAAATTTCCCAAAATTTCTTCAAATTTAGCAAGAGGCAACCATATTAAGTGTTTTACTAAGCTAATGAAGTTTCAGCCATAATTTTGAGTTTATCATGCTCTTTCTTGTTCCTCAAGGCTCTCCCTAACCTAGATTTTAGCCTCTTTACCCTTGTTTTGCAAATCTTGTTTCAGGCTAGGTAGTGATAGGCCATATGGCACAACATTTTCTTCTCTTTGTTGGCTTTATCAAGCATCTTCTCAAGGTGAATGTTCACCCTCTCCAACCATGATTCTTGTTCAGCCTCAATTTCTTGCTCAAGGGAGGTCATCTTGATCTTTCTTTTCTTTGCCATTTGCCTATTTTCTCTAATCATTTGCAGCTCCATAATAGCTTGCTTATCTTCCAGTTGCTTGTTTTCCTGATCAAGATAGTTGATGATCCATTTGGTCCTCTCAAGGTTAAGTGATATGGCTTGTATTTCAGCCTCCTTTTCATTGATAATCATGTCCTTAAGTCTTGAGCTTTGAAAGCCCAAATCAGTGACATCCTCCTCAATCAAAATAAAATCCTTGTCTTGCCCTTCAGTAGGGCCCTCCTCATGCATCTTTTGCTTTCCTTTGTTTCTAACCCATACCTATTTAGCTAGAGAAGAAGGAAAAGCCCCTTTTACCCCTGGTGAAGATAGCATTTGCCTATGGTCCAGTGAAGAAAACGAGACCCCTTACACCCCTGGTGGAGATAGTACTCGCTTGTAAGCTGCAAAGAGCATCCTAGTGCCTCTTTCATAAGTGAAAAACACAGGAACATGAACCTCCTCTATTTTATTTTTAAGTTCCTTTTGTTGCTCAAAAGGTTCACCTCCCTCTTGAGGATCTGAAAATATTTGAGTCCCCTTGAAGAACTCATGGGCAATGAACGTTTCCCATGACACTCCCAACTAAGTGAGCTGATGCAAAACAACAATTTCAATAATAGAAAAATGATAAATACTATTGAGTTGCTGTGGATATGGTTTTCTTTCTGCAATCATTGTCATCCCCCCTATGCTTTTGCATATGAAATAAGGGATGCTCATCATTCTGACCCTGGTGAAGTGCATAAGCAATTTGATGTGGTAGACATACAATCTAGAGAACCTACCCTCACATGTAAAGTATTTGATGATAAGTTTCATGAGTGGAACATACCGGTCCTCCAAGAATTTGAAAGGAAACATCCTACTAAGTTTACCATGGTCCTTTGTCTTGATATAAGATTCATAATGCTGCTTACTAATATTTTTCCTTTTGTTCCACTTTTCCCCTACATCTAGAATTCTTGTGGCCTCTATAACGATAGTTGGTGAAAGAGTGAAGTTGACCCTAGCAAGATGCACCATATTGTTTTCCAAGTTTATCATAAACTGCCTTGCTAACTCATGGTGATATTTGACCCTCTCAACCATTTCAAAAAACTCAAAACAAGACTGATATCTAAAACATGTGGTGGCTAGAGGGCAAGCAAGGAGTTCACTCATGCTAATAGGTTCCTCCCTAATGATTTTTCCACCTTTGTGAGGCTTCCTGGACTGCACATTTCTTTCAATTGAGCTATCACTAAGTGTATCCTCTTCAAAACTTGATTCACTACTTCTTTTCATGCTTATCTTAATGATGTAATGTGATGATGGTATGGTGAACAATGATAATGGGTAGGGACAAAGAAGATGAGTATGAAGAGATTTTGCAAATGTGAAGTGGAGTAGGGGAATGAAGGGAAAGATTTAGGAAACTAGGGTTTTGACTTATGAGGGACTTAGGGTTTAATGAAGGGAATTATATTCTTAGGGGAATAGGGAAAGGGAAAATGGAATTAATGGGTAGTTTTAGGGCAATGAAGTTTGAGAAAAGGGACAAAGGATGTTGGTTTTGTAATGAAGTAAAAATTTTGCAATGAGGTGAAAATGTATGAAGGAAAGCTAGGGTTTTGATTTTAAGAAGCAAAACTCATGAACAAAACACGAAGAAGGCTAATTTCAGCTCAAGATTGATGAACACTTGTAGGAGTGAAATTCAGCATTTGAGAGCATTTGGAATGAGTTTGAGTGATTTTGGAACCTCCCTGGCCAATACACAATGCACTAGGCCCAATGTGCAGCACTTGTGTAATTTAACACTAGTAAAAACTATCTGATGCATAGCACTGGTCTGATGAGCAACACCGGTCTTATGTGCAGCGCCAACCCTCTAATGCGCAGCACCAGGCAAACTTGTTGCAAATTTTGGGTTTTCTTCCTCATTTGCTCAATTTCCCTTCAAAACACGATTTTGGCTCTCTTTTTTACTTTTTGCACAATGAAATGAGTAGCTCGCATGAATTTGCTTTATATATGATGCACTTTAATTTGTCTCCATTGAAAACCCACTTTTATAAAGTCTTAGTCATTTTTTCTCAAAAACTCTGTTTTTCATTTGAAGTTTGACTTTTTCTTGACAATTAGATGGACTGATGCCTTGGTGATTTTGTTTTTGCAGTGGCGGGAGTTGACAAGGTGGCCAGGAATAGCTGCTAAGCTTATTACATATAGTAACACTTAAATTACATGAAATTTTCTAAAAAAAATGGAAAAACTCTGTTTTCACCTCAAAACAGAGTTTTGAGATAAAAAGATTTATTAAGCATATCAGAAGTAAATTTATGATTTTATGAACTTATCTAACCTCCTCATGTGCCTGCTGACCTTTTTATTCAAGTTTGGATGACCATGATGACAAACCCTAGACCTAGTGAAACTAAACCCTAAAACTAAATGAAATGAACTGAAATGACTATAAATCACTGAAAAGAGGTTTTGAACGAGCCAACAGGTATATGACATGAGGGAAACTAAAATGAAACCACTACCATCATTTGATCCATGACATGGTGGAATGCAGCTGATCGAATGAGACACCTAATATGCATGCAAAAGAGAAATTTGATCACTGATGGAAGTGCGAGGACACTGACACTAATAGAAGGTATAGGCTAGAGACGTGCTTCGATGTCTTTAAACCTAGCTGATCCAAAATTGATTTTGGATAGACTCCTAAGTCTAGTGGTCCTCATAGAAGAAAAATGAAAGTCCAAGGAAGTTCCTGGAACTAGCCCCATTACAGAGATCATCTCATTCTGACTCTACTGCAACTTGGATGGGCAAAAAATGACTTATGATGTGGAAGTTATCATAAAGTGAAATTGCCTCTATCCTTTGGAAAAAGGAGCAAAATCCCCTAAAAAGGGATCCTAAAAGCCCTCTAAATCTTCAAGTATTCCAAAAATCTAAGAATCCATCGCAAAAGTATAAGTTTTAGACTTATCGGATTACACTATCGGAAAGAAAAAGCATAGAGAAAACATTGAAAAATGGGCTTATCGGTGGTCAATGGAGTAATGAACAGGAGCCATCAAATCTGGCCAATCAACGGTCCAGATCTAATCGGCAAATCGTAATCGACGGTGGCAGTTAGTGGATATCAGAACATGTTATATGATTTTTGCCATCGCAATATTGCAATTAGCCATTACAGTGGAGCGCACATTAAATGGTCGGGGTATGTGCAATGTGCAATTGCGACAAGTCGCATCACAATATCGCATCAGAGTTACACAATGACGCGGGGATATATGTTATATATATATATATACACACACACACACACACACACACACACACATTGCGATAACTACACCTGACAGGGCTATAAGCGAGAATTGATATATTTTGAAATCTGCCCAAAGGCATTTTCTATGTAATTTTTCATATTTCCTTTAATAAACGGAAAGTGAAGGAATGTGCCAATGCGATGAATCCAGACCCGAAGGGGTTCCTAAATACAAATGTATATTATCTTAAGTCCGCATAAAGCCAATTTTGTGATGTTTTCAATGATTTTAATGTATTTAAAAAAATACAAAGGGAAGCCATGGGATGGGCATTGCGACTTGCGATAAGCGATTTCAGGCAGACCCGATAGGGATATAGTGCACATTTATGAAGATTTGAAGTCCGGTGAATAGTGTTCTCTATGGATTTTTCTTTGTTAATGTATTTTCCTATGTAAGCCAATAATGCGAAAATTTTGGGTATTTCAAAGGCCCGATGGCCCCTTCCATTACAACACAGGTGGCCACTATCCCCGAGGGAATTTAGCAATGATTGATAATGATCAGAGAGGGGATTCGAGCAAACAAATACTGGAAGACAGAGAGCCTGAAAGAGAAAAAAATACAACACCAATTGGCTTAAAAAGAAATGAATGTCAAAGACAAAAGGTAGTCAGTTGCTGAAGGTGTTGTTGGGGTTTTTTGTTGCTGAAAGTGAAGCCAATACAAGTAGCTAAGGTGAAGGAGGTAGCATAGAAGCAAAAAAGAGCAGCCAAGGGAGTCACTTGGAAGTCAAGTGAAAAGCCAAGAGAGTTGTAAATTGATACAGGGCCAAAAAAGCCAGAGCTGAAGAGCTAGAGTCGAAGCCAAGAGCCAGAGCCATGAGCTAGAGCTTCAAGAGCCAGGGAATGATATGGTGTCTGAACCCACTATTTCTATGAAAAACAGTAGGAATTGAGCCAAGAGCTTGTAAAAGGACTTTCCATAATCCTAGAGAGCCTATTCAAGTTGACTAGAGCTCAAGGAGACGTAGCCTAAGAGTTTTGGGTGAACTCCAGATTAAATTGTTGTCTTATGTGCTTGTTTTACTGCTTCATTATTTACTGTTGTATGTATCTATAGATATGTTTCAGCACATTAATTTGTAGCACCTAAACAATTAAAAACAAATACCAACATACACCTATATTTTCAATCATTTCTTAATTCCACATTGGTTAATCAATAAGACTTGGGAATATTTAAAGCTTTGGAAGTGGGAGAGGTTCTTATAAGTTAGACAAGAAGCCTAAGTGCCCTATTTTCAGATCACTAGCAGTTGTCATTAGCTTTAGCATTAGAAAATGCTAGTACGGAGTTGTGCTCCCCATACCATCAAGTATATAGTGGGAGACCCCTCTAGGCTGCAATACTTTATCCATAGGAAGTTGAGTCTGCCACCTTGCAAACATGATACACCGAACGCATTGTTCGGGGAGATTGCCTGCCTGTACTTTTTAGTTCATTGGGAGGTATTCTCCATTTCACGGTTGCCTGGAAATCCTTTTTACCTAGATCATCTGGATTAGTCATTGGATATTGTTGACTCATTAAACTTTAAAGATCATTCGATCACTTGTCCTTTCGATCTTGTTTCTAATCAAAAGTGATAGAGTCATCTTTGCTTCTTTCTCGACTCTTAAAACATGAAAGAGCACTAGTTTATTTATGCGTCTTAAAAAATTGTTTCCCATGATCTTATAACATCTTGTTAGTCTTTTCTAGACCAAATCATGAGTTTTCCATAAATTACATTTTAAAGCCTCAAAATTCATCTCTCTTTTCCTATTAAATAAGACAAGGTCATCATGGCTAAACCATCTAGTCACCTAGTTCCTCTTCCTCTCATTCGTCTGAAATATTTTTTGAAGAGCCTTTTCCTGAATTACCAAAGTCACTCGAGGACCAAGGTGTTGAACTCAGAATCATTCTGAGCATTCAACCTTTTTCATCTCGTCATTCGCCTACTTTAGATACTGGGTCACCTGCTGATATTGGCCTAGAATCTCTGGACAATCTCGTTCAGAATCCTAAGATTTCATCGACTACTAATGGTCAAACTGAACTTAATATATATCCTTCAAATACTTCGTTCGACCTTGTTGTGATATCACCGTAGCATCCATACAGTCTGCACAATCAGCCTGATGTTCCTTCAGAATTATCCCAAGCTCCTTATGTTCCATATTATTATCAAGGAATGGTTAATACACCTTACATCCTTTAGTCTAGACAATATGTTTAGCCTGGCCCACCCACTTTCAGGGTGGCTATGGCCAGATACAGTTCGGACATTTTCCAAGAACTGTTCAAATACCTTTGCAGCAACAAGGACAATGTCTGTAGCAACAAGGGAAACATTTCTTGCAATAAGGTCCATCCATCTGACAACAGGGGCAGATGATATTGCATAAAGGATAACTGCAACAATTGCAGGGGAAACCCTCGCAACAGTTGCAACAAACCATGCAGCCACAAATGTAGTATGCTCTGCAAACCTCCTAGCCTATGCCTTCACAAAGCCAACCTTTGTAGCCGCAGGGACAGCCTTTGCAGCTGGACAATCCTTGTAGTGGCAGAGCCAACCTAAGGAGCACCAACCCTTATATACATATCAATAGGGTCAACCTTTGCAAGGACAAGGTCAGGGTCAAGTCCTGCAACAGTAGGCCCAAAATCCTAATATCTTGGGGCAATAGGTACATAATCCTTTTGTCCAAGGGCAGTAGGTCCAAAATCCCTATGTCCAAGGAAAACAAGTGCATAATCCTTATGTCCAAGGTCAAAAGGTCCAAAATCCTCTCATTCAGGGGTAGCAAGTTCAAAATCCATATGTTAAGGGACAACAGGTGCAATATCCATATGTCCAAGGTCAACAGGGTCAATAGCATCTTAACTCGTATGTTTCTTATCAGCAACCTATGGCCAGATAGTTCCAAGATGTTCAAGGTCAAAATCCTCCCTACGACCAAGGTAACCTACAATGGGGGCATAATCAAATGTCATATGGCCAAAACCCTGCACTATTGGGACAAAATCCTTACGCGTAGGGATGGGCTACTCCGGTTGGACCCGCTTATTGACCTCCAATGTCTTTCAGTACTCAATTTCCATTCTTGGCCACACTAGTGTTGCCAGATATTTCTCGACTCATGAATGATCCAATTCTTCATTCACCATACTTACCTCTGGCTCCATCCAAGATCCCAAGCAATTGTCCTAAGTTCGATGGGAAAGTAGAAGAAGATCCTCAAGCCCATGTGATGACATATCACCTCTGGTGCTCTTCTAATTCTTACGTTGATGATTCTATTTGTCTTCGTCTTTTCCAACGAACCCTTAAAGGTGCTACAGCCAAGTGGTACATTGAGCTCCCTCAAAGTACTTACCATGACTTCAACTCTTTAGCCATGGCTTTCCTCACGCATTTCCAGCTACCAGTTCACTATGAAATTGGCACCTATTTTCTCACATTGCTTACTAAAGATACTGTGACACACATCTCTGATCTTATCCATGGATGGAGACATAGATGTCGCCTAACCAAATTTGATATTGTTGATCATTTGCTCACCAAATGGTTTCCCAAGTCATTTGTATCTCCAATTGCTCGTGATATAGCTATGGGTGGATGCGTTATAGAAGAACAAGACATTTCTTGTGCCCAGTACTTAGATCTCGTTTATTCTTAGTCTAGCACTTTTTATGAGTTATTACCTAATGCTCCGCAGCCATCATCCGATCCCATGGAATCGAAGTCACAGGCTACACCTCCTGTTGATTGAGTAATTGGTTCAGTGTCCCAGACCCCTGCCAAATCTTCTTCCAAATAGAAGTCGGTCTCAAACACTGCTTCCAATAGTTCCTCCTAGAATCTACCTGGCCCTCATAAAACCTCAGATGTCCATGCTATCCAATCTACCACAGCAAGAAAATCCTCAAAAGGTAAGAAGAAAGGCAAAGGCAAGGGTAAAGCCGATGCCCCAAAATAGGGTCCTCCCAAGTCATCTGCTGGTGATTCTTCACAACGAAAGCCTAAGTATCCATGTCCCATTTGCGAGGAGGATCACTATACTAAGGATTGTCCCTGATGGTCCGAAGTTAGTCGTTTGCTCAAAGGGACCCTAGTTGTCTTGAAAGATCTATTTCTGTCTCAACAGACTCAAATGGTAGACCAACCTCAATCATCTGCTTCCTCACGATCTCAAGTGTTCATGATGAGTATGGCTATTAATGTGGCTACTAGATTAAAATATTACCAAACTCCTACTCCAACAGCCAAGAAAGAGAAAGAGGCCACCCCTTCTTCTTCAGCCCTGAGTTTTGGCCCTCTTCACATCGAGTGCCCTAACCTTGATTCCGCCATTTGACCACCTTCTTGAAGTGTGCTAAGGAAGTCCACGTACAATCCAAATTCTCGAGCCGCTCAGCACTATAATATTGTTGAGGATTTGGCTCAAGCACCATCATCTATGTCTTCTCTTGAGGTACTCCAAAGCTGTCTATCTCAGCGGAAATCATTGTTGTCGGCTATTGGGGGAATTGATACTACCGATTCAAACTTGATATGTTTTGATCTAGAAAACCATGTTTTGTGCCTACCTCATCAGATTTCCTTTCTCATTCAGGTGATCATCAATGAGAAAAGGATTCATACGACCATCATCGATGAATGTGCTTCTACCTGCATCATGTCAGTCGCTTGCTAGAAGGAAATTAGTTCTCCTCCTTTGAACCAATCCCCCATCACTTTGGAAGCTTTCGACGAGCATGATTTAGGACCCTTCGGTGTCTTACCCAACCTTGCCATTACTTTGGAGGGCAAGATAGTACACATCAAGATAGAGATTGTTGATGCTAATCTCAATTATAATCTTCTACTCAAATAGAGCTGGACCCATGCCATTCATTCTTTAGCCTTCTCCCTGTTTCGCATGATTTGTTTTCCCCATCAAGGGAAGATTGTCATAGTCAACCAACTGTCCTTCTTTTCCTCTTCCTCCTTGGATGGAAATGTTTCATATGTCTTGCACACTGGTGCTCCTTATGAGAGTGTGGGAGCATGTCTTTTTAAATATTCTGCCTTAATGGGAATTTTTCTGCTCCCATCTCCTCATGTTACCTCTGTCAACATGATCTCGGCCAAATATGATCCTTGGGTCATAACCTCACCAGATCTTCTTGATTCACGAGGCGAGGTTATGCCACTTAGTCTTGTTGAAATCAATTATGTGGAAACTATTTCGATACGTGTTCCTAGTCCCCATGGCTTGGTGCTTCAGAATCTCCTGATCCCTTAGCCGAGACTTTTCTTGTTGACGAGAGTATCATGGAAGTAGTGTCTCTCGACGAACCACCTTGGAACAATACTCATCATCGTTCCTCGTTCCTGCCTAGCCCAATGGTCATCTCTACTTGTGTCAAGGAGTTCCCTTCTCCGCTGCTTATTGACATGTCAGTTTCTCCTGACCTTGTCCAGATCTTTCAACTGAGGACCCCTTTATCTATGCATAGATTCAAGTTTTCTCTCCCTCCCTGATATTTTACCGATTGCCCATTATTGAAATGGGGTTGTCATCTGACTCCTAACCCTCCCTTGCGCAGGGGGTATGGGGGAAAAGCCTTATATGAGTTCCACTCTATTATTTGGCCGAGTCGATGCTTACTCATCATGTCAACAGTAAAACTTTGATGGTCATCTATGTTGATTGATTACCCGAGTTTGAGCATGGACTCCCTCAAAAATTACTATGTTTAGGTCATCTTGCATGGTTACTCTTGTACATTAGTGTGTCGTTCATTTTTGTGCAGTGTGGTTTGGTGTGTTAGTTTTCAATCAACTTTCCTGTTTACTATGTTTTTCCCTGCTTTGCAGATGTCTGTAACTCCTCACATCAGTTTCTCTAATGGTGCTTGTCGTAGTACCCAAAATCTATCCTCTATGGCATGGGCCATTTATAACCCTCATGGTGATATTATTAATCTTCAAGTTATTTATTTAGGTTTCACAACTAATAACATTGTTGAATACAGCCCAGTCATCAAATTGTTGTGAGAATCCATCGCTCTTGACATTTGGAAATTTGTTGTCAACTTGGATTCATAGTTTGTTATCCTTTAACGCAATCAGAAATATTCCATCAGAAACCCTCAGATATTGAGAATGTATCTACGTATTCATCTACTAGAAAGAATTTTTATTACATTACATATCATCACATTCCTAGACGCATGAATACATTGACAGATGCATTAGCTAATTATGTGTTGGATAGACATTTACGAAACATGTGAAAATATAAAACAAGTCATTTGTACCATAGTAAGTAAGAAAATGCAGCATATATATATATATATATATATATATATATATATATATATATATATATATATATATGGTGATAATGTTTGATACATCAAAACCTCAAAAAATAATATGTGAGTTCAAATAACAACGGCGGCTCGCATGGTGGACCTAGGAACTAATCAGCATGGTGATTGTTGTAAGATGAAACTACTCGTGCAACACGAGTTAGCAATCAGCGGAACCAGTCCGATACCCCCACCATCTCCCTCTGGTATTGCCATGGGATGTCCCCCAACCAGGCATACTCTGGGATACCACGAGTCAACCCCTCGAGGTTCCTTGTGATATCCTCCTTGTTGTCACTCCCCTCTTGATAAGGAGTGACATCAAATTGGTGAGTGACCCACCTTGCTATTGGGGACATCTCATCAGGACGCTCTTGTAAAACATTTTCATTGATAAAACAAAATGTTATAAACACATATATATAAAAAACAATTGAAAAATCCAAAAATTAAAAATTTCTTTTTTACCTTCATCATCGAAATCCTCCCCATATAGCAACGAGATGTCTAGATCTCCACGGAAGTCAGTACTGATGTATGGCCAATCCTCCACTACGATCAGTTATTGTTGTATCCATGAAAAGAAGGTGGGACTATAGGACATATGCTGGTCCCCAGTGATCCTAGGCATCAAACGACTCCAACGGGCCATCTGTGGATCTCGTGGCATCGACGAAAATACCTCAATCAGCTAGTACTTGAACAACGGAACTCGTTCCAAGAAGAAAGTCACTAGTATAGATCTGAAGCAAAATTGCTTCAGATTGCCCACCTTAGCTTTTGACAACTGTTGTTTCATGTTGATATTCATGGTTTTTTCCCAATTCAAGATCGTCGGTGCTGTACAATTGATAGCATAGAGAAATTTTGAGTTGTTAGTCTCATGCTCTACTTGGGACCCAACCACTCTATTGATAGTCAGTAGTAGCACTCTCAGTGTCAGATCGAGCACAGTGGCAATCTCAATCTTTCAGCTCTTGGATTTGAGGGCTTCTGGGAAATGTTCAGCAAGTAGCATGGATATGATTGCCCCAATCAGTCATGATGCATATAGGTTGACTGGTTCCCCTCTTCGAGACAATCCTATGATGAAGAAAATGTCTGAAGTTTCCAACTCCAACTCCTTATCACCAATGATGAATATTTCTTGATTTATGTCCCAAAGGCTAATCAGGTATCGAAGTAGCTCAAGTTGAGCTCGCATCCTTAGTGTAAGAAAGAACTTGAGGAGCCCATAATTCCTCAAGGAATCCAAGCAGTTTGGATCATTCATTGCCTCGGTGTCCAAATCTTCATGCTCATGTTCTTTCCAGTCTACCATTTTTGATGATTCTTTCCTACAAAAACCATGTATTCAAGTTAATATTAATTTTTGGAAAGTAAAATCTAAATTCAAACGATGGATTTGAGAGGAAAATGGATTTTTCCTTGTTCACAATGCAGGTGTGCTGGTTTTAAAAATAGTTGCACTGATGGCATGGTTGGGCATTTTAACAACCCTCAGCCGATGCAATTTTGTGCTCAAAAATCACGTCGACTGGGGGTGAATTGTTTTTTCCAAAACCTCCATCAAGAATCCAAAAAATGGATAAAAAAGGAATAAACAGTATGGAAATGGAGATTAAGGACTTGGCTCTTACCTACAATTGGTGGCTCGGTGAATGACCTCCTGAATCTCCCACAATATTCTCTGAAAAATTAGGGCAAAAGTGGGTGAAAAGTTTTTCACAACAAGGTTAAATGGTAAGTGGTAAAAAATATTTACTTTTCCCTCCTTTATTCAATTTTTCATAAAATGTTAGAGTTTTTGAGTATTTTTTACCTATTTTGTCTCGAGAATTGGATAATGGATTTTACCATTTTGCTCAGCGGCAGGTGATGGATGTGTGATGATGGTGCCGAGTCACGTTTTAGTTCTTTTCTCGACTTGTAAAACTCAAATGAAAATATTTCCAAGTATTTTTTTACTTTTGACTCGTAAAAGAGAATAAAATGGGGGGTCCACTTTCAAGCTATTTTCCAATCCTTTAAACACAAAAATATAATCGAGCGCTTGTCATTTTGAACTCATTAATCGATGTGAGACGTCGTGCACCCAATATATGTTTACCCCTTTTTCGGGCTGGGATGCACTATTTACGAAAAAGGTACTCCTTGACTAAAATGGTCAAGCGGTTCTCTCAAGTATCGTTTTCTACCTTTTCAGGCTGGAGAAACACAAATGTATGAAAAGGGACCATGTGGAGTTTTCTTTTCCATGTCTTTTTCGAACTCTATAAACATGAAAAGGATACTGAGTTGCACCTTTGTTGGACTCATTAAAATATTAAACAACATTGGATTCATCACCATGACGAACATGAGCTTCTCCTGCATAGGGCTCATTAAACTTACTAGGTTAGATTTGTTCGAAGGATGAACTTACAATGTAATCATATGCTATCCCATTCAAGCTTGTGATTAAAAAAATAATTGGGGTACCTGCCAGAAATGGTGGGGGAAAATTTGGAAATCTAATCAGTTATGTCGGAAACTCACTCTTGAACATGACACTTTCTACTTCGTGTCAGGTTTGGATATCCTCCTTTTTATGATTGACCTTCCTGGGTTGGGTTGTTTCCTTTTGCTTTCCCTTTGATCTCTGCCATGTCATTATAACCACCGATCTTATGGATCGAAAGGATGCCAAGCCTCTAGTCGTGTCGCCAATGTGTTCAAGAGTTGTCCTTTTGTAGTTACATTTCCTCTAATTCTCTGTATCATCCACAACCATTTTGCATCCCTTTTTCTTGTGTCGATGATGTGGGATACATTATGGCCCTCCTTCGACATGGTCACTTCTTGTCAACTTCAGCTCATTATCCGAGAAGTTGATTGACAGACTCCCTTCGAGTACCTTAGAGCTTGCATTCCCTAATGGAAATTTCTTCGCACTCGACAACAAGTTCACATCATTGGCTTTTGATTGAGTGATTTCATAGGTATTCGACTACGGTTCCTTTATTCACATTCTATGAATTGTGTTGATAGTACCTTGAGGACCATTGTCATTATTGGTGGTTTCTCTTGCACTTGTTAACAATTTACATCATTGGCTAGTAATCAAGCTATTTTCTAGCATGTTCGATGTTAACACATACATTCACATGTGTTGGCCATGGAATCCCCCACGACATGTTTTGGGGCTCAAAGCCCAAGTTTTGAGTTGATATTGTTGTAAAGCTCTACGAATTACGGGTATGAAATGTTTGTTAGAATCATAGGGCTATCCACCTTAGTCCTGAATGTAAGGTTGGCCTACCCATGGTCCGCAGAACATGGGATTGTATAAATAGAGTGAGGCTCTAACTTGTAAAGGGAGATCCAATCTAATAGAGAATGGGCATGAAAGGTCCTAGAGATTAAGTCAAAGTACGAAGTGTGTCTTGGGTCGTAGAGTAGGAAAAGGCTCTGCAGTTGAGTGCGCAGAGGCCTAGTAGAGTTTGCAGTTGAGTGTGCGAATCCCTGCAACTGAGTGCATAGGGTGGAGTCAAGTCTGTAATTAGAGAAGAGATTAATAAAGAAAGGTTTTGTTACCAATTCTGTGTATCTGTTCTAAGTTATTATATGTTTGATATCATTTGTGAATATACTATTTCTTTACTATGCGCACTTGTATGAATTGTGAATATTGTTAAGTATAACTGAAGACATGCAAATAAGCTATGTTAATCAACTAATATCGGATTACTAGTAAGAAATTGGGTAATAACATTGTTCGGCCCCTGAGTAGGGTTGTGCGACTGCATCAACTCAGGCTATGAGGAACGGGTAACTACGCATAGCGACGTACACATAGAGTTGAACCACAGACCACTTAAAACCATCAGACATCTCTAGGGTGCGGAAACTTGGTTCTAGCACCCTCCCTTACTACTGCGGGTGAGACCTTAGTCTGTGCTCCTGGACTATTGCTGAAAGGGCCAGTAGTACCAAGATTTGTTTGGCTAAATCACCTCTGAACCTACGTCAGCCCCAATAAGCCAACAAATGGTTCTATTGTGGGGACTAGGATCTGCATGAGGGATGTCTGATGTTGTGTCACTGGAATCCGATGAAGAAAGAAATTGAAGGGTGGTTGGACAGAAAGATTCACAAGTTCGTGACACAAGAAAACAAGAATCTGCGAGTATCAAAGGAACAGTGGTTAGAGTGCTACTTATATATGGAAATCCACGTAATTTTATTTTCATCCTTCCCCTTTGAGTTGTATGAGTGGATCAGGAAGCTAGTAGACAATTAGGGAAGGTGTAGGCTTGACAAACCAATTGTGTGGACTCCAGAATCAATGCACAAACTAGAAGCATCAGAATATAAGATCGTGCGTGCTATGGACCATTGGCTCGATCGAATTATAAGGGGTTTATCACCGAATTTGTGGTAGATACTTCAGTTAGCTACAACAAGATGGAACAATGCTTCCTCAAAGGACTGTGAGGAAAGTACATTAAATCATTGAACACTTGGATTAAAATGCTATTGTGCAAAAAGCGGGTTATGTAAACAAATTGATGTTTGGGGCTATGTAGAGTGGGAGGATCTATATAAATAAAAGTAGCACACACATAGAGAATAGCTTTGATTTCACCTCAATGAGAAAGAGAGGAAGAACTCGTGAAAGTTTCACCAAGAAGTGCGATCAGTTTGATAAGGCAGCAAATTCCGTGCATACCACCTCCACCTACACCACCACTAGTCTCACCATCTTCACCCCCATCTTTGCCCACACCACTTCTGCCACCACCAAAGTGAAATATGGCGAGCACGACAAAATTGCCAGTGTTCAAAGGAGTAGGGAACGAAGATCCAGACCAATTTTGGTTCATAGTAAAAGTGGTATGGGAAGCACAAGGAGTCATGGATGACAATATAAAGAAGGAAACGTTGGTAAGGGCATTGCAAGATCGTGCAATGGCATGGTACATTAAGCATTCTAATGACCATTGAAACATAGGGATCGTAGATATCTAGGCTAACTGAACAGGGAATTTAGCAGGCCAAAATCTGAGACACAGTTGATTATCAGGTTTAAGGAAATCCCAATGCTTCGAGACGATACCCCTTGGGAGCTGGATCAAAGACTGAGGAGTATGATTCACGAAGCCAACATGACCTTGAAGGATGGACAGCATCACGCATGGTTTGTAGCATTACTAACATCGCATCGAAGGACTGCATTGTCATAGCAGAAGTTATCCAACCAAGCCGAAGCTTTGGAGATTGTAATGAGACTGCATGAGACCCTGATACAAGATCCTGGCCTGGGAGTCCAACAAATCAACCCACAACTGGAAAATTTGCATATGGAAATGTAGAGTTTGAAACAAGACAAGATGACTCGACAAGAGGCGCGTGAGGTGGTATGGTGCATAAAGTGTAAGGGACAGGGACACGACAAGGACCATTGTCTAGTCCTCACGAAATACTTTGCAGGAGGAGGGCCAATGCCATTAAAACCAGAAGCACAAGCAAGACCAAGCACAGTGCCTACATTATGGTGCACAATTTTTCATATAGGAGGAAAACATTCTACAGATAATTTTCATCTATTACAGAAGTATACGTAGATGTCTGAGCAGTTGTTCTGTAATTCCTTTAGAGTAGTAGGCGATGATGAACACACTTGTAGAAGTTATGAACTAATGATGGATTAGACTTCTGCCTACAGAGTTGAGATCGAAACTCGAGGCCTTGATCAAAATGCAGGAATGGCATGCATTGGATTCCAGTGGTGTGGACGAAGTCGAGGTGGAATGGGAACAAGAAGCAGTCGCGGATAACTAATTTGTTACAATTACAGAGGGCCACGGCATTATGCCCGCAATTGTACAAATCCAATGAGGGCATTATGTTTATATTGTACCCAGTTTGATCATGAGATGGAGGACTGCCCCACATTGATAGCGAGGTTGCGTAATAAAGGAATACTCCAGCTTCTCCCTACTTAGAACCTACAAATGATGAGGTCTGAGCTGCGTGAAGAAGACCTAAATGTAAATGTTGTGCTCTGAAGCGGTATCACAATAGCAGAGGAAAAGAGAAAGCAAACTGAAGAAAGTGCATGGTTTCGCAAGGCTCCCACAAAGGAACCTGAATTTAGTTTGGAGTGCATGAAGGAGACATTCATGGAAGCTAAGAAGAGCTTCATGGAGGCCTCCACTTCAGGTAATAAGGATCAACTAGAACCAAAGATGGATCCTTCAATGCTCACTACCTTTCTGGAGACATGCATGAAGCTGCTATTGAGCCTCAAAATTACTCTTTCCCTAGCAACTCTTTTCATTCCTTATCTTTGTTTTTCCATAAGAAAGATGCATTCTCATCACTAATAATTGGTATATACTATCTTGAGGAGGACATTTCGTGATTTACATGTTATGCTTTTTATGTTTTGTTGTTTGAATAAATTGTTGTATATTAGCTATGGAACATAGCCTATTTTGTAGCTAATCGTCTATTCCGCAGCTACCTCCATGCTCTAATAGGTTCCAAGAATCAAAAGGAGAAACTAGCCACATGGGTAGCTTTGAAATCATCATGACATGGACCCTATCCTATTCATTCAGCCTAGGTTGACAAAAAAGATGGCACAAGACTACGGTCAATGCATAAGTCAAACACAAAGAGACCGAGAGTAACATGACTTTGTTTCTTGGTTAATTAATGCATTTCACAGTGATGGGAAGCGTTATCCAGAGAAACTACCTGTACCTATGGACTCCAACAACCACCTATACAAACGAATCCAACAACCACCATGTCTTGGATTTATTTCTCTAGCAACCGAGGAGGAAATTCCACATATGTATCTTCTACGTGTTTGGTTATAGCATGCTTTTCTCCACAAAAAACTATATGATTTTTCTTATAAATACTTGTGTAAGGGAACGAAGAAGTTAGTAATAGTTTTAATGTGAAATTGAATTTATAGACTCTGTAATTTTTGGGCATTTTTTGTCCCTATTTTAATATGAGAAGACTGCATGTTTTTATGAATATCTGAAGGAGTTTTCTTGGAGTTGGTTGAGAAAGCATAGCCTAATCAGTTGCAGAGGGCCCCTGCACTGAAGAAGGTTTCATTTTATTTATTTTTCTTCTTGTTGTTAATTGTAAATTCATCATTTCCTTCCTAAAACAGTGTTTATAATCATTTTTGTACTAACAATGTTTATAATGCAATTTCTATCATTTTCTTACTAACAATGTTTATAATTTAGAGCAGTTTCCATTAGCTTGATTTCTTTTCAGTTCTTATCAGTAGTTTAGAAAATAGAGCTCAATAGTGTAATCTTGTTTCTTCAATAAAAAACTAACCTTGTTTCAAGATGAGAGTAATATTGAAGAATGATAAGGATACATTGTTGGATAGTTTACTTCATTTACTATTTTGCTAGTTTAAATTCTCAATTAAACTGATTAGTGTCATTTACTGTCTTTGCCATTTCATTTTTAGTTTAAAATACTAACTCATGGTTTTAATGAATGTTTATGGAAAACCCTTAAAGTTGATAATTCATCCTTAACTAAGTGGTTGAACATTTCATCTATGCAATGAGTTATTTCTGCATCTTTGTATTTGCTTTCTCTTAAATTAATGAAGTACAAAATTACTTAAATGTCATCTCAAGGAGACTCTCTCCCAAATTTGAGAGGCAGAGTAACAAAGTATTTCATTTAGTTTTATTTTAGTAATTAGTTAAACATCAATTGTAAATTTCACTTTCAGTTTTAATTCGTGATTTGGAAATAATGGTAAAATAAGAATAGAAACTTTGTTTTCATTTCTTCTTATCTTTGTTTCCATATCTTTCTTAGCTCTGTTTCCATTTCTTTCTTACCTTTTTTTTCATTTTTATATTTTGAGCAGTATTTAAGAAAGTTAGATTTAGTTTTGATAATTTACATTGTAAATCATTAGGAATTAAAAGACCAGAAACCCCCAAAACAACATAAAACATAAAAACAACGAAGTAAGAAGGGTTAGCTAGCACAAACAGTTCACTACACTTCGTCGGTTTATGATAACCGGATTGATAATTTATGTAGAGCAATTTGGGACACTAAATTGACCAAACATTTTGGCGTCGTTGCCCATGAAGTGTGACTAGGTAGCCTTGTCTCTTACATTAAAAAAAAATGATATGCATAGAGAAAGAGACTCTACGGGTAGATTTATAGCTAGGGGCAAAAGTTCAACTCCTACAACACCACCCACTCCATTAAGAATAAGAAAAGATACACCTCCATCCCAAACTCATACTCCCAGTCATAGAACTCCTGAAATTCCAAAGGCAGAAATCCAATCAAAAGAATCTCCTACTTCATCTACCAAGTCAGCCCCATAGGAGAAAAATCTTGAATCTCCAACAGGAGGAATATCCTTTTTCACCTCCACAGGAGAGCACATTTTAGTTGAAGAATTAGGAACACTTGGTGAGGAAGAGGAAGTAGAACCTCTCTCCCATATCCCATTAATAGAAGAACTAGACAAGGAGAAAGTAACCTTGTAGGTTGAATCCTATACTGACTCTGAAGAAACTCTAATGGTAGAAGAAGAACAGGATGGAGAATTCTCACTATTTTGAGGAGGGGGTAGAGGAAATAATGGAGAAGGCAGAGGAAATAATCGAGAAGGCAGAGGAAATAAGGAAATAGATAATTCTTTTGGATTCCCTATAGTGGATGAAGAAACAAATGCCACAATGAAAAAGATCTCACCTTCTGTCCTTCCAAACTTCAATGGGTTAAAAAGTGAGGATCCGAAAACATTTTTATTTGAATTTGAAGTCTTGTACAGAACCTATGATTATCTAGAAGACTCTCAAAAACTTAATTTGTTCCTTTCAACACTGAAAGGAGCTACTTTGAAGTGGTTCATGGGGTTAGTCACTTAGTCCATTAGAACATTGAATGACATGAAGAAATTATTTTTGGATAGATATTTGGATTATTGCATGCCTACCAATCACAAAGATGAAGTGTTCAAAATGATGCAAAGAGAGGATGAAAACTTACAGGATTTGATTGAGAGATTCAACTATAATTTGAAAAGAGCAAAGAGGGACAATTTAGATGAAGATACCTTAAAAGCTCTTTTACTAAAATCCATTAGAGATGAATGGATAGATATCCTTAACATGAAGGGGAAGGGAGATATATCTCAACTTCCATTAAATGATATTGGAGAATTATGTGTTCATCTCTCAAGAGGGAAATCTGAAACTAGGAAAGGTCCAAGAGATCCTTTTCTTGTTAGAGTAAACAAATATGCAACTAAATCTGTAAGTAGGGCAGAAATTGTTAATATGCTTGATGAATTTAAAACTGACATTCTAGGGAGTCTTAGTGAGAAAATAGACACCCCTAAATTACAAAACAAGTAGAAAACCAAGGCTGATGCTTTAGCCATTTTTTGTCCAAAATGCAGAAAAAAACATGCTCTAAGATAATGTCCTTTGGATGCAAGTTAGAAACTTTTATGATTTTCTCAGAAAGCCATGTGACCAAGGGTTGTCCTTCAATTCGAGGTCTTAAGGCTCTCTTTCAAGAGGAAACAGTCCCAAATCCTGCAAAACCTCTTTGTCTTGTTGCTAGAAAACCTTGGCAGGGGCCACAAAATCATGGATTTAACAATCAAATGTATCTTCAGCCCCCACCAAATTGGAATTCTTGGTAGCAACCTTGGCCTCAACCTCAACCTCAATCTCAAAGTTGGCCTCAATCTCAATCTCAACCATGGGAACAAGGTGTACAAAATCCTTATGGGATATTTTCTCAATATTACCAATATCCTCCATCATATCAGAATTATCCTCTCCCACAAATTCCACAATAAAATCAGCAACCACAACTTCAAAATCAAAACCCTCAACTTTCATTACCATTTCCACAACAAAATCCACAACAAAACCAAAGTCCTCAACTCTTACTTTCATTTCAGTAGAAACCAAATCATCTACCTGCCCAACCATTACCAAACCCCAACAATAAAAATCCTCAAAACACTTACATGGTGGAAGAACGACAATTTTGAGCTTATATGATCGCTCGTCTAGATCTTAACGATGTTCAACTTAGATCTAGTAGGATATTGGAAAAAGAAATACCTTCTGTAGTTATTCAAGAACAAGATAATTCCGAGGAAGATTCTCTAAAGGTCAATAAAAGTTTTGAGGGAACATCTCTCCAAAACCAAAATACTGAAAATGAAAAACAGAAAGAACAAATGAACTCAACTTCTATCATTGAGTAGCCAATATCTACTTCTGCACCTCCTTTTCTTGAAAGAATACAAGTTCATAGAGGAGTAGAAAAGCAGATCATGTTACCCAATTATGATTTTCTAGATGAATTGAAGAATGTCTGTATCAAAATTCCTTTGTTACAAGCCATTAAGGAGATTCCAATTCTAGCTAAAACAATAAAGGAGTTGAGCATAAAGAAACCAGGAAGAAAAGGAAAAGAAACAAAAAGAATTCACCTAGTAGGAAAAATAATAGACATAATGATTGGAAAAATTTCCATACAAAAATATGTGGATCTAGGAAGTCCAATTGTGAAAACACACATCAATGGAGTTGAAATTCCAAATACATTGATTGATTTAGGGGCAGCAATAAACATCATGAGAAAACAAACTATGGAGCAGCTCAAGCTTCCTAATCTTCTTTACACACCTACCTTACTGCAACTATCAGATAGATCAGTAATCAAACTAGATTGAGCATTAGAAGATATTTCAGTATCCTTAGATTCTTGGGAATATCCTATTGATTTCATGATCTTAACTCCTAAGAAAAATCTAGGAGGACATCCAGTCATATTAGGAAGGCCTTGGCTGGCCACAGCTAATGCTTTATTAGCTGTAGATCTGGTGACATGTATATTTCTGATGGTAATTCAACAAAAAAAAAAATACTCTATATCCTCTAGCAAAAACGATTGCAGAAATAGATGACAAAGAATGGATTGATGATGAATATGATATTCGGCCTCTCTTTACTATTTCATATATTAGTGAAGATAGTCAAATTTTAAATACATTGGAAAATTTTGAATCATCTTCAGAATATGACCATGAGCAATTTCAAGAAAAATATAATGTTGAATATTTGTCATCTAGGCAGATGTCTCTCTATTCTATGGAAGAGTTTGGTAGCTCTACAATTGAAATTTTTCCAGGTAGGACATTGAACATAAACAAAAATTTGGAGAAACTACAACAAGAAGAGCTAATCAAAACATTACAAAAACATTATGTTGCATATGCATGGGAATACACCGACATGAAAGGCATTAATCCTAAGACTTGTATCCATCACATCTACATTGAGGAAAATTGTAGACCTATCAGACAACCTCAGAGAAGGATGAATCCAAATATTAGAGAAATTGTGAAAGAAGAGCTCCAAATATTACTGAATGTAAACTTCATTTACCAAATTTCAGATAGCCAATGGGTGTCTCCTTTGGTAATTGTGCCTAAAAAGAATGGTAAATCAAGAATTGAATAAAGCTACCCTTAAAGATAATTTTCCTTTTCCTTTTATAGATCAAGTGTTGGATACATATTTCTCATTCTTGGATGGTTTTAGTGGTTATAATCAAATTCAGGTAGCACCTGAAGATTAGGATAAAACCAAATTTACTTGTCCATGGGGAACATATGCTTACTGAGTACTTCCTTTTGGGTTATGTAATGCACCTAAAACATTCCAAAGAGCAGTACCAGGAATTTTTTTTGATCTAATACATGATTTTCTAGAGGTATATATGGATGATTTTATAGTCTATGCAAATACATTTGAAGAAGCTTTGTAAATTTGGAAAAAGTTCTTAAAATATGTAAAGAATCAAACCTTTCACTAAGCCATGAAAAATGTTTTATGATGTTTACATAAGGTATTGCTTTAGGAAATCACATTTCAGGAGATGGGATTAAAGTTGACAAATCTAAAGTTGAAGTCTTCTCTAAATTATCAATTCTAAATTGCCAAAAGGATGTTAAAAGTTTTCTAGGATTTATAGGATACTATAGAAGGTTTATAGAAAATTTCACCAAATAGCATCCCCACTCTTCAAAATGCTTACCAAAGATTGTGAATTCAATTGGAATTTTGATTGCTAGTTGGCATTTGAAACCTTAAAAACAAAAATTTCGGAAGCACCCATTTTAAGAGGTCCAAATTGGAAACTCCCTTTCCATATTTCAATAGATGCTTCATATACAGCTCTGGGTGTTATCTCCTAGATCTTCCTCAGGCTGAAGAAGGCAAGCTTCGAGGGTAACCACAAACCACTTAACCTCGTAGCTAGCCCTACAAGGTTGGGATAGGGCTCTCTCCTTTAGGATCTCAGCCAAGGTGACTAGATCAGATAGGGATTTTAGGCTAGGTATACTATCTCAAAATGTTTTGATTGAATGTGTTGGTGTTTGTTGGATCAAATGGAGCTGGGAAATTTAGGTCTGGGACACTAGGTCAAAATGCAGGGTGTTCTATGGGGCAAGGTAGGTATAGGATTTATCACTTGAAGTTAAGTGAGGTGAGGCATCTAAGACTGGTGAGGAGCTAAGGAGGGCATGTGGCAATCATGGATCCTTCTCAAACAACAGAAAACATAGAATATTGAATGATTTCCCAAGGTAGAGCACTGCAAACAATGGATTCTACCTATCTATCTTGATATCATTTAATTAGAAGCAGTGAAATAGATGATGGCATACATAAAATATGTAAACAATTGATAACAAAAGAAGAAACTATGCTAAAACACCAAACCACAGGGATCCCATAAAAATAGCTGCAATTCCTATTAATTTCCTTTCCAAACTGCTTACAATGGTGTACAATCAAGCTCAGAGCATCCAAGTGAGTCTAACCCCACCAAATGACCAAGAAAACACATAATATAGACATATAAGCTACTCATCCCCCTTCAGGGGTCAAATCCATGAGAATAGGGGTTGTTTCAACCATTTCCTAGCAAAGAACTGGAATATAGGCAGTCAAACAACTTGCCTCTAAAAGAGGGGAAACTGATTCATTTGCCTCAAAACCACCTCTAACTAATGAATCTACCCTCTAACACTATTTTACCATTACATTTACATGCCATGTCATCAATTACATCAGTGAAATCATCCATGAGGAGAGAGAAATCAAATTCACAGTCAAAATAGGTGAATTTTAGTTCCTTGAGCAAAGTGGCCCTAAGCGCAACGCCACTGGTCCTAGCGTAGCACTGCTTTCCACCTAATTTTGGAGGCCTTACCCTTAGCCACATTGAGCCCATGATAGCTCATTGAAAGGCCTTCTAGTCTAGTTTCTGGAACACCTAGAATTTTTGAATTTTGAGGTCATTTTCCCCCTCAAAACATGAATCTCCCAAGACTGCTTCTGTGTGTCCAAAAAGAGGCAGAGAGGTCATTTTTTGGTAGTTTTTGGACTTTTTGGTGAACCGGATCTACTCCAAAACTTCTAAAAATTTCCAAGGTGCATTTCCTCATCATTCTAAATCCAAAAATGTCAACTTTTTCTCCGATGGATGCCCCAGGAAAAAGCGCAGCACCGGTGGCGTTGCGCTTCTCGACAAATTTTCTGTGTTATGAATTTCAAAATTTTAGAAATACAAAAGCTTCTCTAAATTTATCCAAATTTGGCATGGAGCACCACCATCAAGTACTTTTGTTGGCGAAAGAGGCTTCATCCAACATTTTGAGTCTATCTTTCTCTATCTTGCCCTCTAAGACTCTCCTCAACCTAGCTTTCATCCTCTTAATTCTCATGTTGCAAATTTTGTTTTGGGTCCTGTAGTGATAGCCCATGTGCCTTATCATTTGGTTATCTCTATTGACCCTCTGAAATAATAGATGGTGATATTGTGAAAGTTACTCCAACCAGTGTCACTTTATAGTTATGCAAGTGAGCCACAAAATGTCTAGCAAGCTCATGATGAAATAGGACCCTCTACACTAGTTCATAGAATTCAAAACATCCATGGTGTCTGAAACAAGAGACTACAAGTGGGAAAGCTTACAATTCTCTTAAACTAGTGGGATCTTCTCTTATGATTTTTCCTCCCTTGTGAGGCTTTCTCTGCCTATGTCTCTCTATTGAACTATCACTGGTTGTCTCTTCATCATACTCAAAATCACTTCCTCTGTCCATGTTTTAGTTAAATCTCTTAGTTTGCGTAGTTTTGAAAATGTATGGGATGAATGGTATGTGCAATGGCTTGGAGGAATGGGTGTGAGTGAAGCTATGGGCAAAACATAAGAAGGAGGGGGTTTAAGGAGTGATAAATGAGTGGTACAATGTGATAACAGTGGTGGGGATAAGGGTTTAGTTATGAGGTGAGTGGTGGGAAAAACCAAAGAACTAGGGTTTTATAGTGAAAGTTAGGGTTTTATATAGAGAGTGGAAACTTATGAAAATCTTTACATATGCAAACTAGATTGCAAGGAGAAGAATAATACTTACTTGCCAAATGTGGAATTGGAGGATATTTGACATAAATTTGAAGTTTGGGAGCATTTTTTGGTTGGCTGGCCTAAGCGCAGTGCCACTACCGAAGAGTGCAGCACCACCCTCTAAGCGCAGCGCCTGTTCAAAAATACACTGGCAAAAAACAACCTGCGTGTAGCGCATTGCCCTAAGTGCATCGCTTCCTTCCCTAAGTGCAGCGCCACTTCAGAATGACTTTTGACTGCCTTCCTGATGTCCAAATTGGATGTGGGATATCTCGTCAGAATTCTTGTTGAGTCTAATTTCTAGAACATCTTGAATTTTTTAATTTGGAGTTTCATTTGCCTTGTCAAATTTCCAATCTCCCAATACTTGTCAAAATGTGGAGAATGATGCTGCCAAAATGCAGAGTGTTGTTTCTGTCAATGTTTAGAGGTCTTCCTGAACTCCAAATTGAGCTCATGATAGCGCATTGGAAATATCTCTGTCTCTAGTTACCATTTGACTCATCGAGCAAGCTATTTGGTCACCTTAGCAAGGAGAAATGTTGGTTTCCCTGAGATCACTCCAAAAGTGCATCAACCCTCTTGTAGTAACATATTTCTGACATTTCTCTAAAACCATGAAACCTTTGTAGAAAATGAAGGAGGTTTTTCTTCTTAGTTATATGATGGACAAAACATCTCTCACTTTTGTAAAATTCATCTTTTCTTGCTTAGAAACACAGTTTGAAGAAAAATCATCCCTTATGTGTGGTGAATGGCTTGTTCCTTGGAATGACTTCTTGACAAATGATGGAGACCTGATGTTTGATGATATGAAATGGCCTCATACCTTGTTATATCTCTCATGCCTCCTATGCTCAGATATCTTTGGCCCCATAGCCAACCCTAGCTCAATGGGAGAGGAATTTAGGGTTTTACTGCTTGTTTCTCTTTTTCTTTAGTAGGTGAATTGGTGCTCATGATGACTTGATTTTTGTAGTGGCAGGTGCTTGGCAACATCATTAGATGCTTATGAGTAGTTGGGAACCAATATTACATATGGAAACATAAAATTACATAAGAAATGAAGATAAAAACAAAATACTCTGTTTTCACCTCAAAACAAGTTTTGAGGTGAGAACTACATTTGGCTTTCAAAATGATAAATTATGGCTTTACCAATCATTATTGACCTCCTCATGTCCTTTCAAATCATTATTGGCATGTAATTATTGGATTTGACCATGGTGGGACCCTGAAACCTAATGAGACCAAACCAAATCCTAAGACCTAATGAAATGAATTGCAAAGTGAACATGATCCATGACTGAAATATATGAAAGAGGATCAGCAAGTATAGATCATGAGGGAAAAATTTGAAGAAAACCCTACCATCAGTGAATCCATGACCTAATGGAATGTGTCATGCGGAAAGAGTCAATTTTGCGGACAAAACCGACCTCCCTAGAAGCTAAGGCTTTCTAGTGACAAACAAAACAATCAAGCACTATCTTTCCCTAAATATGCATTTAAAATACAAGCAACCAGGTGTTTAAAGCATACCTTTAGTCCAACGTTGTTTGTAGCAGTCCAGCCTCTTCGATCCAGATGAGCTCCTCCTCCTCTTTGAAACCTGCATTCACTAACAAGCAAGTGATTACATAGCACCTGAATAACTCATAAAATAAAACATATTCATCATAAAGACCAAGGAGTATATGAAACAAATTATATATAACAACTTGTTGAGAAAAATGAACTTAATCGTATTAAGTGGAAACAAAAGAAACCATTACAACCAGTGCCTTGGTGTTGTGCAGGTCCCTCCCAGGGTCCAGCAAGAGTTTTCCTTTACTTTGATCAGCTCACCCACTTCCAAATGAAGCTAAGAAAGGATGGGAATCTCTCCTCTCAAGCTCTATAAGGGAGTCCTAATTTCAGCAGCATCTACCCTTAGGAATGTTCAGCTTTCAACCTCCCCTCCCTCTGGCCCAATGCCTGTATTTATAATGCTTTGGAGGAAGTTAATCAGGTCCACCATCAATGGGATAAGCCCCTCTTTCAATGGGATAGCTCCCCTCTTGATGGGATAAGTTCCTCTTTCATAGGGATACATGAACCATCTGGAGGCGCTCAATACACGTCAAACCATCTTCTAGAATGCTCTAGATTCAACCACAAGTAACTTTTTTGAAGTAAAACTCGCGCCTTTTGACCTTTACAGGAGTACGCACCCACTCCTTTACAGACAGAGCGTACAAGTATGCATGTATTGTGAACTTGCGGTGCGTACACGCAGGTAAGGTTAAGAGAAACTGCGTAACCAGAGTTAATTGACTTTTTAAGGACTTTCTCTCTTTCTTGGAGTTTGACATGAGGAGCAGAGGTATAAGACTTGCCAAGGAGGATAGTATGACAGTTGATGGAGCCATACTAACTGCAAATAGTCATGGTGACAAATTTTAGTGTAACAGATTGCCCCCTAAAGTGCGAAGCCTGTAGTAGATTAGGGTTTCATATCATCTAGGAAGGGTGAAGTACTTTATCATTTCAAGGATTATCTTGTGGAGAGCCCAGTCGGAACCTGCAAATATTCAACACAAAATACATATATAAGATCATATCATCACTGAGGTAGGCATTCCCATACTCAGATTGAAAACTTTAACTAACAAACTAACTACTGCTCTGATACAGGAATGATTTCACAGTACATCATAATCATAGACTCTTGTAGACACAGTATGGACGCAGCCATCTGTTTATGATTAGTCTACTATATAATGAATACAAAACTCCTCGCAGCCTGGATGGTGGAAACTAGATCCAGGGTCTTCATTTCTACTTCCCGAAATGGTACGATTCTATCCATGCGAATAAATGAGTTGATGTCGAGCATGGTAGAAACCACTTGATTACCAGTCAATGATGTAAACTGTTAACAAGTGTGAGAGAGACCACCAGTGATGTCAATGGTTCTCAAAGTACCCAGTACAATCCATGAGATGTGAATGAATGTGTTGATGTCGAACATGTCACGGAATCCTTCGATCGAGAGTCAATGATGTAAACTGTCGTCAAAGGCGAGAAACCGGCCATTGATGCATGCAGATCTCAAGGTACTGACGATTTCTAGGTCATCTTTCTAGATAATGTGTTGATGTCGATAGAAAGCGACCCGTTGCAGGCAAGCCCACAACACGAAATCATAGATCAAGTTGAAGAAATGTAGCTGTAAGGACTGACTCAGGGATGGTCGAGATGGATGACAGGTATTTTGCAGATGAATGGTTTATTTGCAGTGACCTCTTGAACACATAACGACACAACAGATGGCTTGGTGAAAATTGACCCAAAGTTAATACCCAGAAACCGGCTGAAGACTTTCAATGTGGTCTGATCAACTGTTAGGCAAAGGATTTCCCAACCCAGGTGAATGAAAAAGTGTCGTGTTCAAGAGTGGTGATAAGATTTCTTTCGAGACAAAGGATAACAAATAGGCTCATTTTTCTCTCTTTTCCCCCACCATTTCTGGCAAGTACCTCTTTATTTTTTACAAGCTTGAGGAGGATAACATATGCTTGATTATAAGCTCATCCTTCGGATGAGTCCAACTTAGTTTAGATTCGAACCCTAAGAAGGAGTGGTCCGTTCCTGTTTGTAATCGAACAGGTCCTTTACTGTGAAATTTTAACGAGTCCAGTATAGGAGAAACTCGGCATTTTTCAATTTTAGAGAGTCTGAAAAAACTTAAGAAGACTCCAGGGTTGAACTTTTTCGTAAATTTGTGTCTCCCAAGCCCGAAAAAGTATAAAATAATACTTGAGAGAACCGCTTGATCTTTTACGACCAAGGAGTACTTTCATAATTAGTGTCTTTGACCTGAAAAGTAAAAAACGATCAAGGACACGTCGTTTTATTTCCAATATCGAATTTGAAACGACAAAAATCCGGCAATCTTTTCACATTTTTACGGTCAGAAAAGGGCTATAAGAGGACCATCTTTTAATTCCGTTTTAACGAGTGTAAAAGAAACGCTCGGCAATCTTTTCATGTTTTAGGAGTCAGAAAAGGGCTTAAAGATGACTCTGATGTTTTTGTTTGTAAAAAATGACAATTTTCCCTGAAAATCCTTTTATCCTGCACAAAAACCAACACATTACTCATACCTGTTTAAAGATAGATAAAAATACTTTGAAAAATACCTTTTCATGGTGAAAAATAAACAAATTTACCATTTATTTACCCAAAAAACCTATAAAAAGGGCTTTTACCAATTCATTTTTACCATTTTACTGTTGAGGAGAGAAAAAGGGCTTTTGGCAAGAAACTTCCCGTGGACATTGCGGAGAATCCGACCGTCGAAATCGAACGTCGTCTCTTTCAGGTATTCTACAACATCCTCCTCTTCATTTTCATCCGTTTAGAATTTGTTTTTAGGCCCTAGTTTCATTTTTTGGAGGCTTTGGGGTTTCAAGGTCCGCCTTTCGGGGTACGCAGGTGCTCCACTGGTGACCCGCGTACCCCGACATTTTCTCAGTTGGGAAAATGGCGGGCGTACGCACCTTGCCTTAAAGGAACCCGCGTACCCACGCTCTGTTCCTAAAGGCGGGGTGCGTACTCCGCGCAAAGGGTTTACAAACCCCAAATTCTCCAAATTGGACCAATAAATTTTGATTTTATGGATTCTAATGGATGTTTTCTGGTGTGTAGATTGCCCACCATGCTTGATTGGCGCGAGAGAGAGCACGAAGATGTTGATTTGGCCGCCATTAATCATCAACCATCCATTGATGCTTTGAAGGCATGCGGCCTTTACAAATACTGGGCCATACCTGGCATGAGGGCCCAGGTGCGCTTTCTAGAGTGGCTGGTAGAGAGATGGAACGTCCAGGACCAGTGCTTTTACATTGGAGGGCACCAGCTCGAGATAGAGCCCTCAGATATCTACTTCCTCACTGGTTTGCCCAAGAGAGGCGAACACTTGACTCTGTTTGGGACTAGGCCGGGTGGCCAGTCCATCGCTAGTCTCCGACTAGAGTGGTGTAACACTCAGTCTCAGGAGAAGGGGATAGAGATCAAAACTATATCCCGACCTGAACTTATGGTGATTGCTTTTACAGTTACCAGACTTTGCGGGGCTGCCGCTTTACATATTGCCACTGGATCCCAGATGCGGATGGCGATTGATTGCTATCAGGGCACCATTTTCAACTGGTGTGATGCTGTGTTGGCCAATTTAAAGGGCCAACTGACTAGGACTAAAAACGGACAGCTAAAGACTTTTGGTTATGGGCCTTTAGTTGTGAGTTTTGGCCTAGAGAGGGTTCCGATGCTGATCCCACAGCAGCTCACTGTTGAGGCTGGGCTTCCCTGAGAGCCTAAATTGATGCGATGGGTTGCGGTTATGGCCCGTCATCCTGATGAGGGCACGGAGGTTGTCCGATTTACTCCAGAGTACTTTCACTGGTTGGAGGACCAGATCTTTTCTATACAGGATTTTCCTTATGCCAGAGTTGATTTTCGTGGAGATCCGGACATGGTTCTTCCACCGGGAGAACAATGGGATGACACAGGTAATTCATTTTTCACAAGTTTTTAAATTATCTATTTTTTTTTGTTTTTATATCGTCTCAAAACTGACAGTAATAATTTTCAAAATGCAGATGTAGGCCCACGTCGTCCAGCCAATCTCCGGCCTTTCGAGAGGAGACTACCAGTTGCAGCGGCACCGGCCCCACGGGACGAGGCCACAGAGACCCTAGCTGAGTTGGAACAAGACCTAGAGCGTCTTACGGCAGATATACCAGAGACTACTATAGACGATATTCCTATCAGGCTTCAGCGCTATGTAGTCGCAGTCCCAGGACCTTTTAGGAGGTTCTTGTGTAGGGTGGCGTGTACAGTGGTGTCGTATAGAGAGCATCACCAGTGATTGGATGGTCGTTTTTGTAGACACATGTGACATTTTGGTTTTTTGTACTTATCATTTTTGCCGATCATAAGGTGTTTTTCAACCTGTGATTGAAGACGATGTAGTTTTTGACACACTCCTATCTATATATATCATTATTACCGGCTTATCTTGTTAAACATGTGTGATGAAATGTTTTTAAATTTACATGTATGATTATTGCAAATGTCTGTTTAACATTCGAGAAGCAATTGCATCTGCTAATGTATTTAAAGACCTTGGAATATGCTGATATTCAATGTAATCAAATTCACGTTCCAAGAGACGCACTCTCAAAAATAACCTTAATAACACTGGATTTCTAATGGCATACACTCTATTAAGCTGTAATACAACGAGTTCAGAATCTAACCTCACTATCAAACTCCGAATCCCAAATGAAATAGATTCAGACAATAACTCAATCACTGCACTGTATTCTGCAATGTTGTTTGTTGTTTGACCGAGGCTCACCCCATGCATAGAAACTAACTCGTCAGAGGGCGAATAGATAACCCAAGCTGCGGAAGAGATATTCCGTGTACTACGACAAGCACCATCAGCAAATCCAATGTATGTTTGGAGAGGCATCGACATCTGCAAACATCAAGCGTAAAACCAAGATAAGCAGAATAACGACGAAAAACACACTTTCTAAGCTAAGCACACTGTCTAAACTAACAAACACACCAGCTAGAAAGAAAAACCTAACCTAACTAAAATCTCCATACCCATCATTTAAGCATAATACCTCTTTAGGTAAAGTCCATTTCTGGGTTTACCCAAAGAGTCCCCGTCAAAGTCTACCAGCTCATAGGCCCCTTTTGCTAGCTTTCGCTTGACAATGTAGGGCCCATGCCACATAGGAACGAATTTTCCAGCACCTAATTTATCGTTAGCTTGATCATATAATAGCACTAGGTCTCCTTCCGAAAAATTTCGAGGGGTCACATTTCGATCATACTGAGCTTTCATACGTTTTGCGTGAGTCTCGATCGCCAATGCAGCATCACGTCGAGTCTCATCTAATTGAGCTAAGTATAATAAACGCTTCTCCTCTTCAGAAGTAGCTGGAAGTAACTCGATGGCCATTTGAAGTGACGGGATTTCGCATTCAATGGGCAGCACAGCTTCCAAACCATAAACTAGTTGGAAAGGAGTGAACCCTGTTGATGTTTTCACTGAGGTTCGGTACGCCCAAAGCGCGGAAAATAACATGTTGTGCCAATTCGACCGATGAATACCAATGATTCATCGGATCATGATAACTAAAACTTTGTTGATGGACTCAACCAGACCATTCGCTTGTGGATAATAAGGAGTTGAGCTATCGTGACGCAAACCAAGCTGGCCTGTAAGTTCTATCATCATAACGTTTCGAAAATGGCGCCCATGGTCAGTGATTATCGCTTGTGGGACACCAAACCTAGCAATAATGTGATTGAATACGAAAATTGCAGCTGTCTTGCCGTCTGCCTCGAATGTAGGCATCGCCTCGGCCCACTTAGTAAAATAATCTACCGCAAGGATGATATACGCATGCCCCCCGGCCGAGTGAGGGTTACATGTAATAAAATCGATACCCCATTTGGCAAAAGGACCAACGGAAATTATAGGGTGGAGAGGAGCAGGTGGAGCGCGCATCTTGCGATCAAACACTTGACAGTTGTGGCATTTCCGGACCGCAGTAATACAGTCTTTAAACAAGGACGGCCAGAAGTAGCCAGCGCGCAATATCTTTTGGGCTGTGGCATACCCAGACATATGACCGCCACACGCTCCAGAGTGACAGTCATTCAGAACCCTTTCAGCTTCCTCGTGAGTTAAACAACGTCGAAAAACCAAGTCCGCCCCACGGCGATAAAGAGTATCTCCAATAATTTTGTACTGTTGGGACTGGAATCGAATTTTCCGACGTTCCGACTTTGAAACTTCGGGCCGAAAGGATTGGGTTTGGAGATAGACGATGATATCTCCATACCACGGATCTAAAGTGCTGATGAGAAACAAAGATTCGTCCGCAATGGGTTCCTCTGCCACAGTTTCTGTGTCAGCACGCGGGAAGTCACACATTAACTCTGCAAAAACTAAGGATTTCTTAGACTTAGATTTCTCAAACTCCAAGTCGAACTCTTGCAGGATAACGATCCATTTAGAGTACTTGCCCCCTAGCAATTGTTTAGTCAAAATGTAGATCATAGGGTTGCAATCTGAAATGACTGTAGTTTTACAGAGTAGAATGTAGTGACGAAAACGTTGGACAGCTTGAACGGCTGCCAATGCCAATTTCTCCACATGTGAATATTTGAGTTCAGTTGGATTTAACGTCCGACTGAAGTAATATATCACATGTTCCGTTCCGAATTCATCTTCCTGTACTAAAACCATTCCAATGGTGGAATGAGCGGCGGCGAGGTACAAAAAGTAATCCTGGTTGTAGTTGGGAGGATGCAGCAACGGTGCATGGGTCAACGCGTGCTTGAGTGCATCAAAAGATTTCTGAGCTATCTCATCCCAAGAGAATTGAGCGTTCTGTTTCAACAACCGGGTAAAACCCTTGGTAATCTCGGCGTAGTTAGGAATGAATCGTCGTAAAAAGTTTGCTTTCCCCTGCAAACTTTGGAGTTGGCGAAGACTCGAAGGAGGAGGCAATTTGATGACAGCTTCTACCTTCGAGGGATCGACGCGAATGCCGGCTTTCGAAACTACAAATCCCAGCAATCGTCCCACTTCTATGCAGAAGACACATTTGTGTGGGTTCAACCGAATACGATAATGCCTACACCTCATGAAGATTGCTCGTAAATGGACAAGGTGATCAGCTCGATGTAATGAATGAGCAGGCAAATCATCGAGATACGGTTGCACAATGTGTTTGATGTCATGAAACGCATAAGACATCGCCCTTTGAAAAGTGGCTCCGGCATTCTTAAGCCCAAAAGGTAATTTGCAATAAGCAAAGGTCCCCCATGGACAAATGAAAGCCGTTTTTGGTTGATCGGCAGGTAGAATATTGATTTGGTTGTAACCGGAAAAACCGTCCATAAAGGAAAATATTTCACTGTCGGCACAATCGTCAATTATTTGATCGATATAGGGTGTTGGATAGTTGTCCTTGGGACAAGCTCGATTGATATCCCTATAGTCGATGCATATCCTTATTGTTCCCTGTTTTTTGTTAACCGGAACAATATTCGATACCCAATCCGTTAACGGGATCGGATAAATGAAACCTGCTTTCAACAGCTTCTCGACTTCTGCTTTAATTGCAGCCGCTTTTCGTGGGTGAATCTGACGCAAACGTTGCCGGACGGGTTTAGCGTCCGGGTAAGTCTTGATCTCATGGACAACAATCGCGGGATCAATTCCTGGCATTTCCTCATAGGACCAGGCAAACACGTCGCGGAATTCTTGAAATAGGGCCTTGTATGTCTGAATTTCGTCATCTGAACACGAGGCACCTATATGAATGTGCTCAACAATTCCGGGCTTGACTGAAATGTCAATGGGAATAGTGCGAGAGATGTTTCCCAAATTCAGCTCTGAATCAAGATGTTTCATTGGATTCTGAGCTTCTTTGACATATTCAGCTGTAAAGATTGATGAGAAATCATTTTCAAAATGATCATCCTCAGGTAAAAACGAAGATCTGTGATGGAGATCTTCCCATGGTAAATCGTCTACACACAGGACTTCACGAAGTTGCTCGTCAGATGACACAACTTCGGGAAACGCTATTAACTCCGAGGTTGACGTGAAAAGTGATTCCTCACGGACCACATTCATTTGGTCGATTTTGGTTGAACGCGGGTCGATAAAAGACTGCACGGCTTCATAGGCAATTTCATATGGACTCAAAGGCATAGCATCACCAAATGAGTCTATCTCAGATTCAGAAGGAACGATCCAAGGATCGTCATAAACAATGGTATCTGATGTAATCATATGAATGGATGCAAACGAAGACAAGGCGTTGATTGGAGGAAAAGGAAAAGTTCCCAGTAAACCGGCATCTTTAACTAATCCTACTCCAACATCCTTATAAGGGATAGTCGTTTTACCGACATGCTGGATACTCTCTGAAGAGGCTGGGTCGGATGAAAAATAAGCCAGCTGGTCTATGGTTACGATCTTGCCATTATGTGGAAACTTGATTACTCGGAAGACCGATGAAACGACCGCTGTCATAGCGTAAGACCAACTTCGACCCAAGAGAAGGTTGTAGTCTAGAGGGGCATCAACCACCTCCACATCTAGACTAACGGTTTTTCCTTCAACCCCTATAGGCAAATCCTGTAGAATGCCAAACGGATGAAACCCACGGCCATCAAAGGCCTTAAGAATTGTCGGGGATTGATTTAGTGAAGGAGAACCAAGCGATCTCCAACACTGTATCGACATAATACACGTGGAAGCTCCCTCATCAATTACAGTCCGATGAATAGGCCTGTTTTTGACTATCACTGGGATCTGGAAAGCCATTTGATGAGGCAAACGCGGTGTACTATTTTCTAGATCAAAGATTATTAGGTTCGGGTCCTGAACATCAACAGCTCCTATAGCCGACAAAAGTAATTTGCGTTGTGCTGGGCATGATTGCAGCACTTCCAAAGCCGACATTGCTGAGGGTGAAACAGCTAAATCCTCAACAATGTTGTAATTCTGGGCCGCTCTCGCATGTGGATTGAAAGCAGACCTTCGAAGTACACCCTTGGCGGGCGGTTTGATTACTAAGTTCGGGTTAGGTTTCTCGATCTGTAGTGGATCGGAACCGGGAGCTGAGGTTGATGGATTAGAATGAGAAGATTCTGCTTCTTTACCATCAACAGGACTTTTACTACCATAATCTTGCGATTGAGTCGCAATCCTTACATGAGACATCATCAATATGGGTTCTTCACTGGCACTCGAGGAAGAACCTATCATCTTACTCTCCTGCTTTGGAAATGGATCTTTCAAAACAGCAGGAGTTGGGGAACCTTTGACGATTTTCACAACCTCGGCCCGATGAGGGCAATCTCTTGTAAAATGATCCTCTTCACAAATAAGACAAGGATATCGAGGTTTGCATTTTTCGTCATTGGTTTCCGACTTTTCAGTTTTCTCCTTTGGAGTTTTGTCTGCTTTATTCTTCTTCTTACCTTTCTTCTTCCCACCGGATTTTGATTTAGCCGTAGATGACTCTACAGCGTGAATATCAGCGGAAACTTCAGCAGAAGATTCTCCTGTCGGGGAGTCTGGTAAGGTTATAATAGGAGAAGAATTCTTTGAGGATTTCTTCTTGCTTTTAGTATTCACCGTACCAATCATACCATCAGCGGCATGAGACCCTGAAGGAGCAGCAGCGATTTGATTTGACTTAGGAAGATCTGGGATCTTTTCGTGTAACGTACCTGACTGAGTGTAAACTAAGTCAAGGTACTGCGCTTGAGCAATCACTTGCTCCTCAGTAACTACTTCGGCCTTAGCTACGTCTTCAGTAATCTTCGGTAACAATGATTTAACAAACCATTCAGCTAAGATTTGGTCCGGGATAAAAACTTTCGCTAAACGTCTTCGACGTCTCCATTCATGAATATGATCAGAAATATACGTGGACGTCGATTGTTTTAATGAAGTTAGTAACTCCATGCCATTATCATATCTGATCGGCAACTGAAAATGAGTTAAGAACGAGGTAGCTAACTGACTAAAATTATAAAAAGAGGCCCGTGGTAACTCAATGTACCACTTGGCCACGAGACCAATGAGAGTACGCTGGAAAAGACGTAAGCGGATCGAATCATCCGAGATGGAATTAGAGGCACACCAGAGGTGGTAAGTCATCACATGATTCGACGGGTCCTCTCCAGACTTACCTTCAAACTTGGGTATGTCACTGGGCAACTTATTTGGCATTGGCAGCCAAAACGGAAGATAATTTATTGGATCATTCATTAGGCGCGACAAGTCTGGTAAATCCAAAGTTGCGATAAACGGTAACTACCGATTAGGATCCCTAAAGCTCTGAGTCACGAGACCAGTCCCAGGAGGAGGATATCCAGGATAACTAGGAATAGGAATCGCGTTCGGGATATTGTATCCTCCCGAAAAACCAGGATTAACCGGACCATACTGGGGTTGTTGTGGTTGTTGATAAGTGTACCCAGGATACAGTTGATACTGGTAAACTGGCTGCTGGATAGCAGGCCCGTATTGGTACTGTCCCTGGTATAGTTGATAAGCGAATTGTGGTTGACTTGTGACAACCGTACTTAAACCAGGTTTTCCTACAAGCATCTGAACCGTAGTTTGAATTGTGGATCCAGACAATGGTAAAGATGTCTGAGGAGTAGTTACAGAGACAGTAGAAACCAGAGCTGTCGATACTCCAGAAGTAAGTGGGGTAGATTGAACAGATGTTGCGGTAGTTGCAACAGTCGTTTGAGATGGAGTACTAGGTGCAATAGGCCCAGACTGGGAAACTACCGAAGGTACAGAAGTTTGAACATTAGACTGCACTGGTTGCTGGGGTGAACCAGAAACTAAAGGTTGTCCAGTTTGAGATGACAACTATACACTTGGCTGCAATACCTGTTGAACTTGCGATGGATCCCACACTATATTCATTCTGGGGTATTGACCCATAACAGGTTGAGGATATTGAGATCCATAATCGGATTGAGGGTAGCATTGATAATTGAAAGGTACATTTCCCGTACCTTGAACATAAGATTGACCTTGGGGTGGTTGGTAACCTTGACTCGAGTACTGACCTTGAGGTAGATACCCTTGAGGTAAGTACTGATACTGGGGTTGACCTTGAGGTATAAATTGATACTGAGGTTGACCTTGGGGTACATATTGAGGCTGGGGTTGACCTTGAGGAATGTATTACACCATGGGTACATACTGTCCTTGAGGTTGCCCCCCAGACGCAATTTGTGTACCTTGAGGTTGCCCCCCAGGCGTTAATTGAGGCTGCCCCCCAGGCGGTAACTGGCCACCTTGAGGTTGAGAACTAGGAATTGAACCTGACATCATGTAAATGTCTCCTATGCCCAACAGTTTATTACCATTGTTTCCAGTTAATAACCCATGTTCAATGGGTTGAGGAGATGCTCCCGCAAAAGTACCAGAAAGTGACTGATACCCAGAGGGAACAGAAGGACCGCCGTACAAAAAAGATTCAGGAGATTGAGTAAACATGGATGACTGACCAGACATATTTACAGGAGTATAAATACCTCCAGGTGGATAAGGAGCACGAGGTGGAGAAAAACTTGACCCTGAGTTGTCCAAATAATTAGTTAACGAAAGATACCAAGTAGTACTTCTAGGTGGACTGTAAAAAATGGATTCACGCTCCCTTAGATCAATAGTAGGTTGATTTTCGGGGATAGGGACGCCTATTTCTTCTTCTGGAGCAAGTTCTTCAATAGCTATCAAACCAGAAGGAAGATTTTCGGTGATGACTCTTTCTACCCTAGGTGAATCAGGAGCACTAGAAGTTGGAGTAACAGGTTCAGATATTTCAGGTTCTTCACCTATATCACTAGTAGATGAAAAACTACCAGCAAGCTCAGAAACTGCAATAGCTTCAGGACTATAACCTATTTCTAGACTTTGGTAATCAGGATGAACTACCAACGAAGACTCTCCTTCTTCAGGTGAACCTACTTTACTGCCACTAGGAGTTACAAGGACTTTCAAACCTTCATAATGACCCAGGACGTCTTCAAGAGGTTGGCCCCGAAGTCTACGGGACTTCCTCAACAAAGCGGCCACGGTTACAATCTCAGGTGACTAGCCCCGAAGTCTACGGGACTGTCTCGGTAATTCAGCCACAATTAAAAACTTTTAACTACTACACACGGAAACAAAGTAAAATCTCAAAGCAAACCGCCTAAAGTCTCTAAAGAACAAAACAAATTCGAATCACACGCCTAAAGAATCTAGGGCGTCAAACCATACACAAACAGTAGCCTTCCGGACCGAAAACACTAGTTGGTGATGAAACCCAACATCGCCGAATTCAGTACAGAAGTGGCGGGTGGAACAGTTACCCCGGCAACCTGCTTAATGAATAGACCGGCACAAGTTCCTCCACTTTAACCGTCTCGAGTGAAGTGAACCCCCCGAAAAATCCAAGTGAGTCTAGCCGACGTCTGCTCCAGGTACAGTGGGATCTTCCCTCCACCGTCACCTTGGGTAGAACCCTAAAGATAATGGTCACTAAGGTCACCAACAACAACAAATATACCTGGGGGAACAGTCTACGATCCGATAGCACGCAAGGGCAGAGTATCAAGCTCAATCCCCTTGCCGGCTCCTTGACAATAATCCAAGGTTTACCGACAAGTGACCCCAGGCTCCTCGACAATAATCCGAGGTTTACCGTTTGTAGTACGTGCGTATCTGGCATCGTTCCCAATGAAGGAGGATTGATCCCCTCACTGGTTCAGAGACGATCTCGTGCTTCTCCTTTAAGAGGAGCTTTCCCAGAGCATAAATGTAACAGCTGGATTTATCCTACCACAAGATGAGCTACTTGTTTGGTTTTGCTGTCTTGGAGAGTTAATTACTCTCCTACTCCAAGACACTAGCCTGATCTATATTGGTGTTTCAGAGCCCTAGTAAATAAAAAGTTACTAAGTAAATTTTACTTTAAGCGTTAATTTTATGGCTTTTCTTTAGGACAAAAGGTAGTGGAGATGAAACTGATGGTGTGTAGACTCGACTCAAATCCACTAAAAAGATGCACCTAAGATGATTTACACTATCTTTCCTTTTTCAATGAATTCCCTAGCTAAGAGAGTTCGAGAATGCAAAATTGATATAAAGACAACTTTCTTGGCAATGAAAATCAAAGAAACAATCTCTTTATCTTTTCCAAAGCATACAACACATGACCACTAATTATTTCACGAAAATTCCTTTCTCTTTTCAAAGACTTCAAACGCTACTAAAACAAACTTTTTCCAAAGAGATTTTTGTATTTTTTCCTATATTAACAAAGCATGTAAAACTACTTAACAAAAATCAATTTTAAAAAATCTAAGACAATCAAATCAATTTTACCTAAAAGCAAATCTAAGAGAAATTTACCTAAAAGCAAATCTAACGAGGTAAAAGCCTACAAAATATAATTCCAGGATGTTTTACTCGGTTACAATTCAACCAAGGACTAGTTCATGCAGAATCATAAACCAGTCAAAAACAAAAATCAAAATCTTTTGTTCTTTTTCTTAAGAATGAAATTCACAGCTTAACCAACAAGCTTTCTCAAAATTCCGCAAAGAGACAACACAAAGGTAGGTTTCTCACAAAGGTGGATTTTACGAAAGGTCCGACTCCTAAGAAGACTGAAAAGACCAGGGATATCCAAGGTTTTACAACTTCTAAAGCCAAAGTCACTACAGGAAAAATGCAAAAATCAAACCTAGGGCTAGAACTTCTATGAATCTCACTAAAACCCTTGATACTAATGAGACAAGATTAGATGAAAACTTTTGACAGGTAACCAGTGGATCTGGGCAGCAAAAACAAATTATAAACAAAATCTAAGAGGAAAAAAAGGAAAAAATTGAAATTTTCTCAACTTTTGATAGGGTACGTAGGCAGCCTGTTTGCACAGGTGCGGCCACGCTCTGTGTACAAAGCTGAAGTGCGTACAGGTATGCACTGTGCTTAACGCAGAGGGTGTGTACTGCTAGCAAAACCAATAAAAATAAAATCTAACTTAACCCTAAGCTATTCCACCCAATTTCACAGTCAATCAGCCAAAAACCAGAAAGAAATCAACTTTTCTCAAATCAAAGTATCAATCAAAAGAGAAATCAATCAAATCCATGGATTCCCCAGCGGAGTCGCCATTTTGTCATGCAGAAAGAGTCAATTTTGCGGACAAAACCGACCTCCATAGAAGCTAAGGCTTTCTAGTGACAAACAAAACAATCAAGCACTATCTTTCCCTAAATATGCATTTAAAATACAAGCAACCAGGTGTTTAAAGCATGCCTTTAGTCCAACGCTGTTTGTCGCAGTCCAGCCTCTCCGATCCAGATGAGCTCCTCCTTCTCTTTGAAACCTGCATTCACTAACAAGCAAACGATTACATAGCACCTGAATAACTCATAAAATAAAACATATTCATCATAAATACCAAGGAGTATATGAAACAAATTATATATAACAACTTGTTGAGAAAAATGAACTTAATTGTATTAAGTGGAAATAAAAGAAACCATTACAACCAGTGCCTTGGTGTTGTGCAGGTCCCTCCCAGGGTCCAGCAAGAGTTCTCCTTTACTTTGATCAGCTCACCCACTTCCAAATGAAGCTAAGAAAGGATGGGAATCTCTCCTCTCAAGCTCTATAAGGGAGTCCTAATTTCAGCAGCATCTACCCTTAGGAATGTTCAGCTTTCAACCTCCCCTCCCTCTGGCCCAATGCCTGTATTTATAATGCTTTGGAGGAAGTTAATTAGGTCCACCATCAATGGGATAAGCCCCTCTTTCAATGGGATAGCTCCCCTCTTGATGAGATAAGTTCCTCTTTCATAGGGATACATGAACCATCTGGAGGCGCTCAATACACGTCAAACCATCTTCTAGAATGCTCTAGATTCGACCACAAGTAACTTTTTTGAAGTAAAAATCGCGCCTTTTGACCTTTACAGGAGTAAGCACCCACTCCTTTATAGACAGAGCGTACAAGTACGCAGGTATTGTGAACTTGCGGTGCGTACATGCAGGTAAGGTTAAGAGAAATTGCGTAACCAGAGTTAATTGACTTTTTAAGGACTTTCTCTCTTTCTTGGAGTTTGACATGAGGAGCAGAGGTATAAGACTTGCCAAGGAGGATAGTATGACAGTTGATGGAGCCATACTAACTGCAAATAGTCATGGTGACAAATTTTAGTGTAACAGAATGCAAACTCATTAGTATGGGACTCCTACTATGAAATGCAAAAGAGAAGATTTTGATCACTGATGGTAGTGTGAAGACACTAACACTAACATTGGCTCCAATGGGGATGGTAGCTCCTTGGAGGTGCCAAGAACACCGTACACCTAGTAGCCTTATCCATTGGGAAACAAAGTCAAAACTTTTCAAAAACTAAATATTGACACAATGCAAACTGAGACTGACTCATGGCTAGAACACATCTGACAAACTGGAAAAGATGCTCAAAATGGAGCTTATTCATTAAAACCTACTCCAACTGTTCCATTCATAACTTGATCAAGTGAAATGAAACAACCAATGCAACCAAGTAAGCATTCCGGCTGTTGTTTCAATTCTCCGCAAGTGCTTGTTTATGAGAAAGAAGAGAGAACTACTGAAATGCAACTCCCATGAAAACTTGTAAACAAACCCAAATTTTCCCAGATTGAATAATATGGATGCTCTATCTGACTCCAAAAATACTTCATAAGGATCTTGAAATTCATGTGCACTAGGACTTAGCTCATCCAATGGATTAATTTGCTCCTCCTCATACCATGAATGCAAACTTTCATCTAAGCTTTGTGATGAGACTCCTGCTGAAAATGACAAAGAAACCGACTGTCGGATCAAGTTTGTATGAATAATTTTTTCAAGCTCACAGTTAGCTAATGAAGAAGGACTTTGACTGTAGACATCATCCAACACATCAGCTATTGGATCGTGAAAAACTTGAAAGGATTGTTGCAACCCATTTTCTATTGGTTCTAATGAGATTGCATGATTTTCTATAGGCTGCTCACTTGAAGATATACTATGCAAATTTCCCTTCTAAAACTAAAATGATTCAAAACAGAATGGTACGAAATCATCTTACATCATTTGATCATATGTTCCAGCTTCCAAGTCTTTATCTGCAACCTGATATTCAATGGCATTCGGTGGCTGCAAATCTACATATGAGAAGTCTTGAACAAGGATTTCATTGCCCTCTAGATGGTACATCTCAAAACTTATTGATGATGGATTTTTGATTGCATGAAAGTTGTCACTGATGAACTGATATGAAGTAAAACAAAAAGGCAAAGATCCTCCACTTACATCAAAATTTTTTGCACTTTCCTCCTCACTTCCATAGATGACTTCCAGCTTCCAAGTCTTTATCTGCAGCCTGACATTCAATGGCATTCGGTGGCTGTAAAGCTACATATGAGAAGTCTTGAACAAAGATTTCATTGCCCTCTAGATGGTACATCTCAAAACTTATTGACGATGGATTTTTGATTGCATGAAAGTTGTCACTGATGAACTGATATGAAGTAAAACAAAAAGGCAAAGATCCTCCACTTACATCAAAATTTTTTCCACTTTCCTCCTCACTTCCATAGATGACATGCATCGGCTGAACACTATATTCGAGTTGCTAAAAGCGAACTTCCTGCTTCCACAAACTAGCTATTGATTTGTCTGCAAGACTAGCTTCTATTTGGAGAACATAATCATCATCATACTGATCAAACTAAGGCAAATCATTGGTATAAAACACATCATCAAGCACACATGTCATATAAATATATCTCTCTTCTCCAAGATGATCTATAAAACAATCATTATCAGATCTATGAAAACTAGGATAAGAAAGGAAATGTTTTGGATCAGCCACTTGTTCTTCTTCAATCAGCTAGCCATGGTGTTGAACATTATACTCATTCCTTGTGGTGATATTTTGTATCATCTCTTCCACTACACTTAACAAAATGTCGAGCTTTACCTCTAAAGATGTCGATTCCTCTGGATCTATGTTCTTCATCTATTATTCCTTCAACTTTACCCTTCTGATCATCAAATTAACCTCTACATCTGCTGCACTATTTTGCATCTCTTGAAGTGTTGCAAGGCTCCTTTCCCTCAGCTAAAAGTCCATTTCCAGATCAAAGGCTTCTGGGTAGTGTAAGAGAGTGGATCCAAGAGAAGTCCTTATATTAGCAGGCATCGAAAAATAGACTTGGTTAAACCTGGTAGAAAATTGTTCTATTGTCTCCCCTGGCTATCTTTTCAGCTGGTTATAATATTCTAGAATCAAGAAATGGTTCTATCAGACCACCCACCTATCAAGGAAAACTTTGACGAACTGTTGGAAATCTAAGATGCTCGCATCAGGCAGGGTTTTGAACCAACTCTTGACTTTTCCTTACAAAGAAAGAGCAGAAGGCCTAATACGACATCTTCTTCATCAACTTCATAAAGGTCAAGAAAAGACTCAAAATTCAGTACATGTCTCTCAGCAGTGATGTTGCCACATTCACCATCAAATCTTGGTAGATATAGGTAATGTTTTTTAGAGAAAGCATGGGATATAGGAGGTAAAATCAAAGGCTTGTATCTATCTAGAATTTTACAAGGTATAGGAGTATATACAAAAGCTGTAGAATCAGTATTGTTCTCTTGAGGCTCATCAGTTTAAAGACAATCATTATAAGATTCAAAAGAAGGGTCTTGATCAAGATCAAAGGCATGCAAATATTTTGTATTCACAATCTTCAAAGGGAAAGAATCAAATGCAGGTTTAGGATCTTTTCTCAAATATAGTATACTTTGTAAAGCCTTCTTGACATTCTCAGGAAAAGAGAAGAAATAATTTATAACAAAGAACATAATATCTTGAATGAAATTCCAACTTTAATACCTGATCTTTCCATATTGTCCTTTCATGTTTTTGCTGGTCAGGTTCATCCTCCAGTGGAGTCCTTGGATCTGATCTCAAAACTAATTTAGAGTCACCAGGTGAATGATTTCATCCTTCAGATGTCTGATCATTGTCCACCATCAACAATTAGATCAAAACTTGATAAATTTTGCTAAGGAACATAAAACTACGTTCCCCCGTATGGTCACCACTACGTTATTGCCTAGATTTGCCTCAGGCTGAAGAAGGCAACCTTCCAGGGTAACCACAAACCACTTAACCTAGTAGCTAGCCCTAAAAGGTCGAGAGAGGGCTCTCTCCTTTAGGATCTCAGTCAAGGTGACTAGATTAGATGAGGAGTTTAGGCTAGGTATAGTAGCTCGAAAGGTTTTGATTGAATTTGTTGGTTTTTGTTAGATCAGATGGAGCTGGCTAGTTTAGGTCTGGGACATTAGGTCAGAATGTAGGGTGTTCTATGGGGCAAGGTAGGTATAGGCTTTAACACTTTAGATTAAGTGAGGTGAGGTGTCTAATACGGGTGAGGAGCTGAGGAGGACATGTGGCAATCACAGATCCTTCTCAAACAACAGAAAACATAGAATACTGAATGATTTCCCAAGGTAGAGCACTGCAAACAATGAATTATACCTATCTATCTTGATATCATTCAATTAGAAGCAGTGAAATAGATGATGGCATACATAAAATATGTAAACAACTGATAAGAAAAGAAGAAACTATGCTAAAACACCAAACCACAGGGATCCCATAAAAATAGCTTCAATTCCTATTAATTTGCTTGCCAAACTGCTTACAATGGTGTACAATCAATCTCAGAGCATCCAAGTGAATCCAACACTGCCAAATGACCAAGAAAACACATAATATAAACATCTAAACTACTCACCCTAACCTTCAAGGGTTGAATCCATGAGAAGAGGGGTTGTTTCAACCATTTCCCAACAAAGAACTAGAATATAGGTAGTCAAACAACTTGCCTCTAAAAGAGGGGAAACTGATTCATTTGCCTCAAAACCACCTCTAACTAATGAATCTACCCTCTTACACTATTTTACCATTATATTTACATGCCATGTCATCAATTACATCAGTGAAATCATCCATGAGGAGATAGAAATCAAATTCACAGTCAAAACAGGTGAATTTTAGTTCCCTGAGCAAAATGGCCCTAAGCACAGTGCCACTGGTCCTAAGCACAATGCCACTTTCCACCTGATTTTGGAGGCCTTCCCCTTAGCCAAATTGAGCCCATCATAGCGCGTTGGAAAGGTCTTCTAGTCTAGTTTCTATAACACCTATAATTTTTGAATTTGGAGGTCATTTTCCCCCTCACAACTTGAATCTCCCAAGACTGCTTCTGTGTGTCCAAAAAGAGGCAGAAAGGTCAATGTTTGGTGGTTTTTGGACCTTTTGGTGAACCAGATCTACTCCAAAACTTCTAAAAATTTCCAAGGTGCATGTCCTCATCATTATGAATCCAAAAATGTCAGCTTTTTCTCCAATGGCTGCCCCAAGAAAAATCGCAGCGCTGGTGGCACTGCACTTCTGGACAAATTTTCTGTGTTGTGAATTAAAAATTTTCAAAAATACAAAAACTTCTCTAAATTTGCCCAAATTTAGCATGGAGCACCACCATCAAGTACTTTGGTTGGCCAAAGAGGCTTCGGTGAAAATTTTGAGTCTATATTTCTCTTTCTTGCCCTGTAAGGTTCTCCTCAACCTAGATTTCATCCTCTTAATTCTCATGTTACAAATTCTTTTACGAGTCCTATAGTGATAGGCCATGTGCCTTATCATTTGGTTATCTCTGTTGGCCCTCTAAAATAATGGATGGTGATATTGTGAAAGTTACTCTAGCCATTGTCACTTCATAGTTATGCAAGTGAGCCGCAAAAAGTCTAGCAAGCTTATGATGAAACAGGACCCTCTCCACCAGTTCACAGAATTCAAAACATTCATGGTGTTTGAAATCGGAGACTGCAAGTGGGCAAGCTTGCAATTCTCTTAAACTGGTGGGCTCTTTTCTTATGATTTTTCCTCCCTTGTGAGGCTTTCTCTAGCTATGTCTGTCTATAGAACTATTACTGGATGTTTCTTCATCATACTCAAAATCACTTCCTCTGTCCATGTTTTAGTTAACTCTCTTAGTTTGCACAATTTTGACAATGTATGGGATGAATGGTATGTGCGATGGCTTGGAGGATTGGGTGTGAGTGAAGCTATGGGAAAAACGTAAGAAGGAGGGGGTTTAGGGAGTTATAAATGAGTGGTAGAATGTGATAACAATGGTGGGGATAAGGGTTTACTTATGAGGTGAGTGGTGGGAAAAACCAAAGAACTAGGGTTTTATAGTGAAAGTTAGGGTTTTATATAGAGAGTGGAAACTTATGAAAATCTTTACATATGCAAACTAGATTGCAAGGAGAGGAATAATACTTACTTGCCAAATGTGGAATTGGAGGAGATTTGACATAAATTTGAAGTTTGGGAGCATTTTTTGGTTGGCTGGCCTAAGCATAGTGCCACTACCCAGGAGTGCAGCACCACCCTCTAAGTGCAACACCCGTTCAAAAATACACTGGCAAAAAACTCCCTACGCGCAGCGCCTTGCCCTAAGCACAACACCTCCTTCCCTAAGCGTAGCGCCACTTCAGGATGACTTTTGAGTACCTTCGTAATGTCCAAATTTGGTTATGGGATAGCTCGTTGGAAATCTTGTCAAGTCTACTTTCCAGAACATATTGACTTTTACAATTTGGAGTTCATTTGCCTTGTCAAAAGTCCAATCTCCCAAGACTGGTCAAAATGTGTAGAATGAGGCTACCAAAATATAGAGTGTTGTTTCCGTCAATGTTTGTAGGTCTTCCTGAACTCCAAATTAATCTGATGAAAGCTCTTTGTCTCTAGTTATCATTGGACTCATCGAGCAAGTAATTTGGTCAGCTTAGCTAGGAGAAATTTTGATTTCCTTGTGGTCACTCCAGAAGTGCATCAACCCTCTTATAGGAACTATATTTCTGAAATTTCTCTAAAACCATGACACTAATGTACAAACTGAGAGAGGTTTTTCTTCTTAAGTCTATGATGGAAAAAAAAATCTCTCACTTTTTTCAAATTCATATTTTCTTGCTTAGAAACACAGTTTGAAGAAAAATAGTCCCTTATGTGTGGTGAATGGCTTGTTCCTTGGAATGAATTCTTGACAAACGATGGAGACCTTATGTTTGATGATATGAAATGGCCTCATACCTTCTGATATCTCTCATGCCTTCTCTTCTCAGATATCTCTGCCCCCATAGCCAACCCTAGCTCAATGGGAGGGAATTTATGGTTTTAGTGCTTGTTTCTCTTTTGCTTTTGTAGGTGAATTGGTGCTCATGATGACTTGATTTTTGCAGTGGAAGGTGCTTGGTAACATCATTAGATGCTTAGGAGCAGTTGGGAACCAATATTACATATGGAAACATAAAATTACATAAGAAATGAAGATAAAAACAAAATACTCTATTTTAACCTCAAAACAAGTTTTCAGGTGAGAACTACATTAGGCTTTCAAAATGATAAATTATGGATTTATCAATCATTATTGGCCTCATCATGTCCTTGTTGATCATTATTGGCATGTAATTATTGGATTTGAACATGGTGGGACCCTAAAACCTGATGAGACCAAACCAAACCCTAAGACCTAATGAAATGAATTGCAAAGTGAACATGAGGCATGACTGAAATCTATGAAAGAGGATTAGCAAGTACAGATCATGAGGGAAAAATTTGAAGAAAACCCTACCATCAATGAATCCATGGCCTAATGGAATGAAAACTCATTAGTATGGGACTACTACTATGAAAGTCAAAAGAGCAGATTTTGATCACTAATAGCAGTGTGAAGACACTGACACTAACACTGGGAGCTATATTGGGAAAAAACGATTTGATTCCTTATGCCATTTACTATGCAAGTAAGAATTTGACTCCCACTGAGTTAAATTATATTATGACTGAAAAGGAATTTTTAGTTGTTGTTCATATAATTAACAACTTGAGACACTATATAACAGGCTATGAAACCTTGGTTCATATAGATCACTCTGCAGTTAGTTATTTAATGAAAAAAACCTATTACTAATGTCAAAGTTACAAGATGGATTTTAATTTTGCAAGAATTCAACATTATTGTGCTAGATAGACCTGGAAAGCAAAACACAGTTGTTGATTTCTTGTCCAGGATTCAGAATATCAAAGAAGATTTTATGGTTGAAGATAAGTTTCCTGATGAATATCTTTTCACAGTAACTACTCAAACTCCTTGGTTTGCAGATATTGCTAACTATTTAGTCATAGGAAAGTTACCTTCACATTTGTTTCCTAGAGAGAAAAGAAAAATTATTCAGGTAAGTGCAAGATATTCATGGATCACTAATGAATTGTATAAAACAGGCCTAGATCTTATGATCAGAAGGTGTGTTAGTGAAGATGAAATGCCTGATATTCATAAGGCATGTCATGATGAGTGATGTGGTGGACACTTTGCTGACAAGAGGACAACCTATAAAATTATTTCTTTAGGATATTATTGGCCGTCCATCTTCAAAGATGCTAAAGAATATGTTAGGAGATGTGACAGCTACCAAAGGGTAGGGAAACATGCTCCATCAAATGAAATGTCATTACAAATTTAGGTACTCATTGAACCTTTTGAAAAGTGGGCCTTAGATTTTGTTGGGCCAATTAATCCTCCATCCAAGCAGAAGAAGTATATATTGGTATGCACTGATTATGTCACTAAACAAGTAGACGCCAAAGAATTACCTTTTCATAACAAAAAATTTGTAGTTAATTTTCTTTTTGAGGACATCTTTACTCGTTTTGGTGTTCCAAGAGAAATTGTGACAGATTAGGGATCTCAATTTACATATAACATGGTGGAAGGGCTTGTGGAAGAATACAAGATCAAACATAGGAAATCTACCCCCTATCATCCACAAGAAAATGGTCAAGTGGAATCTACAAATAAAGTGATTGAAGGAATCCTCACCAAGAATGTGCATCTACATAGAAGAGATTGGGTAGAAAGGCTACTTGAAGCCTTATGGGCCTATAGAAGTACATGGAGGAACACAACGGGACATACACCCTATGAACTTGTTTATGGGAAACACGTCTTGTTCCCTATAGAGTTCCAAATCAGAAATTTCAAGATGGCAGTCCAACTGGGACTAGATTTATCAGAGGCACAAAACCATAGGTTGAAGCAATTAAATGAACTTGATGAAATCAGGCAAGAGTTAGTTCAAAGAAATAGTATAGTCCAACAACAGAAGGCTAAATGGCATGACAAATATGTCAAGGACAAGAGGTTTCAAGTGGGAGATTGGGCGCTATTGTTTGATTCAAAGTTTAAATATTTTTAAGGGAAGTTTCAAACTCATTGGCTTGGGCCATATGAGATTGAAAAATTCTTTAGTAATGGAGCAATGAGGATAAGAACAATAGATGAAAGTAAAAATCCTCTTCTTATGAATGGTCATAGATTAATGATATATCATAAATTAATTTCAAAAGAGGAGTTCATTAAGATTTTCCAAGACAATTATGAAATGAAGCTAGTGAAGAAGAATTATTCTTCTCCACTAACTTAGTCTTTATTTTTCCTTAAAAAAAAAAAAAAAAAAACAAAAAACAAAAAACAAAAAAAACAAACAAATATTTTTATTTTTTTTTTATATAAGGTTGAAAACCAATCATTGATTGGCATACTTATACAAAAAATACAGGGTGAAAATTAGAGGTTTCTGATGCCCTATATTTTCCATTTTCTTTCTGGAATAAGTAGTGACAAAAATCTATAGTCACTTTGCAGTTTAGATTCTACAATTTCATCATCTCATCTCACCTCACTCCATTTTATTTTTGCAGTTTCACTTCATCTCATTGTCATATTTCATCAATAAAGTTTTCAATTTTTCCTTTTACAGTTTTCATTCCATTTTCATTTCATTTATCATCTTGTATTACATCTCATTTCATTTCACTTACATAGCCACTTCCATTTCATTCATGATCCATAAGCCATATTTTCTTTTTCACATTCTGTAACTGATTCTGTTCTACAGCTAATCTGATTCTACGACTACAATCTGTTTATCATTTCAGGCACAAGTGTATAACTCATAATAAAATCATGTATGCAGGGAATTGAAAAAAAAACAATTTTTGAAGACCAACCATGCTCAAGGTACCCGTGGATCAATATCAAAAAAATTAGCAAGGAAAAGGTAAAGGTTCCAAAGGTAAATGCAAAGATTTATTTCAAAAAGAAATTTGAAAACATAAGTTTGTATAGTATGTATAATCACATGTCTCCTTAATCAACCATCATTTGATTTGACCGCCACTATATCTTCACCGTATCTTCCATATTTAATGATAAACGGTCTCAATGATTCTTTCATAACAAATCTCTGCTTCAAACTCCATAACCTGTACTCAAACAGTCCTCCACAACTCCACCTGTTAATGGTCAAGATGATGATGTGACCTACCTATCTACGACTCTCTAAACCCTTACTGTCTATTTATTACACACAGACCCTTAAGTTTATCTCTCCTATAACACGCAGTCATTTCCTATACACAGTCTTTCCATTTTCTATATACACATTCATTCCATTTTTCATATACACACAGTCTTTCCATTTTCATATATATGCAGTTGTTGGCTTATATGGGCCTGACCTAGGTTCAGAAGAGTTATTTAGCCAAACAAATCCTGTAGCTACCAGCCCTTTCGGCAACAGCCCACGGAGCGCGGACTGAGGACTCACCCGGGATGGTGCTGGAACCAGGTTTCCACACCCTTGGGATGTCTTGATGTGGTTTGGAAGGTCTGCATGTCATTTTGTGGCCTCGCGCCACTCTGCTTCCGTGTAGATCCGAAACAAGACAATTCTTTAATATTTATTATTACTGAGTTTGTTAAAGATCAGATCTATTGTTTACGGTCTTTAAGCAAACATTTATCAGAGATAACTAGTTCACACACCTAGAAAAGATATAGATTTGTGTAAACTCAATAGATCAAATAGATATATCAACCATAAATTAACCAGATCCACAATAATTTAGAGTCAACATAGTATTTCAGAATCAACTTATCTTTATTGACTTCTTTTGCTAATACAATCAAATCTTCCCTACGCACCTAGCTGCAGGGGTCTGCACACATAGCTACGGACTCTACCAGGCCTCTATGCACACAGCTGTAGAACCTCTATCTACCCACCAACACCCTCAACTCGGACTTACAGATGCAGAAGATACTATTTTCACAAATCCATAGCACCAAGATCCATCCAAAAAGAACTAGCTTCTTCATCTAGAGCCACGCTCTATTTATACATTCCCATGGTTCACAGAACATGGGTAGGCCGACTTACTTCCTATTATTCTATACTATTTCTTGGGCAGACAAACCTTTGACTCGACCTGTTACATTTCGCGCCCCACATATTTCGGGGATTTACAATATTTTTATCCTAACTTACAGGCTTCAAGCCCCAAAACTATTACGTGGGACCTCCTCTACCCAAAAAGCCCCCAACACAATCATCGTGACTCGTCCCGAGTCACTCATCGGTGCGGCAATACGCACTGCCTAGGCTTCACAGTTCACCTTACTGTGAGTGACGTACTACTCCCTCTTTGTCTCCTGCAACGCTTCTTCTAGCTCCTACTCCAATGTCGCTACTACTTCACACAACCGATACTGCTCATTCTACTCTACTCGGTTAACACAGAACACCCCCTCATAGGATTTTAGCTCTAGCTGTGGTGGTGCATATGGGAACTCCTCATACCAATGCAACCATTTTCCAATTTCATATCTTATGTACGCACTTTCTACTGCAGTTTGTGTTGCAATTTTGCAAGACCATTGATGCTATCTGCAGGATCCCAATCTTCAAGGTGTATTAGAGATAACATATTAACTGCAGTTCGACCATTTGTCTCCATATTTATAGCATTTCCCTTATCTTTCATGGTTCTTCGTACAACCCATGGGTGAGGTAGTGACATCCGGACCAGTTCTGCTTCGTGTCTATAAGTTTTTGGCACATCCCCTACAGTTGATGCTGAACTTTGCGGGGTGCCCGCAGCTGTCAACACCATCCTTTTCGGAAAGCCCAACACCTCCAATGGCCAAATCACAACCCTTGGCCTCACTCCTTGAGTGTAGAGAACGAATAGTTCCATAGCAGCTGGAAGGCACAATATCTTATGGTTCTCAGAAGCGTAACTTATTTGGTGGATACCCCCCTGTGATTTATAAGTGTCTCGAAATTCAAATTCATTGGCTCCCGCCTTTTCTACTACCCTGATGCTAAGCCTACAATATATTTTTTTAGATCTAGCTCGTACCTCATCTCTTAATTTCCCATTTCCCACTCCCCTTCGCCATAACTTAAATATCTTGTCATGAATAGTGACAGCAATGGTCACCTCTCTGCTTGTGACAGATCAAATCTATGCACACCCCAGTTATCGCATAGCTGCTCCCCAAATTTTTTTAACGTCCCACACTCTCTTTCAACTGGCTGGAGTGGTGAGACTATCCTTTGGGAGGTTAGTCAGGTAATTGGCCCACCCGTGTAGAGCTTCAGGCAACTGCTATTTACTCTTCCTGAGAAGGGGTCTCCATTGAGCTTAGCAAGCTGGATCGTGCCTCCATCTATAACTTCTTTGACTACATAAGGTCCCAACTAGTGCATGCGAATCTTACAAGGAAATTTTTCGAACTTGTTGTCATATAGTAGTACTAAATCATTTTCATTGAACATGTGCATCTTGGTATGGCGATCATGCTAAGCCTTCTCTCGCTGCTTTTGTACATGCTGATGAAATCCTGCCAGAAATCTCTCCTCCTCTAGTTCCTCTAGTTGCACGATCCTCTCTTCCAAAGACGCATGGTCTGCCATACCTATCGCAGCTGCTATTCGCAAACTAGGTACAATGTACTCCATGGGCATGACAGCTTCCTTACCGTAGAGAAAACGAAAAGGTGTCTAACCTGTCAATTTTTTACATGTTGTTCAGTATGCCCATAACACAACAGGTATGCATAAATCCCAATCGTTGCACTGCGCATTACATACCTTGGTCAACGATGTCTCCAAAATTTTGTTAAATGCTTCAACGGTCCCATTTTCTTGTGGATGATAAGACGTACTTTGCTGATGATATATCTGAAACTCCTCAGTGAGTGCGCTGATAGTCTCATTGAGAAAATGCATTCTGCAGTTGCTCATTAGAATTCTTGGACATCCAAATCGTGTTAACACATTCTCGAACAAGAATTTCACAGCTGTAGTGGTCATACAGTCTTTAACCGGTTGTGCTTCCACCCATCAGGTCAAGTAGTCTATCGCCGTGATAATATAGCGTGCCCCCATCTTTCCTGGAGGTGTGATTGGTCCCACAAAATCGATCGCCCATTTCTCAAATGGTTGCAGTGTCATCTATGGCTTGAGTGGCATTTCATCCCTCCGTGATGGTTTCCCAGTCTGTTGACATACATCGCAGGCCTGACAGTACGCTTTCGAATCTTTTTGTAGAGTTGGACACCATAGTCTAGTGTGAAGAGTCTTTTGTGATGTGGCACGGTTTGCATAATGTCCTCCAGCAACCCCCCCATGTGCTTCAGCCAGAATCTTTCCTCACTTGAATTTAGGTACATATCTGCGTAATATTTTGTCATTGCCCATTTTGTAGAGGTGCCCTTCAATAACAGTAAAACCTGTTGTGCGTATCACCAATTCTTTCTTCTGCTGAATGGAATATCCCAACGGTGTAGTTCCTGTGGTTAAGAAGTGGATTATATCCTCAAAATGGCCATCCACGACCCATACTGAATACAACTGTGCATCCGGTATCCCTTCCTCTAAGTTTGTGGGTTCCTCGCCATTCTCAATCCGGGACAGGTGATATGGGCCTGCGTTTAGATGTCCCAGGTGATATAGGCCTGCGTTTAGCATTGAGGGATCCCTCTCTAGCTCGGGTTGATCCTTACTACCTGGGGTAGAGACTTCCACGAAGCTCTCCCTAGCTTCCAGATCTGTTTCCTTGTGAACCCCGACATCGTCCTTGGTCACTTTCCTCTTATATTCCCCTATAGCTACGCCACTTCTAAGCACCATGTTTATGTTGGGGTCTTCCTCATGCGGTTCGACCCTCATCATTTGGATATTATGCATCGTCGTCAGTTGCGCCGCCCTCTTCTCATGTATCTATGCTATCAATGTAGAGCAATCTATCATCTCATGATCGAACTGCTGGTAGTAAAGGCATGATATTCTAGTCGGGTTGGTACAGTCCCATGCGTAGTGTCGTGGTCCTCTACATTTGTAATAGATTAGCTACCTACGACCCCCTCCTGGCCCCATTCCTCCCCGTCCTTATCCACATCCGTGGAATCCACCATGTGCTATTTCCATCGTTGGATCCTGACCTTGTGCTTCAGTCTACATTCTGTAGGTAGGTGACTGGTCCATCAATAATTGATAACTTCAGCAATCTCACTCCTCGTGGCCCACCGATTGGCAAAAGTTGCAAAATAGATGCTAGGGTGTCTGGTTAAATTTTGGCAGTAGATGACAGTTGTCCATGTTGTGCTTTCCTCCCCCCTGACAGATTGCGTACTAGAGCGAGGGTGCCTCACTTGGCCTTGCTTGTGCCTCTGGTCACAACAGTGTTGGTGCCCCCGTTGTCACATAGTTCATAAAGATCAAATAGTGATCCTTATTGTGACCCTGGTTTATACACTTTATCCTGTTCTTCTGGGTAGGGTGCCTTTTCTTTTATTAAGTTCTGCATTTCTAAACAGAGGTTTTGTATTTGCGCGTGGATTTGCTGAACTCCCAACCCCGGATCCTGTATTGGAGTTTCGTACAATCTCATTGTTGTCTCTAGTGCTTCACATTAGGTTGAGATATTTTGCTGTGATAGCACCATCCTCAAATGTGGTGTTAATGACGCCACAAACCATGCACAGTATTGCGCATCTGACAGTGTCATGTTTGCCTCGCGAATTGTACTTTTCAATATTTGATCTAGATCCCATGGAGTTTCACCCGGCATCATCGCGATCTCCTTCAACCCTATAATCGTCTGCGTTTTTGACTTTGGTCGACTAAATTCTTTTTTCAATTCACCCTAAACATCCACTGTCCTCACATTCGGGTGATCACTTGAGTACTTTATATACCATGTCAGTGCGTGGTCCTGCAATGCGCTAAATAGGGTAGCCTTTTTGATGTTGTCACCCGTAACTCCGTGTGATTCCCATACTGCCATTACCACAAACCAAAATTGTTTTGGATCTTCACTTCTGGCTCCCTTGAATACCGGCAACTTAATCACGCTCGTCATGTTTAACTTCTAGTTTACGTGTCGGTGCACTAGGGCCTTCTATGAAATTGTACTGCTCCTGGTTCAATCAATCCTCACACTCTTTCTTCGTAGGATTCTAGCGTTTTGACTTCAAACATTCCTTAGGCAGTTCCTGGTCCTGGCAATAGAACCATTTGTTGGCTTATATGGGCCTGACCTAGGTTCGGAAGAGTTATTTAGCTAAACAAATCCCACAACTACCAGCCCTTTTAGCAATAGCCCACAGAGCGTGGATTGAGGTCTCACCTGAGGTAGCAGGGGAGGGTGTTGTAACCAGGTTTCTGCACCGTTTGGATGTCTTGACAGCGTGTGGAAGGTCCACACGCCGTTTTGTGGCCTCGTGCCACTCTACTTCTGCGTAGATCTAGAACAAGACAATTCTAAAATATTTATTATTACTGAGCTTGTTACAGATCAGATCTGATGTTTACAGTCTTTAAGCAAACATTTATCAGAGATAACCAGTTCATGCACCCAGAAAATATATAGATTTGCATAAACTCAATAGATCAAACAGATATATAAACCATAAATTAACCAGATCCACAATAATTCAGAATCAACACAGTATTTCAGAATCAACTTATCTTTATTCAATTCATTCGCTAATACAACCAGATATTCCCTGCGCACCCAGCTGCAGGGGTCACCGCACAAAACTACAGACTCTACCATGCCTCTGCACACAGAGCTGCCGAGCCTCTATCTACCCACCAACATCCTCGACTTGGACTTACAGACACAGAAGATACTATTTTCACAAACCCATAGCACTAAGATCAATCCAAAAAGAACTGCCTTTTTCCCCTAGAGCAATGCTCTATTTATACATTCCCATGGTTCGCAAACCATGGGAATGTACAAATAGAGCACGGATCTAGGGGAAAAAGCCAGTTCTTTTTGGATGGATCTTGGTGCTATGGGTTTGTGAAAATAGTATCTTCTCTGTATGTAAGTCTGAGTCAAGGGTGTTGGTGGGTAGATAGAGGCTCTGCAACTGTGTGCGCAGAGGCGTGGTAGAGTACCATGGGTAGGCTGACTTACTTCCTATTATTCTATACTATTTCTCGGGCGAACAACCCTTTCACTCAACCTATTACATTTCACGCTACGCATATTTAAGAGATTTACAATATTTTTATCCTAACTTACAGGCTTCAAGCCCCAAAACTGTTACGCGGGACCTCCGCTACCCAACAACATTCACTCCATTTCCATAAACATAGTCATTCGATTTCTAAATAACACTCGTTTTATAGAAATTAAGAGTAATTTTGAAGGTTAACTGAAAACGGGGGATATGGGGCTTATTGTCAGGATAGATCCCGTAGGGGTAAAGTATATGGAGGGGTATCCATAGCTTAAAGGGATGCTACAGAAGGCCAAATGGTTAAATTTTATTGAGAAATTTGACGGCTACCACAAGGAAATTACCAAGTCATTTGCCAGGTCATTTGATGGCATAGGAGTGGAGATAGGAGATATTAAATTTGCAGTCACATAATCTTTCATAGCAGAAACAACAGAGTTGCCGAGACAAGGAGAAAGATGGTTTAAAAACAAGGAATTTCATGCTGAATCTTGGAAAGTGATCCTTAGAAACCGAGGAATGGATGTTACAGTATTTAGCAAGGGAATTCATATTTCAGCACGCAAGAACAAATGGGGTAATATGTTGTTGATATTGCAAAAATTCATTACATGTGAAGGAAGATTTGGGTTTATGTATGTTTACCATATACGCTTATTAATGAATTTCTTAGAAAATGGAACCATCAACCTTCCCTTCTTCCTTCTAAATAGTCTAAGAAGGATGGCTACAAATGTCCAAAATAAAATTGAATCCATAGAAACAACTATGTATCATCATGGATTAGTGAAAATACTAGTTGAATTCCATTTGAAAAGTAAAGGGGATACCTGGGAAGATTTCTTGGTAAGAAATTTTTTCCAGGATTCCCCAGAGACACATGAGGAGAGTCATGTTAAGAAAAGTAGGAGGAGAAAGATCAGCATTAACATTCAAAACAAATCTAAAACCTCCTCACAAAAGAATGATGCAGAGACAACTTTTAAACCAGAGGTTAGAAATCAGACTAAATAGAAAGGAAAAATGAAAGAGAGAGCTAAAGAAATCAATGAAGACATTCCTGAACCTTCATCACCACAATAAAATGAACAGTTACTCTCTAAAAGACTAACCAAGATTAGGGAGAAAATTAAAAAAAGGAAGGAGATAGGGAAGAGGAAGAATGACACAAGAGAAGAAACCATAAGCTTCCAAAACCTAAGAAGGAGCTCTAGACTCCGAGGTAAGATGAGGAGGGTAACATCAAAAGAAGCCCATATCATAAACTTAGAGGAAGAAACCCCAGTTCAATCTTCTGACAGTATTCCACTTGAACAGAGTCCACAAAGCTCTCCTCCACAGAATTTTGAAGACAACCCAAGCAAAGCTTCTCTTGGCATAGATCCAGTACAGCAAAAAATTTATGAATACATAGAATCACTGGAAAAGAAAAGTGCCTCAATGGATCCAGGATCCTCAGCCAATCTAGAACAACCTGTCAATCCACAAGAACCTCTGACTGACTCTCTCAAACATGAAATCTATGAGTTACAGATATTGAACAGACATATGAAGAAAGAAAATGAAACCCTGAAGGAACAAAGCAAACTAGATAAAGTCATTCATGACAATACAATACTACACCTAGGGCTACGGTAAAAGAAGAATAGGATTTTGATCAGAACACTTATCCACCTCAAATACAAACTTCTTATGAAGAAGCCCAGGATGGCAGTCAGTGCGAGGAGAAGTAATAAAAGGAAGTTGGATGTGCTGGTAGAAGTGTCAGAATAGATGCAATAGGAGAAAGAAGTTCACATTTTTTAAAATTGCATGTGGACATTCAATGGTTTTGCAGCGGGGGTATGTTGAGTCTCAAAAATACTCTTTCCCTAGCAACTCTTCTCATTCCTTTTTTTGGTTTTCCATAAGAAAGATGAATTCTCATCACTAATAATTGGTATATACTGTCTTGATGAGGAAATTTAGTGATTTACATGTTATGCTTTTTATGTTTTGTTGTTTGAATAAATTTTTGTATATTAGCTACAGAATGCAGCCTATTCTATAGCTCACCGGTTGTTCCACAGCTACCTCCATGCTCTAACAAGTTCCAGGTGTCAGAAGGAGAAACTAGCCACATGGGTAGATTTGAAATCATCATGAAATGGACCCTATCCTATTCATTTAGCATAGGTCGACAAATAAGATGGCATAAGACTATGGTCAATGGATAAGTCAAACATAGAGACTAAGAGTAACATGACTCTGTTTCATGGTTAATTAATGTGTTTCATAGTGATAGGAAGCATTATCTAAAGCAATTACCTGTACCTACAAACTCCAATAGCCACCATGTCTTGGATTTATTTCTCCAGCAGTCAAGGAAGAAATTCTGCATATCTGTCTTCTATGTGTTTGGCTGTAGCATGCTTTTCTCCACAAACAGTTATATGATTTTTCTTATAAATACCTGTGTAAGGGATCGAAGAAGTTAGTAATAGTTTTAATGTGAAATTAAAGTTCTAGACTCTGTAATTTTTGGGCATTTTGTGTCCCTGTTTTAATATGAGAAGACCACATGTTTTTATGAATATCTGAAGGAGTTTTCTTGGAGTCGATTGAGCAAGCGTAGCCTAATCAATTGCAATGGACCCCTGCACTGAATATGGTTTCATTTTATTTATTTTTCTTCTTCTGGTTAACTGCAAATTCATCATTTTCTTTCTAAAATAGTGTTTAAAATCATTTTCTTACTAACATTGTTTATAATTTAGAGCAATTTCCATTAGCTTGATTTCTTTTTAGTTCTTATCAGTTGTTTAGAAAATAGAACTCAATAGTGTAATCTTGTTTCTTCAATTAAAAAATAACCTTGTTTCAAGATGACAGTAGGATTGAAGAATGATAAGGATACATTGTTGGATAGTTTACTTCATTTACTGTTTTGCTAGTTTAAATTCTCAATTAAATTAATCAATGTCATTTACTGTCTTTTCCATTTCATTTTTAGTTTAAAATGCTAACTCAAGGTGTTAATGAATGTTTATGGAAAATGCTTCAAGTTGATACTTCATCCTTAACTAAGTGGTTAAACATTTCATCTATGCAATGAGTTATTTCTACATCTTTGTATTTTCTTTCTCTTAGATTATTGAAGTATAGAATTACTTAAATGTCATCCCAAGGAGAATTTATCAAAAAATTGAGAGGCAGAGTAACCAAGTATTTCGTTTAGTTTTATTTCTGTAATTAGTTAAACATCAATTGTAAATTTCACTTTTAGTTTTAATTCATGATTTGGAAATAATGGTGAAATAAGAATAGAAACTTTGTTCTCATTTCTTTCTTAGCTTCATTTCTGTTATAGACATATTTTGGCACTACAACCCCAATCACATATGTCCATAAACCAAGGGCTTCTAAACCCCTAAAAGTGTTGTTTCATACCCTAAAGGAACAAGGTCAGCTGATTACATCATCTCCCAGAAGTTCTCGATGAAAAACTACTAAGAACTGGTCAACACTGGACCATACAGACTACTCCATGCATAGGGTGAAATGCATCTCACCTATTACACACATGGGGTGTGATGCATACTGGAAAGCCCTTCTGTAGGGTGCGATGAGCGAGAGCAGAAAAATGGCACAAGCAATTTGCTAGGTGGAAACCCAGAGAATCTTCTAGAAACTACTCATATGACACTTGCCTCTCTAAATTCGCCTAGGCATTTGTAAGAGATCTGAAATCTCCAAGTGGAACCAAGAACTATCAGTGACATGACACTAATCAAAATCCCAGAAGCTGACTCACTCTCCTGTAAACATCTATATATGGATCCCTCATCCTAGAGATCCAGAGGCTGGAATTTTGTAACTTGCAAGGAAGTGCTATTGGTTTCTCTTTAAAGACATTGTTGGGTGATCTTGCTTTGTATGAGGTGAAGAGGGCTTTCATGTTGGGAGGATGATGCTAGATCAAAAAGTTTGGTTGTAATCCTCTCTTCTACTAATTCTATCAATAAAGCTATCTGATTTTTCCTCCATATGCTTGTATATCTCTGAATCTTGTATTTGTATATGCATTTATATTGTTAATGCACATCTGATCCTACATTATTTATGGTTATAGATCTCTATGCTTTGATGGTATTTTGTTGCCTTGACTCTATAGGTCTTCTTTGAAGTGGGACAAGTGAGAAAGGAGTGGCGAAAGCTCTATCAAGGGAGAGAAGAAACAAGCAAGGAGACTAGCAAAAGACTGAGATTGGTACTCTCTGCTTCTCTCTCATCTATCTCTCATAAAGGAAAGCACAAGTAACTTTAGTTTTTTTGTTTCTAAGATAGCTACCCGTCTTAGTGGGACTAGCAGCTCTGAATGGACACTAGTTTTCCCAATAACAAAATGGTGACTCCACTGGGGAGCGAATAGTTTGTTTGTTTTGTTATTGTTGTTTGCTTTATGAACCACAGACAGAGCCTAAAGTTAAGCCAGATAGCCTTCGAACTGCTTTTGCTATGCAACTGCAAAGTAGATCAATGTTGCTTCAGTCAATCTCTGGGTTGGTTTATGAACTGAACATCTATCTTGCAGAGATCCTAAGTGCCCTGGTGGTAGCTCAAATAACCTCATTAGATCAGCCCCTATACTTTGTGTTTACTGACAATCATTAGCTCAGCCTAAATCCCTGAACCTAGCTGCAAATCGTGAGTGAAAATCAAGCTCAGTCTCATCCCTGGTCCATCACATTGTCTCTTCTTGGTAAGCTGGATGCATCGCACCTCCCATGTGTTGCAGGTGAGATGCATCCCTGTTTCCCTATGTTACAGGTGTGATGATTGAATGAGACTGTTTCTGCCTCCAGATTTTGGTTTTTTCTTCATTGTCTTCAGCTTTATTTAGTAGTTTTGCTATCTATGATCAGTATATCACTGTTGAAACCATCTTCCTTTGCATTATTCAGCCTCCATTAGAAGAAATTGTGAATGTTTTTTATGTATTTTTCATCATTTACAGTTCTCCTTTGCAAATAGTAGCTTAATCGAACTGTCATCTTTTGATTTGAAAGTGTCGCAAGTGTCGTTTTCAGTCAATAAAAAGAGTGTCGCAAAGCATTCCTCTTTTAGATAGTCGATTACACTTTTTCCATAGTATTTTATTTGAATCATTAGTATTTCAAGTGTCGAAAGCAGTTTTAAATTCGAAATCACTAAGTGTCATCTTAGCTTTACTTTCGTCTTTTGAAAAGAAAATTGTTAGTACTGTCGCTTTGAAAGAAGATAGTTCACATCTATACTTAGTTTTCTTTTTGTCATTCTCACATTAAGGAAACTGAAAAACAATACATGCATGTGCATTTGCATTTAGACTGCATGCTGAAGTTGATTTAGGAAAAGTGCATCTAGTGTGTGCTCTCTGCTCTATGTTGAAAGAATGTCATTTCTCTTTCCTTAGTAGCTAGGATTTTCATTGCAAAAAGAAAGTAAACAACTGTTTATCATCTTAGATTGCATATTTAGGAATTGTATATCTACATCATGTGGTGAACCTTAAAGGAAAACTTCTTAAGAGACATCAACTATAAAATAAACCTCAATGAACATAAAAACACTTTGAACCTAACACACAACATTTAGAAGCCTAGGCTAGAGACGTATTCCAGCATCGTAAAGCCTGGTAACTATCACTTTCATCGTAGGTTGGGTGATTCCTCCTCTTTGGGACGACAAGTGCTAGTACGGACTTGTGCTCCCATGTACTGTCGAGTATATATTGGGAGACCACAATAGGCTACATCCTTTACCTTAGGAAGCTGTGTCTACCACCCTATCAATCGAAATGTAGTGAACATATCATTTGGGAAGATTGACTGTCGTACCGTAAAATGTATTTTGCAGTTTTGCGATTGGTTTGGTAAATCCCTCTATCTAGATTTCCAGAGTAGTCACTTTCGTTTCTTTTCAGACTCCTTAAAAGAAAAGGTCCATCTGAGCACTTGTCACTTTAGGCTCATTAAACATCGAAGGCGACTAGAGTCATCTTTAGCTTTTTCTTGACTCTTAAAAATTGAAAAAGAAAGTTGTGTCAAAGCGTCATAAAATTTATTCATTGTTCCCTCGTTGGACTTAGGTTGAGAAAATGGAGTCTACAAATCAAGGATTTCCCCTTGGGGGAAATCTTAGCCCTTTCTCTTCTTGTGGAGATGTTGGCGCTCCACATATGGCTACATTGTCCCTTCCAGGACTCACAATTGGCCTGCTAGTATGGAATTTCTTGACCTCTGTCATTCAAAACACCATAATTCCTCAGCAATGTAATCAGCAACTAGATGAAGTTGCTCCCCCACCTTCTAATTTTTTTGTTTCTCCCTATCCTTCTTCCTCTTTGCTTGGTGAAGCTAGTAATGCTAAAAACCAAGTAACTAAGAAGAAGAAGAAAGGGAAGGAGAAGAAGAAGAAGAATCCAACAGCAAAAGGGGGCAATCGTGCATCATCTGGTGAAAATCCACACACTGCACCTTCCAAACCCAAATCTCCATGTGTCATTTGCAAGAGATACCACTATCATCAAGATTTTCCCTGCATCCCATGGTTCTTGAGGGACTAGTCTCCCCGCTTGCATAATTCACTGTCTTCAACCGCTGACGATCATGTTGAGAGCACATCATCAACTAATGAAAATGAAGTCAATGGAAAAAAAGGAAGATCTAAATTTCCTTGTAGACTGTGTGAAGGTGATCATGCCCTCCACCATTGTCCCTTCCTAGACGAAGCTAAAATATTCTTGGATAACCGTCCTGCTTCACTGCAGCGACTTCCTCCTAGATATAAGAAACTCTTGCCAGGTCCATTGCTAGTTGAAAATCTGACTGACAGACAATTGTTGTCGGTCGAAGCACCTATCATTGAAGATAAACCCTCTAAGTCCACACCATACCAAAATCAACAGGTCGAGATGGCAGTCAACCCAATCTTGTCTTCAGAGGGTCCACCTTCAGATGATACTGTCACCAAAGAGAATGAGAATGACACCGTTCAAATTCTTTTTGTAAACATAGAATCCGATGAACATGGGGGCAATCTACTCGTTCCTTTACCATAGGAAGGAAGTTCGTTAGAGATTTATTTGGCCGTTTATTCGGTCCCACCTCCAAGTAATTAGTCGTTTCCTTCGATTGGAATCTACTAGGCAGACCCTGCCTACCATCTAATGTACCATTATGAATCATAGTACAAGCTTACAGAATTATCATGGTTGGTACTATCATAGATGAAGGGGATTTTATGAGTATCCTTTCCTCAAATGCTTGGAAAGCGCTTGGTTCTCCATCACTTCTGCCTGAGATTCGAAATCTGACAGGCTTCAACAATAGAACCAGTCGACTGTTGGGGATCCTTCTGAATTTCCCTATAACTTTGAGAAGGAAAATCATTCATCTAAATGTAATGGTAGTTAAAGACCTCTAGATTACAATCTACTCCTTGGGCGTGACTACATTTATAGCATGGGAGCTATCATTTCCTCACTCTTCCGAGTGATGTGTTTTCACATGAAGGCAGAGTGGTCCACCTAGTTAACCAGCTTTCATTCCCTGGTTCAAACACAACTATTAGTCAAATGCCACCCCTAACTGGTCTTTTTGCACAAGGAATGTCTCATCAATTTCCAGTCTGTCCACCTGATGAGCGCAAGTGATTCGGTGATTATGACTGAAACCCAGGAGGCATGCGCCCTGGTCTACTTCGGTAAAAAAACCCTGGATATAAGGTGGGTTTCCGCGTCGGAATATGACTAGTTTGACAATCCTGTCCATTTAGGAAAATGGATCAGACTAGAAAAGGATTCCCCTGTCAAAGTTTATGTGATTGGCACTGACAACAGTCACCTTTATCCATTTCGATGGACATCGCCAAGGAAGTGTTTTGTCTCCGATGTGGATGGAACAATCTTGCTAATGCAAGAACTTCCATATGGTGACCTGGAAACTCTACTTTATACCTGAGGGCATGCAAACCTTTTGGCATGCAAGTGAAAAGTGACCATTTATTTTCTTAGTTTGTAGACTCTAAACCCTTTAAACTAGTAGGTTGGTCATTCCTAGCTTTCATAACGAAAGGTTCCAGGAGCAAAGTTGCAGATGGGCAAGCACCCTAAAAAATGAACCTACTGATGAGACATCCTTATTATATGACTGGCACGAGCAGTTTTACATGAAGTTCAAGCTCATTAAAAAGTAAACCTAGCCACGAGCAGTTTTACGCGAAGTTCAAGCTCGTTCAAAAATAAACCTAGCAATGAGCAAATGTTCCCCCGAAGTTTAAGCTCATTAAAAAATGAACCCACCTTGAGTAAATAATCTTTGTAATCACATAATTAATAGCTTTTGAACCTTGGTTGTGTTCTTACCATCACCTCCATTCTTTTTTAGCCGATCATAAGCCTCCATTTGATTGTTTACCCTTTTGAGGAACAACTGCGACGAGTGATTCTATTAGCCACCTTCTTTACACTATCGTGATTGAAAAGTTCCAAACCTTACCTGGAACCAGCTGCTATCCAAAAACATCACTCATTCCTCAAAAAACAAGTCTCCTTTAAGCTCTTTTCATTTGACTCGTAAAATATGAAAAGATTGCCGAGCAATTGGCCTCTCCAACTCGTTAAAGTGATTGGAAGTTCCATCCCTCTTTTAGATTTTAATATTTTTGGACCTAAGGGATCATTACACAAAAAGATCGAGCGCTTGTCTTGTTCCGCTCGTTAAAACTATCGAGAAGTCATCCCTTTCATATTATTTTATACTTTTTCGGACTTAAGGGATTACATTACGATAAAGGACCACTGGAGTTGCCTTTATGTCTCTTTTTAGACTCTCTAAAATTGAAAAGGACCAAGTTATCTTTGTCATTAAACTCGTTAAAACAATAGCTACAAACTTGTCCATGTAGATAAGAGTGAGTTTCACTATCACTAGGCTCATTAAAACAAAGTGATAGGTTTGCCCGAAGGGAAAATTATAGAACAAGCATATGTTATCCTCCTCAAGCTTGACAAAAATAAAGAAGTACCGATCAGCAATGACTGGGGAAAAAGGGAAGAAAACTTGAATAGCTTCATTGGTAGCAGGTCGCTCTTGAACATGACACTTTCACTCAGTCACCATGATTGAGTCGGGTTGGGTTATTCCATTCATCGGTCATATCACCATTGGTCCACCGTACCATCCATTTTTGGGGTTAACGCTAGCACTCCATTTCAGTGTCGCTGATAGGTTCAAGAGAAGTCGCTCAGAGAATTCACCGACCAAGCTAACGCCTCATCCGCTGCAATACCTCCACTCTCCATTTTTCATGACTGCCACCTTGAACCTTGTATCATCAGATCATTTTCACCTCGACAAAGTCATTTGCTCCGTTCCATGTCGTAGATGTGGGATTCATCAAGGCCTTCCTATGATAGGTCACTTCTTGTCGACATCAACTCATTATCCAAGAATTTGACTTAGGAACAACCCTTTTAGTACTTTGAAGCTTGCATGCCTCAATGGCAAGTTTCTCACTTCCGGCGATAGGTTTACATCAATGGCATTCGACCGAAAGATTTTACGTGGTATTCAACATCAACTCATGTATGCACACCACGTGAATTGTACCGCAGTACCTTGAGGGTCATCATCATTATCGGTGATTCCTCTCGCGCCTGTTAACAACTTGCATCATTGGCTGGTAATCAGGCGATGTCTTTCCATGTTCGACATCAGAACATCTTTTCACATGGATCGACTTGTACTTTGGGTGAAGATTGAACGAGTTTGAAGACCCCGAATCTAGTTTCATCCATCTGGGCTGTGATATATTCAGGAAAATAAAGACATCAAATGTACATCACAGCTGCATAGATAATTATCCAAACTAAAGGATGATGGCTCTACCAGAATCATTAGTCTACCACACAGACAAGTGTCTGTCTTATGTACATGAATATGAATTTATAAAGCTGAGCATGGGAATGCCCGCCTCAGCTAGATCATGAAAATATTATGAAGATAATGTATGGTATTGTATCTTATTACAAGTCACCTTCCAGTTCAAAAAACCTCAGATCCTCATTATAAATCATTTCACCCGACATCAAAAGATTTACGACCTCATGCTTTAGGGTGCAACTGTTATAGACATAGTTGGTCACTACAACCCCAATAACATATGTCCATAAACCAAGGGCTTATAAACCCCTAAAAGTGTTGTCTCATACCCTAAAGGAACAAGGTCAGCTAATTACATCATCTCCCAGAAGTTCTTCGTGAAAAACTACTCAGAACTGGTCAAAACTGGACCATACAGACTGCTCGATGCATAGGGTGCAATGCATCTCACCTATTACACATGGGGGTTGTGATGCATACTAGAAATCCCTCCTGTAGGGTGCAATGAGCAAGATCAGACAAATGGTAGAAGCAGTTTGCTAGGTGGAAACCCAGAGAATCTTCTAGAAACTGCTCATATGACACTTTCCTCTCTGAATTCGCCCAAGGATGAGTAAGAGATCTGAAATCTCTACGCGGAACCAAGAACTATCAGTGACATGACACTAATCAAAATCCCAGAAGATGACTCACTCTCCTGTAAACATCTATATATGGATCCCTCATCTTAGAGATTGAGAGGCTGGAATTTTGTAACTTGCAAAGAAGTGTTGTTGGTTTCTCTTTGAAGACATTGTTGGGTGATCTTGCTTTGTATGAGGTGAAGAGGGCTTTCATGCTGGGAGGATGATGCTGGATCAGTCAACTTGGTTGTAATCCTCTCTTCTACTACTTCAATCAATAAAGCTATTTGAGTTTTCCTCCATATGCTTGTATATCTCTGAATCTTGTATTTGTAAATGCATTTATATGGTTAATGTACATCTGATCCTACATTATTTATGGTTATAGATCTCTATGCTTTGATGGTATTTTACTGCCTTAACTCTACAGGTGTTCTTTGAAGTGGGACAAGTGAGAAAGGAGTGGTGAAAGCTCTATCAAGGGAGAGAGAAAATGAGCAAGGAGACTAGCGAAAGACTGAGGTTGGTACTCTCTGCTTCTCTCTCATCTATCTCTCATAAATGAAAACGCAAGTAACTTTAGTTTTTTTGTTTCTAAGATAGCTACCCATCTTAGTGGGACTAACAGCTCTGAATGGACACTAGTTTTCCTGATAGCAAAATGGCGACTCCACTGGGGAGCGAATAGTTTGTTTGTTTTGTTACTTTCGTTTGCTTTATAAACCACAGACGGAGCCTGAAGTTAAGCTAGCTATCCTTCGAACTGCTTTTGCTATGCAACCGCAAAGTAGATCAACGCTGCTTCAGTCAGTCTTTGGGTTGGTTTATGAACTGAACATCTAGCTTGCGAACATCCTAATTGCCCTGGTGGTAGCTCAAATAACCTCATTATATCAGCCCCTATACTTTGTGTTTACTGACAATAATTAGCTCAGCCTAAATCCCTGAACTTAGCTGCAAACCGTGAGTGAAAACCAAGCTCAGTCTCATCCCTGGTCCATCGCACTGTCTCTTCTTGGCAACTTGGATGCATCGCACCTCCCATGTGTTGTAGGTGGGATGCATCCCTATTTCCCTATGTTACAGGTGCGATGACTGAATGAAACTGTTTCTGCCTCCAGATTTTGGTTTTTTATTCATTGTCTTCAGCTTTACTCAGTAGTTTTGTCGTCAATGATCAGTATATCACTATTGAAACCATCTTCCTTTGCATTATTCAACCTCCATCAAATGGAATTGTGAATGTTTTTTATGTATTTTTCATCATTTACAATTCTCCTTTGTAAATAGTAGCTTAATCGAACTGTCGTCTTTTGATTTGAAAGTGTTACAAGTGTCGTTTTCAGTCAAGAAAAAGAGTGTCGCAAAGAATTCCTCTTTTAGATAGTCGATTACACTTTTTCTATAGTATTTGATTTGAATCATTAGTATTTCAAGTGTCGAAAGTAGTTGTAAATTCGAAATCACTAAGTGTCGTCTTGGCTTTACTTTTGTTTTTTGAAAAGAAAATTGTTAGTACTGTCTCTTTGAAAGAAGATAGTTCACACCTATACTTAGTTTTCTTTTTTTCATTCTCACATTAAGGAAACTAAAAAACAATACATGCATCTGCATTTGTATTTAGACTGCATGCTGAAGTTGATTTAGGAAAAGTGCATCTAGTGTGTGGTCTCTGCTCTATGTTGAAAGAATGCCATTTCTCTTTCCTTAGTAGCTAGGATTTTCATTGCAAAAAGAAAGTAAACGACTGTTTATCATCTTAGATTGCATATTTAGGAATTGTATATCTACATCATGTGGTGAACCTTAAAGGAAAACTTCTTAAGAATGATCAACTATAAAATAAACCTCAATGAACATAAAAATGCTTTGGAACCTAGCGCACAACATTTAGAAGTCTAGGCTAGAGACATATACCGGCATCATAAATCCTGGTAACTATTACTTTCATCATAGGTTGGGTGATTCCTCCTCTTTGAGATGACAAGTGCTAGTACAGACTTGTGCTTGCATGTACCGTTGAGTATATATTGGGAGACCACAATAGGCTACATCCTTTATCCTTAGGAAGCCGTGTCTGCCACCCTATCGATCGCAATGCACTGAACACAGCATTCGGGAAGATTGACTGCCGTACCGTAAAAAGTATTCTGCAGTTTCATGATTGGTTTGGTAAATCCCTCTGTCTAGATTTCTAGAGTAGTCACTTTCATTCCTTTTCAGACTCCTTAAAAGAAAAATTACATCTGAGCACTTGTCACTTCAGGCTCATTAAAAATCGAAGGCGACTAGAGTCATCTTTAGCTTTTTCTCAACTCTTAAAAATTGAAAAAGCAATTTGTGTCAAAGTGTCATAAAATTTATTCATTATTCCCTCGTTGGCCTTAGGTTGATAAAATGGAGTCTACCAATCAAGGATTTCCCCTTGGGGGGGAATCCTAGCCCTTTCTCTTCTTGGAGAGATGTTGGTGCTCCACATATGGCTACATTGTCCCTTCCAGGACACACAATTGGCCTAAGGGTATGGCTTTTCTCGACCTCTGTCATTCAAAAGACCACAATTCAATAGCAATCCAATCAGAAACTACATGAAGTTGCTCCCCCACCTTCTACTTTGTTTGTTTCTCCCTCTCCTTCTTCCTCTTCGCTTGGTGAAGTTAGTAACGCTAAAAACCAAGTAACTAAGAAGAAGAAGAAAGGTAAGGAGAAGAAGAAGAAGAATCCAACAGCAAAAGGGGGCAACCGTGCATCATCTGGCCAAAATCCACACACTGTACCTTCCAAACCCAAATCTCCATGTGTCATTTGCAAGGGAGAACACTATCATCAAGATTGTCCCTGCATCCCACGGATCTTGAGGGACTGGTCTCCCCGCTTGCACAATCTGGCGTCTTCAACCACTGATGATCATGTTGAGAGCACACCGTCAACTAGTGAAAACAAAGTCAATGGACAGAAAGGAAGTTCTAAATTTCCTTGTAGATTGTGTGAAGGTGATCATGCACTCCACCGTTGTCCCTTCCTAGATGAAGCTAAAAGAGTCTTGGATAACCGTCTTTCTTCACTGCAGTGACTTCCTCCTGGATACAAGAAACTCTTGCCAGGTACATCGCTAGTTGAAAATATGACAGACACACTGTTATTGTCGGTTGAAGCACCTATCATTGAAGATAAACCCTCTGAGTCCACACCGGACCAAAATCAACAGGTCGAGACAGTAGTTGACCCAATCTTGTCTTCAGAGGGTCCACCTTCAAATGATACTGTCCCCAAAGAGAATGAGAATGAAACCATTCAAATTCTTTTCGTAAATACAGAATCCGATGAACATGGGGGAAATCTACCCGTTCCTTCACCATAGGAAGGAAGTTCTTCAGAGATTTATTTGGTCGTTTATTCGGTCCCACCTCTAAGTAATCTAGTCGTTTCCTTCGATTGGAATCTACTAGGAAAACCCTGCCTACCATCTAATGTACCATTCTGAATCATAGTACAAGCTTACAGAATGATCATGGTTGGTACTATCATAGATGAAGGGGATTTTATGAGTATCCTTTCCTCAACTACTTGGAAAGTGTTTGGTTCGCCATCGCTTCTGCCTAAGATTCGAAATCTGACAGGCTTCAACAAAGGAACCAGTCGACCATTGGGGATCCTTCCAAATTTACCTATAACTTTGAGAAGGAAAACCATTCATCTAAACGTAATGGTAGTCCAAGGACCTCTATATTACAATCTACGCCTTGGGCATGACTACATTTATAACATGGGAGCTATCGTTTCCTCACTCTTCTGAGTGATGTGTTTTCACATGAAGACAGAGTGGTCCACCTAGTTGACTAGCTTTCATTCCCTGGTTCAAACATAGCTATTAGTCAAATTCCACCCCTAATTGGTCTTTTTGCACAAGGAATGTCTCATCAATCTCCAGTCCATCCACCTGATGAGCGCAAGTGATTCGGTGATTGTGACTGAAACCTAGGAGGCATGCGCCCTGGTCTGCTTCGGCAGAAAAACCCCGGATATAAGGTGGGTTTCTACGTAGGAATATGACTAGTTTGACAATCCTGTCCATTTAGGAAAATGGATCAGACTGGAAAAGGATTCCCCCGTCAAAGGTTATGTGATTGGCACTGACAACAGTCACCTTTGTCCATTTTGATGGACATCGCCAAGGAAGTGTTTTGTCTGCGACGTGGATGGAACAATCTTGCTAATGCGAGAACTTCCATATAGTGACCTGGAAAATGTACTTTATACATGAGGGCATGCAAACATTTATGCATGAAAGTGAAAAGAGACCATTTATTTTCTTAATTTGTAGACTCTTAACCCTTTAAACTCATAGGCTGGTCGTTCCTAACTTGCATAACGAAAGGTTCCAGGAGAAAAGTTGCACATGGTGCAAGCTCCCTAAAAAATGAACCTACTGATGAGACATCCTTATTATACGATTGGCATGAGCAGTTTTACGTCAAGTTCAAGCTCATTAAAAAATAAACCTAGCCACGAGCAGTTTTACGTGAAGTTCAAGCTCGTTAAAAAAATAAACCTAGCAATGAGAAAATGTTCCCCCAAAGTTTAAGCTCATTAAAAAAAGAACCCACCTTCAGTAAATAATCTTTGCAATCACATAATTATCAGCTTTTGAACCTTGGTCGTGTTCTTACCATCACCTCCACTCTTTTTTAGCTGATCATGTGCCTCCATTTGATTGTTTACCCTTTTGAGGAACAGCTGCGATGAGTGATTCTACTAGCCACCTTCTTTACACTGTCATGATTGAAAAGTTCCGAACCTAACCTGGAACCAGCTGCTATACAAAAACATCACTCATTCCTCAAAAAACGAGTCCCCTTTAAGCTCTTTCATCTAACTCGTAAAATATGAAAAGATTTCTAATCAATTGGCCTCTCCAAGTCATTAAAGCGATCAAAAGTTCCATCCCTCTTTTAGATTTTAATCTTTTTGGACCCGAGGGATCATTACACAAAAAGATCGAGAGCTTATCTTGTTCAGCTCGTTAAAACTATCGAGAAGTCATCCATTGCATATTATTTTATACTTTTTCGAACTTAAGGGATTACATTACGAAAAAGGACCACTGGAGTTGCCTTTACGTCTCTTTTTAGACTCTCTAAAATTGAAAAGGACCGAGTTATCTTTGTTGTTAAACTCGTTAAAACAATAGCTACAAACTTGTGCATGCAGACAAGAGCGAGTTTCACTGTCACTAGGCTCATTAAAACATAGCGACAGGTTTGCCTGAAGGGAAAATTATAGAACAAGCATATGTTATCCTCCTCAAGCTTGACGGAAATAAAGAGGTACTGGTCAGCAATGACTAGGGAAAAACGGCAGAAAACTTGAATAGCTTCATTGGTAGGAGGTCGCTCTTGAACATGACACTTTCACTCTGTCACCATGATTGAGTCGGGTTGGGTTATTCCATTCAACAGTCATATCACCATTGGTCCACCGTACCATCCATTTTTGGGGTTAATGCTATCAATCCATTTCAGTGTTGCCGATATGTTCAAGAGAAGTCGCTCAGAGAATTCACCAACCTAGCTAATGCCTCATCCACTGCAATACCTTCACTCTCCATTTTTCATGACCGCCACCTTGAACCCTATATCATCATATCGTTTTCACCTCCACAAAATAATTTGCTCCATTCCATGTCGTAGATGTGGGATTCATTAAGGCCCTCCTACGATGGGTCACTTCTTGTCAAAATCAGCTCATTATCTAAGAGGTTGACTTAGGAACAACCCTTTTAGTACTTTGAAGCTTGCATGCCACAATGGCAAGTTTCTCACTTTCGGCGATAGGGTTATATCAATGGCCTTCGACCAAAAGATTTTACGTGGTGTTCAACATCAACTCATGTATTCACATCATGTGAATTGTACTGCAGTACCTTGAGGGTCATCATCATTATCGGTGATTCCTCTCACGCTTGTTAATAACTTACATCATTGGCTGGTAATCAGGTGATGTCTTTCCATGTTCAACATCAGAACATCTTTTCACATGGATCGACTTGTACTTTGGGTGAAGATTGAACGAGTTTGAAGACACTGGATCTAGTTTCATACATTCGGGCTACGATATATTTATCAAAATAAAGACATCAAATGTACATCACAGCTACATAGATAATCATCCAAATTAAAGGATGATGGCTCTACCAGAATCATCAATCTACCACACAGACGAGTGTCTGTCTTATGTACATGAATATGAATTTATAAAGCTGAGCATGGGAATGCCCACCTTAGCTAGATCATGAAAATATTATGAAGATAATGTATCGTATTGTATCTTATTACAGGTCACCTTCCAATTCGAAAAACCTCGGATCCTCATTATAAAGCATTTCACCCGACATCAAAAGATTTACGACCTCATGCTTTAGGGGGAAACTATTATAGACATATTTGGGAACTACAACCCCAATCACATATGTCCATAAACTAAGGGCTTATAAACCCCTAAAATTGTTGTTTCATACCCTAAAGAAACAAGGTCAGCTTATTACATCATCTCCCAGAAGTTCTCAGTGAAAAACTACTCAAAACTGCTCAAAACTGGACCATACAGACTGCTCCATGCATTGGGTGCAATTCATCTCACCTATTACACACAAGGGGTGCAATGCATACTGGAAAGCCATTCTGTAGGGTGCGATGAGCGAGAGCAGACAAATGGTAGAAGCAGTTTTCTAGGTGGAAACCCAGGGAATCTTCTAGAAACTACTCATATGACACTTGCCTCTCTGAATTGACCCAGGGATGAGTAAGAGATCTGAAATCTCCAAGTGTAACCAAGAACTATCAGTGACATGACACTAATCAAAATCCCAGAAGCTGACTCACTCTCCTGTAAACATCTATATATGGATCCCTCATGTTAGAGATCCAGAGGCTGGAATTTTGTAACTTGCAAGGAAGTGTTGTTAGTTTCTCTTTGAAGACATTGTTGGGTGATCTTGCTTTGTATGAGGTGAAGAGGGCTTTCATGCTGGGAGGATGATGTTGGATCAGTCATCTTGGTTGTAATCCTCTCTTCTACTACTTCTATCAATAAAGCTGTTTTCCTCCATATGCTTGTATATCTCTGAATCTTGTATTTGTATATGCATTTATATGGTTAATGTACATCTAATCCTACATTATTTATGGTTACAGATCTCTATGCTTTGATGGTATTTTTCTGCCTTGACTCTACAGGTGTTCTTTGAAGCGAGACATGTGAGAAAGGAGTGGTGAAAGCTCTATCAAGGGAGAGAGGAAATGATCAAGGAGACTAGCGAAAGACTAAGGTTGGTACTCTATGCTTCTCTCTCATCTATCTCTCATAAAGGAAAACACAAGTAACTTTAGTTTGTTTGTTTCTAAGATAGCTACCCATCTTAGTGGGACTAGTAGCTCTGAATGGACACTAGTTTTCCCAATAACAATTTCCATATCTTTCTTAGCTTTGTTTTCATTTCTTTCTTAGCTTTGTTTTCATTGTTAGATTTTGAGCAGTCTTTAAGAAAGTTAGATTTAGTTTTGATAATTTACATTGTAAATCATTAGGAATTAAAAGACCAGAAATCCCGAAGACAAGATAAAACATAAAAACAATGAAGTAAGAAGGGTTGGCTAGCACAAATAGTGCACTACACTTCATCAGTTTAGGATACCTTGATTGATAATTTATGTAGAGAAATTTAGGACACTAAATTGACCAAACAGTGGTTGTACGATAGCAAAGCAGTGAAAGGACTACAAGAACTCATCACTACAGTGCTGTATCAGGGGAACTGCGCGTAGTCCAGAAGCTCAGAAAGCACACATCGTGAATAGGAAGGGAAATGAGATTGAATGTGCAAATCGGGGAATATGAAATGGATCAAGTAATTTTGGATCTAGGATCAAACGTGAATGTACTGCCAAAACAGACATGGGAATGCATGGGCAGACCCTGTTATCGGAAAAACTAGTGTCCATTCAGAGCTGCTAGTCCCACTAAGATAGGTAGCTATCTTAGAAACAAACTAACTAAAGTTACTTGTGTTTTCCTTTGTGAGAGATAGATGAGAGAGAAGCAGAGAGTACCAACCTCAATCTTTCGCTAGTCTCCTTGCTTGTTTCCTCTCTCCTTTGATAGAGCTTTCACCACTCCTTTCTCACTTGTCTCGCTTCAAAGAACACCTATAGAGTCAAAGCAGCAAAATACCATCAAAGCATAGAGATCTATAACCATAAACAATGTAGGATCAGATGTACATTAACCATATAAATGCATATACAAACACAAGATTCAGAGATATACAAGCATATGGAGGAAAACTCAAATAGCTTTATTGATAGAAGTAGTAGAAGGGAGGATTACAACCAAGCTGTCTAATCCAGCATCATCCTCCCAGCATGAAAGCTCTCTTCACCTCATACAAAGCAAGATCACCCAACAATATCTTCAAAGAGAAACCAACAGCACTTCCTTGCAAGTTACAAAATACTAGCCTCTGGATCTCTAGGATGAGGTCCATGTATATATGTTTGCAAGAGAGTGAGTCAGCTTCTGGGATTTTGACTAGTGTCATTTTACTAATAGTTCTTGGTCCCACTTGGAGATTTCATGATCTCTTACTCATCCCTGGGCGAATTTAGGGAGGCAAGTGTCAAATGAGTAGTTTCTAGAAGATTCTTTGGGTTTCCACCTAACAAACTACTTCTGCTATTTGTCTGCTCTCGCTCATCACACCCTACAGAAGGGCTTTTCAGTATGCATCACACCCACCGTGTGTAATAGGTGAGATGCATTGCACCCTATGCATGGAGCAATCTATATGGTCTAGTTTTGACCAATTCTGAGCAGTTTTTCAGGGAGAACTTCAGGGAAATGATGTAATTAGCTGACCTTATTCCTTTAGGGTATGAAACAACACTTTTAGGGGTTTTAGAGTCCTTGGTTTATTGACATATGTGATTGGGGTTGCAGTGCCCAAATATGTCTATAACAGGCCCGTGTTGTAGTGGTCCCCTATTCAATTATGAATGGTGAACCAACAAAAGATCCTATTGTAGGGAATAATGGTAGACATCAAAGGTGTGAGTGTGCTAGCAGATTTCAAAGTGAAAGAGATTGTCGATGAAAGAAATCCCTTTCCTGTGCTACTAGGAATAGATTGGGCCATTGATATGAGTGGGGTGATAAATCTCAAGAAGCGCAAGATGATTTCGAAGAAAAAGTCACTGCTCGTAGTGGTACCTTGAGACCCTGCAGAAGGATCGCATTACACAGAGCCAGTGCATGATGGTGAAAGAGATGACAATATAGACTGTATCTACAAGATAACCACTCGAGAACAGGATTGGGTGAATCCTACAGCAGATGGTAGGATTTTGTGGGAGCACGAAAGCTCCTGCACATTAGATTTGGATGAGGAAATGGAACAATGGAAGAACAAGTTACATGAGGTAACCACTCTCAATTGCAACATGATGGTCGGATCAATGTGTTGTGTGACAACAGAGGTAAGGGATTTGCCTATGTATGACGGGTTGATAGCGATGGATGAATTCCTGAACAAATTTGAAAGAGAGTTTCCAAAACATTAGCGTTTTGATGCTCTGAAATGGGCAGTATGAGCTACGCCCGAAAGATGGTGGGGTGTGCATCAAAGTAGTTTTGAGAAATGGTGCGAATGCAGAATGGTGATGCCTATATGGTTTGGAAAGCCTCAGCTACAGATGGAAGCTGGGTATGATGGATGAAACAACCTGCACGCCCACCTGTCTAGATGGGTACAGGCATATGGCACGTGGTCTACACAAATGCACACCATCCTCACGATAGAAAATAGGAACAATAAGCACTAGCATGCATGACTAAGGCATGAATGACGAAGTATGATACGATCAAGCATGCCGAAGATTATACGTAGGGAGGCCTTTGACAAGGTGTGCGAAGTGCTGAACACAATCCATCATGTGAGATGAATTGACTGGGACTTGTGCGTACCAGCAGTTCTATGGGCTTATAGGACCATGCGCAAAACCTTAACTGCGTAAGCAGTTCTGAAGCTGAAGTATGAAGCAGGGGCTATAATCCCTATGGAGCATATGAAGCCTACTCCGCGCATAGTAGCACCCATAGATACAATAGTCCACGAAGCCCAGAACAAAGGAATCACACAACTGCGAGAAATATAACACATAAGAATTGAGGAAGAAATCCGACAGGGAAACATTCAACTTCATGGACTTGAAAAAGACTGAGTACGGCTAAGGGAGAAAAGCACTTTGATGGACATGGAGGTCAAGAAGCTGAAAGATGAAATAAAGCAAGCGTTTTTCGTCAAAGAACCTAGGATGGTAAGGAAAGATGCATACGATCATATCAACAAGTTGGAGGACTATCGCTATGAACTGGTTAGTCTGCTGCCTTGGCTTGGACTGCATATTTCCAAACCTAGTGACCAGGGTAGTGTGTTGCAAGTAGTAAGGTGTGGGGTGACGATCACAATAATGGAAGGCAACGGTTCTCCGCGAACCATGGTGGAGGATGGGATGGAGCCCTGCACAGGTGGTGTGACCACCTGACTAGCCATAGGAAGAATAGTATTACTCCTCCGCGCAGTTGAAAAGGAGTGCGGGACTATAACCTATTCTAATTGGGAGCTGCGCGATATGGGAGATGTGTGCGGAAGCAGAACATCACAAGGTTCACGACCATGCACGGAGGGTTGCTTTGCCACATGGGTTGGCTGGGAAGTGAACATTGGGATCACTATTCACGATGGGATGTGCGATCAGAGGCCAAATGGAGTGGGTGGCAACCATTTAAGAAGTGATTTATGGGCAAGATTTGGGAAAATCTGCTGCCAAGAAAGCATTAATGGCCCGAAATTAGGGGGAATGGTCGAATTCGAATTCAAAAGGTACTATAAAACACAAAGGGCTAGCCAACAAACAACACTTGGTCATTTGAGAGTTGAGCATTCAATTAGAGCACTGAGCATTAAGAGTCGAGCAGTAAGTGAGCCCCTAAGTTTGTGAGTGACATAATACAGCCTATATATGATGATGACCACTAAAGATGGTTTGGGAATCAACGAGGTAACATTGGGCGAGGCCGCATAGACCCCAATGGTGGAGGATGTCCCAGAAGGTGCCATGGTTGTGGCAAAAATCCCCAAATCACCACGAATGCCAAGGCCCAAGAAAGATAAACAAGCAATGGGCCCCGTAAGCATGTCCCCGAGGAACCCACTACACAGTAAGCTATCAATTGCAGAAAAGGGGAAAGTTGTCACGATCAACACAGATGAGGAGGAAGAAGATTTGTAGGCTCTTATCATCACAGCAGAAGAAGAAGAAGGCACGGAGGAAGACATTCAACCTATACACTCTACAACAAAACTGCCTGCTTATGTTCCTCCACGAAAAGGGAAAACCATAGTGCCGAAGAACCTGGATGAAACAAAGAGTTCACTCCAACCCCGCTCCTCCCAGATGGCATAGTGTTTGAAGCTGTGCACCTGGGCTGTGTGCCAACCATGAAGTTTGAAGACTAGGACCTCGCTGATCATGAGAAGTTCCCACACCTAGAGACCGGGAACCTAATGAAGGATAACATTGTAGGGGTGGTGATAATGTTAGAGCCACAGAAGTGGATGCGCAGTGTGGAAAAGGCCGGGTTGTTGCTCTTATTATGGATACAACATTTCCACTGCGCACCCATCACCATTTTCATCATCAGGCGGCTACTCTGCATGGTGCATGATGGGTATCTATGGCTAAAGGAGCCTATCCCCATCACGGTAGACCTAATCCACCGCATTTATTGGCTGCCTTGTAAAGGAAAGGACCACGCAACCATAGTTGAAGGAAAGTGCAGTGATTTGGATCTTGCAGAAGCGATGAAGGAAAAATACAATCTGGAGAAGAAGAAGAGGGGCTACGCCATCTCCAGCATTAAGGAAAATGGGGTACGCATAGCAACCCAACTCCTGGCTAAAAAATTTATGAGAAAGTGCCCCGCCGATGAGGTACTGGCGCTGGTGGTTGCACTCGCTAAGCAATGTGCGGAGGGGGTCCAGTTCCACTGGTCCGAATTCCTCTGCGATGAATTTTTGCAAAACTGTCATGAAGCCCAGGAGTATGGTAAAACCTTCCACTATGCATGGTTGTTGTTATCCATCATGCTCGTAGCAAGGGAACTACTAGAAAATAGTCAATTCCCCAACATTGACAGAGACTTACCAGAGGCTACGAAGTATGCTTCGCTCTAGGCCAAAAAGGACGCGAAATGGATACGCAACACCAAAATATTCTAGGTGCTCATGGAGATGAGCATCCAAATGTGGATCAATCAGAGGCTGCGCCTATCACCTATGGTCTACAATAGTCTACAGAGTTTTGCAGAGTTTAAAGCTGACATGCATAATGTCTACATCAGGGCACGTAAGGATATAATGAAGTAGTGGATGAAGCTCCCGTTTATAGCCACCGACGACAACATATTCATTGTCTTGGAGACATGGCCTCTGGAATGGTGCTCCCCAGATCTTGCAGAACTGGAGAAGGTGGCATAATAGAAGAAAAAGGATGATGCCAAGCTACGTGTCACCCAATTGGCCGAAAAAAGGCAGCAGGAAACAACAATAGCTAAGGAAAAGGTAGTGTGTGAAGTGACACAAAAAGCCACAGAGTAGAAAAAGGCTATAGGAGCAGCAGCAGCGGCACATGCGGTAGAGGCAACAACCGTGAAGGTGGATGAGGGCCAAGCAATGTCCTTGCAAGGGCAGGAGGCAGAGGAAACAAAAACAACAGAAGGGAGCACGGACCTAGGGACCGCGTCCACATAGTTGAAGTAGCCACACATCGCAGAATGAGGAAGACCAAGGGAGAAGGTCAAGGCCTCAAAGTTGGCCATTGAATTGATCACCTTAACTGAAGATGATCTCCATGACATTGGTGAGACGGTCCACGATGTCACAAATGAAGCGCTTCAAGATTTTATGAAAGAGCATTAGACTATGTTGGGGGCCCTTAGGGAGCAGCGATAGGAGTTATAGGTGTGGCCCCCTCAGGTGGGTAACCTTTCTACCCACCTCGCAACAGGATCCTTGGCAATAGAGCAGATGTTGCATGAACTGATGGAAAACACGATAGTGTTACCAGAAGGGGCCCTAGTCGCAGCGAATGTGACTGATAGGTTTTTGGTTAACATGTTGAAAGGCCTTGGCCTTAATTTGGCTGCCCTTTAGTGAGAAATATTGTATCAGCTACAGGATGGGATAACGGCAAAGCTGCACACTATGGAGAGCCACGTGATCCATTTTCTTAGTGAACAGAAGATAAACATGGAACAACTGACCTTGCAGCATGATGAATTGGTGTCGCAAAATCAACACTTGGAGCAGATGGTAGATGATGCTTGCTGACATGCCCCGGAGCTAGCCATCCCAGGAGATCTACCGATAGAGGTGCAGATCCATAGATTGGAAACCAAAGTCCACGAAGCCAGGGAAGAAACAACAAAGGTTTAGCTGGAGCTGAATCTTCAGATCACTGAGCTGCAATTGAAGGCACAGCCTTCCACTCCCTCGAAAGTCAGAGAACAGTGTGCTAGTGCTATCATAGTAGGGTTGGAAGAAATTTGGGGTGTAGTGCGAGACTGTACTGGCATGTTGGAACAAGCACTTGAGGTCCTCACGACTTTGTAGGAGGATCCCAAGATCCAGCGCCTGGAGATAGAGGCATGAGAACTCTAGTAGAAATATGACAGTGTCTGAGGAACTGCGTAGATATTCGTCCTCACTCAGCCACTTGTGAGGATGCAGCAAGCTAAGGCACTAAAGGAGCAGGTGGACGCTATGTGACATAAGGAGGCAGTTCTCAAAGCACATGTTCATCCATGGATTGACCAGGCCTTCATGAACACAACGCATATCGAAGGAAAGCTTGCACACATATAGGGGATGCATGTGCAGATGCAGGGAAGCATGCTGGACACAGAGGTCTCAGAAGAACAGATGCAGTAGGTTCAGCAAGCAGTAGCTCAGTGCATTTCAAACATCAGTACCATTCAAGAATAGTTGGAGGGACTCCGTGCCAAGATCATCGTGCTGACAGAGTAACTCGAGGGTGACTCACCATGTTTGTGTTGGGGGCCTGCTGGGCATGGAATTCCCCCCATGGTATGTTTTGAGGCTCAAAGCCCAAGTTTTGAGTTGATATTGTTGTAAAGCTCTGCGAATTGCAGGCATGAAATGTATGTTAGAATCATAGGGTTATCCGCCCTAGTCTTGAATGTAAGGTTGGCCTACCCATGGTCTGCGGACCATGGGATTGTATAAATAGAGAGAGGCTCTAAGTTGTAATGGGAGATCCAATCTAATATAGAATGGGCATGAAAGGTCCTAGAGATTAAGTCAAAGTATGAAGTGTGTCTTGGGTCGTAGAGTAGGAAAAGGAACTGCAGTTGAGTGCGCATAGGCCTAGTAGAGTTCGCAGCTAAGTGCGCAAGGTGGAGTCAAGTCTGTAATCAGAGAAGAGATTAATAAAGGAATGTTTTGTTGCCAATTCTATGTATCTGTTCTAAGTTATTATATGTTTGATATCATTTGCAAATATATTGTTTCTTTACTGCGTTCACTTGTTTGAATTGTGAATATTGTTAGCTATAACTTAAAGCATACAAATAAGCTAAGTTAATCAACTAATATCAAATTACTAGTAAGGACTTGGGCAATAAAACTATTTGGCCCCCAAGTAGAGCTACGCAAAGGTAGCACCTCAGATTACAAGGAATGGGTAAGTGCGTGTAGCGACATACACGCAGGGTCGAACCGCCGACCACTTAAAACCATCAGACCTCTGTAGGGTGTGGAAACCTGGTTCTAGCACCATCCCATACTACTTTAGGTGAGACCTGAGTCCGCACTCCGTGGACTATTGCCGAAAGGGCCAGTAGTACTCAGATTTGTTTGGCTAAATCACCTCTGAACCTCGTGTTATCACTCAAGTTGTTCCCTTTGACTCCTAAGGGAATACGGCCGAGGTAACCACTAACCAATCTTTCAGCTACAAGTCCTAGCCTACCTGCAACCAGAGAGGGCTCTCTCTTTATGATTTAACTTTGTTTTGGCATAATTTTAGGCTAGTTATAACGCACAGGATTTTGTTTGAATTTGGTTGGATGATGATTTCAGATAGAACTGATATGCAGTTTTCAGAATAACTTAGACCATTGGGCAATGGAGTCAATGCTTGTGTACAGCTGAAAGTGCTTGTTGGAGAAGAGGAAATACTACAGAGCCAGACAGGTATCCATGAAACAAATCTTCAAATTTAGGAATAGATGGCATGGAATCAGGGAATGAAAGGCAGTTAAGGATCTTTCACTATGCTGATAGAGGGAAAGGTGAGAATATTATCTAGGAGCAATTAAGAATTCCTAAACAGCATTCATAATGAAAGAATCAGCACGAATATGAGCAATTAAGAATTCATATTTATGACCAATTCTGCAGAAAACATGGTTAGAAACAGAGATTGAGCAAAGGGTGCAGTTAAACAAGTCCTGAGCTATTCTTTTTCTCTGTTGCTGAGATCATGAACATACATGTGAATTTAGCAAACATAGAAAGGACAAAACATGGTTTAGAAAAACTTATTGTTTCATTAGACAACACAGGAATTCTGTAGCAGAACGCAGCCCATCACATTCACATCCAGATAGTGCAGAAATCATAAACTTCATCAGCTCTTTGTATTAGATAATCTGAAACTTACAGCGCAGCTCTTAGAGCAATAATCATTCACCAACCCCAAATACATTCTATGGGGGGGTATATATACAAAAATATGATAGGAAATATCTAGATGATGAGTCCTCATGCAATAAATTACATCACCAACTCTTCCAAGAAAGTAAATGAAAAGAGTAATTGCTGCAATAACTAGTAATGTAATAGCTGTCCATATTGTCAGAAAATTTTGACTTTTGGGACCAACTGAGTCGGCTGGGCCTGCGCTTTTAATTTTGCATTTTTTTGGCTTGCTGCCCCAGCACTTTGATGAGTTGTTGGTTTTAACCTGCCCATCTATTGTCTAGCTGCTCAGTCTGATGCCAACGTACTCAATTCTGCTAACCTGTAGATGACCAAAATTTGAAGTTGAACGAAGAGGGAAAAGACCGAGATTACTTGGGCAAAACCTCCAGCATTGCTTGCCACCAATCTTCTCTAGGTAGCTGATGTCTCTGCATCTTTATCAATGTCTCCTCTGCCTCAGTATATTTGTAAAAAGTAGGTGTGACCTCAAAAAGATGATTGATTTCATGCTCAATATAAAACAGGTTTTCCAGCTTGTCATAAAGGTTCTGTCCTGACGGAGGTCCTGCTTCTGCTGAGGAACTTTAATATGCTGTAATCTAGTTTGTAATAAAAGTATTCATTTTGGTGGCATACTGTTCTCGGGTCAGTAGTCTTCCAGCACTGGTCAGTAGGCTGGGCAATCCTCTGCTCTGTAATGCTCCAAGGTTTAACTTGAATTCATCTACTTCTGCCTGCATTTCCTGACATTTACGTTCTAGACTTTGGACAAAATTCTTTAAAGTCAGCACTCTTTTTGCTGTCAGGATAGTCTCTGTCTTGTTGTTGATGTCTAATGCTCCTAACACTTCCTTGGTGTGAGTGTTCAGGAAATGAATCATTTTGCTGGCCTGCTCAGGCATATTCCCTAATGCTGATCTAGCCTTCTGATTTTCAATTTGAGCTCGGCCTATTAATTCTATTTGCTCATGGATGGTTTGGATTGATTTCAATTGTCTAGTGATTGATTGGCCAACTTTGGACCACAAAATATTTTTTATTTCAGCCAGGGTCTTCTCCAAATTTAGCTCCTTCTCTAGGGCCTTTATTTTGTCATTGAGGGCCTTAATCTCCCTTGTTTTTTCAGCTACTAACACCTTGGACTTATCGTAGCTCACCTCTAGTTTGGCCTACATTTCCTTGGCCTCTTTTATCTTTGTTGCCTGAAGTTCTAGCTCCTTGACAGCTTTCATAATTTCATCCATGCTCATGCTAGATTCAGGGACTGTAGTTGTTGCTACTGTTGTAGCATCTGTGGTGGATGAATCTATTGTAGATGTTGGGATGATAGGGGGGATCACTGCTGCTTGTGTAGGAGGAATAGGGACATCAGTAGGAACTATTTGAGGTGGCTGGGAGGTCGACTCTCCCTACTTTCCTTGCACTGCTCTTTCCAATTCTTTCTCCATCTGAATTATTCTTTCATTCATTTTCATCAATAGATCCATTGTATCCTCAGCCTCTTTTTCTTGCGCCAGCTCTGCAGTTTGTGCGTGCATAGAAGGAGCCAATCCCAATTGTTTTCTAAGGGCAGCAATGTCATCTTCTTTTTTCTTCATAAGGGCCCTGACAGCCTTAGGGTCCTTGGGATCATGTCCTAGGTCCACAATAATGTCCTCCAATGTTTTGATTCTATTATCTTTGGCCAAGGAGGACAGTCATTCCAAATCTAGCTGAGCGTTTGTGTTTCTTAAAGACTCCTTCAATTCATGGGCCAACATGGCCTTATCTGCTAAAGTAGCATATACCATCTCACCCGTCTGTTTATGCAGCTCTATTTGATCCATCGGGTGAATGTCCTTGGCAAGGACCTCTAGACTAGTCTTCACATAATATGCAACTAACTGTGGCTGCGGTATCTTGGGCTTGAAGTGGCTGAGAATCATTTTTTCTTCTTTAAAGTCATATGCTACCATCAACCTCTGCTGTTTGGCAGGTGTTGCCTTAAGAAACTGATCATACAACTGTACTCTTAGCTGCTCATTTTGAGCCTTGATTTCTATGAAAGCCGTTTTGATACTAGGTGGCCGCTTACTCTGTTATATCGAGGAGGATACTTCCATGCCCTGTTGCCTCTCTTGCTCTTGTTGGAAGGAGCTAGTTGGTGTGTGTTGGCATGCTTCCTTTTCTCCTCTTGGACTTTCTATGATGTCCTCACTAATTTCCTCCTCAAATGGAGAATCAACTCTTTTCCTCTTGGCTTCAGGTTGCTAAGTAGACCCAGTAGCAGGTGTGGAGTCCTCTCGTTCTCGCTTCTTTCCTCTTTCTTCATTAATAGGAGTTTGCAAAATTGGCACTTGTAGTGCCTCTATTTGCTGTGGAGGAGCTTGTTCTTGAATTTTCTCCTTTGAGGTGGTAGGTTGTTCTGCAACCTTTTCTTGCTCTGCATCCATTGGCTCTTTTCCTTTTGATGTACCTGTTGCTGTTGTAGACCGTTGCTGGGCAGCTTGTGAAGCGGCAACTATGGATGGAACTTCTCCGACTTGCTGAGGTAGTTTGAAGGTTACCTGGTCAAAATAATCCAAGTCAAGAGTTTTTTCTAGATCTTTGACATTTTGCTCCATAATTTCTTCTTAAGTAAACTCCTCAACTAGTGTCCTTTCCAACCACTCATCTTGGTTGGCATATTGTTCAATTTGTGGGGTTCTACAGTGCTCATATGCTATCAACCTATATTTAACTCTTCTGGCACTGATAAAGCCATCCGGATCATAAGGAACCCACCAAAAACTTCTCTTGAGCTTGAGTTTCTGCCCCAATATTTGGTCAGCCTCTTGCCAACGTTCTTTTTTGTTCTTAATGAAGGGGCCTAGATCATCTCTAAATTTCAGTCGAGCTTTCTTCTTGGCACTATGGAAATGAGTGACGTCTGAATTGATGAGTTGCCTGTAATATTCTAAGGCAAAAAGTCTCATTGGTACATATCTAGGGAGCCTGTAAGGATAGAGCTCACAACCATAGATTCTGATGACAGTGTGATTTTGGTAGAAATACCAATCACCTATTTTGTAAGTCTTGGACAGCTGCAAGATCTTCTGCATATCATATGATAATCTAGGAGGAGGACTTCTCATTAGGAGACAAGAGACTAGATATACAAATAGGTCAATGAACTCACAGTAGGAAAATGGAGAGTTTTGGACCTCATGAAAAACTGTTGACCAAAAGATGACAGATCTTCTTTCACCCTTAGCATCCAATTTCTTGATGGGGCACTGGAAGCTTTCAGATTGATAAAACATGAACAAATGATAGATATATGAAGAATATTTAAAGATTCCCTCCCTATCTAGCTTTACTAATTGGTCATGCATTTTGTTGGCTATGAACTTAGCATAGTTATACTTGACAACAGGGGGCTGTCCTAGGCTGTATGCAGACAGCGGAACCAGCATTGTTTCATCAATGTGCTCACTTGTCTTAAAACCAAGCACATAAGAGATCATATCTACAAGCAGCTTGCCCACCTCATTGAAGTTGACATATAGGAATGGAGGTGGCTCAGTAGGTTGGCAGTCCGCCCTCATGAATGTGTTGGTAATTCTTGCAATCTCAGAGCTGGAGAGCTTGAAACCTTCATCCAACAGGTAATTTATAGAGAAAGGAAACAATAGCTAAGTCTATTTGAAGTTTAACATCTGGTTGATGGAGTTAGGAGTAATATAAAAGAGTATGCTCCCAGATGGAGACTTGACAGCTCTCTGAGTTGGCTCATAGTTCTCAGCACACAGATGGATAATCTCAGGAAAAACATTTACAGAGGGGAGGAAGTAAAAAGGAAAATTGGACTCCCATATGCCATACATGTCACAGTTACTCAAAAGACTATTTCTCAACTGGCAGAAGGTTTGCAGGTGATTCCTGTCCCCAACTAAATCTTGAATGAGGTAATCTTTATCAGCTAGGGGCATGGCTTCAAGTTCTCTGTTTGGTGGATTGATAGGAGTAACACTAAGAGCTATTGGAGTGGCCATTGTAAAACTTTTTTGATGTTATCTTTGGACTAAAGTTTTAGAGAAATAACAAACTGAGGATAACTGCTTATGAGGATTTGTAAATGAGTTGGAGACTGAGTTAAGTGGAACAGTAGACTTGACTGTCTGAATTTATGATGAAAGAGGTAAATTTCTACAGAATATAGATAGGTTTCTCTTCTCTTGAATGAATTCTGTGGATTAAGGGACTGTGGGAAAAATGCAGAGGGGAAAAGGGATTATTTTAGCCGAATGAGTGAAGTTTTTTGTAGAGGATTTGGAAAAAAGGGGTGAATGCATGGTAAATACGAAAATTTGCCGGCAATACAAACTTAAAACCGTTTTTTGATGGTGAAACTGCAGGTGGGCATGGGTTCAATTGTTCTTTTTAGCTGGGAGTTTATCAAATGGGTTTTAAGCAGCATTCAGGGGCAAGAGGTGTCTTTAGTTTGGGCATTTGCAAGCATTCAAGCAGCTTAAAACGGAGAAAATGGTGAAAAGCATGGCAAATGGGCAATGTTGGGCAAATACCTGGTTAAAATGGCGCCGAGGACAACTAGACTGGTCCAATGGCGAATGATGGATCCGAATTTGAAGGGGGCAAATGGGCGAAAACGGCAGCAGCAACTCTCCACTATGTCCGATGAAAATGACAAACAAAACGGTCGAAAACGCGCAATTTTATAAAAATTTGGCATATTTGCGCTTTTTCGCGATGACGTCAGCATGATGGCATCGGCGGGTCCTTGGTACGGAAGGATGAGATGGCATCTGATGAGGATGGCGATGTGGCAGTGACACGGTGGCAAAGTGTGGACGCAGGCAGGTGAAGTGGCAATGACATGGCGCAGCGGCGGGGATGCGGGGTGATGACGTCACGATGAGGTGGTGCTGACGTCAAGGCGGGGCAACGATTTATGGTTTCTCCCACACCGCTTTTCGGCATAGGTAGTATTGGGGGAGGGGCCTCCGATCATGTCGGGAGGACGACACGTGGCGGGAGTACGGCAGGAAAGCCGCCAATCTCCTGGGCGTTATCCTCCGGCAGATCGGGGCGTGAAATTGACTGCCCACCCTTGGATCTGGAGCGCTGGCCATCAGACGGCTGGCGGGTTAATTGGGGTGGCACGTAGCTTTGGAGCGGGGCCCTCCCATATATTAAATGACAATATGCCATGGGGGGTCCAAAACTTTGGTAAATGTGGGTTATGTGCGGGTTAGGTTTATGTAGTGGAAATGATAAGTTAATGTTTAATTTAAACATTTAAACATTAGACCTTGGGGAATGACTGCAGAGGGGTAGAATTGTAAGGTTTTGATGGGTGGGGGATTAGGTATAGGTTATTAGCCTAACCAGAGGTTAGATTAATTCCAGGGTTAGGACGCGGAAGGGTTCATAGTAGCCCCAGATGGACTATTATTTCCCAAAACCATGTATACATAGCTATAATGCTATAGGGTGGGGTATTTAATATATTTTTTGGAATTTTTACATAGTTTTTGTAGCAATAGGGATGGGAAAGTAGTTAGGGAGCTATACAATAGAATTAGGAGTTAATATGAGTTTGTGAGGTGAAGGAGTAGGGTAGAGACTAAGTTCATGGATTGAAACTTAGGTATAAGAATTGCATGGAATGTGGAGGAGTGATTTTACACAAGAAATGTGGCTTCTTTTCATGGAAGGAAGTCAAAACTTGACTTGATATTTTACAAAAAATGAACTGAAAGCAGGACTTGTTGGGAAGATCCCAAAGTCCTCAAGGGGGTGTTAGTAAGAAACTTTGAGGGGGATGAAAGGGAGTTAGACATGCTTCCAAAGTTTTGCCTTTAGACAACTGCTTTGACCCTTCTTTCATTGATGAGATGAGCTCTAATTGATAATACATGAGGTGATCAAAACCTTGCTTCTGCAACCCCAAACTACCTACCCAGCCTAATACACCTAACATTTTTTCTTCCTTTTGAATGGGTGCACTTAGACTTGCAAACCCTGATTATCCTCTCTTTTTTTTTTTTGACTACCCTCCTATCTAAATCGACCCTTATCTCTTCCAAGGGCCCAAATTAAGTAGTTGGGCTCCTTAATTTCTCTACCTAGCTAGTGATCTGCCAAGCTTGAACTGTTTGGACAGATATTCATTCTCTAGTCTACAACAAGCAATTTAAAACATGGCATGGTCCAGATTGAACTGTTGGGCCATCCATGAAGCTATAAATGGCATTTTGGCTAGCCACTTTCCTGATCATTCTTTGGGGTTCATTTTTATTTTTCTTTATGACCAATTTACTCTTTTTTCCCTTTGATAATTATTTTAGGGCATACCCTCTTCACATTTTTTAATTCTGCCTATCTGCATAGAAAATATGGAACCTTTGCAGCACAAAAGATGAACATATTTGGCCCTTCCACTGTCAATCATGAAAAATGAAACCTATTGGTATAGGAACCTAACAGTGGCTCCACTTGGGGATGGCTTTTTCAAATGAAAAGCCAAGAACAGCAGGTCAGATTGCCTTATTTCCAATTTTTTCTGTAGCCTGAAAATTCCTTCTCTTGAATATCAATGATCTGAACCTTTGTATCCTGTATGCAGTCCTTATGAGCTGATCTGTGCAAAATTACAGCTCTGTCTTTACTGGTTTCTCTGAGTATTGATCATCCTCTGTATACTTCCCAAGTGCTATTCTTGATTTCTTATGATAGAGTCAAGATATACATTAAAGAATGGTGTAGTTTATTGATTTTCCTCTTCAAAATTTGTTGCATTTATTTCCTTATCATACTGCTGTAAATAAAATGCTGGAATTACAAATATTTATGTACAATATACAGTTGTGCTATGTTCATGAAAGGGGATCAAAATAATGCTTGAGCATTCGCCCATTGATTGGGCCTTCCTCAGTATCTGTGCCATCCAAACTCTTCAGAAAGTATGTGTTATTACCTTGTACAGCATAAATGACATAAGGTCCTTTCCACAGAAAATCAAATTTCCCATGTTTCCCTTTGTCCTCCCTCCTAGAATCCCATCTCAACACTTTGTTTCCTATGAAGAAATCTTCAGCCTTTGTTCTCTTGTCAAAGATCTTCTTGAGTTTATCTTGTAGAATCTGGGTTCTCTGATATACTTCTTCTCTTGTTTGCTGCAAGTGTATAGTCTGATTGATCCTTCTTTGAATATCATTAGGCTCAGCTTGTATTTCTTGCAGCAACTTGATTACAGGGATTCCCAAAGATGAAGGGAACCTTGCCTCCATTCCATAAACTAGTTCATATGGACTTGTACCAATGGATCTTTTAGTGGTCAATCTGTCTGCCCATAGTGCATTTACCAGCTTCTTATGCCAATTCTTTTTGTTTTCCTCCAATACCTTTTTGATGATGTTGATGAGGCTTTTGTTGGAGGACTCAGCTAGGCCATTGCCTTGAGGATAATAGGCTGTGGAATGGCCTAAGGTAATGTGGTATTTGTGGCAGAAGTTGATCATTCTTTTGGATTTGAAAGCAGCTGCATTGTCTGTGATAATTTTCTCGGGACAGCCGAATCTAGACAAGATGTTGGTTTCTAGAAATTGCATGATGATTGAATCATTGGCTTGCCTACAAGGGATGGCTTCTATCCATTTGGTAAAGTAGTCTGTGGCAGTCAAAATCCATCTATGTTGGCCAGAGGATGAAGGGTGGATTTCACCAATGAAGTCTAACCGCCATTGTTGGAATGGTCTCTCAGTTGTAATAGGTTTGAGTGGTAAAGGTAACAACTTTCTCTTGCCTTCAAAGATCTAGCATTTATGACAAGACATTACAAATTTTTTCACATCAGCAAATAGGGAGGGCCAATAAAATCTAGCCCTTAGAATTTTATCAGCTGTAGACTTCCAGTATAAGTGTCCTCCACAGTCACCTGCATGAAATTCCTTGAGGACATTGTCAGTTTCATCTAATGTTAAGAAATCGAGTAAAATCCCTTCATGATTTTTCCAAAATAATAGATTGTCTATAATACAAAACTTTGATGCTTTCATTTTCAAGAATCTTTTCTTAGTTCTGGACAACCCTGGAGGAGCTTGCAAGTTTAACAATACAAAACATATATCAGCGTACCAAGGGGATTGTAAAAAGGCTTGTTTGATCCATGGAGTCGCCATCTCCTGTTCGTTGTCTAGTTCATTGATATCAAGGGCTTGAAAATTGGTTTCAGTCATCAGTTTGGCTAGCCCTTGTCCTTTTATCAGTTTTGTAGGCTTGATTTCAATGTCATATTCTAAGATATTAGCAATCCATTTTCCCCTTTTGCCTTCAATTCCTTCTTGAGTTAAAATGTCTTTAACCACAGCATTTGGGACATAGGCAATCACATGAGAGTATAGAATGTAAATTCTGAAATCTTTGATGGCCTTTACCAGGGCATAAGCTTGCTTTTCCATGATCTGATATTTTAAGGGAGCATCTCTAAGAGCTTTGCTAAAGAAGGCAATGGCATTCTCACACCCTTGGTCATCTTTCTGGAATAGGACAGCAGCGATTGTGTGTTCAGAAGCAAAGGAAAAAATGATAAAATCTCTATCAAACCTGGGACTTGTGAGGACTGGTGTATTTCTCAAAGATATTTTGATGTCTTTAAAGGCCTGTTTAGCTTCCATGGTCCACTTGACTTTAGAATCCTTCTTCAGCATATTGTTTAACAGTCTAATCAGCTCGGCTAAATTAGGGATGAATCTTCCTAAGAAGTTGATATTCCCTAGAAAAGCTTGTAATTCTTTAATGTTTCTTGGATGAGGCACTTGAAGTATAGCTTGAATTCTATCCGGGTCGATCCTAATGCCATTTTTTGAAATTATATGACCTAGGAGCTTGCCTTCCTCTAGGCCAAACAGTGATTTCTTTGGATTCAAAGATATGCCATATTTTCTGCAAATTAGGAAAACTTGCCTCAGATGTTCTAGGTGTTCTTGGTCTAATTTTGAAAAGGCAGTAAGATCATCAAGGTATATGACTAGGAAATCATGGATTTCTTTGGCAAAGGTTATGTCCATTGCTCTTTGAAAAGTGGCCCCCGCATTTTTAAGTCCAAGAGGCATTTTGACATATTTAAATGTTCCCCAAGGTGTTGTGAAGGACGTTTTGTCTTGGTCATCCGGGTGTACTAAAATCTGATTGAATCCTGAGAATCCATCTAACAATGAGATCCTAGAAGCTCCCACTACCCTTTGTAAGATATGGTCCATTTTTGGTAAGGGATAATGGTCTTTGAGAGAGACTTTGTTCAAATTCCTCAGATCAACACACAGTCTTATCTCTCCAGTTTTCTTTCTAGTAGGCACCAGATTTGAAATCCACTCTGAGAACCTGATTGGAGCAATGATTCCTGCCTCATACATACATTTAACTTCTTTTTCAATTAGCGGGAGAAGGACAGGGTTCACTCTTCTAAGCTTCTGTTTAAAAGGCTTTTGATTTTCTTTCAAGGGTATAGTATGTTGGATGACTGAGGTATCATAGGATTTGAGGTCCTCATAACTCCAGGCAAACACATCTTGGAATTCCTTGAGTAAGTCAATGTATTTCAATTTCTGATCAGCAGGCAAGGCTTTGGAGAGTTTTACCGTTTTGGGATTTTCTGTGGTTCCAACGTTGCAGTCCTCAATTTCAGCATTCAGTGGTTGTATTTTTGGCTTCCTTGAGATGTCATTTGAATCGAATAAATCCTCTAGAGGGGTTAGGCCTTGTTGGCATTTTGGCACAGGTGTGGCGCTACGATACAGGTGTTGTCCTTGATGGCAACTCTCTTTGATGACAGATCTCAGTCCAGACTACAAGTATGAAGAGAAATCTCATATACGCAGGTTAATTATGTCCAAGTTGCGTATACACGCTGGTGATCTACAGTCTAAGTCGCGTATACGCAGGTGAGCTACATACGAAGTCGCGTATACACGCAGATGCATGAACTTAAAAGGGCATATATGTCGGGAAGCTTCCCTTTGGTCCGTGGTAGTTAGTCCTCAGTACTTGAGCCTATGTCTTTGGACCAAAGTATCTCGACAGACGTGTTGATCTCTAGTTTTGAAGCTGATGGTATTGGATTTCTATGGTTTTGGCCCTTGGTATTGAGCAAGGCCTAAGGCTATATAAGGAGAAGAAGATCATTAGGCATAGACACTGAAAAGGTCTTGAATATCTGATAAAGAAAGAGATCTCGTATGCAGGTTCTGGATTGCTTGATCTAAGCTAAGGAGAGATCACATCGGTTGTGTTAACACCCAGGTTGTTCCCTATGACTCCCAAGGGAATACGGCCGGGATAACCACTAACCAATCTTTTGATCACTGTTTCTAGCCAAACTGTGATCAGAGAGGGCTCTCTCTTTATGATTTGTATCTGTTATGATAGTATTTTAGGCGAGGTATTATGCACAGGTTTTGTTTATGTTTTGGTTGAAGATTTTCTTTCAGGTCTTGTGATATAATGTTCAAAGAGTCAAATATCATTGGGCAATGGAGTCTATGGCTGTAGGTGTCTAGAAACCTTGAGGTGAATTGGTGAAATTTACAGGGCCATTTGGATACTTCATACAACAAAATTTTGGTTTATAACATGAACAGGTGAAAAAACCAGTGAAAGCAATTAAGAATTTTCACTAAAGTATTTAAGTATTTCCACCAAACTAGGTATGAGAACCGGATAGATGTCTCAGGAGCAAACTTGAATCCCTGGGAATGTCTATCACTGTAAAAGATATATTTTTAAAGTGCAGCAATTAAGAATTACACTTCATTCACTATAACCGAAGAAAACATGGATAATAGCTCAGATTGAGTTCAGGGTAATCAGTGATTAAATCCTGGAACTATTCTTCTACTTTGCTATTAAGTGTAAAACATTTAAACAATAAAAGAGAACAAAAGACTCGAAAACATGTAACACAGAGATTTAAGAAAGACTTATTGTTTTATGAAACACTCTGGAATCCTGCAACATTCACCATTCATCACAATGCATCAAGGTACGCCAAGCTTTGGAAATTCCATTCACCCTTTGTATTATTTCTCTGAGAAGTTTACAGCAAGTGAGATCTCCAAAAAAAAAATATCAACCACCCCCCTTAAGCTTTTGTGCGGGGCGCATATATATACTTACGATTTTTACAAAAATATCTGAGCTCTAAGTTATCTCAGACTTAATATTCTCACCAAATTTTGAGATATTATTATCAGGAATTTATTACAGCATTGAATACAAAATAAAGGCGTCTTGACGTTCTGTCAGAAGATATTTTGGCCTTTGGGAGCTGCTGAGTCGGTTGGGATACTTTGATCAAATGCTGGAGAACCCGGCTTTATGGCTCGTGCGCTGCATTTTGGGTCTGCCACCTGTGATTATGATTGCTGCTGTGTTGAGTAAATAGCCCTGCTGAGTTGGCTCAGCATCTGTCTCTTCCTTGTAGATTTATCAACCAAAATTCTGCCTGTGCATGACTGTTCATAAACTGGAGAAAATTAACGCTACAGGTTCAGGCCTGATAAGATTATCTGTGTCAAATTCCTCCATACTTCCTCTGTGGGCAATTGGTGTTTTATGATTGCCTGCATAGTTTCATCTGCTTCTGTATACTTAAAGAAATTTGGTGGTGTATCAAATAGGTGATCAATTTCATTCATGATAAAAAACAGGTTATCCACCCTATCATACAAATTCTGCCCTGATGCTGGCCCTGTTTCTGCTGAGGTACTGGGCTGTTTTGCAATTTGTGCTGCAGCATGGGTATCCACCCTTTTGATGTAATTTTCCAGGGTAAGCAGTCTTCCTACACTGCTTAATATGCTGGGGAGGCCTCTGTTCTGTAATGCCAAGAATCTGTCCAGGAATTTGTTGATCTCGGTCTGCATATCCTGTGTTCTCCTCTCCAGCGTTCCAACTAGACTTCGTAGTGTCAGGACTCTTTTAACTACTGAGATTGTTTCAGTCCTGTTGGTAATTCCTATTGTGGCCAGCTGAGAGCTTGTCTTGTTATTTAAAATATTGATCATTCTGTTGGCAGCATCTGGCATGTGGCCAAGGCTTGCTCTAGCTCTGTGTATTTCCTTGTTTGCCTTTGTGATGAGTACTATTTGCTCATCCATAGTCTCAATATACTGCCACTGTTTGGTGATGGATCGACCAATGTTGCCCCAGAGGACTGCTTTTAATTCTGCTGTTACTTTTTCTAGTGCAAGCTCTTTTTCTAGTTCAGCTATTCTCTTTTTTAGAGTTTTTACCTCTCTTTCCTTTGCTGCCTCATTCTGCTTGCTTTTGTCAAATCTTTCATTCACCTTAGTCAAAGACCTTTTGACTTCATCAAGCTCTTTCATTTGGGATTCAAGAACTTGGATCTCAGCTTGCAGCTTCTGCATATCCAGACTAGGAGTCTGCTCTGTTGTTGGCGTAGTTGTTGCTGTAGATGGTGCTGTAGTTCCTGTCTGCTGAGGAGGAAGAGTAGTTGTTGGAGGAGCTTCTTCAAGATTGATTACTTCCGGAGGGGGCTGGGAAGTTTGGCCCTCTTCTCTCTGTTTCAATGCTATCTGTAATGCTGCCTTTGCAGCTTCTGATTGTCCTAGCTGGTCTTGAGTCCGAACCAGCTCCTTGTATAAGGATATCATCAAATCCGTAGCATCCTTTTCTAGCCTTTGCTGAGCAACTTCATCTGTTTGAGGATGGATGGTGGCTGGGAGCTTGATTTTCTTCCTTAAGGCAGCCATGTCTTGATCCCTTATCTTTAACAATTTTTGGATACCTTTAACATCTTTAGGATCATGTCCTATTTCTATAATTACATCCTCCAAGGACTTGATTCTGTTGTCCTTGGCTTGTGATGAAGCCCTCTCCAATTCTAGCTGAGAGGCTGTATTATCCAGGCTGCTCTTCAATTTATAATTTTCCAATGTTTCATCTGCCAAGGAGGCATACACCATTTCACCAGTTTGTTTATGTAATTCGATTTTATCCATAGGGTGTATGTCTTTAGCCAGAACCTCCATGTTAGTCCTTAGGTAATCCGAGGTAGATTGGGGATGCAGAGTTGTGGGCATGAAGTGACTCATGATCATTTTGCCTTCACTTACATCAAAGGCAGACATGAGTCTTTGCTGATTGGTGGGAGCCAGGTTCAGCAAATGATTGTACAGCTGTACTTTAATAGGATCACTCCTCCTTTTAATGTCAATAAATTGCTGTTTGATGCTTATTTGTCCTTCTTGGTGCTGGCTGGAGGAACTGACGTCTCCTCCCATAGCTCTATCATGTTCATGCTGGAATGAACTGGCTGACACTTCTCGGCTGGGTGGACCCATGCCCATTGCTTGTCTTATTGCTATGTCATCCTCTGGAAAGTCATTTAATCTTTGTCTTTTCTCTCCCTGATTGATGGATGAAGTCAGGGGAGTCTCTCTATCTCTTTTCCTGGTTAAGTCCTCCTTTTGTGGGATTTGGAGGACCGAGGCATCAAAAGTAGTTTCTGCCCTAGGAGGCACTATGTTCTGAGCTTGTTGCTCAGTGGAACTAGGAGTGTCAATCACCCTTTCTTGCTGCAAGGGTTGCTGTTCCTTAAGTGGCACTTCTTCTTGCTGTTGCCCTTCTTGTTGCTGCTCCATCTCTTCTTGCTGTTGCACCAATGTTTCCACTTGCTCTTCTGTCAATGGAGGTGGCTGGCTGATAGAACAAGAATAGGTGGTATATGTATGAAGTATACCTGAATAGTCTTTCCCTCTTCAAGTTCATAAACTGGTCATGGATTTTATCTGCAATGTATGTAGCGTAATCATAATGTACAGCTGGGGGTTTACCAGGAGAGAATAGAGACAGCATTGCCATTATGGTTTCATCCACATCCTCCATTCCCTTGAATCCTAGGGCATAGCTGATCAAATCCACTAACATCCTGCCCAATTCATTCAAGTACTGATATCCAATAGGAGGAGTTCTGACAGATTCAGAGCCTGGTTTTACAAACAGCTGATTGATTTTAATGAGTTGGTCGCTTGACAGCTTGCTCCCTTTCTTTATCAAATTCTGAATATGGAGGGGGGTCAATTGCTTAGCAGTATGGAAGTGCAGCATCTCGTTAATACTCTCTGAGGTGATCTGGAACAAAACTAAGCCTGAGGGGCTAATGACAGCTCTTCGGCTTGGGTCATAGCATTCCTGGCAGTTGTATATCAACTCTGGCATAGGATTTACCTGGGGGAGGTTATAGATTGGCAGGTTTAAGTCCCAAATCCCCAAGATGTCTGCTCCACTCAGGTGCTGGGCTTTCAACTCATTCAGCATCTGGATATTATACTTGGAGCCCATAAGAAACCAGTCCAGCATTTGATAATCCATATCTCCCAGGGCTTTCCACTCCAATTCCTGGTGAGGGGCATTGAGGGGCTTGATGTTGAGAGCAATGGGAGTCTCCATGATCTTCTTCAAAGTTCAACAATTGTGGGTGGATGGTTTAATGGAAGCAACACAGAATAGAAGTGATTTTCTGTAAAAACAGTTTGTATCTCAGGTACCAGAGGAGGAATTTACACAACAGCAGTTGAAATACTGTTTGTTTCAGGAGCAGGGCTTCTCTATGGTCTCACTATGTCCTCTTTTAGCGGGTGAACTGAGTTTAACAAGAAATTTGTCGGGAATACGCAGTGAATGTTGTTTTTGAGCGAATTTACAGGTATTAAGGCTCGGCTGGTGTTTTTGGACTTCACAGTTGCAAATGTGGACATGCAGAGGGAAATGGCCGGTGAAATTATGAATTTTATCTTTTCTCTAGCCCTCTGAGTAATTTTATTTTCAATTGCAAGCGTATGGAGGATAGAAAACGAAAAATACCTGGTAATTTACGAACAGAGGTCGTGTACGCGTGCAAGGTTGATGCTGTGGAGGTCGCCTTGGTCAACTGAGCAGGTTGGCAGAGTTTTGGGACGTAAACGGTCATGCAGAGAAAACAGTAGAGAAACGCACAAAAATGGGAAAAATAGGCATTTTTGGCTTAATATGGGCTTTTTTATGATTTTGGCGCTTTTTAGTGATGACGTCAGCATGACGTCATTGGTAGGCCAAGGTGAGGTGACGTCAGCTGACGTCATCGGGTGACGTGGCGGTAAGCTATTGGTCCATGGGGGCGATTAGGTGGCAGCCATGTCATCAGAGAAGTGGACCAATCAACGGCAAAGGATAAGCAGAAATGACGTGGCGATACGACATAGGAGGGCAGCTGGCGGTCAGGACTGTAGCGGTTATGGTTAAGGCTAGCCGCTACGGTTTCTCGGGGCGGTTTAGGTACGGTCCCAGAAATGTCAGACCCGGCTCCGAGAGCCTTCATTGTGCGACGCGTGGACTGGCCCTGACGTGACGCAACGTCACTTTCTCGGGCGGTAAAGGACCACCATGGGGGCCGCTCCGATATTGCTGTGGATCGTCGGATCCTCGGGACCTGATCCGACGGTGGGCGGAGCAACAACGTGCTCGGAGTATATGCGCGGGCGGAGAACTTGGATTATGGGTTTTTTGTAAGGTTTTGAATGTATTTTGGTTAAATGGAACCCGGGCGCGTTGTTCGGAATAAACGTTAAAAGGGGGGTTTTGGACCTTGGTAACCTTTGCAAAGAGGGTTTAGGGGTAAAAAGGGGTTCTTATGAGGTTTTTAATACAAATGAAGGTTTGAAAGGTAAGTTGGGCTTTTGCAAGGTGGAGTGGGGTGGGACAGGTTCACCAAAGTGACCAGAGGTCATTTTGGTTCCTTTTTAAGAACATATGGCTATAATGCCAAAGGAAGGGGTATTTATAAGATTTGGGACTTTATACACCATTGTGTTAGTATTATTAGGGGAAAGGTAAAATAGGGGAGCTATATAGTAGGATTAGAGGTTAATATGAATGAATGAAGCAAATGAAGGGGATCTTACTGAGTTTATCTGAAATTGATTTAGTTTAGAGAGTAGATCAAAATGAAAAGATTTTAGACAAGAAATGTGGCTTCTGAATGAACAAGAACCACCATAAAACCATGATCTGTCCATGAATCTCAGCTGAAAAAGGGAATGTTAGTAATGAAATGAAGGGGGAAAGGGGAGGTTAGTCATGCTCCTTGCTGCAATCTGATGGAATTAACTACTTTGTCCATTGATAGACTTTGCCTTGGCAATACATCTTTTGACATATGTGCAATGGTGAAAATGCCCTTTCTGCAACCACAACTGCTTACCCAGCTATTTTCCTAGCATTTTTTGTTTCTCCATTGGAGGGTGCACTTGGACTTGCAAACCCTTACTTGCCTTTTCTTTTCTTTGGCTTTTCTTTTTTTCTTTTCTATCTACTTCTACCCTTATCTCTTCCAAGGTCCCAGATTAATCTGTTGGGAACCTTTTCTTCTCTACCTAAACTACTTGTCTGCCAAGATTGAACAGTTTGGACAGACTCCTTTCTTTATTCTAAAACAGGAAATTTAAACATGGCATGACCCAGTTTAAACTGTTGGATCATCCATCAAAATTGGAATAAGGTCATCAACATTGAAACACTATACACACCTTCTGTTCTTTAGGAAATATGGGATCTTTGTGATACCAAAGCAGAGCATATTTGGACTTTCTCTTGCCAATCATGAAATATGAAACCTATTGGTATAGGTATCCAATAGGTTGATGGAAGACTAGATCTAAGGACAGATCGAGATCTAATGGTTTGAAATGCTCTATTATGATATGGTTGATTATGCGTATTTCTAGATCTGCATATTGACGCAATGTTATGTTCTGGATCTAACTGATGTCTGGTACAGCTGCAAGTTGAGAGAATTTATTTTTAGATCTGTACGCAGGTTGTCTTCGTTAAAAGAGCGTGTATATGCGGGTTTCTCTCATTGAAGTAGCGTATATCTTTTGAAGCTTGATTTTTGGGTTTGCAGTTGGGTTTGACTGTTATTGCAGAGTTCTGTAGTCTGCTCTGTGTTCTGGTGACTTGGTTTGACAGGGTATCAGTGGTTCAATATTTGTTGATGCAAGTATTGGTTGTTTTGTAATCTGCTATGAAAGTTGAATGAATTGTGGTCTTCAGATTGTAATATTGTGCTTCAGGAATATCTAGTCTGAAAATGTATAAAAAGTGGTACCTGAAGGAAAGAAGATTGTAGGCCTGCACCTACGAGAGCAAAGGGGGTTGGAGCTCCCTTCCAAGGAAGTTTGGAGAAAGAGAGAGGGTTGTAGCCCTCTGCAGGTTGTAGCCTGCGTACTGGTATAAGGCTGCACCAGTACAAGAGATTGTAAACTGAAGTTCTTATTAAAGAAAGATAGAGACGACTTGCAGCAGGTGGTTTTCACCCACATTGGGTTTCCACCTTATATCATGGTGTTCATGTGTGTGTCTTTTGTGTGATGATCTGATATACTGCATCTGTTTACTTTTAATATGGTTAATAATGTTTTGATGCATCTACTGAAGATAAACTAACTGAATCATAAGTTTTCTGGTTATACGCTGGTTTCTTTAGACACAGTAGCGTGTACACACTAGTTCACTTAACTGAAGTCGCGTATATGTTTCAGAGTATTTGAAAAGTTTTATTGATCTGATAATACTGATTCACCCCCCCTCTCAGTATTATTTCCAACAATTGGTATCAGAGCAGGTCCTTCAGAGTAGCTTGATCGCTTGAAGGTAGATCGTTCATCATGAGCAACTACGAGAGAGAAGCATCAATCAGGTCACCGGTTTTTGATGGGACAAACTTCAATTATTGGAAGGTGAGAGTTACTACCTATCTTCAATCTCTTGGTACAGAAGTTTGGGACATCGTAGAAACAGGCTACGCTTTTCCTTCAGCTACTCCTACAGATGCAGCTGAGAAAAAGAAGTATGAAACAAATGCGAAAGCAGTCAGTACCCTATTAGGATGTATATCCCAAACGGAATTCATGAAGGTAATGCACTACAAATCCGCAAAAGAGATATGGGACAAAATTGTCACGAGCTATGAAGGAGATGAACAGGTAAAGCGTGCTAAACTTCAAACTCTCAGGATTCAGTATGAGACTCTCAAGATGTATAATGATGAAAGTGTGGCTAACTATTTTCTTCGAGTAGATGAGATTGTTAATTGTATGAAAAATTTGGGTGAAGAAATAAAAGAGGCTATAGTGGTTGAAAAGGTTCTAAGATCATTGTCCCCCAAGTTTGAATCTAAAGTATCTGCAATAGAAGAAAAGGAAAATCTACGAATTCTTACTATGTCTCAGCTACATGGAATTCTAACTGCTTATGAAATGAGAAAGGGAGGTCCATCAGACAGAAGAGAAGCTGCTTTCAAGGCATCAGGCAAAGAAGATTATTATGAAGCAAGCCACGTCCCAGAAGAAGAGGAAGAAGAATCAAATTTTGTCAGAAATCTTCAAAGGGGTTCTGGAAGGTTCAGAGGTAAGTTACCTTTTAAATGCTTTGCTTGTGGAAGAGTAGGTCATTATGCTGCAAAATGTCCTTATACGGATAAAGGAAAGGAACCTGCTAGATGGAACAAGAAACAGAGTGCAAATAAGAAAAGCTACTACACTCATGAAGATAGTGATGGTCTATCGAATAGTGATGAAGATGAACGAGGTAATGAATATAAGTTGTTAATGGCATTTGAAGATGATGATTATATGGATGCTATAGATGTGGATAACCTTTATGATGAAATTACTAGACTCAAGAGATGCATAGAAGAAAAGAATATGATCATTGATACTCTACAATTTCAAATTGATGAAAAGGAAAAACATCTGGAAAAACTAGAAGGTGAAATTGTTGGTCTTAGAAAAGAGATTGAGAAAACAAAAGCTATTAATTTTAAATTTGTTAAAGGATCTGAAACCTTGGATGAGATTATCAATGTGCAGCGATCTCCTCTGATCAAGACAGGTCTTGGATATAATGGAGAAACATCTCAAGCCTCTACCTCTAAAAGTTATCTTGATGCAGCAAGGAGAAGCGAGCAAAGGCCAAATAAAAGTAATCAGGTGAATCAGGGACAGTTTGCCTCAAGAACAAATAAAGACCATCAAGAAATTTGGGGACAAACTGCCTTAAGGACAAACAGAAACTACAATCAGCCACAGGTAAAATCTTCCCAATTTGCTCCAAGAATAAATAGAAGCTACAATCGGTTGGATGATAGATCTGATTATCGCAGAAGTTTCTTTAATGGCCAATGCTTTTCTTGCCATAACTTCGGTCACAAAGCAGCTCAATGTGTTGCCTACAAGACAATCATGACTAGAGAAGCTCAAAAGCAAGGGAGAATGACTGAAATCATGAAAAGGACTTATAACAACTTTTCGGTTCTTGAAAATGAAGTTGAATGCTCTATTTGTAATAACTTTGGTCATGAAGACTCTGAATGCAGGAGCAGGTTCCGGAAGACAATTCAGAAGGAGCAAAACTCATATGTCAGAACATGGAGAATAAAGGAACCACAACCAGAAAGATGTGGGATAGCCTTTTATGCAGAAGGTCAAGAAAGTCTATGGTACATTGACAGCGGATGTTCGAAGCATATGACAGGGGACAAAGAAAAGCTTGAGTCATATACCGCATTAGAAAAAGGGAAGAAAGTTTCTTTTGGAAATGATATCTCTGCAGCCATAAAAGGAAAAGGTGTCGCACCATTGAAAGAGAAGGTCAAAGCTGGAAATGTTTTGTATGTTGATGGATTAAAGCATAATCTTCTGAGTGTCAGTCAGATGTGCGATCAAGGAACAGAGGTAATATTTAGATCAAATGGATGTTGTGTTCGTGATCTTGATACAGGCAAAATAGTGATCAAAGGAAGAAGGACTCCAAATAATCTATACATATTTGAAGAAAGACCACAACAATGCTATTTGAGCAAGGATGATGAACACTGGCTATGGCATAGGAGGTTGGGGCATCTAAGTTTTTCACAAATAAGGAAAGCATGCAAATATCAGGCAGTTCGCGATCTTCCAGATATCAAAATTCCAGACAACACTATATGCAAATCTTGTCAGTTTGGAAAGCAAACCAAAACTAACTTTCCAGAGAAGGAAGGATCAGCTAGCATGCCTCTTGAGCTAGTACATACAGATACATGTGGTCCATTCAGGAAAAGGACACCTCGAGGAGAAGAATACTTGATATTATTCATTGACGATTTCTCCAGGTTTGTCTGGTTAGGGCTTATGAAGCACAAAGATGAAGCATTCGAAAAATTCAAATCCTTCAAAGCTTTGGTTGAAAATGAATCAGGACACAAAATTAAGTGCCTCAGATCTGACAGAGGTGGGGAGTTTACCTCAAACGAATTCTTCGATTTTTGTGAAGAACATGGGATAAGAAGAGAATTTTCTACAGCTAGAACTCCTCAGCAAAATGGGGTTGTGGAAAGAATGAACAGAACAATCCAACAAATGGCTCATGCTATGCTTGATGAATCAGGTACTCCCGCAACTTTCTGGGGTGAGGCTTCACATGTTGCGGTTATTATTCTTAACAAAACAAATGTCCGAGTAAACAGCACTCAAACACCTCATGAGCTCTGGAGTGGTGAGACTCCTTCGGTGAAGCATTTCAAAATCTTTGGGAGCAAATGTTATATTAAGAATACTGATGAGCAACTTGGAAAACTTGAACCAAGAGCAGATGAAGGCATTCTTCTTGGTTATTCTCCACATAGCAAAGCATACAAGTGCTACAACAAAAGACTTGGCAGAATTGTTGACAGCATTGATGTAGTGGTCGATGAGAAGGGATATATTCCTAGGCAAGTTCATCATGAAGACATTGAAGAAGATGAAGGCTACCCTCAAAGGCAGAATGATGAAGAAGAAGAACCTCAAGAAGAACCTCAAGAAGAAGAAGAACCTCAAGAAGAACCAGAGGAGCAGACAAGAATAGAAGAGAAGACTCCATCCAGATATGTTCAAAAGAATCATCCAGAATCTCAGATTGTGGGGCAGAAAGAAGCAGGAATACAAACAAGAAGAAGAATTGCAGAAGCTTCAAGCTATTTGGCAGTACTCTCTTCCACTGAACCACAAAATGTGAAAGAGGCATGCAAAGATGAATGTTGGGTCAAAGCAATGGATGAAGAACTTGAGCAAATCGAAAAGAACAATACTTGGGAATTGGTTCCTAGACCAAAAGATAAAAATGTCATAGGGACTAAATGGGTCTTCAAAAATAAATTGGATGAAAATGGAGAAGTAATTAGAAACAAGGCCAAACTTGTTTGTAAAGGGTATGCGCAGCAAGAAGGAATAGATTTTGAAGAGACCTTTGCTCCTGTTGCAAGACTTGAGGCCATCCGAATGTTCCTTGCTCTCTCAAGCTTTCAAAACTTCAAGGTATTTCAAATGGACGTGAAATCAGCCTTTCTGAATGGAGACTTAGAAGAAGAAGTATATATTGAGCAGCCAGATGGTTTCATTCTTGGGAATGATCCAAACCTTGTATGCAGATTGAAAAAGGCTCTCTATGGTCTCAAACAAGCTCCAAGGGCTTGGTACTATCGTTTGGACAAATATCTTCACCAACAAGGTTTTTCAAAAGGATCAGCAGATAGCAATCTCTATATGAAAGTTGAAAATAACAAATTGCTGATACTTGTTGTGTATGTAGATGATATTATCTTTGGCAGCAATGAAGAGGCTATGAGTCAAAACTTTGCCTCGGTTATGCAGAAAGAATTTGAAATGTCATTACTTGGAGAATTGACATACTTTCTTGGATTGCAAATCCAACAAAATGAAGGAGGTATTTTCTTGTCTCAAACCAAGTACCTCAAGCAGATCTTGAAGAAGTATGGCATGGAAGATTCAAAGCTAGTTTGTACCCCCATGGTTACAGGATGCAGCCTCAGTGCAAATGATGAATCAGCAGTAGTTCACCAACCAACTTATAGATCCATGATTGGGAGTTTGCTTTATTTGACAGGTACCCGACCAGATATTATGCATGCAGTAGGAATTGTTGGAAGATTTCAAGCCAACCCAAAGGAAACTCATCTTCAGGCAGTCAAAAGAATCTTCAAGTATCTTCAAGGGACCCAAAACTATGGCTTATGGTATCCTAGAGATACAGATCTCACTCTTCATGCTTACACAGATGCAGATTGGGCCGGAAGTGTGGATGATAGGAAAAGCACAAGTGGTGGTGCTTTCTTCATGGGTTCCAGATTAGTATCTTGGTTTAGCAAGAAACAGAGTTCGATTGCCTTATCTACAGCTGAAGTAGAATATGTGGCTGCGGCATCTTGTTGCACACAACTTCTTTGGATGATGCAGACCTTGCAGGATTTTCAAATCACTTGCACTCCACCAGTCTCTATCTTATGTGATAATACAAGTGCAATCAGCATTTCAAAGAATCCAGTCATGCACTCAAAGACCAAGCACATACCAATCAAGTACCATTTTCTTCGGGAACAAGTGCTTGAGCAAAAGGTCAAGTTGGAGTATGTTCCTTCTAAGGAACAAGTTGCGGATATTCTCACAAAACCACTGCCCAGGGAAACTTTTGAGTATCTCAGACAAAAGCTGGGAGTAATTGATGCTTCATCTTGCTGTTGAAGCTTGTCTGTTCTACAGAAAAGTTGGTATACGCGAGTTACGTAAGGGATATCCTTGTATATACGCCGATTTGTGCAGGGAAAGTCGCGTGTATGGTGTACGCGTGTTGCAGAAATTATATCCGCGGACATACGCTGTTTTATGCAGGAGAAGTCGCGTATGTGGAGTTCTGAACAACAAGGGCAGACTCCGGTTGGAGAAGGTCTGAAATGGGTATGCCAGAATTCTTCCGGCATAGTTTCAGGGGGTGCAGTAGGCACAGGTTCAGGGGGAGCAGCTTAAAGTCTCATAAAGCATTGTTGGCATTTAGATGCTTTTGGTTCTAGTTGTTGGTTTCAGGAGAAGGAGCTTAGAAGGAAATCTTGGTTGCTGATCTAAATGATGTGTATCAGATGCTGCTTGTGACTTTCATAAGTCTTGGTCTAGATTTTTTGTCTCTATGTCATGTATCTCTTCTGTGATATCTCTTTTATGGTGTCAAGGTCATGTAACGACCTTTGTTGGTTTCCCCACTATGCCTGGGATGAATGATGTAATATAATTGGTTGGTTCTGATGTATCCCCTCTTGGTAGGGAGTATGGATGTATGTCCTGAGTCTTTTGGTGATAGGAAGGTCCCTTATGATGTATAAGTCTTGGTTCCTTTTGAAGCACATCTTTTGCAGATCTTGCCTACAGTCAGGGGGAGCATATTTCAGCACAGCCAAGCAGAGATATCAGCATGTACTCAGGGGGAGCACAGCCCTTTGCCCTTGATGACAAAGGGGGAGAATGATTCTAAGGATCGTAGGGTTGCCATCAAGTCCAAAGGGGGAGATTTTTGGCATTTTGGCACAGGTGTGGCGCTACGATACAGGTGTTGTCCTTGATGGCAACTCTCTTTGATGACAGATCTCAGTCCAGACTACAAGTATGAAGAGAAATCTCATATACGCAGGTTAATTATGTCCAAGTTGCGTATACACGCTGGTGATCTACAGTCTAAGTCACGTATATGCAGGTGAGCTACATACGAAGTCGCGTATACACGCAGATGCATGAACTTAAAAGGGCGTATATGTCGGGAAGCTTCCTTTTGGTCTGTGGTAGTTAGTCCTCGGTACTTGAGCCTATGTCTTTGGACCAAAGTATCTCGACAGACGTGTTGATCTCTAGTTTTGAAGCTGATGGAATTGGATTTCTATGGTTTTGGCCCTTGGTATTGAGCAAGGCCTAAGGCTATATAAGGAGAAGAAGATCATTAGGCATAGACACTGAAAAAGTCTTGAATATTTGATAAAGAAAGAGATCTCGTATGCAGGTTCTGGATTGCTTGATCTAAGCTAAGGAGAGATCACATCGGTTGATGGAAGACTAGATCTAAGGACAGATCAAGATCTAATGGTTTGAAATGCTCTATTATGATATGGTTGATTATGCGTATTTCTAGATCTGCATACTGACGCAATGTTATGTTCTGGATCTAACTGATGTCTGGTACAGCTGCAAGTTGAGAGAATTTATTTTTAGATCTGTACGCAGGTTGTCTTCGTTAAAAGAGCGTGTATACGCGGGTTTCTCTCATTGAAGTAGCGTATATCTTTTGAAGCTTGATTTTTGGGTTTGCAGTTGGGTTTGACTGTTATTGCAGAGTTCTGTAGTCTGCTCTGTGTTCTGGTGACTGGGTTTGACAGGGTATCAGTGGTTCAGTATTTGTTGATGCAAGTATTGGTTGTTTTGTAATCTGCTATGAAAGTTGAATGAATTGTGGTCTTCAGATTGTAATGTTGTGCTTCAGGAATATCCAGTCTGAAAATGTATGAAAAGTGGTACCTGAAGGAAAGAAGATTGTAGGCCTACACCTACGAGAGCAAAGGGGGTTGGAGCTCCCTTCCAAGGAAGTTTGGAGAATGAGATAGGGTTGTAGCCCTCTGCAGGTTGTAGCCTGCGTACTGGTATAAGGCTGCACCAGTACAAAAGATTGTAAACTGAAGTTCTTATTAAAGAAAGATAGAGACGACTTGCAGCAGGTGGTTTTCACCCACATTGGGTTTCCACCTTATATCATGGTGTTCATGTGTGTGGCTTTTGTGTGATGATCTGATATACTGCATCTGTTTACTTTTAATATGGTTAATAATGTCCTGATGCATCTACTGAAGATAAACTAACTGAATCATAAGTTTTCTGGTTATACGCTGGTTTCTTTAGACACAGTAGCGTGTACACGCTGGTTCACTTAACTGAAGTCGCGTATATGTTTCAGAGTATTTGAAAAGTTTTATTGATCTGATAATACTGATTCACCCCCCCTCTCAGTATTATTTCCAACAGGCCTGTGGGCAAGAAATTGTCCTTTAAATCAATTACTTCAGCTTCAGCCTCAGCTATTTCGTCAAAATCTGTTTGTTTCAGCTGTTGTATATTTTTGTCATCAAAAGTAGTTGGATGCAAAATCTGTTCTGCTATTTCAGCTGATATATTATGCTCAATTATGTTTCTCTGTTGTTGATCATGCACAGTGCAGGTATCAATGTTGATGTTAGAGAATTCCTCCTTTAGAGTCAAGAAGTTATTTATCTGTGTGTCATTTTCAAAAATCTGCCAATTTTTGACATTATCAGGGACTGCAGGCCTATGTTTGATTTCAGCAGTGAAATTGTGGTTGGGCTCTAATGGTAGCTTGCATGTGCTGGCAAAGGTTGCCAAGCTGTGTGCATGTAAATTGTGCTTTCTTGAGATTTTGGTGAGTTGAAATTCTAAGAAAGTGTCAAGTATTTCAATGGCTACTCCTCTGTAAGCCCTCATCCTAAGATGGCTTGTGACAAAATTTCCCTTCATCTGCTGTATGATTAGATCTGAGTCTCCTAAAATTGAAACTTTGGTTGCACCCAGGTTTTTGATGAGCTTGAGTCCTAGCAGAGGGGCTTCATACTCGGCCATATTGTTTGTACACCTGAAATTTAACCTATATGCATGACCCTCAGCATGGTCATTCTGCATGTTGTGTATCCAAACCCCTGCCCCTACTCCTAATTTGTTTACTGAGCCATCAAACTCTAAGTACCATAAGATTTCTTGCTTGTGGTCAGTTTTGGGAGTTACAATGATTTCCAGAGTGGGCAGACTTAAGTTTTTTGTTTCATTTAGTTTGTCTTGTATGCTGGTTACATCAATTATTTCAATAGTTCCTAGGTTTTGGGTAACAGATTCTTGATTTGGGCAGATTTTTTGCTCTATAGCCAAAGGTTTATTATCTGTCGGAGGACACATATCAGTGTTAAACAAGATGAATGAATCCATATCAGAATGGATAGAATAGATGGGAAAGTTTTTGGGCCTTTCCTGACTACTAACCACATATTTCATCAGTGTTTCTCGATATAATCTCTTTGGTTGCCCAAATACTGAAATAGTGGTATAGGACATCTCCTGTTGTAAAGATCCTTGGAGTTTGGCTCCCCAAGATCTTGATAAAAGCATGCCATATTTGGGTGGAATGTCAGCTACCACCACATCCATCAGAATTGTTTTAGTTGGGTACTGGACCAGGGATACACACAGGTCTTTGATTAGTCCTAAACATCTGACCTGGCTGGAATCAAATGAGAATAGATCCTTGTAAGGTCTGGTGATGTCTAGGTCTAGTTTTTCCATCACAGATTTAGGCATAAGGTTATGGGAGGCTCCTGAATCAAACATTGCGTTATGTAACACCTTGTCATGAATGTTTAAGCTGACATAAAAAGGTGGAACTCCTCCATTTGCTATCTTTCCGTTGACCTCAGGACCAAAAAGTAATTCAGGTTGATCATCTAAAATATTTACAGCATCCCTATTGTCTGGTATTTGGAGGGACCTATTGATTTGCTGTCTGTATATCTCATGTTTGGCCAATTCTGAGAGAGGAATGGCTATCTTCAGTTTACCTATTTCTATTTCCAAGTTAAAGGGTTTTTCAATCTGCAGCTTTGTGTTGGGGACAGCAAGCTTTTCTTTTTCAGCTGGATCATTAGTGACCTTCTCTTGAGTTTGGGTGTTGTTTTGAGGTACCTCTGTTTTGGGAATATTTTCAGGAGTACTGCTCGAAATTTCTTTTGTGTGAGGGCTTATAAATGTCTGATTTTTTGAGGGTTGTACATCTGATATGTCTTCCACAGTAACTTCTCTTGGGTTTGGGTTAATTTTATCTGAGGATTGCGTGGGAGCAGCTTTATCTTTTAGTTTCTTTGGCTATTTAGTATCCTTTAGTTTGACAGTTTCGGGCACATCTATGGTTCTGCTCCTTAATTTGTACTGTATATGAACCTCATAGACTGTTGCATCATAGCCTTCCCTAAAATCAAATGACTCTCCTGATTTGGTTTGAAATTGATTGTTGTCATGGTCATCTTGTGTTAAAAAAACTTGGTGTTCACTGTCCAAACCCATCAAGTTGATTTGAGGGTCCTCAATTGGTTCACTAGATGTTGATGCTTCAGCATAGTTTTGTTGAAAGGGAGGTCTGATGTCCTGATCAAGGCCAGCTCTTCCAACATTTGGATTTTGATTCTTTCTAAAGTTCGGGTTCCTTGCAGCACTTGGTTGACCTTCCCACGATGACTTTCTTTCGATGGTTTCCACCCTATCCCCAAGTCTGTCCATACCTTTGATGATTGCATCCAATTTTTGTTCAAAGGCTGAAGGTTCATCTTTAAAAGTAGTTCTCCTTTCAGCTCTTGCCCTATTTCTTTTAGCAATTAGGTTTGCCTCCACACTAACAGCTATATTTTGCATGTCTGCTAAGGTCGGAGGGGCTCTTTCCCTTAGTTGATATGCCATGTCAGAATCAAATCCATCAGGGAATTTGATCAAAGCTAAGTCAGGTGGAGGTCTAAGGTTTTGAGGAATGGCATTGTAAACATTGTTGAATCTTGCACAATAGTCTAGGACAGTTTCTTGGGGGCCTCTTTTTATGGTGTCATACTCAGATAATATGTGCAGTGGATCTTTTTTCTTTTCCCATCTGTTGAGAAATCTTTGGTAAAGAGCATCTGGATCGGCTATGGAATTTGTAGCAAGTGCTCTAAACCAAGTTCTTACTTCGCATGTTAAACTTTGGACAAAAATTTTCATTCTTACATCATCAGCGTCTATCTCATAGTTTTCAAAGTAGTCTTGCATTTTCTTTGTATGTTGTAGGGCAGTATAGGTACCTGTACCATCAAAATAAGTGATCTTACTTTGATAATCCTGAGGCATAGCCCCTGGATTTCCAGGTAACTGTAAAGGGGCATATCTATTCACCATATTGATAGGGATCAATGGAACAACAGGAAGAAATGGAATAGCTGGAACAACAGTAACTGTGGTAGAAATATGGGTGGTAGATGGTGGTGTAGAGAAGGTGCTTTGAGAGGTGGATGAAGAAGAAGGAGAAGAAGGAGCAGTGTGAGGACGGGCTGAAGGTTTAGCAGGGGTTGGAATATAACTTTGTTGAACTGCTTCAGGGCTAGAATCAGTAGGATCTCTTTCTTGCTTTCTAAGGATCTTTGGGATTAAGTTGGGATCGTCAAAAATAGCTGGAGGATCAGGGTCAGGATTTGACCTGGTATAACAAGTTTTCTTCTTCGGAGCCAGCTTCCAAATTTGTTTTTAGTATTTTTCTGGGAATGTTTCTAGTTCAGGAAGGAATTGATCAAATTTTTTGGAACAGCTGTTTATAGCTTAAAACTAGAATGAAGATTGACTGAAGCAGCTTTTATTTAATCCTGTAAATGCAAAGCAAGAACAGTTTCAAAGGCTTCCTGGCTTACATTCAGGCTTCATCTGTAGTTTTAAGGAATAGACAGCAATTGAAAAAATTCGTTCGATCCCCAGTGGAGTCGCCAATGATGTTATCGCTCAGGTTGTTCCCTTTGACTCCTAAGGGAATACGGCCGAGGTAACCACTAACCAATCTTTCAGCTACAGGTCCTAGCCTACCTGCAACCAGAGAGGGCTCTCACTTTATGATTTAACTTTGTTTTGGTGTAATTTTAGGCTAGTTATAATGCACAAGATTTTGTTTTGAATTTGGTTGGATGATGATTTTAGATAGAACTGATATGTAGTTTTCATAATAACTTAGACCATTGGGCAATGGAGTCAATGCTTGTGTACAACTGAAAGTGCTTGTTGGAGAAGAGGAAATACTACAGAGCCAGACAGGTATCCATGAAACAAATCTTCAAATTTAGGAATAGATGGCATGGAATCAGGGAATGAAAGGCAGTTAAGGATCTTTCACTATGCTGATAGAGGGAAAGGTGAGAATATTATCTAGGAGCAATTAAGAATTCCTAAACAGCATTCATAATGAAAGAATCAGCGCAAATATGAACAATTAAGAATTCATATTTATGACCAATTCTGCAGAAAACATGGTTAGAAACAGAGATTGAGAAAAGGGTGCAGTTAAACAAGTCCTGAGCTATTCTTTTTCTCTATTGCTGAGATCATGAACATACATGTGAATTTAGCGAACATGGAAAGGACAAAACATGGTTTAGAAAAACTTATCGTTTCATAAGACAACACGGGAATTCTGTAGCAGAACGCAGCCCATCACATTCACATCCAGATAGTGCAGAAATCATAAACTTCATCAGCTCTTTGTATTAGATAATCTAAAACTTACAGCGAAGCTCTTAGAGCGATAATCATTCACCAACCCCAAATACATTCTATGGGGGGGTATATATACAAAAATATGATAGGAAATATCTAGATGATGAGTCCTCATGCAATAAATTACATCACCAACTCTTCCAAGAAAGTAAATGAAAAGAGTAATTGCTGCAATAACTAGTAATGTAATAGCTGTCCATATTGTCAGAAAATTTTGACTTTTGGGACCAATTGAGTCGGCTGGGCCTGCGCTTTTAATTTTGCATTTTTCGGGCTTGCTGCCCCAGCACTTTGATGAGTTGTTGGTTTGACCTTGTCCATCTGTTGTCTAGCTACTCAGTCTGATGCCAGCGTACTCAATTCTGCTGACCTGTAGATGACCAAAATCTGACCAAAATTTGAAGTTGAACGAAGAGGGAAAAGACCGAGATTACTTGGGCAAAACCTCTAGCATTGCTTGCCACCAATCTTCTCTAGGCAGCTGATGTCTCTGCATCTTTATCAATGTCTCCTCTGTCTCAGTATATTTGTAAAAAGTAGGTGTGACCTCAAAAATATGATTGATTTCATGCTCAATATAAAACAGGTTTTCCAGCTTGTCATAAAGGTTCTGTCCTGACGGAGGTCCTGCTTCTGCTGAGGAACTTGAAGATGCTGTAATCTGGTTTGTAATAAAAGTATTCATTCTGGTGGCATACTGTTCCCGGGTCAGTAGTCTTCCAGCACTGGTCAGTAGGCTGGGCAATCCTCTGCTCTGTAATGCTCCAAGGTTTAACTTGAATTCATCTACTTCTGCCTGCATTTCCTGACATTTACGTTCTAGACTTTGGACAAAATTCTTTAAAGTCAGCACTCTTTTTGCTGTCAGGACAGTCTCTGTCCTGTTGCTGATGTCTAATGCTGCTAACTCTTCCTTGGTGTGAGTGTTCAGGAAATGAATCATTTTGCTGGCCTGCTCAGGCATATTCCCTAATGCTGCTCTAGCCTTCTGATTTTCAATTTGAGCCCGGCCTATTAATTCTATTTGCTCATGGATGGTTTGGATTGATTTCCATTGTCTAGTGATTGATTGGCCAACTTTGGACCACAAAATCTTTTTTATTTCAGCCAGGGTCTTCTCCAAATTCAGCTCCTTCTCTAGGGCCTTTATTTTGTCATTGAGGGCCTTAATCTCCCTTGTTTTTTCAGCTACTGTCACCTTGGACTTATCGTAGCTCACCTCTAGTTTGGCCAGCTTTTCCTTGGCCTCTTTTATCTCTGTTGCCTGAAGTTCTAGCTCCTTGACAGCTTTCATCATTTCATCCATGCTCATGCTAGATTCAGGGACTGTAGTTGTTGCTACTGCTGTAGCATCTGTGGTGGATGAAGTTGTTGTAGATGCTGGGATGATAGGGGGGATCACTGCTGCTTGTGTAGGAGGAACAGGGACATCAGTAGGAACTGTTTGAGGTGGCTGGGAGGTCGACTCTCCCTGCTTGCCTTGCACTGCTCTTTCCAATTCTTTCTCCATCTGAATTATTCTTTCATTCATTTTCATCAGTAGATCCATTGTATCCTCAGCCTCTTTTTCTTACGCCAGCTCTGTAGTTTGTGCGTGCATAGAAGGAGCCAATCCCAATTGTTTTCTAAGGGCAGTAATGTCATCTTCTTTTTTCTTCATAAGGGCCCTGACAGCCTTAGGGTCCTTGGGATCATGTCCTAGGTCCACAATAATGTCCTCCAATGTTTTGATTCTGTTGTCTTTGGCCAAGGAGGACAGTCTTTCCAAATCTAGCTGAGCATTTGTGTTTCTTAAAGACTCCTTCAATTCATGGGCCAGCATGGCCTTATCTACTAAAGTAGCATAGACCATCTCACCCGTCTGTTTATGCACCTCTATTTGATCCATCGGGTGAATGTCCTTGGCAAGGACCTCTAGACTAGTCTTCACATAATCTGCAGCTGACTGTGGCTGCGGTATCTTGGGCTTGAAGTGGCTGAGAATCATTTTTTCTTCTTTAAAGTCATATGCTGCCATCAACCTCTGCTGTTTGGCAGGTGTTGCCTTAAGAAACTGATCATACAACTGTACTCTTAGATACTCATTTTGAGCCTTGATTTCTATGAAAGTCGTTTTGATACTAGGTGGCCGCTTGCTCTGTTGTATCGAGGAGGATACTTCCATGCCCTGTTGCCTCTCTTGCTCTTGTTGGAAGGAGCTAGTTAGTGTGTGTTGGCTTGCTTCCTTTTCTACTCTTGGACTTTCTATGATGTCCTCACTAATTTCCTCCTCAAATGGAGAATCAACTCTTTGCCTCTTGGCTTCAGGTTGCTAAGTAGACCCAGTAGCAGGTGTGGAGTCCTCTCGGTCTCGCTTCTTTCCTCTTTCTTCATTAATAGGAGTTTGCAAAATTGGCACTTGTAGTGCCTTTGTTTGCTGTGGAGGAGCTTGTTCTTGAATTTGCTCCTTTGAGGTGGTAGGTTGTTCTGCAACCTTTTCTTGCTCTGCATCCATTGGCTCTTTTCCTTTTGATGTACCTGTTGCTAGTGTAGACCGTTGCTAGGCAGCTTGTGAAGCTGCAACTGTGGATGGACCTTCTCCGACTTGCTGAGGTAGTTTGAAGGTTACCTAGTCAAAAGAATCCATGTCAAGAGTTTTTTCTAGATCTTTGACATTTTGCTCCATAATTTCTTCTTGAGTAAACTCCTCAACTAGTGTCCCTGCCAGCCACTCATCTTGGTTGGCATATTGTTCAATTTGTGGGGTTCTACAGTTCTCATATGCTGTCAGCCTATATTTAACTCTTCTGGCACTGATAAAGCCATCCGGATCATAAGGAACCCACCAGAAACTTCTCTTCAGCTTGAGTTTCTGTCCGAATATTTGGTCAGCCTCTTGCCAACCCTCTTTTTTGTTCATAATGAAGGGGCCTAGATGATCTCTAAATTTCAGGCGAGCTTTCTTCTTGGCACTATGGAAATGAGTGAGGTCTGAATTGATGAGTTGCCTGTAATATTCTAAGGCAAAAAGTCTCATTGGTACATATCTAGGGAACCTGTAAGGACAGAGCTCACAACCATAGATTCTGATGACAGTGTGATTTTGGTAGAAATACCAATCACCTATTTTGTAAGTCTTGGACAACTGCAAGATCTTCTTCACATCATATGATAATCTAGGAGGAGGACTTCTCATTAGGAGACAAGAGACTGGATATACAAATTGGTCAATGAACTCACAGTAGGAAAATGGAGAGTTTTGGACCTCATGAAAAACTGATGACCAAAAGATGACAGACCTTCCTTCACCCTTACCATCCAATTTCTTGATGGGGCACTGGAAGCTTTCAAACTGATAAAACATGAACAAATGATAGATATATGAAGAATATTTAAATATTCCCTCCCTATCCAGCTTTACTAATTAGTCATGCATTTTGTTGGCTATGAACTTGGCATAGTTATAATTGACAGCAGGGGACTGTCCTAGGCTGTATGTAGACAGCAGAACCAGCGCTGTTTCATCAATGTGCTCACTTGTCTTAAAACCCAGCACATAAGAGATCATATCTACAAGCAGCTTGCCCACCTCATTGAAGTTGACATATAGGAATGGAGGTGGCTCAGTAGGTTGGCAGTCCACCCTCATGAATGTCTTGGTAATTCTTGCAATCTCAGAGCTGGAGAGCTTGGAACCTTCATCCAGCAGGTAATTCATAGAGAAAGGAAACAATAGCTGAGTCTGTTTGAAGTTTAACATCTGGTTGATGGAGTCAGGAGTAATATAAAAGAGTATGCTCCCAGATGGAGACTTGACAGCTCTCTGAGTTGGCTCATAGTTCTCAGCACACAGACGGATAATCTCAGGAAAAACATTTACAGAGGGGAGGAAGTAAAAAGGCAAATTGGACTCCCATATGCCATACATGTCACAGTTACTCAAAAAACTGTTTCTCAACTGGCAGAAGGTTTGCAGGTGATTCCTGTCCCCAACTAAATCTTGAATGAGGTAATCTTTATCAGCTAGGGGCATGGCTTCAAGCTCTCTGTTTGGTGGATTGATAGGAGTGACACTAAGAGCTGTTGGAGTGGCCATTATAAAACTTTTTTGATGTTATCTTTGGACTGAAGTTTTAGAGCAATAACAAACTGAGGATAACTGCTTATGAGGATTTGTAAATGAGTTGGAGACTGAGTTAAGTGGAACAGTAGTCTTGACTGTCTGAATTTATGATGAAAGAGGTAAATTTCTGCAGAGTATAGATAGGTTTCTCTTCTCTTGAATGAATTCTGTGGATTAAGGGACTGTGGGAAAAATGCAGAGGGGAAAAGGGATTATTTTAGCCGAATGAGTGAAGTTTTTTGCAGAGGATTTGGCAAAAAGGGGTGAATGCACGGTAAATACGAAAATTTGCCGGCAATACAAACTTAAAAACCATTTTTTGATGGTGAAACTGCAGGTGGGCGCGGGTTCAATTGTTCTTTTTAGCTGGGGGTTTATCAAATGGGTTTTAAGCAACATTCAGGGGCAAGATGTGTCTTTAGTTTGGGTATTTGCAGGCATTAAAGCAGTTTAAAACGGAGAAAATGGTGAAAAACAGGGCAAATGGGCAATGTTGGGTAAATACCTAGTTAAAATGGCACCGATGGCAACTGGACTGGTCCAATGGCGAACGGTGGATCCGAATTTTAAGGGGGCAGCAGATCAATTGGTCGAATTTCGAATTTTGGAGGCAAACGGGCAAAAACGGCAGTAGCAGCTCTCCACTATGTCCGATGAAAATGACAAACAAAATGGTCGAAAATGTGCAATTTTATAAAAATTTGGCATATTTGCGCTTTTGGCGCTTTTCCGCGATGATGTCAGCATGACGTCATCGGCAGGTCCCAGGTATGGAAGGATGATGTGGCATCTGACAAGAATGGCGACGTGGCAGTGACACGGTGGCAAAGTGTGGATGTGGGCGGGTGAAGTGGCAATGACATGGCGCAGCGGCGGGGGCGCGGGGTGATGACATCATGATGAGGTGGCGCTGACGTCAAGGCGGGGCAGCGGTTTATGGTTTCTCCCGCACCGCTTTTCGGCACAGGCGGTATTGGGGGAGGGGCCTCTGATCATGCCAAGAGGACAACATGTGGTGGGAGTATGGAAGGAAAACCGCCAATCTCCCGGACGTTATCCTCCGGCAGATCGGGGCGTGAAATTGACCGCCCACCCTTGGATCTGGAGCGCTGGCCATCGGACGGCTGGCGGGTTAATTGGGGTGGCACGCAGCTTTGGAGCGGGGCCCTCCCGTATATTAAATGACAATATGCCGTGGGGGGTCCAAAACTTTGGTAAATGTGGGTTATGTGGGGGTTAGGTTTATGCGGGGGAAATGATAAGTTAATGTTTAATTTAAACATTTAAACATTAGACCTTGCAGAATGACTGCGGAGGGGTAGAATTGTAAGGTTTTGATGGGTGGGGGATTAGGTATAGGTTATTAGCCTAACCAGAGGTTAGATTAATTCCAGGGTTAGGATGCGGAAGGGTTCATAGTAGCCCCAGATGGACTATTATTTCCCAAAACCATGTATACATAACTATAATGCTATAGGGTGGGGTATTTAATATATTTTTGGAATTTTTACATAGTTTTTGTAGCAATAGGGATGGGAAAGTATTTAGGGAGCTATACAATAGAATTAGGAGTTAATATGAGTTTGTGAGGTGAAGGAGTAGGGCAGAGACTAAGTTCATGGACTGAAACTTAGGTATAAGAATTGCATGGAATGTGGAGGAGTAATTTTACACAAGAAATGTGGCTTCTTTTCATGGAAGGAAGTCAAGACTTGACCTGATATTTTACAAAAAATGAACTGAAAGCAAGACTTGTTGGGAAGATCCCAAAGTCCTCAAGGGGGTGTTAGTAAGAAACTTTGAGGGGGATGAAAGGGAGTTAGACATGCTTCCAAAGTTCTGCCTTTAGACAACTTCTTTGACCCTTCTTTCATTGATGCGATGAGCTCTGATTGATAATACATAAGGTGATCAAAATATTGCTTCTACAACCCCAAACTACCTACCCAGCCTAATACACCTAACATTTTTTCTTCCTTTTGAATGGGTGCACTTAGACTTGCAAACCCTGATTATCCTCTTTTTTTTATTTTTACTGCCCTCCTATCTAAATCGACCCTTATCTCTTCCAAGGGCCTAGATTAAGCAATTGGGCTCCTTAATTTCTCTACCTAGCTAGTGATCTGCCAAGCTTGAACTGTTTGGACAGATATTCATTCTCTAGTCTACAACAAGCAATTTAAAACATGGCATGGTCCAGATTGAACTGTTGGGCCATCCATGAAGCTAGAAATGGCATTTTGGCTAGCCACTTTCCTGGTCATTCTTTGGGGTTCATTTTTATTTTTCTTTATGACCAATTTACTCTTTTTGCCCTTTGATAATTCTTTTAGGGCATACCCTCTTCACATTTTTTAATTCTGCCTATCTGCATAGAAAATATGGAACCTTTGTAGCACAAAAGATGAACATATTTGGCCCTTCCACTGTCAATCATGAAAAATAAAACCTATTGGTATAGGAACCTAACACCTGGGTCAGGCCCCAACAAGCCAACAACATGTTAGAATTTGTACTTTGATCGGGTCATGTTGGAGTGCAAGACCCTGGGCTCATATTACAAAATTCTAGATTGCAAGGCGATGTGACATGATTAGGTTGATATACATGTCCTTTTCAGATGGATGGTTGCGACCATTACATGAGTTGTCATCTGTGATCCTTCTCATTATTAGATGGCTACAACCATACCTAGATCTATTTGCATGATCTTTCTCTGGATGGCTGTGTCCATACCATGATTCATGTATCATTTGAAAGAGTTTCATTTATGTATATGTGTCTGTACTTTCTTGCAGGTTTTCCAACGACAGACTCTGGTTCCCCGCACTGATTCATAAAGCATTTCATCCCCTCACTCTAGTTCGACCTTCATGCTTTAGCGGGCATCTGTTACATAGAATTTTGTCACTATCCCTATACTCCCCATTCCATGATCCTGGGGGACCTCTATAGTGAAACATACATGCTTCCCCTTCATGAAGAAACTCCCACTATGTCCCTCTTCATGAGCAGAACAATTCCCTTTTGCATAATTTCCAAAAAATCTTCTGTTTTTTTTCCAGTTTACATGACCAGTGCTAATGAGCAGTGTCCTCCTTGTGCCTATATGTAGGGATTAACACTATCCCTAGTACTGACTAGAGTGACTGAGCCTTGTTCCTATTGCGCTGATCCTCTTTTGGAAAGTTCTTTAAATAAGGAGCCGAAGCTTCCAGCTCTAGAAGCTTCATAATGGAATTTTGGTAAATGGTTGGACCAAATGGAGTTGAGGATGTCAGTTTGGGCTCCTTTTCCCTATTAGGATGGAACTACCTCAAGAGATAAGACCTTATCCCATGAGAAGAGTAACCATCTCCTATCCATTCATGCTATATAAACCTCCTTTTTTCCTAAGCACAAGCTAGTGTTAAGTGTTAATGATGGTGTGCTAGTGGTATTTAAGTTTGGAGTAATCAACAAGTTATTCATAGTTGTAGCTCTCTAGAGTTGTGTGAGGGAGAAGTGTGAAGACTAAAGGGAACAGGCATAACACTATCATTGTCGAGGCCACCATGGAATGCTAACGGAAGTGTGTGGGAACCTGGTTTTTTTGGAGGAGAACAACAATGTCAAGATAATGGTTGTAATCTCTTCTTGATTTAATATGTATGCAACTATCGATTGATTTCCTACGTAATATGTTATCTCACATGTTTATGGCTTAATGTTTCTTGATTTGTTAAGTAGGTTGAATTACAATTTGTCTATTATCATGGTTGTTGTTTGTTGTTGTTTACTTGTTTCAGGGGCCTGAACAAGGAAACAGGAGATTGTTGGAGTAAGCAAGCAAGGTCATCACCAAACGAGATAAGCGTACTAAGAGGTAGACCTCTTAATTGGTTCTAACCTAAGGAAATCTTCCATAGAATGTCTTGTTTGTGGCTAGACCTGCTGTTAGGCTAGACGAATTATTTGTGTCCGCACTTAGAATTTTACTTCACGACAAAGATGGATTCGAGTGCATTGATGAAGCACTGCAGGAGGTCAAGGCAGCGATCTTCATAATCCCTCAGGTTCCCTTGGATTTGATTCAACTTGATTGGACCACCCAGCTGTCCCATTCGCTAGAGTGCTAAAATGTGACTATTGAAGAAGAAGAGGAGGATCCAAGGAACATTAATATCCCACAGGCAGAAGGTCACTGTGAATTTGAGGGGCCACAGATAGAGAACCCAAATATCACCGTGCCATTGAAAATTCAACAAGTGAATATTGGAACAGAGGTGGAGTCAAAGTTTGTGAAGATAGGGGACTACTGGGATGATGCTATGGTTGGTAAGGTCGCTAAGTTGCTCCGCAAATACCATGATCTGTTCCCTACAAAGTTTTCAAACCTAAAGAGGATACTAGGTGATTTAGGAGTGATGAAGATAACATTGAAGCCATATGCAAATCCTCTGAAGTAAAGGCCATATCACCTTAATCTTATGTATAAGGAAAAGGTTCACTTGGAATTGGACATGATGTTGGTAGCAGGTATTATTGAACCAGTGGAGGATTTCAACTGGGTAAGTCCTATGGTCATTCAGGAAAAGAAGCAAAAGGATGAGACAAGGATATGCGTATATCTTAGGAAACTGAACGATGCTTGCATTCATGATACCTTTCCAACTCCATTCAACAGTTGGCAGAAAAGAGGAAGAAGGAGACTGAGGACAAAGCCCTTGTAGAAGTGGAGCATGTTGCAAAGGAACAAACAGAGGTGGAAGAGCGCGACTCTAACAGAAGTCAGAAATCTCCTTCGCTCCAAACAGAAGATGAAGAATAGTCAGAACAGGGTGGCTGAGATCTAAAGAGCACTCCTTTTCACGTAAAGTGAGATAGGGAACAGGAAAATGAGCAACACTGGAAGAAGAACAAAGCCTCTAAGTCATCGCTCGATCCAATAACCTTGACGAAGGGTGACTTGAATGATATTTGAGACAAGGTGAGGGACACAACAGTGAAATTGTTGCAACAATTTGAGCAGCAACAGAAGTAGGAACTAAGTGCGATACAGATGGGTCTGCATGAGATGCAGATCCAAACAACTAGATTGCAAGTAGGTGTAGGGCAGAGTAGCACAACATCAACTAGTTTGGCATCAGGCATCACTCAAGCCGTAGAGCTAGTTGGATTCTTGGATCTCCAGGCAGTTGCGCTGCTGGATGGAGCTCTGAGCACAGAGGTGGAAGCTGACAAGGCTACTGTCAGTGCTTTAGAGAATATTAGTTTGAACTTGACTGCGCTCCTGAGTGAATTCCTTCATACGTTGCAAGTAGGTTTGATTGCAAAGCTTAAGGCTTGAGAGCAATGCACACTTAGCATGATCAGTGAGCAGAAAGTCAACAACGAACATATATCTGTTGAGAAGACAATCATGCTAGAAGCATGGAAGAAGGTTCAAGAGAAGAATGAGCTAACCAAAGAAATGGTAGCTGAAGCATGCATAACCATTCCAGAACTGCATATCCCAGAAGAAGCGCTGGTGGAGGCCAATATTAGGAAGTTGGTTGATGGTGTGTGCGATGCAAATATAGAGATGGCTAAGGTTCAGTTTGAACTAAGCCTTAAAATCACAGAGCTTGAGTTGAAGTCATAGCCTTCAACTCCCCCAGAAGTCAGAGCACAATGCGAAGCCACTATGAAGGATGTAGTTGCAACAGTAGATGTCGCGATGGCAGATTACACCACGTTCTTTGAGCAGTCTACGAAGGTTGTTATGAATCTGTAGGAGGATCCTAACCTACAGAGGTTGAACAAAGAGGCCCATGAATTGTAGCAGCAATATGACGACGCAAGAGCGATGACGCACACCGTCGCTATCTCATAGCTGCTGGCTAAGCTGCTTGAGGCAAAGCAGTTGGTCGAATAGGCGGAGGCAACACAATGAAAAGAGGTTGTCCTCAAGCCCAAATTGGGGCCTTGGTTGGATGAGGCCTATGTTATCTCTGCCATCATTGAGTAAAAGTTGGCAAGCCTACATAGGACATAGCAGAAGGTAAAGGAAGATAGCGTAGGACTAGCAACTGAGCAACTAGTGGAGCAGATCAAGTAGGTAGCCACACAGAGCGTGATTGAGGTAGAAGTGGCACAGATCAAGTTAGGAGGTCTCCATAGTAAAATCTCCATTCCAAAAGAGTGACTCGAGGGCGAGTCATGATATTTGTATTGGGGGCCTGTTTGGACAAAGTCCCCTGCAGTCAATTTTGGGGTGAAAACCCAAGTTTTGGGGCAGAATGCCCAAGTTTTTGTTATGTAAAGTATAAAGTATCTACAAGTTTTTGTCATTGAGAGAGTAGATAGAAAGTGTCATAAAGGGATTTTCCCTTATTTTATGTAAGTTGTGTTGGTTTGTATAAACCTTCCTATGGTCCATGGACCATGGGATTGTATAAAAAGGAGAGTCTTAGAGAGTCTAATGGATAGTAATGGAGAGATCAATGAATGTAATGGGTCATTAGAAGTGAAGAGCGAAGAGTCTTAGAGTACAAGAGAGGCTCTGCAGTTTTGTGCGCAGAGGCCTAGAGTAGAGTTCGCAGCTGAGTGCACAGGGTAGTCTCGAGTCTGTAAGCAGAAATGAAGCATTAATAAAGAGATTATTCTCAATTTATCAGTGTTTTTTCCATCTACTTCTCTTATGAATGATTACATTTTTGTTATGATAAATGATAGGTGTATGATTTAATATTGTATTGATGCGCGATTCTGCATATTTTACATTATTATAAGAACACAAGTAATAACATCTATTTACGCGAAGGATATATTAATGTACGTTAAAGTTATCAGAAAATTAAGCTGATCTGGGTAAATACAAAACTAAGGGTAATTACAAAGGCGCTTAAGTGGTTGACTCGCCTGTTTAGGGTCCACGAATGACAATCGTCAACCTTCACGAAGGTCTTGAGGTTGGTAAAAGGAAACTTGGTTCCAACATCCCCCCATACTGCTTCAGGTGAGACTTCAGTCCGTGCTCTGCGAATTGATGCCGAAAGGGCCAGTAACATAGGGATTTCTTTGGAAAACTTAACTCTGAACCTCCTTACAACTGCTTGAAGTGCTAAGACTGTGCTACCATCATATAGTCCTTTGGCCGGATCTTGGGTGTACGGCTTCAATTGCCTACCATTTTCCTTTCCCATAAATGGATCTCCATTCAATTTTACAATCTAAACTGCTCCACCATCAGTAATCTCCTTGATCACATACGGCCCCAGCAAATGCATCTAAAATTTTCTTGGAAACTTATCAAACTTGTTGTCATATAATAAAACTAAATGTTTACCTTGAAGGTGGGTAGTTTTATGTACCGATCATGCCATTCCTTTTCGCGCTCCTTCTGAATGTGTTGATGGAATCCAACGAAGAATATCTCTTCCTCTAGCTTTGTTAGTTGCGCAAGCCACTCTTCTAAGGCTTCGTGGTTCACCATTCCTATGAATCCTGCTATGCGTAGGCTAGGCATAATATACTCCATAGGCTTCAAAGCCTCTACGCCATAGAACAAGCTAAACGGGGTATGTCCAGTCAGCTTCTTACAAGTAGTTCTATAATCCCATAGCACCGCTGGTACGCACACGTCATAATCATTCCTCTACGCATTGCAGGCTTTCATCAGTGTATTCTCCAATATCTTATTAAATGCTTCCATCGTCCCATTAGCCTGAGGATGATATGGCATGGTATTTTGATGGTACACTTGGAACTCTTGCGTGAGCACGCTGATCATTTCATTAAGGAAGTGCGTACCATGATCACTCATCAAAACCTTTGGGCAACCAAACCTGGTTAGCACATATTCAAACAATAACTTTATTGTTGTTGCCCCTGCACAATGCTTTACAGGCTGCACCTCTTCTCATGTAGTAAAATGCTCGGTCGCAGTGATGATATACCATGCACCCTTCTTCTTTCATGGAGGCTAAATCGACCCTACAAAATCAATCACCCATTTCACAAATGGTTGCAATGACACCTGCGGATTCAAAGGTAGCTCATCCCTCTGTGATGGCCTGCTAGTCCTTTGACATGCACCGCATGCCCTACAATATGCTTTGGAATCTTTATGCAAGGTTGGCCACCACAACCCAACACGTAAAATATTATGCATTGTTGCTTTTCATGCATAATGGCCTCCTACAACCCCTCCATGAGCTTCATCTAGGATACTGCTTCATTCAACATTAGGCACATAGCATTGCAGTATCTCATCTGATCCCATCTTATACAAGTGACCTGCAATAATAGAGAAGTCTACCACACGCACCACTAATTCCTGACTAGTGTACCCCTTTGGACCCATTCCCGTAGTCAGGAAGTGGATGATGTCTGAAAATTGATTGTTTGCCACGTGCACCGCAAAGAGTTATGCATTAGGCAGTCCTTCCTCTAAGTTGGTAGGCTCCTCTCCAGTTTTAATGTGCGATAGAGGATCTAGTCTGGCATTCAATCTCCCTGGTTTCGCAATGACTTCGGAATCCTACTCCTAAAACAACAACAACCATCTGTATATTCCCCCCCAACACAGGCTTGTTGACCAGGCACTTTAATGCAGAATGGTTTGTGTACATCTTAAAGTGTCCGCCTAGGAAGTAATGCCTAAACTTATGGAGTATGTACACCATAGCCAACCCTTCACACTCCATCGTCGAATAGTTCTTTTTAGCCATAGACAACTCTCCGCTTGCAAATTCCATTAGGTGATTGAGTTCTCCTTCATCGACCTGTGCCAGTACTGCTCCCAACGTAATACATGACGCATCTACATGCACATGAAATTCTTTCTTCCAATTCAGGAAGACTAGGATCGACGCAGTGACCGTCGTCTCCTTTAACACATCCAGGATCCACTGGGGTTCCTCCTTCCAATAGAATGTAACATCCTTCTTCAATAGTTTTTCCATCGGCGCGGTAATTTGAGCATCTCTTGAAGAACTTTTGATAATAACTAGTATGACCAGTGTTGCACACAGCTATTTAACACTTCTTGGTGCCTCCAAATTGATTATAACCATGATCTTAGTTGGGTCCACCATTAATCCTTGTATGCACACTACATGACCCAACAAGATTCTAAAAGGGAGGAAAAATAAACACTTTTTCAAGTTTAGCACGATCTGATACCTCCGACACATATCCAAATCAAGCGCAAACTAGCTACATGGCATTTGACCAGTCCAAACATCATCCAATCATAGAAGTATACATACAAAAACATGTGAATAAACTCTTTGAACGCCACAATGACCACCCACAAAAGATCGTTGGGGCATTCTTTAGTCCAAAAGGCATTATATTATACTAAAAGCATCCCCACTCGGTTGTGAAGGTTGTCTTACTCCTATCTTCCGGCGCGATCTTTATCTGATGATATCCAGAGAACCCATCAGTAAACAAATATGCTTCATGTCCACCAACATTATCCAATACCTCATCCATGAATGGAGTAGGAAATGGATAATGAATGCAAGCGTCATTCAACTTCTTGAGATCTACACAGATCCTTATCTCATTATTCTGCTTCTTTCCTAAACGACCATAGGACTTACCCAGTCAGACTCTTCCACTGGTTCAATAATACCTGCTACCAACATCTTGTCCAATTCCAAGCGAACCTTTTCCTTGTACTTAGGATTAAGGCGATATGGCCTCTGCTTCACAGGCTTCGCGTCTAGCTTCAATGTTATCTTCATCACTCCTAAATCACCTATTATCCCCTTCAGGTCTGAAAAATTTGTAGGGAACAAATTTTGGTATTCATGGAGAAATTCAACGACCTTATCCACCATAGCATCATCCCAGTAGTCCCCTATCTTTGCAAACTTCGGCTCCACCTTTGCTCCAATGTTCTCTTGTCGAGTTTTCAATGGCACGATGATATTTGGGCTCTGTATCTGTGGCCCCTCAACTTCGCGGTGACCTTCTACCTTTGGGATATTAATGTTCCTTGGATCCTCCTCTTCTTCTTTAGCAGTCACATTTTAGCACTCAAGTGCATGGTGAAGCTAGGTGGTCCAATCATGTTGAATCAAATCCATTAAGGGATCTTGCGGGATTTCGAAGATCATTGCCTCGACCTCCTGGAGCACTTCATCAATGCACTTAAATCCATCCCCAAAGCTAAATGTCATCAAGAACCCTTGTCTCAAAAGATCACATTCATTTGTACCATGGCGGAGCTCTATCTCCAAGCACCAATTCATTGGTATTACATCTAAAGTGTGACAGAACAAATGCACCCACTCCAGTTCTGGTTCTGCTCCATCAGCATCAATCCATTTTGCTAAGTGATCACGTAGATCACTCCTCCCATCATATTTCTTTGTCAATTTCACCTTTGGGTGACCAAACCACACCCTCATCATTCTTCTGTACTCGCACTACCCATCGAAATTGTCTTTGTGCGTACCCCACCATCTTGCAGGCGTATCATGTAGCGCCAAGTCCAAGGCTTGGAAGCGATGCTTCTCTAGCACTTCTCTTTCAAATGCATCCAAAAATTTATCAACATCAGTTAAACCATGATAATAAGGTAGACTTCTCACCTCTGATGACACACAGTGTAGTGGTTTAGTCATCATATTACAGTGGAACGTAGACACTTCGTGCAATCAATTTTTCCAATATTCCAATTCCTCATCTGCATTTGATGTGCAGGAGCTTTCGTGGCCCCATGCAATACATCCATCAGCCATCGGATTCACCCAATCCTGATATCGTGTTGTTATTTTATAAATCTGGTCCAAATCGTCGTCACTTTCATAATCACGGATTGGTTTAGTGTAGCGTAGTTATTCTGTAGGCTCCATAGGTACTACTACCCAGAGTGATTTTCTTTCAAATGACATCGTCTGCTTATTCAAATTGATCACCCCATTCATGTCAATAGCCCAATTAATCCCAAGTAGCACGAGGTAGGGATTGTTGTCATCGGCAATCTCTATCACTTCGAAATCAGCCAACGTGCTCGCACCTTCAATATCGACTCTCACTCCCTACAATATTCACATGGGGATAATCTTTTGTTGATTCGCCATCCTCAATTGAATAAGAGACCACTGCAACGCAGGTCTCCCCATTCTCTCCGATGTTTGTTCCGCAAAACATTAACATCTAACCCAAGATCTAAAATAACTTGGTCCATTTCATATTCTCCTATTTGTGCGGTGATCCTCATCTAACACCCTATTCTTGCCTTATGCTTACCAATTTTCTTGACCATGTATGGTCCCTCAGGAGTATTTTCTTTACCAGTGCATGTATTGATCAATTCATGTAATCATTTTACGGCCTTACTATCGCGTAGCAGCTTCATACAAGTCTCCAGAAAGGTAGTAAGCGTGGATGGTTCCATTTCTTCAGACTGCTTATCTTAACTTCCTAAGGTAGAAGCCTCATCGAAGCTTTTCTTCACTTCCATGAAGGTTTATTTCGCACACTCCAGATCAAAGCAAACCTCCTTCTCTGGAGCTTTGTTGACCCATTCACTTTCTTCGGGCTGCTTTCCCTTATCTTCACCAGTCGACATTCCACTTCACAGTACAATATTCACATTATAATCCTCCTCACGGGGTTCAGCCCGCATCACCTACAGGTTCTAGGTAGGTTGCTGAGGCTGCCTCCCATTTTCATGCGACTTAGCTATTAATATAGAGAAATTTTATGTCACATGGTCAAACTGACTTTAGTATCGGCACAACAGGCATGTTAGGTTCGTACACTTAGTAGTCTAGGACAAGACAAAATTTTAGACCTTGGAGATCCAAAATTTTAGAGATACATCAGATTCAAAATCAAGCTCCTATAAAGAAAAAGAAAAAGAAAAAAAATGTGTGTAGCCTTTTTTAAAATATGCATAATTTTTGTTTGAAAAATTAGTTTCAAGTGATTCAAAGGGAATAGTGAAGCATAATTATCATTAATTGATCTGCTGAAGAAATAAAATGGAAACACCTAGTAAGCAACCCAAAATCTCTTCTATGACTCATGAAGAAGAGGAAGAAATGCAACATTTTATATCAAAATTATGAGAGCAAGTGCAACAAATTTCACTCTAATAAAAAGTAACAAAAGCTCTGATGGATGGTTTGAAGAATGGCATGGAAGCTAAGATGGATGGTTTCAAGAATGGCATGGAAGCTAAGACTCATGGTTTGAAGAATGGCATCAATAAATAAAAAGGCAACATTGAAGATTTGAAGAAAGACATGGAAGGTTTGAAGGGAGGTTTGGCAAAGTTGCTACACGAAAGTAGAGGAAACTCGTGATGAGAACAAAATAAATGTTAACCATGATTTCATAGACTCTAATATTGGATTGAACACCCACCATATTCCAAATATCGATATGAGGAATTTTGATGGAAAGGATCCCATTACATGGATACTACAGATGGAGAAATATTTTGATCTCCATAATGTGCAAAACACACAAAAGGTACGCATTGAAACTTTATATTTAGAACCCAATCAGTTTGTATGGTATCGATGGTTTTTCTCTCATAAACAAATTGTCACTTGGTCAATTTTTATGGAAGAAATGATAGCACATTATGATGATACAAAGAGCAACACCTTCTTTAGACAATTGATAAAACTCAAACAAAAGGATTCAATAGTGGAGCACATTGAGGACTTCCAAAAATTGAATATAAGGGTAAATGATATTCTAGAAGAGCACATGAGTGATGTATTCATAGGGACTCTAAAGGATAACATCCAACATTAGTTGGGAACCCGATTCATTGGAGAAGGAATTTAGGTTGGCAAGAAAAATTGAAAGAAAAATTATGGCAACAAGGAAGCCTACCACTCACAACTATAAAGATAGAAGTTTGGTTTCTCCTAGCCAGCCACAACCTACAAGGTTGATCCCACAAAAATTGGAACAAAAAGGAGCAAGAGGTATTTGTTACATTGTGATAGAAGGTACACTAAAGTTCATAAGTGTGCTAACAAGAAATTATTCTACATCGATTGTGAAGGGGAGGAAGAAAAGGAACAAGAAACGTCAAAAGAAGAAGATATACAACATGAACAAACCCTAGAGAAAGAAGAAATGAATCTGGCCATACCTTGTAATTCATTGACAAGAATTACCGCTCCTCCAACTCTCAAGATAGGACATATCAAGAAGAAAAAGGTAATAGTGTTGATTGATTCAGGTAGTAGCCATAATTTTATTCGTTGTAAGATAGCTAAGGAATTAAATTGCTTCCTATATCCAGTACCAGAGTATCAAGTGATGGTTGCAAATGGAAGAACCATAAATTGCTTAGGGAAGTGCCATAATATCAAGCTATCCATGGGAGAATATGTATTGAATAGTTCAATGCTTTCCAATCCAATGGGTGGTGCTGATGTTGTATTAGGAGTCCAATGGTTACAATATTTGGGTACAATAGCTTTTAATTTTCAAGAACTTTTCTTGAAATTTTTTTGGGAAGGAAAGGAATTTGAATTAAGGGGTATCACAGGGAAACCATGAAAGATAATTAGCTCTAACAACATGACAATGCTTCTAAAGAAATAACAACAGGGCATAATTTGTTGGATTGTGTTATATTCTTTCCATGAATAGCCCATGTAGTTAATCAGGGGGTTAGAAGGGGGCGGGAGTCCCCCCTTCGTTGCGCCGATTGCGTAGCGGGGAGAGTCGCATGGGGTTTGAGGGGTGTGGGTAACCCCACTCTATGGGGTCTGGGCTCATTTCAAAGTCCCAAGGGTGTCGAGGAGAATTGACCTCGTGGCCTCCCATAGTGAGGTGCTTATGCCACGGTTACTAAACCAGTTGAGCTAACTTTTGTGTTTACATATATGAACTAGTTATACCTAATGTTCTAATAATAAAAATAAATTTTCTCACAATTATATAATTTTTATACCTTCCTTTTATTGCAGTCAATTTGTCCAAGTATGCTTGACTTTTAATTAATTTGTAAATTTAGTTTTATGGTACTACAATTTTGAAATATTTAAATATTCTGGATTTTAGACATCTGTGATTTATATCTTTTGACTTACTTACCGGAGAACCCACAGTAAAAACCATTTAATATTTAAATATTAAATCAAATGTTTGATAATTATAAAAATATTTTTAAATATTTTTCTACTCTTTTGAAAAATGTATTCCAAATTTCTAATTGGACAAGCACAATGAAATGACTAGTTTTAGGTGGTTTAAAATGCATGTGTTAGGGTTAAAAAATGAATTAAAAAAATAGAATTAAAAAATTATATTACAACTCTAAGTGGCAATTTAATTGTACTATGTACATATATATTAAATACATAGTACCATTATTATTATTAAATAACATGTACCCTATATATTATTTTAATGTTATTTTATGGCTACAATTGTTGGGAAGGTAATTGTTGATTTATCTTGAGCGGGACGCGTTTTTGTATAGAAAGGAACATGCTCTGAATAAAATGTCAAAACCTTTTGCATAAAAGTTAGGCACTGAATGGTTCTCCATGGCATAGCTACCAAATTCGCTCGAATTGGGACAAAAAGTTTGAAAATTCGTGAATTCGATTCGAATAGTGAATGATTCCATAAAATTCGATTCGATTCCTCCATGGATTTGTTCATTCGGACACCTCCTCCCAAAAAAAACCAATAATTCTTAACATACTAGTGTTTTCTATGGATTTATAAGGCGACACACCATGGTCGTTAGTTCATTGAGGCACGTCCTCGAGAGAAACTTAACATATGAGTGTTTCCTATAGATTTATGAGGCAACGCACCATGGTCATTAATGCTCTCTTGGACTTTCTCGTCAAAGATCAAAACTATTAGATATGCTTGGGCTTGGCTTAGCCTTATTTCCAATCAAGCCTGGGCTCTGTGAAGGGAAGCTCTGTTCAAAATTCATTCACTGGAATGGTGCATTCAAAAAGTAAAGGAAATATAAATAATTGTGAAATTGGAAAATTTCTATATTTCAATTTTACTCTTGGTTGATTGGAAAGAAAGCAGGAAAAAAAAAAAGGTGGGATGAGATATTTTTTTTTTAAATATGTTTCTATTTTGATAGATTGTAGATAAATAACTTTAGAATATGTATTTATCTACTAAGTAAGAATTTTGGACAAATAAGTTTTGAAACTAAGTAATTATGTTAAATTTAAGTTTTGAAATTCTTTTTGAAGGCATAAGGTGTTTTTCTTAATTATATTTCTAGAGTTATTCAAAATTTAAAATAAATTGGGAAAAAAATAATAAAATGCATTCTTCTTGAAAGAAAAATACATATATTATTGAACTCTTTAAATGTATATTATTGGAAAAATGTCATAACAAACTCAAATTCAGTAATTATTTTTTCTTTTTCCTGGAAAAGTCACTTCCGTGATGGAATGATTGACGGTAGTTGTGGTGTCCCAAAAATATGGCATGTGACCCGCAATATGATTACAGGAGTTTTAATTATTGGATGGATGTACACGGCACCGAATATTTGGCTAAGGGGGAAGAATATTCAAAAAGGGTAGCGCACACTCGGGGCTCACAGCATGCGCTAAAGTGTTCATTAGACTCATGCGTGGCATAAATTTTACACGTATTTGTCGCAACTAATCTTAGTCACCCATTATCTACAACTAACACATCGTAATTGACTAATATTTAATTTTCAAAATTCAGATATATTGATAAAGCCTCTCACACATTTATATTGGCTCCGTTGAGCTTCAAAATGATCATCGTTTTCGTTTTCGAACAAAGAGGAGATTTGAGAAATGTGGGAAGTTTTTTATAATTTGAATGAAAATTATAATATATTATTTAGTCTTAATTTTTAAAAATTAGTTGTGTGAGAATTATATATCGTTTTGTGAGAATTATAGTTTATTATTATAATTATATTAAAAATATTAATGTGGTTGATATAGTTGAAGGTTTTATAAATATAATAAAAAACTATTGTAATACGAAGAATGTCTTACTAATGCACACATTTCTATGATTAACCATGTATAAAAAAGTTATGGGCCAACTTTAACTTAAGAAGAAAAAAAAAAAAAAAAAGAAAGAAAAGGAATTATAAATGAATGTTATAAATAATAATGAGTAACTTGTCATGGAGGAACATATTAGAATTGGAATAATCTCAAATCTTTAGGAAACTAGTGGGTGAATTATAAATGAATGTTATAAATAATATAATTTGTGTGGGGGGAACCACTGCCACGAATATAATTTTCTAAATTTATTAAAAGTCAATGCATCTTAACAAATTGTTTAATACATACATTTATTGATAAACACTAAGATTAACATATTTACTTGAGAATCAATCTAGATCCTCAATTAAAAAAGAAAAAACAAAAAAATCAACAAATCCCTATCCATTGTAAATTGAAATAAGAAACTTTCGACAATTATTTATTCTTAATTCTTTATTTGTTGTGTATTATATTTTTTTTTATATTGTATGATATGATTATATCAAAAGCCTGATAATATATTATTCTCACTATTTTTTGTTAATTTGAATAAGAACCATTTTTATTAATTTGAGTTAGAATCATAATATATTATTTACTTTTAATATTTTCGTTTGTTTAGGAAAATGTGAAAATTTTGGAGTATGGAAGGACGAAAGACATTAAAATTTTGAAAGTTTTGAATTTCAAAATTATTGAGTTGGAAATAGTTTATATATATATATATATATATATATAATTTGGGTTTAATTTTTTATTAACTTAAAGGAAAGTTATAATATATTATTAATGAAAATTATAGTATATTATTATATTTGTAGAAGGCAGGTTATATTATTTTTTATTTTGGTCCAAAAATATTTGAGTTGAGTATTTTGAAAAATAAAAATTAATTTTTTATTTTTTTAAATGTAAATTATTTGTTTTTAATTTTGTCCTTAAATTTAGCTATCAAATACATTTTGAATAAAAGACAAGTACTAAGCAACCACAATATATATTACATTTGTCTATTCTAGTGATCATACACATAAATTAGTTAGGATAAATTCTTAATGAATATAACTCTATTATAGAACATTCATTATGTGTTAACTCAAAAGACAATGAAGTTCTGAGAGTCGTCCGTCATCAAAGATGAAATTTTTCTCATATCCTCCCAAATATAAATAAAATTAAATAAAAATTAAATAACTATACACAAAAGTTAAATAATGTTCATTCATAAAAAAAAATTACATGGAAAAATTTTTGTCTCTCTATGCTCATATTAAATACATATTTAAGATAAATCTATACTCATATTATATTTTTCACATTTAACAATCTTAATCTGAAACTCTTAAATTACAAATAAACATTTTCATGTCATTTTTTTTGGTAGGTAAGCACCCACGAGAGATTTGAACCAATGACCTATCGCAAGGAGTGCCTTAACAGTGCACCCATTCACCGTCAATCCAAAGCCCAGTGGGCACATTTTCATGTCATATTTTTCTATTATGTATTTCTATTTCTCTAAGAAGTCAAACTATGAAAAAATTATGTCTCGTTTAAGGGGGCTCAACATTTGAGTACAAGAATTTAATTCGAGAACGTCCTTTGTGCTATGTACAATTACAATAAATGACATCAACTCTTTTCCTTACACCGAACACGGTATAGGGAAAGGTAGGACATAGGAAATAATAAAACCATAAACTAATGGAAAAATCAAGTTAATGAATTACAAAAAAATATATAATGATTCGATCTAAATTTTGTAATTTTTTTTTTTTTTTCCATTTCCCTCACTTGAATGGATTTCATCCGTGTAACAAAATAAATTTAAAGATAAATTAATGTATTATACCTATATATACATGAATATTGAAATATTTTATTTATTGAAATATTTTATTTATTGAAACATTTTATTGATAATTAATATTGAATTTTTACCCGGATGCGGGTGAAATAAATGGGACTTAATGACTCATAGGACAGATGGATGAGCTTGGTACTGCCAAATGCAGACCAGCGCGACACTCCAGAATTTTATTTGGTTCATGAGCGTGACACTCTAGAAATTCATTTGGTTCGTGATGGATTTTCTGCAGAGCAACAGATTTGGCATGCTCTATGCATTTACTATTCACCTCGTCCAAGGTAAGGTGCTGGCTTTTATAACTATGGCGCTCTGGGCTATCCTTCCCACTGCTAGCGCTCCAAATTCTCGTCTATGGGCGAAGCTAGATACGGGTCTATGGGGCAGGCTGGTCTCTGAAAACAAAGGTAAATTCTCTATGTGTATTTCACTCTCTGTTAATCTCAAGCTTGGGATAGTTGTGTGTTTCGATAGCAGGTTTGTCTCAGGAATTATTGGTCAGCTCTCAAATGCCCCTACCATTCAACCTGTGCTGCTCTCCTTGCACTTGCTAGCCTGTTGTCCTTGTCTAAAGTCGTTTCTTGTGCTGCTTCACTACACTCTTGTTTCTGCCTCTGAATTCCTATGTTGTATATCTTCGCTTGTGTATCTGCCTCTCCTTGACCTCCTTATCATGGTACGCCACAGTTTGAGAAGCCGTCTCAGGGGGAGTCATGGAGGGTGTGGTAGAGCAGCCCGCTCTATGAATCCTACACGCAGACCTTCTCCGTATCATGGGTTTCAGACCAATCACTTTACTTTTCAAAGCAATCTTAATAGGTTAGTAATCACTACCAATATCACTATTCTCTTCTCTGAAGAAGAATCTTCGGCTCCAATTAGGGTGCGTATGATGTCTGAGCCTCCCCAGGGAGCTTTCAGAGAGGTCAGCAGTCAAAGCAACTTGCAGGTAATGGCAGGGGAAACCTTGGAGAAAGGTAAGGAGGAGAGGCTTGAAAGGAGCGACACTCCCAGTGCCTCTCTGCCTCCAGATGCCGCGGGCCAAAGGAACGTGGAAGATAATGATAGTGACTCACATCCCCTGTTAAGGCACCTAGGCGTCGAAAATGTAGGTTGTGGTGATGATGGGGAGGATACTGCTTGCCAAGCGGTGGAGGAACCTCAGAATGAGGACACAACAATTTGATGCCATTTGAGCCCATTCCATCTCGGTTTTGTGGATGACTACTATGAACAAGTTCAGGCGGTTACGGATGCAGTTTTGGTTCGGCCTCTTCAGACAGGTGGTCTTACTTCTCTCCATGATATGCAGCAATGTAAAGTTCTTCTGGAATTTTTAGCAATGTCTTGGTCTAGCTCTCTGGTCATGCGCTCTAGATAGCCGGTTATATCACCTCTACTTTATGTTATCTTGGTTAATTCCTGATGTCTATATCCGCACTCTTGCTTATGTAACTGGTTCTCCTTCACAAAGGACAGTTTTTGATGTTCTAAGTGCTCTCGGAGGATGATCCCCGAGGCCTCGCTCCCTTGTATTTTTACTTTATTTTACAGTTAATAGAATTAGCATTTGCAGAGAGAAAAAAAAAATATTGAATTTTTTATTATCATTAATATATTTCTTTAAATAGAATTATTAAAGGAATTATATATTACTCTTAAATTTAAATGTATAAAGGTTATTTTCAATTATTATATTTTATTTTTACATAAGAAAATCATAACTTTATTTACGAAAAAGACAAGTTACATGTTTTATATGATTTTAGGCATGCCAATTGATTGTTAAAAGGAATCAACAAGTTCATACCTTCATATGGACATCCTAAGGGCATGTGTAGGGCAATGATTCAATACATAATGCATGTTCCTATCACTTGATAAAGTAAAATATAAAATATAGCATATAACAACACTCCCAATTATAGAGAAATTCACTTAAAGAAAAAGATAGGGATCAAGCCCTGTGAAATAGAAATACAACCAAGAGATGGAGACATAAAACATTCTACTAACCAAGCTCAACTCTGCTAATTAAATGTGCATTTTATGGAGGGAGGATTTTGATATCCCAAAACTACATCAGTACCTCCTCAACGATATACCAATTTCCAACATCCATGTGAATACCTTCTTTTCACAACAAGTCAACAAATAATGTTCCATTATCTATATATGTGAGAGAAAGGAACTCCATCTAACTTATCACCTAGTTTCTTTGTCTCTTCCATTCCAACAAGAGTAAATGTGTGAAAATTGCACAATTATGTTCACCTCTAAGCCACTTTACAAGAAGCCTCAAATCCATGAATTGCTCAAGACAAGTAAGTCCCTCTTCCAATGCCAATATAAAAGTAGCCTAGGTGCATCTATTTCCACTGTTATTATTTCCAGGGCTTAGCACTGCTCTATATTTAAAATTGTGGGCTTAAATTAGGAGTTAAATACCTCCTTTCCCACAAAGATGTGTTTTTCCCTCAAAAGAATCATCAAAGCAAGCCCAAGGTTCTTCCTAGTGTATCTCCTCCAAAGTCACTCATCATCATAACACAACTACTTTTTCCTAAGGATAGATTTGTAGAATTATTATACCACCATTCACCCATTGAGGCATTAATAAACACGCCTTCAATGAGTCTAACAATCTTAGCTAGATAAATTCCCTAGTGGATGATTAGAGGAAGTGTTAAATGTGTCTTAAGATAAAATATTGTACGCCAATTTCATAAATAGTCCTCCAAAAAAGTGCCAACCCATACATTCCTCCAAACCATTAATCCGTCAAGTTCCTTCTAGACCTATGTTTTGTAGATACAATCTACTACTACATAAAAAATTGATTCCTCACTAAATTTACATAAGCTACATCTCCTTGATATTCCTCTTCTATAGCTTATCCCATGCCAAGGGTTTTTTACATAGAAGGAACCACATTAATATTTTAGATTTTGAGGCGCACTAAAAATTCTAGATGGCCTTCCACAATAGATCTTCTTGATCCTCTTTAGGGATCAAAACGTTGTAACTCACTTTAGGAAAATAAGCCCCAAAAGGTGAGTAAATCCACATTAAGGAGTCATATTTCTCCAATGGGTACACCTAACTAGTTCTTGAGTATATCCTTACTTACCATCCTCTCTAAAACCCAAGCATTATATAGAAACCTATCCTTGTTCATAGATGGATGTAGTTACAGGATCCAAAATGTGGGAGAAATTGATATAGCCCCTAAGTTTGATTTGTTACACCATAGGCTATGGAAGCGTATGTTCTCGCACTCCCCACTGATGGATCCTCCACCAATTGCACATTGAGTCTTAGAATCTATCCAACCATCAAAGTCAAAAGAAACAACAACAAACTATTCTCTGCACAACTAAATTTTTGATTTATTTTAATCTATCTCATAAACACTACGTTACCTTAATTATTTATTCCCAGTAGGGTTCCAATTTCAACCAAAATCTTCTACTTGTTCTGATACCATATCCCAGACATAATACTATGACTAATTCCTCCATTAAGTTATACTTGGATAAATATCTATGCCTTGTCATGAATTCCTAACGCATACTACATTACATGAATCATATAATATCAGAAAAGTAACAATAAAATATGCATAATTTCATAATGTAAATATAGAATATATATGTTGAAAATAATACCGAGAGGGGGGGGGGGGGAATCAGTATTATCAAATTCTTTTTCAACTTATATAAAGATTAGCAAATCTGACTAATGAAACTTGTGTATACCTTCCAGACTTATAATTTAATTTATTCTTCAAATGTTGATCATTAATCTGTGTGTCAGAACCATATAACAGTAAGCAGGAACAGAAAAGTAGAGCAGACAGTCACACAAAAAAACACAAGATATAAGGTGGAAACCCAATGTGGGTGAAAACCACGTGCTGCAATATGTCTCTATCTTCTTTCAATTAGAAACTTCCTTTTACCATGATTTTGTACTGGTGCAGTCTTATACCAGCACGCAGGCTTCAACCTGCAGAAGGCTACAACCTTCTCTCGTTCTCCAGACTCTTCTGGAAGGGAGCTATAATCCCCTTAGCTCTTGTACTAGCTGAGGTACTAGTACATAGGTGCTGACCTACAGAAGACTTCTCTTTTCTTCTAAGGACCACGTTTCATAAATTTTCAAACTGGATCGATGAATATCAATCAAACATCAAATATATCTGTAATTAACCAACTTCCTTGTACAAATACTAAATCAATAACTTCTCAGATCACAGTACCAGTAACTAGACACCAATTCAGAACTGTGAACACTGCAGTAATAGACAAAAGCAGCTAAAACATATTTCAAGAAAAAGTTCGCAACTTCACCAATAGAAACCTGTGTACGTCCGCAGTATTCAGTTTTTTGACCTGCAGGTATCCGCACCTCCGTTGTGTCGAATCTGTGGGTATCCACACTTGCGCTATGTCGAGCCTGTAGGTATCCACGCCTACGCTGTGTCGAGCCTGTGGGTATCCACGGTTGCGCTCTGTCAAGCCTGCAGGTATTCGCGCCTGCGCTGTGTCGAGCCTGTGAGTATCCGCGCCTACGTTGTGTCACACCTGTGTGTATAGATTATTTATCAGACTTCACTTATACCCCAGATTATCAGATTTACAGATCTAATCATGCACCAAAGAGATCTCGACCCATCAGTAGATCCGTCTTATAATGCTCAGGTTTCTCCTTGATTCAGGTAAAGATATAACTCACCAACCAATCACCAGTATTTTAGATCTTGCTCATCTCAAGATATTGAACACATTAGTTACACCAGCCAAATGATCTCCTTTCCTTTTTATAGTCTAGGCCTTACTCAAACCATGGTCCAAAACCATAGAGATCCAATACTAAGGACCCAAAACCCGAGTTCAAAACTTTATATGCAAAACCATGGACCAAAACCATAGGATCAAAAATGTAGGACTAAATACCATGGACCAACCATAAGATTTCCCACGTGCCTACGTTTCTCTGCATGAAAGTGCGTGTACTTTACGTCCGCACTTTTTTTCGGAGAACCTGCATACATGTCCGCACCTTTTGTTCGGCGCACCTGCGTATGTCCACGGCTTTGTGAACAGGAACCTGCGGGTATCTTATTTTCTACTATTTTGAGAGCCTGAACTTGTGATTTGCTATTTGAGTGAGTTGCCATCAAGGACAACACTTATGTCATCGAGCCAAACCTGTGTCATAATGCCAACAATCTCCCCCTTTGGACTTGATGGCAACCCAAAGTCACTCAAAGTCTTTTCTCCCCCTTTGACATCAAGGGAAAAGGGTTATGCTCCCCTTGAGTACATGCTGAAATCTCTGCTCTGCTGTGCTGTCCAAGCTCCCCCTGACATATAGGCAAGATCTGCAAGAAGATGTTCTATGAAACAAATATGACTTTATACATCATAACTGACCTTCCTATCACCAAAGACTCATATATACGACTCCCAACCAAGTGGGGATACATGATGTAATAAGCATATTACATTATCCACCCTAGGCATAGTGGGGCACCAAGATAGGTCGTTACATGACCTTGACAAAACAAAGATAGAGACAAAATATCAGCAGCATCTGTCAATCATTATTCAGATCAGTATTCATGTTCTCCTTCTGCACTTGCTCCTCCTGAAATCAAAACAACTGAAGAATTGAACCAAGATCTTCTATGATAATGCCAACAATGCATTATTAGAAGAATATATGCTCCCCTTGAACCTATGCCAGATTTTCTCTGATAGACCCATATCAGACTCTTCTCATCCTTGTTTTTCTTCAAGTTGACTGTATCCACATAAACCAGCGTATGTACGCGTATACCCCATATGAAACTCATGTACAACCAACAATCTCTGAAACAGACAAGATTCAACAGCAAGATGATGCATCAACTACCCCCAGCTTTTGTCTGAGGTATTCAAAGGTCTCCCTGGGCAGTGGTTTGGTGAGAATATCAACAACTTGTTCCTTAGAGGGAACATACTCCAATTTGACCTTTTGTTCAAACACTTGTTCTCGGAGAAAATGATACTTGATCGGTATGTGCTTAGTATTTGAATGCATGACAGGATTCTTTGAAATATTGATTGCACCTGTATTGTCACAAAAAATAGAGATAGGTGGAGTGTAGGTGATTTGAAGATCTTGCAATTTTTGCATCATCCAAAGGAGTTGTGTGCAGCAAGATGTGGCAGCTACATACTCTGCTTCAGCTGTAGATAATGCAATAGAGCTTTGATTCTTATTGAACCAAGATACTAATCTAGGACCCATGAAGAATGCACCACCACTAGTGCTTTTCCTGTCATCCACGCATCCTACCCAATCCGCATCAGTGTATGCATGAAGTGTGAGATCTGTACCTCTAGGATACCATAAGCCATAGTTTTGAGTTCCTTGAAGATACTTGAAGATTCTTTTAACTGCCTGAAGATGAGTTTCCTTTGGATTTGCCTGAAACCTTCCAACTATTCCCACTGCATGCATAATGTCTGGTCGGGTACCTGTTAGATAGAGCAGACTACCAATCATGGATCTATAGGTTGGTTGATGTACAACTACCGATTCATCATTTGCACTGAGGCTGCATCCTATCAACATAGGGGTACATACTGGTTTTGAATCCTCCATCCCATATTTCTTCAAGATCTGCTTGAGATATTTAGTTTGTGATAGAAAAATTCCATCTTTTTTTTGTTGGACTTGTAAACCAAGAAAATATGTGAGCTCACCAAGCATGGACATTTCAAACTCTTTTTGCATCACCAAGGAAAAATTTTGACTCATGTCTTCTTCATTGCTACCAAAGATGATATCATCAACATACACAACAAGTATCAACAACTTATCATTGTCAATTTTTATATATAGATTTCTATTAGTTGATCCTTTTATAAAACCTTGTTGATGGAGGTACTTATCCAACCGATAATACCATGCCCTTGGAGCCTGTTTAAGGCCATAGAGAGCCTTTTTGAGTCTACATACAAGTTTTGGATCATTTCCAAGAATAAACCCATGTTCAATATATACTTCTTCATTTAAGTCCCCATTCAGAAAGGCAGATTTTACATCCATCTAAAATACTTTGAACTTCTGAAAGCTAGAGAGAGCAAGGAACATTCTTATGGCCTCAAGTCTGGCAACTGGAGCAAAAGTTTCTTCAAATTCTATTCCTTCTTGTTGCGCATATCCTTTATAAACAAGTCTTGCCTTGTTTCTAACCACATCCCCATTTTCATTCAGCTTATTTTTGAAAATCCATTTTGTCCCTATGACATTCTTATCTTTTGGTCTAGGAACCAACTCCCAAGTGTTATTATTTTCAATCTGCTCGAGTTCTTCTTCCATGGCCTTGACCCAACATTCATCTTTGCAAGCCTCTCTTATGTTCTGCGGTTCAGTGGAGGAGAGCAATGCTAGATAGCTTGAAGCTTCTGAAATGGTTCTTCTTGTTTGTACACCTACGTCTTTCTGCCCCAAAATTTGAGATTTTGGATGATTCTTCTGAACGTATCTGGATGGAGTCTTTTCTTCTATCCCTATCTGTTCTTCTAGTGCCTCATGGGTTTCTTCTTCGTCATGAATTTGATTTGATGTTGACGGATAGTCTTCGCCATCTTCGAAATCTTCAGATTTTACCTGCGTAGGAGTGTTTCCTTCTTCATCAACCACTACATCAATACTTTCAACAATTTTACCAAGTCTTTTATTGTAACATTTGTAAGCTTTGCTGTGGGGAGAGTAGCCAAGTAAAATGCCTTCATTTGCTCTAGGTTCAAACTTGCCAAGATTTTCATCAATCCTTTTAATGTAGCATTTGCTTCCAAAAATCTTGAAGTATTTTACCGTGGGAGTCTTACTGTACCAAATTTCATGAGGAGTTTGAGTGCTGTTTGCCCAAATGTTTGTCTTGTTGAGAATAGTAACAATGGCAAATGTGGCTTCACCCCAGAAGGTTGCTGGAGTTCCAAACTCATCAAGCATAGCATGAGCCATTTGTTGAACCGTTCTGTTCATCCTTTCTACTACTCCATTTTGCTGAGGAGTCCTTGCAGTAGAAAATTCCCTTCTTATTCCATGTTCTTCACAAAAATCGAAAAATTCATCTGAGGTAAATTTCGCTCCTCAATAAAATCTGAGGCATTTGATTCTGCGATCTAATTCGTTTCCAACCAAGGCTTTGAATGACTTGAACTTTTCGAAAGCTTCATCTTTATACTTCATGAGTCCTATCCAACACATCCTTGAAAAGTCGTCAATGAACAATATGAAATACTCTTCTCCTCGAGGTGACCTCTTCTTAGCTGGACCACATATATCGATGTGAACAAGTTCAAGTGGCCTGCTAGCTGATCCTTCCTTCTCAGGGAAATTAGTTCTGGTTTGCTTACCAAATTGACATGATTTGCATATTGTATTGTCTGGAATTCTGATGTCAGGAAGATCATGAACTACCTGATATTTGCATGCTTTCCTTATTTGAGAAAAGCTAATATGCCCTAGTCTTCTGTGCCATAGCCAGTGTTCATCATTCTTGCTTAAATAGCAATGTTGTTGTTCTCCCTTGAGTACGTATAAGTTATTTGGAGTTCTTATGCCTCTGATCACTGTCTTTCCTGTATTAAGCTCATGAACAGTACATCCATTTGATCGAAATATTACCTCAGTTCCTTGATCACACATCTGACTGACACTCAATAGATTATGCTTTAAGCCATCAACATACATAACATTACCAGCCTTGACCTTTTCTTTCAAATGAACAGAGCCTTCACCTTTTATGAATGCAGGGGTGTCATTTCCAAATGAGACCTTCTTTTCCTTTTCTAAGGTACTATACGACTGAAGTTTTTCTTTATTACCTATCATATGTTTCGAGCATCCACTGTCGATGTATCATTGATTTTCCTGTCCTTCCACATATAAGGCTATCCCACATCTTTCCGGTTGTGTTTCTTTCTTTTTCCATGTTTTGGAACTCAATGAGGCTTGCTCCTTCTGAGTTGTTTGACAAAACTTGCTTCTGCATTCAGAATCTTCATGACCGAAGTCGTTACAGATAGAACATTCTATTTCATTTTCAAGAGCAGAGAAGTTATTGTAGGTTCTTTTCATGATTCTTGTCATACTCCTTTGTTTTTGAGCTTCCATAGTCATGATGGTCTTGTAGGCAACACATTGAGCAACTTTATGACCAAACTTATGACAAGAGAAACATTGGCCATTGAAGAAATTCCTGCGATTATCAAATCTACCAACCATATGATTGTAGTTTCCATCCATTCTTGAGCCAATATGAGAATGATTTACTTGTGGTCAGTTGAGGCTTATGTTCATTCTTGACGTAGATTGCCCCCGAATTACTTGGTAATCTTTGATCATTCTTGAAGAAAATTGTCCCTGATTTACCTCGTGATCTACATTATGCTTTTGCTGTCGATTGTCAACTTGTTCACTTCTCCTTGCTGCATCAAGATAACTTTTGGAGGTGGATGGCTTCTGCACTTGCTTCTGAGCTTGAGATGCTTCCTCGAAATATCTGAGACCAGTCTTGATTAGAGGAGAACGCTGCACTTTGATAATCTCATCTAGAGTTTCAGATCCTTTAGCAAATCTGAGATTAAGGGATTTTGTTTTCTCAATTTCTTTTCTAAGTCCCAAAATTTCACATTCTAACTCTTCGTTGTGTTTATCCTTTCCAGCAAGTTGGAATGTTAGAGTATCTATAATCATATTCTTTTCCTCTAAACAAACTTTAAGTTTAGAAATTTCTTCATAAAGAGCTTCTTCATTTATAGCATCCAAGAAATCATCATCTTCAAAAGCCATCAAAATTCTATCATCATTACCTTGTTCATCTCCATCACTATTTGACAATCCATCACTATCTTCATGCGTGTAATAGCTCTTCTTATTTACATTATATTTTCTGTTCCATCTAATAGGTTCCTTACATTTCTCTAGTTTATCTTTGTGACGACATTTTGCAGCATAATGACTGACTCTACCACAAGCAAAGGATTTGAAAGGCAGCTTACCTCTAAATCTTCCAGTTTCCTGTTGAAGGTTCTTGACAAAATTTGATTCTTCTCTTCTTCTGACATATGTCCTGACTCATAGTAATCTCCCTTTCCTGAAGCCTTGAATGCAACTTCTCTCCTATTTGATGGTCCTCCTTTTCTCATTTCGTAAGAAGTTAGAATTCCATGCAGCTGTGGCATGGTAAGGCTCTGTAGATTTTGCTTTTCTTCTATGACAGAAACTTTTGAATCAAACTTAGGAGACAAGGATCTTAGAACCTTTTCAACCAAAACAACTTCTTTTACTTCTTCACCCAATTTTCTCATACAATTTATGATCTCATCTATACGTAGGAAATAGCTAGCCACACTTTCATCATTATGCATTCTGAGACTTTCATATTGAATTCTAAGAGTTTGTAATTTTTCTCGTTTTATCTAAGACTTTCGTATAGCTCAGAATGATCGTGTCCCATATTTCTTTTGCGCTTTTGAGCTGCATAACCTTGATGAATTCTGATTGAGATAGACTTCCTAATAGAGTATTGACAGCTTTTGCATTTGTTTCATACTGCTTCTTACCAGCTACATCTGTAGGAGTTGCTGATGGAAATGTGTATCCTATCTCCACAATATCCCAAACTTCTGTACCAAGAGATTGAAGATAGGTAGTGATTCTTACCTTCCAATAGATGAAGTTGCTCCCATCAAAAATCAGTGCCCTGATAGATGCTTCCTTTTCGTAGTTGCTCATGATGATAGATCTTCCTTCAAGCAATCAAGCTTTTTCTAAAGGACCCGCTCCGATAGCAATTGTTGAAAATAATACTGAGAGGGGGGGGGTGAATCAATATTATCAAATTCTTTTTCAACTTATATAAAGATTAGCAGATCTGACTAATGAAACTTGTGTATACCTTCCAGACTTATAATTTAATTTATTCTTCAGATGTTGATCATTAATCTGTGTGTCAGAACCATATAACAGTAACCAGGAACAAAAAAGTAGAGCAGACAGTCACACAAAAGAACACAAGATATAAGGTGGAAACCCAATGTGGGTGAAAACCACCTGCTGCAATATGTCTCTATCTTCTTTGAATTAGGAACTTCCTTTTATAATGATTCTGTACTGGTGCAGTCTTATACTAGCACGCAGGCTTTAACTTGCAGAAGGCTACAACCTTCTCTCATTCTCCAGACTCTTCTGGAAGGGAGCTATAACCCCCTTAGCTCTTGTTCTAGCTGAGGTACTAGTACGTAGGTGCTGACCTACAGAAGACTTATGTTTTCTTCCAGGGACCACGTTTCATAAATTTTCAAGTTGGATCCATGAATATCAATCAAACATCAAATAGATCTGCAATCAACCAACTTCCTTGTACAAATACTAAATCAATATCTTCTCAGAACACATTACCAATAACCAGACACTAATTCAAAACCCTGAACACTGCAGTAATAGACAAAAGCAGCTAAAACATATTTCAAGAAAAGGTCCGCAACTCCACCAATAGAAACCTACGTATGTCTGCAGTATTTAGTTCTTTGACCTGCAGGTATCCGCACCTCTGCTGTGTCGAACCTGCAGGTATCCACACATGCGCTGTGTCGAGCCTGTGGGTATTTGTGCCTACGCTATGTCGAGCTTGCAGGTATCTGCGCTTGTGCTCTGTCAAGCCTGTGGGTATCCGCACCTGCACTGTGTTGAGCCTGCAGGTATCTGCGACTGCGCTGTGTCACACCTGCGGCTATAGATAATTTATCAGACTTCACTTATACCCCAGATTATTAGATTTATAGATCTAATCATGCGCCAAAGAGATCTCGACCCATCAGTAAATCCGTCTTGTAATGCTTAGGTTTCTCCTTGATTCAGGTCTAGCTATAACTCACCAACCGATCACCAGTATTTCAGATCTTGCTCATCTCAAGATATTCAACACATTAGTTACACCAGCCAAATGATCTCCTTTCCTTTTTATAGTCTAGGCCTTACTCAAACCATGGTCCAAAACCATAAAGATCCAATACTAGGGACCCAAAACCTGGGTTGAAAAATATATATGCAAAACCACGGACCAAAACCATAGGATCAAAAATGTCAGACTAAATACCATGGACCAACCATAAGATTTCCCACGTGCACGCGTTTCTTTGCATGAAAGTGCGTGTACTTTATGTCCGCACTTTTTGTTCGGAGAACCCGCGTACATGTCCACACCTTTTGTTTGGTGCACCTACGTATGTCTGCAGCTTTATGAATAGGAACCTGCAGGTATCTTATTTTCTACTATTTTGAGAGCCTGAACTTGTGATCTACTATTTGAGTGAGTTTCCATCAAGGACAACACTTATGTCATCAAGCCAAACCTGTGTCATAATTCCAACAATATATACATCTGAGTACCCCAAAATGAAACACATATAAAAACATAACTTAAGAAATTATCGTGCATAAATAACTAACTAGATGAATACCTTAGATGTTCAACCCAACCCTAGACCTCATTACTCCATATTTCTAAATAGTGGGTTACTCTCAAGCTAGGAATATGAATATGTTAGGGGGAAAATCTCACCTAAAACTAGTTATTGTCATATAGTTGTCACCAACAAAGGTTTAGGTTAAAGTACCCAACTGTTATATTAATCTAACCCATAGTATCTCATCACACATCATCCTACCAAACCAAGTTAGTGCACTCCTTTATATACCTTTGTAGTCCTCAAGTTATTCTAGAACCCTAGCAAAGCTCTATAATAGGTCGACAAGGAAGTCAAAGGGCCCTATGGCTCAAGAAACTATAGCTACCATTAATATTCTCCAAATATCCTCTAAGACTAACATCAAGGAACCTATTCCCACACTTTCCCCCCTAGACCTCTAGCCTCCCCTAAGGCAACCCAAGATGAAGCTGACATACTTAGATCCACTTAGGATCTATAGGGTACACTAATAAGAAATGGATATGCTCCTCACAAAATAAGTATTGTAGTTAAAATGATGAGAGTTATGGAATATACTAGAGAATTTCATTGAATCCTCACAATTTTTATCTAGGCTATTGTCATGATGTGTTGATAAAGGAAGTATTCTCCATAATACTTGTGAATCACTCCTCATCTATGGTTACTTAGGATAAAATATGTTCATAAGTAATTTAGTCTTATTATGATACTTTAGGCTTATCCGTGCTTGTTTAAGCCTCCTTCACTTTAAATTTAGCCCCATTTCCCATTCATGGAGCCCTAACCACCCATATCTCTTATCTAACTTAGTCGTTAGTAGTGGTGTATTTTATTAACATGAGTTTGATTATGCATTACATTTTTTATGCTTCTTGACCATTTAACACATAGGCTCTCTATCCTAAAACCACATAGGCATGTAGGCCCTCAATTTCTTATGTGCATGTGCGTACAAGCCTAATGCATCCTATCTCACCATCCTAACAAGAATATGTACAATGTATACAAGATTCAACTTGAGGGTGTTAAAGTGTATTCCATACCTTCTAGAAAAAACCATCTCCATCAAATAAAAGTGATGGCAACAACCTTCCAAATCATATACACATTTGAAGGATTCTTTTGGGGCTTATGTATCCTTTATAAGATGGATTTAGGTGTCATATGTGTATGTTGCATACCTCTTAACCATAATCATGTACATGTTATTAGCCTCAAAATATTCTTTGTGGTAAGTGCTTTAGAAAAAGTATTTTTTTTGATACCCCATCCTCCAAGTGTCTTTTAAAGGGATAAATTCTTCCACTTGATCTAAGCTAGTCCCTTCGTCTCCATGTCCCAAACCAAAGAAACGGAAAACTAAAGGTATGTATCCTCTTGAGAAACTATTTTAGAATCCATGAAAGTGGCATTCTGTATACTGAAATAGCCTCCAATGCTAATTTAATGAGTACCAATACTCCTCCTTTTGATAACCACTAAAAAATCCAATTTCAAGTTCTCCTTTCAAATTTTAGAACCAACTGTCCCAATCCTTCTTCACATATGTGTTTAGATTTAACCAAAAGTTGAGGTATTTGAATCCTACATCTACTATTTTCACTTTATAAGGAAGCACATTTGTAATAATGGCCATATATCCTTCTGCAAGTCCCTCGCTCATGATGCTTGAATTCCCAATATTCACTATAATACCAATGCCATTATAAAAAAGATGAATAATATCATAGAGTTTTGGAAAATGTATCTTATACCTATCATAAAAAATAAGGGCATTCTCTATAAAAGGTAAATGAGCAGTCCTAAAAGTTATGTGTAATTTTCACTCCTACAAACATTCATGTCCTCTTTGCTTAAATAATACATCAACTAATTCCTTTTTCCATAATAAGTAACATAGAAAATAGAGAAAACATCCCTACTTGAGGCCTTGGCTAGCTTGAAAGAAACTAAATCTTGCCCTATTTATCAGCACTGAAAAGGATATAGACATAATATAACCGATAACCTAGTTGATGAAAGGGATACAAAAGGAGAAATAAGTTAACATCATCCATAGGAAAAACCATATAACCTAATCATAGGAATTGGAGAGGTCTATTTTAATAACTAGTGCCTTCATCTTTTTGGTTCTTATAGAGTGTAATGAACCAATGCTTTGAATATGATAATAACTCAATTATTATGGTCCAATTTGAGGTGGAAACTTCCTTTTACAATGAACCTAATTTACATGATAATATATGATGATCATAAGACTAGGTTTTGTTTGGGTGTGTGTGTGTGTGTAAGAGAAAAAGGGAAAACGTATAATGAAAGGTTATAGCCAACTTAATAATAGAACAAATGAACTAAGGATGAATCCTTATTAATACTTTATCATAATCCCTTATTTTTAGAAAAAAAAATTCTCTCAAAGCTTGTAATTGAGGGTGTTTCATCATGAACTACTCGTTTTCCCATGTAGTTTCTTCTAGAGGAATATTATTCCACTTTATTAGGTACTTCATAATGGTTGTAGTTTGATTATATGGAAAATTTTGATCTATAACATTTTTTTCTTTGAGAATCAAATTCTCTATTTAATATAATATTGGACGTTTTGTTTACACTCACATCATTTATCCTAAATTTTTTTTTAAGGAAAGATACATGAAAAACCTTATTAATGTGATAAGAATGAAAATATAATATATATTCCACTTGTGCAATCCTACAAACAATTTTGTAAGGTAGATAAAAATTCATCTCTAATTTTTTATTCTTTTTTTGCTTGAGTGGAGATTGCTTACATGGTTTAAGTCTAATACCCAACCACCCTCCTCAAATCACATTTCACATTAATATTGATCTTCTTGTTGCTTCATCTTGTTTTGTTCCATATGAAGGTTTTCCTTAAGAATTGTTAATGATTCTTTAGTCTTTTCCATATGTGACGCTATTTTTTTTTTGGGGGTTTTACAAAAAGTATGAGATACTAGGATTTGTATATCCATAAAATGGCTCAAATCGATATACTTTGGTGGATGTGTTATAGGTAGTATTATACTACTATCATGCTAGAGAAAGCGACTTCATTCATTGATATTTCATGTCTAAAGAATAACATCATACGTAAAACTCTAAATTTTTTTACCTAATTCTATTTAGCAATCTCTTTATGGATGATATGATGAACTCATGGCTAGTGTTCTTACACTCATATTCCATAATTATTTCTAAAAATTTCCCATGAATTTTGGACATCTATCACTTACTATTATTCTAGGAAAATTGTGAAGTCTATGAATTTTCTTCATTAACATTTATGCCACTTAGCTTTCCATATATGTACATTGAATTTTGCATAAAAGTGCATATTTTGTGATTCTATTAAAAACCACAAAATGACCATCCTTAACTTCATATTTTGGTAACCTTGTGATGAATTACGTTGATACCTCTTCCCATATTTGACTAAATATGTGTAATGGTTGAATTAGCCCTAGAGATTTTATTTTTTGTCGTTCGTTTCTTTGGAAAAACAAACATTCCCTTACAAATTTTTGAATATCGTTCTTTGTTCCTCCACCAAAAAAATATGTTTTGATCCTTTGTTATGTTTTAAGGAACTATAGATGTCGCACCATTAGAGAGTCATGTGAGTCACTCAATAATTGTCACTTCAATTTTTATTATGGGCATAAAATATTCTACCTTCGTACCAAAGTATACCTCCCTTCCACTCCCAACATTCCATAGAGTTCAACCCTTCCTTTATACATTGTATTTTTTTCTTAGTACTATTTTCATTTTTTCCATTTATTGTGAGATTTTGCTAGCCACACAAGAATAAAATATGCAATAAAATATAAACTTGAAACCTATTCTTTTATTGAAAGAGATTTTGCTACTACATTTTCCTTTCCATTTTTGTAGATTACTTGAAAATAAAACCCTTTCATTTTTCCTACCTATTTTTTTCTCTTCCAACAAAAATCTTTGGTCCAAATACTTATGTCCCACAAATCCTCTAAGACTCTTGATGTTTTTAGGAATAATCCATATTGTAATAGCTTGGGTGTTTTTAGGGTCCCCCATAACCCATTCCTTTGAGACAATATCACCCAAATACTCTACTTCTTCTTTCCGAAAACCACATTTGGATATTTTTAAATACAAATAATCATTTTTAAGAGAAATAGAAATTTATCCACATGTTTAATTTGGTCTCCCCATGATTAAGTATATCATAAAAAAAAACCAACCCAGTCTTCTAATATGGAGTTGAAAAAACAAAATTATAAGGATTTTAAAGGTAGAAGAAGAATTATTCAACCCAATAGGCATCGCCAAGAACTCACAATGCCCTCCCTTGGTTCTAAAATATGTTTTTGTAATGCCTTCTTTTCTTAATTTGGTTTGGTGATATTTAGATTTAATATAATTAATATTGGTGAAAACCACTCCTTGCACCTCATTTAATAGATCATCGATATTTGGATGATCGATATAGATATAAGTGCTCACCCACCTCTTGCACTTACTTGGTGATTCACTATCTTCTTTGTAGCTTTTCAATCATTTTTGGGGAGCCAAAATGTTGGTGCCATTTTGAGGCCATAAATGATGTTTTGTGGTAATTCATGGGGCTAGTGTTACCATGACATATCTTGGCCCTAGAAAAGTGTTTTAACACTTGCATGGTTCTTTCCACTATGCTACCATGCACCCCAGACAAATATTGTGTGCAAATGTTACAACCTAGGAAAGTTGATGTACCAATTAACAACCTTGGGGCCTACAAACCTTTTGGAGCTTCATATTCTAGGGTTCATATTTTGGACCCCTTGGTTCTTTCCTCTTTATAAAATTCCATTCCCTTTGCCTCTTATGATAGCTATTATAGTGAGAATAACTTACATCTTTCTCTCTTTTGGGATAAACTGTCATAGCTTTTGGAATGAAAATACCCAATATTTTTTTGTCTTCAGAGATAAGCTCCCATCATTCGAACTCATTTTATTTACATAGTATCTTTATATTTTATTTATTAATAGAAGTTTTGTTTTCAATATATTATTATGCTATTTGATATAATTATTTGTGTTTGTTCCATTTCCTTTCTTTCATTTCATCTTATTGTTCCAAGAATATGACTTTGAGGTTGTGGTCAAACATGGACGCCTGAACACAGGAACAGATCACTTGTCGTGCATTGAGATGGGCGAGGAACCTACTAGTTTGGAGGAAGGACTACCTAACACACAACTCTTTGCGGTGCGTGTGGTGGATGGGCACTTCGAAGATATAATCCACTTTTTGACAAAAGGGACCGCGCCGAAGGAATACTTTGTCCAATAGAAGAAAGAATTGGTGATGCATGCAGCAGATTTTTCTATCATCATGGGGCACCTATACAAAATTGGCAATGATCAGATATTGCGAAGATACTTACCTAAATTTGAACGGAGTCAGATCCTCACTTTGAGCCCCAAAACATACAAGATTCCTTCTCATGGTCATCAAAGTGATGAATGGCACGCTTTAAAGTAAATTTCTAATGGTAACCAACTCAAATATAATTTTTGAGTATAAATATTTTTCATGGGGGTTTCATTCAATGAACCACTGAGAAATCACATGCATTCATGGCATACTAAACAATACCCTTAATTTGACTACATAATGGAAAATACCTCTAAAAATCACATTATTTAACCCCCTACCAATACGAACCCAATACGCCTTCCAAATTTTGAAACCCCCTACTTCCACTAGATATTTTATGTATCCATTTATTCATTAACATTTTTTATACCCCTTTATATTTTTTCATTAACTTTGAGCTCCATTTTTTATACTTTCCAATATAAAAACCCTTTACCTCCTATTATATGTTCAATATATTATGTCATTTTTTCCTCAATATATATCACCCAATATGAATGCATGTGGTATGATATTGCTCCCCCAGTGAAGACCCCATGATATTTTTTCATGTTGTAAATGTCATATGAGTTCAATGGTATTTATATTAAATAAATCCAAAGTCTTTATGTCAAAGTGAGTTTATGAGACCAAATAAAAAGATGTAATCTAAGCCATGAGAGGTCGAGAGTTTATGCATATAAATAGATTCATTAAGTAAATTAAATTCATGAACATCACAAAAGTTCACATGTTGATGGAAACAACCAGTCTAAGGTAAAACAAAACTGGTGCCAAGAAAAGGTTTCAAGTCATTGGATTCATGTTCAGTGATACTCGACACCCTAGAAATTATCATGTTGTAAGTTGAAGTATTGAAAGTTTGGAGTCAAGTAAATTGAAGTTTAAGTCACATATTTGGTGTGGAAATTATGTTTTCCAAACCAAGCGCGTGGCTTGTTTTGTTTGATCTTGATATCACTCCAACCAAGAAACATATTTGTAAATGTATGAAGAAATGTTTTTGTCTCTTAGTGGATGGAGACATCACCCTACAAGAAATAGTTTTTATGCAAGCACAATAGAATATTCATAGGAGGAATTATGCTAGAAGGTGACAAAACAAATTGACAGAAGAGAGAAGAAATAAGACAACGAAGAATACATGAACGAAATAGACATATGAAGAGAGAAACACACTCCATAATATAAGAATATGGGAGAACCATGCGAGAAGGATGCAAAATAATATGTAGGATGAATGAGGATGATGACAAAGACAATGGATGCCTAAATTTTTGAAGGAAAAAAAGTAGGAAGAAGAATGAAGTAGAAGGAAGAAAGAATGAAGCAATGAAACATGATTAAATATGATGATAGAGAAAATGGAATCTTGAACTTGAGAAGATAAAAATAATGTGGTATCAAGAAGCCAAGGACAAGGAAGAAAATTTGATGCAATAGGAATGAATAAGAAAATAAGACAAGAATCAAAAGAAGAAGGAAAAGAATAATGAATATAAAAGAAGAAGGACATCAAGCATGGTAAATAATATTACTATGTGTTCAAAATTGAGATGCAAATGAAATGAATGCATGAAAACATCCCTAAAAGTTTAATGGTCCCTAATCAATTTGATATCAAATGTTTATACTTGATCTCGAAAGGATATGGAAAGGGCTAGATGGGTCTAAATAGAAAGCTAAATTTAGTTTATGTGAATAGATGTAATGCATAATGAGGCAAGTATGGCCACATTGAAGAAGAAATGGTGTTGAATAATGACATGTAATGAATGAAGAAGTGGTTTTGAATAACCACTTATGATTTCTGTGAGAGAAGTTGGTTTGTGGTCATCAAAAATCACTTGTGTTGTGGTAAGAAAAAACGACTTGAAGTTTTTATGGTTAAAGGTAATCCAAAATTCCTAGGTTGATGAATGATGTTGATGATGTAGGGGGGAGTTAAACACACATAGGTAAAGATATGTTGCTGAATCATGTATGAGAAAAGGTTTCCTAGGGAAATGGTAGAAACAATAGCTCATGACCCATGCATTTCAGTGGATGGTAAATTTTTTATATGGACTTCAAAAAACACATTATTTATGTTTTGGTATAATATGAAAGCTGATGAAGCATACAATTGAGAGTGAAGATGGGACCAATTTAGAGGATAAGTGAAGATGGAGAATTCATAAGTACTCATCAAGGGTGAGTATGATTGAATAACTTCTACTTGTGAACAATATTTAATATCTAGGTCATGTAATGACCAATGTAATGAGGTAGACTAAGCTTAAAAGTCTATGCATGGTTGAGAGATGAATAAGAATGAGTAAAAATAAGGATGGAGATTTATTGAGAGATTCATGGAAATATTTGAGGACATAGTTATGGTGATGATTTGAACATATATATCTAAATTAATGTATTTGTTATCATCATCATTATTATATAAAATGATTAACTTGTAAAATATAACTACACATGTGAATATGTTTTTATAATATATTTTCCCCTTTTTTACAGTTTCTTGATTTGTTGAATATTATTCCATGTGTTCCTTACTTCATGAATGGTTGTTAAAATCCATCAATACATAGCAAACATAATTTTGTAGTATACAATATTGGACCTACTTAGGTATGCTTTGTTGAAGCAGTCAAGGTGGAATTCTACCCTATAGAGAAATATGATGACTGGTAGATGAGACAAACAACTCTACGACAGGAGAGATCAGATAGTGCTAGAGTACACCAATATTTTCTATACCTTGTGCTCAAATTTGGGTATCAAAGTCTCTATGTAAAACTTGGATCTGAAGTACTATAGTGGGATACATAGATACACATCCAAATAGAAGCTAGGTTTCGTAGACATATCTTCATTGGGATTTGCTTCTCAATATTCCATCAAAATTAAGAAAAAGGTTTGGTAAATAAATAATTGTGAATTTAGGGCCACAAATCCACCACAATAGAACCTTGGAAAAAGTGGTTCTAACTCACAAAAAAATTGCATATAAAGGAGATATGACATCAGGAAAACCAACCCAATTCATAGGAAAATAAGGGTAATTAGATGTCAAAGAAGTACAATAGCAAGTGGCGTGAGTTGCTCACAAAATTGATGAATGTTTTTGGAAACAATCACTATTATCTAAATTAGGGAAAAATAATTAGACTCTGGCTTGGATTCTAATTCAGAGTAGGATAAAGGAAGTGGATCAATCATGTAGAACCCAACATTACCATAGATATTGGAAATATATAAACTAGAATAGTCATATCATCCTAGGGAAGGGAAACACTTCTTCTATTCACAAATGTGGGAAAAGGTACCCCACTAGATTTCATTGTTGATAATTAAAGAAATTTTAACTTGTTATTATCTAAGGTCATCAAGAGATTTAATTTTATGATAGTTTCCACACGAGTGCCACACCCCCAACCATACACAGTTGTTTGGTTGAGTGAGGGATGCGACATTTGTGTCGTCCAAAAATGTTTCCTATGACATAAATCACTCTAAAGATGAGGTACTATGTGATGTTTCCATGCTTGAAATTTGTTATCTTTTTCTAGGATAACCTTATATGTGGACATTTCATGTTGTTTATAAGTCCCATCCTCATAGTGTCATTGTTACTCCAAGAGGTTATGTATAAAAAGGTGATAAAGGTAGTTTCAACCTATTGTAATTTCATTAATATGAAAAATACAATTTTGAAATATTAGGGGAATTTTGAGCTCTAAATTGGGCCTTGTAAGAAAAATAATAAAATGATACTTAAAATAATAAAATAAGCATTATGAATTTTTAAAGGAAAAGAAAGAAAACTAATTTTTTGTTGTATTTTCAACTTATCTCCTTATATATTTAATCAAATGTCAATGCAGAATTGAATTCTACATCTAACGAGTACCCTCTCTGTATAATTTTGAGTAAATCCGCATCATAAAATTTGAAAATACATGAAAAGAAGTGTTTCAAAATCATTTTCTCATGTATTTTGATTTATTTTATGTGGTTCTACTAGAAGGTATGTAGAGTTGGGGCTCATTCGATGTGGAATTTAATTCTGCATCCAACAAGTGTATACACTTGGAATTTGAGTAAACCTATAAGGAAACAAGCCAAATATACAATAAAAAAGTAGCTTATTCTTTTTCCCCCAAAAATATTTACCACCAAGGATGACATCATCATCTTGAATCTTATTGGTTCTTTTAAAGTTGATATTTTTAGTACATTTTTAGGCCAATTTTTTACATTGAAATTCCGTTGATGTCCGATTTCTCACTGCAAATTTCATCCTCTTCATGATTAAGTCAAATACTAAAATAAAGATCACTAAAAACACCACAATTTTGACATGGGGCCCCTCTACATTGTAGAAGCACGTTGATAAGATTGTAGTGACATATTGAGATATCTTCACTTTGCATGTGTGGGGTTCCTTTACAATCAAGGTCAAATATGAAATTGAATTGATACCTACTTGTCCACTATCCAATGGCCCAATATATATATTCTCTCATATTGAAGATGAGGAAATAAAATGTAAAATTTATGAGCTCATTGAAAAGGGCCACATTTGGCTAACATCCTCTCCTTACATAGGACCAATTATGTCATTGTGAAAGAAGAATGGGACATAGAGGAACTATATTCATTATAAAGCCACAAAAAAATTCAATGTCATGAACTAATTCCATAGATTGATAATATTATTGTTTAGCTTAAGAGTTTCAAGTTATTTTGTAAGATTGATCTGAAGTCTAGCTATCACTAGGTTCTAGTTGAACAAATTGATGTATGGAAGACAATCTACAAATATCAACAAGGACCCTTTTAGTGGATGATCGTGCCTTTTTTCTTGAATAATCATATATAAAAATTCATGAGGATTATGTATTTGTGGTTAGATATTTGGATGAAATCATTATTTTTAACAGAACCTAGGTGGAACATTTTTAACACATTCAATATGTCCTTAGCACTCCATAATGACATAAGCTGTATTCCAATTTGGAGAAATGTTTGATGAGCCACCAAGTTAGACATAAATTAAGGCCCATGTGACCATCCTTCAACACATTAAATCTCTCTTTTTGCATTAGAGACATGTTTTTAACTTTAATATGTTCATTAGGAAAGGTTTATGGATAATTGCATATTTGTGCCTAATATTATTTATTTTTAAAGAATATTGTTAGAATATTGTGCATTATGAAGATTTGGAGGAGGAGATAATTGAGGGAATTTCTCCCTACTATAGGAGGATTGGTATTGGATAATAAATCAACAGGATATTATGAAATTATTCCACAAATTTAGGAGCTCAAACGACTAAGGAAATCTAGGAATATGTTCCATGTCCTTTAATGTAGACTCCTAGTGTTGGGAACCAGATCCACTATTTGAGGGATTTTGGAGGGGAAATATTCCTTCTTTCATGGAGAATTCTTCCTAATAATTTTTTATAAGTACTAATTCAAGTTTTCCTCTAGGGATTGGTTTTTCTTAATCGTCTTATGGAGAACACTTTCATTTTTGTAGCTCCACTTTCATTTCTTGTATGGATGTAGTTGCATTGATGGAAATACTAAAGTTTAGTGCCATTTTTAGCTTCTAAATCTTGGTATACTTCATAGGGCTCTAATTTACCTTGGGCTTGGACATCCCAAGAACCTCATAGCCCTTTTGTATAAATTACTTTTCTTCTTTTCACTTCTTATTCACATGCATCTCTTGTTCTTATTTTTTTCCTATTTTTGCATTTAGTATTGATGATTTCTTGTTGTAGGATTAGATTAAATGGTTGAAGTAAGCTCTTTTGCAGGACAAGAAGCATGATTTTGTCGTTGGAACAACTTTTGAAGGTAATATTAATCTTTGAGCTATGTATATTAGTTTTCTTATTCCCAAATCTAAATTTCTGGAAGTCCCTTCTCACAAATAGTAGTAATTTTCTGCTATTTTGTAGAACATGCAAATGATATTCAATTGAGTTTATTCCACTTGCATTAGATCAAAAAATTATTCAAGTTAATAAAAAAAGTTACCCTATTGAATTTTCACTTGATTAGGCTAGGAATTTGATATATTAACTCGCTCACTAGTTCTCAAATTTCTAGATTTTAGACTAGTAATTTACTGTTATTTTTTAGAATCTGTTAACAGGGGTATTTTTGAGTCATTTCACCTGGAATGGAGACCTAATACATCCTATTAAATAAGTAAAAATTTCCCATCCAACTTGGATTTTTTTTTATTTTTCATTCAATGAATTATATCTTCTTGTAGAAAATCCCATAACTTCCTATAGCAACTTGTAACTTCTTGTAGCAACACTTGTAACTTCCTGTAGTACTCTTCCAACATGTATCTACTTGCCCAGATTTTGTAAAAAAGGTTGATTTTTGTAACTTAGGGTTGAATCATAACCCTAGGCTCTAAATAAATGGTTAAGGAGGAACAAACACCACTTAGGAATTGCCTTTTTAGCCCTGCAAAACATGTCAACAATTTGGGTTAATGGACAGATTTATGAATTGGATAATACAATAATGATTTTCTTGATTGCCACATCCAATGAACTCTGTCAACGGATCTAAACTCATTGAAATGTAATTATTGATATTTGGTTCATGATATTTACTTTATTTAATTAGAATAGGTTTTCCTTCCTTGTAGTTTCTTTCCTGCAATATGTTAAGGTTTCCATTTCAGGCATTTCCATTTCTGCAGCTATTTTAGGATTTGATTTAATTACAATCACTTCATTACATCATCAAAATGGAGGAAGGAAAAATTTCATGTTGCACATATAGTGTTGATACCTCTTAATTTTGTATGAACCCCGGGTTGATAATTAAAGTTGGTAGCCATGGGAGTTGCAACATTCTTGTTACAATACTGAGGTTCGTCACTTTTTCACATCATTTTCGAGGAGGTATCAAAGTACGAATTGTCTTCTCCCCTAGTTGATTCATTTATTTTTACTTTTTGCAAAAACAAAAAAAATTCGTTAGGCATTTTTCATTTAATGAAGATAAAATTGCATTATATTAGCATTCTTATTAAAAAAAAAAAAGCTCCAACACCAACCCCTCCATTTGATCATGTGGCGTAGTAAGAACCACATCACCATTAATTTTTTGCAGGTAGAAGAAGAAGACATGAAAAATAAAGTAGGAGAATGCACAGAGATTATGAAAATGAGGAAGATACTCTTGGATTTCACATTCAAGAAACTAATGTTAGTGTGCACATGAAGAACATCCCTCCATCTTTTCATCCAAACTTTCATGGTCTAAGGTCACAGGATCCGGAAACCTTTCTCTTTGAATTTGAAGTCCTTTGTAGATCTTATGGTTACTTACTAAACACTCAAAAGTTGAGATTGTTTCTAGAAACATTGAAGTATAGAGCTCTTAAATGGTTCATGAGTTCAAGGACTAATTCAATAAGATCATGGAATGATATGCAAAAAATATTTCTAGAAAAATATAATGACCATGATCTTAAAGATGGAATATCTTTAGAATAAATCAAAAAGAAAATGAGAGGCTTGAGGATCCAATAGAGAGGTTTGTGTATAATGTTAAGAGGGAAAAATTATATCATTTAGGATCTGACACACTAAAACCCATCTTACTTAGAACAATTAGGGATGAGTGGATTGATCTCCTTAATCTCATGAGTAGGGGTGATGTATATCGATTATCATTAGAAGAAATTTGTGAAACATGCAAACACATATCAAGAGGAAGGGCAAGAGTAATTAAATCAACATCGAGATCGGTATGTCAAGCTAAACTTGGAAATTTGTTTGATGACTTTAAAACATAAATTCATAGCAATCTAACCTACCAAGTAGAAACGTTAAGAATGTAAGATGAGGAAATAGAAGATGCTAATATTTGTGTTGTCCATGCAGAATCACATGTTATTAAATATTTCCCATCATTACCAAGGTTGAAGGAAGTTTACTAATGAACATCAGTATTGCAGTAGGAATGTTGCAACTCGTGGGGCTACCAACTTTACTTCATCATCTCGGGATTCATACAAACTTGGAGGTGACATTGTTGTATACATAGTAGATGTAATGGTCTACTTTTATCACTTTTCAACTGGGGTGATAGACTAGTAGGGTTTTCAAACTAGTCTTCTATTGACTAGAAGGAGATTGACTACCAAATGTAAAAGGGAAAATTAGTCTTAATGCAAAAAAATGGATTATTGCCTACTCTAGGAAGTGAAAGTGTTGAATTGGAAGGTGCTATAAAGTCACATGAAATCATCTAGCTAAGCATCTACTCATTTTTCTTGCAAAAGAGACCTAAATTAACCTTGTATATAACATATAGTTATTTGGATTAACTGAGCATAGAATTTTATCTAAGAACTTCTATGACTGTTGCATGCATGTACTAACTTAGGAATTATAGAAAAATCCTTTTTGGATTTTTAATTTTATGAATGCAAAAACTACTTTCCAATTTGTTCTTTGGCATGGGATAGAGGTATGGGGGAAAAGGGCTGGAATAGTTTCAAGGGTATGGAAGCCAAGGGAAGGCCTAACCTAAGATGAGATGACCATTTCTACTCAATTCGGGCTTAAAACAAGTTGCTATAGGGTTTCCTGTAGTACTACAGGATGTCCTATTTCTACTACAGGATGCCTTGTTTTAATACAACAAAAAGGCTGAAATCTTATAAGGAGGTAGGAAAGATAGAATGAAGTGTGGTAAAGGTGTCTAATGAGGAAATAAGGCATAGAGGAGGTGCACACTACCAAAGGCTCAGTCAAATGCTTCAAGATAGTTGGATTGGATCAAGGAAAATGACCACCTTGCTTACAAAAGAAGAATTTGGATTAGGGTTTGGTGGACTTTGGTAGCATAGGTGGAGAATATTTGGATGAGGAGAATGAGATGAGGTCTCCCTGCAGATCAGAAGCTCCTGCAACAACATACACTTTTTTCTTCATTGATGCACAATTTGATTTAGACATGGAAAAGATGAGTTGAATGGAGGAAAACTAGAGTTATTAATAGCTAATGGCTAAGTTTATGAATGGAAGTGCTTCTAAACCATAGAAAACTCAAGAGATCAAAATGACAATTGAAGATACTTCTAACAATTTTAGAGACAATGATTTATTCAACAAGAAACCCTAGGTTATGCAGTAATCAAACAACAAATATATTTCTTGGGTTGTGTGAATGGAACCCTCAAATCATGAACTCGTAAGGGATATGAGGTGAAGGCCACTATCGTAATATTTTCTGAACTACTTACTGTGACTATGATATCATTGCTCTATCTATCCACAAATGGAAGAAAACTAAGTAATCATCGAAATACTTGCAGATTAAACAAAACCAAAATCACTTCAAAAACCAACTATGAATGTAATATAAGCATACATGTACATAAAAGGAACCTCTGCTGCTAGGGTTGTGCCCTAACCCAAGAGCTTCAGCCCTCTAAGTCAACTCAATGCTGGATTAAGGGAATGCTTCTCATTTTCATTAAAATATCAAAAATACATAACAGTTATTAGTCACAATGTCTTAGCTTGAGAATTCCTCTTGGCTACAACAACAACAAAAATCTAAATCCTAATGAGGCTCTATGCCTTCTTACTTTTACAGCTGAAGCTACCAACAACTTCCTTAAATTTAGGGAGGCTTGGCTCCTAAATCGAGATCAACTTGTCTTCAACTATCAGTCGCTTGGTTGCCAATGACCTTAGTGGCTTGGTTGCTTGTAACTTCAAGCTGATGAGATCTGGTGGAGGAATCTTCGAGTGAGTGACGAGTTAAGGAGGGAGATCCAATCTCCTAAAATCCATCTTTCTTGTCTACTTCAATTTCCTGCACTTTGATTAGCCAAAATTTCTCTAAATACTACAATTAATGCACATTAGTCCACATGACATAACATCTCATCTTTACCCTTCTCTCTATGAAAAATATAACAAAACATTTAAATAAATGTGAGAAAATTTGATTTTAATAAGCTCAAGAGTGGAATTAAGGTCCATATGATTTACCTATTGATGAGCCTCATCATCACATCCCTATTGAAAGTGTTGCTCATACTCTGAGAAACCTAATCTATGTCCATGTGTTTCATTTCTCTTGTGGCCTCTCTAACATTCTAGGCTTTTGTTGATGTATTCTCCTCTTGTGGATAAAATCATGCATACTTCTCTATTTCCTCCCACTGCTTTCTTTCTTATTTTTCCTTTCTTCCTTCTAACATATCCAAGAGCAATGGTGGACTAACTTTCAAGCCAATCCAGTTGATTTTGAGTCTTTGCAATGCCTTCTTATAAAGTGGGGTCCTTTCTAGTGCACCCCTCATTGTTTCAATGGAATGATACTCCTTGATATTTAGGGTTTATGATAAGGTGTCCCATCTCCTTTGACATTCTTGCTAGATTTCATCTCCTATCAATCTCAAGGTATCCTCTGAGTTAATGAATTCTTTCTCTTGTGTGGCTAGGTGTCTTGGTGCAAGTTGGGGATCATTGGTGATGAGGTTGTGGGTGATAATGACAACCATGGAATTGATATGTGCTTCTCTGATGTAAATGGGCTCTTTTTCTTCTCTTTCCAACACTTTCTTTACATCCTTAGCCCTAGCCTCCTCATTACGCATCCATGATGCCAAGGCCATTAGTTGTACGTCCCCCTACTTTAGATTAGGGTCCCACACATTCAAGTCTATTAAGGATAAGTTATGTAAGTAGAATTCAAATATCTTGGCCATGTCCTCTAGGGTTCTTTGGTCACAGAGCTCAATGAATTTCTTATAGTCTTGGAAAGGAATATTCCCTCATTGTGGTAGGGTCTTTATCTAAAATTGCATCCATCGTTCTTTTAGGTACAATGCATATGATTTTTCTACCATCCTGCAATGGAGTGCCTCACTAGAGAGACTTGCCATAGTGGCCAATTGGCTCTCTTTTTCCTGTACCTAAATGCTCACCCATGTGTTCTTAGCCTCTAGTTTATATTTCATTACTCGTTCCCTATCTCTTATCTCACTCAACTCTCTGCCCATCTCTAGCAGCTTCTCTTCCATATGGCCCACATCCTCTACATTCTTTTATTTAGCAATTTTCATCCAGCGATGTGTCCTTTCTCTCTCCTTTTCAAGCTCAAAGGATAGAGATATGGAAAATTTTTGTGGTATTACTCTTTCCCCCTCAATGAATCTGTAATAGGAGTTGAGATTGGATTGTGGGCTAGGTTCTTTTAGCTTGTGGGATTCTCCCTTTACTATCTTTGGAGTATCTGTCTCCCCCTCTACTTGTGTTGTTTCATCCTTTCATTTCCTTTATCCTTGTTGTCCTTCCTACTCCTTTTTTTGTGTCTCCTGTAGTGCGGACAATGTTTCCTGTAGGAATGTATGTGTTTCCTATAGGATGATTTTCCATTTTTGAAAGGGGGTCAAAGGTTCTTTGATTTGATTTGCTAAGGTTGACCTGGTGACAGACCTCCTAACATAGGTGATTGGTAACTATGGGGAAGCCTGTTTTGATGTGTCCTCTTCACCTTTCATTTCTGGGGAGACTAGCTTTTCTTGTCCTCTTGGTAAGTCTTCAATGATGGTACGAGTCTTGGTAGGTGTTTTTGGTCTCCCCTATTTTATCCTGGTGCTCCTCCTTGTTTTGAAGTACAGGATTGTCCCCCTCTGGCTTTTTTTTGTTGACTTTATGGGTGTTTTTAGTAAAGTCAAGGCGGAAACTTCCTCCTTCTCTATGGGTTTAGGAGACACTCTTGGGGATTCCTCCCCTTGCTTTCTATGTGTTTTAGGGCTTGTCTTATCCTTTTGTGCTTCTTCCCCACTATTCTTCTCTCCCTCTATTTCATTTAACTCTACCTCCTTTTCTTCCTCACACTCATGCTCTGCTTCTTCATGTTCCTCTTCTCCTTCCTTAGGTTCTTCTTCCTCTTCTTCAAGATTTTCTTCCTCTTCTTATTTTGGTTCTTTTTCCTCTTCTTCATCATGTTCTTCTTCATGTTCCTCTTCTAGTTCTTCTTCCTCTTCGTAACCACTAGAGGTTAGGTCTCTTTCATACTAAATTCCTTCAATTACATCTTGTCTGTTCATGTCTATAAATGTGGACCATAGAATAGGGACTTTGAATTGGCTTAGGGAATCTTCTTGTATGTACTTGATTACTCCATGATGTGCCAACTACTAATTCTTTTCTTCCTGTAACTTGATGCTCATGTTTTTTATTGATTGAAATAAGGAGTAGGGCACACCAATTCTTGTTTTAAGAGGTAACTCTTCTCCAAATCTTAGCTCATGGACAAGTCTAAACTAGTAACCATAGACTATACTGAACGTTCCCTCAAAAGAAATATACTAGAGAATGTGATAGCTCACTTCATCCCAAGGATATGGAATCCTCTCCCTTCTAATCCAATTTTTGTCCTCAATTGGTTCGTCATCTTCCAAGAAAAATCTCTTCATGGCATAAGTGTTTCTAGTTGTATCCTCTTTTCTCCATTGTAACCCTAGAGGAAGTGTAGTGATTTTGCTAATGCTTTTAGGGGTAATTCTTATTGACAATCCTCTCACCACAAAAGTGGAACTAGCACTAGCTTGAGGTGTGAATGACATTAAAAATTCCCAAGCTACATCATCATCATATCCTCTAAGTAGCTCGAAGAATCAAAACCATTGTTTCCTTCTAAATATCTCTACCAAAGGGGGATGGAGATGTATTCTAGATGTTCTCATGGGCTCCCTTATGTTGAAACCTCCTTTCATCTTCTCTATCTATCAATCAGATTGCATGTACTTTGGTGGCTTTAGCTTAAAATCTTTCTCAAGTGAATTAGGGTTTAGAGTTTAGGAGGGTGATAACTACAATTCTCCTTTTGTCTCAACACAATTCCTCCAAACAATTCTGTCTATCTCTATGTACAATGTAGTTACTACGAAAAAAATGAAAATTTCTTTTCCTTTCCTCTTTTCTAGCTATAAAATTAAAACACAGAGGATACGGGCCACCTACCTTTCACTGTAACGCATTGCTTGAGGAGAATCCTCGAATACTTGGGCCCTAAGCACCTCCTCATAGAATTGTTGACAATTCTCATTATTTCCTATAGTTTTTCTGCATTTACTGTAGGTGCTCACTATAGGATGGCCGAGATTAGGTTTCTTCTTTGATGGCTCCTAGAGGTCGTCCTAGTTATCTAAATCTTGAAATGAACAATGTATTGCATCAAAGTTAGGGAATTCTATTTATGGTCGATTCCTTAGAGTGGTGTGATGGTTGTCTGGGTATGTAATTTCTCTTTTTGGACCATTAGCCCACTATTAGTTATCATTCAACACTTTCTCGTAATCATCACCCACTCCTACACAAGTTAACTCAACGAAATTTTTGAATTATTTCCTTTTATGTGACCTTTCCACTTGTCGTGCTGACTAGAACTTAACTTTTTGTTTTTGGGCTGAGGGTGGCCAAGTTAACTGGCCACCTTCAACTTATAAAACCAAGTTTTCTATATTCTTATAGTTTTATAACATTCATACTTAGGAGGGTGTCTAGATGAGGTGCCATACTTGTGGATTCCTTTGATTGGTTGATGCATGCTAGAGGGTGGCTCTACTATGCTTCTTCTAGTTCATGTACATCTTCTATTTTTCTCTTGTTTCTTTGATTTCATCACACTGATAGGTTGTCTTCTTCGTTGTGATGTGCAGGTGCTGGCCTCTTTTGCTGCTATTAGGCTTTGGATACGTTGCATACTCATGTAGGGGTATTGATACACTTCCTCTACATGTATCCTGAAGGAGGAGCCTGGAGACTGTTGCTGTAACAATATAGGCTACTACAGGGTTACGGAAATCCTATAACTGCCTCTTTCTGATTTATTTTTTCTTGGAGGAGGAATAGGTGTTGAAGTAGGAGTGGACAGGTTGGAAATGGGGAGATGGAGTGGTGGGTGAGGTAGGCTACTAATGGTATGGCCCTTGGAATTTTCTTTCTTTTCCTTTTTTTTTTTTTTTTTACTTTTTTTTTCCTTTTTATATGTGGATTTCTTGATGGACATAGAGGGTGACATGGTCATGAAATGGTGTTTGTTGAGATGTGGTGAGGTTAATGGCCTCCTCTTTCAACCCAAAATAGGCCTACATTATGATTTCTCAACCAGGATTTCATTCCTGTAGATTTTCAGGACTTCCTGTAGTACTATAGGAAACTCATGTAGTAACTACAGGAAATCCTGTAGTAACTACATGAAATCCTATAGAAGTCAGAAAATTGCCTGAAATTCAGATGTTTTATGGTTGGAGATGAGTATGGATGCATGAGACATGGTGGTCATGGAGGATATGAAATGAATGAAGGAATAATGGGGTCTTTCTTGGCTTGCTACTCTCTTAATTTGGTGCCCATTATTTCCTTAAAAACCTGCAAAAACCAGGAACTGTTATGAGTGTGCAGGTTTAAGGTCCATGCCATAACATTTTTGTGCTTTTTTTCTCTCTTTTTGTTTTTGAAAGACAACTAGGTCACCTCAAAGTATCTTTTCAACTGTTTTTCTAGCCCTAAGCACCTTAAGGGAGGTTTTCACCCATGGATCTTTTATTTTTTAATTTTTTTTCTTTCACTCTTGGTTTGCCTCAAGAAGGTTTTCAACCCAAAAGTGAGCCTTAGGTGCCTCTTGGAGGTTTTCACCTAGGTCTCTTATTATCTTTTTTATTATTTTTAAAAAAATCAACAGTCTTCAAGTATATGGTGAGGTGGAAGTCGAGACTCCTTCAATCGCCATCACTGCCTTACTGATGCTACTAATGAACACTTCCTTTGACATAGTTTTTTTGTAGGCTTTCAATATTTGATATGTGAACACTACTAAGAATATTCTTGAATATTCCATAGAGGTTAAATTATTACATCCACCTAAATAATTATTGATGATTAAATGGATCAAGGTTTATTTCTCACATTTATTTACTCCCGTAGACGTTATAGTGATATTGATAAGGCTGGTATTGTAACAAAGGGTAGTTATAGATTAAGAATCTCCATGGTAAAGTTTCAGTGTTTTTTAAATGCATATTTGTTTAAATTATATTAATTCTTTTTATAATAATAGTAATAATAATATAATATAATGTTATAATTTAGTTTTTTTATGATTTTTTTTAATTTTAGCAATCTGAGATATATTGTCAAGTAAGTATTTTGATGCTTATTATGGATTGATGCCTATTTTTGTTTACCATTATTTTAAATGATATAGTTGGACTAGTAATTTATTGTTTTTTATTAACTTATTATATTGATACTTAGTTGTAACCTTGGATACATGTTTCGCAAGACCTTTTTCTTCAACGATGTTTAGTGCTCAAATTTTGGATGGAAGGGAGACCTACCAATGTGGGATGTTATTAGATATGTTAGGATTTGTGGATATTGGACATATTGAGAGAGAATAAGATAGTTTTAATCGTCCACATGTAGCTTTCACCTTCAACCTCTCCCAGTAAAATTTAAAGTAAACCTAATAAAAACTAAAACTGATATAAACTAATAAAATTAATACCCATATAAACCAATTAATCTAGCCTCAAATATTTTTTATATCAAAATTATGTATATAATTTTATTATCTATATATCATAATATAGCTTATCAAATTCATTACTTGATAAAGAACTCCCCTCTACATAAGATATTAATTTCAAAATCACAGATTAATTTTGTTTTAACAATGTCACAGTATCAAAAGTAGGTAATCTCCAATCTTCAACTTCTTTAGTAGGTCACTACATATTTGAAATATATCAATCTACAATTTTTTGAATAAATCACTGCATATGAGAAAGATTAGTTGTTGGTTTATTTTCGTTTGTGTGTCTATCTCACGCACTTTTATTTTTTTATGTTCTTTCCAACAGAAAATTCATAATCATCAACATGAAGTGAAAAAAAATAAAAATGAGTGCTCTTTTATGGGTATCTTACTAGGTGGAAATGCTAATCGTCCCTTACAAGTGTTAACCAGAGTTAGGATAATTCCATTTGAAAGAGTGAAACATTAACGAGTAATTCCAAGGTGAGAATTGCAAAAAATCTATGTTAGTTTGCCATGATATCGGGGAAGATAAAAACCATAAGTAGTGCATTAATTCTCAAGGCAAGATAATAGTTGTTGTGTGAAGTAAAAAATCTATAAGGGGTTTTCTGCTGGGTGATGGAAGCGAGGAGGTGATGAGGCAAGGAGGTGATGGACCAGGTAGAACAACACTACAAACACAAACCACATGACCTAAGGAAAGCATTGGGCTTCCCTCTGAATAATATTAACACTCTCATTTCAGGTTGTTTTCTGCTATGACATAGGTCGAGCTTTCGACTAGATAGGAGCCATATTTTTCTCAAGATTACTATTCCTTCCTCAACTAGAAGGAGTTGGAGATCTTTATAGGACACAAAGTTTATATTTTTTTGGTCTACATGGCTCATTATTTTGCATAGGGCTGCACATCCAGTTCTGGTAGTGCCCCACAACTTCCATATTGGACAAAGAAGAACTGAGGAAGTAGGACTCCAGATTTAGAATATATACATTTTCTACTACTACTATCTTCCTGGTGGTGGTAGGAGAAATGCCACTAAAAACTTCAATCTCTACTTCAGAGATGAAGAATTGATAACTTGTTTTAACTAGAGACAATATTGTTATTAAAGCTATACATCGGTGAAGTCTTTGATCAAAAAGGAGTTGGGGACATTAACTGATACAATTGTATATTCAAATTTGATTTGTTTGTGATTACAGATGGAGTCTTCGACTGAGAGGATCTGGTGGCACTTTGATTCAAGGGTATTTTAATTGTCTCAGGTAGATTTAGCAATTGCTTACTTGACTCCAAGTCTCTATTTCGAATTAGGAAGGAATTCTAACTAGTAAAGAGCCAGTTGTTTTGACATATATTACCTATTGAAGTGGGATTTTCATTATTATGATGGTTTTCCTGTAGGTATAAGGATTCATGATCATTTCCTTACCTCTTTCCTCCCCCGTTATTGGTAAGCTTCCCAGAAAATCTGAATTCACTGGGAATTGGTTTTGCTTCATTGGTGGTGAAGTTGAGGGATCGATGATCTTCTCCTCCTCCTGTGAGTATTTACTGGGTAGGGGGCTCGAGATATCAACCCTAGACGATATCTTATTTTTATACTCTTGACTCATCTCTCTGGCCACAACATAGACATATTCTGACTGGGTTGATGTTTTTCCTGCTGAGGTGGACAGATCTACCCATCATTGGTCATGGGGAAAGTTGGACCGATTGATTGATTAGAGGAGGTCACATGGATGGCATGTTGAGCCTGTCTTCTGTCTCATTAGAGACCCTCATCGAAATTGTTGTTGGAAATAATACTGAGAGGGGGGGGTGAATCAATATTATCATATCAATAAAACTTTTTCATTTCCATATTCAGATTCATATATGCTACTTCCATAACTTCTTATGATTCAGTTAGTTGATCCTTAATGAGTGCATTAGAACATTATCAACCATATTAACAATAAGCAGGTGCAGTAAAATAGAACAGATCATCACACATAAGCCACACACATGAACACCATGATATAAGGTGGAAACCCAATGTGGGAGAAAACCACCTGCTGCAAGTCATCTCAATCTTCTTCTAAATAAGAAAATCCTTTTACAATATTTTTGTACTGGTGCAGTCTTATACCAGTACGCAGGCTTCTACCTGCAGAGAGCTACAACCCCCATAGTTCTTGTACTAGTCGATCCATTTACTAGTACGCAGGCTGCTACTTGCTACAGTGCTCCAAAGTTTTCTCTTAGCTCTTGTACTAGCTTAGATGCTAGTACGTAGGCCCCGGCCTACAATCATCTCTCCTCTGGGTACAACTTTTCATACATTTTCAGACTGGATACACCTGAAGCACAACACATAATCTGAAAGGGCACATTTCATCCAATTTTCATACTGGACCCATAAATATCATTGAAGCACATAATCAATCAATCTTCTGGATCACCCCAAACACCAGATCAATACATATACAAGGATAATATGTGAGTTATCAACCAGATCTAGTCCATCAGATCACATAAAGTTAAGTCATCAATCATGCTGCTATCAGAACTCAATACCAGTAACAAAACATCAAATATGCACCCAGAACCCTGCAAAATAGTCAAAGGTAGTTAAAACAAATTTCAAGCAGGGTCTGCAACTTCACCCAAAGACATCTGCGAACATCTGCGCCTGTACAGTCTTCTTCTCTGTGGGTATCCATACTAGTGCAGTCTTCTGTTCTGCGGGTATCCGCACTAGCGCAGTCTTCTTCCCAGCGGGTATTCGCACCTGCTCAGTCGTCTTCCCTACGGGTATCCGCACCTGCTCAATCGTCTTCCCTGCGGGTATCCACACCTGCTCAGTCGTCTTCCCTGCGAGTATCCACACTTGCTCAGTCGTCTTCCCTGCGGGTATCCACACCTGCTCAGTCGTCTTCCCTGCTGGTATCCGCACTTGCTCCGTGCCGCTCCTGCGGAGCTGTGGGTATAGATGATTTTTAGTCTTCAAGCATACCCCAGACTATCAGATCTATAGATCTGATCATGCGCCATGGAGATCTCGACCCATTCAGATCTAGCTATCACTCAGATCTAGCTATCACTCACCAACCGATCACAACTATTTCAGATCTAGCTCACCTTAAGATATTCAACCATAAGTATATCTTAGCCAAATGATCTCCTTTCCTTTTTATAGCCTTAGGCCTTTCACAATGCCACGGACCAAAACCATAGGATCATGAACGACGGGCTAAATACCAAGGGTTAAACATAAGAAACCCCACGTGTGCTTTTCTCTGCATGAAAGTGTGTGCACTTTAGGACCGCACCTTTTGTTCTGTGATCCCGCGAACATGTCCGCACCTTCTGAATGTAGAACCTACGGACCCAGCCTATGACCGCACCTACTGAACGGCGCACCTGCGTACTTCTTATTTTCTTCATTCTTTGTGAGCTGATCATCAATCTCTGCTACTGACCTGTTGTACTGGGATCTATCACCTGTATGAGTTGCCATCAAGGACAACACTTGAGCCATAATGCCAACAATCTCCCCCTTTGGACTTGATGGCAAAGCTAACTTGTCATACTGAGGACTTGTCTTTTGATTCCTTTGAGTTGTCCTGCATCCCATGTATTATGTCACATCTGATATCTCTTCTATAGATTCATCTAGATATGTATAAGTGATATGTTCTTCTATGAGTGGGTTGCCATCAAGTACAACACATGCATCATAATGCCAACAATCTCCCCCTTTGGACTTGATGGCAACAACACCAAATCACTCTCCCCCTTTGACATCAAGGGCAAAGGGCGGACCAAGATATTCTCTTCCTTTTCTGTCCGTACTCCCCCTGAGTACCTGCTGAAATCTCTGAATGAACTCCCCCTTTGAATATGCCATGGTGCACCAATCTGTCCATGCTCTTTCCGAGAACATGCTGAAATCTCTACTCTGCTGAAATATGCTTGTTCATGCTCCTCCTGACTGTAAGCAAGGTCTGCAAAAAGATGTTCTACAAGAAGAACATGACTCTATACATCATAAATGACCTTTCTATCACCAAAGACTCATACATACATCTATGTCCCATCACAATGGTGATATACGAAAAATTTACATATGATAACATAAGAGAATAACATCATTTATCCCAGGCATAGTGGGGAAACCAACATAGGCCGTTACATGACCTGAAGAAATCTCATCAAATGACTACAATAGATAGACACACACTATTACATCATTGATACATCGATTGATATACATGACATTTATAATAGAGATCAAACACATGATAAATATCAGCAACAACACTGTATGATCTGCTCTATAGCATCTGTCAATAGAAACTAGACCAGCAACTTACATGAATCATCAAGGTCTGTCCATATCAACTCATCCTTTTGAACAGAATCATTCACATTCTATCATATGTGAGAAACACCATAGCCATCCAGATCTGAACCAATTGGGAATATCTGCATCAATCAATATATGAGTAAAACAACCTATCATCATATAGGTAAGAACTCATCATCATCATGTCTCCAACAATGCTACTTTGAATAATCATCCATGTATCCAACCAACAATCCTCATCCATTTATGTGCCAAGAACACTAGGAATCCGGCCTCATAACTGTAATGCATATGACAATAGCATATGAGTGACTCATCATCAAGTAGTGAAGACAAGCTTTGTACTTTTACTTATCCTTATGAAGATCACCATGTAAGCATCATATATCAGAGAATCAACCACAAATCTGATCTAAATATCAACTATGTAACCCCAAGAGTCATCTGAACAACTCATAACCATATCATAGCATGATGAGTCATTTATCCATATAAGCATCATCACCAAGGACTAATAACCATAATGCCAACAATGCATTAAAAGCAGATGCTCCCCCTAAACCTATGCCATCTTGTAGATCTAATCATGCATATATCGGCAATAAGCATCAAGACATCATCATCATCAAGTTAGGATCAAAAAACTTTTAAACATTAAGTCATTTCCACATCATCAGCAAATTGTAACCATTATCAAACAATGCAAATAATAAACTGAATCGTATCAGATCCTTTTTCTGAGCTTGTCCCCACTGCCTTTCCTCAAACAATCATATACACGACTTTGCAGTGTCTAACTCGCGTATATACGCGACTTCCCTTTAAGAAACTTGCGTATGAGATTCAGGACACTGAAGTTTTACACTTTCAGCTCCCCCTGAGTCTGTTATGTCTGTGCCGTGCTGTGTCTCAGTACATTTTTCTGAGTGAACTTCCTTCTTCTTCCATATCTTCAAGTGTGATGAAGTTTTCTCCTTTTGGTGTGATGTTCGTCCTTTATTCCTCCATTCCTTTGCTATATGTCCAAGCTTGTTACATGCATAACATCTTACATGTTTCATATTTCTCCTGTAGCAATCAACAGCTTTGTGACCAAACATATTGCAAGCAAAGCAATATCCATTAAAGTACCTTGAATGTGATGATCTTTCTACATGATGGTCTTGAAACCTTCTTCTTCTACATCTAGCTGCAACATGTCCAAGATTATGACATACATAACATTCAACATTATTCATAGGAGGAGCAAAAGATTTTCTTTGAAGAATCTCTTTCCTTGGTTGATGATGAGATTGACCTTTCATCTCCTTATTGAGCATTTCAGTAGAGTCCCTTGTCTTACTAGGTTCACCTTCAATAGTTTCATGAAAACCAAGACCAGTTTTGATAGCAGGAGACCTTTGACTATTAAGAATATCATCCAACACTTTAGTACTATCTTGAAAACGTAAGAGCTTATCTTTTTCTTCTAATTTACCTTTCAAGATATTTACCTCAACCTGAAGTTGATATTCCTTTTCCAAACATTGCTTCTTCAACATTTCTTCAGACTTTCTTTCCTCTTCCATTTTTTGCCTTAGTTTAAGAATCTCCTTTTCTTGTTCTTCATTCACATCCTGCTGCATTTGATGAATTCTGAAGGCACATTCCAGCTGAGATTTTAAGCTGATAACTTCGTTTTCCTGTTTTTCAATAGCTTGGAGTAGATCTTTATTCTGCTTCTTTGTTTCTTCAAGTTCTTCCTTTAGCGAGAGGGTCGTAGCTTCAAGATTTTCATAATAACTGGATCGATCTGTGAGCTTCTCAATTGTTGTGTTCTTTTCAATGACTTCATTTCTTAGAGATGTTACTTCATCCTGCAACTTTTGATATTTGTCCTTGAATAACTCTCGTTGAGCCTTTAGTCTAGTAGCAGCTTCTTTGAAGGCACCATCCTTTATGTTCAAAAGTTTTTCTTGAGCTCTAATTTTGTTTGTCAGCCTTTTAAATTCTGCCTCTATTTGATATCTTTCTTGTTCACCCATAAGAGCAAATTCAGTTGTTTCGCTATTACTTTCATCTTTTCCAAATGGATAGATACCTGTATCACCAGAGGATAACAAATTCATACCTGATAGATCTTGTTCATCTTCATTCTGAAGTGATTCTGAATCTGATTCTGAATCTGAAGAGCTTCTTACACCTAATCCCCAATCGATTCTCCCACTGTCATAGTTCTTCTGAGACGTCTTCTTCTTCTTAGGTGCTTTCTTCTTAAGCTTCTTTCCCATAGTTCCACGGATCTCCTTCAAGCGATCAAGCTTCTACCAAAGGACCTGCTCCGATACCAATTGTTGGAAATAATACTGAGAGGGGGGGGTGAATCAGTATTATCATATCAATAAAACTTTTTCATTTCCATATTCAGATTCATATATGCTACTTCCACAACTTCTTATGATTCAGTTAGTTGATCCTTAATGAGTGCATTAGAACATTATCAACCATATTAACAATAAGCAGGTGTAGTAAAATAGAACAGATCATCACACATAAGCCACACACATGAACACCATGATATAAGGTGGAAACCCAATGTGGGAGAAAACCACCTACTGCAAGTCATCTCAATCTTCTTCTTAATAAGAAAATCCTTTTACAATATTTTTGTACTGGTGCAGTCTTATACCTGTACGCAGGCTTCTACCTGCAGAGAGCTACAACCCCCATAGTTCTTGTACTAGTCGATCCATTTACTAGTACGCAGGTTGCTACCTGCTACAATGCTGCAAAGTTTTCCCTTAGCTCTTGTACTAGGTTAGATGCTAGTACGTAGGCACCAGACTACAATCATCTCTCCTCCAGGTACCACTTTTCATATATTTTCAGACTGGATACACCTGAAGCACAACACATAATCTGAAAGGCCACGTTTCATCCAATTTTCATACTGGACCCATAAATATCATTGAAGCACATAATCAATCAATCTTCTGGATCACCCCAAACACCAGATCAATACATATACAAGGATAATATGTGAGTTATCAACCAGATCTAGTCCATCAGATCACATAAAGTTAAGTCATCAATCATGCTGCTATCAGAACTCAATACCAGTAACCAAACATCAAATATGCACCCAGAACCCTGCAGAATAGTCAAAGGCAGTTAAAACAAATTTCAAGCATGGTCCGCAACTTCACCAAAAGACATCTGCGAACATCCGCGCCTATACAGTCTTCTTCTCTGCTGGTATCCACACTAGTGCAGTCTTCTGTTTTGCGGGTATCTGCACTAGCGCAGTCTTCTTCCCAGCAGGTATCTGCACCTACTCAGTCGTCTTCCATGCGAGTATCCGCACCTGCTCAGTCATCTTCCCTGCGGGTATCCACACCTGCTCAGTCATCTTCCTTGTTGGTATCCGCACTTGCTCAGTCATCTTCCCTGCGGGTATCCGCACCTGCTCAATCGTCTTCCCTGTGGGTATCCGCACTTGCTTCGTGCCGCTCCTGCGGAGCTGTGGGTATAGATGATTTTCAGTCTTCAAGCATACCCCAGACTATCAGATGTACAAATCTGATCATGCGCCATAGAGATCTCGACCCATTCAGATCTAGCTATCACTCACTAACCGATCACAAGTATTTCAGATCTAGCTCACCTTAAGATATTCAACCATAAGTATATCTCAGCCAAATGATCTCCTTTCCTTTTTATAGCCTTAGGGCTTTCACAATACCACGGACCAAAACCATAGGATCATGAACAACAGGCTAAATACCAAGGGTTAAACATAAGAAACCCCCCGTGTGCTTTTCTCTTCATCAAAGTGTGTGCACTTTAGGACCGCACCTTTTGTTCTGTGATCCCACGAACATGTCCGCACCTTCTGAACGTAGAACCTGCGGACCCAACCTATGACCTCACCTACTGAACGACGCACCTGCATACTTCTTATTTTCTTCATTCTTTGTGAGCTGATCATCAATCTCTGCTACTGACCTGTTGTACTGGGATCTATCACCTGTATAAGTTGCCATCAAGGACAACACTTGAGCCATAATGCCAACAATCTCCCCCTTTGGACTTGATGGCAAAGCTAACTTGTCATACTGAGGACTTGTCTTTTGATTCCTTTGAGCTGTCCTGCATCCCATGTATTATGTCACATCTGATATCTCTTCTATAGACTCATCTAGATATGTATAAGTGAGATGTTCTTCTATGAGTGGGTTGCCATCAAGTACAACACATGCATCATAATGCCAACAATTGTTAGGTTCCTATACCAATAGGTTTCATTTTTCATGATTGACTGTAGAAGAGCCAAATATGTTCATCCTTTCATGCTGAAAAGGTTCCATATTTTGTAAACGAATGAAGAAAATTAAAAAATGAAAAGAGGTTATGCCCTAAAAGAAAAATCAAAGGGCAAAAAGAATGTATTGGTCAGAAAAAATGATAAAAATGAACCCCGAAGCAAAAGACCAGGAAAGTCTGCTAGTTTAAATGCCACTATTGTTCCAGTTTTGAAGAATTTCATTGTGTACAGGTGGTTGATTCTTGACACAGTTGATGAATATCCAGACAGTTCAATCCTGGTTAGATCATGTTTGAATTTACTTGTCTTTAGAATAGAGAATAAAGATCTGTCCAAACAGCTCAAGCTTGGCAGATGAGTAGGTAGCTAGAGAAACAAAGGAGCCCAACTGCTTAATCTGGGCCATTGGAAGAGATAAGGGTAGACTTAAATAGGAGGGCATTCAAAAGAAAAAGAGGAAAATCAGGGTTTTCTAGTCCAAATGCACCCAATCAAAAGGAAGATAAAATTCTAGGTGTATTAGGCTGGGTAGGCAGTTTAAGGTTGCAGAAGCAAGTTTGTGATCATTTTTTATCTTGTCAACAAAGACTTATCTCATGGATGTCACAAGTACCATGGCAGTTGTTTGGTTGTAAAACAGTGGAGCATGACTAATTTCTCCCCTCATTCCCCCAAGTACCCTTACTGACATCCCCTCAAGGACATTGGGATCTGCCCAGTAGTCCTAGTTCACTTCATTTTATGATAAATACTAAGTGGAATTTTGCATTTACTTAGTCAAAATAAGCCACATTTCTGGTGTAAAAGATCTTACCATTTTACTTCATTTCCCCAAAACCTAAGTTATTACCTTATAGACTTAGCGTTACCTATCCATAAAATCATATTAACATTAACTTTATTATATAGTTCCTTTATCATTTTTCCCACCCCTATTCTATAAAAAACTATACAAAAAACCCAAAAAATACATAAATATCCCTACCCCTGGAAATTATAGCCATATAACATAGTTTCGGCAATTATTAGTCCATTTGGGACCTTAATAATAACCCTTCCATGTTCAAAAACATTGGTGTTTATTTGACATCCGGTTAAATAAACAACCGCACTGAAACCCCCCACAGAAACCATTATTAACTCCTAGCGCGCATATATATAATGGGATTCATTTGACATTTGGTTAAACGAATAACCATAGCCACCTACGTAAACCACATAAAACCCATAATCAAAGGTTTTAAACCCCCGCAAACATTATTTAATGTCAAAATATTAGCGCGGGTCCCGTATCATAAACCTCCGCCGCTTACCTTGCCCGTCGACCGTCCGATCCAGCGCCAAAGATCCAACGGCTAGCGGCGATATCGGAACCCCTTATCTGCCGAACGTTAGTGTCTGGGGGATTGGCAGTATTCTTGCCATACCCCTGCCACGCATCGGCTTCCCGGCGTGATCGGAGCCCTCCCTCCCGAAACCACCATTGCCCAAAGTGGTGCAAGGAATACCGCTTACCACCCTGCCGCCTACCCCCTGACGTCATACCCACGTCACCTGATGACGTCGCATCCACATCGCCCGCCACCACTCTGCCTCAGCGGCATGTCATCTGCTGCCATCACCACCTCACCTCCATGCCATCCGCCATGTCATCTGACACGTCACCCTCCGTACCCGCTACATGACAAAATTACGTCATGATGATGTCATCATAAAAAAGCACCAAAAGCCCGAAAAAGCCCAAATTGTGTTAAAAGTCACGAAAGTGATTGTTTTTTGTTTATTTCTATTTGTTCATTTGTGGAAACCTTTACATGTGATTTACGACCAATTCACCACCAAAGCTGCACAGTCTGTCACCCACTGAAAGCAACTCCACAGCGCGTCCCTCAGCTCGGCCTGCAATCCATATTGTGCACCTAGCACCCATTTGAAGTAGGTATTTACTCCATTGCTCCCAAACCCTCTGCATTTCCAGTTTTTCTCTGTGTCTGAACCTGTGGAAGCAAAAAATTGCACCAATTGAGTCTCCAACTCTTGAGAGATATAATGCCATCATCCCTGTTTTTAATATTCTTTGCACAAAGCGACTAGTTTTACCCATTTTCGTAGTAAACCAGACTTTTAAACGAAAACGGAGTGCCGTACCCAAACCTACGTGCGATAACCTTTGTTTCTCTCCTATTTGTCAGAAGAATTCCTTAAAATCCATTTCCCTCTGCAAGTTTTGCTCATTTGGCTAAAATTCAAGCTCATTTTCTCTGCATTCCGCTCCAAGAGCCAGCAAATCTAGCAAATTCAATCAAAAACCCTAACTAAACTCTGCAAAATTTGTTTTTAACCATAAATTTCACACAGTAAGGCCATTTCTCTATAAGGCTTAGTCTGCAATTCCCTAGGAAAACCTCAGAGCTAGTACTCAGTGTTCTGTTGCTGCTTAGACCCACCTTCAAATCAAAAACACAGAGAGTTTAAAGATGGAGACTCCAGCAGCCTTGAATGTCACTCCTCTCAATGCACCCCACAAGGAATTGGAATCATTACCTTTGGCTGATAGGGATTATCTAATCCAAGACTTGGTTGGTGACAGAAACCACCTGCACACATTCTGTGAGCTGAGGAACAGTTATCTGAATAACAATGATTTTTATGGGATATGGGAATCAATTCTGCCCATATATTTCCTCCCCTCTGTCGATATCTTCCCTAAGATAATTCGCCTCTGCTGCTAAAACTATGAACCAACTCAAAGGGCAGTCAAATCTCCATCTGGGAGCATCCTCTTTCATATAACTCCTGACTCCATCAATCAAATGCTAAATTTCAAACCAACTCCACTGTTGTTCCCTCTTTCTATGAAATTCTTACTTGATGAAGGTCCTAAACTCTCCAGCTCAGAGATAACCCGAATTGCCCAAATATTTATGAGAGCAGATCGCCAGCCTACAGAGCCACCTCCATTTCACTATGTATGGTTCAATGGAGTGGGTAGATTACTGGTTGATATGATATCCTATGTTCTGGGTTTCAAGACAAGTGAACATGTTGATGAAACTATATTGGTCTTACTGTCTGCATTTACCCCAGGGCAGCCCCCTGCTGTCAAATACAATTATGCCAAATTCATTACCAACAAGATACATGACCAACTATTGAAACTAGATAGGGAGGGAGTCTTCAAGTATTCATCCTACATCTATCATATGTTCCTGTATTACCATCCAGACTGTTTCCAATTCCCCATCAAAAGATTGGACTCTAAAGGAGAAAAGAGGTCTATGATTTTTTGGACCTCAGTCTTTCATGAAGTCCACAGCTCTCCCTACTCTTACTGTGAGTTCATTGACATGTTTGTCTATCCAGTCTCTTCTCTCCTAAATAGAACTCCTCCTCCTAGACTGTCTTATGATATGCAGAAAATATTGCAGCTCTCAAAAAACTACAAAATAGGTGACTGGTACTTCTACCGGAATCACATTGTCATCAGGATATATGGCTGTGAGCTGTGCCCCTACAGGCTGCCAAGATATGTGCCAATGAGACTGTCTGCCTTGGAATATTACAGGCATTTTATCAATTCAGATTTGACTCATTTCCATAGCACCAAGAAAAAAGTTCAGTTGAAATTCAGAGACCAATTAGGCCCCTATGTCATGAACAAAAAGGAAGGATGGCAAGAGGCTGATCAGATATTGGGTGAAAAACTCAAATTAAAAAGGAGCTTTTGGTGGGTACCTTATGACCGAAATGGCATTATCAATGTAAGAAAAATAAAATATAGGCTGTCAGCTTATGAACATTGCAAAATACCAGAGATAGAACAATTTGCCAACCAAGATGAGTGGGTAGAAGGCACCCTAGTTGAACTGTTCACTGAGGAAGAGATAATGGAGAAAAATATAAAAATCTGGAAAAAGCTCTTGACTTGGATTCTTTTGGGCAAGTGTCATTCAAACTACCATAGCAAATTGGAGAAGGCACATCAACTGCTGCAGCTTCACAAGCTGCCTAAGAAAGGACTACACCAGCAGCAGGTACAACAAAAGGCAAGGAGGTAGTAGACACAGAGAAAGAAACAATGACAGACCAGCCAACTACCTCAAAGGAATAGGGTCAAGGGCAAGCCCCTCCATTATAGACAGAGGCACAATAGGTACTAGCATTACAAACTCCTCTCAATGAGGAAAGAAGCAAGAAATGGGACAGGGAAGAAACCACACCTGCAAGTGGGTCAACAGAGCAGCCAGAGGCCAAAAGGAAAAGAGTAGATCCTCTACCTGAAGAACAAATTAGTGAAGAAATCATAGAGAGTCCAAGGAGGGAGAGGGAAACCAGCTACCAAACATCCACCAGCTCTCACAGGCAAGAAATGGAGAGGCAACATGGTATGGAGGTGTCCTCCTCAAAGCAGCAAAGTAATCAACCAACTGGTATTAAAGGAACATTCATGGAAATTAAAGCCCAAAATGAATTATTGAGAATACAGCTTTATGATCAACTTCTCAAAACAACACCCTCCAAACAACAAAGACTGATGGCAACTTATGACATTCAGGAGGAAAAAATGATCTTAAGTCATTTCAAGCCTAAAGTTCAGCAACCACAGACAGTTGTGGACTACATAAAAACAAATCTAGAAGTCCTCGCCAAAGACATACACCCAATGGACCAAGTTGAGCTACACAAGCAAACAGGTGAAATGGTCTATGCTACATTGCCAGACAAGGCAATGCTGGCCCACCAATTGAAGGAGTCATTAAGCAATACATCCGCCCAATTGGATTTGGAAAGAATATCTTCCTTGGCTAAAGACAATAGAATAAAGACCTTGGAGGAAATTATTATGGAGCTAGGGCATGATCCTAAGGATGCCAAGGGCATCAAAGCCCTCATAAGGAAAAATGAAGAAGATATTGCTGCACTTAAAAAGCAATTGAGGCTGCCTGCAAGCATGCACCCACAAACTACAGAACTTGCACAAGAAAAGGCAGAAGGAGATACGATGGATTTTCTGATGAGGATGAATCAAAGGCTAATTGCAACGGAGCAAGAACTGGAGAAAGCATTGCAAGCCAAGCAGGGATAGTTGACCTCCTAGCCACCTGAAACAGCCCCAACAGTCACCAGTGCCCCTCCCACAGTTGTAGCAGCAATCCCTCCTATCATCCCAGCATCAACAACAGGTACATCAACCACGGATGCTTCAGCAGCAGCAGCAATAACAGCACCAGAATCTACCACGAGTATGGAAGAAATGATGAAAGTAGTAAAAGAGCTAGAAGTCCAAATGTCAAAGCTGAAAGAGGCCAAAGAAGAGTTGGCCAAGCTAGAGGTAAGCTATGACAAATCCAAGATAACCGTGGCTGAATAAAACAAGAGAAATAAAGGCCTTGGATAACAAAATAAAATCCTTAGTAAAAGAGCTTACTCTACATAAAACTCTGTCTAAAATCAAGTCAATTCTGTGGACCAAAATTGGCCAGTCTATCATGGACCAATGGCAATCAATTCAGACAATACATGAGCAAATAGAACTGATATAAATGGCCAAGTAGAGATTCAAAGGGCCAAGGCATCATTGGGAAATATGCCTGAACAAGGCAATAGAATGATTCAATTTTTGAATACTCATACCAAAGAACAACTAGCAGCTCTAGATATCAGGAACAAAACAGACACCATTTTGATAGTGAAAAAGGTGCTGACACTGAGGAATTTTGTTCAAAATCTAGAAAGAAAGTGCCAAGAAATGCAGACAGAAATAAATGCCTTGAAAGAAAAGTTTGCAATGTTGTAGAGCAAAGGGTTACCCAGCTTATTGACCAGCAATGAAAGACTGTTAACACATGAATAGTACGCTAACAGGGTAAATACCTATGTTTCCAATCAAATTACAACATCATCCAGCATTTCAGAAGACACAGTGCCTCCCTCTGGACAGAGTCTATATGACAAATTAGAAAATCTATTCTACATTGAACATGAGATAAATCATCTTTTTGAAATCCAGCCCAACTTCTACAGGTATACTGAAGCTGATGAAACACTAATAAAGATACAAAGACATCAGTTGCCAACAGAACAATGGTGGCAGGGGATGCTGGAGGTTTTGCCAAGGTAATTTTGGTTCCTTTTCTTTTCTGATCAGCTACATGTCAGCAAATTCAAATGCACGGGCCACCTGTCAAAGAATTAAAATAGCTAAAAGAGGAAATCAGGTTGGGACCATAGCTCATTAAAGCAAGACCAAGCACCGATGACAAAGCCGGGACAGCAACACAGCAAGCAAGACAACAAATGCAGAAACGCAGAGTAAAGACGCAACTACCAGCTGACTCAATCAGTCCAAAAAATCAAATATATTTGATAAACTAAACAGCCAGCACACCAACATTTACTGCTGCATTCATTTCTCTCATTTACTTTTTCTGTAAAGTTGGTGGAGGAAGTTATTGCCTAAATAGCTTATCTACACTATATTTTGTATCTCCTTTTTGTATAAATGCCTCCCCATGATATGTAATTGGGGTTGGTGATTTTCTCTCTGAACTGCGTTGTAACTCTGAGACTTCTTAATACAAAGGCTGTTGAAGTTCACTCCTGCTAGACTGTCTGAATGTGGATTCAATGTTCTGGGACCTGCTACAGAATTCTTGTGTCTTTCTACGGATCAATAAGTTGTTCTAAACTATGTTTTTTGTCTTGTTGTTCTAAACTGTGTTTTTTGTCTCCTATGTTTGTAAATTCCATATATGTTTCATAATCTTAGTGACAGAGAAAAAGAATAGCCCAAAATTTGTTTAAATACACTCTGTGTTCAATCTCTGTTGTTAATTATGTTTTCTTCAGAGTTAGCGTAAACAGGAATTCTTAGCTGCTCCTGTTTCCACTGATTCTTTCACTTTGAATAGCCTAGGAATTCTTTACTGCTCCTTGATGATATTCATGCACTTTCCCTCTGCCAACATGATGAAGGATTCTTAAATGCCCTTCATCCACTGGCTTACATTCCATCAATTTCCAGATTTTAAAATTGTTCCAAGATTGATTATCTAGCTCTGTAGTATTGCCCTTTATCAAAGAAAACACACTCAACAGTTCATCCTTACAAACTCCATTTGCCCAATGGAATAAACTGTTTTAGACCTGCATCCCAGCTCTGTTAAGATCACCATCCAACCAACTTAAACAAAAGTCTGTACATCATAACTAGCCTAAAATACCTCAAAACAAAGCTAAATTATAAAGAGAGAGCCCTCTCTGGTTGCAGATTGGCTACAAACTGCAACTAAAAGACTCGTTAGTGGTTACCTTGGCCATATTGCCCCTTAGAGCTTTGCTGGGGAACAACCTGAATGATAACATCATTGGTGACTCCACTGGGGACCTGAATGACTGTTTGTTACTGCTGTCTACTTTCTAAGGCTACAGATGGAGCCTGAAGTTAGCCAGGTAGCCTTTGAAACTATTTTTTCTTTGCATTTATAAGAATAAATAAACATTACTTCAGTCAAACTCCAATCTAGTTTTAGGATTTAAACAGTTGTCCCAAAGATTTGATCAGTTTCCCTGTTTTAGCATATTCAAAGCAAAGCCCAAAGCTTCCTATATTTCAAAAGAGCTTCCTTCAGAATATTGTCAAAAACTGTAATCTTTAAACATTTCCAAAAAATACCGGAAAACGAATTTAGAAGCTGGCTCCAAAGAAGAAAGTCTGTTACAATAGATCAAATATTGATCTAGATCCTCCAGCTATTTTTGAAAATCCTAACTTGATCTCTAAGAGCCTTAGAAGACAAGAAAATCTAGAAAATTCAGCTGATTTAGATCCTGATATACTTCAGCAAAACCTTACAAAATTTGAGCTTACTCCTGGGAGAGCGGCTGTCCTTTCTGTCAATACTACAGCCTCTCCGAGTTCTTCATCCACACCTCAAAGTATCCTCTCCACTCCCCCATCCACTGCACATATTCCCACTCCTGTCCCTGCTGTCTTATTTCTTCCTGCTGTCCCATTTATCTCTGCAAATATGGCAAATAGGTATTCTCCTCTGCTATTGCTTGCAAATCCAGGGGCTATGCCTCAAGATTATCAAAGAAAAATTACATATTTTGATGGCACTAGCGCCTATATAGCTCAACAACATACAAAGAAGATGCAAGATTATTTTGAGAACTATGAAATTGATGATGACGATGTGAGAATGAAAATATTTGTCCAAAGTCTAACTGGTGATGTAAGGACCTAGTTTAGAGCACTTTCTGCAAACTCCATAGCTAACCCAGATGCCCTATACCAAATCTTTTTGAATAGATGGGAAAATAAAAAAGACCCATTGCATATCCTCTCTGAATATGAAAGCTTGAAAAGAGGCCCACAAGAAACTGTCCAAGACTATTGTGCTAGATTCAATAATGTGTAGAATGCCATTCCTCAAGACCTTAGACCTCCGCCTGGCTTAGCCTTAATCAAATTCCCTGATGGATTTGATTCTGACATGGCATATCAACTAAGGGAAAGGGCTCCTCCTAGCTTAGAACACATGCAAAGCATAGCGGTTAGTGTAGAGGCCAATTTGGTATCTAAGAGAAACCGAGGTAGAACTGAAAGGAGAACAAATTTCAAAGAAGAGCCTTCTGCATTTGAACAAAAACTACATGCAATCATCAAAGGTATGGACAGATTGGGTGATAGAGTGGAAACCATCAAAAGGAAATCTTCTTGGGAAGATCAACCAAGTAACACCACTAGGAATCCAAACTTTAGAAAAAATCAAATCCTTACACTGGGAAAGCCGGCCCTGATCAGAATATCAGACCTCCATTTCAAGAGAACTATGCCGAAGCCTCAAACTCTAGTGAGCCAACAGAGGACACCCAAATCAACCTAATGGGTTTAAACAGTGAGCAAAAAATCTTTCTAACACAAGAGGACCAAGAGGCTCATAATTTCAATCAATTTCAAACCAAGTCCGAAGAATCATTTGATTTCAGGGAAGGGTATGATGCAACAGTCTATGAGGTCCATAAACAATACAATTTAAGAAGAAGAACCATAGATGTGCCTGAACCTACCAAGCTGAAAGATACCAAGTAGCCAAAGAAAACAAAGGATAAATCTATCCTGACAGAACCCCCTGTTAAAATAGACCTCGACCCAAAGGAAGCCACTGTAGAGTACATAACAGACTGGCAGCCCTCAAAAAATCAGCCATCCACATCCTTCCCTCAAAAGAAAATCTAAACTTCCCTCCTGAAAATAATTTCAAAACAGATTTAGGTCATAACAGCACTCATGGTGAAGAGAAGATCACTGAAAATACAGCAAAAAAGGAAAACCTTGCTGCTTGCAATACAAGAATTCAAGTGGAAAAACCTTTTAACCTGGAAACAGAAATAGGTAAACTGAAAATAGCCATTCCTCTCTCTGAATTGGCTAAACATCAAGTTTATAGGCAGCAAATCAATAGGTCACTTCAAATATCAGAAAATAGGGACGCAGTTAATGTTTTAGATGACCAACCAGAACTGATTTTTGGTCCCGAAGTCACTGGTAAAACAGTAGATGGAGGAGTTCCTCCATTCTATGTGAGCTTGACCATTCATGAAAAAGTGCTGCATAACGCAATGTTTGATTTGGGAGCTTCCCATAACTTAATGCCTAAGTCTGTGATGGAAAGACTGGACCTAGATATCACAAGGCCATACAAAGACCTGCTCTCATTTGATTCTAGCCAGGTTAGGTGTCTAGGCCTCATCAAAGATTTGTGTGTATCTCTAGTACAATACCCCGCTAAGACAATCTTGATGGATGTGGTAGTAGCTGATATACCACCTAAGTATGGAATGCTTTTGTCCAGATCCTGGGGTGCAAAACTCCAAATATCTTTGCAACTAGACATGTCCTATGCCACCATTTCAGTCTTTGGACAACCAAAGAGATTATACCAGGAAACATTGATAAAATATGTGGTTAGCAGTCAAGAGAAACCCCAAAACTTCCCCATCTATTCTATGCATTCCGATATGGATTCATTCATCTTATACAATGCTGAAAGGTGTCCCAAAACTGATGTCAAACTCCTGGAAACAGCACAAACAAAAAGCATAAATGAACAATCTAGTGCTCAAGATCAAAAAATTGTTGATGTGATTGATGCAACAAATGAACAAAACATACCATATGAGTTACAAAATCCAAAGTTTCTCACTGATCAAGTTTCCAAAACCCCTAAGGCTAGTCACAATCAAGAAATCTTATGCTACTTAGAGTTTGATGGGTCAGTGAACAAATTAGGAGTAGGGGCAGGGATTTGGATACACAACATGCAAAATAACCATGCTCAAGGTCATGCATATAGGCTAAATTTCAGATGTACAAACAACATGGCGAAATATGAGGCCCTTTTACTAGGTCTCAAACTGATTAAAAGTCTTGGGGTAGCTAGGATTTCAATTCTAGGGGACTCAGATTTGATTATACAACAGATGAGGGGAAACTTTGTTACAAATGATCTTAGGCTAAGAGCTTACAGAGGGGCAGCCATTGAAATTCTTAACACCTTCTCAAAATCTCAACTCAACAAAATTCCAAGAAAACACAATTTACATGCACATAGTTTGGCAACTTTTGCCAGCACTTGCAAGCTACCATTTGAGCCCAACCACCACTTCACTGCTGAAATCAAACACAGACCGGCTGTTCCAGATAATGTCAAAAATTGGCAGGTGTTTGAAAATGATACACAAATAAATAATTTCCTGACTTTGAAAGAGGAATTCTCAAGTACAAACATTGATACAAGCACCATTGATGATCAATAGCAAATAGACAAAAGTGAACAAAGTATATCAGCTGAAACAAAAAATTTAATTTTGCATCCAACAACTTTTGATAACAAAAATTTACAAGAGCTGAAGCAAATGGACCTCGATGAAATGGTTGAGGGAGAATTTGAAGTAATTGAACAAAAGGATAATTTCCTGCCCACAGGCCTGACTCCCTTGGAGGATATATTTGATTCAAATGATATCCCAAGAAAGCCAAAAATGCAACCACTAAATGTAGAACTTGAGGACTGCAATATTGGAACCACAGAAAATCCCAAAATGATAAAACTTTCAAAAGCCTTGCCTCCAAATCAAAAACTGAAATACATTGAGCTCTTCAAAGAGTTTCAAGATGTCTTTGCATGGAGCTATGAGGACCTCAAGTCCTATGATACTTCAGTCATACAACACACAATACCTTTAAAAGAAAATCAAAAGCCTCTTAAACAAATGTTGAGAAGGGTTAATCCAGTTCTCCTTCCTCTTATTAAAAAGGAAGTCAAAAGAATGTACCAAGTTGGAATAATTGCACCTATTAGATTTTCAAAATGGATTTCAAACCTAGTGCCTACTAGGAAGAAAACAGGAGAGATAAGACTATGTGTTGACTTAAGAAACCTGAATAAATTCTCTTTAAAGGACCACTACCCCTTACCCAAAATGGATCACATCTTATAAAGGGTAGTAGGAGCCTCTAGGATCTCACTGTTAGATGGATTCTCAAGATTCAATCAGATCTTAGTTCACCCGGATGATCAAGACAAAACTGTCTTTACAACACCTTGGGGAACCTTCAAATATGTCAAAATGCCTTTTGGGCTTAAGAATTCAAGGGCCACATTTCAACGAGCAATGGACATAGCCTTTGCAAAAGAGATCCATGATTTCTTAGTCATATACCTTGATGACCTCATTGCTTTTTCAAAATCAGACCAAGAACATTTAGAGCATTTGAGACAAGTGTTCCTAATTTGCAGAAAATATGGCATATCATTGAACCCAAAGAAATCATTGTTTGGCCTAGAAGAAGGCAAACTCCTAGGTCACATAATTTCAAGAGATGGCATTATAATTGACTCGGACAGAATTAAAGCTATTCTCCAAGTGCCTCACCCAAGAAACATCAAACAACTACAAGCTTTTTTAGGAAAGATCAATTTCCTAAGGAGATTCATTCCCAACTTGGACGAACTAATAAGACTGTTGAATAATATGTTGAAGAAAGATTCTAAAGTCAAATGGACAATAGAATCTAAACAAGCCTTTGAGGAAATCAAAATAGCCTTGACCAAAACACCTGTCCTTACAAGCCCCAAGTTTGATAGAGATTTTATAATCTTTTCCTTTGCATCTCAACATACTATTGCTGCTGTCCTATTGCAAAAGGATGACCAAGGATGTGAGAAGCCCATTGCTTTTTTCAACAAAGCACTTAGAGATGCACCTTTAAAATATCAGGTCATGGAAAAACAAGCTTATGCCCTTATAAAAGCCATCAAGGATTTCAGAGTTTATATCTTGTATTCTCATGTGATAGCTTATGCCCCAAATGCCGTGGTCAAAGACATTCTAACTCAAGAAGGAATTGAAGGTAAGAGGGGAAAATGGACAGCTAACATTTTAGAATATGACATTGAAATTAAGCCAACAAAACTGATAAAAGGACAAGAATTAGCCAAGCTAATGACTGAAACAAATTTTCAAGCCCTTGACATCAATGAACTGGATAACAAACAGGAGATGGCGATGCCACAGATTAATCAAGCCTTTTTACAATCACCTTGGTATGCTGACATATGTTATATATTGTTAAACCCGCAAGCTCCTCCAGGGTTATCTAGGACTAAAAGGAGATTCTTGAAAATGAAAGCTTCAAAGTTTTGTATTATAGACAACGTGTTGTTTTGGAAGAACCATGAAGGTATTTTCCTTAATTTCCTAACACTGGATGAAACTGACAAAGTACTTAAGGAATTTCATGCAGGGGACTATGGTGGAAATTTGTATTGGAAATCAACAGCTGATAAAATCCTAAGGGTTGGATTTTATTGGCCCACACTCTTTGCTGATGCAAAGAAATATGTAACTTCTTGCCACAAATGCCAAATCTTTGAAGGCAAGAAAAAGCTGCTTCCTTTGCCCCTCAAACCCATTTCAACAGAAAGGCCATTTCAACAGTGGGGTTTAGACTTCATTGGGGAAATCCACCCTTCATCCTCTAGTCAACATAGGTGGATTTTGACAGCCACAGACTATTTTACCAAGTGGATAGAAGCTATCCCTTGTAGGAAAGCCAATGACTCAATCATCATGCAATTCTTAGAAACCAATATTCATTTGGCTATCGAGAGAAGATTATTACAGACAATGTTGTTGCCTTTAAATCCAAAAGAATGATCAATTTTTATCATAAGTACCACATTACCTTGGGCCACTCCATAGCCTATTACCCTCAAGATAATGGTCTAGCTGAGTCATCCAATAAGAGCTTGATCAATATCATAAAGAAAGTATTGGAGGAAAAAAAGAAAAAATGGCATAAAAAACTGGTAAATGCACTATGGGCAGACAGATTGACCACCAAGAGATCCATTGGAACAAGCCCATATGAATTGGTTTATGGCATGGAGGCAAGATTCCCTTCATCTTTGGGAATCCCAGTGATAAAGTTGCTGCAAGAAATACAGGCAGAACCTAATGATATTCAAAGAAGGATCAATCAAACTATTCACTTGCAGTAGACTAGAGAGGAAGTCTATCAAAGATCTCAGGTTTTACAAGAAAGACTTAAAAAGATATTTGATAAAAGAAGCTGTTGGATACCTATACCAATAGGTTTCATATTTCATGATTGGCAAGGGAAAGTCCAAATATGCTCTGCTTTGGTATCACAAAGATCCCATATTTCCTAAAGAACAGAAGGTGTGTAAAGTGTTTCAATGTTGATGACCTTATTCCAATTTTGATGGATGATCCAACAGTTTAAACTGGGTCATGCCATATTTAAATTTTCTGTTTTAGAATAGAGCAAGGAGTCTGTCCAAACTGTTCAATCTTGGCAGACAAGTAGTTTAGGTAGAGAAGAAAAGGTTCCCAACAGCTTAATCTGGGACCTTGGAAGAGATAAGGGTAGAAGTAGATAGAAAAGAAAAAAGAAAAGCCAAAGAAAAGAAAAGGCAAGTAAGGGTTTGCAAGTCCAAGTGCACCCTCCAATGGAGAAACAAAAAATGCTAGGAAAATAGCTGGGTAAGTAGTTGTGGTTGCAGAAAGGGCATTTTCACCATTGCACATATGTCAAAAGATGTATTGCCAAGGCAAAATCTATCAATAGACAAAGTGGTTAATTCCATCAAATTGCAGCAAGGAGCATGACTAACCTCCCCTTTCCCCCTTCATTTCATTACTAACATTCCCTTTTTTAGCTGAGATTCATGGAGAGAGATCATGGTTTTATGGTGGTTCTTGTTCATTCAGAAGCCACATTTCTTGTCTAAAATCTTTTCATTTTGATCTACTCTCAAAACTAAATCAATTTCAGATAAACTCAGAGAGATCCCCTTCATTTGCTCCCTCATTCATATTAACCTCTAATTCTACTATATAGCTCCCCTATCTTACCCTTCCCCTAATAGTATTAACACTATGGTGTATAAAGCCCCAAATTCTATAAATACTCCTCCCCTTGGCATTATAGCCATATGTTCTTCAAAAGGAACCAAAGTGACCTCTGGTCACCTTGGTGAACCTATCACGTCCCATTCCCCCTTGCTACAAGCCAACTTGCTCCTCAAACCACCATTTGCATTGAAAAAACCCTTATAAACCCTCTTTTACCCTTAAATCCTTTGCAAAAATTACCCAAAGTCTAAAAAGCCCGCCTCTGGCACATTTCCAAAAGGCTAGCGCGCAGTTTGTTTTAATGGAAAAACATTGAAAAAACATCAGAAAACCCACAACCCAAAGTTTTCCGCCCGCGCATATACTCCGAGCACGTTGTTGCTCCGCCCACCGTCGGATCAGGTCCCGAGGATCCGACGATCCACAGCAATATCGGAGCGGCCCCCATGGTGGTCCTTTACCGCCCGAGAAAGTGACGTTGCGTCACGTCACGGGCAGGCCACGCGTCAAACAATAAGGGCTCTCGGAGCCGGGTCTGACATTTCTGGGACCGTACCTAAACCGCCCCGAGAGACCGTAGCAGCTAGCCTTAACCGTAACCGCTACGGTCCTAACCGCCAACCGTTTTCCAACTGTATACCGCCATGTCACGCCCGCTTGTCCTTGTCTCCGTTATTCGTCCACCTCACTGATGACATGGCTGCCACCTCATCGCCCCCATGGACCAATAGTTTACCGCCACGTCACCCGATGACGTCACCTCACCTTGGCCTACCAATGACGTCATGCTGACGTCATCACTAAAAAGCGCCAAAATCATAAAAAAGCCCATATTAAGCCAAAAAACGCCTATTTTTCCCATTTTTGCGCGTTTCTCTACTGTTTTCTCTGCATGACCGTTTACGTCCCAAAACTCTGCCAACCTGCTCAGTCGACCAAGGCGACCTCCACAGCATCAACCTTGCACGCGTGCACGACCTCTGTTCGTAAATTACCAGGTATTTTTCGTTTTCTATCCTCCATACACCTGCAATTGGAAATAAAATTACTCAGAGGGCTAGAGAAAAGATAAAATTCATAATTTCACCGGCCATTTCCCTCTGCACGCCCACATTTGCAACTGTGAAGTCCAAAAACGCCAGCCGAGCCTTAATACCTGTAATTTCGCTCAAAAACAATATTCACTGCGTATTCCCGGCAAATTTCTTGTTAAACTCAATTCACTCGCTAAAAGAGGACATAGTGAGACCATAGAGAAGCCCTGCTCCTGAAACAAACAGTATTTCAACTGTTGTTGTGTAAATTCCTCCTCTGGTACCTGAGATACAAACTGTTTTTATAGAAAATCACTTCTATTCTGTGTTGCTTCCATTAAACCATCCACCTACAATTGTTGAACTTTGAAGAAGATCATGGAGACTCCCATTGCTCTCAACATCAAGCCCCTCAATGCCCCTCACCAGGAATTGGAGTGGAAAGCCCTGGGAGATATGGATTATCAAATGCTGGACTGGTTTCTTATGGGCTCCAAGTATAATATCCAGATGTTGAATGAGTTGAAAGCCCAGCACCTGAGTGGAGCAGACATCTTGGGGATTTGGGACTCAAACTTGCCCATCTACAACCTCCCCCAGGTAAATCCTATGCCAGAGTTGGTTTACAGCTGCCAGGAATGCTATGACCCAAACCAAAGAGCTGTCATCAGCCCCACAGGCTCAGTCCTGTTCCACATCACCCCAGAGAGTATTAATGAGATGCTGCACTTCCATATTGCCAAGCAATTGACCCCCCTCCATATGCAGAATTTGACAAAGAAAGGGAACCAGCTGTCATTTGACCAAATCATTAAAATCAATCAGTTGTTTGTAAAACCAGGCTCTGAATCCATCAGAACTCCTCCTATTGGATATCAGTACTTGAATGAATTGGGCAGGATGTTAGTGGATTTGATCAGCTATGCCCTAGGATTCAAGGGAATGGAGGATGTGGATGAAAGCATAATGGCAATGCTGTCTCTATTCTCTCCTGGTAAGCCCCCAGCTGTACATTATGATTATGCTACATACATTGCAGATAAAATCCATGACCAGTTTATGAACTTGAAGAGGGAAAGACTATTCAGGTATACCTCATACATATATCACCTGTTCTTGTTTTATCAGCGAGCCACCTTCTCTTTTCCTTTGAAGCAACTCAATGCCCAGGGAAATCCAAGATCAGTTGTGTTCTGGACCTCTGTTTTTCATCATACCTCTGTATCCCCTTACACATACTCTGAGTTCATTGACTTATTCATTTATCCAGCCATGACAGTATTGCATGGTACTCCTCCTCCTAGACTAACTGATGATATGAGAAGAATTCTCCATTTGAATAAATCCTACAGCATTGGTAACTGGTACCTCTACCAGAACCACACAGTCATCAGAATATATGGCTGTGAGTTGACCCCTTTTAGGTTGCCAAGGTATGTCCCCATGAGGCTTTTTGCCTTGGAATATTTCAGACAGTTTGGCAACTCAGACTACCTGCATTTTCAGAGCAAGAACAAGAAATCACAGCTAAAGGTGAGAAGCCAGCTGGGTCCTTTCCTATATAACAGAAAAGAGGAGGGATGGAAAGAGGCAAACACTATCCTGGAAGGCCTCAGACTGCAAACTAGTTTTGAATGGATACCCTACGACCCCAATCATTTTGTCTCCCTCAGGAGGATAAAATACAAATTGGGTAGTTATGCACACAAGAGACAACCTGAGATTGAACAGTATGCCAATGCATTAAGCTGGGAAGAGGGTACCTTAGAAGAAGAAATAACTGCTGAAGAGCTTCTAGAAAGAGAAGCTAGAAACATTCAAAAGGAAGCTGACTTAGAAACTTGTGGACAGGTTCCCCTCTCATACAAAAAGCAGCTTGGAGCAGCTACTACATCATCAACAACACAGCAGCAAGCTGCCGGGAAAACACCACAAACAGCCAGTAAAGATAAAGGGAAACAGGTGGAACAGCCACCTCCATTGACAGAAGAGCAAGTGGAAACATTGGTGCAACAGCAAGAAGAGATGGAGCAGCAACAAGAAGGGCAACAGCAAGAAGAAGTGCCACTTAAGGAACAACAACCCTTGCAGCAAGAAAGGGTGATTGAAACTCCTAGTTCCACTGAGCAACAGGCTCAGAATATAGTGCCTCCTAGGGCAGAAACTACTTTTGATGCCGCGGTCCTCCAAACCCCACAAAAGGAGGACTTAACCAGGAAAAGAGATAGAGAGACTCCCCTGACTTCATCCATCAATCAGGGAGAGAAAAGACAAAGATTAAATGACTTTCCAGAGGATGACATAGCAATAAGACAAGCAATGGGCATGGGTCCACCCAGCCGAGAAGTGTCAGCCAGTTCATTCCAGCATGAACATGATAGAGCTATGGGAGGAGAGGTCAGTTCCTCCAGCCAGCACCAAGAAGGACAAGTAAGCATCAAACAGCAATTTATCGACATTAAAAGGAGGAGTGATCCTATTAAAGTACAGCTGTACAATCATTTGCTGAACCTGGCTCCCACCAATCAGCAAAGACTCATGTCTGCCTTTGATGTAAGTGAAGGCAAAATGATCATGAGTCATTTCATGCCCACAGCTCTTCATCCCCAATCTACCTCGGATTACTTAAGGACCAACATGGAGGTTCTGGCTAAAGACATACACCCTATGGATAAAATCGAACTGCATAAACAAACTGGTGAAATGGTGTATGCCTCCTTGGCAGATGAAACATTGGAAAACTACAAATTGAAGAGCAGCCTTGATAATACAGCCTCTCAGCTGGAATTGGAGAGAGCATCATCACAAGCCAAGGACAACAGAATCAAGTCCTTGGAGGATGTAATTATAGAAATAGGACATGATCCTAAAGATGTTAAAGGTATCCAAGAACTATTGAAGATAAGGGATCAAGACATGGCTGCCTTAAGAAAGAAAATCAAGCTCCCAGCCACCATCCATCCTCAAACAGATGAAGTTGCTCAGCAAAGGCTAGAAAAGGATACTACGGATTTAATGATATCCTTATACAAGGAGCTGGTTCGGACTCAGGACCAGCTAGGACAATCAGAAGCTGCAAAGGCAGCATTACAGACAGCATTGAAACAGAGAGAAGAGGGCCAAACTTCCCAGCCCCCTCCGGAAGTAATCAATCTTGAAGAAGCTCCTCCAACAACTACTCTTCCTCCTCAGCAGACAGGAACTACAGCACCATCTACAGCAACAACTACGCCAACAACAGAGCAGACTCCTAGTCTGGATATGCAGAAGCTGCAAGCTGAGATCCAAGTTCTTGAGTCAAGGATGAAAGAGCTTGATGAAGTCAAAAGGTCTTTGACTAAGGTGAATGAAAGATTTGACAAAAGCAAGCAGAATGAGGCAGCAAAGGAAAGAGAGGTAAAAGCTCTAAAAAAGAGAATAGCTGAACTAGAAAAAGAGCTTGCACTAGAAAAAGTAACAGCAGAATTAAAAGCAGTCCTCTGGGGCAACATTGGTCGATCCATCACCAAGCAGTGGCAGTATATTGAGACTATGGATGAGCAAATAGCACTCATCACAAAGGCAAACAAGGAAATACACAGAGCAAGAGCAAGCCTTGGCCACATGCCAGATGCTGCCAGCAGAATGATCAATATTTTAAATAACAAGACAAGCTCTCAGCTGGCCACAATAGGAATTACCAACAGGACTGAAACAATCTCAGTAGTTAAAAGAGTCCTGACACTACGAAGTCTAGTTGGAACGCTGGAGAGGAGAACACAGGATATGCAGACTGAGATCAACAAATTCCTGGACAGATTCCTGGCATTACAGAACAGAGGCCTCCCCAGCATATTAAGTGGTGTAGGAAGACTGCTTACCCTGGAAAATTACATCAAAAGGGTTGATGCCCATGCTGCAGCACAAATTGCAAAACAGCCCAGTACCTCAGCAGAAACAGGGCCAGCATCAGGACAGAATTTGTATGATAGGGTGGATAACCTGTTTTTTATCATGAATGAAATTGATCACCTGTTTGATACACCACCAAATTTATTTAAGTATACAGAAGCAGATGAGACTATGGGGGCAATCATAAGTCACCAATTGCCCACACAAGAAGTATGGAGGAATTTGACACAGATAATCTTATCAGGCCAGAACCTGTAGCGTTAATTTTCTCCAGTTTATGAACAGTCATGCACAGGCAGAATTTGATGGATAACTCCACAAGGAAAAGACAGATGCTGAGCCAACTCAGCAGGGCTATTTACTCACCACAGCAGCAATCACAATCACTGGTGGCAGACCCAAAATACAGCGCACGAGCCATAAAGTCGGGTTCTCTAGCATTTGATTAAAGTATCCCAACCGACTTAGCAGCTCCCAAAGGCCAAAATATCTTCTGACAGAACATCAAGACGCCTTTATTTTGTATTCAATGCTGTAATAAATTTCTGATAAAAATATCTCAAAAGTTGGTGAGAACATTAAGTCTGAGATAACTTAGAACTCAGATATTTTTTTGTAAAATCGTATGTATATATTCGCCCCGCACATAAGCTGAAGGGGTTGTTGTTATTTTCATTTTGGGTATCTCATTTGCTGTAAAAATTCTCAGAGGAATAATACAAAGGGTGAATGGAATTTCCAAAGCTTGGCGTACCTTGATGCATTGTGATGAATGGTGAACGTTGCAGGATTCCAGAGTGTTTCATAAAACAATAAGTCTTTCTTAAATCTCTGTGTTACATGTTTTCGAGTCTTTTGTTCTCTTTTATTGTTTAAATGTTTTACACTTAATAGCAAAGTAGAAGAATAGTTCCAGGATTTAATCACTGATTACCCTGAACTCAATCCGAGCTATTATCCATGTTTTCTTCAGATACAGTGAAAGAAGTGTAATTCTTAATTGCTGCACTTTAAAACTATATCTTTTGCAGTGATAGACATTCCCAGGGATTCAAGTTTTGCCCCTGAGACATCTATCCATTTCTCATACCTAGTTTGGTGGAAATACTTAAATACTTTAGTGAAAATTCTTAATTGCTTTCACTGGTTTTTTCACCTGTTTGTGTTATAAATCAAAATTTTGTTCTATGAAGTATCCAAATGGCCCTGTAAGTATCACCAATTCACCTCAAGGTTTCTAGACACCTACAGCCATAGACTCCATTGCCCAATGATATTTGTCTCTTTGAATATTATATCACAAGACCTGAAAGAAACTCTTCAACCAAAACATAAACAAAACCTGTGCATAATACCTAGCCTAATACCCTATCATAAACAGATACAAATCACAAAGAGAGAGCCCTCTCTGATCACAGTTTGGCTAGAAACAGTGATCAAAAGATTGGTTAGTGGTTACCCCGGCCGTATTCCCTTGGGAGTCATAGGGAACAACCTGGGTGTTAACATAATTGGCGACTCCACTGGGGACTTCCTAAAAATTTTCCAATTACTATCTATCTTCCAAAGCTACCATCAAGCCTGAAACTAGCCAAGAGGCCTTAGAACTGTTTCTGTGATACAGGGACAGCTTTAGGGAAGAGCTAATTAGGGAATCTTCATCCTAGCTTTGGAACATATATAGCCATTCCAAAATTCACATCCAGTCCTTGCATATATAGCAGCTTCCTGTACAAGTTCCGGAGAGAAATTAGAAGCTGGCCCCCAAAAGAAACCCAAGGCACACTAGGGCAAACCCTGACCCTAATCAACCCATCATTGTTGACAATCCAAATATCATTCCAAAGAACATAAGGAGACAGAAAAAGCAGGAGAAGCCTGCTGATTCAGATATAAGTTCAGATCAAACTATCCTCATTCCCACTCCTTGCAAAGTTCTTTTTCGCTCCACACCTAGTCCTTCTAGTTCACCATCAACACCTCAAAGCCCTCCTCTCCCATCTTCACCATCTGCACATACTCTTTCAACCAGTTCCCCGCTTGTTACCCATACCATTAACCCTGTCACACCTGTAATCCCTGTTGTTCCATTTGCTCCTGTTAACCCTCTAAACCTCATAAACATGGCTAACAGGTATGCACCTCTGCAGATACCAGCTAATGCTCCAGCTCTACCCCAAGACTACCAAACCAAAATCTCATTTTTTGACTCCCATGGCCCTTTGACAGCTGTCCAGCATGCTAAGAAGATGCAAGACCACTTTGAGACCTATGAAATAGATGATAACAGTGTCAGGATGAGAATTTTTGTTCAAAGCTTAACTGGGGATGTTAGAACTTGGTTCAGATCCCTCAATGCAAACTCCATTGCAACACCTGATCAGCTTTACGAAGCTTTTACTGAGAGATGGGAGAAGAAGAAAGATCCACTCCACATACTTGGTGAATATAACACTATTAAAAGAGGTCCCCAAGAAACAGTTTTGGAATATTGTGCTAGGTTTAACAATGTATATAATGCTATCCCCCAGAACTTAAGGCCCCCTCCTGATTTGGCACTGTATAACTTCCCTGACGGTTTTGATTCTGATATGGCCTATCAATTGAAAGAAAGAGATCCTCCAACCCTTGCAGAAGCTCAAAGGGTTGCAGTCACTGTAGAGGCCAACCTAATTGCCAAAAGAAACAGAGCAAAGTTGGAAAAGAAAACTGGCTTCAGAGAAGAGCCCTCGGGTTTTGATCAAAAGCTGGATGCAATACTAAACAGCATGAAAAGATTGGGTGAAAGAGTGGAATCAGTTGAAAGAAAATCATCATGGGAGGCATCACAAAGCAACCCTCCCAGAAACCCGAATTTTAGGAGAACTCAGAACCCAAACATAGGAAAGACTAGTGCCGACCAAGACATTAGACCCCCTTTTCAAGAAAACTATGCAGAAACTTCCACAGCCAATCAGCTTAGTGAAGATCCTGAAATTAACTTAATGGGTTTGGATGGTAAAAGCCATGTTTTTTTAACACAAGAGGACCATGAGGAGGATGAAATCAAAACATTCCAAACCAAGTCAGGAGAATCTTTTGACTTCAAACAAGGATATGATACTGCTGTCTATGAAGTCCATAAACAGTATAAACTGAGGAGTAGGATTGTGAATGTAAACCAGCCCGACAAGATAAAGGATAAACAGAGGTCTAAAGAAACCATGGTCACAAAACCTAATGACAAAATAAACTTGCCTACAGAAGAAATTGTAGTTGAGGAGGTTACTGAACTACTGTCCCCACTACAACAGCCCATGGCAACTTCGTCCTCTCACCCTAATCCAAACATTACCCCTCAAGACATGGGTACAAGGGGCAGGTCTCAAAATCAAGATGAAATCCAACAAGAAGATTTAATGAATAAAGAAAAGACTGCTATCCGTGACTCTAAAACCCAAATTGACAAACCCTTTGACCTAGGCACAGAGATTGGCAAGCTAAAAATAGCAATTCCTCTCTCAGAGCTAGCCAAGCATGACATATACAAACAACAGATCAAAAAATCCCTTCAACTCACTACTAGCAAAGATGATGTAAATGTGCTAGATGACACCCCAGAATTACTGTTCGGCCCAGAGGTAGATGGAAAAACAGTAGTCACAGGGGTGTTACCTTTTTATGTCAGCTTGCATGTTCATGATAAAATACTGCATAATGCAATGTTCGACTCAGGCGCCTCTCACAACCTTATGCCAAAAGCAGTCATGGAAAGATTGAATTTGGATATAACAAGACCATACAAAGACTTGTTTTCTTTTGATTCTAGCCAAGTCAAATGTTTAGGCCTAATAAAAGATTTATGTGTGTCCCTGGTTCAATATCCCAACAAAACCATTTTAATGGATGTTGTAGTCGCTGATATCCCACCTAAATATGGGATGCTGTTATCAAGATCATGGGGAGCCAAGCTCCAAGGTTCCCTGCAATTAGACATGTCATATGCCACTATCTCTGTCTTTGGGCAACCAAAAAGACTGTACAGGGAAACACTCATGAAGTATATGGTCAGCAGTGAAGAAAAGCCTCAAAACTTTCCAATATATGCTGTCCATTCGGACATAGACTCCTTCATCCTCTTCAATGACAGCACAAGCCTCTCAAACAATGACATTAGGACCGAAACACTCATACAAGAACAAAACATTGATCAAACAAGTATCACCTGCCAAACATCAATCAGCCCAACAATACACAGTATCCCTCCTCTAGTTGTCAAAGATTGTCAAACAAGTGATGAAATTATCCTAGAAAACAAATGGGAAAAGAAACCCCAACTCTTGCTCACATTGCCATCCCATGAACAGAATTTTAGATCTCCTGTTCAGCAAGATATCCTGTGGGTCCTAGAATTTGATGGGTCAGTAAACAAATTAGGGGCAGGAGCTGGAATTTGGATACATAACAAAGAGAAAGGCTATGCAGAAGGCAGGGCTTATAGGTTAAATTTTAGATGCACTAATAACATGGCAGAATACGAAGCTCTGTTACTAGGTCTCAAGCTAGCAAAATCACTACAAGCTCCTAAACTCTCCATCATGGGAGACTCTGATCTAGTAATTCAACAAGTAAAAGGAAATTTTGTCACCAATGACAAAAGATTGAGGTCCTACAGATCTGCTGTAATTGAAATATTAGAGACCTTCTCTGAGTTTGTTATCACAAAAATTTCAAGGGGCCACAATCTCCATGCACACAGCTTGGCAACGTTTGCCAGCACCTTCAAATTCCCATTAGAACCCAATAACTGTTTCACAGCCGAGGTCAAATACAGACCCTCTATTCCAAACAATGTCAAAGAATGGCAAGTATTTGAGGATGACATGCAAATAAACAATTTTTTAACCTTGCAACAAGAGTTCACAGGATTAAATATTGATATTGATGGAGCAAGTCAATCGCAAATACTTGATGGAGCAAGTCCATCACAAATACAGTTTCAACAGTCTGCTCACCCAATGTCACCTAGAACAGCAAAACAATTACTGAGTCCAACCATTTTCAACAATGAAAACATTCAGCAAATTCACCTAATTGGCTGTGAAGAGATGAGCAACGCTGAAGCTGAAATCATACAACTCAAAGACAATTTCCTTCCAGTAGGCCTTACCCCATTAGAAGACATTTTTGATTCAAATGATGTCCCCAGGAAGCCAAAGATGCAGCCATTAGAGGCAGCAGTTGAAGAATGCAACATTGGTACTGTTGACAAGCCTAAAATAATAAAACTATCTGCCTCTTTGCCCCCTGATCAAAAACCCAAATATATTGACCTCTTTAAAGAGTTTCAAGATGTTTTTGCTTGGGGTTATGAGGATTTAAAGTCCTATGACACTTCTATCGTCCAGCATACCATTCCCCTCAAGCCTAATCAAAAACCATTCAAACAGAAATTGAGAAGGATCAATCCTGTGCTCCTTCCTTCCGTTGAAAAAGAATTACAGAAAATGTTCAAAGCTGGTATCATAGCACCAATCAGGTTCTCTGAGTGGATTTCAAATTTGGTCCCTACAAGAAAGAAAACTGGTGAGATTAGACTTTGTGTAGACTTAAGGAATTTGAATCAAGTATCACTCAAAGATAACTACCCTTTACCCAAAATGGATCATATTCTTCAAAGAGTAGTAGGGGCTTCAAGGATATCATTGCTTGATGGATTCTCAGGCTTTAACCAAATCCTAGTACACCCTGATGATCAAGACAAAACTGCATTTACAACCCCATGGGGGACTTTCAAGTATGTAAAAATGCCCTTTGGATTGAAAAACGCAGGGGCAACGTTTCAAAGAGCAATGGACATTGCTTTTGCAAAAGAAATTCATGACTTCTTGGTCATTTACTTAGATGATCTTACACCCTTTTCAAAATCTGACCAAGAACACTTGAAACATTTGAGACAGATTTTCATAACATGCAGGAAATATGGTATTTCCTTAAACCCCAAGAAGTCATTATTTGGCTTGGAAGAAGGGAAACTCTTAGGACATATTATTTCAAAAGATGGCATAAGAATTGATCCAGATAGGATACAAGCTATCCTACAAATGCCTCACCCAAGGAATGTCAAGGAGTTGCAGGGATTCTTAGGAAAAATCAACTTTTTAAGAAGGTTTATCCCAAACTTAGCAGAACTAATCAGACTACTAAACAATATGCTAAAGAAAGATTCAAAGGTCAAATGGACTATTGAAGCAAAACAAGCCTTTGAAAGTATAAAATTGGCCTTGACTCAAACCCCAGTGTTAACCAATCCTCAGTTTCACAGAGACTTTATCATTTTCTCCTTTGCCTCCCAACATACCATCGCTGCTGTTTTATTACAAAAAGATGACCAAGGGAATGAGAAGCCTATTGCCTTTTTCAGCCGAGCTCTTAGAGATGCCCCTCTAAAGTATCAAATTATGGAGAAGAAAGCCTATGCTTTGATCAAAGCTATTAAAGACTTTAGGATTTACATCCTTTACTCCCATGTTGTGGCTTATGTACCAAGTCCTATTGTCAAAGACATTCTCACCCAAGAAAACTTAGAGGGCAGGAGAGGAAAATGGATTGCAAACATACTAGAATTTGACATTGAAATAAAACCTACAAAGCTGATAAAAGGGCAAGGTTTGGCCAAATTAATGACAGAAGCAAATTTCCAAGCCTTAGATATCAACCAACTGGACAGTGAAACAGAGCTGGCGACTCCAAAGATCAATGTAGCCTTTGAACAATCTCCTTGGTACTCTGATATCTGCTATGTGTTACAAAACCTGTGTGCTCCTCCAGGACTGTCCAGAACTAAGTGTAGGTTCCTAAAAATGAAAACATCTAGATTTTGTGTGATAGATGGAAATTTACTTTGGAAAAACCATGAAGGTATATTGCTGCACTGTTTAATGGAGAATGAAACTAACAATATCATGCAAGATTTCCACGCTGGAGACTGTGGTGGACATTTGTACTGGAAGTCCACTGTGGACAAGATATTGAGGGCTGGTTATTACTGGCCCACTATGTTCTCTGATGTTAAGAAATTCACCGCCTCATGCCACAAATGCCAACTCTTTGAGGGCAAAAGACAGCTGCTGCCACTTCCTTTGAAGCCCATTGCAACGGAGAGACCTTTCCAACAATGGGGCTTGGATTTCATTGGGGAAATTCATCCCTCATCTTCAGGGCAACACAGATGGATTTTAACAGCAACAGACTACTTCACCAAGTGGATTGAAGCTGCCCCATGCAGACAAGCAAACGATTCAGTAATTATTCAGTTTTTGGAAAACAATATACTGGCTAGATTTGGCTGTCCAGACAAGATAATAACAGATAACGCTGCTGCCTTCAGATCCAAGAAAATGGTGAACTTCTGCCATAAGTTTCACATAACTTTGGGCCATTCTACTGCTTACTATCCCCAAGGAAATGGTCTTGCTGAATCATCAAACAAAAGTTTAATAAATATCATAAAGAAAGTGCTGGAAGAGAACAAAAAGAACTGGCATAAGAAACTAGTAAACGCTTTATGGGCAGATAGACTAACAACAAAAAGATCAATTGGGACCAGCCCATATGAGTTAGTCTATGGATTAGAAGCCAGATTTCCTTCATCACTAGGAGTACCGGTTATGAAGCTTCTGCAAGAAAGTCAAGCAGAGCCAAATGATATGCAAAGGAGAATTAATCAGATAATCTGTTTACAGCAGACCAGAGAACAAGTTTTCAGCAGAATGCAGAAATTACAAGAGAAACTGAAAAAGGCCTTTGATAGAAGAACCAAAGCAGAAGATTTCAATGTGGGGGACAAAGTCTTAAAGTGGGATGCAAGAAGAGAAGAGAAAGGAAAACATGGAAAGTTTGACTCTTTATGGAGAGGACCATTTGCTGTCCAAGCAGTACAAGGTAACAACACTTACTTCCTTAAAAGTCTGACTGAAACTGACTTGGATGAAGGTCCTGTCAATGGCAGGATGCTGAAGCACTACTTTGACTATTCCCCATGAGTGGAACCTAAGGATTCACTGTATATATGCAGATGTACATATTGTTTTCTGTTTTAGATTGTAAAATACAGTTTTCCAAGTGATTCACCAACCAGCAAGAGGCAAATAGGATTAGAGGTCTTTCAAAAAGGAAGCACACAGTTTTGACACACCAATTGCAGCAAATTTCAAAGATTGGTATGGGCAGTCAAAGAAGAAGGCAGTCTGACCTGCTGTTCTTGGTCTTTCAGAAGAAAAACCATCCCCATGTGGAGCCACTGTTGGATACCTATACCAATAGGTTTCATATTTCATGATTGGCAAGGGAAAGTCCAAATATGCTCTGCTTTGGTATCACAAAGATCCCATATTTCCTAAAGAACAGAAGGTGTGTAAAGTGTTTCAATGTTGATGACCTTATTCCAATTTTGATGGATGATCCAACAGTTTAAACTGGGTCATGCCATATTTAAATTTTCTGTTTTAGAATAGAGAAAGGAGTCTGTCCAAACTGTTCAATCTTGGCAGACAAGTAGTTTAGGTAGAGAAGAAAAGGTTCCCAACAGCTTAATCTGGGACCTTGGAAGAGATAAGGGTAGAAGTAGATAGAAAAGAAAAAAGAAAAGCCAAAGAAAAGAAAAGGCAAGTAAGGGTTTGCAAGTCCAAGTGCACCCTCCAATGGAGAAACAAAAAATGCTAGGAAAATAGCTGGGTAAGTAGTTGTGGTTGCAGAAAGGGCATTTTCACCATTGCACATATGTCAAAAGATGTATTGCCAAGGCAAAATCTATCAATAGACAAAGTGGTTAATTCCATCAAATTGCAGCAAGGAGCATGACTAACCTCCCCTTTGCCCCTTCATTTCATTACTAACATTCCCTTTTTTAGCTGAGATTCATGGAGAGAGATCATGGTTTTATGGTGGTTCTTGTTCATTCAGAAGTCACATTTCTTGTCTAAAATCTTTTCATTTTGATCTACTCTCAAAACTAAATCAATTTCAGATAAACTCACAGAGATCCCCTTCATTTGCTCCCTCATTCATATTAACCTCTAATTCTACTATATAGCTCCCCTATCTTACCCTTCCCCTAATAGTATTAACACTATGGTGTATAAAGCCCCAAATTCTATAAATACTCCTCCCCTTGGCATTATAGCCATATGTTCTTCAAAAGGAACCAAAGTGACCTCTCGTCACCTTGGTGAACCTATCACGTCCCATTCCCCCTTGCTACAAGCCAACTTGCTCCTCAAACCACCATTTGCATTGAAAAAACCCTTATAAACCCTCTTTTACCCTTAAATCCTTTGCAAAAATTACCCAAAGTCTAAAAAGCCCGCCTCTGGCACATTTCCAAAAGGCTAGCGCGCAGTTTGTTTTAATGGAAAAACATTGAAAAAACATCAAAAAACCCACAACCCAAAGTTTTCCGCCCGCGCATATACTCCGAGCACGTTGTTGCTCCACCCACCGTCGGATCAGGTCCCGAGGATCCGACGATCCACAGCAATATCGGAGCGGCCCCCATGGTGGTCCTTTACCGCCCGAGAAAGTGACGTTGCGTCACGTCACGGGCAGGCCACGCGTCAAACAATAAGGGCTCTCGGAGCCGGGTCTGACATTTCTGGGACCGTACCTAAACCGCCCCGAGAGACCGTAGCGGCTAGCCTTAACCGTAACCGCTACGGTCCTAACCGCCAACCGTTTTCCAACTGTATACCGCCACGTCACGCCCGCTTGTCCTTGTCTCCGTTATTCGTCCACCTCACTGATGACATGGCTGCCACCTCATCGCCCCCATGGACCAATAGTTTACCGCCACGTCACCCGATGACGTCAGCTGACGTCACCTCACCTTGGCCTACCAATGACGTCATGCTGACGTCATCACTAAAAAGCGCCAAAATCATAAAAAGCCCATATTAAGCCAAAAACGCCTATTTTTCCCATTTTTGCGCGTTTCTCTACTGTTTTCTCTGCATGACCGTTTACGTCCCAAAACTCTGCCAACCTGCTCAGTCGACCAAGGCGACCTCCACAGCATCAACCTTGCACGCGTGCACGACCTCTGTTCGTAAATTACCAGGTATTTTTCGTTTTCTATCCTCCATACACCTGCAATTGGAAATAAAATTACTCAGAGGGCTAGAGAAAAGATAAAATTCATAATTTCACCGGCCATTTCCCTCTGCACGCCCACATTTGCAACTGTGAAGTCCAAAAATGCCAGCCGAGCCTTAATACCTGTAATTTCGCTCAAAAACAATATTCACTGCGTATTCCCGGCAAATTTCTTGTTAAACTCAATTCACCCGCTAAAAGAGGACATAGTGAGACCATAGAGAAGCCCTGCTCCTGAAACAAACAGTATTTCAACTGCTGTTGTGTAAATTCCTCCTCTGGTACCTGAGATACAAACTGTTTTTATAGAAAATCACTTCTATTCTGTGTTGCTTCCATTAAACCATCCACCTACAATTGTTGAACTTTGAAGAAGATCATGGAGACTCCCATTGCTCTCAACATCAAGCCCCTCAATGCCCCTCACCAGGAATTGGAGTGGAAAGCCCTGGGAGATATGGATTATCAAATGCTGGACTGGTTTCTTATGGGCTCCAAGTATAATATCCAGATGTTGAATGAGTTGAAAGCCCAGCACCTGAGTGGAGCAGACATCTTGGGGATTTGGGACTCAAACTTGCCCATCTACAACCTCCCCCAGGTAAATCCTATGCCAGAGTTGGTTTACAGCTGCCAGGAATGCTATGACCCAAACCAAAGAGCTGTCATCAGCCCCACAGGCTCAGTCCTGTTCCACATCACCCCAGAGAGTATTAATGAGATGCTGCACTTCCATATTGCCAAGCAATTCACCCCCCTCCATATGCAGAATTTGACAAAGAAAGGGAACCAACTGTCAATTGACCAAATCATTAAAATCAATCAGTTGTTTGTAAAACCAGGCTCTGAATCCATCAGAACTCCTCCTATTGGATATCAGTACTTGAATGAATTGGGCAGGATGTTAGTGGATTTGATCAGCTATGCCCTAGGATTCAAGGGAATGGAGGATGTGGATGAAAGCATAATGGCAATGCTGTCTCTATTCTCTCCTGGTAAGCCCCCAGCTGTACATTATGATTATGCTACATACATTGCAGATAAAATCCATGACCAGTTTATGAACTTGAAGAGGGAAAGACTATTCAGGTATACCTCATACATATATCACCTGTTCTTGTTTTATCAGCCAGCCACCTTCTCTTTTCCTTTGAAGCAACTCAATGCCCAGGGAAATCCAAGATCAGTTGTGTTCTGGACCTCTGTTTTTCATCATACCTCTGTATCCCCTTACACATACTCTGAGTTCATTGACTTATTCATTTATCCAGCCATGACAGTATTGCATGGTACTCCTCCTCCTAGACTAGCTGATGATATGAGAAGAATTCTCCATTTGAATAAATCCTACAGCATTGGTAACTGGTACCTCTACCAGAACCACACAGTCATCAGAATATATGGCTGTGAGTTGACCCCTTTTAGGTTGCCAAGGTATGTCCCCATGAGGCTTTTTGCCTTGGAATATTTCAGACAGTTTGGCAACTCAGACTACCTGCATTTTCAGAGCAAGAACAAGAAATCACAGCTAAAGGTGAGAAGCCAGCTGGGTCCTTTCCTATATAACAGAAAAGAGGAGGGATGGAAAGAGGCAAACACTATCCTGGAAGGCCTCAGACTGCAAACTAGTTTTGAATGGATACCCTACGACCCCAATCATTTTGTCTCCCTCAGGAGGATAAAATACAAATTGGGTAGTTATGCACACAAGAGACAACCTGAGATTGAACAGTATGCCAATGCATTAAGCTGGGAAGAGGGTACCTTAGAAGAAGAAATAACTGCTGAAGAGCTTCTAGAAAGAGAAGCTAGAAACATTCAAAAGGAAGCTGACTTAGAAACTTGTGGACAGGTTCCCCTCTCATACAAAAAGCAGCTTGGAGCAGCTACTACATCATCAACAACACAGCAGCAAGCTGCCGGGAAAACACCACAAACAGCCAGTAAAGATAAAGGGAAACAGGTGGAACAGCCACCTCCATTGACAGAAGAGCAAGTGGAAACATTGGTGCAACAGCAAGAAGAGATGGAGCAGCAACAAGAAGGGCAACAGCAAGAAGAAGTGCCACTTAAGGAACAGCAACCCTTGCAGCAAGAAAGGGTGATTGAAACTCCTAGTTCCACTGAGCAACAGGCTCAGAATATAGTGCCTCCTAGGGCAGAAACTACTTTTGATGCCGCGGTCCTCCAAACCCCACAAAAGGAGGACTTAACCAGGAAAAGAGATAGAGAGACTCCCCTGACTTCATCCATCAATCAGGGAGAGAAAAGACAAAGATTAAATGACTTTCCAGAGGATGACATAGCAATAAGACAAGCAATGGGCATGGGTCCACCCAGCCGAGAAGTGTCAGCCAGTTCATTCCAGCATGAACATGATAGAGCTATGGGAGGAGAGGTCAGTTCCTCCAGCCAGCACCAAGAAGGACAAGTAAGCATCAAACAGCAATTTATCGACATTAAAAGGAGGAGTGATCCTATTAAAGTACAGCTGTACAATCATTTGCTGAACCTGGCTCCCACCAATCAGCAAAGACTCATGTCTGCCTTTGATGTAAGTGAAGGCAAAATGATCATGAGTCATTTCATGCCCACAGCTCTTCATCCCCAATCTACCTCGGATTACTTAAGGACCAACATGGAGGTTCTGGCTAAAGACATACACCCTATGGATAAAATCGAACTGCATAAACAAACTGGTGAAATGGTGTATGCCTCCTTGGCAGATGAAACATTGGAAAACTACAAATTGAAGAGCAGCCTTGATAATACAGCCTCTCAGCTGGAATTGGAGAGAGCATCATCACAAGCCAAGGACAACAGAATCAAGTCCTTGGAGGATGTAATTATAGAAATAGGACATGATCCTAAAGATGTTAAAGGTATCCAAGAACTATTGAAGATAAGGGATCAAGACATGGCTACCTTAAGAAAGAAAATCAAGCTCCCAGCCACCATCCATCCTCAAACAGATGAAGTTGCTCAGCAAAGGCTAGAAAAGGATACTACGGATTTAATGATATCCTTATACAAGGAGCTGGTTCGGACTCAGGACCAGCTAGGACAATCAGAATCTGCAAAGGCAGCATTACAGACAGCATTGAAACAGAGAGAAGAGGGCCAAACTTCCCAGCCCCCTCCGGAAGTAATCAATCTTGAAGAAGCTCCTCCAACAACTACTCTTCCTCCTCAGCAGACAGGAACTACAACACCATCTACAGCAACAACTACGCCAACAACAGAGCAGACTCCTAGTCTGGATATGCAGAAGCTGCAAGCTGAGATCCAAGTTCTTGAATCCCAAATGAAAGAGCTTGATGAAGTCAAAAGGTCTTTGAATAAGGTGAATGAAAGATTTGACAAAAGCAAGCAGAATGAGGCAGCAAAGGAAAGAGAGGTAAAAGCTCTAAAAAAGAGAATAGCTGAACTAGAAAAAGAGCTTGCACTAGAAAAAGTAACAGCAGAATTAAAAGCAGTCCTCTGGGGCAACATTGGTCGATCCATCACCAAGCAGTGGCAGTATATTGAGACTATGGATGAGCAAATAGCACTCATCACAAAGGCAAACAAGGAAATACACAGAGCAAGAGCAAGCCTTGGCCACATGCCAGATGCTGCCAGCAGAATGATCAATACTTTAAATAACAAGACAAGCTCTCAGCTGGCCACAATAGGAATTACCAATAGGACTGAAACAATCTCAGTAGTTAAAAGAGTCCTGACACTACGAAGTCTAGTTGGAACGCTGGAGAGGAGAACACAGGATATGCAGACTGAGATCAACAAATTCCTGGACAGATTCCTGGCATTACAGAACAGAGGCCTCCCCAGCATATTAAGTGGTGTAGGAAGACTGCTTACCCTGGAAAATTACATCAAAAGGGTTGATGCCCATGCTGCAGCACAAATTGCAAAACAGCCCAGTACCTCAGCAGAAACAGGGCCAGCATCAGGACAGAATTTGTATGATAGGGTGGATAACCTGTTTTTTATCATGAATGAAATTGATCACCTGTTTGATACACCACCAAATTTCTTTAAGTATACAGAAGCAGATGAGACTATGGGGGCAATCATAAGTCACCAATTGCCCACACAAGAAGTATGGAGGAATTTGACACAGATAATCTTATCAGGCCAGAACCTGTAGCGTTAATTTTCTCCAGTTTATGAACAGTCATGCACAGGCAGAATTTGATGGATAACTCCACAAGGAAAAGACAGATGCTGAGCCAACTCAGCAGGGCTATTTACTCACCACAGCAGCAATCACAGTCACTGGTGGCAGACCCAAAATACAGCGCACGAGCCATAAAGTCGGGTTCTCTAGCATTTGATTAAAGTATCCCAACCGACTTAGCAGCTCCCAAAGGCCAAAATATCTTCTGACAGAACATCAAGACGCCTTTATTTTGTATTCAATGCTGTAATAAATTTCTGATAAAAATATCTCAAAAGTTGGTGAGAACATTAAGTCTGAGATAACTTAGAACTCAGATATTTTTTTGTAAAATCGTATGTATATATTCGCCCCGCACATAAGTTGAAGGGGTTGTTGTTATTTTCATTTTGGGTATCTCATTTGCTGTAAAAATTCTCAGAGGAATAATACAAAGGGTGAATGGAATTTCCAAAGCTTGGCGTACCTTGATGCATTGTGATGAATGGTGAACGTTGCAGGATTCCAGAGTGTTTCATAAAACAATAAGTCTTTCTTAAATCTCTGTGTTACATGTTTTCGAGTCTTTTGTTCTCTTTTATTGTTTAAATGTTTTACACTTAATAGCAAAGTAGAAGAATAGTTCCAGGATTTAATCACTGATTACCCTGAACTCAATCCGAGCTATTATCCATGTTTTCTTCAGATACAGTGAAAGAAGTGTAATTCTTAATTGCTGCACTTTAAAACTATATCTTTTGCAGTGATAGACATTCCCAGGGATTCAAGTTTTGCCCCTGAGACATCTATCCGTTTCTCATACCTAGTTTGGTGGAAATACTTAAATACTTTAGTGAAAATTCTTAATTGCTTTCACTGGTTTTTTCACCTGTTTGTGTTATAAATCAAAATTTTGTTCTATGAAGTATCCAAATGGCCCTGTAAGTATCACCAATTCACCTCAAGGTTTCTAGACACCTACAGCCATAGACTCCATTGCCCAATGATATTTGTCTCTTTGAATATTATATCACAAGACCTGAAAGAAACTCTTCAACCAAAACATAAACAAAACCTGTGCATAATACCTAGCCTAATACCCTATCATAAACAGATACAAATCACAAAGAGAGAGCCCTCTCTGATCACAGTTTGGCTAGAAACAGTGATCAAAAGATTGGTTAGTGGTTACCCCGGCCGTATTCCCTTGGGAGTCATAGGGAACAACCTGGGTGTTAACAGAAGAAAAGCAGAGGATTTCTACTTTGGGGATAAAGTTTTAAAGTGGGATTCCAGAAGAGAAGATAAAGGAAAACATGGAAAGTTTGATTTTCTATGGAAAGGACCTTTTGTTATTCAGACTGTACAAGGAAACAACACTTATTTTCTAAAAATATTGGACGGCACAGAGGCAGATGATGGGCCAGTAAATGGTCGAATGCTGAAGCATTATTTTGATCAGGTTTGTTGAAGGGATCAGCACTCTAGTTTGTACATAATAGTGTTTACTTTCTGCAATTTATTACAGCAATATGATAGGCAATAAGATGCAACAAATTTTGAGGGAAAGGCAAGGAATTGTGCCACCTTATGGTATTACATTTTGAGTTTATCAGAAGAAGTTAAAAAGGAGACTTGGGAACTATGAAAATGATGACAAATATTCAGACAGAGTAACCTAAACAGAGTTGCAACTAAGTGAATGAATTCATGAGAATCACTCAAATTTTGTAGAGGCACCATTTTGTGTACAGCAAAGAACAAATGTCAAAATATAGCAAGATGTGAACATAAGGCCCTCTGACCTACTGTTCTTGACTTTTCATCAGGAAAAGCCATCCACAAGTGGAGCCACTATTAGGTTCCTATACCAATAGGTTTCATTTTTCATGATCGACTGTAGAAGAGCCAAATATGTTCATCCTTTCATGCTGCAAAGGTTCCATATTTTGTAAACGAATGAAGAAAATAAAAAAATGAAAAGAGGGTATGCCCTAAAAGAAAAAGCAAAGGGCAAAAAGAATGTATTGGTCAGAAAAAATGATAAAAATGAACCCCAAACCAAAAGACCAGGAAAGTGTGCTAGTTTAAATGCCACTACTGTTCAAGTTTTGAAGAATTTCATTGTGTATAGGTGGTTGATTCTTGACACAGTTGATGAATAGCCAGATAGTTCAATCCTGGTTAGATCATGCTTGTATTTACTTGTCTTTAGAATAGAGAATAAAGATCTGTCCAAACAGCTCAAGCTTGGCAGATGAGTAGGTAGGTAGAGAAACAAAGGAGCCCAAATGCTTAATCTGGGCCCTTGGAAGAGATAAGGGTAGACTTAGACAGGAGGGCATTCAAAAGAGAAAGAGGAAAATCAGGGTTTGCTAGTCCAAATGCACCCAATCAAAAGGAAGAAAAAATGCTAGGTGTATTAGGCTGGGTAGGCAGTTTGAGGTTGCAAAAGCAAGTTTGTGATCATTTTTTGTCTTGTCAACAAAGACTTATCTCATGGATGTCACAAGTACCATGGCAGTTGTTTGGTTGTAAAACAATGGAGGATGACCAATTCCCCCCCTCATTTCCCCAAGTACCCTTACTGACATCCCCTCAAGGACATTGGGATCTGCCCAGTAGTCCTAGTTCACTTCATTTTATGATAAATACAAAGTGGAATTTTGTGTTTACTTAGTCAAAATAAGCCACATTTCTGGTATAAAAGATCTTACCATTTTACTTCATTTCCCCAAAAGCCTAAGTTATTAACTTATAGACTTAGTGTTACCTATCCATAAAATCATATTAACATTAACTTTATTATATAGCTCCTTTATCATTTTTCCCACCCCTATTCTATAAAAAAACTATACAAAAAACCCAAAAAATACATAAATATCCCTACCCCTAGCAATTATAGCCATATAACACAGTTTCGGGAATTATTAGTCCATTTGGGACCTTAATAATAACCCTTCCATGTTCAAAAACATTGGGGTTTATTTGACATCTGGTTAAATAAACAACTGCACTGAAACCCCCCACAGAAACCATTATTTACTCCTAGCACGCATATATATAATGGGATTCCTTTGACATTTGGTTAAACAAATAACCATAGCCGCCTACGTAAACCACATAAAACCCATAATCAAAGGTTTTAAACCCCCGCAAACATTATTTAATGTCGAAATATTAGCACGGGTCCCGTATCATAAACCTCCCCCGCTTACCTCGCCCGTCGACCATCCGATCCAGTGCCACAGATCCAATGGCTAGCGGCGATATCGGAACCCCTTATCTACCGAACGTTAGTTTCCGGGGGATTGGTGGTACTCCTACCGTACCCCTGCCATGCGTCGGCTTCCCGGCATGATCAGAACCCTCCCTCCCGAAACCACCATTGCCCAAAGGCGGTGAGGGGAATACCGCTTACCGCCCTGCCGCATACCCCCTGACGTCATGCCCACGTCACCTGATGACGTCACATCCACGTTGCCTGCCACCACTCCGCATCAGTGCCATGTCATCTGCTGACATCACCACCTCACCTCCATGCCATCTGCCACATCATCTGACATGTCATCCGACGCGTCACCCTCCGTACCCGCTACACGACAAAATTACGTCATGATGATGTCATCATAAAAAAGTGCCAAAAGCCCGAAAAATCCCAAATTGTGTTAAAAGTCACGAAAGTGATTGTTTTTTGTTTATTTCTATTTTTTCATTTATGGAAACCTCTGCATGTGATTTACGACCAATTTCCCACCGAAGCTGCACAGTCTGTCACCCACTGAAAGCAACTCCAAAGCACGCCCCTCAGCTCAGCCTGCAGTCCATATTGTGCACCTAGTGCCCATTTAAAGCAGGTATTTACTCCATTGCTCCCAAACCCTCTGCATTTCCAGTTTTTCTCTGTGTCTGAACTTGTGGAACCAAAAAATTGCACAAATTGAGTCGCCACCTCTTGAGAGATATACTGCCATCATCCCTGTTTTTAATATTCTTTGCACAAAGCGACTAGTTTTACCCATTTTCGTAGTAAACCAGACTTTTAAATGAAAATGGAGTGTCGTACCCAAACCTACGTGTGATAGCCTTTGTTCTCTCCTGTTTGTCAGAAGAATTCCTCAAAATCCATTTCCCTCTGCAAGTTTCGCTCATTTGGCTAAAATTCAAGCTCATTTTCTCTGCATTCCACTCCAAGAGCCAGCAAATCTAGCAAATTCAGTCAAAAACCCTGATTAAACTCTAAAAAATTTGTTTTTAACCATAAATTTCACACAGTAAGGCCATTTCTCTGTAAGGCTCAGTTTGCAATTCCCTGGGAAAACCTCAGAGCTAGTACTTAGTGTTTTGTTGCTGCTTAGACCCACCTTCAAATCAAAAACACAGAGAGTTTAAAGATGCAGACTCCAGCAGCCTTGAATGTCACTCCTCTTAATGCACCCCACAAGGAATTGGAATCATTACCTTTGGTTGATATGGATTATCTAATCCAAGACTTGGTTGGTGACAGAAACCACCTGCACACATTCTGTGAGCTAAGGAACAATTATCTGAATAACAATGATTTTTATGGGATATGGGAATCAAATCTCCCCATATATTTCCTTCCCTCTGTCAATATCTTCCCTGAGATAATTCGCCTCTACTGTGAAAACTATGAACCAACTCAAAGGGCAGTCAAATCTCCATCTGGGAGCATCCTTTTTCATATAACTCCTGACTCCATCAATCAAATGCTAAATTTCAAACCAACTCAGCTTTTATTCCCTCTTTCTATGAAATTCTTGCTTGATGAAGGTCCTAAACTCTCAAGCTCAGAGATAACCCGAATTGCCCAAATATTTATGAGAGCAGATCGCCAGCCTATAGAGCCACCTCCTTTTCACTATGTGTGGTTCAATGAAGAGGGTAGATTACTAGTTGATATGATATCCTATGTTCTGGGTTTCAAGACAAGTGAACATGTTGATGAAACTATATTGGTCTTACTGTCTGCATTTACCCCAGGGCAGCCCCCTGCTGTCAAATACAATTATGCCAAATTCATTGCCAACAAGATACATGACCAACTATTGAAACTAGATAGGGAGGGAGTCTTCAAGTATTCATCCTACTTCTATCATATGTTCCTATATTACCAGCCAAAATGTTTCCAATTCCCCATCAAAAGATTGGACTCTAAAGGAGAAAAGAGGTCTGTGATTTTTTGGATCTCAGTCTTTCATGAAGTCCACAACTCTCCCTACTCTTACTGTGAGTTCATTGACATGTTTGTCTATCTAGTCTCTTCTCCCCTAAAGAGAACTCCTCCTCCTAGACTGTCTTATGATATGCAAAAAATATTGCAGCTCTCAAAAGACTACAAAATAGGTGACTGGTACTTCTACCAGAATCACACTGTCATCAGGATATATGGCTGTGAGCTGTGCCCCTACAGGCTACCAAGATATGTTCCAATGAGACTGTTTGCCTTGGAATATTAAAGGCATTTTATCAATTCAGATTTGACTCATTTCCATAGCACCAAGAAAAAATCTCAGTTGAAATTCAGAGACCAATTAGGCCCCTATGTCATGAACAAAAAGGAAGGATGGCAAGAGGCTGATCAGATATTGGGTGTAAAACTTAGGTTAAAAAGGAGCTTTTGGTGGGTACCTTATGACCCAAATGGCTTTAACAATGCAAGAAAAATAAAATATAGGCTGTCAACTTATGAACATTGCAAAATCCCAGAGATAGAACAATTTTCCAACCAAGATGAGTGGGTAGAAGGCACCCTAGTTGAACAGTTCACTGAGGAAGAGATAATGGTGCAAAATATAAAAAATCTGGAAAAAGCTCTTGACTTGGATTCTTTTGGGCAGGTGTCATTCAAACTGCCACAGCAAATTGGAGAAGGCACATCAACTGCTGCAGCTTCACAAGCTGCCCAAGAAAGGACTACACCAGCAGTAGGTATAGCAAAAGGCAAGGAGGTAGTAGATACAGAGCAAGAAATAATGACAGACTAGCCAACTACCTCAATGGAATAGGGTCAAGGGCAAGCCCCTCCACTACAGACATAGGCACAATAGGTACCAGCATTACAGACTCCTCTCAATGAGGAAAGAAGCAAGAAACGGGACAGGGAAGAAACCACACCTGCAAGTGGGTCAACAGAGCAGCCAGAGGCCAAAAGGCAAAGAGTAGATCCTCTACCTAAAGAGGAAATTAGTGAAGAAGTCATAGAGAGTCCAAGGAGGGAAAGGGAAACCAACCAGCAAACATCCACCAGCTCTCACAAGCAAGAAATGGAGAGGCAACATGGTATGGAGGTGTCCTCCTCAAAGCAACAAAGTAAGCAACTAGCTAGTATTAAAGGAACATTCATGGAAATTAAAGCCCAAAATGAATTATTGAGAATATAGCTTTATGATCAACTTCTCAAAACAACACCCTCCAAATAGCAAAGACTGATGGCAGCTTATGACATTAAGGAGGAAAAAATGATCTTAAGTCATTTCAAGCCTAAAGTTCAGCAACCACAAACAGCTGCAGACTACATAAAAACAAATCTAGAAGTCCTCCCCAAAGACATACACCCAATGGACCAAATTGAGCTACACAAGAAAACAGGCGAAATGGTCTATGCTACATTGGCAGACAAGGCAATGCTGGCCCACCAATTGAAGGAGTCATTAAGTAATACATCCACCCAATTGGATTTGGAAAGAATATCTTCCTTGGCTTAAGACAACAGAATAAAGACCTTGGAGGAAATTATTATGGAGCTAGGGCATGATCCTAAGGATGCCAAGGGAATCAAAGCCCTCATAAGGAAAAAAGAAGAAGATATTGATGCGCTTAGAAAGCAATTGAGGCTGGTTGCAAGCATGCACCCACAAACTACCGAACTTGCACAAGAAAAGGCAGAAGGAGATACGATGGATTTGCTAATGAGGATGAATCAAAGGCTAATTGCAACAGAGCAAGAATTGGAGAAAGCATTGCAAGCCAAGCAGGGAGAGTCGACCTCCCAGCCACTTGAAACAGCCCCAAAAGTCACTAGTGCCCCTCCCACAGTTGTAGCAGCAATCCCTCCTATCATCCCAGCATCAACAACAGGTACATCAACCACGAATGCTTCAGCAGCAGCAGCAATAACAGCACCAGAATCTAGCATGAGTATGGAAGAAATGATGAGAGCAGTAAAAGAGCTAGAAGCCCAAATGTCAGACCTGAAAGAGGCCAAAGAAAAGTTGGCCAAGCTAGAGGTAAGCTATGCAAATCCAAGATAACAGTGGTTGAAAAAACAAGAGAAATAAAGGCCTTGGATAACAAAATAAAATCCTTAGAAAAAGAGCTTACTCTACATAAAACTCTGTCTGAAATGGAGTCAATTCTGTGGACCAATATTGGCCAGTCTATCACGGACCAATAGCAATCAATTCAGACAATACATGAGCAAATAGAATTGATAGAAATGGCCTGAGTGGAGATTCAAAGGGCTGGGGCATCATTGGGAAATATGCCTAAACAAGCCAATAGAATGATTCAATTTTTGAATACTCGTACCAAAGAACAACTAGCAACTCTAGATATCAGGAACAGAATACACCATTTTGAAGTGAAAAAGGTGCTGACCCTGAGGAATTTTGTTCAAAATCTAGAAAGAAAGTGCTAAGAAATGCAGACAGAAATAAATGCCTTGAAATAAAAGTTTGCAATGTTGGAGAGCAAAGGGTTACCTAGCTTATTGACCAGTAATGGAAGACTGTTAACACATGAACAGTATGCTAACAGGGTAAATACCTATGTTTCCAATCAAATTACAGCATCATCCAGCGTTTCAGAAGACACAGTGCCTCCCTCTGGACAGAGTCTATATGACAAATTAGAAAATCTGTTCTACATTGAACATGAGATAAATCATCTTTTTGAAATCCAGCCCAACTTCTACAGGTATACTGAAGATGATGAAACACTAATAAAGATACAAATACATCAGTTGCCAATAGAACAATCGTGGCAGGGGATGCTGGAGGTTTTGCCAAGGTAATTTTGGTTCCTTTTCTTTTTTGATCAGCTACATGTCAGCAAATTCAAATGCACAGGCCACCTGTCAAAGACTTATAATAGCTGAAAGAGGAAATTAGGTTGGGACCGCAGCTCATTAAAGCAAGACCAAGCATCGATGACAAAGTCGGGACAGCAACACAGCAACACAGCAAGACAACAAACGCAGAAACGCAGAGTAAAGACGCAACTACCAGCCGACTCACTGAGTCCAAAAAGTCAAATATATCTGACAAACTAAACAGCCAGCACATGAACATTTACTTCTGCATTCATTTCTCTCATTTACTTTTTCTGTAAAGTTGGTGGAGTAATTTATTGCCTAAATAGCTTATCTACACGATATTTTGTATCTCCTTTTTGTATAAATGCCTCCCCATGATATGTATTTGGGGTTGGTGATTTTCTCTCTGAACTGCCCTGTAACTCTAAGACTTCTTGATAGAAAAGCTATTGAAGTTCACTCCTGCTGGACCGTCTGAATGTGGATTTGATGTTCTGGGACCTGCTACAGAATTCCTGTGTCTTTCTACAGATCAATAAGTTGTTCTAAACTATGTTTTTTGTCTTCTATGTTTGCAAATTCCATGTATGTTTCATAATCTTAGTGATAGAGAAAAAGAATAGCCCAGAATTTGTTTAAATACACTCTGTGTTCAATCTCTATTGTTAATTATGTTTTCTTCAGAGTTAGCATAAACAGGAATTCTTAGCTGCTCCTGTTTCCATTCATTCTTTCACTTTGAATATTGCCTATGAATTCTTTATAGCTCCTTGATGATATTCATGCACTTTCCCTCTGCTAATATGATGAAGGATTCTTAACTGCCCTTCATCCACTGGCTTACATTCCATCAATTTCGAGATTTTAAAATTGTTCCAAGATTGATTATCTTGCTATGTAGTATTGCCCTTTATCAAAGAAAACACACTCAGTAGTTCATCCTTACAAACTCCATTTTCCCAATGGAATAAACTGTTTTAGACCTGCATCCTAGCTCTATTAAGATCACCATCCAACCAACTTAAACAAAACTCTGTACATCATAACTAGCCTAAAATACCTCAAAACAAAGCTAAATTATAAAGAGAGAGCCCTCTCTAGTTGCAGATTGGCTAGAAACTTTAACTAAAAGACCAGTTAGTGGTTACCTCGGCCGTATTCCCCCTTAGAGCTTTGCTGGGGAACAACCTGAGTGATAACAGGAATCACGATACACGTCGAGGAATATGTTTTCTCCCACAAGCATCTCTCTCCATCTTTCTCTTCTGACTTCCCCTAAGTGGTGAACGGACTTCTTCTCAGTTCATTCTTGCCCAACAATCTTGTTCCAAGCCTCATCCGTACAATAATGCCTTGAAAGTGGTCTCTTGGGATCCATTGATGACCCTTGGTGCAAAATCATACTCAGAAAGTGTTGAATGCCTTAAACTGTTGGCTTTGATTGGTCGATGACACCATTTGAAGATGACAGGTGAACAAATTAAGGCTTGGGTCAAGCTTCGTTGGGTGCCTGTATTAAAGTACCACCCAAAGGTCAACATTCTCCATAACGGATGGATATGCTTCCACTTACTCTATCAAGAGGACACTGAACTAATATTGGAAACCCCTTGGGTCAAGGGAACGAGATTTCTCTTACTACAAAGGTGGAAAGATGGTTTTAATCATTTCAATTCTATTTCTCGACAAAACCTGGTTTGGGCTAAGCTGTGTGGGGTGCCTCTAGAACTATGGAATGAGGCATAAATTACTGACATTTCAAACCACATTGGTTCTTTCCACTTCTAGGATGAAAGATGTTTTAACCAACTCCACAAAATAATGGTGTGGGTTTTGCTTGAAGGTTATTCTGGTACAGGACTATTGGCAGATTCAAATATTCAGTGGGGGACTTCCTTGTTCATATTTTTCATTGATTACTAGGGAATCCTCTTTTGGTGCTTGTTGTGCTATGTTACAAGACACCTTAAATCCATCTTCCCTCGGAGATTTTCCCCACTCGATATTTTCAATTCAAGGCATCATTCGAATCATCTGAATTTGTGATCTGAAATGGGGTTTTAACAACTTGTTATGCTTACAAGAACCTCCCACTCCAAAGCTTAACAAATATATGATCTAGCTTATGTTGACAATTGCAGAATTAAGTACTTGAAACATTTGTATGTATTTGCTTATTTTTAAATGTTTAAGTGCTTTAAGTCCATTTGTTTTTGTTGATATTAAACATACGTAACAGCCATATAATACAAAAGATAAATATTAACAAATAACAGAAAATATAATCTAGGAGTTTACCTGAATATCGTGGGCTACGTCTCCTCGAGATTTTGTCATCTTGACTTGGCTCTTTGGGATTATGGAAAAATTTCTTTTACAAGTTCCACACTTAACTCCAAAGGTTATTGAACTAAATGAATGGGCTTAGAATACCATCTATATCCCTGTCATGGCTTTCATCACTTTGAAAACAAATCTAAGCTCCCTTAGACTTGATTCCTTCAAACAATGCTCTGAGCGTCCCCGAGCTTCTTGATGGCACTAATTCCTTCAGAATTATTCAAATGTCACTAAAACCTCCTCTACTATCTCTATCACATATCAGACGTCAACATTAGACTGATCATTTGCTCAAAATGAGCATTGCATCCCAAACTAGACCTTCCTCCACAGTTGGCACTAGGTTGCCTGAAACTTCCTTGTAGCATCTCCACCTTTATAAGTCTCGAAATGATTCTGAAAATCCATGCAATGGATTTATAAGAATCATTATAGTTAGGAATGACTGTTGGTTTGCTGAGAATGAGTACTGGTAGCTCTTGCAACAGCCTCCAATCCGTGGTGACCTTAAGCTCCAAAATCCCCCTGGATGAAAATATCCTTAAAGATGGCTTCTTCAGCTTCTCTGGACTATTCCATTGGCTTTAGAAGGCTCCAATTAGCCTAGATAACCTCTTGTTTCACTTTCTCTGGTCGAAAACAACTCCTGGAATGCATTTAGCTAGTGTCCCCTAGGGATACTCCACAAAATCTGGTTAACTCCACTTAACTGTAGTTAAATTTGTCAATTTCGCCTTTTTAGGGCTTCGCTAAACTAAACCATCAGAGCTAACCATTACTGGGACTGTCAGCACAGATGTGATGGGTATTACCTTCTAGTGGTTAGGCATAAGACCTTTGAGCTGGCGGTCAACACACAGGCGCATGGTTTGTTGCTGTAGTCGGCGGTTATCTCGGCATCGAGTTCATGTGAATGGTTTTCAGGGGATCATTGGTGGTCCTTCCATTGGACCCCAACAAAATTTTACATGACCATTCCAGGGCTACGTGGCAGCCTCTAAGCTTTCCATGTGTCAACACCTGGTTGGTCACCCAAAGTGGAATATTTGGGGAATATTCCTTGGAATATTATTTTATTAATATTTTCATAAATCAATTTATTCTTGGTCAAATTTCCATAAATTGGAGTTTACTGGAACTTTTTCAAATTGAGATAACTCCTTCATACTTTATCGATTTTTTGAACTATTTGTGGTGCCGAAATTAGGAAGACGAGATCTATCTGGGCATTCAGGTTTGAGACTCTTTCAAACACTTTGAAATTTGAGCTATCATTAAGGTCCTGGATCAATATCTGATCACTCCTCCCCATTGTTAAGGGAGAATGTCCCCTAGGGTCTTGGGTTAATACCCTAGCAGAGTGGGGGTTTTCTATAAAGAAAAACAAATATTCCACATAGCCATGATGCTAATATAAACAAAATACACAAAGAGGGGTGCACTTGGGGGTCCTTATTTTGGGAAGATCCAGCTAGGGTCCAAACCCTCTTGGAGTTCCTTTTGCTCCTTCAACCTGCAAAAAATCAATTCAAGAAAGCACAGTAGTATATGGACTAAACATCATAAAGAAATCAACTTCATATCATACTGAAAGTTAGCTATGCAATTGAAATAATCATTCATTTGTAAATCATAACATTGATATCATAAAAATGAAGAAGATTCATGTCAGGAACAAGACAAGTGTTTCTTTTATTATAGATAACTAAAGTACAGAAAGGAATGATTTCACCTGAGTCTTCCTTTTGTAGGCTCCAAGCGGAACCATCCTCTAGATTCGTCCAATCTCAAGTCTTCAACAAGCTCCTTCCATAACTCACTCAAGGATATCTCAACAAATGGAAAGACATCATAACTCAAGGAAACAAGGGTTTCCTGTAATGGGGGAAGTGCTGGAAGAACAGGGATCTTCAGACCTAATCTGGGATAATCTCAATAGAGTGATTTTTCTCTTTATTCTCTCCTCCCTTAGGCCTTCCCATTGAAGCCTTTTTATACTTCTCCCAAAGTAGTTTTTCAGTTGGAAATTCATTGGGAATAGCTGGGGCACGGGCACTAATAGGTAATCAACAGGTAAAACCCGCGATCTCTGCCTGAAATGAAGGAGATTTATTTTTTTTAAGTGTTTTAAGACATATATGTGGGTTGGGTATACACAGAACCATGTACAGACGCTTTTAGCTCAGCGCAATGTCGCGTATAGGGAGTAAAACACCGTTTTTAAAGTATTTGGATCAGGTTTGGAAGGATGGTTTGCCCTAGGCCATGAATACAACATCACAAACATCAAGAATCAGATTTGGAGCTATAACACCCATTAGGAATCTTTTGGACCCAAAAAGACTGATATATTGATCAGAACAATAGGTGAGAGTACAACACCCTCTTCTTTGAGCTTCCATACACTTGACTTCTATGGCTAGTGCCTTTGAACCAAAACTCGAAGGTAGTTGACACTTCCCTTCATGGATGCACTTGTCCTCCTGTTAAGAACTGTCTTCCTTGAACTCATTTAAAATTTACAGAAGGTAGTTGGACATCGCTTCCTTGACCATCGATCCAAGGTGGTTCAACAAACATGATGTAATCTTATGTTTTCAACAGAAATTTTTCCGAGCAGCATTCATAATTTTTATTATAAATTTTTTTCTGACATCTTGTCCAAATACAAGAAAATAACTTGATGACATAAATTCTTGCTCCATCAAAAGAAACAAATTTCACATCATGTGAATCATCATCATGGCTTTACATCTTGTGTACAAATGATTGACTAAATCACAAGTCGATGAAAACATGCCTTTTCAAACATTTGACCCTTCAAGTCAAGCATGTACAAAAATAACTTTAATGACTCTTTTTCAAAGATGAAACACTTCATCATTATCTCCCTTTTACAATCTTGGAGACCAAATCAACTTTTCCAAGTCAATATGACATTACATGCATGTTTACACAAAGAAATATGATGGTCTATTGCTTTCCATCAAGTCAATTACACATACATGTTCAAATACAAGGAAATCATCAACATCCCTATGTTCATACATACTATTCACATGTATGTATTCCATTCTTCAACTTTCTCTTAAGCACAATCATAAGTACAAGATTTTCAATCATATGTACATGTACATTTAAATTTGGAATGAATATAATTTTTCTACAATAAAGTGAGTTTACCACTCAACTTTTCCATCCTGCAACTTGCAGAAATGCATCACATCAAAAGACATGCAAATTTAATTGGATAAGAATTCTAACCATTTCCTACCAATCCACACCAAAGGTGCTTCCATCTGCACATTGACATCGATATGTGAATCATCCTGACACACATCAATTATGGAAACTTGCTTTCCATTCTTGCCATACTCTTTTTCCACTTTCTTCAAATTTCGTGGAAGCATTGTTGGATTCAAACTCCAACACCTTTCAGCAATATGTCCTTGCTTATTGCAATAAGTGAAACACATATGCATCTTCTTGATAGCAAGATTTTCGTTGTCCAATGGACCTTTGGCTTCTTGCCTCCTTTCCTTCAAAAGTTTCCTGTATGTGGTCATTCTCTTCCAACATCTAGAAACACCATGGTTAAGCAAACCACAAAAGGAACATGCAACGTTTTTCCAATGCTTATGTGGAAATTTACCATGCTTAACATAATCAAAAGAAGTGTGATTGAAATCAGATTTATACCTTTCACTTTTACCTTGGTTGTCTTCATGAGAAGGTGTATCGAATGAATAAGTGGCTCCCTTCGGAGCACCATCCATATCTTCAATGATTTTAGAGCTTCAAAACTCTCTTGTTCGAGTGCATACTTATGAACACCTTCTTCTTGCAAAGTATGTTTCAAACTATTGCATTCCCCATGAATACAATCTTTATAAACTTGAGGTAGAGAACCTAAAATGAAACTCCTTCTAGGAACTATTTCAATTGCCTTCATGGCTTCTTTCGAACATTCTCCATAAGATTGTCAATAGCCAAGACCCAAATACTTAGGCCTCTCCTCAACCATTATTGGCTTAGTAATGCCCTGTGCATGTTTGCCCAATCCTTTTCCTTCATAGCCCATTTTTTACATCAACTAGGACCATATGCCTCTTGTATGTTTTTCAAAAGAATCAACATAAACATTCTTAGAGGAAATTGAAGACAAACTAGAATTGTTTACCTCTTCTTCAAGCTTATACTTGACTAAGGCTTCTTTGGCAGCAACGAGTTGTGTCTCCATCTCATGCATCTTTTGCAGGTTCATATTTGCAATATGAATTTGGCTCTCCATTTCCTGCAATTTGTCAGAAAGCAACTACTTCTCTTCCTTCATGGAATTCAACCTCTCTTGAAGTTGGATGCTCTTCCTTCCATCATATATTTCTCTCACCATATCCATCATGATGAACAAGTCTTGCTTCATGTCTTCATCGAAGAATCTTGTGAAGGAGATCTCACTTGTAGAAGTTGTCATCATCAAAATGAACAAAATAACTTCAACAAAAATCACAAAGCTTTCAAAGAACTAATGACAAATTTCTGAACTAGATGGCAGTAGAATCAAATTCTTATTCAAGTAGCCTTTTGTAAACAAACCCTCTTGTGCTTCAAGGGTTTCCTTGAGGTCCTTTGGGTAAGGAGAATGCATTCAGCCCTTCTTCCTTCTTGTCCTCTCTTGGACTTAGCTATAAATAGCTTTCCCTTCACCTTTGCAAACTCAAACAATAGCGAGTTTACAAACAATCAAACAGTCAAATTCTTTGTATTGTTTAAACACCTTTTAAGTCAAACACGCAATCTTTTTCTCTGTCAAACAAGCATCCTGCTTTGATACCACCTGATCTGAAATGGGGGTTTAACAACTTGTTATGCTTACAAGAACCTCCCACTCCAAAACTTAGCAAATATATGATCTAGCTTATGTTGACAATTGCAGAATTAAGTACTTGAATCATGTGTATGTATTTGTTTATTTTTAACTGTTTAAGTGCTTTAAGTCCATTTTTTTCTGCTGATATTAAACACACATAACATCCATATAATGCAGCAAATAAACATCAACACATAACATCAAATTTCATCTAGGAGTTCACTTGAATATCATGGGATATGTCTCCTTTAGCTTTTGTCATCCTAACTTGGATCTTTGGGATTATGGAAAAGTTTCTTTTACAAGTTACACACTTAACTCCAAATGTTACTAAACTGAACCAATGGGCTTAGAATAGCACCTATATCCCTGTCATGGCTGTCATCACTCTGGAAATGGATCTAGGCTCCCTTAGACTTGATTCCTTCAATTAGTGCTCTTAGCTTCCCTGAGCTTCTTGATGGCATTAATTCCTTCAAAATTCTTCAAATGTCACTAAAACCTCTTCTACTATTTCCAGGACATATCAGACATCAACAATAGACTATTCATTTTCTCAAAATGAGCACTGCATCCCCAAACTAGACCTTCCTCCACAGTTGCCACTAGGCTGCCTGAAACTTCCCTGTAGCATCTTGGCCTTTAGAAGTCTCCAAATGCTTCTACAAACCCCTATATTGGATTTAGAAGAATCATCACAGTCAGGAATGACTATTGGTTCTGTGAGAACGAGTACTGGTAGCTCCTGCAATTGCCTCCAACCCTTGGTGGCCTTGAGATCCAAAATCGCCCTGGATGAAAATCTCCTTGAAGATGCCTTCTTCAGCTTCTTTGGACTATTCCATTGGCTTCAAAAGCCTCTAATTAGCCTAGATAGCCTCTTTTTTCACTCTCTTTGGTCAAAAACAACTCCTGGAATCCATTTAGTCAATGTCCCTTAGGGATACTCCACTAAATTTGGTTAACTACACTTAACTGTAGTTAAATTTGGCAATTCCACCTTTTTAGCACTTTGCCAAACTAAACCATCAGAGTTGACCATTACCTGAACCTTTGGCATGCATGTGATTGGTATTACCTTCCGGCGGTTAGGTGTAAGACCATTAAGCTGGCGGTCAACACGCAACCTCATCGTTTGTTGCCATAGTTGATGGTTATCTCGGCATCAAGTTCATGTGAATAGTTTTCGGGGGACCCCTGGTGGTCCTAACCCCCAATCTGCAACCGATTACAACTTAAATACACGATGTGCCCATAATATGTTAAGAAACAATAGTGGTGGAGGTGGTAGCGTGCTATGCTAGTTTGCTGGAGGTCACAAGTTTGACTCTGCTGGACCCCAACAAAATTTTACATGACCATTCTAGGGCCACATGGTGGCCTCCAGAGTTGCCATGTTTCAACACCTAATTGATAACCCAAAAAGGAATATTCTAGAGAATATTCCTTGGAACAATTTTTTCAAATAATTTCAAAAATCAATTTATTCTTGGTCAAATGTCCATAAATCGCAGTCTACTGGAATTTTTCTAATTGCAATAACTCCTTCATACAGTGTCAGTTTATCGAACCATTCATGGTGCCAGAATCAAGAAGACGAGATCCATCTGGTTGATCAGGTTCGATACTCTTTTGAACACTTTGAAATTTTAGCTATCATTAAGGTCCTGGATCAATATCTAATCAAGTTGGGACATAGGGAGGTTGTTCGCAAAGAGCTAGTAGAGGCTTGACGTCTGCCTTCAGGTTACTCAAATCCTAGTCTATTTTCTAAACATCCTAATGTGAATATCTCCCGAGATCCCCCTCCTCCCCCTCTAGGCTTCCATGGGATGGTTCGGGACTTCCCTTTCACAGGATCGGACCCTTCTAACATCAACTTCAGACAAAAAAATTATTCTCTTGTTTTTTTACCCACTCCTTCTTGATCGATGCTTTTTGTCTCATCCAATCCTCCTCCTACACCCTTTTCGAGCCCCTCACCTGCTCCTTCCCCCTTTAGGACTTTCCGTTCTACCCTTTCTACCCCTGCTCCCATTTCTCCTAATAAGGACCTAGAGGCCATAACCATGCCCTCGTCCTTCGAATTGGATACACTACAGATTCGCTGCTCCTTTTTACTTCCTGAAAAGTAAAAGGATTTGGGCCCCATTCTGATACCTCCATCTCAAAGGAAGAAAAAGGTCTCTAGGTACAAAAAATTCTCAAACTGTCTCCTTAATCCCAACGATCCTTCACCTAATAGTGACATTTCTTGGCCACTTGTTTCAGACAGTCCTTGGGCCCTTAAAGGGATTGCACCCACTATGTCGATGCCTCCATGATCATTTTATCCCGAAATATTTGGGGCCTCAGTGTGGCTCATAAAAATAGGGCACTCAAAGGATTGATTCATATACATAACCCTTCTATTATCATTTTTCAAGAGACTCTGGGTTCGTATGAGAACACCTAGGATATTATTCTCTCAGCTTGTCCTCACTAGTTCATCTACGCATTAGATGCAAGGGGACATTCTAGAACCCTGGGTGCAATGTGTTAGGTCCCTATAATACTAGTGTATTCCATCGTTGTTATTAGTTTAGCCCCCTTCTTGTTATTTTTTCACCGCATAGGAGCACACTATTGTTATTACTGTGCCCTTACGTTATTATTGTTATGTTGGCTTTGATTATATTGTGACCCCTTAGACTCCTATTTATAGAAAGGAGGTTTTTTCATTTGAATCATCCAATAAATTTTCATTTGTGTAATTTAAAGGAGAATTCCCCCTCAAAGAGGCTGATTTTGAAGTCATTGATCTATCTTTTCTTCTATTTTGTGACCTCCTGGCTTAAAATTTGGTATCAGAGTTTTGGATTCTAGGGTTTCACTACTTCAAATAGGTCATCATGGGAGCTCGCTATAGCTTATTTTCTATGAAGCTTGAGATGTAGAAAAAAAACCCATTTGAGATGACACCTTTAAGAGCTTCGTGTCCAAAGTTCAGACTGTTTATCGCAAAATTTTCAAAGATATGAACCAAGAAAGTTAGGGTTTTTGCAGGATTCTAAATTCCATCCCAAATAGGTGACCTTGGGAAAATCATCATAACTTTTGCTATGAGCATCAGATTGAAATTTTGTAAAAATACATAGAAAGAGGATAGATTGTAGTTTATTGAGTATCGTTTTGAGGCCTAAAGGTCGAAACAGTGACACGTGGATTTTCATACAAGTCCTCTATACTGAACTAGTGTATAATCAGGTCATTGTGGGATATTGGGCATAACCCTTTCGTGGAAAATACAATCTTGATCAAACTTGCGGGGTTAGAAAGAGGACAAGATGAAATTTTAGACCTTGGAGATCCAAAATTTCAGAGATACAATTGATTCAAAATCCACCTCGAATTCTTTCACAAACCCTCCAAGGACCCACTAAGCCAACAAATGTTTTTGTTGCCGGGACTGGGATCTGGATAAAGAGATGTGTGATGTCGCATCACTGGAATCCAACAAAGAAGGAAATTGAAGATTGGTTGGACAGAAAGATCCACGAATTCTTGGTGCAAGAAAACAATAATTTGCAATTCACAAAAGAATAGTGGTTGGACAGGTATCTGTACATAGAGATACACAAAATTTTCTTATGTTCCTTCCCAGTCGAATTATATGAGTGGATCGCTAAACTAGCGGATGGAAAAGGAAGGTGGAGGCTTGAAAGTCCAATAGTGTGGACCCCAGAGTTAGTGTAAAGATTGGAAGCCTCTGAAGATGAGATCGTGCGCGTTGTCGATCACTGGCTTGATTGTATCCTCAGGGGGTTTGTGACAGAATTCATAGTCAATACCTCAATCACCTATAGTGAAGCAGAGTGACTCTTCTTCAAGGGATTGCAAGGCAAGTATTTAAGATCTTTGAATACTTGGATTAAAATTCTCTTGTGTGAAAAGTAGGTTATGGAATTACGGGTTTGACTCTGCCAGACCCCAACAAAATTTTACAAGACTATTCTAGGGCCACATGGTGGCCTCTAGGCTTGCCGTGTGTCAGCACTTGATTGATAACCCAAAAAGGAATATTTTGGGGAATATTCCTTGGAACATTTTTTTTAATATTTTCAAAAATCAATTTATTCTTGGTCAAATGTCCATAAATTGCAGAGTACTGGAATTTTTCTAATTGCGACAACTCCTTCATATAGTGTTGGTTTTTCAAACCATTCACGGTGCCAGAATCAAGAAGATGAGATCTATCTAGTTGATTAGGTTCGATACTCTTTTGAACACTTTGAAATTTTATCTATCATTAAGGTCTTGGATCAATATCTGATCAAGTTGGGACATAGGGAGGTTGTTCGCAAAGAGCTAGTACAGGCTTGACGTCTCCCTTCAGGTTACTCAAATCCTAGTCTATTTTCTAAACATCCTAATGTGAATATCTCCCCAGATCCCCCTCCTCCCCCTCTAAGCTTCCATGGGATGGTTGGGGACTTCCCCTTCACAGGATCGAACCCTTCTAACATCAACTTCAGAAAAAAAATTCTTCTCTTGTTTTTGTACCCACTCCTTCTTGATCGATGCTTTTTGTCTCGTCTGATCCTACTCCTGCACCCTTTTCGAGCCCCTCACCTGCTCCTTCCCCCTTTAGGACTTTCCGTTCTACCCTTTCTACCCCTGCTCCCATTTCTCCTAATAAGGACCTAGAGGCCATAACCATGCCCTCGTCCTTCGAATTGGATACTCTACAGATTCATTGCTCCTTTTTACTTCCTGAAAAGTAAAAGGATTTGGGCCCCCTTCTGATACCTCCATCTCAAAGGAAGAAAAGGGTCTCTAGGTACAAAAAATTCTTAACCTGTCTCCTTAATTCCAATGATCCTTCACCCAATAGTGACATTTCTTGGCCATTTGTTTGAAACAGTCCTTGGGCCCTTAAAGGGATTGTGCCCACTACATTGGTGCCTCCATGATCATTTTTTCCCAAAATATTTGGGGCTTGAGTGTGGCTCATAAAAATAGGGTACTCAAAGGATTGATTCGTATACATAACCCTTCTATTATCATTTTTCAAGAGACTCTGTGTTTGTGTGAGAACACCTAGGAGATTATTCTCTCAGCTTGTTCTCACTAGTTCATCTGCGCATCAAATGCAAGGGGACACTCTGGAAGACTGGGTGCAATGTGTTAGGTCCCTATAATACTAGTGTATTCCATCATTGTTATTAGTTTGGCCCCCTTGTTGTTATTTTTTCACCCCATAGGAGCACACTATTGTTATTATTGTACCCTTACGTTATTATTGTTATGTTGGCTTTGATTATATTGTGACCCCTTAGACTCCTATTTATAGAAAGGAGGTTTTTTCATTTGAATCATCCAAGAAATTTTCATTTGTGTAATTTAAAGGAGGATTCCCCCTTGAAGAGGATGATTTTGAAGTCATTGATCTATCTTTTGTTCTATTTTGTGACCTCCTAGCATAAAATTTGGTATTGGAGTTTTGGATTCTAGGGTTTTACTACTTCAAATAGGTCATCATGGGAGTTTCGCTATAACTTATTTTCTATGAAGCTTGAGATGCAGAAAAAAAAACCATTTGAGATGACACCTTTAAGAGCTTCGTGTCCGAAGTTCAAACTATTTATCGCAAAAATTCTAGAGATATGAACTGATAAAGTTAGGGTTTTTGTAGGATTCTAAATTCCATCCCAAACAGGTGACCTTGGGAAAACCATCATAACTTTCTCTATGAGCATCATATTGAAATATTGTAAAAATATATAGAAAGAGGGTAGATTGTAGTTTATTGAGTATCGTTTTGAGGCCTGAAGGTCGAAACAGTGACACGTGGATCTTCGTACAAGTTCTCTATACTGAACTAGTGTATAATCAGGTCATTGTGGGATATTGGGCATAACCCTTTCTTGGAAAATACAATATTGATCAAACTTGCAGGGTTAGAAGGAGGACAAGATGAAATTTTAGACCTTGGAGATCCGAAATTTCAGAGATACAATTGATTCGAAATCCACCTCGAATTCTGTCACAAACCCTTCGAGGACCCACTAAGCCAACAAATGTTTCTGTTGGTGGGACTAGGATCTAGATAAAGGGATATGTGATGTCGCATCACTGGAATCCAAAAAAGAAGGAAATTGAAGATTGGTTGGACAGAAATATCCACAAATTCATGGTGCAAGAAAACAATAATCTGCAATTGACGAAAGAATAATGGTTGGACAGGTAACTATACACAGATATACACAAAATTTTCTTATGTTCCTTCCCAGTTGAATTATACGAGTGGATCACTAAACTAGCGGATGGACAAGGAAGGTGGAGGCTTGACGGTCCAATAGTGTGGACCCCAAAGTTAGTGCAAATATTGGAAGCCTCTGAAGATGAGATCATGTGCATTGTCGATCACTGGCTTGATCGTATCCTCGGAGGGTTTGTGACAGAATTCACGATCAATACCTCAGTCACCTACAGCGAAGCAGAATGACTCTTCTTCAATGGACTACGAGGTAAGTATTTAAGATCTTTGAATACTTGGATTAAAATGCTCTTGTGTGAAAATTAGGTTATGCAATTACCTTGATGTTTGGAGCTATGCGAAGTGGAAAGTTGTTCAGGGACATAAGGAGAACAGGTCGTGAATATAGCCCACCATTTGAGCCTCATCTGAGTGATGATGAAGAAGAAGCACAGGCTTCACCGTAGAGCGCTATCCAACCAATAAGACAAGGGTTCCTGTGAATACCCCATCCACCCACACCACCTCCATCTTCAACTCCACTGCATACACATTCACCCACACTGCCACCACCTCCACCACTGCTTAATATGGAAAATATATTGAAGTCGCCTGTTTTCAAGGCCTTGGGAAATGAGGACCTGGACTAGTTTTGGTTCAACATGAAGGCTGTGTGGAAAGCCCAGAACATTACAAATTATTAGATAAAGAATGCAACATTGGTTACTTCTTTACAGGAGCACGCACTAACATGATACATCAAGTATTGTATCGATAACCCAACAACTACATTGGCAGACATTCAGACTACGTTGAATAAGGAATTTAGTATGCTGAATTCTGAAGCGTAATTAATCATTGAATTCAATAAAATCATGATGAAGGATCGTGAGATACACTAGGAGCTGGATCAGAGATTGAAATGCAAGATTCGTAAAGCTAACATGAATCTTGCGGATGGGTAGCACCACGAATGGTTTGTGGCTTCGCTCTTGCCTCATCTAAGGGTTACTTTATCACAAAAAAATATTGGGACCTAAGCAAAAGCCTTTGATATTGTGATGAGATTGCACGGGACACGAATTCAATATGTTTCTTTGGGAGTTTAGTAGATTCACACAGAGTCGTACAATCTTTGCCTAGAGTTCCAAAGTCTGAAGAAAGATAGAGCGGCTTGGCATGAGGTGTACAAAGAAGCTTGGTGTTTGAAATGTAAGAGTCAAGGGAATGATAAAGATCATTTCCCTGTCTTAGCGAATTATGTTGTAGGAGGAGGGTCAATGCCTCTAAGGCCAAAAGCTCAAGTGGGGCCAAGTACAGTGCCCGCACTGTGGTGTGATATCTATGAGGTAGCTGGAAAACATGTGCTAGACAATTGTCACTTGCTGCAGAAATTTGTCTAGACACCACAACAACTCTTTTGCAACTTCTACAAATCAGTGGGTCACGATGACCAAAATTTTTGTAGTTATGATCTAATGATGGAAAGAACACCCGTGTACCGAATGCAGGTAGAAACTTGGCCTCTGAGTCAAGGCGCTAGGGGAGTGCAAGGAGGATATCAAGGGAACTGATGAGGCTAAGGTGGAGGAGGACTGTAAGAGGTCAGGGGCAAGTTATTTGCTACAATTGTGGGGGACCAGGACACTACGAACATGAATGTACAAACTTGACATTCCTCTCATGCCAATATTGTACTCAGTTTGATCTCACAACATAATATTGCCCTATATTAATAGCTAAGATGTGCGAAAAGGGGACGCAACCTCAACAGCCTACCCAAAACCTGTACGTGATGCGGGCTGAACCTTGTGAAGAGGATCCTAATGTGAATATTGTACATCGAAGTGGAATGATGACTGGAAAAAATAAGGGAATGCAACCTAAAGAAAGTGAGTGGGTCTACAAAGCTCGAGAGAAGGAGGTTGGATTTACTCTGGAGCATGTGAAAGAAACCTTCATGAAAGCAAAGAAAAGCTTCACTGAGGCTTTTACCATAGGAATTCAAGATAAGAAATCTGAAGAAATGGACCCATCCATGCTTACTACCTTTTGGGAGACCTATATGAAGATTCTACATGATAGCAAGGCCATAAAAGGCTTACATGAGTTGATCAATAAATTTTTTGGTAAGGAAAATACTCTTGAGGAACCACGCATGGTCGGGAAAATTGGTAAGCATAAAGCAAGAACAAGGAGTGAGATGAGGATCACTGCACAAATAGGAGAATATGAAATGGACCAAGTTATTCTAGATCTTGGGTCAGAAGCGAATGTTTTTCCGAAATAAACATGGGAGAGAATGTGGAGACCTGCACTGCAGTGGTCTTCTATTCAATTGAGGATGGAAAATCAGCAAAAGATTATCCCCATGGCAAGATTGCAAAGAGTGACAGTCGATATTGAAGGCGTGAGCACGTTGGATGATTTCAAAGTGATAGAGATTGTCGATGACAACAATCCCTACCCCCCACTCCTTGGGATCTATAAGGATATTTCCATGAATGGCATGATCAATTTGAAGAAACGGATGATGTCATTTGAAAGAAAATCGCTCTGCTTAGTAGTACCTCTGGACCCTATAGAAGGACCACGGTACACTGAACCAGTCTGCAATTATGAAAGTGACGATGATTTGGACCAGATTTATAAGATAACGGTGTGAGATCAGGATTGGGTGGATCCGAAAGCTGATGGACATATTGCATGGGACCGGGAAAGCTTATGCACATCAGATTCAGATTAGGAATTGGAACACTGGCAGAATCGACTACACAAAGTGTCTACACTATGTTATAATATGATGACTAAATCATTGCAATGTGTGTCATCGGAGGTGAGAAGTTTTCCTTATTATGATGGTTTAATTAATGTTGATAATTTTTTTGATGCATTTGAAAGTGAAGTGCCAGAGAAGCATAATTTCCAAGCCTTGGACTTGGCACTGTGTGCTACACTTACAAGATGGCAAGGTATGCATCAAGACAATTTCGATGGATGGCATGAGTACAGAAGAATGATAAGGGTGCAGTTTGGTCACCCAAAGGTGCGATTGACAGAGAAATATGATGGGAGGAGTGATTTGCATGATCACTTAGCAAAATGGATTGATGCTTATGGAGTAGAACTGCAACTGGAGTGGGTGCATTTTTTTCATCACAGTTTAGATGTAATACCAATGAATTGGTACTTGGAGATAGAGCTTCACCACAGTGCGATCGAATGGGATATTTTGAGACAAGGGTTTTTGATGACATTCAACTTTGAGGATTGTTACATAGCATTTTGTCACTGTCCTTGTACTCCCCATTTCATGATCCTGGAGGACCTCTATAGTGAACCCTACATGCTTCCCCTTCATGAAGGAACTCCCATTATGTCCCTCTTCATGAGCAAAAAAATTCCCTTTTGGCATCATTTCCTAAAAATCTTCTGTTTTTCCTAGTTTATAAGACCGACACTAATGACCAGTGTCCTCCTCGCGCCTATATGTAGGGATTAAAACTATCCCTAGTGAAAACAATATTTACTGGGCCTTGTTCTAGTCATGCCTATCCTCTTTTGGAATTTTTTTTAAATAAGGAGCCGAAGCTTCCAGCTCTAGAAGCTTCATAATGGAAGTCTGGTAAATGGTTGGGTCGGATAGACTTGAGAATGTCAGTTTTGGGATCCTTTCCCCTATTAGGATGGAACTACCTCAAGAGATAAGACCTTCTCCCAAGAGAAGAGGAACCATCTCCCATCCATTCATGCTATATAAACCTCCCTTTTTCCCAAGCACAAGATGGTGTTAAGTGTTAATGTTAGTGTGCTAGTGCTAATTAAGTTTGGAGTAATCAACAAGGTATTCATAATTGTAGCTCTCGATTTGTATGTGAGGGAGAAGTGTGAATTTGGTTTAGTTTGAAGACTAAAGGGAAGAGCCTTAAAACTATCATTGTTGAGGCCACCATGGAATGTTAACTGAAGTATGTGGGAACCTGGTTTTGTTAGAGGGGAACAACAAAGTCAAGAAAACAGTTGTAATATCTTCTTGATTTAATATATATGCAACTATCGATTGATTTAATACATAATATGTTATCTCACATGGTTACAACTTAATGTTTCTTGACTTGTTAAGTAGGTTGAATTACAATTTGTTTATTATCACGGTTGTTGTTTGATGTTGTTTACTTGTTTCAGGTGCTTGAAGAAGGAAACAAGAAATAGCTGGAGTGATAAAGCAAGGTCATCACCAAACGAAATAAGTGTACTAAGAGGTAGGCCCTCTTAATTGGTTCTAACCTAAGGAAATCTTCCAAAAAATGTCTTGATTGTGGCTAGACCCACTATCGGGCTAGAGGAATTGTTTGTGTCTACACATAGAATTTTACTTCACCACAAATTGGCGACTCCACTGAGGACCTTTTCCTTTTGTTTATTTGATTGAGAATTTCATGGTTTTGTGTTAACTTTTCTAGTTTAGCCATTTCCCTTTAGTTCTGTTTGCTTTTCTTTTCTTGCTAATCTAGGTTTGAAATTCACAATAGCAAATATGGTCCCAATTTTTGAAAATTTGTATTTTTTTCTTTGCATGCTCGCTCAACGCACTTATTTCACTAACAGTCGCGTCGATCAGTGTGATATGTTGAAAAACAATCGCACTGAACCCCTTTTGGTGCTTATTGTTAGTTAGGAAGTTGCATCAATGCCTGTAAGTGAAGATTAGGGTTCACCCTAGATCTTGGCCAGTGTGTCTTGCTCTCTTGATTTCTACCTTGTAAGTTGTTTACACTATCTTCTCCCTAACTGGAAAGATGATTTCCATTTGGTTTATTTGCTTGTTCATTTGCCTTCTTTTCGCTTGATTTCTTAGGTCATTGGATGGTTTGTGGCCCTAGGGAATCTAGGTTGTCATCCATTCAGCTGATTGTGATCTCAATGAGTCAAGTTGTTGGTGCATTTACTCTCATTTCGTTTATGGTCCTCCTATCGCTTTGATTTCCATTACAAAAGTTTGAGAAGTTTTGTTTACTTGTCTAAACGTCTCTTTTCTGCCATATATCAAATTGCTTGTTTTGTTTTTGGTAAAGTCATTGCATCATTAGTTTGAAAGAGATTCTCTTTTTGTGTTTTTCATTTGCTTCAGAATCGATTTTCTTGAAACTTTATGTTGGGGTGTTTTATGAGAAATTCATCTTGTCATTTCATGAAAAAGTATAAAATTCTAGTTTGTTGCATCAATATGTTATAGTAGTTAGCATCATTGAAGACTAGGATTACATTTGCATTTTAAAAGAAAAAGGATTCCCTTTACTTCTGAAAGGACTGTTGGAGTGTACCTGTTAGGAAATTAGGAATTGGAATGAATTTTTCATTAGTTTATTTTCTTGAAAAGTGAAGTAGTGGAAAAATAATTTTTCTTTCGGTTGCTTGATTGTTTGCATTTGGTAGTGCTTTCTACCATCTCTAGCATAGACAATTCATCAAATTTAAAGGGTCTTATCTCATTTAGTTTCATTTAGGTCTTTTCGAGTCACATCGCTAAGACCTGAAAACTGAGACATAATTCAAGATAAACTTTAAAATGAACTCAATTAAGCTAAGGCACATTTGAAACCTAACAATCACATATAGAAGGTATAGGCTAGAGACGTGTTCTGATGTCTTTAAACGTAGCTAATCCAAAATTGATTTTGGATAGACTCCTAAGTCTAGTGGTGCTCATAGAGGAAAGATGAAAGTCCAAGGAAGTTCCTAGAACTAGCCCCATTGCAAAGATCGTCTCATTCTGAATCTGCTGCAATTTGAATGGGCAAAAACTGACTTAGGATGCAGAAGTTATCATAAAGTGAAACTGCCTCTATCCTTTGGAAAAGAGAGCAAAATCCACTAAAACGGGATCCTAAAAACCCTCTAAATATTCAGGTCTTCTAAAAATCCAAGAATCCATCGCAAAAGGAGAATTTTTAGACTTATCAGATTACACTATCGGAAGGAAAAACCATAGAGAAAACATTGAAAAATGGGCCTATCAGCAATCAACAGAGCAATGAATAGGAGCCATCAAATCCAGCCACTCAACGATCAAGATCCGATCGGAAAATCGCAATCGGTGGTGGTAGTTGGCAGATATCAGAACATGCCATATGATTTGTGCGATTGCGATATCGCAATCAGTAGTTATAGTGTAGTGCACATTAAATGGTAAGGGTATGTGCAATGTGCGATTGAACAAGTCGCATCAGAATATCGCATCAGAGTTACGCGACGACGTGGGGATATATATATAGATATGTGATAGCCAAACCCGATAGGGCTATAAGCTGGAATTGATATATTTTAAAATCTGTGCAAAGACATTTTCTATGTAATTTCACATATTTTGTTTAATAAATGAAAAGCAAAGGAATGCTGCAATGCAATGAATCTGAACCCGAAGGGGTTCCTAAATACAAATGTATATTATCTCAAGTCCGCATAAAGCCAATTTTGCGATGCTTTCAATTATTTTAACGTATTTAAAAGAAATACAAAGGGGAGCCATGGGATGGGCATTGCAACTTGCGATAAGTGATTTCAGGCAAACCTAATAGGGATATAGTGTGCATTTATGAAGATTTGAAGTTTGGTTAATGTATTTTCCTATGTAAGCCGAGAATGCCAAAAATTTGGGGATTTCAAGGACCTGATGGCCCCTTACATTACATTGCAAGTGGCCACTATCCTCGAGGGCTTTTAGCAATGATTGCTAATGCTCAGAGAGGGGATTTGAGTGGACAAAGGATGGAAGACAAAGAGCTCGGAAGAGAAAACAAACAAATAGTGTCAATTTGCTTAAAAAGCCATAAAGGTCAGACACAAAAGGTAGTTGGTTGTTGAAGGTGTTGTTGGGGTTTTTTGTTGTTGAAAGTGAAGCCAAAGAAGGAATCTAAAGTGAAGGAGGAAATGGAGAAGCAAAAAAGAAGCAGCCGAGGGAGTCACTTGGAAGTCAAGTGAAAAGCCAAGAGAGCTATAAACTGATATAGGGCCTGTTATCACTGAAAATATTTCAAAGGAAAAGGGTAAGGTAAGGGAGAATTGGTCTTGGTTATTCTCATGCTCCTTTCATGCATAAGAAGCACTTGGCAAACTCATGGTCAGCATACATCAGAGTTCTTTGAAGGCTCAAGCAAGGCATGTAAGCTGAAAGGGATTACTTACAAGGTATAAACATCAAGCAAAGGAAAAACAAGGAAAGGAAAGACTTTTATGAACTCCAAAGTTTTATGTTATGAAAAGAGCAGTCGACTTCCAAGGGGATTAACAAGCAATGGAAAACTCATCTCTGAAAAGTGAAAGAGGTTTTCGTTCATAAGATACTGAAATACAAAAACCTCTTCCAATTTCTTCAAATCCATTATGATTTGAGAGAAATGAATGATCAAACTTGCGCTATGAAACTGTTGTAGGTGCAAGTTTTCCACAGGCATATTTCTCTGTTTGACACCTGTTTTTCAAAGACACATTCTGGGCGGTAGGGAAGGTGTTTCAAAAAACCAAGACAGGTTTTTGTTCAGCATGGATTGGTTCACAAAAGCCTCCTTTAGTGTTTCGAAATACAATTTTTATGAGAAGTTATGAGCTCTGTCCCAAGACCTATTTTTCAGCCAGAACAGAGCAAGGGACAGTCTCCTAGTTTCTAGGAACAACAAAAGGATGAGTCATCAAGCGCCAGCTGGAAGGTTATGAGCACCATCAAATTCGACTTCATGGAGTTTTAGGTGTCAAAGAATGTTTTAAATGTTTATATAAGGTTGTTGTAATCATAATAAGGAGTTACACTCCTAGTTGTATTAGGTCTCTAGGACTGCTAGTTAGGTGTCATTTGCATTTAATAGTTAGTTTTGAGTGTCATTAGGTGTCAGGTCAGGTAGAATTCGAATTTTCCTCATCCTAGAAGAGGAATCTAAGTTGTGTAAAGAGCTCTATATATAGCAGAAGAGCTGATGTACAAAAGGTTGGAAATTTTATGAAAAAGCTGGTATTTGGCATATGTAAGACTCATTTTCAATAATGCATGCTTGACTTTACTTCTCAGGATTCATGAAGGGTTTTTTATGTTCAGAATATGTGATGTTGTCCTTTTCTTAATTCTTACAGTGGTATGGATGTATAATCACTCAGAATTCACTGAATGTGCTCTGACTTCCTGTATACATGCATAAACTGTGTGGTCCCATATGAGTTTATGTTCTGAATGTTTAAACGCTGAATGCCCTGACTTCCATGTAAGGTTGAGTTCATTGTTATATTGAGGTGTTGTTGACTCCATAAGCCCAATGGATAGTTTTGTTTAATGTGTTTCCACCATTCATATTTATCACAGTTGTTCTATAAGAGTTAGCCATCTTATCTTTAATCAAAATCATTAATCCATCAAGAGAGAGCCCTCTCAGGTTGAGGAGGCTAAGCCTCAGCCTAAAGTACGTTTGAAATAGTTACTTGAAGTCTGCCTGGTCTGCAACCTATCAGGATCTGATTTTGAGATAACATTTCGGTGCGTCTGCCGGGAGCCTGAAGATTATTCATTCCCGAAATCATGAAGCTGAACTTCTGAAGGTAGCAGGAGCTTAGAAGGTTTTCGAGACTGCAAATCTACCTTGGCGACTCCATTGTTGAAGAATTCAAAATTCATACATTCATGGTGATTCCTCTGGAGTTATGAAGGACCCAGATGCTACCATTCTTATTTCAAGGTATGCATGCATAAATTTTTCAGGAATCCATGGTTTCCCAAATCATTTTCCCAAGGATGCATATTTTCTAAGGAATGGTCCAAAACTCAATGGAGAAGATTTGAGTTTAATTTTGAAGCATATATCAGATTTTTGTGATTTTACAGAGCTTCTTAGAGTTAACCATGAGGATGTTTGCATTATGTTGTTCTATGATTCATTTCAAGGGAAATGTAAACAATGGATTGAAAGCTTTCCTACCAAATCCATTAAGTCATTTGAAGACTTTTGGCTTATGTTTTTGGAGGAATGGATAGATAGATCAAATGCGGTGGCAAACTCTCCTTCAATTCAAGGTTTCAAACAATGGAATAATGATCATAGTAATGAAGAAATAGATGAAAGTTTTTCTTTGTCCTTGTCTTCGTATCTAAAATCATTTGAGTGCAAGGCAGAGGATAAGATGAAATTTTTGGATGAAGTTGCTAAAGACATTGAGAAAGACATTGAAGGTTTACAAGGTCAAATTCAGGCATATAGTCTTCATAATCATGATCATTATTTTCAGAACCTTTCTATGCCAGAGCACAAGGAGAGAGTGTGGCTTCCTCTCTCTTTCACGATTGAGGAAGTGTACACTGTTGTTGAAGATCAGTTTGCACAACCAGAAAGTTACAAGAATCATCAAGCTGATCATGTATTCTGGGGTCCTATAGCCAAATATATGGAAGAGTTTTACTTTCCAGTTAGTGTTTCAGTTTTTCTATGAAGATCAGAGGCAATTTCAGTGGCACTGGTCATCACAATATCATTGTGGCTCTGAACTCCGATGCAGTCAAAAAACTCAAATATCAGATAAGACAAATGATTGGCTACATTGGAAATTTCACATTGATTAAGCTGAAAGAAGTTTGAATTGATAGGGCAGGTAGGTAGGAAAATGCAAATAAGCTCAAGGTTGACTGAGCAATTTTTTTTTTAGTAGATATAGACTTCTCTCTCCTATGGTGATTATCAAGTTCAAGCCCGAGGTGAAGGCCCCAGAAGCTTGAAAGGGATGCTTGTCAAGCAAATTTCTGTTTGTCATAAATGGATAAGGCACTGGACCAGCGAGTTCTTAGTGTACTACAGGAGCACACTATCCCAAGTGGAGCCACTGTTATCACTGAAAATATTTCAAAGGAAAAGGGTAAGGTAAGGGAGAATTGGTCTTGGTTATTCTCATGCTCCTTTCATGCATAAGAAGCACTTGGCAAACTCATGGTCAGCATACATCAGAGTTCTTTGAAGGCTCAAGCAAGGCATGTAAGCTGAAAGGGATTACTTACAAGGTATAAACATCAAGCAAAGGCAAAACAAGGAAAGGAAAGACTTTTATGAACTCCAAAGTTTTATGTTATGAAAAGAGCAGTCGACTTCCAAGGGGATTACCAAGCAATGGAAAACTCATCTCTGAAAAGTGAAAGAGGTTTTCGTTCATAAGATACTAAAATACAAAAACCTCTTCCACTTTCTTCAAATCCATTATGATTTGAGAGAAATGAATGATCAAACTTGTGCTACGAAACTGCTGTAGGTGCAAGTTTTCCACAGGCATATTTCTCTGTTTGAAACCTATTTGTCAAAGACACATTCTGGGCGGTAGGGAAGGTGTTTCAAAAAACCAAGACAGGTTTTTGTTTAGCATGGATTGGTTCACAAAAGCCTCCTTTAGTTTTTTGAAATACAGTTTTTATGAGAAGTTATGAGCTATATCCTAAGACCTATTTTTCAGCCAGAACAGAGCAAGGGACAGTCTCCTAGTTTCTAGGAACAACAAAAGGATGAGTCATCAAGGGCCAGCTGGAAGGTTATGAGCACCATCAAATTCGACTTCATGGAGTTTTAGGTGTCAAAGAATGTTTTAAATGTTTAGATAAGGTTGTTGTAATCATAATAAGGAGTTACACTCCTAGTTGTATTAGGTCTCTAGGACTGCTAGTTAGGTGTCATTTGCATTTAATAGTTAGTTTTGAGTGTCATTAGGTGTCAGGTCGGGTAGAATTCGAATTTTCCTCATCCTAGAAGAGGAATCTAAGTTGTGTAAAGAGCTCTATATATAGCAGAAGAGCTGATGTACAAAAGGTTGGAAATTTTATGAAAAAGCTGGTATTTGGCATATGTAAGACTCATTTTCAATAATGCATGCTTGACTTTACTTCTCAGGATTCATGAAGGGTTTTTTATGTTCAGAATATGTGATGTTGTCCTTTTCTTAATTCTTACAGTGGTATGGATGTATAATCACTCAGAATTCACTGAATGTGCTCTGACTTCCTGTATACATGCATAAACTGTGTGGTCCCATATGAGTTTATGTTCTGAATGTTTAAACGTTGAATGCCCTGACTTCCATGTAAGGTTGAGTTCATTGTTATATTGAGGTGTTGTTGACTCCATAAGCCCAATGGATAGTTTTGTTTAATGTGTTTCTACCATTCATATTTATCACAGTTGTTCTATAAGAGTTAGCCATCTTATCTTTAATCAAAATCATTAATCCATCAAGAGAGAGCCCTCTCAGGTTGAGGAGGCTAAGCCTCAGCCTAAAGTAGGTTTGAAATAGTTACTTGAAGTCTGCCTGGTCTGCAGCCTATCAGGATCTGATTTTGAGATAACAGGGCCAAAGAAGCCAGAGTTGAAGAGGAAAAGCCAGAGCTAGAGTTGAAGAGCTAGAGTCAGAGCTAAGAACCAGGACCAAGAGCCAAGAGATAGAGCCAAGAGCTAGAGCCAGGAGGCAAAGCTTCAAGAGCCAAGGAATGACATGGTGTCTGAACCCACTGTTTCTGTAAAAAATAGTAGGAGTTGAGCCAAGAGATTGTAAAAGGACCTGCCATAATCCCAGAGAGCCTAGTTAAGTTGACTAGAGCTTAAGGAGACATAGCCCAAGAGTTTTGGGTGAACTCCAAATTAAATTGTCGTATTGTGTGCATGTTTTACTGCTGCTTTATTTACTGTTGTATGTATCTGTAGATCCATTCCAACACATTAATTTATAGCACCTGAACAGTTAAAAGGAAATACCAGCATACACCTATATTTTTAAGCATTTATTAATTTCTCATTGGTTAATCAATAAGACTTGAGAATATTTAAAGCTTTGGAAGTGGGAGAGGTTCTTGTAAGTTAGACAAGAAGCCTAAGTGTCCCATTTTCAGATCAGGTGGTATCAGAGCTTAAGTTTGGTTAACCCCACCTTCATATAAGGTTATATCAGAATTCTTGATTGACAAAGCAAAGATGGCTTGTCTGAAAGGTGTTGGGCAGTCAAGGATTGATTGTCTGATTGATTGTATGCTTGTTGTAGACTGACTATTTTTTGAGTTTGCAAAGGTAAAGGGAAAGCTATTGATAGCTCAGTCCAGGAAGGACAAGAAGGAAGAAGGGCTGAAGAAATTCTTCTATCCCAAAGGACCTCAAGGAAATCCTCAGAGCACAAGAGGTTTGTTGCAAAAGGTTGCTGAATAAGCTCTTTATTTATCTTGTTGAAGTTTTTTTTTTGTTCATTGGTATAATGACAACTTCTACAAGTGGGTCCTCAAATTCTGCTTTCTTCACAAGATTCTTTGATAAATACATGAAGCAAGAATTGTCCACGATGATGGATATGGTGAGAGAAATGTATGAGGATGGAAAGAAGAGTAGCATGCTTAGAAAGCAACTAAATTCCATGAAGGAAGAGATGCAGTTGCTTGCTGACAGACTGCACGAAATGGAGAGGAAACTTCATATTGCAAATATGAACCTGAAGAGGATGTAAGAGTTGGAAACACAACTCTTTGTTGCCCAAGAAGCCTTAGTCAAGTATTAGCTTGAAGAAGAGGTAAACCGTTCCACTTTGTCTTAAAATTCCTCTATGGATGCTTATATTGGTTCTTTTGAAAAACATACTAGAGGCATAGGTTCCAAGCTAATGTCCAATATGGGCTATGAAGGAAAAGGCTTGGACAGACATGCACAAGGTATTGTTGAGCCAATAATGATTGAGGAAAGGCCTAAGTATTTGCGTCTTGGCTATGGAGAGTCTTATGAAGAGAGTTCCGAAGCTACCATGAAGGCCATTGAAACAGCTCCAAGAGGGAGTTGGATTACAGAGTGTAAAGATTGTATTCAGGAGGAATGCAATAGCTTGAAACATCATTTGTAGGATGCAGGTGTTCAGAAGCACACACTTGAACCAGAGAGTTGGGGAGACTCTAACAGCCTTGAAGGGATTGATGGTGTTCCAAAGGGAGTCACTTCTTCATTTGCTTCACCTCCTCATGAAGGCAATAAAGATGAAAGAGAAAGGTATAAATCTGGTTCTAAACATTTGCCTTTTGATTTTTCAAAGCATGATAAATTTCCACATAAGCATGGGAAAATTGTTGCATGTTTCTAGATGTTGGAATAGAATCGCCACATACAGGAAACTTTTGAAGGAAAAGAAGAAGCAGACAAAGGTCCATTGGACAAGGCAAATCATGCTATCAAGAGGATGCACATGCAGTGCACTTATTTCCATAAGCAAGGATATCTTGTTGCAAAATGTTGGACACTGAATCCAACAATGCTTCCACCAAAGCTAAAGAAAGTGGAAAGAGAAGATGGAAAAAATGGAAAGGAAGTTTCCGTGAATGATGTCCTTCAAAATGATTTACATGTTGATGCTGATGTGCAGACAAAGGCAAGTCCTTTGAAATGGATTGGTAAGAAATGGTTAGAGTTCTTTTCCAATTAAGGATTGCATGTCTATTGATGCATCTATTTGCATTTCTTGTTGATGAGATACAAGTTGCAGGCTTCTACCAAGATGTTGAATGGAAAAGGTTGAGTAGGAGACTCACTTTGTTGCTACAACATCATGTTTGATTTTAGCTTCAAAAGTACAATGTGCTTAAGTGGAATTTGAAGGAAGAAATGCATGCATGAGCATGAGATGCATGAACACAGGGATGTTGATGTTTTCCTTGTATTTGAACATGTGTGTGTAATTAACTTGAAGGGCTAATTGCTTTAAACATACATGTAATGTTGACTTGAAAGAAGTTGACTTGGTCTCGAAGATGGAGATAGTGATGAAATGTTAATCTTTTTAAAAGATTCCTAATGGTCTTTTTCTACATGCTTGCCTTGAAGGGTCATTTGTTTTAAAGGCATGTTTTGTGGGCTTGCTGTCTAGTCAATCATTTGTATGCAGATGTAAGACACGGAGGTGTTCACAAGATGTGAAATCTATTTCTTTGTTGAAGTAGGAGTTTAGTCCACCCAGTTGTTGTCTGTATGCTTGTTGTTGTTAACAAATGTTGTTGGTAGCTTCTTAAATAGGTACAAATGAAAGTTTTGTGGAGCAGATGTACTTCACATTTGTTGAGCTACCTTGGATCAATGATCAAGGTAGAGAAGCTCAAACTACCTTCTATAACCATTTCAACAGGAGTTCTGTAGGAAGGAAAGGAGGAAGACAGTTCTTCCTAAGAAGACTAGCCCATCCAAGAAGGGAAGTGGTAAAAAAATTTGTTTCAGATGCACTATGAAAGGCAAGTGTAGGGAGGTTAAAAGAAGAGGGTGAGTCACTCTTATTTACTATTCAGATCAGTATATCAGTCTTTTGGAGACCAAAATCTCTTTTAGTGGGGAGGCGTGATCCAAAATTCATTTTGGATAGACTCCTAAGTCTAGTGGTCCTCATAGAGGAAAAATGAAAGTCCAAGGAAGTTCCTGGAACTAGCCCCATTGCAGAGATCATCTCATTCTAAATCTACTACAACTTGAATGGGAAAAAACTGACTTAGGATGCAGAAGTTATCATAAAGTGAAACTACCTCTATCCTTTGGAAAAAGGAGCAAAATCCCCTAAAAAGGGATCCTAAAAACCCTCTAAATCTTCAAGTCTTCTAAAAATCCAAGAATCCATCACAAAAGGATAAGTTTTAGACTTATCGGATTACACTATCGAAAGGCAAAACCATAGAGAAAACATTGAAAAATGGGCATATCGGCAATCAAAAGAGAAATGAACAGGAGCCGTCGAATCTAGCTGATCAACGGTCCAGATCCGATCGATAAATCGCAATCGGTAGTGGAAATTAGTGGATTTTGGATCATGTTATATTATTTGTGCAATTACGATATTGCAATCAGTGGTTACAATGGAGTGCACATTAAACGGCTGGGGTATGTGCGATGTGCGATTGTGACAAGTCGCATCGCAATATCGTATCAGAATTACAAATGGCACGGGATATATGTTATATATATATGCGATGTGATAGCTAGACCTGACAGGGCTATAACTGGGAATAGATATATTTTAAAAGCCACCTAAAGGAATTTTCTATATGTAATTTCACATATTTCCTTTAATAAACAAAAAGCGAAGGAATGTGTTGATGCGATGAATCTGGACCTGAAGGGGTTCCTAAATACAAATGTATATCATCTCAAGTCCGCACAAAGCCAATTTTGCGATGTTTTCAATGATTTTAATGTATTTAAAAAAATACAAAGGGAAGCCATGGGATGGGCATTGCAACTTGTGATGAGCGATTTCAAGTGGACCTGATAGGGATATAGTGCGCATTTATGAAGATTTGAAGTCTGGTGAACGTTGTTCTTTGCAGATTTTGCCCATGTTAATGTATTTTCCTATGTAAGCTGAGAATTCCAAAAATTTGGGGATTTCGAAGGCCCGATGGCTACTTCTATTATAGCATAGGTGGCCACTATCCCCGAGGGCATTTAGCAATGATTGCTAACACTCAGAGAGGGGATTTGAGTGGACAAAGGCTGGAAGACAGAGAGCTCGAAAGAGAAAACAAACAAATAGCACCGATTGGCTTAAAAAGCAATGAATGTTAGAGACAGAAGGTAGTTGGTTGCTGTAGGTGTTGTTGGGGTTTTTTGTTGCTGAAAGTGAAGCCAAAGCAGGAAGCCAAGGTGAAGGACACAGCACAGAAGCAAAAAAGAGCAGTCAAGGGAGTCACTTGAAAGTCAATTTAAAAGCTAAGAGAGTTGTAAACTGATACAGGGCCAAAGATGCCAGAGCCGAAGAGCTAGAGTCAGAGCCAAGAGCTAGAACCAAGATCCAAGAGGCAACGCCAAGAGCCAGAGCTTCAAGAGCCAGGGAATGACATGGTGTCTAAACCCACTGTTTCTATGAAAAATAGTAGGAGTTGAGCCAAGAGCTTATAAAAGGTCCTGCTATAATCCCAGAGAGCCTAGTAAATTTGACTAAAGCTCAAGGAGACGTAGCCCAAGAGTTTTGGGTGAACTCCATATTAAATTGTTGTCTTATGTGCTTGTTTTATTGCTACATTATTTACTGTTGTATGTATCTATAGATCAGTTTCAGCACATTAATTTACAACACTTGAGTAGTTAAAAACAAATACCACCATACACCTATATTTTCAAGAATTTCTTAATTCTGCATTGGTTAATCAATAAGACTTGGGAATATTTAAAGCTTTATAAGTGGGAGAGGTTCTTATAAGTTAGATAAGAAGCCTAAGTGCCCCATTTTTAGATCACTAGTAGCTGTCGTCAGCTTCGGCATTAGACAACGCTAGTACAGACTTGTGCTCGCCATACCATCGAGTATATAATGGGAGACCCCTCTAGGTTGCAATACTTTATCCATAGGAAGTTGAGTCTGCCACCTTGCAAACATGATACACCAAACACAACATTTGGGGAGATTGCCTGCCCGTACTTCTCAGTTTGCCGGGAGGTATTCTGCATTTCACAGTTGCCTGGTAATCCTTTTTACCTAGATCATCTAGAGTAGTCATTGGATATTTTTGACTCATTAAACATAAAAGATCATTCGATCACTTATCTTTTCATGCTCATTTCTAATCAAAAGTGATAGAGTCATCTTTGCTTCTTTCTCGACTCTTAAAACATGAAAGAGCATCGGTTTATTTATGCGGCTTAAAAAATTATTGCCCACAATCTTATAACATCATGTTAGTCTTTTCTAGACCAACTCATGAGTTTTCATAAATTACATTTTAAAGCATTGAAATTTATCTCTCTTTTCCTGTTAAATAAGACAAGGTCATTGTGGCTAAACCATCTAGTTCACGTAGTTCCTCTTCCTCTCCTTCATGTGAAAGATTGTCTAAAGAGCCTTTTCCTGAATTACAAGAGTCACTCAAGGACCAAGGTGTTAAACTTGGAATCATTCTGAGCATTCAACCTTTGTCATCTCGTCATCCACCTACTTCAGATACTGGGTCACCTACTGATATTGGCCTAGAATCTCTGGACAATCTTGTTCAGACTCCTGAGATTTCGTCGACTACTGACGGTCAAATTGAACTTGTTATATATCCTTCAAATACATTGTTCGACCTTGTTGTGATATCACTGTAGCGTCCGTACAATCTATACGATTAGCTGGGTGTTCCTTCAGAATTATCCCCTCATACATCTTTGGTCATTTGTCGTCATTTGTTCCTAGTTATGGAACTCGAAGGCGAAGCTCTAGTTACCTCTCTGGATCAATCAGAAATTTCCACTCCACACACTATCGAGGAGGAAGAACACCAATTTCCTCTTGAGGGCTTCCCCTTCATGGGGAGCACTCCCATCAGTGTATATTGTAATTTTCCACCTAATTATGTGACTTTAGCATAGTTCGTCTTAGGTACACCTAGTGCCTCATCACTTTATCACAATCCTGTCTAGGCATTTGGTGCCATGACTACTACAGGTCCATTCATTGCAAACCTGACCTCCCAATAGGCTGTTACCTCAGTCCTAGTGCAACCCACCATTCTCAACCCTCTTGTCTCATCCATCCCAGTCACCCATCTTATTCAACCGGCAGCCTTAAGGCATGTTACTGTCAGTTCTTCGATCCCTCTAGTAAGTGGACAAGCCGTGCCAATGCCTGGGGGGAATAATATGAGTGTTTCTATGATGTCAAGAACCACCAATGTGAGTAGCTCATAGGGTCACATGGTTGGGATGAACCAGCCTTCTTCTGGTGTTATCCAAAACCCTGTTGGTCCTGCTAGATCGAGCAATGTCTAGTACCAACAGGTCCAAAATCGTTGGTCTGTCTGGGTCAAGCAATTTCCAGTATTAGTAGCCTTATGAGGATCAAGTTTAGTACCAAGCTCCTTATGTTCCATATGGTTATCAAGGAATGGACAATATGCCTTACATCCTTCAGTATAGACAATAGGTTAATCCTAGCACACCCACTCTTCAGGGTGGCTATGGCCAGATACAGTTCGGACATTTTCTGAGAACTATTCAAGTACTTTTGCAGCAACAAGGACAGTGTCTGCAGCAACAAGGGAAACATTTTTTGCAATAAGGGCCATCCATGTGATAGCATGGGCAGATGACATTTCATAAAGGAAAACTACAATAATTACAGGGGAAACCCTCAAAATAGTTGCGGCAAACCATGCAGCCGCAGATGTAGTATGCTCCGCAAATCTCCCAACCTATGTCTTCGCAAGGCCAACCTTTGCAGCCACAGGAACAACCTTTGTAGCCGGTCAATCCTTGCAGTGGTAGAGCCAACCCAGGGAGTAGCGACCCTTATATACATATCAACAGGGTCAATCCTTGCAAGGACAAGGTCAGGGTCAAGTCCTGCAGTAGCAGGCCCGAAATCCTAATGTCATGGGCCAACAAGTACAAAATCCTTTTGTCCAAGGGCAGCAGGTCCAAAATCCATATGTCTAAGGACAACAAGTGCATAATCCTTATGTCTAAGGACAATAGGTCCAAAATCCTCTCATTTAGTAGTAGCGGGTTCAAATCTCGTATGTTAAGTGACAACAGGTGCAATATCCATATGTCCAAGGTCAACAGGTTCAATAGCCTCTTAACCCATATTTTTCTTATCAGAAACCTATGGCCAGATAGTTCCGATGTGTTCAAGGTCAAAATCCTCCCTATGACCAAGGTAACCTACAGTAGGGGCATAATCAAATGCCATATGGCCAAAACCATCCACTATTGGGACAAAATCCTTACCCGTAGGGATGGGCTACTCCGATTGCACCCGCTTATTGACCTCCAATGTCTTTCAATACTCAATTTGCATTCTTGGCCACACTAGAGTTGCCAAATGTGTCTTGACTCAAGAATGATCCAATTCTTCATTCGCCATACTGGCTTCCAGTTCCATCCAAGATACCGAGCAATTGTCCTAAGTTCGATGGGAAAGCAAAAGAAGATGCTCAAGCCCATGTGATGACATATCACCTCTGGTGCTCTTCTAATTCCTACATTAATGATTCTATTCATTTCCATGTTTTCCAACAAACCCTTAAAGGTGCTATAGCCAAGTGGTACATCGAGCTCCCTCGAAGTACTTACCATGACTTCAACCCTTTAGCCATGGCTTTCCTCACGCATTTCCAGCTATCTTCACTATGAAACTGACACCTATTTGCTCACATAGCTTAAGCAATATATTGTGACACACATCTCTGATCACATCCATGAATGGAGACGTAGATGCTGCCTGATCAAATTTGAGACTTTTGATCAGTTGCTCACCGAATGGTTTACCAAGTCATTCGTATCTCCAATTGCTCGTGATATAGCTATGGATGGATGTGTTACGGAAGAACAAGCCATTGCTCATGCCCATTACTTAGATCTCTTTTATTCTCAGTCTAGCACTTTTTATGAGTTATTACCTAATTCTCTGCGGCCATCATCCAATCCCACGACATCGAAGTCACAGGCTACACCTCCTGTTGATGGAGTAATTGCTTCAGTGTCCCAAACCCCTGCCAAATCTTCTTCCACACAAAAGTCGATCTCAAACACTGCTTCCAATAGTTCCTCCTAGAATCCATCTGGCCCTCATAAAACCTCAGAGGTCCATGCTATCCAATCTACCACAGCAAACAGATCCTTGAAAGGTAATAAGAATGGAAAAGGCAAGGGTAAAGCTGATGCCGCAAAATAGGGTCCTCCCAAGTCGTTTGCTGGTGATTCTTCACAATGGAAGCCTAAGTATCCATGCCTCATTTATGAGGATCACTATACTAAGGATTGTCCCCAATGGTTGAAGTTATTCGTTTGCTCAGAGGGACCCCAATTGTCCTAAAAGATTCGTTTCTGTCTCAATAGACTCAAATGGTAGACCAACCTCAATCACCTACTTCCTCAAGCTCTCAAGTGTTCATGATGAGTACACCTATTAATGTGGCTACTAGATTAAAATATTACCAAACTCTTACTCCGACAGCCGAGAAAGGGAAAGAGGCCACCCCTTCTTCTTTGGCCCCAAGTTCTGGCCCTCTTCACATCAAGCGCCCTAACCCTGATTCTGCCATTTGACCACCTTCACGAGGTGTGCTAAGGAAGTCTGCATATAATCCAAATGATCGAGTGGCTCAACACTATAATATTATTGAGGATTTGGCTCAAGCGCCATCATCTATGTTTGCTCTCAAGGTACTCCAAAATTGTCCATCTCAGCGAAAATCATTGTTGTCGGTTATTGGGGGAATTGATCCTGCCGATTCCAACTTGATATGATTTTATCTAGAAAACTATGTTTTGTGCCTGCCTCATCAGATTGCCCTTCCCATTCAAGTGATCATTAATGAGAAAACCATTCATAGGACCATCATCGATGAAGGTGCTTCTACCTGCATCATGTTAGTCGCTTGCTGGAAGGAAATTAGTTCTCCTCCTTTGAACCAATCCCCTAACACATTGGAAGCTTTCGACGAGCGCGACTTGTGACCCTTTGGTGTCTTACCCAACTTTGCCATTACTTTAGAGGGCAAGATAGTACACATCAAGGTAGAGATTGTTGATGCTAATCCCAATTATAATCTTCTACTCGAACAGAGTTGGACCCATGCCATTCATGCTTTAGCCTCCTCCCTATTTCGCATGATTCATTTTCCCCATCTAGGGAAGATCATCACAGTCGACCAACTGTCCTTATTTTCCTCTTCCTCCTTGGATGGAAATGTTCCATATGTCGAGCACACTGGTGCTCCTTATGAGAGTGTGGGGGCAGGTCTTTTTAAATATTTTTCCTTAAAGGGAAATTTTCCACTCCCATCTCCTCATGTTGCCTCTGTCAACATGATCTCGGTCAAATATGATCCTTGGGTCATAATCTCACCAGATCTTGTTGATTCGTGGGGTGAGGTTATGCCACTTAGTTTTGCTGAAATCAATTATGTGGAAATTGTTTCGATACGTGTCCTCAGTCCCCATGGATTGGTGCTTCAGAATCTCCTGATCCCTTAGTCGAGACTTTTCTTGTTGATGAGAGTATCATGGAAGTAGTGTCTCTGGAGGAACCACCTTGTAACAATACTCATCATCATTCCTCATTCCTACCTAGCCTGATGACCATCTTGACTTGTCTCGAGGAGTTCTCTTCTCCGCTGCCTATTGACATGTCAGTTTCTCCTGACCTTGTCTAGATCTTTCAACTGACGGCCCCTTTATCTATGCATAGATTCAAGTTTTCTCTCCCTCCCCGATATTTTACCGATTGCCCATTATTGCAATGGGGTTGTCATTTGACTCGTAACCATCCCTCGCCCAAGGGGCATGGGGGAAAAGCCTTATATGAGTTCCACTCTATTATTTACCCCAGTCGATGCTTACTCATCATGCCAACAGTAAAACTTTAGTGGTCATCTGTGTTGACTGATTACCCGAGTTTGAGAATGGACTCCCTCAAAAATTACTATGCTTAGGTAATTTTGCATGGTCACTCTTGTACATTAGTGTGTCATTCATTTTTGTGTAGTGTGGTTTGGTGTGTTAGTTTTCAAACAACTTTCCTTTTTACTATGTTTTTCCCTGCTTTGCAGATGTTTGTGACTCCTGACATCAGTTTCACTAATGGTGCTTGCCGTAGTACCCGGAATCTATCCTCTATGGCATGGGCCATTTATAACCCTCACGATGAGATGATTTATCTTCAAGTTATTTTTTTAGGTCGCACAACTAATAACATTGTTGAATATAGTGCAGTCATCGAATTGTTGTTAGAATCCACTGCTCTTGACATTCGGGAATTAGTTGTCAACTTGGATTCACAACTCGTTATCCTTCAACTCAACGGGAAATATTCCATTAGAAACCCTCAGATATTGAGAATGTATCTATGTATTCGTATACTAGAAATAAATTTTGATTACATTACATATCATCATATTCCTAGACGCATGAATACATTGATAGATGCAATAGCTAATTATGTGTTGGATAGACATTTACAAAACATGTGAAAATATAAAACAAATCATTTGTACCATAGTAAGAAAGAAAATGCAGCATATATATATATATATATATATATATATATGGTGATAATGTTTGATACATCAAAACCCCAAAAAATAATATGTGAGTTCAAATAACATCGGCGGCTCGCATGGTGGACCTAGGAACTAATCAACATGGTGATCGTGGTAACATGAAACTTCTCATGCAACACGATTCAACAATCAGCGGATCCAGTCCGATACCCCCACCATATCCCTCTGGTATTGGTTTGGGATGTCTCCCCCCTGGGCATACTCTAGCATACCACGAGTCAACCCCTCAAGGTTCCTCGCGATATCCTCCTCGTTGTCACTCCCTTCCTGATAAGGAGCAACATCAAACTGGCGAGCGATCCACCTTGCTATCGGGGTCATCCTGACAGGATGCTTTGGTACAACATCTGCATTGATAAAACAAGATGTTATAAACACACATATATATAAAAAATTGAAAAATCCAAAAATAAAAAATTGCTCTTTTACCTTCATCATCGAAATCCTCGACATCTAGCAGCAGGATGTCCAGATCTCCATAGAAGTCGGTACCGATGTATGGCCAATCCTCCACTAGATCAGTTATTGTTCTAGTCACGAAAATAAGGTGGGCCTGTAGGACAAATGCTGGCCCCTAGTGATCCTAGGCATCAAACGACTCCAACGGGCCATCCATGGATCTCGTGGCATCGACGGATCTACCTCATTCAATTGGTACTCGAACAATGGAAACCATTCCAAGAGGAAAGTCACTAGTACAGTTCCGAAGGAAAATTGCTTCAGATTCCCTACCTTAGCTTTTGACAGCTAGCGTTTCATGTTGATATTCATGGTTTCCACCCAATTGAAGATCGTCGGTGCTGTACAATCAATAGCATAGAGAAATTTTGACTTGTTAGTCTCATGCTCTACTTGGGACCAAACCACTCTGTTGATAGTTAGTAGTAGAACTCTCAGTTTCAGATCGAGCACCGTGGTAATCTCAATCATGCCACTCTTGGATTTTAGGGCTTCTAGGAAATGTTTGGCAATTAGCATGGATATGCTTGCCCCAATCGGTCATGATGCATATAGGTTGACTGGTTCCCCTCTCCGGGACAATCATGTGATGAAGCAGATGTCTAAAGTTTCCAACTCCAACTCCTACTCACCAATGATGAATATTTCCTGATTTATGTCCCAGAGACTAATCAGGTATCAAAGTAGCTCAAGTTGAGCCTGCATCCATAGTGTGAGAAAGAACATGAGGAGCCTAAAGCTCCTCAAGGTGTCCAAGCAGTTTGGATCATTCATTGCCTAGGTGTCCAAATATTCATGCTCACGTTCTTTCCAGTTTACCATTTTCGATGATTCTTTCCTACAAAAACCATGTATTCAAGTCAATATTCATTTTTGGAAAGTAAAATATAAAATCAAATGGTGGATTTGAGAGGAAAACAAATTTTTCCTTGTTCACAATGCCGGCATGCCTGTTTTAAAAATAGTTGTGCTGATGGGGTGGTTGGGCATTTTAACAGCCCTCGGTTGGCGCGATTCTATGCTCGAAAATCACGCCAACCGGGGGTGAATTGCTTGTGTCAAAACCTCCATCAAAAATTGAAAAAATGGATAAAAATAGGAATAAACAGTATGGAAATGGAGCTTAAGGACTTGGCTCTTACCTGCAATTAGTGGCTCAGTGAATTACCTCCCAGGTCTCCCATAATCTGCTCCTAAAAATTAGGGAAAAAGTGGGTGAAACGTTTTTCACAACAAGGTAAAATGGTAAATGGTAAAAAATATTTACTTTTCTGTCCTTTTATTCAGTTTTTCATAAAATGTTAGGGTTTTTTAGTATTTTTTACCTACTCTCCTTGAGAATTGGATAATGGACTTTACCATTTTGCTCAGTGGTAGGTGATGGATGTTCGACATGGTGTTGAGTCACGTTTCAACTCTTTTCTCGACTCGTAAAACTCAAATGAAAAGATTGTGGAGTATTTTTTCCCTTTTGACTCGTAAAAGTGAATAAAATGGGGGGTCTGCTTTCAAGCTCTTTTCCGATCCTTTAAACACAAAAAGATAGTTGAGCCCTTGTCATTTTGAACTCATTGACGGATGCAAAACATCATGCACCTAGTATATGTTTACCCCTTTTTCGGGCTGCGATGCACTATTTACAAAAAAGGTACTCCTCGACTAAAATGGTCAAGCGGTTCTCTCAAGTATCGTTTTCTACCTTTTTGGAATCGAGAAACACAAATGTACGAAAAGGACCATGTGGATTTTTATTTTCTGTGTCTTTTTTGAACTCTATAAACATGAAAAGGATACCAAGTTGCACCTTTGTCAGACTCGTTAAAGTATTAAACGACATCGGATTCATCATCATGATGAACATGAGCTTCTCCTTCGTAGGGATCATTAAACTAACTAGGTTAGATTCATCTGAAGGATGAACTTACAGTGCAAGCATATGTTGTTCCATTCAAGCTTGCGATTAAAAAGATAATTCGGGTACCTGCCAGGAATGGTGGGGGAAAATTTGGAAATCTAATCAGCTGTTTCGGAAACTCACTCTTGAACATGACACTTTCTCCTTCGTGTTGGGTTTGGATATCTTCCTTTTTATCGTTGACCTTCCTAGGTTGGGGCATTTCTTTTTTCTTTCCATTTTATCTCTGCCACATCATTATGACCACCAATTCTATGGATCCAAAAGATGCCAAAATTCTAGTTGTGTCGCCGATATGTTGAAGAGTTGTCCTTTTGCAGTTACACTTACCCCTGATTCTCTGTGTCATCCACAATCATTTTGCATCCCTTTGTCTCATGTCGATGATGTGGGATACGTTATGGCCATCCTTCGACACGGTTGCTTCCTTTCAACTTCAGCTCATTATCTGAGAAGTTGATCGAGAGACTCCCTTCAAGTACCTTAGAGCTTGCATGCCCTAATGGCAATTTCTTTGCACACGATGATGAGTTCACATCATTGGCTTTTTATTGAGTGATCTCATAGGTGTTAAACTACAGTTCCTTTATTCACATTCCATGAATTGTGTTAATAGTACCTTGATGACCATTGTCATTATTGGTGGTTTCTCTCGCACTTGTTAACAATTTACATCATTGGCTGGTAATCAAGCTATTTTCTAGCATGTTCGATGTTAACACATATATTCACATGTGTTGGCCATGGAATCCCCCCACGGTATGTTTTGAGGCTCAAAGCCCAAGTTTTGAGTTGATATTGTTGTAAAGCTCCACGAATTGCAGGCGTGAAATGTATGTTAGAAACATAGGGTTGTCTGCCCTAGTCTTGAATGTAAGGTTGACCTACCCATGGTCCGTGGACCATGGGATTGTATAAATAAAGTGAGGCTCTAAGTTCTAAAGGGAGATCCAATATAATAGAGAAGGGGCATGAAAGGTCCTAGATATTAAGTCAAAGTACGAAGTATGTCTTGGGTCATAGAGTAGGAAAAGGCTCTGTAGCTGAGTTCGTAGAGGCCTAGTAGAGTCCGCAGCTGAGTGCACAGACCCCTGCAACTAAGTGCATAGGGTGGAGTCGAGTCTGTAATCAGAGAAGAGATTAATAAAGAAAGGTTTTGTTACTAATTTTGTGTATCTATTTTGATTTATTATATGTTTGATATCAGTGCGAATATACTGTTTCTTTACTACGCGCACTTGTATGAATTGTGAATATTGTTAAGCATAAATGAAAGCATACAAATAAGCTAATTTAATCAACTAATATCAGATTACTAGTAAGGAATTGGGTAATAACATTGTTCGGCCCCCAAATAGGGCTATGCGAAGGCATCAGCTCAGGCTAATAGGAACGGGTAAGTGTGCGTAGCGACATATGTGCAGAGTCAAACCACAGACCACTTAAAACCATCTGACATCTCTAGGGTGCGGAAACCTGGTTCTAGCACCCTCCCTTACTACTTCGGGTGAGACCTTAGTCTGTGCTCCATGGACTATTGCCAAGAGGGCTAGTAGTACTGGGATTTGTTTGGCTAAATCGCCTTTGAACCTAGGTTAGGCCCCAACAAGCCAACAAATGGTTTCGTTGCCAGGACCGGGATCTGCATGAGGGATGTCTGATGTCATGTCACTGGAATCCGATGAAGAAAGAAATTGAAGGGTGGTTGGATAGAAAGATTCACAAGTTCGCAGCATAAGAAAACAGGAATCCACGAGTATCAAAGGAATAGTGGTTAGAGCACTAATTATATACAGAAATCCATGAAATTTTCTTTGCATCTTTCCCCTTTGAGTTGTATGAGTGGATCGGGAAACTAGCAGATAGTCAGGGAAGGTGTAGGCTCGACAAACCGATTGTGTGGACTCCAGAATTGCTGCGCAGAATAGAAGCATCCGAAGATAAGATTGCATGCATTGTGGACCATTGGCTCGATCAAATTATAAGGGGGTTTATCACCAAATTCGTGGTAGATACTACAGTTAGCTACAACGATGTGGAATGACACTTCCTCAAAGGACCGCGAGGTAAGTACATTAAATCTTTGAACACTTGGATTAAAATGCTATTGTGTGAAAAGTGGGTTATTCGAATAAATTGATGTTTGGGGCTATGCAGAGTGGGAGGATCTATAGAAATGAAGGTAGCACACATATAGAGAATAGCTTTGATTTTGCCTCAGCGAGAAAGCAAGGAAGAGCTTGCGAAAGATTCACCAAGAAGTGTGATCAGTTTGATAAGGCAACAAATTTCGCGCATACCACCTCCACCTACATCACCACCAGTCTCACCATCTTCACCCTCATCTCCACCCACACCACCTCCGCCACCACCACAGTAAAATATGGTGAGCGTGATAAAATTGACAGTGTTCAAGGGAGTAGGGAACAAAGATCTGGACCAATTTTGGTTCATAGTAAAAGTGTTATGGGAAGCACAAGGAGTCGTGGATGAATATATAAAGAAGGCAACACTAGTAAGCATGTTGCAGGATCAAGCACTAATATGGTACATTAAGCATTCTAATGACCATCCAAACGTGGGGATCGTAGATATCCAGGCTACACTGAACAAGGAATTTATCAGGCCAAAATCAGAGACAGTCAATTATCAAGTTTAAGGAAATCACGATGCTTCCAAGCGAGACCCCCTGGGATCTAGATCAAAGACTGAAGAGTATGATTCATGAAGCCAACATGACCTTGACGAATGGACAACACTATGCATGGTTTGTAGCATCACTAACACTGCATCTAAGGACCACGTTGTCATAGCAGAAGTTATCCACCCAAGCCAAAGCTTTGGAGATTGCAATGAGACTACATGGGGCCGTGATACAAGATCCTGGCCTAGGAGTCCAAAAAATCAATGCACAACTACAAAATTTGTGTCTGGAAATGTAGATTTTGAAACAGGACAGGACAACTCACCTAGAGGCATGCGAGGAGGTATGGTGCATAAAGTGCAAGGGATAGGGACAAGATGAAGACCATTGTCCAGTCTTCACAAGCTACTTGGCAGGAGGAGGGCCAATGCCATTAAGACCAGAAGCATAAGCAGGACCAAGTGTAACACCTGCATTATGGTGCACAATTTGTTAGATAGGAGGAAAACATGCTACAGATAATTGTCATCTATTACAGAAGTATATACAGACGTCCAAGTAGTTGTTCTGTAATTTTTGTAGATCAATAGGTGTTGTAGGGAAAAGTATCCGATTGAGATGACCCTATCCCACTCTAAGGGTGATAGTACCTCAGCAACAACTGTAAAGAAAACTACTTAAGGTTTACTTCTTTATGAAAGCAAGAGAGAATGAAGAAATGCACTAACCGTTGCCTTGCGCTTAATGTCGAATCCAAACTCTTCTCTTTGCTTGCTTGCTCCCAGCTCCTTGCTCTTTTACTGGCCCAGCTACAATGAGATCCTGTAAAATAACAAAGAAGGAAACTACAAGAAGCATGCAATCATAACTGATTCAAGGATTAGCATAAATCAAATATACAATTATCACAACACATCATTGAAACAAATGTATATAGAAGAACCTCAATAGCTTTTATTAATAGAAGAAGTAAAGTTCTGAGAGTGTTACAACCATTGAAGGCCCCAATCCAGCAACACCTCCCAGCAGAAAGAATTTCTCCTCTTCACCTCCTTCAAGCAATCACCCAATAGTTCTATAGTGAAACCAACAGCATATCATTACTTTGCACAAAATTCCAGCCTCCTGAGCTCATAGGAGAGAGCTCAATATATAGATGAATTGAGAAAGGATGAGTCAGCTTGCAACTGATGTGTAGCTGCCTTGTGTCCTCTCTCTCTTCAGTTGATCTTCAGTTCTTGAGTCCACTTGGAGAACCTTGCTTCCACTTGGAGAAACAGAGCCTCTGACTCATCACAAGGCGAAATCCCTGATCCAAGTGTCATTTTTGGAAGATTCCAGAGCAATGACTCAGTGTGCCACTTGTCCCATCTCGCTCAGCGCAGGTGGCCTTTGTTCTACCTGCTTTGCAACGCAGGTACACCATGGAGGAGTTGAGTTTCAGCGCAGAAGCCTAGTGGAGCACCTGCTTTGATTTCAGGATTGCTTGTTTTTGAGTGTTTTCAGGTGGAGAACTGATCTGAGAGCTGTTGGTTTGCTGACCTTGTTCCTCTAGGGGTAGGAACATCATGTTTAGGGACTTTGGATCCCTTGGATTATTGACAATTCATGCCTAATGCTGCAAGGCACAAAATTGTCTATAACAGATGCCCCCTAAAGTATGAGGTCGTTTATCGGGTGAAATGCTTTATTAGGAGGATCCGAAGTTCATTCAATCTGCTGAGAAGTGTCCTGTAATAAGATACAATACAATACATTATTTTTCATACTTTTTCATGATCTAGCTGAGGCGGGCATTCCCATGCTCAGCTTTATAAATTCATTTTGGTACATAGAACAGACGATCGTCTGATGGTAGACTGATAATTCTCTGCTGAAATTATCATCCTTTGAGAAGGATGATCATCTGCTGCAATGATGTACACATCAAATGTCTTTATATCCTGAATATATATCGCAGCCCGGATGGATGGAACTAGATCCGGGGTCTTCAATCTCTTCCGATCTTCACTCGATGTACAAGTCGATCCATGTGAGAATTTCTTGAAGTCGAACATGGAAAGACATCGTTTGATTACCGGTCAATGATGTAAACCGTTAACAAACGCGAGAGGAATCACCGATAAGGATGATGACCCTCAAGGTACAGCAGTACAATTCACATGGTGGGAATAAAGGACTTGGCGTCGACCACCATGCAAAATCTTCTGGTCGAAGGTCATTGATGTATACCTGTCGCCGGAAGTGAGAAACTTGCCATTGAGGCATGGAAGCTTCAAAGTACTGAAGGGGTTGTTCCTAGATCAACTTCTTGGATAATGAGCTGATGTCGACAAGGAGCGATCCGTCAAAGGAGGGCCTTAATGAATCCCACATCAGTGACACGGAACGGAGCTAGTGATTGTGATGAGGTGAAAACAAACTGTGATGTATGATTCAGGGTGGCGGTCATGAAATGGATGAAGGACAATGTATGGCAGTGGATGGGACACGGTTGACTCTTTGCAGAACAACATCTCTTGAACATATAACGACACTGATGTGATGGATCGGTAGCATTACCCCAAATGTGGATGGTGTGGCGAGGACCATGGTGATGAGACCGGTGAATGAAACAACCCAACCCGATGTGATACGGAGGACAAAGTGTCATGTTCAAGAGCGACTTGCTACCATTAAAGTTGTGAGGTTCTCCCAATTTTTCCCCAGTCATTGCTGACCAGTACCTCTTTATTTTTGTCAAGCTTGAGGAGGATAACATATGCTTGTTCTATAACCTGCCCTTCGGGCAAGCCCATCACTATGTTTTAACGAGCCTAGCGATAGGGAAACTCGTTCTCGTCTAAAGACAAGTTTGTCGCTATTTAATGAATTTAACGAGTCTAACGACAAGGATAACTCGGTCCTTTTCATTTTTAGAGGGTCTGAAAAGGTACATAAAGTCAACTCCAGAATTCCTTTTTCGTCATCTAATCCCTTAAGTCCGAAAAAGTATAAAACAATACAGAAGGGATGAATTTTCGATTGCTTTAACGAGCCGAACAAAACAAGCGCTCGATCTTTTTGTGCAATAATCCCTCAGGTCCAAAAAGATTAAAATCTAGAGGAGGGATAGCTCTTCCGGTCGCTTTAACGAGCTGGAAGGCCAAAACTTGGCAAACTTTTCATATTTTACGAGTCAGTGAAAAGAGCTCAAAGAAGACTCGTCTTTTGAGGAACGAGTGATAAACAGGGATAGCAGCAGATTCCAGGTACAGGTTAGAATATTCCAATCACGGCAGTGTCACAAGGATGGCTAAGTGAAATCACTCTTCGCAGCTGTTCCTCAAAATGGGTAAACAAACATATGGAGATGAATGATTGGCCAAATGAACGGATGGAGGTGATGGCATATAAACACGACCAATGGCTTTTAATATGGCAGTCAAAGGTTACATTTACCAAAGTTATTTACCGGTTCATTTTTCTGGGTGAGCTTGAACTCTAGGGGAAGATTGCTCACAACTTATGTTTATTTTTTAACGAGCATGAACTATGTGCTAAAACTGCTCGGATCTTGCGTTTATTTTTTAACGAGCATGAACTGTGTGCTAAAACTGCTCGAATATATGGTTTACTCTTGAATTTTTACCATAACTAGCTTCTCTTTTTCACTGATAGCACTGCATTTTCAAATTGCTGCAACAAACTAGTTAGAAATGAGTAATATTTACTTGAAAATGAGATTAACACATTAATATTTACCTTGAACTTCGTAAAAAAGCAAATAAAAAGGGTTTTTACCTCTCACTTTACCATTTCATTTGCATTTTGCTTGTTGGAGCTTTGGAGGAGCCTCTTTCCCCTTGATTTTCACCAGCTGATTCTGGGAGATTCTGCGGACGATTTTCGGCGCCGTTTGGACCAGGTAGGAGCTAAACCTTAGCTCTTCATTTTCATGGTTTCATTTTCCTGTTTTATGCATGTTTTGTTGTTCTATTGAGCCTCTGGGGTTTTGCCAGGGCGCCCTCTGATCAGCGCAGGTTCCCCATTTGAAAACTGCGTTGGGATTCAAGTTGTTTGAAGGCAGCTTGTCCCCCAACGCAGGTAGTACACTGGGCACCTGCGTTGGGGCATAAAAACAACAATTTTTTACAGATTTTGATGAAATTTTTGCCAGTTTTTCATCAATTTCAGGAGCTGACTCATTCTCTTGTTTGTTTTGCAAGGATTCTTGATCAAGATGGCCCTCACATGGCGAGAACGAGAACATGAAGAAGAAGATATGGTTGCCCTTCACGATCCTGTTACGGTGGGCGCGCTGCGAGACTGTGGTATGCTGATGTTTTTCCGTATCTCAAGCATGAGAGCACAGATTTCACTACTGCAGTATATGCTTGATGCTTGGGATCCTGTTAACCAAGTATTCCAGATCAGGAACAAACCTATTCCATTGACCGTGACAGATATTTACTTCTTGACTGGCTTGTCAAGGCGGGGTGCCCCCATTTCTCTATCTGGTACAGTTCGGGGGAATGATTCCGTGAGAGATTATGTCCGCCAGTACTGCAGGGAGGGGTCCCAGCCGAGCAGAGACGGCAAGGTGGTTATCCGTGATGTTACTAGCAGGCCTCTCAGGTCCATTCTGTATACTCTTGGTAGGATGGCCGGTAGCGCATCTTTACATGTTGCCAACAGGTCTCATATGCAGCATGCCTTGGAGTGTCTCCAACCGAAGATCTTCAACTGGAGTGATGCAGTGCTTACTCAGATGAAAAGTCAACTGAACAAGGTGAAGGACGGGAAGCTGAAGAACTTTGGTTTTGGTTCGATTCTGACTGCCTTCGCCTTGGAGAAGATCCCTCTGATGCAACCTCAGTACATTGATCTCGGAGTGCCTTCTCCTACCGAGCCACGTATGCAGCGATGGGTCGATCACATGTCCAGACATGCAGGTCAATCCCAGATTTCTTTCAATGCCGCTTTCTTCAGGTGGTTCGATCGCCAGGAGATGGCTTTTACCGAGTACCCATATGTTGGTATGGATTTCCGGGGTGATCCAGATATGGTACTGCCAGACGGTGCTCAGTGGGATGCTACTGGTAAGAACTTCAACCATATTACTGTTCATTGTTTTCATTTATAATGTCCTTGTGCTTTATTCTATCAAGACTTGAATTGAACTCATGTGTGCTTGCAGATGTCGGTCCTGTTCGTCCGACAGTTCGTCTGAGACCACCTGTTGCCGCTCCGGCAGAGGAACCTGCTCGGAGAGTTATTATCCGTGATCTTAGCGATACTGAGACCCTTACAGTTGTGCAGGGGCAGGTTGAGAACCTTACCCGTGGTCTTCCGGATGTACAGATTGACGAGTTACCTTTACTGATGCAGCAGCATACTATCGGTGTACCTAGACGATGGACCCGTCTTCTGCGCATGATAGCACAGACTGTGGCTTACTATCAGGAGCATCACTAGGCTAGGGTGCCCCCTAGCATTTTTGAGTTTTTTTAGGTTACATGACCAATTTTGTCTCGGTTACAGAACATTATGTATGAACTTTATGAACAGCTTATATATATTTTGATTTTCGAGTTTCATTCTGGTTGATTTGGATGATTCATATGTACACTTTTTATGATGTGTCCTTTTTATAAATGTTGCAAATGTCTATCTAACACATAGTTCGCCAATGAGTCAGTTAATGTGTTTAGATTTCTTGAAATATGTTGATATTGAATTGAATCAAATTGTCTTTCCAAGATCTTTACTCTCAGGAACATGCGATAAATAGCTGGATTACGAACAGAATATATACCATTGAGTTGTAGTACTACGAGCTGTGAGTCTAGCCTGACAATTAGTCGGCGTATGCCTCGTGTGATGGCATCAGAGAGTAGTTCTATCAACGCGCTATACTCAGCGATGTTATTCGTTGATTGCCCAATACATACACCTCTGAAACTTACTAACTCGCCACTTGGATAAAAAATGGCCCATGCTGCGGAGGATAGGTTCCGCGAACTACGACTTGCTCCGTCGACATATCCAACACATGTCTCCATAAGGTTTGACATCTGCAACGAATGAAAAAGGTGGATCACTCAATCAGAACGATCACTTTAGCGAAAACAAAATACAACAAAAGTACGCAGGTTACTATTTAAGCATAGTAACGCTTGAGGTACAGCCCGTTCCGGGGCTGCGCCAGTGGAATTCCGTCGTAATCTATTAACTCGTAGGCTCCTTTTGCTAACACTCTTTTAACAATATAGGGGCCCATCCATAAGGAATTGAATTTACCTGCTCCTAATTTATCGGATTCTTGGTCATAAAGCAAGACCAAATCACCTTCTGAGAAGACACGGGGTTTGACATTTTTGTCGAACTGAGCCTTGACTCGTTTCTTATGGGCTTCGTTAGCCAAAGCGGCATCACGACGGGTTTCATCCAACTGGATTAATTCCAGGAAACGAGCCTCTTCTTCCGAAGTTCCGGGGAGGAGATCAATTGCGAGTTTAAGCGACGAAATTTCACACTGGATCGGTAAGACTGCTTCTAGACCATACACCAATTGGAAAGGTGTGAATCCGGTTGCATTTCTTACCGAGGTTCGGTAGGCCCACAAGGCTGCATACAAGATTAGGTGACATCTTCTTTTATGAACCCGATCATCCTTTGCAACATACGCTTCAGGACTTTGTTGATTGCTTCAACTTGTCCGTTGGCTTGTGGATAATACGGAGTAGAGCTGTCATGAGATAGCCCTAGTTTGGCAGCTAATTCGACCATCATGTGATTGCGGAAATGCGATCCATGATCTGTAACTATAGCCTGGGGTACGCCGAACCTGGCGACTACATGATTGAAAAAGAAAAGGGCAGCTGTTTCACCGGTATTGTCCAATGTAGGCATCGCCTCGGCCCATTTGGTAAAATAGTCTACTGCGACTATAATATACCCATGCCCCCCGGTCGAGGTGGGGTTACATTGCATGAAATCGATGCCCCATTTGGCGAAAGGCCCAACTGTAACTATTGGTTGCAGGGGTGCGGGTGGTCTTCTGGTTTTGCTATCAAAGATTTGGCAGGAATGGCAACTTCGGACTGCGATTATGCAATCTTTGAACATTGTTGGCCAAAAATATCCTGCTCTTAATATCTTTTGGGCTGTAGCGAAACCTGATTGATGCCCCCCACACGCGCCTGAATGACACTCATTCAGGGATTTTTCGGCTTCTTCATGGGTGAGACACCTCCTCAGAACCGTATCGATACCACGACGGTAAAGGGTATCACCGACGATCACGTAGTCTTTTGCCTGGTATCGTATACGTTTCTGTTCGGAGTGTGAGGTGTCTGGCCGAAACTTTTGGGTTTGGAGATAGATAATTATATCTCCATACCATTCATCGCTCGCAGATATCAAAAATAAAGTCTCGTCCACGATTGATTCCTTGGAAGTTTCATCGTTGGACGACGATGGGAGATCGCATAATAATTCTGCGAATACCAGAGCTTTCTTTGACTTGGATTTCACAAATTCCAGATCAAACTCTTGAAGGATCGCTATCCATTTTGAATACTTGCCCCCCAGTAACTGTCGCGACAGTATATAAGTCATGGGGTTGCAATCTGACAGAATGGTAGTTTTCCTAAAGAGGATATAATGTCGAAATCTCTGTACCGCTTGAACAGCAGCAAGTGCTAGCTTTTCAACGTAAGAATATTTACTTTCTGTATCATTTAAGTTTTTACTTAAATAATATACAGGATGTTCAACTCCATCGATTTCTTGAACTAAAACCATCGCAATGGTTGTATCCGCTGCAGCTAGATACAGGTTAAAATCCCTAAGATAATCTGGGGCGTACATTAATGATGCTTTTACTAGAGATTCTTTCAAAGCGTCAAAGGAAGTTTGCGCAACCTGGTCCCAATCGAAGGGTACGTCCTTTTTCAAAAGATGTGTATAACCTTTAGCAAGTTCTGCGTAATTAGGAATGAACCTCCTCAGAAAGTTTGCTTTCCCTTGGAGTTTCTGAATCTGAAGCAAATTAGAAGGTGGAGGCAAGTTGATGATTGCCTGAACCTTACAGGGGTCGAGACGAATCCCATCTTTGGAGACTACAAAGCCAAGTAAATGACCAGAACCGACGCAAAATACACATTTGTGTGGATTGAGTCTTATCTTGTAGTGTCGGCAACGTAGAAATATCGCTCTTAGATGCTGCGGATGATCAGTCCGCTTTCGCGAATGAGCCGGAAGATCGTCGAGATATGGTTGAACAATGCTCTTGATGTCATGGAAGGCATAATTCATAGCCCTCTGAAAAGTTGCCCCTGCATTCTTTAAACCAAAGGGTAATTTTCGATAGGCGAATGTGCCCCACGGACATATAAAAGCAGTCTTTGACTGGTCCTGTGGGCGGATATTAATTTGATTGTACCCGGAGAATCCATCCATAAAGGAAAAGATTTCACATCCAGCGCATTCATCAATTATCTGGTCGATGAAGGGCGTAGGGTAGTTGTCCTTTGGACAAGCTTGATTTACATCCCTATAATCGACGCACACTCGTATTGTTCCTTGTTTTTTCATAACAGGTACAATATTCGATACCCAATCTGTTAGCGGAACCGGGTAGATGAATCCAGCATGGAGAAGTTTCTCAACTTCTGCCTTAATGGCGGCGGCTTTCTTAGGGTGAACCTGTCGAAGCCGTTGCCTTACTGGTTTGACATCAGGATACATTTTAATTTCATGTTCAACGATACTCGAGTCGATGCCTGGCATTTCATCATATGACTAAGCAAAGACATCTCTAAATTCGCGAAAAAGAGCGTTATATATTTCCAGTTCTGAAGGGGAACAACCTTTGCCAACATGAATATTCTCTACAACACCTGTTTTGGTCGAGATATTTATGGCTATAGTCTCTTCAATATTGGATAAGTTTCGCTCGGAATCCACCGTGTTTACAGTATTTGTTAGGAATTCAAAGACTGAAGGGTGGTAAAGATCTTTTTGAGTATCTTCTTCGTATTCCTGAAGAAGGGAACGATGGTGGTGGTCATTCCATGGTGCCCCCTCAATCATCATTGATTGTAAGATTCCTTCGTCAGTCCCATGTACTTTTGACCAAGGATCTAATGGGGTACCATATTCTCTAGATCTATCTACCCAAACGCTCGATGAGCGCTGATTGGGGTTCGCCTCCCAGGCCTGAAACATTGATTGCTACAATATTTCAATGGGGCTTGGTGGCAAAACCATTGCATGATCCATAGCGACTTTGCCTTCTGAGTCTTTCAAGGTGGATACCATATTGCATGTTGCTACAAATGGTACATTTCCTATGCAACTAGGAGGTGGTAGCGCGAAAGTTCCCATCATAGTGGGATCTTTCAACAGACCTACTCCAATATCTTGAATTGACCAATCGCTGCCATGGATCATGGGAACGCTTCCTGTAACTTGTGAACCATTAGGGAGGAAGTTTTGTTGATCGACGACCGTAATCCCTCCTTCAAAGGGGAATGCGATCTTCCTAAAATAAGTCGACACAACAGCTTGCATGGCATAAATCCATGGCCTTCCCAGTAGGATGTTATAGTCAAGATTGCCATCAATGACTTCAACATCTATTTCTACTGTTTTGCCCCCTAGTTCAACTTTCAGGTTACTAAGGATACTGTAAGGGGTATATATCCTTCCGTCAAATGCTTTTAATGTTGTCGATGATCGTGACAAGGTTGGAGATCCTAAAGTTTTCCAGCAACTCATCGACATAATACATGTCGATGCCCCCTCATCAATAATTGTTCTATGAACTGTTTTGTTGAGGGCTTTCACTTGGACGAGGAAAGCCAGTTGAGCTGGTAACTGAGGATCATACCCTTTGTGATCAAAGGATACCAGATTGGAATCTTTAGGATCCACCCCACCAATTGCTGATAACAATGCCTGCCTTTGGGATGGGCAATGTTGTAGTACCTCAAGAGTCGACATAGCAGATGGCGATTGTGCCAAATCTTCCACTATGTTATAATGCTGTGCCGCTCTGGCACGAGGATTAAAGGTCGACTTGTGCACTACTCCCTTTGGCGGTTTTATTGTTAATTCATGCGTGATGGGGGGTACAACTTCTGCCGAAGTTGTTGTCGAACTGCTAGGTTGATCTTTACCTTTATCGTTCGACACCTGTGGATTCCCGTAATCTTTGTTCCTTGTCGAAATCAAAGCATCATTTTGCTATTTTGAAACCGACAACATAAGCATTTGAGATGGGGAAGCGTTTCCTCTATCAACCAGATTTTGACCTGGGTTAGGAAATTGATCACTTGACACAGTCGAGGTATGAGGACTTTTAAAAAACCTCTTTAGCTCAGCTTTGAATGGGCAATCCTTAGTGTTGTGATCTTTGTCATCGCATATTCGACATGGATACCGTTTCCTATTCCCAGGAGGGTTTGAAGAATTTTTCTTAGGAGATGACTCACATTGTTTATTCTTCTTCCCTTTGTTTTGCTTCTTCTTGCTTCCTGGTTGATTGGTTTCTTTGCCCTTATCTGTCGATACGGCATTTACTTCCGAAGCAAGAACTTCTTCATGTGCATTTTGATTCGAATCCTTACGGGCCTTCTTTTGATTGGTCCTTTTCGGATTCGTGTTTGCCGCGCCAATCACGCCATCGCCGGCATGAGAGTCACTATTTGATTTAGGAGGAGGGATTGAAAACTCTGGTCTAGGGGCGTCTGGTATTTTGTCATAGAGCGTGCCGGACTAAGTATATACTAAGTCCAAATATTGCGCACGAGCAATAACCTGCTCTTCTGTTACGACTCCCCCCTTTGCCACATCTTCCGTTATGGCCGGAAGTAACGACTTTATAAACCACTCAGCTAAAAGCTGATTAGGAACGTATGTTTTAACCATTCTTCGTCGACGTCGCCACTCATGTATATGATCTGATATATGAGTTGCGGTTGTCTGTTTGAAGTTAGTCAATATTTCTGTTCCCGTTTCATACGTTATTGGTAATTGAAAGTGGGTTAAGAATGTCGTGGCAAGGGAGCTAAAATTGTCGAACGAAGCTCTTGGCAATTCTATATACCATTTTGCCGCTGGACCTGTCAATGTCCTCTGAAAGAGGTGAAGCCTTATCGAATCATCATTTAGAGTGTTCGACGAACACCACAGATGAAATGTCATCACATGATTCGACGGGTCTTCACCTGGATTTCCATTGAATTTAGGAATGTCGGATGGAAGTTTGTGTGGGATCACTGGCCACCATGGGGCGTAAGCAATTGGATCATTGGTTAACCGATGTAAATCAGGCAACTCTAAAGTTGCCACGAATGGTAACTGTTGATTCAAGTTAGGTGAAGCGTAACCAGGGTACGATGGAATCGCCTGAACAGTTGGTCTTTGCATACCAGCATAATGGAGTTGATGTTGGTATGACTGATACGGTTGATGGACTTGACCACTATAAAGTGGTTGATTTTGACCATTTTGGATATATGGTTGTCCAGTATTCGCAAAGATTTGTTGTTCAGAACCTTGGTACACTTGCTGGAATTGTGGCTGTTGGTATTGCACTATCCACGGTTGCGATACCATGGGTTGTTGTGCTACACTAACCATTGGACCAAGATGTGGGGTACTTATACCCGATTGTACTTGTGTCGCCCCACCAGTAGGCGATTGTGGTTGGGTCGCAGGGTCAAGGGGCTGTTGCATGAGAACCTGAGAAATCTGAGGTTGACATACAACAGGCATCGTTTGAACTTGCGACACGGTTACAATAGCCGGTGTAGTTGGGATGTTCGTCACAGGTACACACTGTTGCATAGAATATACAACTCTTGGTGGCTGGGACAGCATAGGTACCCAACTACTCGTTGCAATTCCACCATAACTTGAATAAGGTTGAGAACTCCCGTATGGGTACCCTCCCGAAGGGGGTAATGAAAGGGCATACTGCCCCCCATACGGTGGTAATCCAGAACTCAAGGCAATTGATCGTCTTGGAGGACTGGATGGCCTAAATTGATATCCAAAAGGGTCAATTTGATGAGTTTCACCATAAGAGTTACCAGACATTACTCCAGAACAAACAGGAACAGACCATACTGCCGAGATAGTCCCTTGGTGGACTCCTTCTAGCGATTGAGAGCTAGTTGGGACAGATGGTATGCCGGCGAACATTGTTGGATTTGCAGCAGGTAATTCTGCCGTCGCCGTGTCATTTGACACAATCCTAGATGTCGACGGTTGTTCAGACATTTTGAGTCTATCCAATTGATTGCCTAGTGATTCTACAGGAACTTCCACTGGTGATGGACAAACTTCTATTGTAGCAGGAAATAGAGTGACCCCTACTCCAAAATGAGTTGGAGTGGATACTTGCGGTTCCTCTATAATCTCCTCTATCGCAATCAGACCAGGTGGAAGAGGAAGACCGTCAGGTCCGTAAAAGATTTCCGGTGCCGAAGAAGGGGTTGTATCAACAGCGACAGATGTTTGAGGAACAAAACTCTCTGAACCAGTTACAGATGGAACTGGTTCAGTTATACAAGTATTTGCCCCCAGACTAGGATCAGTATTACTGTCCTTCTGTGGCGGTTGAACTTCTTCTATAGAGGTAGGGTTTCCGGAAATGTTTGGAGTAACCAGAATCTCAGATGTTGTCGGAACACTTGTTCTAACTTTTAAAGGAGATTTTGAACTGGTTCGATGAGCTCGCTTTGTCCGGATTGTTTTCGATTCCGGAGACAAAGATGGTTGACTTGCAAGCCTCCGAGAACGACGGATATTCAATTGACTTTCTTCCACGATTGCGGATTACTCGATCAACTAAAATATAAAGGGGGAAATTTGTGTTTCCGATTTGAATGAATTTTATTAGACGCTTTTAAACATAACTTTGCTTTTTCATGTTTTAAGAGTCGAGAAAAAGCTAAAGATGACTCTAGTCTCCTTCGATGTATTAACGAGCCCGAAGTGACAAATGCTCGGTTGGACCTTTTCAGTTATAGAGCTTGAAAAGGGCCAAAAGAAACTGCTCTGGAGATCTAGGCAGAGGGTGTGCCAAACCTTTCGCGAAACCACAGAATACGTTTTACGGTACGGGTGGTCGATCTTCGTGAATGTTGTGTTCACTGCATCGCGATCAGTAGGGCGGCCGACACGGCTTCCTAAGGATAAAGGATAAATGCCTATAGGGGTCTCCCAATATATACGCGACGGTACGTGGGAGCACAAGTCCGTATTAGTGCCACCGACTCTCAGGAGGAATCACCCACCTTCGTAGAGATCGACAGTCACTATGTTTAACGACGCTGGAACACGTCTCTATCTAGACCTCTATGTGTTTGCGTTATGTTTCAAATGCGTTGTTAGGTTCATTCAGTATATTTTAAGTTGATCTTTTTAAATTTTGCCTTTCAAGGTTCACCACGAGATGTATATGAACAATTCCTAAATGCAGCCTAAGATGAGAAGCAAGCTTTTTCAAATCTTTTTGACTGATGAAAATCTTAACTACTGAGGGAGAAGAGAGGCAAATCTTTTCACACAGTTCATACAGCACAAACTAATGCACTTTCTCCTAAATCATCATGCAAACTTTTTCAAATGCAAAATGCACAATGCATGTACTTTCTTTTCCCTTTCTTAAATGTTGATGTATTACAAAAAGAAAGTTGTTATATAACTTTGATTTCGATTTAAAGCGAAAACAAACAAGCTTGTCCAAAATCAAAAGACACCTTAAGATTTACTTGTTTAATCACTGGAAATACATGAAATCAAACCATAATGACGAAAGTAAAAAGACTAATCAATTATGGACAGCAAACAAGCTAACTCTTTAGACCAGCAAAATGCCTAACACAGGTTCAGATCTAGGAGGCCAAAGCAAGACTAGTTTACTTTCGTTATGGGAAATTGTAAATGACGTAAGAAATACAAAAGAACAAGTACAATTTCGCTATATAACAGAGGCGGAATGATGGCAAGTAAGGTTGGTTTCAGAACAGGTACAAGACTGGTAACTGGCAGCCAAATCTATAGTGAAAACAGGCAAGAAAAAGGGAGGAAACCCCAACTGCACTAGGCAAAATTGGGTCAACGCAGGTGCTGCACAGCCAGTCTGGCTCTCAGCGCAGGTAGCCCCTTCGGGACCTGCGTTGCAAAGCAGGTAGCCTGTGTACTACCTGCTTTGGAAAACGAAAGTTGCGTTTTCCCAGTTTCCGGGTCACAATTTTCTCAAAAATGCACAGTTTTTGCTCAAATCAGAAGCAATCAGTCAAGCACACACAAAGGGATGATTAGGAGGATGAAAAGCTATCACTAAGAGCTTACAAGGATCCTTGTAGATCAGCTCATCAAATCATGAACATGCTCAGAAATGAGCCAGAGTAGCTGCCCTCTACTTCGCTTTTGATATAGTCAAAAGCTTTTCGATTTGGTACTCTTTTGTTCAGGAAATGAATAGCAAAATACTACAAACAATCAAACAGATACGATCCCCAGCGGAGTCGCCAGTTTGTTGTAGGGAAAAGTATCCGATTCGGATGACCCTATCCCACTCTAAGGGTGATAGTACCTCAGCAACAACTGTAAAGAAAACTACTTAAGGTTTACTTCTTTATGAAAGCAAGAGAGAATGAAGAAATGCACTAACCGTTGCCTTGCGCTTAATGTCGAATCCAAACTCTTTTCTTTGCTTGCTTGCTCCCAGCTCCTTGCTCTTTTACTGGCCCAGCTACAATGAGATCCTGTAAAATAACAAAGAAGGAAACTACAAGAAGCATGCAATCATAACTGATTCAAGGATTAGCATAAATCAAATATACAATTATCACAACACATCATTGAAACAAATGTATATAGAAGAACCTCAATAGCTTTTATTAATAGAAGAAGTAAAGTTCTGAGAGTGTTACAACCATTGAAGGCCCCAATCCAGCAACACCTCCCAGCAGAAAGAATTTCTCCTCTTCACCTCCTTCAAGCAATCACCCAATAGTTCTATAGTGAAACCAACAGCATATCATTACTTTGCACAAAATTCCAGCCTCCTGAGCTCATAGGAGAGAGCTCAATATATAGATGAATTGAGAAAGGATGAGTCAGCTTGCAACTGATGTGTAGCTGCCTTGTGTCCTCTCTCTCTTCAGTTGATCTTCAGTTCTTGAGTCCACTTGGAGAACCTTGCTTCCACTTGGAGAAACAGAGCCTTTGACTCATCACAAGGCGAAATCCCTGATCCAAGTGTCATTTTTGGAAGATTCCAGAGCAATGACTCAGTGTGCCACTTGTCCCATCTCGCTCAGCGCAGGTGGCCTTTGTTCTACCTGCTTTGCAACGCAGGTACACCATGGAGGAGTTGAGTTTCAACGCAGAAGCCTAGTGGAGCACCTGCTTTGATTTCAGGATTGCTTGTTTTTGAGTTTTTTCAGGTGGAGAACTGATCTGAGAGCTGTTGGTTTGCTGACCTTGTTCCTCTAGGGGTAGGAACATCATGTTTAGGGACTTTGGATCCCTTGGATTACTGACAATTCATGCCTAATGCTGCAAGGCACAAAATTGTCTATAACAATAGGCCATGACGAATGCACTTGTAGAAGTTATGAAATAACGATGTATCAGACTCCTGCCTAAAGAGTTCAGATCGAAACTCGAGCCCTAGATCAAAATGCAGGAATAGCTAGCACTAGATTCTAGGGGTGCAGATGAGGATGAGGTGGAATGGGACCAGGAAGCAATCACGGACAGCTAATTTGTTACAATTGTGGAGGGCTAGGGCATTATGCCCGCGATTGTATAAATCTGACGAGGGAATCATGTTTATATTATACCCAGTTTTATCATGAGATAGAGGACTGCCCCACACTGATAGCGAGGTTGCACGATAAAGGAATACTCTAGCCTCCCCTGACTCAGAACCTACAAATGATGAGGTCTGAGCCACACGAAAAGGACCCAAATGTAAATGTTGTGCTCCAAGGTGGTATCACAATAGGAGAGGACAACGACAAGCAAACTAAAGAAAGTGCATGGGTTTGCAAGGCTCCCACAAAGGAACCTAAATTTGATTTGGAGTGCACGAAGGAGAAATTCATGGAAGCTAAGAAGAGCTTCATGAAGGCCTCCACTTCAGGTAGTAAGGATAAACTAGAACTGGAGATGGATCCTTCAATGCTCACTACCTTTCTGAAGACATGCATGAAGTTGTTGTCGAGCCTCAAAATTACTCTTTCCCTAGCAACTCTTCTCATTCCTTTTCTTTTCTTTTCCATAAGAAAGATGCATTATCATCACTAATAACTGGTATATACTATCTTAAGGAGGACATTTAGTGATTTACATGTTATGCTTTTTATGTTTTGTTGTTTGAATAAATTTTTGTATATTGGCTATGGAACGCAGCCTACTCTGCAGCTAACCGACTGTTCCATAGCTACCTCCATGCTTTAATAGGTTCCAGGTCTCAGAAGGAGAAACTAGGGACATGGGTAGCTTTGAAATCATCATGAAATGGACCCTGTCCTATTCATTTAGCCCAGGTCGACAAAAAAATATGGCATAAGACTACGGTCAATGGATAAGTAAAACATAAAGAGGTCGAGAGTAACATGACTATGTTTCATGGTTAATTAATGCATTTCATAGTGATGGGAAGCATTATCCGGAGCAACTACCTGTACCTACAGACTCCTACAACCACCTGTACAAATGAATCCAACAACCACCATGTCTTGGATTTATTTCTCCAGCAACCAAGGAAGAAATTCCACATATCTATCTTCTACTTGTTTGGTTGTAGCATGCTTTTCTCCACAAACAGTTATATGATTTTTGTTATAAATACCTATGTAAGAGACCGAAGAAGTTAGTAATAGTTTTAATGTGAAATCGAAGTTCTAGACTCTATAATTTTTGGGTGGTTTGTGTCCCTATTTTAATATGAGAAGACCACATGTTTTTATCAATATCTGAAGGAGTTTTCTTGGAGCTGGTTGAGAAAGTGTAGCCTAATCAGTTGCAAAGGGCCCCTTCACTGAAGAAGGTTTCATTTTATTTATTTTTCTTCTTCTTGTGAACTGTAAATTCATCAATTTCTTTCTAAAACAATGTTTATAATCATTTTTGTACTAACAATGTTTATAATGCAATTTTTATCATTTTCTTACTAAAAATATTTATAATTTAGAGCAGTTTCCATTAGCTTGATTTCTTTTTAGTTCTTATCAGTAGTTTAGAAAATAGAACTCAATAGTGTAATCTTGTGTCTTCAATTAAAAGCTAACCTTGTTTCAGGATGACAGTAGGATTGAAGAATGATAAGGATAAATTGTTGGATAGTTTACTTCATTCACTATTTTGCTAGTTTAAATTCTCAATTAAATTGATCAGTGTCATTTACTATCTTTTCCATTTCATTTTTAGTTTAAAATACTAACTCATGGTGTTAATGAATGTTTATGGAAAACCCTTCAACTTGATAATTCATCCTTAACTAAGTGGTTGAAAATTTCATATATGCAATGAGTTATTTATGCATCTTTGTATCTGCTTTTTCTTAGATTAATGAAGTACAAAATTACTTAAATGTCATCCCAAGGAGACTTTCTCCCAAAATTGAGAGGTAGAGTAACCAAGTATTTCATTTAGTTTTATTTATATAATTAGTTAAACATCAATTATAAATTTCACTTTCCGTTTCAATTCATGATTTGGAAATAATGGTAAAATAAGAATAGAAACTTTGTTTTCATTTCTTTCTTAGCTCTGTTTTCATTTTTATATTTTGAGCAATCTTTAAGAAAGTTAGATTTAGTTTTAATAATTTACATTGTAAATCATTAGGAATTAAAAGACCAGAAACCCCCAAAACAACATAAAGCATAAAAACAATGAAGTAAGAAGGGTTAGCTGGCACAAACAATGCACTACAGTTCATTAGTTTACGATACCCAGATTGATAATTTATGTAGATCAATTTAGGACACTGAATTGACTAAACATTTTGGTGCCGTTTCTGGGGTATTCTAACTAGGTAGCCTTATCTTTTACATTAAAAAAAAAGATATGCATAGAGAAAGAGACTCTAGGGGTAGATTTATAGCTAGGGACAGAAGTTCAACTCCTACAACACCACCCACTCCATTAAGAACAAGAAAAGATACACCTCCATCCCAATCTCATACTCCCATTCATAGAACTCCTGATATTCCAGGGGCACAATTCCAATCAAAAGAATCTGTTACTTTATCTACCAAGATAGTCCTAGAGGAGAAAATTCTCGAATCTCCAATAGCAGGAATATCCTTTTTCACCTCTACGGGAGAGCACATTTTAGTTGAAGAATTAGGAATACCTGGTGAGATAGAAGAAGTAGAACCTCTCTCCCATATCCCATTAATAGAAGAACAAGAGGAGGAGAAATTAACCTTGCAAGTTGAACCCTATACTGACTCTGAAGAAACTATAATGGCAGAAGAAGAACGGGATGGAGAATTATCACTGTTTTGAGGAGGGGGTAGAGGAAATAATGGAGAAGGCAGAGGAAATAATGAAGGAGGCAGAGGAAATAGGGAAATAGATAATTCTTTTGGATTCCCTATAGTGGATGAAGAAACAAATGCCACAATGAAGAATATCTCACCTTTTTTCCTCCCAAACTTCAATCGGTTAAAAAGTGAGGATCCTGAAACATTTTTATTTGAGTTTTAAGTCCTTTAGAGAACCTATGATTATCTAGAATACTCTCAAAAACTTAAGTTGTTCCCTTCAACAATGAAAGGAGCTGCTTTGAAGTGGTTCATGGGGTTAGTTACTCAGCCCATTAAAACATGGAATGACATGAATAAAGTATTTTTGGATAGATATTTGGATTATTGCATTCCTACCAATCACAAAGATGAAGTGTTCAAAATGATGCAAAGAGAGGATGAAAACTTAGAGGATTTGATTGAGATATTCAACTATAATTCTAGAAGAGCAAATATGGATAATTTAGATGAAGATACATTAAAAGCTCTTTTACTAAAGGCCATTAGGGATGAATGGATATATATCCTTAACATGATGGGGAAGGGAGATATCTCTCAACTTCCATTAAATGATATAGGAGAATTACGTGTTCATCTCTCAAGAGGGAAATCTAAAACTGGGAAAGGTCCAAGAGATTCTTCTCTTGTTAGAGTAAACAAATTTGCAACTTGATCTATAAGTAGGGCAGAAATTGGTAATATGCTTGATGAATTTAAAACTAACATTCTAGGGAGTCTTAGTGAACAAATAGACACCCTTAAATTACAAAACAAGCAGAAAACCAAGGTTGATGCTTTAGCCATTTTTGGTCCAAAATGCAGAAAAAACATGCTCTAAGAGAATGTCCTTTGGATGCAAAAGTTGTAGAAACTTGTATGATTTTCTAAGAAAGCTATGAGACCAAGGGTTTTCCTTCAATTCTAGGTATTAAGGCTATCTTTCAAGAGGAAACATTCCCAAATTCTGTAGAACCTCTTTGTTTTGTTGCTAGAAAACCTTGGAAGGGGCCACAAAATCAGGGATTTAACAATCAAATGTATCTTTAGCCCCCACCAAATTGGAATTCTTGGCAGCAACCTTGGCCTCAACCTCAATCTCAATCTCAAACTTGGCCTCAATCTCAATCTCAACCGTGGACACAAGGAGTACAAAATCCTTATGGGAGATTTTCTCAATATTACCAATATCATCCATCATATTAGAATTATCCTGCCCCACAAATTCCACAACAAAATCAGCAGCCACAACTTCAAAATCATAACCCTCAACTTTCATTACCATTTCCACATCAAATCCACAACAAAACCAAAGTCCTCAACTCTTACTGCCATTTCAGCAGAAACCAAATTAGCTACTTGTCCAACCATTACCAAACCCCAACAATAAAAATCCTTAGAATACTTACATGGTGGAAGGACAAAAATTTCCAACTTATATGATTGCTCCTCTAGATCATAATGATGTTCAACTTAGATATGGTAGGATATTGGAAAAATAAAGACCTTCTGTAGTTATTCAAGAACAAGATAATTCTAAGGAAGATTCTCTAAAGGTCAATAAAAATTTTGAGGTAACATCTCTCCAAAAACAAAATACTGAAAATGAAAAAGATAAAGAACCAATGAACTCAAATCCTATCATTGAGTAGCCAGTATCTACTTTTGCACCTCCTTTTCTTGAAAGACTACAAGTTGATACAGGAGTAGAAAAATAGATCATGTTGCCCAATTATGATTTTCTAGATGAATTGAAGAATGTCTGTATCAAAATTCCTTTGTTACAAGCCATTAAGGAGATTCCAATTCTAGCTAAAACGATAAAGGAGTTGAGCATAAAGAAACTAGGAATAAAGGCAAAAGAAACAAAAAGAATTCACCTGGTAGGAAAAATAGCAGACATAATTACGGGAAAAATTGCCATACAAAAATATGTGGATCCAAGAAGTCCAATTTCGAAAACACACATCAATGGAGTTCAAATTCCAGATACATTGATTAATTTATGGGCAGCAATAAACTTCATGAGAAAACAAACTATGGAGCAGCTCAAGCTTCCTAATCTTCTTTACACACCTACCTTACTGCAACTAGCAGATAGATCAGTAATCAAACTAGATGGAGTGTTAGAAGATATTTCAGTATCCTCAGATTCTTGGGAATATCCTATTGATTTGATGATCTTAACTCCCAAGAACAATCTAGGAGGACATCCACTCATATTAGGAAGACCTTGGCTGGCCACAGCTGATGCTTTTATTAGCTGTAGATCTGGTGAAATGTATATTTTTGATGGTAATTCAACAACAAAATTTACTCTATCCTCCAGCAAAAGTAATCACAGAAATAGATGACAAAGAATGGATTGATGACGAAGATGATATTCGGCCTCTCTTTACTATTTCAGATATTAGTGAAGATAGTCAAATTTCAAATACATTGGAAAATTTTGAATCATCTTCAAAATATGACCATGAGCAATTTCAAGAAAAATATAATGTTGAATATTTGTCATCTAGGCAGATGTCTCTCTATTCTACGGAAGTGTTTGGTAGCTCTACATTTGAAATTTTTCCAGGTAGGACATTGAACATAAACAAAAACTTGGAGAAACAACAACAAGAAGAGCTAATCAAAACATTACAAAATCATTCTACTGCATATGCATGGGAATACATTGACATGAAAGGCATTAATCCTAAGACTTGTATCCATCAAATCTACATTGAGGAAAATTGTAGACCTATCAGACAACCTCAAAGAAGGATGAATCCAAATCTTAGAGAAATTGTGAAAGAAGAGCTCCAAAAATGATTGAATGTAAACTTCATTTACCCAATTTCAGATAGCCAATGGGTTTCTCCTTTGGTAATTGTGCCTAAAAACAATGGTAAATGGAGGGTGTGCACTTATTATCGAGAACTGAATAAAGCTACCCTTAAAGATCATTTTCCTTTGTCTTTTATAGATCAAGTGTTAGATACATTAGCAGGTAAGAAGTATTTCGCATTCTTGGATGGTTTTAGTGGTTATAATCAAATTCAGGTACCATCTGAAGATCAGGATAAAACCACATTTACTTGTCCATGGGGAACATATGCCTACAGAGTACTTCCTTTTGGGTTATGTAATGCACCTGCAACATTCCAAAGAGCACTACTAGGAAATTTTTCTGATATAATACATGATTGTGTAGAGGTATATATGGATGATTTTATAGTTTATGCGAATACATTTGAAGAAGCTTTGCAAAATTTGGGAAAAGTTCTTAAAATATGTAAAGAAGAAAACCTTTCACTAAGCCATGAAAAATGTTTTGTGATGTTTATAGAAGGTATTGTTTTAGGACATCACATTTCAGGAGATGGGATTAAAGTTGACAAATCTAAAGCTGAAGTCATCTCTAAATTATAAATTCCAAATTTCCAAAAGGATGTTAGAAGATTTATAGGATACTATAGATGGTTTATAGAAAATTTCACTAAAATAACATCCCCACTCTTCAAATTGCTTACCAAAGATTGTGAATTTAATTGGAATTTTGATTGCCAGTTGGCATTTGAAACCTTAAAAACAAAAATTTATGAAGCACCCATTTTAAGAGGTCCAAATTGGAAACTCCCAACAGATGCTTCAAATACAACTCTGGGAGCTTTATTGGGACAAAATTTTTTGATTCCTTATGCCATTTACTATACAAGTAAGAATTTGACTCCCACTGAGTTAAATTATACTGTGATTGAAAATGAATTTTTAGTTGTTGTTCATGTAATTAACAAGTTTAGACACTATATAATAGGCTATGAAACCTTTGTTCATACAGATCACTTTGCAATTAGATATTTAATGAATAAACGCATTACTAATGGTAGAGTTACAAAATGGCTTTTACTTTTTCAAGAATTCAACATTACTATGTTAGATAGACCTGAAAAACAAAACACAGTTGCTGATTTCTTGTCCAAGATTCAGAATATCAAAGAGGATTCTCCGATTCAAGATAAGTTTCCTGATGAATATCTTTTCGCAGTAACTACTCAAACTCCTTGGTTTGCAGATATTGCTAACTATTTTGTCACAGGAAAGTTACCTTCACATTTGTTTCCTAGAGAGAAAAGAAAAATTATTTAGGTAAGTGAAAGATATCCATGAATCACTAACGAATTGTATAAAACAGGCCCATATCTTATGATCAGAAGGTGTGTCACGGAAGACGAAATGCCTGATATTCTTAAGGCATGTCATGATGAGCCATGTGGTGGACACTTTGCTGACAAGAGGACAGCCTATAAAATCCTTCCTTTAGGATATTATTGGCCATCCAACTTCAAAGATGCTAAAGAATATGTCAGGAGATGTGACAACTGCCAAAGGGTAGGGAAACCTACTCCCTCAAATGAAATGCCATTACAAATTTAGGTACTCATCAAAACTTTTGAAAGGTGGGCCTTATATTTTGTTGGGCCAATTAATCCTCCATCCAAGTAGAAGAAGCAAATATTGATATGCACTAATTATGTCACTAAATGGGTAGAGGCCAAAGCATTAGCTTCTGCTAACGAAAAATCTATAGTTAATTTTTTTTTTGAGGACATCTTTACTCGTTTTGGTGTTCCAGGAGAAATTGTGATAGATCAGGGATCTCAATTTACATCTAACATGGTGGAAGGGCTTGTGGAAGAATACAAGATCAAACATAGGAAATATACTCCCTATCATCCATAAGCAAATGGTCAAGTGGAATCTACAAATAAAGTGATTGAATGAATCCTCACCAAGACTGTGCATCTACATAGAAGAGATTGTGTGGAAAGGCTTCCTGAAGCCTTATGGGCTTATAGAACTACATGGAGGAACATTATGGGACATACACCCTATGAACTTGTTTATGGGAAACAAGTCCTTTCCCTATAGAGTTCCAAATCAAAACTTTCAAGATGGGAGTCCAATTGGCACTAGATTTATGAGAGGCAAAAAAACATAGGCTGTAGCACTTAAATGAACTTGATGAAATCAAGGAAGAGGCAGTTCAAAGAACTAGTATAGTCCAACAACAAAGGGCTAAATGGCATGACAAATATATCAAGGACAAGAGGTTTCAAGTGGGAGATTGGGCGCTATTGTTTGATTCAAAGTTTAAAGATTTTCAAGGGAAGTTTGAAACTCATTGGCTTGGGCCATATGAGATTGAAAAATAGTTTAGTAATGGAGCAGTGAGGATAAGAACAATAGATGAAAGTAAGATTCCTGTTCTTGTGAATGGTCATAGAATGAAGATATATCAGAAACCAATTTCAAAAGAGGAGTTCATTAAGATTTTCCAAGAAAATTCTAAAATGAAGCTAGTGAAGAAGAATTATTCTTCTCCACTAACTTACTCTTTATTTTTCATATAAAAAAAAGAAATAAAAAAAAAATGTATAAGGTTGAAAACTAATCATTGATTGGCATACTTATACAAAAAATACAGGGTGAAAATGAGAGGTTTCTAATGCCATATATTTTCCATTTTCTTTCTGGAATAAGTAGTGACAAAAAGCTACAGTCACTCTGTAGTTTAGATTCTGCAAATTCATCATCTCATCTCACCTCACTCTGTTTTATTTTTGTAGTTTCACTTCATCTCATTGTCATATTTCATCAATAAAATTTTCAATTTTTCCTTTGACAACTTTCATTCCATTTTCATTTCATTTATCATCTTGTCTTACATCTCATTTCATTTCACTTACACAGTCACTTCCATTTCATTCATGCTCCATAAGCCATATTTTCTTTTTCACATTCTACAACTGATTCTGTTCTGCAGCTAATCTGATTTTGCAACTACAATTTGTTTATCATTTTAGGCACAAGTGTACAGCTCATAATAAAATCATGTATGCAGGGAATTGAAAAAAATCAATTTTTGAAGACCAACCATGCTCAAGGTACCTATGGATCAACATTAAAAAAAAATTCAAGCGAAAGGTAAAGATTCCAAAGGTAAATGCAAAGATTTATTTCAAAAATAAATTTGAAAACATAAGTTTGTATAGTATGTATAATCACATTTCTCCTTAATCAACCATCATTTGATTTGACCGCCACTATATCTCCGCCATATCTTCCATCTTTAATGACAAACAGTCTCAATGATTCTTTCATAACAAATCTCCGCTTCAAACCCCTTAACCTGTACTCAAACAGTACTCCACAGCTCCACTTATTAACAGTCAAGATGGCGATGTGACCTATCTACGACTCTCTAAACCCTTGCTGTCTATTTATTACAAGAAAACCCTTAAGTTTATCTCTCCTATAACATGCATTCATTTCATATCGCAGTGTTCCCATTTTCTATATACACAGTCATTCCATTTTTCATATACACACACTCTTTCCATTTTCATATATACACAGTCATTCCATTTCCATACACACAGTCATTCCATTTCTTAAATAGCACTCATTTTATAGAAAATAAGAGTAATTTTGAAGTTTAACCAAAAATAGGGGATATGGGGCTTATTGTCAGGACAAAGCCCGTAGGGGTAAAGTATATGGAGGGGTATGCATAGCATAAAGGGATGCTACAGAAGGCTAGATGGTTAAATTTTATTGAGAAATTTGACGGCTACAACAAGGAAATTACCAATTCTTTTGCAAGGTAATTTGATGGCACAGAAGTGGAGATAGGAGACATTAAATTTGCAGTCACAAAATCCTTCATAATAGAAGAAACAGAGTTGCTGAGATAGGGAGAAAGATGGTTTAAATGTTGGCATTATGACAGAGGTTTGGCTCGATGACATGAGTGTTGTCCTTGATGGCAATTCACTCAAGTAGCAGATCACAAGTTTCAGGCTCTCAGAATGGTAGAAAATGGCAGGTTCGCAGGTTCCTGTTCACAAAGCTGTGGTCATCAGTAGGTTTCGCAGGCACATAGAACAAAAGGTGTGGATATGTTCGCAGGTGTACCGAACAAAAAGTGCGGTCGTAAAGTACACACACTTTCATGCAGAGAAAATCGCGTGCACGTGGGAAATCTTATGGATGGTCCATGGTATTTGTCCGACGTTTTTGATCCTATGGTTTTGGTCAGTGGTTTTGGGTCCCTTGTATTGGGTTTCTATGGTTTTGGTCCATGGTTTGAGTAAGGGATTGTCTATAGAAAGGGAAGGAGATCAATTGGCTGAGCACTCATGTGTTGAATATCTTAAGATTAGCAAGATCTGAAATTCTGGTGATCGGTTGGTGAGTGATAGCTAGATCTGAATCAAGAAGAAACCTGAGTCTCCTTGGTGCATGATCAGATCTATAGATCTGATAGTCTGGGGTATGATTGAAGTCTGAAAATTATCTATACGCATAGGACCGCAGGTGCGAAGAACTGCAGGCCAGTCAAGTATTAGGTGCGGAGGCACACAGGTTAGTCAAGGTACAGGTGTGGAGGCCCACAGGAAAATCAAGGTGTAGGTGCGGAGGTTCGTAGGTTTTGCACAGAGCGGGTGCGAAGTTCACAGAATCGACACAGTTTGGGCGCAGAGACCTGCAAATTCGACATAGAGAAGGTGCGGATGTGCGCAAGCTACTATTGGTGAAGTTGCAGAGTTTTCTTGAAATGTTTTTTTAGTTGCTTTTGCTTATTACTGTAGTGTTCAGGGTTCTGAATTGGTGTCTGGATACTGGTACTGTGTTCTGGGAAGTTATTGATTCAGTAGTTGCACAAGGAAGTTGGTTAATAACAGATCTATTTGATGGTTAATTGATATTCATGGATCGAGTCTGAAAATTAATGAAACGAGGTCCTTGATAGAAAAGAGAAGGTTGTAGCCTTATACAGGTTGAAGCCTGCGTGCTGGTATAAGACTGCTCCAGTACAAAATCATTGTAAAAAGAAGTTTCTAATTGAAAGAAGATAGGGACATATTGTAGCAGGTGGTTTTCACCCACATTGGGTTTCCACCTTATATCTTGTGTTCTTTGGTGTGACTGTTTGCTCTAATTTTCTTCTTCCTGTTTACTGTTATATGGTTCTGACACACAGGTTAATGAATTAAATTATAAGTCAGGAAGGTATTCACAAGATTCAAATATTTGTATAAATTGAAAAGAGTTTGATACTACTGATTCACCCCCCCTCTCAGTATTAGTTAATACAATTGATATCAGAGCAGGTCCTTCAGGAAAAGCTTGATTGCTTGAGGGAAGATCTATCATCATGAGCAACTACGAGAAAGAAGCATCTATTAGGCTACCGATTTTTGATGGGAGCAACTTCGTCTATTGGAAGGTAAGATTCACTACTTATCTTCAATCTCTTGGTAGAGAAGTTTGGGATATTGTGGAAACAGGATACACATTTCCATCAACAACTCCTACAGATGCAGCTGGTAAGAAGCAATATGAAACAAATGCAAAGGCTGTCAATACTCTATTAGGAAGTCTTTCTCAATCAGAATTTGTCAAGGTTATGTAGCCCAAAAGCACAAAAGAAATATGGGACAAGATTGTTCTGAGCTATGAAGGAGATGAACATGTAAAACGAGCAAAATTACAAACTCTTAGAATTCAATATGAAAGTCTTAGAATGCATAATGATGAAAGTGTGGCTAGCTATTTCCTACATATAGATGAGATCGTAAATTGTATGAAAAACTTGGGTGAAGAAATAAAAGAAGTGGTTTTGGTTGAAAAGGTTCTAAGATCTTTATCTCCTAAGTTTGATTCAAAAGTTTCTGCCATAGAAGAAAAGCAGAATCTACAGAGCCTTACCATGTCATAGCTGCACGAAATTCTAACTGCTTACGAAATGAGAAAAGGAGGACCATCAGACAGAAGACACGCTGCATTCAAGACTTCAGGAAAAGGAGATTACTATGAGTCAGAAGATGAGGAAGAATCAGATTTTGTCAAGAACATCCAATGGGGATCTGGAAGATTCAGAGGTAAGCTGCCTTTCAAATGCTTTGCTTGCGGAAGAGTCGGTCATTATGCTGCAAAATGTCCTCATAAAGATAAACTAGACAAAGGTAAGGAACCTGTTAGATGGAACAAAAAATAGAATGTAAATAAGAAGAGCTATTACACTCATGAAGACAGTGATGGATTGTCAAATAGTGATGAAGAAGAACTAGGTAATGATGATAGACTTTTGATGGCTTTTGAAGATGATGATTTCTTGGATGCTACAAATGAAGAAGGGCTTTATGAAGAAATCTCTAAACTTAAAGTTAGTTTAGAGGAAAAGAATATGATTATCGATACTCTAACATTCCAACTTGCTGAAAAAGATAAACACAATGAAGAGTTAGAATGTGAAATTGTGGGACTTAGAAAAGAATTTGAGAAAACAAAAGCCCTTAATCTCAGATTTGCTAAACGATATGAAACTCTAGATGAGATTATCAAAGTGTAGCGTTCTCCTCTCATCAAGACAAGTCTCAGATATTTTGAAGAATCATCTTAAGCTCAGAAGCAAGCACATAAGCCATCCACCTCCAAAAGTTATCTTGATGTAGCAAGGAGAAGTGAACAAGTAGACAATCGACAGCAAAAGAATAATGCAAATCAGCAAGTAAATCGGGGGCAATTTACTTCAAGAATGAACAGAAGCCTCAACAGATCACAGGTAAATCAATCTCAATTTGGCTCAAGAATGGATGGAAACTATAATCATATGGTTGGTATATTTTATAATCATAGGAATTTCTTCAATGGCCAATGTTTCTCTTGTCATAACTTTGGTCATAAAGCTACTCAATGTGTTGCCTACAAGACCATCATGACTAGGGAAGCTCAAAAACAAAGGAGTATGACAGGAACCATGAAAAGAACCTACACTAACTTCTCTGCTCTTGAAATGAAATAGAATGCTCTATATGTAACAACTTCGGTCATGAAGATTCTAAATGCAGGAGCAGGTTTTGGCAAACAACTCAGAAGGAGAAAGCTTCATTGAGTTCCAAAATATGGAAAAAGAAAGAAGTGCAACCGGAAAGATGTGGGATAGCCTTATATGCGGAAGGAAAAGAAAATCAAGGGTACATCAACAGTGGCTACTCGAAACATATGACAGGTGATAGAGAGAAACTTCAGTCATATAGTTCCTTAGAAAAGGAAAAGAAGGTCTCATTCGGAAATGACACCCCTGCATACATAGAAGGTAAAGGCTCTGTTGGTTTGAAAGAAAAAGTAAAGGCTGGAAATGTTATGTATGTTGATGGCTTAAAGCATAATCTATTGAGTGTCAATCAGTTGTGTGATCAAGGAATGAAGCTAATATTTCGATCAAATGGATGTATTGTTCGTGAGCTTGATACATGAAAAACAGTGATTAGAGACATTAGAACTCCAAATAACTTATACATACTCAAGGGAGGACAACAACAATGCTATTTAAGCAAGAATGATGAACACTAGCTATGGCATAGAAGACTGGGGCATCTTAGCTTCTCTCAGATAAGGAAAGCATGCAAATATCAGGCAGTTCGGGATCTTCTTGATATCAGAATTCCAGACAATACAGTATGCAATTCATGTCAATTTGGTAAGAAAACTAGAACTAATTTCCCCGAGAAGGAAGGATCAGCTAGCAGGCCACTTGAACTTGTCCACACTGATATATGTGGTCCAACTAGGAAGAGGTCACCTCGAGGAGGAGAGTATTTCATATTGTTCATTGACGATTTTTCAAGGATGTGTTGGATAGGACTCATGAAGTATAAAGATGAAGCTTTTGAAAAGTTCAAGTCATTAAAGGCTTTGGCTGAAAACCAATCAGATCGCAGAATCAAATGCCTCAGATCTGATCAAGGAGGGGAATTTATCTCAGATGAATTTTTCGATTTTTGTGAGGAACATGGAATCAGAAGGGAATTTTTTGCTGCAAGGACTCCTCAGCAAAATGGAGTAGTGAAAAGGATGAACAGAATGGTCCAACAAATGGCCTGTGATATGTTTGATGAGTCTAGAACTCCTGCAACCTTCTGGGGTGAAGCCACATTTTCCATTGTTACTATTCTCAACAAGACAAACTTCCAGGTAAACAACACTCAGACTCCTCATGAACTTTGGTATGGTAAAACTCCCACTGTAAAATACTTCAAAATCTTTGGAAGCAAATTCTACATTAAAAGGACTGATGAAAATCTTGGTAGTTTTGAACCTAGAGCAGATGAAGGCATTCTACTTGGTTACTCCCCCCACAGGAAAGCTTAAAAATGTTACAACAAAATACTTGGTAAAATTGTTGAAAGCATTGATGTAGTGGTTGATGAATAAGGAAAGACTCCTAGGGAGGTAAAATCTGAAGACTTAGAAGAAGACTATCCGTCAACATCAAATCAGATTCACGATGAAGAAGAAACCCATGAGGCACCAGAAGAATAGATAAGGATAGAAGAAAAGACTCCATCCAGATATGTTCAAAAGAATCATCCTAAATCACAAATTTTGGGGCAGAAAGAGGTAGCTGTGCAAACAAGAAGAACCATTTCAGAAGCTTCAAGCTATCTAGCACTTCTCTCCTCCACTGAACAGCAAAATGTAAGAGAGGCTTGCTAGATGAATGCTGGGTCAAGGCCATGGAGGAAGAACTCGAGCAGATTGAAAAGAATAATACTTGGGAGTTGGTTCCTACACCAAAAGATAAGAATGTCATAGGGGCAAAATTGATTTTCAAAAATAAGCTGAATGAAAATGGGGATGTGGTTAGAAATAAGGCAAGACTTGTTTGTAAAGGGTATGCACAACAAGAAGGCATGGACTTTGAAGAAACGTTTCCACCAATTGCCAGACTTGAGGCTATAAGGATGTTCCTTGCTTTGTCTAGCTTTCAGAAGTTCAAAGTATTTCAAATGGATGTGAATTCTGCTTTCCTAAATGGAGACTTGGATGAAGAAGTATATATTGAGCAACCAGATGGGTTTATTCTTAGAAATGATCCAAAACTTGTATGCAAACTCAAAAAGGCTCTCTATGGTCTTAAACAGGCTCCTAGGGCGTGGTATTATCAATTGGATAAGTACCTCCATCAACAAGGCTTTACAAAAGGTTCAACTGATAGCAATCTATATATAAAGGTTGACAATAAAAGGTTGCTAATACTTGTTGTGTATGTTGATGATATCATCTTTGGCAGCAATGAAGAAGACATGATTCAAAATTTTTCCTTGGTGATGCAAAAGGAGTTTGAAATGTCCATGCTTGGTGAGCTCACATATTTCCTTGGTTTACAAATCCAGCAAAACAAAGACGGTATTTTTCTATCACAAACCAAGTATCTCAAGCAGATATTGAAGTAATATGGGATGGAGGATTTGAAACCAGTGTGTACCCCTATGGTGACAGGATGCAGCCTCAGCGCAAATGATGAATCGACAGCAGTACATCAACCAACCTATAGATCCATGATTGGTAGTCTGCTCTATCTAAAAAGTACCCAACTAGACATTATGCATGCAGTGGGAATAGTTGGAAGGTTTCAGGCAAATCCAAAAGAAACTCATCTTCAGGCAGTTAAGAGAATTTTCAAGTATCTTCAAGGAACTCAAAACTATGGCTTATGGTATCCTAGAGGTACAAATCTCACACTTCATGCATACATAGATGCGGATTGGGCAGGAAGCGTGGATGACAGGAAAAGCACCAGTGGTGGTGCATTCTTCATGGGTCCTAGATTAGTATCTTGGTTCAACAAGAAACAAAGCTCTATTGCATTATCTACAGCTAATGTAGAATATGTAGCTGTTGCATCTTGCTGCACACAACTCCTTTGGATGATGCAAACATTGCAAGACAAGCAAATCACTTGTACTCCACCTATCTCCATCTTCTGTTATAATACAAGTGCAATCATTATTTCAACGAATCCTGTCATGCGTTCAAAGACTAAGCACATACCAATCAAGTGTCACTTTCTCCAGGAACAAGTGCTTGAACAAAAGTCAAATTGGAGTATGTTCCCTTTGAGGAACAAGTTGTTGATATCCTCACCAAACCACTACCTAAGGAGACTTTTGAATATCTCAGACAAAAGCTGGGGGTGGTTGATGCATCATCTTATTGATGAATCTTGTCTATTTCAGAGATTGTTGGTTGTACACAAGTTTCATATGGGGTATACACATACATATGCTGGTTTATGTGGGTACAGATGACTTGAAGAAGAGCAAGGATGAAGAGTCCGATATGGGTCTGTCAGAGACAATTTGGCACAGGTTTAGGGGGAGCATATATTCTTCTAATAATGCATTGTTGGCATTATCATAGAAGATCTTGGTTCAATTCTTCGGTTGTCTTGATTTTAGGAGGAGCAAGTGAAAAAGGAGAACATGGATACTGATCTGAATAGTGATTGACAGATGCTGCTGATATTTTGTCTCTATCTTTCTTTTGTCAAGGTCATGTAATGGCCTATCTTGGTTGCCCCACTATGCCTGGGATGGATAATGTAGTGTGCTTATTATATCATGTATCCCCATGTGGTTGGGAGTTGTATGTATGAGTCTTTGGTGATATAAAGGTCAGTTATGATGTGTATAGTCACATTTCTTTTGTAGAACATCTTCTTGCAGATCCTGCCTATATGTTAGGGGGATTTTGGATAGCACAGCACAACAGAGATTCTAGCATGCATTTAGGGGGAGCATAACCCTTTGCCCTTGATGTCAAAGGGGGAGGAAAGACCTTGAGTGACTTTGGGTTGCCATCAAGTCCAAAGGGGGAGATTGTTGGCATTATGACACAGGTTTGGTTCAATGACATAAGTGTTGTCCTTGATGGAAACTCACTCAAGTAGCAGATCACAAGTTTTAGGCTCTCAGAATGGTAGAAAATGGCAGGTTCGCTGGTTCCCGTTCACAAAGCTGTGGTCATCGGCAGGTTTCGCGGGCGTGCAGAACAAAAGGTGTGGATATGTTTGCAGGTGTACTGAACAAAAAGTGAGGTCGTAAAGTACACACACTTTCATGCAGAGAAAATTGCGCACACGTGGGAAATCTTATGGATGGTCCATGGTATTTTTTCGACATTTTTGATCCTATGGTTTTGGTCCATGGTTTTGCTTCTGAAGTATTGAACCTAGGTTTTGGGTCCCTTGTATTGGGTTTCTATGGTTTTGGTCCATGGTTTGAGTAAGGGATTTTCTTTAAAAATGGAAGGAGATCAATTAGCTGAGCACTCATGTGTTGAATATCTTAAGATTAGCAAGATCTGAAATTCTGGTGATCGGTTGGTGAGTGATAGCTAGATCTGAATCAAGAAGAAACCTGTGTCTCCTTGGCGCATGATCAGATCTGTAGATCTGATAGTCTGGGATATGCTTGAAGTGAAAATTATCTATACCCGCAGGACCGCAGGTGTGACTCGGCGCAGGTGCGAAGAACCGTAGGCCAGTCAAGTATTAGGTGCGGAGGCACGCAGGTCAGTCAAGGCGCAGGTGCGGAGGCCTACAGGAAAATCAAGGTGCAGGTGCAGAGGTTCACAGGTTTTGCACAGAGCAGGTGCGAAGTTCACAGAATCGACACAGTGTGGGCGCGAAGACCCGTAGATTCGACACAGACAAGGCGCGGATGTGCGCAGGCTACTATTGGTGAAGTTGCGAACCTTTCTTAAAATAATGTTTTTTAGCTGCTTTTTCTTATTACTGCAGTGTTCAGGGTTCCGAATTGGTGTCTGGATACTGGTACTATGTTCTGAGATGTTATTGATTCAGTAGTTGCACAAGGAAGTTGGTTAATAACAGATCTATTTGATGGTTAATTGATATTCATGGATCCAGTCTGAAAATTAATGAAACAAGGTCCTTGAGAGAAAAGAGAAGGTTGTAGCCTTCTACAGGTTGAAGCCTACGTGCTAGTATAAGACTGCTCCAGTACAAAATCATTGTAAAAAGAACTTTCTAATTGAAAGAAGATAGAGACATATTGTAGCAAGTGGTTTTCACCCACATTGGGTTTCCACCTTATATCTTGTGTTCTTTGGTGTGATTGTTTGCTCTACTTTTCTTGTTCCTATTTACTGTTATATGGTTCTGACACACAAGTTAATGAATTAAACTATAAGTCAGGAAGGTATTCACAAGATTCAAATATTTGTATAAATTGAAAAGAGTTTGATAGTACTGATTCACCCCCCTGTCTCAGTATTATTTCCTACAATTGGTATCGGAGCAGGTCCTTCAGGAAAATCTTGATTGCTTGAAGGAAGATATATCATCATGAGCAACTATGAGAAAGAAGCATCTATTAGGCCACCGATTTTTTATGGGAGCAACTTCGTCTATTGGAAGGTAAGAATCACTGCTTATCTTCAATCTCTTGGTACAGAAGTTTGGGATATTGTGGAAACAGGATACACATTTCCATCAACAACTCCTACAAATGTAGCTGGTAAGAAGCAGTATGAAACAAATGCAAAGGCTGTCAATACTCTATTAGGAAGTCTTTCTCAATTAGAATTTGTCAAGGTTATGCAGCTCAAAAGTGCAAAAGAAATATGGGATGAGATCGTTCTGAGCTATGAAGGAGATGAACAGGAAAAATGAGAAAAATTACAAACTCTTAGAATTCAATATGAAAGTCTCAGAATGCATAATGATGAAAGTGTGGCTAGCTATTTCCTACATATAGATGAGATCGTAGATTGTATGAAAAACTTGGGTGAAGAAATAAAAGAAGTGGTTTTGGTTGAAAAGGTTCTAAGATCTTTATCTCCTAAGTTTGATTCAAAAGTTTCTGCCATAGAAGAAAAGCAGAATCTACAGAGCCTTACAATGTCACAGCTACATGGAATTCTAACTGCTTACGAAATGAGAAAAGGAGGACCATTAGACAGAAGAGAAGCTACATTCAAGACTTCAGGAAAAGGAGATTACTATGAGTCAGAAGATGAGGAAGAATCAAATTTTGTCAAGAACCTCCAACGGGGATATGGAAGATTCAGAGGTATGCTGCCTTTCAAATGCTTTGCTTGTGGAAGAGTTGGTCATTATGCTACAAAATGTCCTCATAGAGATAAACTAGACAAAGGTAAGGAACCTGTTAGATGGAACAAAAAATAGAATGTAAATAAGAAGAGCTATTACACTCATGAAGACAGTGATGGATTGTCAAATAGTGATGAAGAAGAACCAGGTAATGATGATAGACTTTTGATGGCTTTTGAAGACGATGATTTCTTGGATGCTACGAATGAAGAAGGGCTTTATGAAGAAATCTCTAAACTTAAAGTTAGTTTAGAGGAAAAGAATATGATTATCGATACTCTAACATTCCAACTTGCTAAAAAAGATAAACACAATGAAGAGTTAGAATGTGAAATTGTGGGACTTAGAAAATAAATTGAGAAAACAAAAGCCCTTAATCTCAGATTTGCTACTCTAGATGAGATTATCAAAGTGCAGCGTTCTCCTCTAATCAAGACAGGTCTCAGATATTCCGAAGAAGCATCTCAAGCTCAGAAGCAAGCACAGAAGCCATCCACCTCCAAAAGTTATCTTGATGTAGCGAGGAGAAGTGAACAAGTAGACAATCGACAGCAAAAGCATAATGCAGATCAGCAAGTAAATCGGGGGCAATTTACTTCAAGAATGAACAGAAGCCTCAATAGATCACAAGTAAATCAGTCTCGATTTGGCTCAAGAACGGATGGAAACTATAATCATATGGTTGGTAGATTTGATAATCGCAGGAATTTCTTCAATGGCCAATGTTTCTCTTGTCATAACTTTGGTCATAAAGCTGCTCAATGTGTTGCCTAAAAGACCATCATGACTAGGGAAGCTCAAAAACAAAGGAGTATGACAGGAACCATGAAAAGAACCTACAATAACTTCTCTGTTCTTGAAAATGAAATAGAATGCTCTATATGTAACAACTTTGGTCATGAAGATTCTGAATGCGGGAGCAAATTTTGGCAAACAACTCAGAAGGAGCAAGCTTCATTGAGTTCCAAAATATGGAAAAAGAAAGAAGCGCAACCGGAAAGATGTGGGATAGCCTTATATGTGGAAGGACAAGAAAATCAATGGTACATCGAAAGTGGCTGCTCGAAACATATGACAGGTGATAGAGAGAAACTTCAATCATATAGTGCCTTAGAAAAGGAAAAGAAGGTCTCATTTGGAAATGACAGCCCTGCATACATGAAAGGTAAAGGCTCTGTTCGTTTGAAAGAAAATGTCAAGGCTAGAAATGTTATGTATGTTGATGGCTTAAAGCATAATCTATTGAGTGTCAGTCAGATGTGTGATCAAGGAGCGGAGGTAATATTTCGATGAAATGGATGTATTGTTCATGAGCTTGATATAGGAAAAATAGTGATCAGAGGCATTAGAACTCCAAATAACTTATATGTGCTCAAGGGAGGACAACAACAATGCTATTTAAGAAAGAATGATGAACACTGTCTATGGCACAGAAGACTGGGGCATATTAGCTTCTCTCAGATAAGGAAAGCATGCAAATATCAGGCAGTTCGGGATCTTCCTGATATCAGAATTCCAGACAATACAATATGCAAATCATGTCAATTTGGTAAGAAAGCCAGAACTAATTTCCTCGAGAAGGAAGGATCAACTAGCAGGCCACTTGAACTTGTCCACACTGATATATGTGGTCCAAATAGGAAGAGGTCACCTCGAGGAGAAGAGTATTTCATATTGTTCATTGACGATTTTTCAAGGATGTGTTGGATAGGACTCATGAAGTATGAAGATGAAGCTTTCGAAAAGTTCAAGTCATTCAAGGCTTTGGTTGACAACCAATCATATCACAGAATCAAATGCCTTAGATCTGATCGAGGAGGGGAATTTACCTCAAATGAATTTTTCGATTTTTGTGAGGAACATGGAATCAGAAGGGAATTTTCTGCGGCAAGGACTCCTCAGCAAAATGGAGTAGTGGAAAGGATGAACAGAACGGTCCAACAAATGGCCCGTGATATGCTTGATGAGTCTGGAACTCCTGCAACCTTCTGGGGTGAAGCCGCATTTGCCGCTATTACTATTCTCAACAAGACAAATGTCTGGGTAAACAACACTCAGACTCCTCATGAACTTTGGTATGGTAAAACTCCCATGGTAAAATACTTCAAAATATTTGGAAGAAAATGCTACATTAAAAGGACTGATGAAAATCTTGGCAAGTTTGAACCTAGAGTAGATGAAGACATTCTACTTGGTTACTCTCCCCACAGCAAAGCTTACAAATGTTACAACAAAATACTTGGTAAACTTGTTGAAAGCATTGATGTAGTGGTTGACGAAGAAGGAAACACTCCTAGGGAGGTAAAATATGAAGACTTCAAAGAAGACTATCCGTCAACATCAAATCAGATTCATGACGAAGAAGAAACCCATGAGGCACTAGAAGAACAGATAAGGATAGAAGAAAAGACTCCATCTAGATATGTTCAAAAGAATTATCCCGAATCACAAAGTTTGGGGCAGAAAGTGGTAGGTGTGCAAACAAGAAGAAGCACTTCAGAAGCTTCAAGCTATCTAGCACTGCTCTCCTCCACTGAACCACAAAATGTAAGAGAGGTTTGCAAAGATGAATGCTGGGTCAAGGCCATGGAGGAAGAACTTGAGCAGATTGAAAAGAATAATACATGGGAGTTGGTTCCTATACCAAAAGATAAGAATGTCATAGGGACAAAATGGATTTTCAAAAATAAGCTGAATGAAAATGGGGATATGGTTAGAAACAAGGCACGACTTGTTTGTAAAGGGTATGCGCAACAAGAAGGCATAGACTTTGAAGAAATGTTTGCACCAGTTGCCAGACTTGAGGCTATAAGGATGTTCCTTGCTTTGTCTAGCTTTCAGAGGTTCAAAGTATTTCAAATGGATGTGAAGTCTACTTTCCTGAATGGAGACTTAGATGAAGAAGTATATATTGAACAACCAGATGGGTTTATTCTTGGAAATGATCCAAAATTTGTATGCAAACTCAAAAGGGCTCTCTATGGTCTTAAACAGGCTCCTAGGGCATGGTATTATCGATTGGATAAGTACCTCCATCAACAAGGCTTTACAAAAGGTTCAACTGATAGAAATCTATATATAAAGGTTGACAATAAAAGGTTGCTAATACTTGTTGTGTATGTTGATGATATCATCTTTGGCAGCAATGAAGAAAACATGAGTCAAAATTTTGTCTTGGTGATACAAAAGGAGTTTGAAATGTCCATGCTTGGTGAGCTCACATATTTCCTTGGTTTAAAAATCCAACAAAACAAAGACGGTATTTTTCTATCACAAACCAAGTATCTCAAGCAGATCTTGAAGAAATATGGGATGGAGGATTTGAAACCAGTGTGTACCCCTATGGTGAGAGGATGCAACCTCAACGCAAATGGCGAATCTGTAGTAGTACATCAACCAACCTATAGATCCATGATTGGTAGTCTACTCTATCTAACATGTTCCCGACCAAACATTATTCATCCAGTGGGAATAGTTGGAAGGTTTTAGGCAAATCCAAAAGAAACTCATCTTCAGGCAGTTAATAGAATTTTCAAGTATTTTAAAGGAACTGAAAACTATGGATTATGGTACCCTACAGGTACAGATCTCACACTTCATACATACACAAATGCGGATTGGGTAGGAAGCGTGGATGACAAGAAAAGCACTAGTGGTGGTGCATTCTTCATGGGTCCTAGATTAGTATCTTGGTTCAGTAAGAAACAAAGCTCTATTGCATTATCTACACATGAAGCAGAATATGTAGCTGCTGCATCTTGCTGCACATAACTCCTTGGATGATGCAAACATTGCAAGACATGCAAATCACTTGTACTCCACCTATCTCCATCTTCTGTGATAATACAAGTGCAATCAGTATTTCAAGGAATCATGTCATGCATTCAAAGACTAAGCACATACCAATCAAGTATCACTTTCTCTGGGAACAAGTGCTTGAACAAAAGGTCAAATTGGAGTATGTTCCCTCTAAGGAACAAGTTGCTGATATCCTCACCAAACCACTGCCCAGGGAGACTTTTGAATATCTCAGACAAAAGCTGGGGGTGATTGATGCATCATCTTGTTTTTGAATCTTGTATGTTTCAGAGATTGTTGGTTGCACGTGAGTTTCATATGGGGTATACATGTACGTATGCTGGTTTATGTGGGTACAGTCGACTTGAAGAAGAGCAAGGATGAAGAGTCAGATATGGGTCTATCAGAGACAATATAGCACAGGTTCAGGGGGAGCATATATTCTTCTAATAATGCATTGTTGGCATTATCATAGAAGATCATGTTTCAATTCTTTGGTTGTCTTGATTTCAGGAGGAGCAAGTGAAAAAGGAGAACATGGATACTGATTTGAATAGTGCTTGACAGATGCTGTTGATATTTTGTCTCTATCTTTCTTTTGTCAAGGTCATGTAACAGCCTATCTTGGTTGCCCCATTAGGCCTGGGATGGATAATGTAGTGTGCTTATTATATCATGTATCCCCACGTGGTTGGGAGTTGTATGTATGAGTCTTTGGTGATAGAAAGGTCAGTTATGATGTGTACAGTGACATTTCTTTTGTAGAACATCTTCTTGCAAATCTTGCCCATATGTTAGGGGGAGTTTGGACAGCACAGCAGAGCAAATATTTTAGCATGCATTCAAGGGGAGCATAACCCTTTTCCCTTGATGTCAAAGGAGGAGGAAATACCTTGAGTGACTTTGGGTTGCCATCGAGTCCAAAGGGGGAGATTTTTGGCATTATGACACAGGTTTGGCTTAATGACATAAGTGTTGTCCTTGATGGCAACTCACTCAAGTAGCAGATCACAAGTTTCAGGCTCTTAGAATGGTAGAAAATGTCAGGTTTGTGGGTTCCTGTTCACAAAGCTGTAGTCATTGGTAGGTTCCATAGGCATGCAGAACAATAGGTGCGGATATGTTCGCAGGTGTACTGAAAAAAAAGTGCAGTCGTAAAGTACACACACTTTCATGCAGAGAAATCGTGCGCATGTGGGAAATCTTTTCGATGGTCCATTGTATTTGTCCGGCGTTTTTGATCCTATGGTTTTGGTCAGTGGTTTTGCTTCTAATGTACTGAACCCAGGTTTTGGGTCCCTTGTATTGGGTTTCTATGGTTTTGGTCCATGGTTTGAGTAAGGGATTGTCTATAAAAAGGGAAGGAGATCAATTGGCTGAGCACTCACGTGTTGAATATCTTAAGATTAGCAAGATCTAAAATTCTGGTGATCTGTTGGTGAGTGATAGCTAGATCTGAATCAAGAAGAAACTTGAGTCTCCTTGGTGCATGATCATATCTGTAGATCTGATAGTCTGGAGTATGCTTGAAGTCTGAAAATTATCTATACCCGCAGGACAGCAGGTGCAACTCGGCGCAGGTGTGAAGAATCACAGGTCAGTCAAGTATCAGGTGCGGAGGCACGCAGGTCAGTCAAGGCACAGGTGCGGAGGCCTGCAGGAAAATCAAGGTGCAGGTGTGGAGGTTCACAGAATCGACACAGTGTGGGCGCGGAGACCCGCAGATTCGACACAGATGTGCGCAGGCTACTATTGGTGAAGTTGCTGACTTTTCTTGAAATATTTTTTTTTAGTTGCTTTTGCTTATTACTGTAGTGTTCAGGGTTCTAAATTGGTGTCTGGATATTGGTACTGTGTTCTGAGAAGTTATTGATTCAGTAGTTGCACAAGGAAGTTGGTTAATAAGAGATCTATTTGATGGTTAATTGAAATTCATGGATCCAGTCTAAAAATTAATGAAACGAGGTCCTTGAGAGAAAAGAGAAGGTTGTAGCCTTCTGTAGGTTGAAGCCTGCATGCTGGTATAAGACTGCTCTAGTACAAAATCATTGTAAAAAGAAGTTTCTAATTGAAAGAAGATAGAGACATATTGCAGCAGGTGGTTTTCACCCACATTGGGTTTCCATCTTATATCTTGTGTTCTTTGGTGTGACTGTTTGCTCTACTTTTCTTGTTCCTATTTACTATTATATGGTTCTAACACACATGTTAATGAATTAAATTATAAGTTAGGAAGGTATTCACAAGATTCAAACATTTGTATAAATTGAAAAGAGATTGATAATACTGATTCACCCCCCCTCTCAGTATTATTTCCTACATTAAAAACAAGGAATTTCATGGTGAATCTTGGAAAGTGATCCTTAGAAACTCAGGTATGGATGTTACAGTATTTAGTAAGGGAATTCCTATTTCAGCACTTAAGAACAAATGCTAAAATTCTATTGCAAAAATTCATTGCATGTGAAGGAAGATTTGGGTTTATGTATGTTTACCATATACGGTTATTAATGAATTTCTCAGAAAATGGAACCATCAACCTTCCCTTCTTCCTTCTAAACAGTTTAAGAAGGATGGCTACAAATTTCCAAAAGAAATTGAATCCATAGAAACAACTATGTATCATAATGGATTAGCGAAAATACTAGTTGAATTCCATTTGAAAAGTATAGGGGATACCTAGGAAGATTTCTTGGTAAGAAATTTTTTCCAGGATGCCCCAGAGACACCTGAGGAGAGTCATGTTAAGAAAAGAAGCAGAAGAAATATTAGGATTAACATTCAAAACAAATCTAAAACCTCCTCACAAAATAATGATGTAGAGATAGCTTCTAAACCAGAGGTTAGAAAGAAGACTAAACATAAAGGAAAAATGAAATAGAGAGCTAAAGAAATCAATGAATACATTCGTGAACCTTCATCACCACAGGAAGATGAATAGTTATTCTCCGAAAGACTGACCAATATTAGGGAGCAAATAAAGAAAAAGAAGGAGATAGGGAAGAGGAAGAAAGACACAAGAGAAGAAACTATAAGCTTCCAAAACCTGAGAAGGAGCTCTAGAATCTGAGGTAAGGTGAAGAAGGTAACATCAAAAGAAGCCCAGTTCATAAACTTAGAGGAAGAAATCCCAATTCAATCTCTTGACAGTATTCCACCTAAACAGAATCCACAAAACTCTCCCCCACATAATTTTGAAGGCAGCCCAAGAAGAGCTTCTCCTGGCATAGATCCAGTACAACATCAAATTTAAGATTACATAGAATCACTGGAAAAGAAAAGTGCCTCAATGGATCCAGGATCCTCAACCAATCTAGAAAAACTTGTCAATCCACAAGAACCTCTGACTGACTCTCTCAAATAGGAAATCTATGAGTTAGAGATATTGAACAGGCATATCAAGAAAGAAAATGAAACCCTGAAGGAACAAAGAAAACTAGATAAAGCCATTCATGATAATGCAATACTACACCTAGGGCTATGGTACAAGAAGAATAGGAAGTTGAAGAGGAAAAATAGGAATTTGAGCAGAACACTTATCAACCTCAAATACAAACTTCTTATGAAGAAGCCCAGGATGGCAGTTAGTGCAAGGATAAGTAAGGAAATGAAGTTGGATGTGCTGGAAGAAGTGTCAAAACAGATGCAATAGGAGAAAGAAGTTCACATTTTTGAAAATTGCATGAGGACATTCAATGATTTTGCAACGGGGGTATGTTGAGCCTCAAAATTACTCTTTCCCTAGCAACTCTTCTCATTCCTTTTTCTGGTTTTCCATAAGAAAGATGCATTCTCATCACTAATAACTGGTATATACTATCTTGATGAGGACATTTAGTGATTTGCATGTTATGCTTTTTATGTTTTGCAATTTGAATAATTTTTTGTATACTAGCTATGGAACACAGCCTATTCTACAGTTGACCGGTTGTTCCGCAGCTACCTCCATGATCTAACAGGTTCCAGGTGTCAAAAGGAGAAACTAGCCACATGAGTAGCTTTGAAATCATCGTGACATGGACCCTGTCCTATTCATTCAGCCCAGGTCGAAAAAAGATGGCATAAGACTATGGTCAATGGATAAGTCAAACACAAAGAGACCGAGAGTAATAGGACTCTGTTTCGTGGTTAATTAATGTGTTTCACAGTGATGGGAAGCGTTATCTAGAGCAACTACCTGTACCTACGGACTCCAACAGCCACCTGCACAAATGAATCCAACAACCACCATGTCTTCGATTTATTTCTCCAGCAGCCGAAGAAGAAATTCTGCATATCTGTCTTCTACGTGTTTGGTTATAACATGCTTTTCTCCATAAACAATTATATGAATTTTCTTTTAAATACCTGTGTAAGGGACCGAAGAAGTTAGTAATAGTTTTAATGTGAAATCGAAGTTCTAGATTGTAATTTTTGGGCGTTTCGTGTCCCTATTTTAATATGAGAAGGCCGCATGTTTTTATGAATATCTGAAGGAGTTTTCATGGAGTTGGTTGAGCAAGCGTAGCCTAAACAGTTGTAGAGGGCCCATGCACTGAAGAAGGTTTCATTTTATTTATTTTTCTTCTTTATGTTAACTGTAAATTCATCATTTTCTTTCTAAAACATTGTTTATAATCATTTTCATACTAACAGTGTTTATAATTTAGAGAAGTTTCCATTAGCTTGATTTCTTTTTAGTTCTTGTCAGTAGTTTAGAAAATAGAACTGAATAGTGTAATCTTGTTTCCTCAATTAAAAACTAACCTTGTTTTAGGATGAGAGTAGGATTGAAGAATGATAAGGATACATTGTTGGATAGTTTACTTCATTTACTTTTTTGCTAGTTTAAATTCTCAATTAAACTGATCAATGTCATTAACTGTCTTTTCCATTTCATTTTTATTTTAAAATACTAACTCATGGTGTTAATGAATGTTTATGGAAAACCCTTCAAGTTGATAATTCATCCTTAACTAAGTGGTTGAACATTTCATCTATGCAATCATGAGTTATTTCTGCATCTTTGTATTTTCTTTCTCTTAGATTAATGAAGTACATAATTACTTAAATGTCATCCCAAGGAGACTTTCTCCCAAAATTGAGAGGCAGAGTAACCAAGTATTTCATTTACTTTTATTTCTATAATTAGTTAAACATCAATTGTAAATTTCACTTTCAGTTTTAATTCATGATTTGGAAATAATGGTAAAATAAGAATAGAAACTTTGTTTTCATTTATTTCTTAGCTTTGTTGCCATATCTTTCTTAACACTGTTTTCATTTCTTTCTTAGCTCTATTTTCATTTTTAGATTTTGAGCAGTCTTTAAGAAAGTTAGATTTAGTTTTGATAATTTAATGTGAGAGCTCTATCCTAGGGTCTTCTAGTAGATCTATTTCTAATGAATTTAAATGCAATAAGAGGCAATAGTTTACTTTCTTACAAGACTTTTAAACAAATAAAATTTTACCATTTACAATCTAATCCTTATAAATTATGGTGAACATTTCATTTTAATAAATTTACATGAGTAATCTATAGAGGAATACATGTACCGATGGCTGGTGGAGATGCCTTTGAGTTGCTACTCTTGCCGAATGCTCCTCTTGACTGACCCAACTAGATTTACCTCCCAGCCAACTAGGAAATAATTCCTAGCCCAGGAAACCTCCACAGGTTCCCTAGTCCTTCGAGCCCAAGTCCAACCAGATGTAGTGTGTGTGTCCAAGATGACTGATCCAGACCAAGATGAACAATAATTCCCTCCTCTCAACAACCCAAGAAACCTCCATAGGTTCTTATGGTCTCCAAAAATCACAGTAAATCCTAAAATCACAGCCAATCCCCAAAATCAACTAAGGACCCAAATGCCCTTTTCTCCCTTCCCCCTTCCCTTTTTATACCCTCCCTCTCTTCTCCATCTCAACCACCTCTCATTAATGTCATTAAATTCTCATCCATCCTTACAGTTGACTTCTCTTCTCCCAAGTAAAGTTGGGAGTAAATTTGGAAATGTGATATGAATATAAAATTGGGAAATTAATGGGAGAGGACCATGTCTTCTCCGAAGTAAATCTGAAAGTACATTTGGGAATGTGAGATGAATATATATATATATATCTATATTGATAATTAAATGGAGAGGACTATGTCTTCTCCCAAGTAAATGTGAGAGTACATTTGGGAATGAGATGTAATTAAATGGAGAGGACCATGTCTTCTCCCAAGTAAATGTGAGGGTACATTGGGGAATGTGAGATGAATATATATATATTATTTGAAATAATGGAAGGAGACCATATCCTACCTAAGATTCAATTTGAGAAGGCAAGTTGGGAATTTGAATAATAGAAATCATGAATTTTATATTAGACCAATATTTCTCAATATTTTCAGATAATGTAAACATTAATAAAATTTGCAAGATAGGATTTAAGTGGGGCATTACATACACCCCTCCTTCGGAAAACTTCATCTCGAAGTTAGAATGAAAAGATACAAGGAGTTCGAAAACATAGCAAACCAGAGAGAGTTATAGCAGTAAAATTTGATAAGTCAGACAATGACATTACTTTCCATCAAGAGTCTCCAACTTATCTATATTGTCCTATCCATCCTAACCTACTTCCATTCCCACCCCATCCATCCTGTGGTGCTTTATCACTGGTAATGACCATACTAACCATTGATAAAATTGACATGGTGGAAGCATCGACTATATTGACCTAACATCCCCAGTAGGCAACTGGCAATTGCCATCACACATCTAGGGGAGCGTGTCTACCACTGCCCTCCCATGATTCTAGGTTTCGGAGGATACATGGTGGGAAATGCTTCCACCCCTCCTTCACAGCTAGGGTCAACACCCTAACACAGACCACACTACAGTGCTGGTTGGACTTGTCATTGAATAATCCAGTCAAGTAGTCTCGCCACCTGTCATTTGCATTTTACTCATGTCATATGAGTGCATACCAGGTAGATACCAAATGTAATAGAACAATGTACATTATACCTTCCTCATGATATGCCTCAACTTTCCCTCAATGGAAGAGTAGATCTTGGCTATCATATAGTTGTTTCCCCCTACGGGTTAGCTCTCATTCATGCATTTATATAACAATAAGGTATATAATCCTCATGTTATTAAGTCTAGTATCCATGTGTCAATCTTGCAGTTCATACTAGAAATAAATCATAAATTCACTAAGTCATTCGTTTAAACCAATCATATCCACTTAATCCATATATGAAAGAAAATAATTTGGATAAGTCACGCACTAGATAATTCACCACTATATGAGTCATACATTTAGGCCATACATCAACCATTTCCATCATCAATATCAAATCTATCAATTGATTTATATAAGTAGTTTCACGTGTCCAACCAAATGCATCAATATTACATAATGTTCATAAATAATAACATGGGCTGCAAAATAGAGCCTTAGCATGGGTAGCTATCTAAGTCAAAATGGGCATCATAGATGCTCATGTGATAACCTTGTGAAACCCCTTGATAAAAATTAGAGTTGAAACAAATTCAACTATCCACCATGGAAAATAGCATTGGAACTTGGATATGCTATAAGGTGGTACCAAAACCAAAGTATTGGCAAGAAACTGATTAGTGCACTATCAATTCCACTAGAAGGTGCTAGTATAAGTTTCATGCATATAAATACCTTAGTGAATATAAAAGTCTCTCTTCCAATTTTTTGGCTTTTCATCTTCCAAACCAATTAGTTAACTTGAAAATAAAAGACTCAAAACTTCAGAAACTATTTCCCTCATGATTTTCATACTTTATTTTTTTGTAAATTGAGAGAAATGTCCTCTAAATGTCAAAGGTTTTATATATTTAATCATTGTTTACTAGTTGTTATAGACATATTTGGGCACTGCAACCCCAATCACATATGTCCATAAACCAAGGGCTTCTAAGTCCTTAAAAGTGTTGTTTCATACCCTAAAGGAACAAGGTGAGCTGATTACATCATCTCCCATAAGTTCTCCATGAAAAACTACTTAGAACTGGTCAAAACTGGACCATATAGATTGCTCAGTGCTAAGGGTGCAATGCATACTAGAAAGCCCTTCTGTAGGGTGTGATGAGCGAGAGCAGACAAATGGCAGAAGCAATTTGCTCGGTGGAGACCCTGAGAATCTTCTAGAAGCTACTCATTTGACACTTGCCTCTTTCAATTCACCCAGGGATGAGTAAGAGATCATGAAATCTCTAAGTGGAACCAAGAACTATCAGAGAGATGACACTAATCAAAATCCCAGAAGCTAACTCACCCCCTGCAAACATCTATATATGGATCCCTCATCCCAGAGATCCAGAGGCTGGAATCTTGTATTTTGTAAGGAAGTGCTATTAGTTTCTTTGTACAACATTGTATTGTTGGGTGATCTAAGATTTTCATGAGGTGAAGAGGGCTTTCATGCTGGGAGGATGGCACTGGGTCAGACCAATGGGTTGCAATCCTCTCTTCTACTACTTCTATCAATAAAGCTATTTGAGTTTTCCTCCATATTCTTGTATATCTCTGAATCTTGTATTGATATATGCATTTCTATGGTTAATATGCATCTGATCCTATTTTGTTTATGGTTATAGATCTCTATGCTTTGATGATATTACACTGCTTTGACTCTACAGGTGCTCTTTGAAGTGGGACAAGTAAGGAAGGAGTGAAGAATTTTTGTCAAAGGGGAAAGGAAACAAGTAGGGAGCCAAGTGAAAGACTGAGGTTGGTACTCTCTGCATCTTTCTTATCTATCTCTCATAAAGGAAAACACAAGTGACTTTAGTTTGTTTGTTTCTAAGATAGCTACCCATCTTAGTGGGACTAGCATCTATGAATAGACACTAGTTTTCCTGAAAACAAAATGGCGACTCCACTAGGGAGTGAATAGTTTGATTTCTTGTCTCTGTTTGTTTGCTTCATAAACTATAGAGGAAGCCTAAAGTTAAGCCAGCTATCCTTCGAATTGCATTTTCTATGCAAGTGCAAAATAGATCAACGTTGCTTCAGTCAATCTCCAGGTTTGTTTATGAACTGAACAACTAACTTGCAAAAATCCTAAATGCCCTAGTGGTAGCTCAAGTAACCTCATTAGATCAGCCCCTACACTTTGTATTTACTTCCTATCATTAGCTCAGCCTAAATCCCTGAACTAAGATGCAAACTGTGACCAAAGACCAAGTGAAATTCTCATCCCTAGATCATCGCACTGTCTCCTTCTGACATTCTGGATGCATCGCACCTCCCATGTTTAGTAGGTGGGATGCATCCCGGTTTCCCTGTGTTACAAGTGCGATGATCAAATAAGACTAGTTCTGCCTCAACATTTTGGTTTTTTCTTCATTGTCTGTAGCTTTATTCAGGGGTTTTGCTATCTGTGATTAGTATACCACTATTGAAACTCCCTTCCTTTGCATTATTCAGCCTCCATTGTACAAAGAATTGTGAATGTTTTTATGTATTTTTCGCCATTTACAGTTCTCCTTTACAAAAAAGTAGCTTAATTGAACTGTCGTCTTTTGATTTGAAAGTGTCACAAGTGTAATTTTCAGTCAAAGAAAAGAATCCTACTCTTTTTGATGGTCGATTACACTGTTACTCTTGTATTTGATTTTAACTAATAGTATTTCAAGTGTCGAAAGAAATTTTCAAATTGAAGTTGAAAGTGTCGCTCTTAGCCTTCCTTTCGTTTTTTGAATTCAAAATCACAAAGTTTCGTCATAGTCTTCCTTTCATCTTTTGAATTTGAAATCGCAAAGTGTTGTCTTGTCTTCCTTTCATCTTTTGAAGAGAAAATTGTTAGTACTGTCGCTTTGAAAGAAAAGATAATTTAGATTTGTACTTAGCATTCTTTTTGTCATTCACACATTAAGAAAGCGGAAAACAAATACATGCATGTGCATTTGCATTTAGACTGCTTGTTGATTTTGATTTAGGACAGTGCATCTAGTGTGTGCTCTCTGCTCTATGTTGAAAGAATTTCGCTTCTCTTTCCTTAGTAGCTAGGATTTTCGTTGCGAAAAGAAGAGTAAACGACTGTTTATCATCTTAGATTGCATATTTAGGAGTTGTATATCTACATCACACGGTGAACCTTAAACGCAAACTTCTTAAGAAATATCATCTGTAAAATAAATTCAATGAACATAAAAATGCTTTGGAACCTAACGTACAACATCTAGAAGTCTAGGCTAGAGACGTATTCCAGCGTTGTAAAGCCTAGTAACTGTCGCTTTCATCATAGGTTGGGTGATTCCTCCTCTTTGAGATGACAAGTGCCAGTATGGACTTGTGCTCCCATGTATCGTCGAGTATATATTGGGAAACCACAATAGGCTATATCCTTTATCCCTAGGAAGTTGTGTCTGTCGCCCTATCGATCGCAATGCACTGAACACATCATTCGGGAAGATTAACTGCCGTACCGTAAAAACTATTCTACAGTTTTGTGATTGGTTTGGTAATCCCTCTGTCTAGATTTCTAGAGTAGTCTCTTTTGTTCCTTTTTAGACTCCTTAAAGGAAAAGGTCCATTTGAGCACTTGTCACTTCAGGCTCATTAAAAATCGAAGGCGACCAGAGTCATCTTTAGCTTTTTCTCGACTCTTAAAAATTGAAAAAGCAAGTTGTGTCAAAGCATCATAGAATTTATTTTAATCGGAATAACGTCACTGTTCCCTAGTTGGTCTTAGGTTGAGAAAATGGAGTCCACCAATCAAGGATTTCCCCTTGGGGGAAATCCTAGTCCCTTCTCCTCTTGGGGAGATGTTGGTGCACCTCATATGGCGACATTATCCCTTCCAGGACTAACAATTGGCCTACCAGTATGGCTTTTCTCGACCTCTGTCGTTCAAAGCACCGTGATTCCTGAGCAATCAAATTAGCAACTAGATGATACTAGAGTTACCCCCCAACCTTCTACTTCATTTGTTTCTCCCTCTCCTTCTTCCTCTTTGCTTGGTGAAATTAGAAAAACTAAATACCAAGTCACTAAGAAGAAGAAGAAAGGGAAAGAGAAGAAGAAGAAGGAGCCAACGACAAAAAAGGGAAACCATACATCATCTAGTGAAAATCCACACATGGTACCGTCGAAACCTAAATCTCCATGTGTCATCTACAAAGAGGACCACTATAATCGATATTGTCCTTGCATCCCACGGATCTTAAGGGACTGGTCTCCTCATTTGCACAATCCGGTGTCATTAACCTCTGATGATCATGTTGAGAGTACATCTTCAACTAGTGAAAACGAAGACAATGGACAGAAAAGAAGATATAAATTTCCTTGTAGACTGTGTGAAGGTGATCATGCCATCCACCGTTGTCTGTTCCTAGACGAAGCTAAAAGAGTCTAGGATAACAATTTGTTATGCTGTAGAACAATTCCCCATTTCATAAAATTTTACTTTCAAAACTATAATATGAAATGGGTCCCTTTTAGATTAAATTGGTATCAACTTATCATTCCTCAAAAGGTCCGAAAAGAAATAAAACATTATAAACCTTTTGAGACAACATATAATCGGTCTTATAATAAAAAATGGATAATCCTTTATTATTGCGATAAAGCGATCATAAGATCGCATATCGCAATAACAAAGGATTCATAACAAAAGACCCATTGGTTTTCCCCGATGCGACAAGCGCGAATAACTATCAGATATTGGGAAGGTAAGCAATCGTAACAAAAGGCCCCTCTCTTTGCTTCGATGCGATATTGCTATCGGCGATTGGGGAATGTAACATGCATGCAACTAAAAGCCCTCTTCTAAAAAGCTCCCGATGCGAATTGGCGATATCGCTATTGGCGATCGAGGATTCTGTAATGACACCAATATAACTACTTAAGCATTCCTCCAATCCCCGATTGCGATAAAGCTAAGCGCGACTTTAAAAAAGGTTTGCTAAGGCTTAGATATATTATGTTGAAAGCCTTTCTCTTCCCGATAGTAATTCACTTGCGCCCAACCGCGAAAACATCAAAGCCACTCTTAAAGGAATTATTCGGCCAATAAACGATATGATGAGCATTTAAATGATTGACAGGTTTAAACGGCCAATTAATGGAGCAGTAATGCCAAAATCTCTTCAGAGATTGTATCCGCGGCCACCTTATGTTAATCCTCCATTATTCATTGATTGATATAACTCTTCCATATTTGTTTTGCACCACCTATTCTCCACATTACGTCCATTTTATCTCCTGTGCAGAGCTCCTCCGAAGCAGCAAATTTAGGCCAAATGAGGAAGAAGTCTAAGAAAGTTGGAATAGCTTCAGCTTCCGCAGTAACATGATAGCACACTGCCGATCTGGGACCAAGTAAAAAAGGATTAATCTCAGACACCACATGTCTTGGTCTCGGTAATACTACTTGGCAGAGCATCTATAATTTGGTTGAGGCCGAAGAACCTCAGGAAACATTAGTACAAGCTACAGCAGACTCGACCCGGAAGTCTGATGCAACCCTAAAGGACTTGGCTAATTCTTACCTACACCGAATAGCTGCTCAAGAGAAAATTCTTCCATACACAGATGTGGTAAGATGGGCAGTTGAGGAAATTCCAATTACAAACTAAACATTTTGCACTATCGACGGGAGAGTATTCAGTTCATTTCAGCCCAATGATTTGAGACAAATGTACCATTTGCCTAAACAAGAGAAGAAGTATAACAAAGCATTCCTGGAGAAGTTCAGAGATGAAAATGAAATTGAATCAGCACCTATACGGGAATGGAGACAAAACCCAGCGAGACACAAGCATGAGTCCTCAGGTAAGTACTCTGTCGATTCCTTGTGTTCCCCTTATTGTTATGCTGGAGCGATGATGTGTAGGATTTCGGGGTTGCATGATTCCTCAAACTTCACCATAGAGATGGTACCTTTAATGGAAGCAGCTTGCAATAGCGAAATAATGGATTGGGGGAATATATTATCTGATAAGTTAGCAACAGCTATTCTTGAGTTCAAAAACAAATCCTGTGTTACTGAAAGGTTCATTCCTCCATTTTACTTTAGTGCCTACATCTTAGATACTCTCTGTTTTAACTCCGAATTTCTTGTGCTAGGGTGGAGATGGACTCCACAGGACCCCACGCCTATTCATATCTATCACCAAAAGTTGTGGAAAGTCCATTATAAACACCACCTATATCAAATTTGCAATGGATTTATGTTACCCATTTACTATGCAATTTTTGACAAACCTGCTCCTAAGATTTCCTCACAAGCATAGATTGACTTGACAGCCATAGGAACCTGGTTCAGAGAAGAAAAATTTACATATGTAAGAGTTTTTGGCAGTCATGCCAGGCCTCACGTCCTCCCCTTGTATATACCCGACAAACTATTGGCTTGATAGATAGCATATCAGCTTACATCCGAAGGAGTTACAAAGACTGTGAGGAATAAAAAGAAGCAAGTTTGGCCTCCTTTTCCTCTAAGGTGTGGCATTTACACTCTACATGACTTCAAGCATGCAGAGAAAGAAGTAGAAAATATAAATACACTGAATCTCGCCACTCTTCCTAACAGATGATTTGATCCAAACAAAGTCATCTATAATGCACTAGAACAGGAAAAACTCACTAAATTTGAACATCAAGAAGATGAGTTTGATGACCTATTCTCCTGGGCTGAGTCATTATTTCAGATTCAAGCATTAGCTAAAATGAGATATCACGACGACGGGTTAGTCGAATTTAACAAACTTAGAGAGCAGAGGTTGCAAACTCTGCCTCTAGATTTGTTAGCCACTACCCCGATGACACAGTCAAGCGAGCCTGAACAACGACTTACCAACGAACCTCTTGCTACATTAGAAAATTTTGGAGAATTCCAAACAAGAGAGCAGGAGGAACTCCAGAGGAAATAACAAGAGAGAATATGTGAAGAGGAACAGAAAAGGCAGCAGGAGCAGAGCAGCAAGGTTGTGAATGTCGATACCCAGATTGACCCAAGGTTGCTCCAGGAATGGCACAATTCGATTCAATCATAAGCAATCTAGAAATCTCAAGAGAAGCTGATACATCCAAAGCGGCTAATACATAGGATATAGCATCAAAAGAGGTTCCAAGCAAAGGAACTAGCGGTCTACCCCCTACTACAAGCTTAGAAATAATTCCCAAAGATCCTTTGGATCAAATCATTTTGCAAGTGGAGGATATACCTCCATTAGATGTCTTTTACAGCCCAAAGCACAGGGCCTTAATAAAGCGACAGTGGAAAGGGAGAAGGATTGATCAACCTTCCCTGTTCCCTGAACAAATAGTGACAGCCAATGTAGTTTGGAAGGAGGAGTTTGATCCTTCTGATGACCTAACAAAATTGTCCCAATATGCTGGAGCCTATTCGGCAGCCACCATGGACAAGGCATCGGAAGTGAGTAATTTGTTAAAGGAAAAAGACCAGGAAATCGCTTCATTACAGGCACAGCTATCGGAGGCACAGCAGAAAGTAGAACAATTAGAACAACAATTGTCCACGCAGCAACAGTTAAATAATCAATTGAACAAGTAGTTGCATGAAGAGAAACAGAGGGTCGATTCGAGTGCAATTCAAAAGTAGAAAGAACTATCAAAGGCATTAGAAAAATTGAAAATAATGAATGAACAGATGGTAAAGACAAAATATGAGCAAATTGCTTAATTATCAGGTCAAATAGAGAAGTTCAAGAGTCTTCCGCAGCCTGCCGATTTCAGAGCAGAAGCACTACATATTAATAAGGCACTGGTAACACAAATAAGATTATTGTGTCATAAAATTGCTCAAGTTGAACCCCTGTGTGACATAACAGCATCAATAATCGATAAATCAGTCGATGCTAGACAAGACTTAGAGCAGGCCGATGAGACCTTGACAAATTTTCTTAATTGGCAGGACACTAATGAGGGACAGGCAACAAATTTGCCTAAAATCCTAGAATCCCATAAAGAAATTTTATTTATGGAGTGGCAGTCCCAATTGATGAAGGTAGAGACAGCAGTTTCTAGATGCAAATTATCCACAAGTAATTTGATTGAATTAATTAATGATACTCTCTATTTATCTAATATGATCTCTTAGTGTACACCAGGTAAATTACTATCAGCTAAAACATTGGAGCAATCATGTTATCAAGAGCTGGAAAAGAATGGGATATTGATCACAGGTATTAAAAGTTTAACTTGGGACACCTATTGGTTGTTCCTAGTAAAACCATACAGCCAGAGAGCCGCCCTCAAGTGCCTAATAGATGCAATCGGGTGTATCATTCCCGATATACACGATGCCACCTATTCTACTCAACTCAATTCTCGTCTCAGCCACCCTCAAGAAGTGGAACCGATGCTAACGATATGCCAACTCAGGTCGAAAGGCAAACAGCCAGAGTGATGAATCATGCTGCTGACTACCAGATTGCTATGGGGGAGATATTCAAGATCAAGTTGTACCAATTTAGTAGCATTTTAATTTTGTAGTTAGTTAGTTTAATTAAGTATTTATAGACCCTTTCATGTATTTAGAAAGGGTCATAAGTTTTTGTATATGACTTAAACCTGAAGTTGCACTATTGTACTTTAGGTATATTTTTTATAAAGATTGGGCCAATTATTCCAATTTTGATAACGAAGCTTTTATGTGGATGTGCACTACTGCCTTTATTTAAAAGTATTTCTGAGTCAAAAGAAGGAATTTGAATTGCAATTGATGTTGGGAATGATTTGCAGCTCATATGGTACTACTATCTATGTCTGAATTCACTCTTTTTATGTGAATTGTTATTTGATCATTCTTGCTATTATTGAATATATGCATGTGTTTTAACAACATTCTTTATACTTTCCACTATTGGATGTTTACAACATGCTTTTCTTCTAATCATACATGTATCAGTAATATAAAAAGATAAGTGTAACAATGTTTTATTAATTACTTTGTTCAACTATTTGAACAAAGCAATTATTATATGAATGAATGTCTATGTTTATTGAATAGAGTCATCTATATGCCTATTGATGAATAGAGATCATCAAACGTTGCACTTAAGAATAGAAGCTTCCCGGGATAGAATAGTCATTTGTATTTTCGCTTTTAGATTAAGTCATCCATTCATTATGACTTATTAGAAAACCAATCACTCATCCATCCCTTTTTATTCATTACTGGGAAACTGGTCCCATTATATCCAGTCGAAGCCACCATCCCAAATGGAAAAGGAGCTGTATTAAGGTCCGGACCGAGTGGTTATCCCCCGATGTTGATGCAACGATTTTCGAGGCATCAACACCATCCTGCTTCACCGCTATGGCTTCCTCTTGGATACAAGAAACTCTTTCTAAGTCCATCACTAGTTGAAAATCCTACTGACACACCTTTGTGGTTGGTCGAAGCATCTATCATTGAAGATGAACCCTCTGAGTCCACACCAAACCAAAGTCAACAGGTCAAGATGACAGTCGACCCAGTCTTGTCTTCAGAAGGTTTACCTTCAAATGATACAGTCACCAAAGAGAATGAGAATGACACCATTCAAATTCTTTTCGTAAACACTGACTCTGATGAACATGGGGCAATATACCCATTCCTTTACTGCAGGAAGGAAGTTTGTCAGAGATTTATTCGGCTGTTTATTCGGTCCCACCTCCAAGCAACCTAGTCATTTCCTTCGATTGGAATCTACTAGGCAGACCTCATCTACCATCTAATGTACCATTCTGAATCACAATACAAGCTTACATAATGGTCATGGTCGGTACTATCATAGATGAAGGGGCTTCTGTGAGTATCCTTTCCTCAACTGCTTGGAAAGCGCTTGGTTCACCATCGCTTCTGCCTGAGATGCGAAATCTGACAGACTTCGACAAAGGAACCAGTCGACCATTAGGGATCCTTCCAAATTTGCCTATAACTTTGAGAAAGAAAATAGTTTATATGAACGTAATGGTAGTCCAAGGACCTTTAGATTAAAATCTACTCCTTGGGCATGACTACATTTATAGCATGGGAGCTATTGTTTCCTCACTCTTTTGAGTGATGTGTTTTCCACATGAAGGCAGAGTGGTCTAGCTCGTAGACCAAATTTCATTCCCCGGTTCACACATAGCTAATAGTCAAGTGCCATTCCTAACTAGTGTTTTTGTGCAAGGAATGTCTCATCAATTTCCAGTCCATCCTCTTGATGAGCGGGATTGATTCGGTGATTGTGACTGAAACCGAGGGGGCATGTGCGCTGGTCTGCTTCGGCAGGAAAACCCCAGTTATAAGGTGGGTTTCCACGTAGGAATATGACTAGTCTGACACACCCATCCATTTAGGAAAATGGGATTAGACTGGAATAAGATACCACCATCAGAAGGTAGGCCTTTCTGACAAAGAAAGTGTTTTGTCTGTAAATTGAAGGGTAACCTGGAAACTCTACTTCATAATAACTAGGGGCATGCAAACCTTTTTGCATGAAATTGAAAAGCGACCATTTATTTTCTTAGTTTGTAGGTTATTAACCCTTTAAACTAATAGGATTGGTTTCTCCTAGCTTACATAATGAAAGGATGCAGAGCAAAGTTTCAAATGGGGCAAGCTCCCTAAAAAATGAACCTATCGATGAGACATCCTTATTATACAACTAGCATGAGCAGTTTAATGCAAAGTTCAAGATTGTTAAAAAATAAACCTAGCAATGACCATATGTTCCACCAGAGTTTAATCTCATTACAAAATGAACACACCTTCAGTAAATAACCATTGCGATCGCATAATTATCAGCTTTTAAACCTTGGTCGTGTTCTTACCATCACCTCCACTCCTTTTTAGCAGATCATACACCTCCATTTTCTTGTTTATCCCTTTTGATGAATAGCTACAATGAGTGATCCTATTAGCCACATTCTTTACATTTCCATGATTAAAAAAGTTCCAAACATTACCTTGAACCAGCTCCTATCCAAAAACATCACTCATTCCTCAAAAAACGAGTCTCCTTTAAGCTCTTTTCATCTGACTCATAAAATATGAAAAGATTGCCGAGCAATTGGCCTCTCCAGCTCCTTAAAGTGATTGGAAGTGCCATCCCTCCTCTAGATTTTAATCCTTTTGGACCTGAGGGATTATTACACAAAAAGATCAAGCATTTGTCTTGTTCGGCTCATTAAAACTATTGAAAAGTCATCCCTTTCGCATTGTTTTATACTTTTCAGACTTAAGGGATTATATTACGAGAAAGGAATATTGGAGTTTCCTTTCCGTCTCTTTTCAGACTCTCTAAAATTGAAACTAACCGAGTTATCCTTCTCGTTAAACTGGTTAAAACAATAGCAATAAACTTGTCCATGTAGACAAGAGCGAGTCTCACTATCACTAGGCTCGTTAAAACATAGCGACGGGTTTGCCTGAAGGGAAAATTATAGAACAAGCATATGTTATCCTCCTCAAGCTTGAAAAAAATAAAGAGGTATTGGCTAGAAATGACTGGGGAAAATTGGGAAGAAAACTTGAAGAAACTTTATTGGTAGCAGGTCGCTCTTGAACATGACACTTTCACTCCATCACCATGATTGAGTTGGATTGGGTTATTTTGTTCACTGGTCATATCACCATTGGTCCACCATACCATCAACTTTTGGGGTTAATGCTACCAATCCATTTCAGCGTCACCGATATGTTCAAGAGAAGTCACTCAGAGAACTCACCAACCCAGCTTGTGTCTCATCCGCTGCAATACCTTCACACTTCATTCTTTCATGACCACCACCCTGAACCTTGTATCATCAGATCATTTTCACCTCCACAAAGTCATTTGCTCCATTTTGTGTCATAGATGTGGGATTCATTAATGCCCTCCTACAACGAGTCACTTCTGGTCGACATCAGCTCATTATCCAAGAAGTCGACCTAGGAACAACCTTTTCAGTACTTTGAAGCTTGCATGCCTCAATGGCAAGTTTCTCACTTCCACCGACAGGTTTACATTAATGGCCTTCGACTGAAAGATTTTGCGTGGTGTTCGACATCGACTCATGTATTCACACCACATGAATTGTACTGCAGTACCTTGAGGGTCATTATCATTATCGGTGATTCCTATCATGCCTGTTAATAGCTTACATCATTGGCTGGTAATCAGGCGATGTCTTTCCATGTTCGATGCTAGAACATCTTTTCACATGGATTGACTTGTACTTTGGTTGAATATTGAACGAGTTTTGAAGACCTTGGATCTAGTTTCATCCATCCGGGCTCTAATATATTTAGTAAAATAAAGACATTAGATGTACATCATTGCTGCACAGATAATCATCCAAACCAAAGGATGATGGCTCTACTAGAATCATCAGTCTGCTACACAGACGGTTGTCTATCCTATGTACATGAAAATGAATTTATAAAGCTGAGCATGGGAATGCTCGCCTCAGCAAGATCATGAAAATATTATGAAGATAATGTATTTTGTTGTATCTTATTACAGGTCACCTTCTAGTTCGAAAAACCTCGGATCCTCATGATAAATCATTTCACCTGACATCAAAAAGATTTACGACCTGATGCTTTAGGGGGCAGCTATTATAGACATATTTGGGCACTGCAACCCCAATCACATATGTCCATAAACTAAGGGCTTCTAAGTCCCTAAAAGTTTTGTTTCATACGCTAAAGGAACAAGGTCAGCTGATTACATCATCTCCCAAAATTTCTCCATGAAAAACTACTTAGAACTGGTCAAAACTGGACCATACAGACTGCCCAGTGCTAAGGGTGCAATGCATCTCACCTGCCACATGCAAAAAGTGCAATGCATACTAGAAAGCCCTTTTGTAGGGTGCGATGAGCGAGAGCAGACAAATGGAAGAAGTAGTTTGCTAGGTGGAGACCCTGAGAATCTTCTAGAAGCTGCTCATTTGACACTTGCCTCTCTGAATTCGCCCAGGGATAAGTAAGAGATCATGAAATATCTAAGTAGAACCAAGAACTATCAGAGATATGACACTAATCAAAATCCCAGAAGCTAACTCACCCCCCTACAAACTTCTATATATGGATCCCTCATCCCAGAGATCCAGAGGCTGGAATCTTGTATTTTGTAACGAAGTGTTGTTGGTTTCTCTATACAACATTGTATTGTTGGGTGATCTAAGCTTTTGATGAGGTGAAGATGGCTTTCATTCTAGGAGGATGGCACTGGGTCAGACCAATGGTTTGTAATCCTCTCTTCTACTACTTCTCTTAATAAAGCTATTTGAGTTTTCCTCCATATTCTTGTATATCTCTGAATCTTGTATTGATATATGCATTTGTATGGTTAATATACATCTGATCCTATATTGTTTATGGTTATAGATCTCTATGCTTTGATGGTATTATGTTGCTTTGACTCTATAGGTGCTCTTTGAAGTGGGACAAGTAAGGAAGGAGTGGCGAATTTCTGTCAAAGGGGAAAGGAAGCAAGCAAGGAGCCAAGCGAAAGACTGAGGTTGGTACTCTCTACTTCTTTCTCATCTATCTCTCATAAAGGAAAACACAAGTGACTTTAGTTTGCTTGTTTCTAAGATAGCTGCCCGTCTTAGTGGGACTAGAAACTCTGAATGGACACTAGTTTTCCCGATAACACTAGTACTAAAACAATTTCATGATATATATTGCAACTCACAATATGACCAGACAAATGAGAAATAAATAAACGAATGGAATAATTGCCTTTGCCTTGCTACTATTAGTATTTCCTTTCTAAATGGCACTTCATTTCTAAAGATTCCTACTCCTTTCACAAGTAGCTAGTGACCACAAAAGTTGCTAAGAAAGTTGAGGGTCCTTTTATCCAAAACTAGAGACACATTATTTTTCATAGCATTTTTATTCAACACTAGAATAAGGGTAAAAGTGTATTCTAATATTTTCACTGGCCTTTTATTGACTAAATAAGCTTCCATTCTAAAATCCAAAATTCTCTATGAATTGATCTTCTCGTTTAATTTAAGATTATTAAAAACAACTATCACAGTAAGCCTTACACAAGTCAATGGTATTCAATCTATGCTTTGACTAGATAATTCCACCACTCATAGAATAATCATTAATGTGACATATAGGATATTTCAGCACATCTTAATCTGAATTCCCATGCTTCATAGTCGTTTACTTCTCAAACTCGAGATTTTTTATTATGACTTCCTCCATGGAGAATGACAAATATACTATCTGAAAGATAATCCTACTATCCGAATGGAAAATATACTATATCTTAAATAATAATAATGATAATCTACTATCCTCATAATTAAAAGCCACCCTCATATGCCAATTACAACTGACTACATTCTTTAGATTGGGACACATTTTGTGTATAAATTGCTGGCTAAAAAACTACAATTTGAAGTGCAAATATTGTTCACACCATCCATATATTTAATAGACATTGAGGTTGGCATCAAAACAAAGACCTCGGGTACAGATTAGTGGGAACAAAACTGTAATTTTCAATGTAAAATATAGTTCACCTCATTCTTCAATCAGAATTCTGAGACCATTACAAAGTTTGTTCAAAACATTCAAGTGACACATCCTTCGGCCAAATTTAACCATTGTGATGTGGCAGACTTAACTATATAATTAATGAACTTGGGTTGCATGTCCAAGCAATGGAAGATTTGTTGATCTCATTACCACATTATAAAGATGGGATATTCATACGTTTTCATTTGTAATAGCATGGTTATTGTCTTATTCACTTGGATTGACAAATGTTGGTCTCTCAACCTCTTCTTTGTACATCTTGAAGAGATCCGCATATTCTTTTTCAAAAATGGCAATACTGACCCATCTATTGAGCTACCTTTTGAGTATGTTCCAGTTTCTATTGTAGAGCATGTCATAGACTTTCTCAATTAGGTCAAAGGGGAGCTACAAGTTTCCATGGGAGAAGATGTGAATTTTAAGAATAAATAACTTAGAAGCATGACCAACCGTGATAATCCATATTTAGACATGTAGGAAGGAAATGCTAAGCTTAGTAAAACTACTAGTAGTGATTCATCTTTCATAATGGATGTGTTCTCTAGCTCCATTGACGATTCTCTGGATTTTAAGAAGAAAATCCTTTCTCATGGGTTTGATGAAAGCATCATTACCAAATTTTCAACATCTGGAAAAAATGTGAATGGTTTTACACTAGAAGAAATTGAGCTTGAAGATCAATTGCTGATGTTAGCAATAGAGTTACGAATAAAATAATTGGACAAAATGACAGGGGGTGGCAAGACTTGAATGTTGTTGCGTCTTTGCTAGGATGCATTCCTAATCTTGCAGGATTGGCATGAACTTGTGAGGTATTTAAAGCATCAAGCTTAGTTATTGTTGATGCAAGTATAATAAAAGATAAACAATTCCAGTTAATCAGTGTCACGATAGAAAAGTGGATTCCAATACAAGAAGTACCTAAATTGAACCTTAAAGAATAATTAAAGCTAAATAAGAGGGAAGGGTACACAGTTTTGGGATTGGAGCAGATGGCAAACAATATACCACTTAATAAGTATCTATTTCCACTTAAAACAGTCATCTTACTTGGAAGAGAGAAAGAGGGAATTCTTGTTGATATCATCCATGTGCTGGATGCATGTGTGGAAATTCCTCAGTATGGTGTTGTTAGATCTCTAAATGTTCATGTTAGTGGCATTATTGCAATATGGGAGTATACTTGACAGCATCATCAGGACTAGATATAGACTTTCTTCCAATCGATTTTCCTGCGTGAATTATAAGGAAAGAAACAAGGCATGAAAAAAAGGATTTATGCTTGTGGAGGTTGATTATCACCCTTTATGGCAAGGCTACAATTCACTTTTCCCTTCAACTATGTTTGGTTAGGGAACATTGCCTACTGGTTATTCACATTGATAGAGAGGGTCTTAGCAAGTTGAGGAGAGAGATCTTAAGAATTTGACTAAAAAAAATGAGAAGTAGCAAAGAAGCAAAAGGAAACAATTACTGTGTAAGGTGTCGTTCAATAGTAGCCATCAAAATTTGAACCAAGAAATGATCAATCATAGTTTTGGTTCAAATTGCAACAATAGCTTCAGTGAGACATTTTGGATAGTCACCCTTCATAGCAATTTGGTAAGGTACTAATTCCGCTGGAGCAGAGGCAACATAGGTTTGTTGATATTGCCAAAACCTGCAGGTGTACCAACAAGGGATTTTAGGAAGAAAAGTGTTATCATATGCTGCTTAGGATGTTGTTGACTTAGATGACTTCTTGGATCTAATTTGTGCTAATCTCAATGGTGGATACCACTCAAAACCGCCAGAGAAAATATCCTATATAATCTGTAGAACACAAGGAATTGAAAAATAAAAACACCTATTAAATTGTTCATATTACAAAATGAGCTAGATCACTAAGAGGAAAGCCTAGATAGGGTTGAGTGATATAATTAAGCTCAAAACAAGTTATTTACAATAACATAGTATGATATTTACAAATAATAATTGGTGCATTCAAAGTTTACCTTCTTATACATCATTGTTCAGTAAGAAAATCATTTCCACTTATGAATGTGGGACAGACCACTTGATACAAAAAGTAAACATTAAGATATTCTAAAATTATCAAGTGACTTTATTACATAGTAAGCCTCATAACCAGACACCACCACTTAAGGATTACAATATTGAAAGAAAAACATATTGACTGAGGGAAAACACATATGGACTGAACACAATTACAACATAAGTAATCAAAACCAAACATTCTTCATAAGTTCATTTTTTTTGGAAAACAATTCATGGACCAACTAGAGCTCCATCAAGCTACCTCATAACCTTTATAAATGTGTAGCTCCCAAGTTGAATTATTGAGATCTTGGATTCCAGCTATCCAAACTCTTGAATTATGAATCTCCTTAATTAACTTAATCCACATGCATGTTTAACATTTATCTCAGCTACATGTAATATTGGGTTTGGGCATTAAACTTCATGCAAAAACTTGAAACTGAATAAGGGCTACAACAAACAATTTTCTACATTTATGAATGTCTAAAGTGGGCCCCAATTGGAGGGCATAGATATCTACATTCATGTTTACCAAGGTATTTTAATAGTCATTGATTATGTGAACTAATATTTTATTGCACAAAGTGGCAAAACCCTAACCCAGCTCCAACTCCAAGAGGGTGAACAAAAGATTATAAAACATGTGAAGAACATTCACAAGAGTATTTTCTTCTAGAAAGGAGTTTTTCCCTAGAAAAATTTATGAGTTGACTCTCCCTCATCTTTCCTTCTACTTGTTTCATTCCATTAGGTTTTCCATGTACGATTCACAACAAGAGAATGTAGTATTGATCAACTCTCTATATTCTTCCATGAGTCCCCATGATATTATAGTACTAGAGGAATAAAATCCATGCCTTTGCCTTCTTTTTTTTCTGTTTATCTAATTTTCATTGAGATCTTGTTGATGTTGTTTCAACCTTCTTGTTTTATATAATGTTACATTTGGGATATTATTCAAGTGTCATTTTTTTTATGAAATCTATCGATTCTTCAGCACATGGTATTTTCAAACACTTTAATATTCACAAAGCAATATTTTAAAGTTCTTCGATGACCTGTGCATTTCTATTTCATCTCGCAAAGTCATAGTCGATTTTGGATTCAACACTCCCCTATCCATCTATCTGCTGTAATATTTACTATTTGTCAACACTCAGGCCATTTCTTTGAACAAACAGAATGTTTCCTTGTTTACCAGTCTGGTTGTTATTTTGTTGTCTGTTCCTTACAATCTATTACATGATATGAACCCGATGTTGAACAATTAAAACCATTCTACTGCAAAAGGTATTTAGTTTCCTTCTTCATAAGAAATTATCTTATTATAGACCAGTAGTGTAGGAGGATACAAGCAATATGAAAGCAAGTCCCATAACCAACTTTGGCCACTGGAGTTTTGGTGTTTGGAATTGATATGTAGTAATCTCACCCATGTTGTGGAGGCTTTAAAATTAATATACGAGATTATGGGACACCTAGGTGTCTCCATCATTATTCTGTGTCTTGCTTGTGAGAAAATTATGTGGAAGACAGATGCTACATATTATACCTCTGCGATGCATTTAAACAAGAATACCAAGCAATTTGTTGTCTAAAGTCAATTGCAATTTCCATACAAAGCACCACATTTTGGTTTAGACAATAGCCTCCTCTCCAAGGAAATACTAGCTTGGCATAGAATCCCTTATATACAGATATGGTGCTACTGGGTATAATGACCACTTAGAGTGAAAATTCCCATTTAGCCATCGTTAAAGCACTTGGATGTTGACAACCTAATTCAACTTGGTTACTGCTCACCTTTTGAAAATTGGATTCAACTTCAGTTGAATAATGTAGTTCAGCTATATTGATCAAAGACTGTATGAGGTGGGAAAGCTTATTCCTATCATGCTTATGCACAAGGAATATATTTGAGTTGACACTTTTTACCAGGATAAGCATGATACATAATATCAAAAAATAAAAAACTAAAAAAATAAAAAAATAAAAAAAACAGGCCATCATATGCCTCATTCAAGATATTTAAGGGATTAAAATGGCAATCAAATCACTTCCATGATTGGATATGAATCCAGTTGATGGATCAATGAAACTGCTGAACATTCATATTAAAATTTAAGTGTAACCAATATTGCATGCCACACTCAAAAACATCCCACAAAGTGTAATTAGTCCTTTGACATTCAGATGGTTGATCCTCACAGATGCTGGGAGGTGAAGCTATATTGACACCTCCAGCATTTGATTGATTTTGGGGTTTGACATCTGGTACGTTGTGACGCAACAGACAACAAGCCTCCTCCTAGTATTTTTAATGATTTTTGGTTTAAGGTTTGAGATATTGATGTCTAGGCCATGTTGCTTGTCAACATTTTCATGACAATATTTTTCAGTACTGATCTGAACAATTTCAGAAAAATTTACCCAAAACATCAATATGGTAAGCGACCAGACAAATTGAATGATATCAGAAAATAGCTTTTTCTGACCAATTTCTCAAATAGGAAAATGGGGAAAATTATATCATGGCCAATATCAAAGTTGAATATGTGACATAATGCATTCTATGTGGTAATACAAAGTAGCCCAAACCTTCTATGATTGGATATCTGTAGTAACTTCTTGTTTGTCCCCTCACCCCCATTAGAAATGGGATATTTTCAAAGAGAGATAGACAATCAAACAAGGAAGTAGAAACATTTGGGACATGCCTTCCTTTTGAAAAAGCAAAGCAAGCTTATTTTTGATGAAGAATCCACTCCCCTATTGCACATGGGCTAATTCACAGAATAGAGGTTTCGATGAGAGCCTAAAGCTCTTTCGCCAAATGCAATGTACGAATTTCAGGCCAAATGCAGTAACTGTAGCTGGTATTATTTCAACATGTTCGAGTTTGGCAGCCGTCAAATAGGGAAAGGAGGTTCACAAATATATAATTAGAAGCGAGTTTCAATCTGATGCATTTATGGGAAATTCCCTTGTGGATATGTATGCCAAATGTGGGAGCATAGAGTATTCTTGTAAAGTATTTGAGATAATTTCTGAGAATGATGTGGTGTCATGGACTGGAATGATTCTTGGATATACCATGCATGGATTTCACAAGGAGGCAGTGCAACTATTTGAAAAAATGTAGCACGCTACCTATTGCTATTAAACATTTACTCAGTAGCTGGTCAGTGGGATCACAAAAGAAAGGTGAGAAAACTAGTGAAAGATAGGTAGGTGGCAAAGAGGCCAGGTTGGATTCGACATCATTACAACCAGGACTGCGGGTGTAGACCACGATATATTTGGAAATTTTGATAACCTCTAATGGATCAAGAGGATGAACTATACCAGTGGCTAGTTTGTATCTGTTCTAGCTTTTGTATATTCATCTTTATGAAAGCATGACTTTCTATCTATAAATCTATGAATTTTGGGACTTTTAAGCACATTACTTAAATCAGAATGTAGCACTGAGGTCATGGAAATCAACAAATGGTTTAATCATCTACAATTTTGCATTGTAAAAGCCACAACAATATTATTTTAGGTCGATATTTGATCCAACATGCCTGACAAATAGCAGTAAGGTTTTTGTCTCCGCAAAACAGAGTTAAGGAAGAAGAAATGAAATAAATTTCATTAATTGAAGGAAGTTGCTTTTACCTTTTTAGAGTGGAAGAGATTTATGTTTACATATCTACCTATGTGAATAATATCAATAAAATAAACTGGAAAAACTACTACCAATGTGGTTAATACAAATAAAATAAAATGCTATAGAAGCGGATGGAGGTTCCAAGTTTTGAACTTGGATCCGATACCATGTGTAAGAGCCCTATCCTAGGGTCTTCTAACAGATCTATTTCTAATGAATTTAAATGCAATAAGAGGCAATAGTTTACTTTCTTACAAGACTTTTAAACAAATAAAATTTTACCATTTACATTCTAATCCTTATAACTTATGGTGAACATTTCATTTTAATAAATTTACATGAGTAATCTATAGAGGAATACCTATACCGATGGCTGGTGGAGATGCCTTTGAGCTGTTGCTCCTGCTGAATGCTCCTCTTGACTGACCCAACTGGATTTACCTCCCAGCCAACTAGGAAATAATTCCTAGCCCAGGAAACCTCCACAAGTTCCCTAGCCCTCCGAGCCCAAGTCCAACTAGATGTAGTGTGTGTGTCCAAGATGACTGATCTAGACCAAGATGAACAATAATTCCCTCCTCTCAACAACCCAAGAAACCTCCACAGGTTCCTAAGGTCTCCAAAAATCACAGCAAATCCTAAAATCATAGCCAATCCCCAAAATCAAGCAAGACCCCACATGCCCTTTTCTCCCTTCCCCCTTCCCTTTTTATACCCTCCCTCTCTTCTCCATCTCAACCACCTCTCATTAATGTCATTAACTTCTCATCCATCCTTACAATTGACTTCTCTTCTCCCAAGTAAAGTTGGGAGTACACTTGGAAATGTGATATGAATATAAAATTGGGAAATTAATGGGAGAGGACCGTGTCTTCTCCCATGTAAATCTGAAAGTACATTTGGGTATATGAGATGAATATATATATATATATATATATATATATATATATATATATATATATATATATATATATATTAAATGGATAGGACTATGTCTTCTCCCAAGTAAATGTGACCGTACATTTGGGAATGTGAGATGTAATTAAATGGAGAGGACCATGTCTTCTCCCTAGTAAATGTGAGGGTACATTGGGGAATGTGAGATGAATATATACATTATTTGAAATAATGGAAGGAGACGATATCCTACCTAAGATTCAATTTGAGAAGGCAAGTTGGGAATTTGAATAATAGAAATCATGAATTTTATATTAGACCAATATTTCTCAATATTTTCAGATAATGTAAACATTAATAAAATTTGCAGGATAGGGTTTAAGTGGGGTATTATATTTACATTGTAAATCATTAGGAATTAAAAGACCAGAAACCCCAAAAACAACATAAAACATAAAAACAACGAAGTAAGAAGGGTTAGCTAGCACAAACAGTGCACTACACTTCATTAGCTTACAAAACCCAAATTGGTAATTTATGTAGAGCAATTTAGGACACTAAATTGACCAAACAGCTGCTACGCGACAACAAAGAAATTAAAGGACTACAAGAACTCATCACTACATGTGCTGGATCAGGGGAACCGTGCATAGTCCAAAAGCTCGGAAAGCACACATTGTGAACAGGAAGGGAAATGTGATTGACTATGCAAGTCGGGGAATATGAAATGGATTAAGTAATTTTGGATCTAGGATCGGACGTGAATGTACTACAAAAACAAACATGGGAATGCATGAGCAAGCCCATGTTGCAGCGGTCGCCTATTCATTTATGAATGGTGAACCAATAGAAGATCCTACCGATGGGAAGGTTGCAGGGAATAATGGTAGACATCAAAGGTGCAAGTGCACTTGCACATTATGAAGTGATAGAGATTGTCGATGACACCAATCCCTATCCCACGCTACTAGGAATATATTGGGCCACTTATATGAATGTGGTGATAAATATCAAGAAGTGCAAGATGATTTCTAAGAAAAAGTCACTGCGCATAGTGGTACCTTTAGACCTTGCGGAAGGATCATGCTACAGAGAGCCAGTGCGCGACGACGAAAGAGATGCCGATCTAGATTATATCTACAAGATAGCCATTTGAGAATAGGATTGGATAAATCCTACAGAGGATGTCAAGATTTCGTGGGAGCGCAAAAGCTCCTACACATCAGATTTGGATGAGGAAATAGAATGATGGCATAACCAGTTACACGAGGTAAACATGCTCAAATCCAACATGATGGTCAGATCACTGTGCTGCATGACAAAAAAGGTAAGGGATTTGCCTATGTATGACAGCTTGATAGCGATGGATGAGTTCCTGAAAAAATTTGAAAGAGAGTTTCTAGAACAACAACGTTTTGATGCTCTAAAATTGGCACTACGAGCTATGCCCGCAAGATGGTGGGGTGTGCATCAAAACAATTTTTAGAACTGGCACTAATGTAGAACGGTGATGCTTATACAGTTTGGAAAGCCTCAACTATGGATGGAAGTTGGGTATGATGGACGAAACAACTTTCGCGCCCACCTGTCCAGATGGGTACAGGTGTATGGTACGCGGTCTACACGAATGCACAGCATCCTCACAATAGAAAATAGGAAGGCGTGAATGATGAAGTATGATACAACCAAGCATGTCGAAGATTATACGTAGGGAAGCCTTTGACAAGGTGTGAGAAGTGTTGAACATGGTCCACCATATGAGACGCACTGACTGGGACTTGTGCGTACTAGCGGTTCTATGGGCTTATAGGACCATGTGCAAAACCTTGACCATGCAAGCAGTTCTAAAGATGAAGTATAAATCAGGGGCTATAATCCCTATGGAGCATACAAAGCCTAGTCCACGCATAGTAGCACCCATATATACAATATTTTGTGAAGCCCGGAACAAAGGAATCACACAAATGCGAGAAACAAAACACATAAGACTTAAAGAAGAAATCCGACAGGGCAACATTAGACTTCACGTACTTGAAAAAGACCAAGTACGACTAAGGGAGGAAAGCGCTTTGATGGACGCAGAGGTCAAGAAGCTGGAAGATGAAATAAAGCAAGAATTTTTCGTCGAAGAACCTAGGATGGTAAGGCAAGGTGCATACGACCATATTGACAAGTTGGAGGACTATAGTCGTGAACTGGTTAGTCTAATGCATTGGCTTGGATTGCATATTATCGAACGTAGTGACCAGGGTAGTGCATTGCAAGTAGTAAGGTGCAGGGTGACGATCACAACAATGGAAGGTGAGGATTCTCCGCGAAGCATGGTGGAGGATGGGATGGAGCCCTGCATGGGTCGTGTGACCACCTGACTAGCCATAGGAAGAACAGTCTTAGCGCTCTGGGTAGTTGAAAGGGAGTGTGGGACTATAAACTATTCTGCCTGGGATCTGTGTGATATTAGAGATGTGCGCAGAAGCAGAATGTCACAAGGTTCGTGACCATGCACGGAGGGTTGCGCTGCTACATCGGTTGGCTGGGAAGTGACCGTTGTGGTCACTACTCAAGATGGGATGTGCGATCTGAGGCCAAATGGAGCGAGCGACAGGCATTTAAGAAGTGATTTATGGAAAAGATTTGGGAAAATCTACCAGCAAGAAAGCATTAATGGTGCAAAATTGGGGGGAATGGTCAAATTTGAATTAAAAAGGTGCTATAAAACACAAAGGGCTGGCCAGTGAACAACACTTGGTCATTTGAGAGTTGAGCGTTTAAGCAAAGCAACGAGTATTGAGAGTCGAGCAGTAAGTGATCCCCTAAGTTCGCGAGTGACATAATATAGCCTAGATACGATGACGGCCACTAAAGACTATTTGGGAATCGAAGAGGTAACTATCGGCGAGGCCATGCAGACCCCAATGGTGGAGGATGTCCCATAAGGTGTCGGGGCAAAAATCCCCAAATCACCATGAATGCCAAGGCCCAAGAAAGATAAACAAGCAATGGGCCCCATAAGCATGTCCTTGAGGAACCCACTACGCAGTAAGCTATAAATGGTAGAAAAGGGGAAAGCTATCATGATCGACACAGATGAGGAGGAAGAATATTTGTAGGTTATCATCACAACAGAAGAAGAAGAAGACACTGAGGAAGACATTAAACCTATACACTGTGCAACAAAACTGCCCACGTATGTCCCTCCGCGAAAAGAGAAAACTGAAGTGCCAAAGGACCTGGACAAAACCAAGAGTTCACTCTAGACCCGGCTCCTCACAGATGGCATAGTGATTAAAGGCGTGCATCTCGGCCACGTGCCAACCATGAAGTTTGAGGACTAGGACCTCGATGACCACGAGAAGTTCCCACACCTAGAGACTGGGAACCTGATGAAGCATAACATTACAGGGGCAGTGATAATGTTAAAGCCATAGAAGTGGATGCGTGGTGTGGAAAAGGCTGGGTTGCTGCACTTATTATGGATACCACATTTCCAATGTGCCCCCATCACCATTTTCATCATTAGGCAATTACTCTACCTGGCGCGTGATGGGTATCTATGGCTGGAGGAGCCTATGCCCATCACGGTAGCCCTAATCCACCGCAGTTATTAGCTTCCCTGCAAAGGAAAGGACCCTGCGACCATAGCCAAAGGAAATGGCAGTGATTTGGCTCTTGCACAAGCGATGAAGGAAAAATACAAGGTGGAGAAGAAGAAGAGGGGATACACCATCTCCAGCATCAAGGAAAAAGGGTTACACGTAGCAACCCAACTCTTGGCCGAAAAAGTTATGAGGAAGTGCTGCGCCGATGAGGTATCGGTGCTAGTGGTCGCACTAGCTGAGCAGTGTGAGGAGAGGGTCCAGTTCAACTGGTCTGAATTCCTCTGTGAGGAATTTTTGCAAAACTGTCACGAAACCCAGGAGTAGGGTAAAACCTTCCACTACGCGTGGTTGTTGTTATCCATCATGATCATAGCGAGGGAACTACCAGAAAATAGCCAATTCCCCAACATTGACAGAGACTTACTAGAGGCTACAAAGTATGCTTTTCTCTGGGCTACAAAGGATGCAAAACAGATACGAAACACCAAAATATTCTGGGTGCTCATGGAGATGAGCATCCGGATGTGGATCAATTGGAGGCCACGCCTGTCACCTACGTGTGTAAAATTGTAATTTAAAGCTGACATACATAATCTCTATAGAGTTTTGTAGAGTTTAAAGCCAACATGCATAATGTCTACATCACGACGCGTAAAGATACAACAAAGCAGTGGATGAAGCTCCCATTTATAGCCACTGACGATGCCATCTTCATTGTCTTGGAGACATGGCCTCTGGAATGGCGTTCCCAAAATCTTACAGAATTGGAGAAGGTGGCAGAATAGAAGAAAAATGATGATGTCAAGCTGCATGTCACCGAATTGGCTGAAAAAATGTGGCAGGAAACAACAACAGCTAAGGAAAAGGTAGTACAGGAAGCGACACAGAAAGCCTTAGAGCAGAAAAATACTGTAGAAGCAGCAACAACGGCACAGGTGGTAGAGGCAATAACCGTAAAGGTGGATGAGGGCCAAGCAATGTCCTTGCAAGGGTAGGAGGTAGAGGAAACAAAAATAGTAGAAGGGAGCACAAACCCAGGGATCACATCCACATAGTTGAAGCAACCACACATCGTAGAACAAGTAGGACCAAGGAAGAAGGTCAAGGCCTCAAAGTTGGCCATTGAATCGATCCCCTTAAATGAAGATGATCTCCATGACATTAGCGAGATGGTCCGCGATGTCAGAAATGAAGTGCTTCAGGATTTTATGCAGGAGCATTAGACTATGTTGGGGGCCCTCAGGGCACAGGTGCAAGAGTTATAGCTGCAGCCCCCTTAGGTGGGTAACATTTCTACCCACCTTGCATTAGGATCCTCGGTAGTAGAGTAGATGTTGCACGCACTAATGGAAAACATGATATTGTTACCTGAAGGGGCCCTAGTTGCAGCGAATGTGACCGATAGGTTTTCGGATAACATGTTGAAAGGCCTTGGCCTTAATTTGGCTGCCCTTCCATGAGAAATGTTGTATTAGCTACAGGATAGGATAACGACAGAGTTGCGCACTAGGGAGAGGCGCGCTATCCAAGTTCTTAGCGAATAGAAGATAAACATGGAACAACTCACCTTGCAGCGTGATGAATTGGTGTCACAAAATCAACACTTGGAGTAGATGGTATACGATGCTTGCCGACGCATCCCAAAGCTAGCCATCTTAGTAGATCTACTGGTAGAGGTACAGATCCAAAAATTGGCAATCGAAGTCCACGAAGCCAGGGAAGAAACAACAAAGGTTCAGCTGGAGTTGAATCTTTAGATCACCAAGCTGCAGTTGAAGGCACAACCTTCCACAACCCCAGAAGTCAAAGAACAGTGCGCTAGCGCTATCGTAGAAGGGTTGGAAGAAATTAGGGGTGCAGTGTGAGACTGTATTGGCATGTTGGAACAAGCACTTTAGGTCCTCACGACTTTGCAGGAGGATCCCAACATCCAACGACTATAGACAGAGGTGTGAGAACTCCAGCAGAAATATGACAGTGTCTGAGGAACTGCGTAGACAATTGTCGTCACTCAATGGCTTGCGAGGATGTAGCAAGCTAAGGCACTAAAGGAGTAGGTGGATGCTGCGCAACACAAGGTGGTAGTTCTCAAAGCATGTGTTCAGCCATGGATTAACAAGGCCTTCATGATCACAATGCATATCAAAGGAAAGCTCACACACATATAGGGGATGCATGTGCAGATGTAGGGAAGCATGTTGGGCACAAAGGTCTCAGAAGAATGGATGTAGTAGGTTCAACAACCAGTAGCTTAGTGCATTGCGAACATCAATACCATTTGAGAATAGTTGGAGGGACTCCGTATCAAGATCATCGCGCCGACAGAGTGACTCAAGGGCAAGTCATGATGTTTGTGTTGGGGGCTTGTTGGGCATGGAATCCCCCCATGACATGTTTTGGGGCTCAAAGCCCAAGTTTTGAGTTGATATTGTTATAAAGCTCCGTGAATTGCGGGCTTGAAATGTACGTTAGAATCATAGGATTGTCTGCCCTAGTTTTGAATGTAAGGTCAGCCTACCCATGGTCTGCGGACAATGGGATTGTACAAATAGAGTGAGGCTTTAAGCTGTAAAGGGAGATCCAATCTAATAGAGAATGGGCATGAAAGTTCCTAGAGATTAAGTTGAAGTAAAAAGTGTGTCTTGGGTCATAGCGTAGGAAAAGGATCTACAGGTGAGTGTGCATAGGCCTAGTAGAGTCCACACCTGAGTGTGCAGACCCCTGCAACTGAGTGTGCACAGTGGAGTTGAGTCTGTAATAAGAGAAGAGATTAATAAAGAAATGTTTTATTACCAATTATGTGTATCTGTTCTAAGTTATTCTATGCTTGATATCCTTTGTGAATATACTATTTCTTTACTGCACTAACTTGTATGAATTGTGAATACTGTTAATTATAACTAAAAGCATGCAAACAAGCTAAGTTAATCAACTAATATCAGATTACTAGTAAGGAATTGGGTAATAGCACTGTTCAGTCCCCAAGTAGGGATACACAAAAGTAGCACCTTAGGCTGCGAGGAACAACTAAGTGCGCATAGTGACGTATGCAGAGTGTCGAACCGCAGACCACTTAAAACCATTAGACATCTCTAGGGTACAGGAACGTGGTTCTAGCACCCTCCCATACTACTTCAGGTGAGACCTCAGTCGACGCTCTGTGGACTGTTGCCAAAAGGGCCAGTAGTACCAAGATTTGTTTGGCTAAATCACCTCTGTACCTTGGTGAAGCACCAACAAGCTAATGACATGTTAGAATCTATACTTTGATTGGGTCATGTTGGAGTGCAAGACCCTGGGGTCATATTACAAAATTCCAAATTGCAAGACGATGTGACATGATCAGGTTGATATACATGTCCTTTTCAGATGGATGGATGTGACCATACCATGAGTTGTCATCTGTGATCCTTCTCATTATTTGATGGTTGTTACCATACCTTAGTTTCGATATGATCCTCTTTATCGGATGGCTGCACCCTTACCTGGATCCATTTGCATGATCTTTCTTTGGATGGTTGTGTCCATACCATGATTCATGTATCATTTGACAGAGTTTAATTTATGTATATGTATCTGTACTTTCTTACAGGGTTTCCAATGACAGACTCTGGTTCCCCACACTGATTCATAAATCATTTCATCCCCTCACTATAGTTCGACCTTCATGATTTAGGGGGCATCTGTTACATAGAATTTTGTCACTATCCCTGTACTCCCCATTCCTTGATCTTGGAGGACCTTTTTAGTGAACCATACATGGTTCCACTTCATGACGAAACTCCCACTGTGTCCCTCTTCATGAGCGGAACAATTCCCTTTTGCATCATTTCCAAAAATTCTTCTATTTTTCCTAGTTTACAAGACCAGTGCTAATGACCAGTGTCCTCCTCGCGCCTATATGTAGGGATTAACACTGTTCCTAGCACCAACTGGAGCGACTGAGCCTTATTCCTGTCACGTCAATCTGCTTTTCGAAAGTTCTTTAAATAAGGAGCTGAAGCTTCTAGCTCTAGAAGCTTTGTAACGGAATTCTGGTAAATGGTTGGGCTAGATGGAGTTGAGGATGTTAATTTGGGCTCCTTTACCCTATTAGGATGGAACTACCTCAAGAGATAAGACCTTCTCTAGTTGTGTGTGAGTGAGAAGTGTGAAGACTAAAGGGAAGAGCCTTAAAACTATCATTGTCGAGGCCACCATGGAATGCTAACAGAAGTGTGTGGGAACCTGGTTTTGTTGGAGGAGAACAACAACATCAAGACAACGGTTGTAATATCTTCTTGATTTAATATGTATACAACTATCGATTGATTTCCTACATAATATGTTATCTCACATGTTTATGGCTTAATGTTTCTTGACTTGTTAAGTAGGTTGAATTACAATTTATCTATTATCATGGTTGTTGTTTGCTATTGTTTACTTGTTTCAGGTGCCCGAACAAGGAGATAGAAGATAGCTAGAGTACGCAAGCAAGGTCATCACCAAATGAGATAAGCGTACTAAGAGGTAGGCCCTCTTAATTGGTTCTAACCTAAGGAAATCTTCCATAGAATGCCTTTTTTATGGCTAGACCTACTATCATGCTAGAGGAATTGTTTGTGTCTGCACTTAGAATTTTACTTCACGACAAGGATGGATTCAAGTGCATTTATGAAGCACTGTAGGAGGTCAAGGCAATAATCTTCATATTCCCTCAGTTTCCCTTGGATTTTATTCAACTTGATTGGACCACTTAGCTGTGCCATCCACTAGTGCGCTAAAATGTGACTACTAAAGAAGAAGAGGAGGATCCAAGGAACATTAATATCCCATAGGCATACCGTGAAGTTGAGGGACCGCAGATAGAGAACCCAAATATCACCGCACCACTGAAAATTTGACAAGTGAGCATTGGAAAAGAGGCGGAGTCGAAGTTTGTGAAGATAAGGGACTACTAGGATGATGCTATGGTGGATAAGGTCGCTGAGTTGCTCTGCAAATACCATGATCTGTTACCTACAAAGCTTTCAAACCTGAAGGGGATACTAGGTGATTTAGGAGTGATGAAGATAACATTGAAGCTAGATGAGAATCCTCTGAAGTAGAGGTCATATTGCCTTAATCTTAAGTACAAGGAAAAGGGTCACTTGGAATTGGACAAGATGTTGGTATCAGGTATTATTAAACTAGTGGAGGGTTTCGACTAGGTAAGTCCTATGGTCGTTCAGGAAAAAAAGAAAAGGATGAGATAAGGATATGAATAGATCTTAGGAAATTGAATGATGCTTGCATTCATGATACCTTTCCAACTCTATTCAACAGTTGGCAGAAAAGAGTAAGAAGGAGACTGACGACAAAGCCTGTGTAGAGGCGGAGCACGCTACAGAGGAACAAGTAGAGGAGGAAGAGCGCGACTATGACAGAAGTAAAAAATCTCCTTTGCTCCAAATGGAGGATGAAGAATAGTCGGAACAGGGTGGCAAAGATCTAGAGAGCACTCCTTTTCACATAAAGTGAGATAGGGAAGAGGAAAAGGAGTGACAGTGGAAGAAGACCAAAGCCTTTAAGTCATCGCTTGATCCAATAACCTTGATGGAGAGTGACTTGAACAATATTGGAGACAAGGTGAGGGACACGACAATGAAATTGTTGAAATAATTTGGGCAGCAATAGAAGTAGGCACTAAGTGTGATACCGATGGGTCTACATGAGCTGTAGATCCAAAAAACTATACTGCAAGTAGGTGCAGGGCAAGGTAGCGCGACATCAACTAGTTTAGCATCAGAGATTACTCAAGTCGCAGAGCTCATTTGATTCTTGGATCTCCAGGCAGTCACGCTACTGGATGGAGCTCTGAGCATGGAGAAGGAAGCTAAAAAGGCTACTCTTATCACATTAAATAATATTGGTTTGAACTTGACCGTGCTCCCAAGTGAATTCCTTCACATGTTGCAAGTAGGTACGATTGCAGAGCTTAAGGCCCGAGAGCAATGCACACTTAGCATGATCAGTGAGCAGAAAGTCAACAATGAACATATATCTGTTGACAAGAAAATCATGCTAGAAGCATGGAAGAAGGTTCAGGAGAAGAATGAGCCAACCAAAGTAGTGGTAGCCAAAGGATGCATAACCATTCCAGAGCTGAATATCCCAGAAAAAGCGCTAGTGGAGGCCAATATTAGGAATTTGGCTGACAGTGTGCACGATGCAAGGATAGCGATAGCCAAGGTTCAGTTTGAACTAAGCCTTAAAATCACAGAGCTTGAGTTTAAGTCACAACCTTCAACTCCCCCAGAAGTCAGAGCACAACGCAAAGCTGTTGTGAAGGATGCAGTTGCAACAGTAGATGTTGTGATGGCAGATTGCACCACGATCTTTGAGAAGTGTATGGAGGTTTTTATGACTCTGTAGGAGGATCCTAACCTGTAGAGTTTAAATAGAGAGGCCCATGAATTGTAGCAGCAATATGACAAAGCAAGAGGGATGACACACATTGTCGCTACCTCATAGCGGCTGGCTAAGTTGCATGAGGCAAAGTAGTTGCTCGAATAGGTGGAGGCAACACAATGAAAAGAGGTTGTCCTCAAGCCTAGATTGGGGCCTTGGTTGGATGAGGCCTATGTAATCTCTGTCGTCATTGAGTAAAAGTTGGTGAGACTACAGAGGACACAACAAAAGGTAAAAGAAGATAGCGTAGGACCAGCAACTGAGCAGCTAGTGGAGTAGATCAAGCAGGCAACCACGTATAGCGTGATTGAGGTAGCAGTAGACCAGATCAAGTTAGGATATCTTCGCAGTAAAATATCCATGCCAAAAGAGTGACTCGGGGGTGAGTCATGATATTTTTGTTGGGGGCCTATTGGGCCAAGGTCCCCTATGGTCAATTTTGGGGTGAAAGCCCAAGTTTCGAGGCAGAATGCCCAAGTTTTTGTTATGTAAAGTGTAAAGTGTCTGCAAGTTGTGGTCGTTGAGAGTGTAGATAGAAAGTCTCATAAGGGGATTTTCCCTTATTTTATGTAAGTTATGTCGGCTTGTATAGACCTACCCATGATCCGCGGACCATGGGATTGTATAAAAAGGAGAGTCTTAGAGAGTCTATGGGATAGTAATGGAGAGATCAATGAATGTAATGGGTCATTATAAGTGAAGAGCGAAGAGTCTTAGAGTAGAAGAGAGGCTCTACAGCTGTGTGCACAGAGGCCTAGAGTAGCGTCAGTAGCTAAGTTTGCAGACCCCTGCAGCTGAGTGCACAGGGTAGTCTCGAGTCTATAAACAGAACTAAATAATTAATAAAGAGATTATTCTTGAAATATCAGTGTTTTTTCCATCTACTTCTGTTATGAATGATTACATTTTTGTTGGGATAAATGATAGGTTTATGATTTAATATTGTATTGATACACGATTCTGCATGCTTTACATTGTTATAAGAATGCAAGTAATAATATCTATTTACGCGAAGGATATATTAATGTATGTTAAAGTTGTAAGACATTTAAGATGATCTATGCAAATACAAAACTACGGGTAATTATAGAGGTGCATAAGTGGTTGACTCGCCTGTTTAGGGTCCGCGAATGACAGTCATCGACCTTCACAAAGGTCTTGAGGCTGGTAAAAGAAGTTAAGTGCTCATCAATTTGCACGAAGGAAGGTTTAGGGAATAAAACAACATCACAGTCATCTCTGGGTGCAGAAACTTGGTTTCAACATCCCCCATACTACTTTGGGAGAGATTTCAGTCTGCGTTAGGCGAATTGATGCCGAAAGGGCCAGTAGTGTAGGGATTTGTTTGGAAAACTTAACTCTGAACCTCCTTACAACTGCATGGAGTTCTAAGACTATGCTACCGTAATATAGTCATCTGGTCGGATCCTCGATGTATGGCTTCAATCACCATTTTCCTTTCCCATGAATGGATCTCCATTCAATTTTACGACCTAAACTGCTCCACCATCAGTAATCTCCTTGATCACATACGACCCCAGCTAATGCTTCTAAAATTTTCCTGGAAACTTATCAAACTTGTTGTCATATAATAAAACTAAATGTTTACCTCAAAGGTGTGTAGTTTGATGTGACGATCATGTCATTCCTTTTTGCACTCCTTCTGAATGTGTTGATGGAATCCAGCCAAGAATCTATCTTCCTTTAGCTTTGTCAGTTGCGCAAGCAGCTTTTCTAAGGTGACCTAAAATCACTCGTAAATGATCTCAGTTAATTAATGAAGGTATTACAAACTTATGTGTTAGGGGGTGTCTATGTTATTTTATGCAACGGATCGATAAGATTGTGAAATACACAGACACTGAAACAGTAAGAGAACACAACAAGAAAACACATAAACATAACAAATTTAATAAGGAGTTCACCCAATCCTCCTGGACTACCTCTCCTGGTCTAGCCTTCAGTGGCGGCCTTTCTATTATGTCTTAAAAAGCATAGTTTTACAATAGTGAGCTCAAATTGAGTCTCACTTAACAGATAATGATCAGTAGGGTTGTACTTGGGTCCCCCAAGTCTCTAGAGTACACAGACTCCCCTTACTGAAACTTGACCTCAACTGGTTTCAGTGGTATGAGTCTAATTTGGTACTCAATACTTGACAAGTATACACAGAGGAGTTTATTGAACCTCTCAAGCCTTCTCTGGAGTTAATAGACTCTCAGACTCTCTCTGTCTTTGTCTGCTCGATGTTGCCTTTGCCTTGCAGGTCAGCTCGACTTCTCTATTCTTTGCAATTTTTGTTTCTCCCTCTCTTTTCTCTCTTTTACTGCTTCTTCCCCCCTTTTCTTTCTCTATCTATTCATGGCTTAAAGCTAATTAGCTCCCTGACTGTTCGTTTCTACCTCCCGGCTCTCTGGATCTCCTACCTTTGTCCATTAGAATTCCCCTGCTCTACGTCATCATCACCGTAATGCTTCACAGAGAGGTGGCCACCTGTTTCCCTCGCGAACTGAGAGTCAGTTCTCTTTGAACGATCGTTATTTCCGTTGCTCCAAGATCGCCTATGAAACCGTTCCCTCTGCCAACTCATCGGTCATGCCGGATCTCAAATCTTATCCGCCTCAATCTATTTCCCTATCGAATCTAACCATCCATTGGGTTGCTTCTCTGCCATTGATCTGGGGCCTCTAGACCCTATGGTCTCCATCCATATCAGGCGGGTAAGTAGCATGCCCTTTAACCACGTGATGAGAGTGGTTTTCTCTCTCATCCACTAGACACATGTCACCCGTTGTATGGAATCGCACGGGACTAGGCTGAATCCGCTTACCGCTTGAGGGCCTTCTGATATCCTACCAGTTTTAGCACAGGGCCCGCCTTCTGATGGAATCGAAAATTTTTGTGCGGTTCTGTGCTTTTCCCCATGACCAAGAGCTCGGGGCTTTCCTTCACTGAGGGGGACACCCTACGATTAGCGCTAATCGCATATCAGAAATTGCCTCTGTTTCTGGATCTAACTTCCCGTTTGCCAGTTTGTGCCAGCACGTGGTTACCATGGGCCAACGGTCTATGCACTTTGACCGAGGGTCCTCATTCTTTCATGCTGACCACAAATTGCCATTGTCCAAAGGTCATTTATGATAATATCACATCCATAGCACTTTGAAACTTTGGTATGAGTTTTACAGAGTTTAGGAAACTATAAGAGTGTTTAAGGATCGAATTCAGATCACGGCCTTCCCACTGAAAAATCTTTTGGACCACCAAAAGTTGGTTTTCAAGCATTGACTAAGTGAGGGTATAGCTGTCTCACTTGTCCAATCTCTATCCATTTTGCACTACTTGGCTTCGAACCCTTAAGTCCAATCCTGAGGTACTAAACATCTCCACTACGCGTCGTCCTCACCTTCCTGTCCAGAACTGTATCTTCCTACAATTCATTAAGATATTCAGGTAACAGATCATTAATAGAAGACAATTGACTCTGCTCTTTGAGATCTTCAATTAATGAAGGTTCAAATAGTCTCAAGTTGTCTGCATTAACAACTAAGTAGATGTGGATGTAAGATCGTAAATCAAGGCGAAAAGCATTCTCACCAATTTTCTCAAGTATCTTGAAAGGTCCATACCTTATTGGCTTTAGCTTTTTACCTTCACCTTGCATTCTATCTTTGTTAATATATAGCCAAACTTGATCACCAACTTGGAAAGTATGCTCCATCCGATGCTTGTCATGCCTTGCCTTATATTTTGCTTGGCTCTTTTCCAGATGTTCCTGTACTGCCTGGTGAATCTCTTGGATTTGTTCAATGAACTTGGTTTCCTTCTCCACATCACTATGTCCATCAACTGCTATGTCTTTACCAAAGACAAAATCCAAGGGAGACCTTGGTGTGAAACCAAAATAGGTCTCAAAAGGAGATCTCTGTGTAGAAGAATGTCTTGCTCGGTTATAAGCATGTTGCACATAATAGAAATGTTCATCCCAAAGTTTGGGATGCTTGCTACAATAGCCTCTGAGTAATTGGATCACTGTCCTGTTGAGCACTTCTTTCTAGCCATCTTTTTGTGGATGAAAGGTTGTGCTTTTCTTTAGTTTGGTGTCCATCAGTTCCCACAGACTCGACCAAAACTTCCCAACAAATTGGGTGTCTTGATCACATACAATGGAAGTGGGTATTCCAAAATGAACCCATACATGCTGAAAGAACAGCTTTGTAGTTTGTTCAGCTGTAATTTGGTTATTAAAAGGTATCAAAATACACATTTTGCTGAACCTGTCCACAAAAACATATAGATAGTCATGACCTTTCCTAGATTTAGGCATTCCTCCAACAAAGTCCATGGAAACACTTTCCCAAGGATGAGAAGGAACTCATAGTGGAGTGTACAAGCCTAATTTTCTATTGTTGGGATTTCTTTTAGCACACATGGTACACCCTCTTACATATCTAGAAACTATCTCATTCATTTTTGGCCAATAACAAAATCTTTGTAGTTGTGCAACCATTTTACTTACCCCAAAGTGACCTGATATTAGAGAAGTGTGTGCTTCTTGAATTATCTTTACTCTTTTAGTTTGTGGAATGAATAGCTTCCCATAATGATGCAAGAGTTGGTCCTTAATGTGATAATCCAATTCTTCTACTCATTTGCCTTGACATAAAGTTGTATATACATCTTTGAAATCTATATCTTGAACATATTTTTCAATGTAGCTCTCATGCAATATTGAGTTATGATTAAGTACAGTAGATGCATTTATAATAGATCTAGATAACATATCTACAACTTTATTGTGTATGCCCTTTTTATATTTGATGACTAAATGAAACTGTTGTAGAAAACCCATCCATCTATAGTGTCTTGATTGTTGCAAGTTAGTTTGGGAGTGTAGATATTGAAGTGGTTGATGATCAGTATGTATAACTGTCTCTTTTCCCATTAAGTAATGTTTCCACTTTTTCACACTCTTTACTAATGCATACAATTCTTTATCATATGTGGGATAGTTAACTACTACAGAATTAAATGTCTCAGAATGATAACATATGGGTTTACCGTGTTGTATCAAAATTGCTCCCATGGCATAATCACTGGCATACGTTTGGATCTCAAATGGCATTTGAAGATCAGGCAGTGCTAGTACTGGTGCTGCACCAATCTTTTACTTCAAGGTGTCGAAGGCTTTCTGTTGTTTTCCTCCCCAGTAAAACACCTTGTTCAATCCTGTTAAATCATGTAAGGGAGCTGCAATTAAGGAAAAGTTAAAAATGAACTTTCTCCAATATTGTGCTGCTCCTAAGAATCTTCTAACTTTTGTAGCAAATTTGGGTTTAGGCTAGTTTACAATGATTGCCACCTTAGAGGGATCTATCTTCAATTCACCACCCCCTACTATATGTCCCAAATAATTCAAAGATGTTTTGCCGAATTCACATTTTGAGAGTTTAACATAAAAAATTTCTCTTTTCAAAACATCTAGTGTCTGCTTAACATGCTTTAAATGTTCTTCCCACATTTTGCTAAATATAAGAATGTCATCCAGATATACAATAACAAAATCATCAAGAAAAGGTCTGAGTACATCATTCATTATTCTCATGAAATTAGTAGGAGCATTATTTAAGCCAAAAGGCATAACCAACCACTCATACAATCCCTGATTTGTTTTGAAAGCAGTCTTCCATGCATCGTGTTCTATAACTCTGACCTGATGATATCCACTATGCAAGTCTAACTTGGGAAAGTAAACAACTTCCTTTAACTAATCTAATAGATCATCTATATGAGGAAGGGGATAATTATTTTTGATTTTTATCTTATTCAGTGCTCAGTAATCAATGCACATTATCCACAAGCCATCTTTCTTCTTAACCAAAATGATTGGAGACCCACATGGTGATGTGCTAGGTCTGATGAACCCCTTCTCGAGCAACTCCTACACCTGTTTCTTGATTTCTGCATTCTCTAAAGTAGACAACCTGTACATTCCAATGTTAGGCAATGGAGCATCTTGCTGCAAATTAATATCATGAACTATTTCCTTTTTGGGTGGCAGACCTTTAGGTTCTTGAAACAAGATATCATATTCTGTAACAACTTTTTCTAAATCAGCTTGATGTTTAGCATCATAGCCCTCAAATACATTGGTTTTATTAGGTTTCTTTTCCTTTATAACCATCAGTAAAAATTGTTTGCATGAATTTACAATTCGTTTCATCTACCCTGAGTTTAGGAGATTATAATTATTTTTGAGCTAATGAGCCCTTACAAAGTATTCAATTCCATCTTTAACAAGTAGATACTTTTTCTCAACTCTATAGAAAATAGCTTTTCTATCATACAAGTAGGGACTTCCCAAAACAATTCCACATATATCCAAAGGAACTATATCTAACTCAACCTCATCTACAAATGTTGACCCAAAAGAAAACTTAAGTTTACATTGTCTAGTCACTTGTAGTTGTGCTTTATCACTTAACCAACCTAATGGGTATGGTTTCTTGTGAGGTGTAGTCAGTAATCCAAACTTCTTTGCAATTGCTTCATAAATTAAATTTACTTGTGAGCCACTATCAAACAAAGTATCAATCTTTTGATGTTTGGAAATAAATCGAATATGGAAAAGCTCATGTCTTTTTCTATCATTTTCTTCATCATTAATAGATTGTGCATAATTACTAGTAGATGATTCAAAAATTTTACCTTTTATACTTGTGGTTGCAATGATTGTTTCATCTCCTGAATCTAACCCCAAATCTTTCTGAATAGCTATAGCAGTCTTCGTCTTCTTGCCCTCGAACTTCTTAGCTCTCAGCTGCAGATGCAGAATCCAATAGTGCTCATCATCATGCCCATCCTTCTTACAGTGAGTGCATGAAGACTTGCTTTTCTGTGCAGTGTTGGCTTTCCTCTCTTTCCATTTCTATTTTCTTTTCTCCTTATTCTTGCTTGCAATGGGCTTGGATGATCCTCCAACTTCTGGGTTCCCATTCTTTCCTCTAGCCTCTAGATGCGTAGCTTGAACAAATACCTCATCTATACTAGTGGGATTAAACATGAGGATAGTGTGCCTCATGTAGCTGTGTAGACCACCTATGTACTTCAACAAAGTCTCAGGTGAGTCTAATGAAATTCCTAGAATAAAAGATCATTTCCTAAATTCTTGGGTGTAACCTTGTACACTTTGCCCTTTCAATTGGCAAAGAGTTTGCCAGCTCATCATGGCTTGCTGCATGTAAGCTAGTGGATAGAACTACTTTTTGATTGCAGAAACAAATTCACTCTAGACAGAAAGAATCTTACCATGTTTCTTCATGTAAGCTTGTGTCCTGCCTTCCCACCATACCAAGGTAGTGCCTCCGAGGCGTAGGCTTGCTAGCTGAATCTTACTCTTGTCTGAGTCAATACTCTGCACTCTGCAATAAACATCAATTTTTCTAATCCAATTATCCAACTTCTATGCATTCAACTCTCCATCATATATTGGTAAATCAAATTTAACATCTAATTTAATCAAATATGTCTTCTTTTTATGTTCAGGGCTATTAGGAGGTGTGAGAAAGTTTTCTTCTTTCCCTTCGCCTTTAGAGCGGTCATGGAAGAGAGATTCTTCTTCTCCTTTTTCTTTGGAGCATGATGAATCTTCATCTTTACCTTTCTTAAAATCCATGTACATTTCCTCTACCATGGACCTCATGCCCAGGAAACTATCTATGAATTGGGGGTCTGGTCCCAAGGGACTTTCTTCTGACATTTTCTTCTTAGGACAAACTCTTCCAATTTCTGGGTTAGTTTTGACCAACTTGCCTTCTCCTAATTTAAGCTTTAATCTAGTTAGCATTCAACAACAAAATCCAGCACAAGCTTGTCTAACCTTAACAACCTAGGAGCTCTGATACCACTTGATCTGAAATCACTCGTAAATGATCTCAGTTAATTAATGAAGGTATTATAGACTTATGTGCTAGGGGGTGTCTATGTTATTTTATGCAACGGATCGATAAGATTGCAAAATACACAGACACTGAAACAGTAAGAGAACACAACAAGCAAACACATAAACACAACAAATTTAATAAGGAGTTCACCCAATCCTCCTGGGCTACCTCTCCTGGACTAGCCTTCAGTGGTGGCCTTTCTATTGTGTCTTAAAAAGCAGAGTTTTACAACAGTGAGCTCAAATTGAGTCTCACTTAACAGATAATGATCAGTAGGGCTGTACTTGGGTCCCCAAGTCTCTAGAGTACACAGACTCCCCTTACTGAAACTTGACCTCAACTGGTCTCAGTGGTATGAGTCCAATTTGGTACTCAATACCTAAAAAGTATACATAGAGGAGTTTCTTGAATGTTTGAAGCCTTCTCTGGAGTTCACAGACTCTCAGACTTTCTCTGTCTTTGTCTGCTCGATGCTGCCTTTGCCCTGCAGGTCAGCTCGGCTTCTCTGTTCTTTGCAATTTTTGCTTCTCCCTCTCTTTGCCTTCTTTTACTACTTCTTCCCCCCTTCGCTTTCTTTTTCTATTCATGGCTTAAAGCCAATCTACTCCTTGACTGTTCATTTTTGCTTCCTGGCTCTCTGGATCTCCTACTTTTGTCTGCTAGAATTCCCCTGCTCTGCGTCATCATCACTTTAATGCTTCACAGAGAGGTGGCAACCTATTTACCTCGCGAACTGAGTGTCTGTTCTCTTTGAACAGTTATTATTTCCATTGCTCCAAGATCACCCGCAAAACCATTCCCTCTACCAACTCATCAGTCATGCCAGATCTCAAATCTTATCTGCCTTAGCCTATTTCCCTGTCAAATCCGGTCATCCTTCGGGTTGCTTCTTTGCTGTTGATCTAGGGCCTCCAGATCCTACAGTCTCTACCCATATCACGCGAGTAAGTAGCATGCCCTTTACCCATGTGATGAGAGCGGTTTTCTCTCTCATCTTGTAGATGCGGGTCACCCCTTGTATGGAATTACATGGGACTCGACCGAATCCACTTACCATTTGAGGGCCTTCCGATATCCTGTTGGTTTTAGCACGGGGCCCGCCTTCTGATGGAATTAGTGATTTCCATGTGGTTCTATGCTTTTCCTCATGACCAAGTGCTCAGGGCTTTCCTTCATTGAGGGGGACACTCTGCGATACACGATTAGTGCTTTATCGCTAATTGCATATTAGAAATTGCCTTTGTTTCTGGATCTGACTTCCCATTTTGCCAGTTTGTGCTAGCACGCGGTTACAATGGGCCAATGGTCTACGTGCTTTGACTGAGGGTCCTCATTGCTTTGTGCTACCACAAATTTCCATTGTCCAGAGGTTATTTCTGATAAGCTCGACATCCATAGCACTTTGAAACTTTGGTATGAGTTTACAGAGTTCAGAAAACTATAAGAGTGTTTAAGGATCCAATTTGGGCGATCCTCCATTCTTGTGAACATCGTTATGCATAGGCTAGGCATAATATACTCAATAGGCATCAAAGCCTCTATGCCATAGAGCAACCTAAACGACGTCTGTCCAATCAGCATCTTACAAGTAGTTCCATAATCCCATAGCACCGCTGGTATGTGCATGTCCCAATCATTCCTCTACACATTGTAGGCTTTTGTTAATGTATTCTCCAATATCTTATTAAACGCTTCCATTGTCCCATTAGCTTGAGGATTATATGTGTTACTGGGAATAGTGTCTATGCAGAGCTGGTAATCCCACTAAGGCTAGTAGCTACCTTAGAAACAAACAAACTAAAACTACTTTCGTTTTCCTTTATGAGAGATAGATGAGAGAAGAATAAAGGAGACCAACCTCTATCTTGCGCTTGGTTCCTTGCTCGATTCCTCTCTCTTCTGATAGTCCTTTGCTACTTGCTTTCTTGTATACCCAGCTTCATAGAGTACCTGTAGAATCAAAGCAGCATAACACTATACGAGAACATAGATCTATTATCATAAGCAATATAGGATCAGATGTATATTAACCACACAAATGCATAAAACATCAATCACACAACTGTATGGAGGAAAAATTGAATAGCTTTATTGATAATCAAGAAAGAGCCAAGAGAGTTACAACCAATTGTTCTGACCCAGCATCATCCTCTCAGCAAGAAGCCCTTCTTCACCTCATGACAAGCTTAGATCACCCAAGACTATGATATTGCACCAAGAAACCAACAGTACTTCCTTACAAGATACAAAATTCTAGCCTCTGGATCTCTAGGATGAGGGATCCATATATAGATGTCTGCAAGGGAGGTGAGTCAGCTTTTGAGATTTGATTAGTGTCTTCTCTCTGATAGTTCTTGATTCCACTTGGAGATTGATGACCTCTTACTCATCCCTGGTCGAATTCAGAGAGGCAAGTGTCACAGGAGAGGTTTCTGGAAGATTCCATGCTCCTCCACCTTGCGGATTGACCCTGCCATTTGTCCCTTCTCACCCATCGCACCCCATAGAAGGGCCTTTTGACATGCATCACACCTACTGTGTGTATTTAGGTGGGATGCAACGCACTTTGCCTATGGAGCAGGTGAAATGGTCCAGTTTTGACCAGTTGTAAGTAGTTTTTCATGGAGAACTTCTGGGAGAAGATGTAATCAGTTGACCTTGTTCTTTTAGGGGTCGGAACAACACTTTTAGGGACTTAAGAGCCCTTGTTTTATTGACATTTATGATTGGGGTTGTAGTGCCCAAAAATGTCTATAACAGTTGCCACCTAAAGCATGAGGTCGTTAATTTGTCGATGTCGGGTGAAATGCTTTATGATGAGGATCTGAAGTTCTTTCAAGCTGGAAGCAGACCTGTAATAAGATACAATACAATACATTATCTTCATAATATTTTCATGATCTAGCTGAGGCGGGCATTCCCATGCTCAGCTTTATAAATTCATTTTCATGTACATGAGACAGACAATTGTCTGAGTGTAGACTGATGATTCTGGTAGAGCCATCATCCCTTAGATTGGATGATTATCTATGCAGCAATTATGTACATTTGATGTCTTTATTTTCTTGAATATATATCATAGCCCGGATGGATGAAACTAGATCCGGGGTCTTCAATCTCATTCGATCTTCACTCAAAGTACAAGTCGATCCATGTGAGAGATGTTCTGGAGTCGAACATGGAAAGACATCGCTTGATTACTAGCCAATGATGTAAGCTGTTAACAGGCGCGAGAGGAACCACCGATAATGATGATGACCCTCAAGGTACTACAGTATAATTTACGTGGTGTGAATAAAGGACTTGGCGTCGAAAACCACGCAAAATCTTTTGGTCGAAGGCCATTGATGTAAACCTGTCGCCGAAAGTGAGAAACTTGCCATTGAGACATGCAAGCTTCAAAGTACTGAAAGGGTTGTTCCTAGATCAACTTCTGGGATAATGAGTTGATGTCGACAAGAAGCAATCTATCATAGGAGGGCCTTAGTGAATCCCACATCAATGACATGGAACAAAGAAAATGATTTTAATGGAGGTGAGAACGATCTGGTGATATACGGTTCAGGGTGGCGGTCATGAAAGAATGGAGCGAAGATGTATTATAGTGGGTGAGACACAGGTGAATTCTCTGAGTGACTTCTCTTGAACATATCAGCGACACTGACATGATGGATTGGTAGCACTAACCCAAAAAGTGGATGGTGTGATGGAACCATGGTGATGTGACTAGTGAATGGAACAACCCAACCCGACTCAGATGCAGAGTGAAAGTGTCATGTTCAAGAGCGACTTGCTACCGACAAAATTTCTTCAAGTTTTCTTCCCAATTTTTCCCCAGTCATTGCTGACCAGTACCTCTTTATTTTTGTCAAGCTTGAGGAGGTGTTGAAGCCCCAAAACTCGGGTCGACAACAAGGGGGATACCCACCCGGTCTGGACCTTGGTTGGCAGCTCCTTATCTGTTTGGTATAGCGGGTCCGACTGGGGATAATGGGACCAATTTCCCAATCTAAGGGTGTGTGTGTGTGTGCAGAGTTGGATGTTGCTGATCTAAGAATACTTAAAGCTAATCTAATTCAAACTTTAAAACTAACTCTATGCTATTGTAATCTAATGAGAAACAACACATCTAATATATGCTAACCCGGGGTGTATTTCTTCTATTATGCGATCTAAAGAGATTTCGAATAATAACTGGTAATAAAGATCATTCAGCTATCACAAGAATGGAAATCAATTAAGATGAACCACTTTGCATAAAAAGTTAGGCAAAACAGTTGTGAACAGCATATCGCATAATAAGTTATTCATATATCAGACATAAATAAATGGCTCCACCGTACAAAAGTGCCAAATGGTAACTCACACATTCATGCAATAACATATAAACAACTACAAACTGTATATCACTTTAAGAATATAAGCAGAAATGGCCAAGAGATAAAAGTACCATTTATGACTGGTCCTACTCATAAGCTTCAAGCAACGATGATTTATCTCTCCTTGCTCTAACATCTACCAAGAGTACAGAAGTGCAACATCAGTGGCAGATATCAAATGCAAACATTAATAAACCTTGATCCATCCATTCATCAAAACCCCCTCCGAGGGTGCAAAAGTGCATGTTCTGAGGACAAGTTTTTTGACAAATTTCTGGACCCTTCTCCAAATGCATGAGAAGGGTTTAAATACTGCTAACTAAAATAACTTAATTACATAAATTTCGGATACGGTTTAAATGACCGCCCTTTTTCTTAAGAAAAACTATTTCTAAAAATTGAATCTAATTCCTAACTATTTCTGTATTTGCTCCTCAGTGCTGCGAGCATGCAACATTCGCCTGGGAAGAGTCGGCTGGTCGTCTTCTGCTTTTGTTTGAGCTACGAAAATAGAAATGGCAAGCGCTGGCACCACTTTCTAGTAAACTAGAAGATATTTTTGAGAATCTTCCTTTGGCTGGGTGGATTTACTGCATGTATACTTGGTAATAACCCAAATTTCTCTCAAACTGCTTCTGCTTTTGCTATTTCAGTTTCCAGCCTTGCGAATGACTAAGCAAGTTAGGGACTTTGCTTTCTGAACAATTTTCTTAGCGATGCACGATTAGCGCTAATCGCGCATCGAAAACTGCCTCCGTTCTTTGTTCCGGGCTTTTCTGGTGCGTTTTCCTTCTTTAGCGCCTTTTTCCTTTACCGGGCATAAGCTTCAGGATCTTTCATAAACATGCTGCTTTTGTGAGCTTTTGACTCTGAGTGTTGAATGGCCTATTGATATCAGCATCTGTTCAGTGATACTCTGGAATCTGCGTTTCTCATGCACGCGTTATCCGTTTATGAGGGCATGTCTTCTCCGTTCTCCGAGCATTGACGCTTTCTCCTTTTTCCTTAGATGTTTCCTGCACATTGCTTCATGTTGTTACCTGTTTTTTATTTCTGCAGTTGACACGAAAGCTCTAAGCTCTAGAAATGTATGAAATTATGACACCCATAGTGAACTGACTCTTCGAAAAACACAAAACTGTCCTTCTTGAATACTTTGCCGTACATTCATTAATTTATTTTAGGGCGCGCGCCCAATTTTTGGTTTACGGACAGCTTTCCTTGAATACTGCGCCGCGGAAAATTTGCGATGGGTGATTTCTGCGACTCGCATCGCGGATCGCGTTATCAAGATGTGTCATTGCAGAAATTCATGATCAGCTTAGCACAAATCGCATTTATCACAAATCGCAGATCGCAGCATCGCAGATCGCATTTATCGCAAATCGCAGCATCGCAGATCGCGTTTATCACAAATCGCAGCATCGCGTTTAGTCATTCAATCATTGTGTGTTGCTTATGCGACGTTGCGATATGCGACGTCGCACATCGGCCGTCGGAGATTTCTTAAGATTTTCATTTAAGAGCGCTTCATAATGTATGCGATGCGATGAATTTTGCATCGCTTCTTTGAAGTTTATTATGCTCATAAGGAAATGCTTTATTCTCTTCTCGCGGTGTGACATAGTTTTAAGGAGTTAAATACAATTTTTTTTTATAAAAATGTTTTTTAAATTTTTTATTAAGGGTCCCCATTTGCTTAGTGTTATTGCTAATACTAAACAAAGAGGGGGGTTGTTGATGGCCACAACAGGAGGATAACATATGCTTGTTCTATAATTTGCCGTTCGGGTAAACCCATCGCTATGTTTTAACGAGCCTAGCGATAGTGAAACTCATTCTTGTCTGTTATGGACAAGTTTGTCGCTATTAGGTTTTAACGAGTTTAACGACAAAGATAACTCGGTCCTTTTCAATTTTAGAGAGTCTAAAAAGGGATGTAAAGGAAACTCCAAAAATTCTTTTTCATCATCTAATCCCTTAAGTCCGAAAAGGTATAAAATAATACAGAAGGGATGAATTTTCGATACTTTTAACGAGCCAAACAAAACAAGCACTCGATCGTTTTATGTAATAATCCCTCAGGTCCAAAAAGATTAAAATCTAAAGGAGGGATAGCACTTCCGGTCACTTTAACGAGCTGGAGAGGCCAATGGCTCGGCAATATTTTCATATTTTACGAGTTAGTTGAAAAGAGCTTAAAGGAGACTCATCTTTGAGGAACAAGTGATAAATTTGGGTAGCAGCTAATTCCAGGTAAGGTTTGGAATTTTCAAATCATGGTAGTGTTACAAGGATGGCTAACAGGATCACTCTTCGTAGCTGTTCCTCAAAAGGGGTAAACAATCAAGTGGAGGTGAATGATCGGCCAATACAGAGTGGAGGTGATGATGAGAACAGGACCAAGGCTTCAAAGGCTGAAGTACTACATTCACGATGGTTATTTACCAGAAATTTGTTCATTTTTATTTTAAAATGAGCTTAAACGCTGAGGGAAACACTTGCTCATTGCTTATGTTTATTTTGTAACGAGCTTGAAGTCCGCGTTAAAACTGCTCGATATAATGGTCATTTCTTGACTTTACCATTAATGACCTTGTTCCTTCAAAGGTTGCACTGCATGTTCAATTGCTTCATCAAACTAGTTAGAAATGAACAATACATGTTTGGAAAATGAGTTAATACACTAATATTTTACTTGAATTACGTGAAAAGTAATTTAAAAGTGCTTTTTAACTCTCATTTTACCATTTCATTTGACCTTGGTAATTTAAAAGTGCTTTTACCCCTCATTGTACCATTTCATTTGAACTTTGGCTTGTTGGAGCTTTGGAGGTGCTTTCCCCTTTGATTTTCACCAGCTGATTCCGGGAGATTCTGTGGATGATTTTTGGCACCGTCTGGACCAGGTAGGAGCTAAACTTGAGCTCTTTCATTTCATCTTTTCCATTTTGCATTCTAATCCTAATTTCTGGTTTTTCTGAGCCTCTGGGGTTTGAAAAACTTGCTCTGGCTCCATCGCACCCTTTCTATATCGAAAGGTGCGTTGCATGTTGGCCTACTCACTGGACAGTTGGCATGAAACGCACCCAGAACAATGCTGGAGGTGCGATGGGCGCAAGGAGGGAAATTTGTGCACAGTTTTCAATGGAAATTTTTCCTGTTTCTCACCAAATCAGGATCTAACTCTTCTCTTGTTTGTTTTCAGAGATTTATTGGAGAAAAATGCCTATTACATGGCGAGAATGTGAGCATGAAGAAGAGGACATGCTTGCTTTACATGATCCAATTACAGTAAATGCACTGTGGAATTGTGGCCTGCTGAAGTTTTTCCGCATCTCTAGCATGAGGCAACAAATCAACTTGTTGCAGTATTTGCTCGATGCTTGGGACCCTACCAACCAGGTGTTTCAGATTAGGGGCAAATCCATCCCCTTGACCATCGTGGACATCTATTTTCTGACCGGCTTATCAAGGCAGGGTGCCCCTATCTCTTTATCAGGTTCGGCCCGTGGAGGCGAATCTATGAGAGATTACGTTCGCAGGTATTGTAGAGAGGGATCTCAGTCGAGTAAAGATGGCAAGATCATCATTTGAGATGTCACTGACAGATCTTTGAGGACCATTCTGTTCACCTTTAGTAGGATGGCTCGTGGTGCGGCTCTTCATGTGGCCAACCGGTCTTATATGCAGTATGCCTTAGAATGTCTTGAACTGAAGGTGTTCAACTAGTGTGATGTAGTACTCCTTGTGATGAAAGAACAGTTGACCAAGGTGAAAAATGGAAGATTGAAGAACTTTGGATATGGTTCTATTTTTGACCGCCTTTGCCTTGGAAAGATCGCAGTATATTTCACTTGGTTTACCTCCACCGACTGAACCACGGATGCAGAGATGGGTCAAACATATGTCCAGACATGCTGGTCAGTCTCAGATTTCCTTTTCTGATACCTTCTTCAGGTGGTTCGATCATCAGGAGATGGTTTTTTCTGAGTATCCATATGCTGGTATGGACTTCCGGGGTGACCCGGATTTGGTACTGCCGGTTGGCAAGCAGTGGGGTGCCATTGGTAAATTCTTTGACCATTTTTCTGTTTATCGTTTCTCTTTAGAATGTCCTTGTGCTTTATTCTGTCAAGACTAATCAGAACTCATGTGCTCATGCAGATGTTGGTCCCGTTCGACTAGTAGTACGCCTGAGAGTGCCAGCTGCCGCTCCAGCAGGAGAGGCTGTGGGAAGGGCTGTCCTTCGCGACCTTGATGTGGCCGAGACTCTTTCAGCATTACAGGATCAGGTCAAGGGCCTCACTCTCAGTATTCCAGATGTGAGGACTGACGAGCTGCCTCTGAGGTTTCAGCGACATACTACTAGCGTGCCAAGTCGATGGACTAGGATTTTACGCATGATTGCATAGGCAGTGACTTGTTATCACCAGCATCATTAGACTAGGGTGCCCCCTAGCATGTTGAGTTTTGGGTCATTTGACCAATTTTGTCTTGGTTACAGAACATTATGTGTAAACAATAAAAAGTTATATATTTTTTATTTTCGGAGTTTTATTTTGGTTAAGTTACATGATCCGAATGCAAACATTGATGAAATGCTTCTTTTTATAAATGTTGCAAATGTCTATCTAACACATAATTTGCCAATGAGTCAGTTAATGTGTTTAAGTTTTTGGAAATATGTTGATATTGAATAAAATCAAATTGCCTTTCCAAAATCTTGACCCTTAGGAACATGCGATAGATAGCTGGATTTCGGACGGAGTGGATACCAGTGAGCTGTAGTATGACGGAGTAGATACCATGTGTGATGGCATCAGAGAGAAGTTCTATCAACACGCTATATTCAGTGATGTTATTCGTTGATCGACCAATACATACCCCTCTGAAACTTACTAACTCGCCGCTTGGATCAAAAAATGGCCCAGGCCGCAGAAGATAGGTTCCGCGAACTATGACTCACTCTGTCGGCATATCCAACAAAAGATTCCAATAGGTTCAACATCTGCGACAAATGTAAAAAGTGGATTTACTTGACCAAAACGATTACTCTTAGCGAAAACAAAAATGTAACAAAAGCATATAGGTTACCACACTGAATCATGCATAGTAACGCTTAAGGTACAACCCGTTACGGGGTTGCGCTAGTGGAATTCCGTCGTGATCCATTAACTCGTAGGCTCCTTTTGCTAACACTCATTTAACAATATAGGGGCCCATCCATAAAGACTTGAATTTACCTGCTCCCAATTTATCGAATTCTTGGTCATAAAGCAAGACCAAGTCACCTTCTGAGAAGACACAAAGTTTGACATTCTTGTCGAATTGTGCCTTGACTCATTTCTTATGGGCTTCGTTAGCCAAAGCGGCATCACAACGGGTTTCATCTAATTGGATTAGTTCCAAGAAAGGAGCCTCCTCTTCTGAAGTTCCGGGGAGAAGGTCGATTGTGAGTTTGAGGGACGAAATTTCACACTAAACTGGTAAGATTACTTCTAGGCCATACACCAGTTGGAAGGGTGTAAACCCAGTCACATTTTTTACCGATGTTCGGTATGCCCACAAAGCTGAGTACAGGATCAGGTGCCAACTCCTTTTGTGGACTCCAATCATCCTTTGCAGCATGCACTTCAGGACCTTGTTGATTGCTTCAACTTGTCCGTTGGCCTGCGGGTAATATGGAGTAGAGCTGTCGTGAGACAACCCTAATTTGGCAGCTAATTCGGCCATCATGTGATTGCGAAAATGTGATCCATGATCTGTGACTATAGCCTGTGGAACGCCAAATCTGGCGAATACATGATTGAAAAAGAAAAGGGTAGCTATTTCACCAGTGTTATCTAATGTAGGCATCGCCTCAGCCCATTTGGTAAAACAATCCACTGCGACTATGATGTACCCATGCCCCCCGATCGAGGTGGGGTTACATGTCATGAAATCAATGCCCCATTTGGCGAATGGCCCAACAACAACTATTGGCTGTAGAGGTGTGGGTGGTTTTGCTAACGAAAATTTGACAGGCATGGCAACTTCTGACTGCGGTTATGCAATCTTTGAACATTGTTGGCCAGAAGTATCCTGCTCATAAAATCTTTTGTGCCGTAGTGTAAACGGATTGATTCCCCCCACACGCGCCTGAATGGCAATCATTTAGGACTTTTTCGGCTTCCTCATGGGTGAGGCACCTCCTCAGAACTGTATCGACACCACGACAGTAAAGTGAGTCACCGATGATCATGTAATCTTTTGATTGGTATCGAATTCTCTTTTGTTTGGAATGGGAGGTATTAGGCCTATATTTTTGGGTTTGGAGATAGATGATTATATCTCCATACCACGGATTGCTTGAAGATATCAGAAACAAAGATTCATCCACGATTGTTTCTTCGGATGTTTCATCGTTGGACGATGATGGGAGATTGCATAATAATTCTGCGAATACCAGGACTTTCTTTGACTTGGATTTTACAAATTCCAGATCAAACTCTTGTAGAATTGCTATCCATTTTGAATATTTGCCCCCCAGCAACTGTCGCGACAATATATAAGTCATGGGGTTGCAATCTGACAGAAGGGTAGTTTTTCGAAAGAGGACATAGTGTCGAAATCTCTGTATCGCTTGAATAGCTGTGAGCGCTAGCTTTTAAACATAAGAATATTTTCTTTCTATATCATTTAAGTTCCTACTTAAATAATATATAGGATGTTCAATTCCGTTGTCTTCTTGAACTAAAACCATTGCGATAGTTGTATCCGCTGCAGCCAGATACAGGTTAAAGTCTTTTTGATAATCAGGAGCGTACATTAATGATGCTTTCATTAGGGATTCCTTTAAAGCATCAAAGGAAGCTTGCACGACCTGATCCCAGATGAAGGGCACTTCCTTTTTCAATAGACATGTATAACCTTTAGCAAGTTTGGTGTAATTTGGAATGAACCTCCGCAGAAAGTTTGCTTTCCCTTGGAGTTTCTGAATCTGAAGCAAATTTGAAGGTGAAGGCAAATTTATGATTGCCTGAACCTTACATGGGTCGAGACGAATCCCATCCTTTGAGACTACAAAGCCAAGTAAATGACCAGAACTGACACAGAACACACATTTGTGTGGATTAAGTCGTATCTTGTAGTGTCAGAAAAATAGAAATATCGCTCTCAAATGCTGCGGATGATCGGACCACTTTCGCGAATGAGCCGGAAGGTCGTCAAGATATGGTTGAATGATGTTTTTGATGTCATGGAAGGCATAATTCATTTCCCTCTGAAATGTTGCCCCTGTGTTCTTTAAACCAAAGGGTAATTTGCGATATGCGAATGTGCCCCACGGACAAATAAATGCAGTCTTTGACTGGTCCTGTGGGCGGATATTTATTTGATTATACCCGGAGAATCCGTCCATGAATGGAAAGATTTCGCATCCGGCGCATTCATCAATTATCTGGTCAATAAAGGGCGTAGGGTAGTTGTCTTTTGGACAAACTTGATTTACATCCCTATAATCGACGCACACTCTAATCGTTCCTTGTTTTTTCATCATAGGAACAATGTTTGATACCCAATCGGTTAGAGGAACTAGGTAAATAAAACCAGCATGGAGAAGTTTTCCAACTTCTACCTTGATGGCAGCGGCTTTCTTGGGGTGCACCTGCCATAGCCGCTGTCATACTGGTTTGACATCTGGATACATCTTAATTTCGTGTTCAAATATACTCGAGTCAATGCCTGGAATTTCATCATATGACCAAGCAAAGACATCTCTGAATTCGCGAAAAAGAGCATTATATATTTCCAGTAACAACATTTTCCAACATAAATATTCTCTACAACATCTGTTTTGGTCGAGATATTTATGGTGATAGTCTCTTCAACGTTGGACAAGTTCCGCTCGGAATCCACCATGTTTACAATATTTGATAGGAAATCAAAAACTGAAGGATGATGAAGGTTATTAGGAGTATGTTCTTTACAATCCAGAAGATGGGAACAATGGTGGTAACCTTCCCATGGCATTCCTTCAATTACCATTGATTGAACAATTCCTTCGTCGATGTAATGCACTTGCGACCAAGGATCTGAAGGGTTGCCATATTCCTTAGACCTATCTATCCAAACGCTTGATGAGCATTGATTTGGGTTTGCCTCCCGTGCTAGAAACATTGATTGCTACAATATTTCTATTGGGCTTGGAGGCAATACCTGTGTATGATCCATGTTTATATCGTTTTCTGAGATCTTTTGAATTGAAGATATCATATTGCAGGTTCCTACCGACGCTACTTCCGCCAGATTGATTGGAGACGGAAGGGCAAAAGTCCCCATTAATATAGGGTCTTTTAGTAGGCCTACTTCGATATTTTGAAGCGAATGGGGGCTTCCATGGATCATCGGAATGCTTCCCATAACTTGGGAACCATTGGGGAGGAAAGTTTGTTGATCGACTATTGTAATCCCTTCTTGAAAGGGAAATGCAATCTTCCTAAAGTAGGTCGACACAACAGTAGCCATAGCATATATCCATGGTCTTCCCAGTAGGATGTTGTAATCGAGGTTTCCGTCGATTACTTCGACATCTATTTCTACTGTTTTCCCCCCTAGTTCAACTTGCAAGTTACTTAGAATACCGTATGGGGTATATGTTCGTCTGTCAAATGCTTTTAATGTTGTTGAGGACCATGACAAGGTTGGAGATCCTAAAGTTTTCCAGCAACTCATCGACATAATACATGTAGATGCCCCCTCATCAATAATTGTTCGATGAACAGTTTTGTTGAGGGTTTTCACTTGAATGAGGAAAGCTAGTTGAGCTAGTAACTGAGGATCGTATCCTTTATGATTAGAGGACACAAGATCAGAATCCTTTGGGTCTATCCCACCAATAGATGATAACAAAGCCTGCTTTTGGGATGGGCAATTTTGCAGTACCTCAAGTGTCGACATAGTGGATGGCGATTGGACCAGATCTTCCACTATATTATAATGATGTGCTGCTCTGGCACGAGGATTAAATGTTGACTTATGTACTACTCCCTTTGGCAGTTTTATTGTTAGCTTAGGAATGATGGGCGGCGCAACTTCTGTCGAAGTTGTTGTCGAACTACTAGGTTGATCTTTATCCTTGTTGTTCGACAGCTGTGGATTCCCATAATCTTTGTTCCTTGTCGATATCAAAGCATCATTTTGTTGCTTGGAAACTAACAACATCAGCACTTGGGATGGGGAAGCATTTCCACTGTCAACCAGATTTGTTCCTGGATTTGGAAACGGATCAGTCAGTACTGCTGAGGTTTTCGAATTCTTGCAGAATTTTTTAAGCTCAGCTTTAAATGGACATTCTCTTGTCCAATGATCTTCATCACATATTATGCATGGATTTTTTGGTTTCCTATTTCCAGTAGGGTTTGCAGAAGATTTTTCAGGTGATGATTCCTCCTGTTTCTTCCTCTTCCCTTTGTTTTTCTTCTTGCCTCCTGGTTGCTTGGTTTCTTTGCCTTTATCAGTCGAGATGGCATTTACTTCCAAGGTGAGAAGTTCTTCTTTCGCATTTTGACTAGAAATCTTACGGGCCTTTTTAGATGTAGCCTTTGTTGATTTCGTGTCTGTCACGCCAATCATGCCATCGCCGGCATGAGAGTCATTGTTCGATTTAGGCGGAGGGGGGACCGAAAATTCCGGTCTGGGAGCGTCAGGTATTTTATCGTAGAGCGTGCCAGACTGAGTGTAAATCAAGTCTAAATATTGTGCACGAGCAATAACTTGTTCTTCGGTGACAACTCCTCCTTTTGCCACATCTTCTGTGACGGAAGGCAATAATGACTTAGTAAACCATTCAGCTAAAAGCTGATCAGGAACATACATTTTTACCATTTTACGACGACGTCGCCACTCATGAATATGATCAAATATGTGAGTGGCTGTTGTTTGCTTGAAATTGGTAAGAAGTTCTGTTCCCGTTTCGTACCTTATCGGTAACTGAAAATGGGTTAAAAAGGTTGTGGCTAGGGTACTGAAGTTTTCAAATGAAGCTCTGGGTAATTCGATATACCATTTTGTTGTCGGACCAGTTAATGTCCTCTGAAAAAGGCGAAGCCTAATCGAATCATCATTTAGGGTGTTTGATGAACATCAAAGATGAAAGGTCATCACATGATTCGATGGATCTTCACCCGGATTTCCATTAAATTTAGGAATATCTGACAGAAGTTTATGCGGAATCGGTGGCCACCAAGGGGCGTAAGCGATTGGATCGTTTGTTAACAGATTTAGATCCGGTAACTCTAAAGTCTCCATGAAGGGTAGCTGTTGATTCAGGTTAGGCGAAGTATACTCGGATAAGATGGAATCGCCTGAGCAGTTGGTCTCTGCATACCAGCATAATGCATTTGATGCTGGTAACTTTGGTAAGGTTGATGGGCATAACCATTGTAGAATGGTTGATTTTGACCATTTTGAATATACGGTTGCCCACTATTTGCAAAGATTTGTTGCTCAGATCCTTGGTATACCTGTTGGAATTGTGGTTGTTGGTATTGCACCAGCCATGGTTGCGAAGCCATGTGCTATTGTCTGATACTGACTGTTTGACCAAGATGAGGGGTAATTGTACCCGTTTGGGCTTGTGTCATTCCACTAGTTGGCGATTGTGGTTGAGTCGCAGGGTCAAGAGGCTGTTGCATTACAACCTGAGAAACCTGAGGTTAGCATACAATAGGCAGCGCTTGTACTTGCGACACTGTCACAATAGTTGGCGTAGTCGGTATATATGACATAGGTAAACATTGTTGCATTGAATACACAACTCTTGGTTGTTGAGGTAGTATCGGCACCCAATCGCTAGATGTAATTCCAGCATAACCTGAATTTTGTTGTGAACTCCCGTATGGTTGTCCTCCCGGAGGAGACAATGAAAGGATATATTTCCCCCCATACGGTGGTAATCTGGTACTTAAAGGAATTGTTTGCCCTTGAGAACCGGACTACCCAAATTGACACCCTGAAGGATCAATTTGCTGAGACTCAACATAAGAGTTTCCAGATACTATTCTGGATGAACAAACAGGAACGAACCATACTGTCGAAATAGCCCCTGAGTGGGCCCTTTCTAGCGATTGAGAGTTAGTTGGGACATATGGTATACCAGTGAACATTGTCGGAGTGACAGCAGGAAGTTTTGTCGTTGCTGTGTCGAACGACATAGTCCTAGATGTCGATGGTTGTTCAGACATTTCTAGTCTATCCAAAAGATTGCCTAGCGATTCTACAGGAGCTTCCGATGGTGGTAGACTAATTTCTGATGAAGAAGGATACAGAGTGATCCCGACTCCGAATTGTGATGGAGTACTAGATGGAGGATCCTCCACAATCTCTTCTATAGCAATCAGACCAGGTGGAAGAGGTAGACCGTCTGGTCCGTAAAATATTTCTGGTGCCGAAGAAGGTATGGAATCTGCAGCAACATATGCTTTGGGAATAACACCCTCTGAATCAGTTGTAGATGGAACTGGTTCAGTAACACAAGTGTTTACCCTCACACTAGAATCAGTGCTACTATCCTTCGGTGGCTGCTGAAATTCTTCTGTAAAGGCAGGGATACTAGAAATGTTTGGAGTAACTGGAGTCTCTGATGGTGTTGGAACACTTGTTCTAACTTTACCAGGCGATTTGGAACCGGTTAAAAGAGTTCGCTTTGTCCGTAACAGTTTCGATTCCGGGGACAAAGACGGTTGACTCGTAAGCCTCCGCGAGCGACGGGGTTTCAATTAACTTTCTTCCACGATTGCGGATTTCTCGATCAACTAACGATCAAGGGGAAGTATGTTTCCGAATTAGATGAATTTTAGACGCTTTGACACATCTTGTTTTTTCAATTTTTAAGAGTCAAGAAAAAACAAAAGATGACTCTAGTCGCCTTCGATTTTTAATGAGCCTAAAGTGACAAGTGCTCAGATCGACCTTTTCCGTTAAGGAGTCTAAAAAGGAACAAAAGGGACTGCTTTGGAAATCTAGACAGAGGGATTACCAAACCAATCACAAAACTATAGAATACTTTTTACGGTACGGCAGTCAATCTTCCCGAATGTTGTGTTCAGTGCATTGCAATCGGTAGGGCGGCCGACACGGCTTCCTATGGATAAAGGATTAAGCCTATTGTGGTCTCCCAAAATATACTCGACGGTACGTGGGAGCACAAGTCCATACTGGCACTTATTGTCTCAAAGTAGAGGAATCACCCAACCAACAGTGAAAACAATAGTTACCAGGCTTTACGATGCCGGAATACGTCTCTAGCCTAGGCTTCTAGATGTTGTGCGTTAGGTTCCAAAGTGCTTTTAGATTCATTAAATTTATTTTATAGTTGATCTTGCTTAAGAAATTTGCCTTTCAGGTTCACCGCGTGATGTAGATGTACAATTCCTAAAATGCAATCTAAGATGATAAACAGTCGTTTAATCTTCTTTTTGGTAAATGAAAATCCTAGCTACTAAGGAGAGAGAGATGGCATTCTTTCAACAAAGAGCGAAGAGCACACACTATATGCACTGTCCTAAATCAAACCAAGAAACAGTCTAAATGCAAATGCACATGCATGTATTTGTTTTCAGCCTTCTTAATGTGTAAATGATAAAAAGAAAGCTAATGCGCAAAGATGAATTATCTTTCAAAGCGACAATTACTAACAAGTTTCTTTTCAATACAAAATGAGGACAATGACAACACTTTGCAATTTGGAATTGAAAACTTGCTTTCGACACTAGAAAAATTGCTAATTCAGATCAAATACAAGAGTAACAGAGTAATCGACTATCAAGAACAATCAGATTCTCTTCTATGACTGAAAACGACACTTGCGACACTTTCAAATCAAGAAACGACAGTACAATTATGCTACTTCTTTGTAAGGGAGAACTGAAAATGACTCAAAAAATACATCAAAACATTTACAGTTCTTTGCAAAATGGAGGTGGAATAACAGGAAGGAAAGGGGTTTCAAACAGAGTTATACTGACTATAGGCAGCAAAACTCCTGATTAGAGCTGAAAGGAATGAACACAGAAACCAAAATTTAGGAACAAGGCCTTATCTGATCAACGCACCTGTAACACAGTGAAACTAAAATGCAACACACCTACTACACTCGGGAAGTGCGCTGCATTTGAAGTTCACAGAACAGACAGTGCTTTGGACCAGGGACGAGACTTTGATTGGGTTCCGGGTCACAGTTTGCAGTTCAGTTCAGGGATTTTGGTCGAGCAAGTGGTAATTAGTAAATCAATCACAGGGGTAGATCTAAGGAGGTTACTAGAGCCACCACAAGGGCAATTAGAGAGCTTGTAAATCAATTGTTTAATTCATAAACAAAACCCGGAGATAGACTGAAGCGGCATTTATCTACTTTGCATTTGCATAGCAAATGCAGTTCGAAGGCTACCTGGCTCAACTTCAAGCTCCGTCTGTAAGTTTATAAAGTAAACAAATGTAGATAAACAAACAATCTACTCGCTCCCCAGCGGAGTTGCCATTTTGTTACCGGGAATAGTGTCTATGCAGAGCTGCTAATCCCACTAAGGCTGTTAGCTACCTTAGAAACAAACAAACTAAAACTACTTTCGTTTTCCTTTATGAGAGATAGATGAGAGAAGAATAAAGGAGACCAACCTCTGTCTTGCGCTTGGTTCCTTGCTCGATTCCTCTCTCTTCTGATAGTTCCTTTGCTACTTGCTTTCCTGTATACCCAGCGTCACAAAGTACCTGTAGAATCAAAGCAGCATAACACTATACGAGAACATAGATCTATTATCATAAGAAATATAGGATCAGATGTATATTAACCACACAAATGCATAAAACATCAATCACACAAGTGTATGGAGGAAAACTTGAATAGCTTTATTGATAATCAAGAAAGATCCAAGAGAGTTACAACCAATTGTTCTAACCCAGCATCATCCTCTCAGCAAGAATCCCTTCTTCACCTCATGACAAGATTAGATCACCCAACACTATGATATTGCACCAAGAAACCAGCAGCACTTCCTTACAAGATACAAAATTCCAGCCTCTGGATCTCTGGGATGAGGGATCCATATATAGATGTCTGCAAGGGAGGTGAGTCAGCTTTTGAGATTTGATTAGTGTCTTCTCTTTGATAGTTCTTGATTCCACTTGGAGATTGATGACCTCTTACTCATCCCTGGTCGAATTCAGAGAGGCAAGTGTCACAGGAGAGGTTTCTGGAAGATTCCATGCTCCTCCACCTTGCGGATTGACCCTGCCATTTGTCCCTTCTCACCCATCGCACCCCATAGAAGGGCTTTTTGACATGCATCGCACCTACTGTGCGTATTTAGGTGGGATGCAGCGCACTTTGCCTATGGAGCAGGTGAAATGGTCCAGTTTTGACCAGTTCTGAGTAGTTTTTCATGGAGAACTTCTGGGAGAAGATGTAATCAGTTGACGTTGTTCTTTTAGGGGTCGGAACAACACTTTTAGGGACTTAAGAGCCCTTGGTTTATTGAGATTTATGATTGGGGTTGCAATGCCCAAAAATTTCTATAACAATATGGCGTGGTCTTTTGATGATACACTTGGAACTCTTATGTGAGCAGGTTGATTATTTCATTAAGGAAGTGCGTACCATGATCACTCATCAAAACCTTTGGGCAACCAAACCTGGTTAGCACATATTCAAACAAGAACATTGTTGTTGTTGCCCCTGTACAATCCTTTACAGGTTGTTCCTCCACCCATTTATTCAAATGCTCGTTCGTAGTGATGATATACCGCACACCCTTCTTCTTTCTTGGAGGCTGAATCGACCCTACAAAATCAATTGCCCATTTCTCAAATGGCTGAAATGACACTTGTGGATTCAAAGGTAGATCATCCCTACATGTTGGCTTGTTGGTCCTTTGACATACACTGCATGCCCTACAATATGCTTTGGAATATTTATGCAAGGTTGGCCACCACAACCCAACATGTAAAATATTCTGCACTATTGCTTTTGCTGCATAATGGCCTCCTACAACCCTTCCATGAGCTTCATCTAGAATACTGCTTCATTCAAAATCAGGAACATAGCATTGCAGTATCTCATCTAATCCCGTATTATACAAGTGACCTGCAATAATAGATAAGTCTACCACACACAGCACTAATTCCTTCTTTTGTTGAATAGTGTACCCCTCTGGAGCCGTTCCCATAGTCAGGAAGTGGATGATGTCTGCAAAATGATTGTTTGCCACGTGCACCACAAAGAGTTACGCATCAGGCAGTCCTTCCTCTAAGCTGGTAGGCTCCTCTCTAGTTTCAATGCGCGATAGAGGATCTGGTCTAACATTCAATCTCCCTAGTTTCACAATGACTTCGGAATCATACTCTTGAAACAACAACAACCATCTGCATATTCCTCCCCCAACACAAGCTTGTTGACCAGGTACTGTTATAGACATTTTTGTGCCTTACATCACTGAGCATGAAATGTCAATAATTAAGGGATCCAAAGTCCCTAAACATGTTGTTCCTACCCCTGGAGGGACAAGGCCAGCAAACCACAACAATTCACAAAAGTTCTCCACCTGAAAACACTCAAAAACAGGCCATTTCTAGATCATGTCAACTGCTCCACTGAGCATCTGCGCTGAATGTCAACTGCTCCACTGTCTACCTGCACTGAATGTCAACTGCAAAGAAGGCTACCTGCGCTGAGCGTAACTGGACAAGTGGCAGACTCATTTCTCAAGGTGTCAATGCCCAGGAAGCTTCCAAAATGACAGTTGGATCAGGGAATTCGACTGGTGATGAGTAAGAGGTTCCAAATCTCCAAGTGGAAGCAAGAACCTCCAAGTGGACTCAAGAACTAAAGTGGGAGAGGACACTAGTGAGCTCCATGCCAGCCTCAAGCTGACTCATCCTTTCTCCGAAACTCCTATATATAGATCTCTCTCAGGAGGTCATGGGAGGCTAGAATATTGTATTTGCAAAGAATTGTTGTTGGTTTGTGGTTGGATCATTGGGTGCTTATGCTTTGAAAGGGGTTGAAGAAGGAATTCTATTTTGCTGGGAAGGAGATGCTGGGTTGGAACCCTATGGGTTGTATCTCTTCCTGGACCTTGTTTATCAATCAATAAAGCTTCTTGGTTCTTTCCTATATGCTGGTGTTTATTGTATGATTTGCATTAGTGTATTTGATTTATTTCTAATCCTGAATCATTTATGAATATGTATATTTGCCTTTGTATTGTGTCCTTCTCTTGTTGCATGTAGCTGTTCTCTTGTCACAGGTAGCTGTTCTCTTGTGATCCCGTGGGAGCAAAAGCGAGGAGGCAAGTAGCTGTGGATACACAAAGAGGAGAGGATCTAGATCGAGGGACAACCGAAGATAACAGTAAGTCCACCAATCTCCTCTCTTTCATATTTCATAAAGGAAGAAACCAAAGTAGCTGTATTCGTTTGTTGCTAAGGTACTGTCACACCTTAGGTGGATAGGATCGTCCTGCATAGGCATTTTTCCCCACAACAAATTGGCGACTCTGCTGGGGAGGAACTTTGTTTTAGTCATTTTGTTTGTTTGCATCATTGTTTACCTCATAGACTTAACAGCAACAATCGAACTGCTTTGCAAAGTAGAATGTTGCTGCTTTGATCCTTCATTGGGTTTTTGTCTATGATATCAACAATGGACTCACAAATGACTTGATGATCCTTTGTGATAGTCTTTAGTACCCTCTCAAAGCATCCCTCTGTTTATACCTTGCTTGTGTTTCTGATTTGGCCTGAAACAGTTGATTTTTGAGCATTTTATGACCCAGAAACCAAGAGAAACGAGAGTTTCTCCTTTCAGCGCAGACACTGTGAAGGCAGTCTGCATTTCAACGCAGGTCCCGTGAAGGCTACCTGTGCTGAATGTCAAACTGACAGTGTTACACCTGCGCTAAACCAGTGTACCTTTGTGCAGCTGGGGTTCCTTGCTGTCTTTTGCCCTGTTTTGATCTCTGTTTTTGCAGCCTTTAACCAGCATAGGTACCACCTCTGAAACCCCTTTTCTTTGCTTGAATTCCGCCTCATTTTTGTACAAAAAGACTGTAAGTGTTTTTATGTGTTTGTGGCATCATTTACAGTTTTCCTTTGCATGAGCGAAATAGTCATCCTGTAGCCTTGATTCAGATCTGATTGATTGATTGATTGAGATCTTAGGAGAGAGTTCATTGGCTGTTTGCAGTTTGATTATCATTTGCTTTCGCTTATTGGTTTGAATTTGTCACTTTTAAGTGTCGAAACAAGTATTTCTTTCGAAAAATCGCAAAGTGATTGTAATCTCTTCTACCCTTACTGATTTTGGAAAAAGTAAACTCGTTTATTTTCAGTCATTTAAAAGCAAATTCAAAGTTGTACAAAAAGCTTTCTTTGTAGGCATTTATACTAAGAAAGTGAAAACAAACACCTACATTGTGCATTTTGCATTTTGATAAGTTTGCATGTTTGATTTAGGAAGAGTGCATTAGAGTGTGCTGATTGCTCTTTGAGAAAAGATAGTCGCTCTCTTTTCCCTTAGTAGCTAGGATTTTCAAAGTTGAAAGATTATAAAGCTTTCTTATCATCTTAGACTGCATTTAGGAATTTGTACCAATACATCTCGTGGTGATCCTGAAAGACAAACTTTAAAAATATCAACTTAAAATATATTGAATGAACCTAACAACGCTTTGCAACATAACGCACAACATAGAGGTCTAGGTAGAGACGTGTTCCGGCGTCGTTAAACGTAGTGACTGTCGATCTCTAAGAAGGTGGGTGATTCCTCCTGAGGGACGATTGCACTAATACGGACTTGTGCTCCCATGTACCATCGCGTATATATTGGGAGACCCCTATAGGCATATATCCTTTATCCTTAGGAAGCCGTGTCGGCCGCCCTACTGATCGCAATGCAGTGAACACAGCATTCACGAAGATCGACCACCCGTACCGTAAAAAGTATTCTGTGGTTTTGCGAAAGGTTTGGCACACCCTCTGCCTAGATCTCCAGAGCAGTTTCTTTTGGGCTTTTTCAGACTCTATAACAGAAAAAGTCCATCCGAGCATTTGTCACTTCGGGCTCGTTAAAACATTGAAGGAGACTAGAGTCATCTTTAGCTTTTTCTCGACTCTTTAAAACTGAAAAAGCAAGTTGTGTCTAAAGCGTCGTTAACAATTTATTTTAAACGGAACAATCACCCTTATTCCCGCGTTGATCTTTAGGTTGAAAAGATGGAACACACCAAACAAGGAGTTCCCCTTGATGGAACTCCTAGTCCTTTCTCCTCTTGGGGAGATGTTGGTGCGCCCCACATGGCCACATTGTCACTTCCAGGACTGACAATTGGCCTACCAGTATGGCTCTTTTCAACCAATGTCGTTCAGAATACCACCATTCCTGAACAGTCGAGTCAACAGTTAGATCAGACAATAGTTGCCCACCAGCCTTCCACTTCATCTTCCTCTCCTCCTTCCTCTTCGCTTGACGGAACTGGTCGGTCGAAGAACCGAGTTCCTAAGGAGAAGAAGGAGAAGAAGAAAAAAGAAAAGAAGCAGAAGGAGCCTAAGGCGACTGGGGGCAAACAAACGTCATCTAACAAAAATCCACACACAGCACTCGTAAGGCCTAAATCGCCATGCGTCATATGCAGGGGAGACCATTTCCATAGAGATTGTCCATGTATCCCCCGGATACTAAGAGACTGGTCTCCCCGTTTGCACAATTCGGTAGCATCGACCTCTGATAGCCATGTCGATTTTTCACCGTCAACTAGTGGGAGTGAAGCTCCAGGACAGAGCGGGAAAACTAAATTTCCCTGCAAACTGTGCGAAGGCGATCACGCCATCCACCGTTGTCCCTTCTTAGATGAGGCGAAAATATTTCTGGAAGATCGCCCGATATTGCGAGCGAATCTTCCTCCTGGATATCAAAAACTCTTGCCAAGTCCCTCGCTAGTTGAGAATCCGGTTGACCCGCCCAGGTGGTCAGACGAAGCACCTGTCATTGAAGATGAACCGTCTGAATCCATACCTGACGAAAGTCTAAAGGTTGAAACGGCAGTTTACCCGGTTTTGCCTTCAGAGGCTCTATCTTCGAATGACACCATCACAGAGGAGAATAAAGACGATACCGTCCAAATTCTCTTCATCAGCACTGACTCTGATGATCAAGGGGGCAATGCCACCATTCCTTTATCGCAGGAAGGAAGTTCATCAAAGCGCTGTCCGGCCGTTTACTCGGTCCCACCACCAAGCAACCTGGTTGTGTCCTTTGACTGGAACCAACTAGGCAGACCCCGCTTGCCAGCTAGCATACCATTCAGAATTATCGTCCAAATATACATAATGGTAATGGCTGGTACAGTTATTGATGAAGGGGCATCTGTGAGTATCCTTTCCTCTATTGCTTGGAAAGCGCTTGGTTCGCCTGCGCTTTTGCCTGAGATGAGAAATCTATCAGGCTTTGATAAGGGAACCAGTCACCCTTTAGGGATCCTCCCCAATGTGCCAATAATATTGAAAGGGAAGACCGTTCAAATGAACGTGATGGTCGTTCAAGGACCCTTGGATTATAACCTACTCCTTGGACGAGACTATATATATTGCATGGGAGCAGTAGTCTCCTCACTCTTTAGAGTAATGTGTTTTCCGCATGGAGGAAGAATGGTCAAGCTCATGGACCAACTTTCGTTTCCCGGATCACACATCGCAAATAGTCATATACCATCCCTAAATGGTCTATTCACACAAGAAGTGTCTCAACCCACGGTCCATCCTCCTGATGAGCGCGAGTAATCCGGGAGGATATGACTGGAACCCAGGGAGCATGCGTCCTGGTCTGCTTCGGCAGAGAACTTCGGGTATAAGATAGGATTTCTGCGGAAGAATATGACTAGTCCGTACCCCGTCCGTGGAGGAAAGAGGGTTGTTCTGGAAAAAGATTCTTTTGTCAAAGTTATGTGAGTGAAATAATCTGCTTTTTGCCCACCTTTGTCTATTCCGGTAGACATTGCCAGGGAAGTGTTTTATTCGTAGCTGCGAACGAAACAATCCTTGGGTAACCAGAAAGAGGTAAGCCTCCCTCAGTAACACAAATGTTTTGTCTTTGAGTAGTGTTCTTCTCTTGTCGCAAGTAGCTGCTCTCTTGTCGCAAGTAGCTGTTCTCTTGGGATCTTGCAAAGAATCTATTAAAAGTCGGACTAACGAGAAGACAAGTAGCTGCTCTCTTGTGACCTCGTATAGACCCATTGAAACTAAACTAGCAAGATGACAAGTAGCTGTGAACACCCAAAGAAAAGCAGAGGTGAGAAGGAGGAGGGGCAACCTTGAAATTGTATTTTATACCTGGGAGCATGCAAACCTTTTGGAGTGCAAGCTAAGAGCGGTTATTTATCTGCTTTTTGGGTTAGCCGTTTCCGAACTTGCATAAAGAAAGGATGAGGAGTAAAGCGCAAGAGAGATGAAGCTCCTTAAAAAATAGCAATCTCCATTGAGACACTCGTATCATATGACTGGTATATCGAGCAGTTTTACCGCGGAATTTATGCTCGTTAAAAAATAGAAAAGCGAAGATCCGAGCAGTTTTAGCACATAGTTCATGCTCGTTAAAAAATAAACATAAGATTGAGCAGTGTTTTGGCGCATTCAAGCTCATTAAAAAATGAACCCATCCTAGCAAATAACCATTAAGAAAGTAACCTGATCAACCATAAAAGCCTTGGTCGTGTTTGTGCACCGTCACCTCCACTTTTCATTTGGCCGATCGTTTACCTCCATATAATTGTTTACCCATTTTGAGGAACAGCTGCGAAGAGTGATTTCACCTAGCCATCCTTGTGACACTGCCGTGATTGGAAAATTCCAACCTGTACCTGGAATCAGCTGCTAACCCTGTTCATCACTCGTTCCTCAGAAGACGAGTCTTCTTTAAGCTCTTTTCAACCGACTCGTAAAATATGAAAAGATTGCCGAGTTTTGGCCTCCCAGCTCGTTAAACGACCGGAAGAGCTATCCCTCCTCTAGATTTTAATCTTTTTGGACCTGAGGGATTATTGCACAAAAAGATCGAGCACTTGTTTTGTTCGGCTCGTTAAAACTATCGAAAACTCATCCCTTCTGTATTGTTTTATACTTTTTCGGACTTAAGGGATTAGATGACGAAAAATGAATTTTGGAGTTAACTTTATGTACCTTTTCAGACTCTCTAAAAATGAAAAGGGCCGAGTTTTCCTTGTCGTTAGACTCGTTAAAATCACTAAATAACGACAAACTTGTCTTTAGACGAGAACGAGTTTCACTATCGCTAAGCTCGTTAAAACATAGCGATGGGCTTGCCCGAAGGGCAGGTTATAGAACAAGCATATGTTATCCTCCTCAAGCTTGACAAAAATAAAGAGGTACTGGTCAGCAATGACTGGGGAAAAATTGGGAAAAATCAAGAAGTCTTTGATGGTAGCAGGTCGCTCTTGAACATGACACCTTTCCTCCGTACCACATCGGGTTGGGTTGTTTCATTCACTGGTCACATCACCATGGTCTTTGCCACACCATCCATATTTGGGGTAATGCTACCAATCCATCACATCAGTGTCGCCATATGTTCAAGAGAAGTCGTTCAGAAAGAGTCAACCAGGTCCCATCCACTGCCATACATTATCCTTCATCCATTTCATGACCGCCACCCTGAATCATATGTCACAGATTGTTTTCACCTCCATTAAAATCATTAGCTCCGTTCCATGTCACTGATGTGGGATTCATTAAGGCCCTCCTTTGATGGATCGCTTCTTGTCGACATCAGCTCATTATCCAAGAAGTTGATCTAGGAACAACCCCTTCAGTACTTTGAAGCTTGCATGCCTCAATGGCAAGTTTCTCACTTCCGGCGACAGGTATACATCAATGACCTTCGACCAGAAGATTTTGCGTGGTGTTCGACGCCAAGTCCTTTATTCACACCATGTGAATTGTACTGCAGTACCTTGAGGGTCATTATCATTATCTGTGATTCCTCTCGCGCTTGTTAACGGTTTACATCATTGACTGGTAATCAAGCGATGTCTTTCCATGTTCGACTTCAGCGCAATTCTCACATGGATCGACTTGTACTTAGAGTGAAGATCGAACGAGATTGAAGACCCCAGATCTAGTTTCATCCATCCGGGCTGCGATATATATTCAGGAAATATAAAGACATTTGACATGTACATCATTGCAGCAGATGATCATCCTACTCAAAGGATGATAGTTTCGCCAGAATTATCAGTCTACCATCAGACGATCGTCTGTTCTATGTACCAAAATGTATTTATAAAGATGAGCATGGGAATGCCCGCCTTAGCTAGATCATGAAAGCAGTATGAATCATAATGTATTGTATTGTATCTTATTACAGGTCTCCTCCCAGCAAATGGATGAACTTCGGACTCCCCTAGATAAAGCATTTCACCCGATAAACGGCCTCATACTTTAGGGGGCAACTGTTATAGACATTTTTGTGCCTTACATCACTGAGCATGAAATGTCAATAATTAAGGGATCCAAAGTCCCTAAACATGTTGTTCCTACCCCTGGAGGGACAAGGCCAGCAAACCACAGCAATTCAGAAAAGTTCTCCACCTGAAAACACTCAAAAACAGGCCATTTCTGGATCATGTCAACTGCTCCATTGAGCATTTGCGCTGAATGTCAACTGCTCCACTGTCTACCTGCACTGAATGTCAACTGCAAAGAAGGCTACCTGCACTGAGCATAACTGGACTAGTGGCAGACTCATTTCTCAAGGTGTCAATGCCCAGGAAGCTTCCAAAATGACACTTGGATCAGGGAATTCGACTGGTGATGAGTAAGAGGTTCCAAATCTCCAAGTGGAAGCAAGAACCTCCAAGTGGACTAAAGAACTAAAGTGGGAGAGGACACTAGTCAGCTCCATGCCAGCCTCAAGCTGACTCATCCTTTCTCCGAAACTCCTATATATAGATCTCTCTCAGGAGGTCATGGGAGGCTGGAATATTGTATTTGCAAAGAATTGTTGTTGGTTTGTGGTTGGATCATTGGGTACTTATGCTTTGAAAGGGGCTGAAGAAGGAATTCTATTCTGCTAGGAAGGAGATGCTGGGTTGGAACCCTATGGGTTGTATCTCTTCCTGAACCTTGTTTATCAATCAATAAAGCTTCTTGGCTCTTTCCTATATGCTGGTGTTTATTGTATGATTTGCATTAGTGTATTTGATTTATTTCTAATCCTGAATCATTTATGAATATGTATATTTGCCTTTGTATTGTGTCCTTCTCTTGTTGCATGTAGCTGTTCTCTTGTCACAGGTAGCTGTTCTCTTGTGATCCCGTGGGAGCAAAAGCGAGGAGGAAAGTATCTGTGGATACACAAAGAGGAGAGGATCTAGATCGAGGGACAACCGAAGATAACGGTAAGTCCACCAATCTCCTCTCTTTCATATTTCATAAAGGAAGAAACTGAAGTAGCTGTATTCGTTTGTTGCTAAGGTACTGTCACACCTTAGGTGGATAGGATCGTCCTGCATAGGCATTTTTCCCCACAACAGGTACTTTAATGCAGAATGGTCTGTGTACATCTTAAATTGTCTACCTAGCAAGTAATTCCTAAACTTATGGAGTACGTACACCATAGCCAACCCTTCACACTCCATCGTTGAATAATTCTTTACAACCTTAGACAACTTTCTACTTGCAAATGCTATCGGGTGATTGAGTTCTCCTTCACCGACTTGTGCTAGTACTGCTCCCAGTGTATTACATGACGCATCTACATGCACATGAGACTCTTTCTTCCAATCTGGGAAGACTAGGATTAACACGGTGACCATCGTCTCCTTTAACACATCCAGGATCCACTGGGATTCCTCATTCCAATAGAATGCAACATCCTTCTTCAACAGTTTTTCCATCGGCGTAGCAATCTGAGCATAACTCTTGATGAACTTTCGATAATAACTAGTATGACCATTGTTGTGTGTAGCTGTTTAACACTTCTTGGTGCTTCCAAATTGATTATAATCGTGATCTTAGTTGGGTCCACCATTAATCCTTGTTTGCACACTACATGACCCAACAAGATTCAAAAAGGGACACAAAATAAACACTTTTTCAATTTTAGCGCGATCTGATACCTCTGACACATATCCAACATCAAGAGCAACCTAGCTACATGGCATTTGACCAGTACAAATACCGTCCAATAATCAAAGTATACCTCCAAAAACTTGTGAATAAACTCTTTGAAAACCACAATGACTACCCACGAAAAGATCGTTGGGGAATTTTTCAGTCGAAAATGTTAGCATTATGATACAAGTATGACACAAATGTTGTCCTTGAAGGAAACTCACTCAGATGACAGATCATAGTTCAAGCTCTCAGAATGAAGGAAAAAGAGATATTCGTAGGTTCCCTCTGACCAAGCCACATATATACGCGGGTTCGCTGACCAAAAGACGCGTATGCATATACACACACTTTCACACAAGGAAAGGCATGTACATCTTGGAGAACTTGGTTTTGGTCCATGGTATTGTGATCCATGGTATTGGTCCAAGGTATCTTCTCCAACCTCTTGACCCCAGGTATTTGGTCCAAGGTATTGGCTCTAAGTGGTTTTGGACCATGCTATTGGGTAAGGCCTAAGACTATAAAAGGAGGAGGAGATCACTAAGCCAAAGTGCAAGTGTGCAAGTGATGAATATCTAATGAAGGGTGAGATCTAGTATGCAGGTTATGGGTATGTGATGCTTTTTTACGGAGGCACCTATGTGGTGAATGAAGGTTGATGAACCGAGATCATGAAGACTAAAATGCATTATCATTATATGGTGTGATCATGAATAGATCTGAATACTGATGCATGTCTTATCCTTTATATCTTATGTTCTGGGTATATCTGAAGTTGGAAATTGTAACGAAGGTATAAGTAATTATTTTCAGATTTGTACACAGGTTCCCTTTGGTGAAACAACGTATACACGCTGGTTCGACATAACCAAGTAGCGTATACATTATGAGATTTGATATTTGAGGTTGCTATTGATTCTAGTGGTTGTTGCAGAGTTCTGGGTTCTACTCTGTGTTCTGGTGACTGTGTTTTGATAATAGGGGTGGTGAACCCATGTAGCTTACTGTAGGTCAGCGCCTACGTACTAGTAAACTATTGACTAGTACAAGAGCTAAGGGGTTGTAGCTCCCTTCCAGTAGTAGCTTGAGAACGAGAGAAGGTTGTAGCCTTCTGCAGGTGGGTGCCTATGTACTGGTATGAGTCTGCGCCAGAAATTGTAAAAAGAAGTTTCTTATTAAAAGGAAGATAGAGACGATTGCAACAGGTGGTTTTGACCCACATTAGGTTTCCACCTTATATCATGGTGTTCATGTGTGCTTCTTATGTGTGATGATTTTTTCTATTTTACTGCACCTGTATATATGGTTAATAATGTTCTGATGCACTCATTAAAGATCAACTAACTGAATCATAAGTTTGTTGGATATACGCTAGTTGCATTAAACACAGCTGCATATACACGTGGGTTGCCTTAACTGAAGTAGCATATATGAATCTAAGTATGGAATTGGAAAAAGGTTATTGATTTTCTAATATTGATTCACCCCCCCCAGTATTATTTCCAACAATTGGTATCAGAGCGGGTCCTTTGGAAGAAGCTTGATCGCTTGAAGGAAGATCCATCAGGATGAGTAATCAAGAAAGAGAGGGAGCCATCAGACCACCAATCTTCGATGGGAGAAACTTTATGTACTGGAAGATAAGAACCATAGCCTATCTACAATTGCTTGGAATGGATATTTGGGGAATCGTAGAAGGAGGATATGCAAATCCATCAGCAATTCCTACAGATACGGCAGGTAGAAAGCAATATGAAATCAATGCCAAAGTTGTTACTATATTATTGGGAAGTTTGTCAAAATCAGAGTTTGTCAAGGTCATGCAGCTTAAATCAGCCAAAGAAATATGGGACAAAATCATTCTAAGCTATGAAGGAGATGCTCAGGTAAAACATGCTAAGCTTCAAACTCTCAGAATTCAGTATGAAACTCTTAAGATGCATAGTAATGAAAGCATACCTAATTAATTTCTACGTATAGATGAGATTGTCAGTTGTTTGAAGAATCTGGGTGAAGAAATTAAGGAAGTTGTCTTAGTTGAGAAAGTTTTGAGATCCTTGTCTGCTAAATTTGAATCCAAAGTGTCTGCCATGGAAGAAAAGGAGGATTTGCAGAATATCACTGTGACCCAACTTCACGAAATCTTAATTGCTTTTGAAATGAGAAAAGGAGGACCATCACAAATGAGAGAAGCTACATTTAAAGTATCAACAAAGAGGAAAGAGAAACTCATTGAATCAAGATACATTTCGTAAGAAGAATATGAGGTAAATTTTGTCAAGAATCTTCAATGGGGATCTTTAAGGTTCAAAGGTAAGCTACCTTTCAAATATTTTTCTTGAGGTAGGGTTGGTCATTACGTTGCTAGATGCCCTCATAACAAAGGAAAGATGTCTGAAGAAGGTAATAGAAGTTATTATACTCCTGATGATAGTGATGGTTTGTCCAATACTAATGCAGACAATCAAGAAATTAGAATTCTCATTGCATATGAAAATAAAGATATAGAAACAGAAAAAAGTTACCATATTAAAGATCAGCTAGAGACAGTAGCTAGAGTAAGGGAGCAGCTGCAGGATGTAGTAAAAGATCATAGCATAACAATCCAGAGACTTGAATCTAAGATCCTCTCTCTAAAATAAGATCTTGAAAAATCAAAGAAGTAGAATGAAGGAGCTTTTGAAGAACAAGAACATGAAGTGCTCAAATTAAGGAAACAAGTGGAAGAAGGAAGAAAATCTGAAGAAAACATAAAGAAGCAATATCTAGAAAAGGAAGAACAACATTAGGTTGAGGTAAATATCTTAAAAGGTAAATTAGAAGAAAAGGATAAACTGTTATGATTTCAAGACAGTACTAAGATTTTGGATGATATTCTTAGTAGTCAAAGATCCCTTGCTATCAAAACTGGTCTTGGTTTTTATGAAACTATTGAATGTGAATCTAGCTCACAAGGTGAGGGAAGGAATTCTAATGCAAAAGCTGAAATGATCAACAAGGAGATAAGTGGTCAACCCCAGCAGCAACCAAGGAAAGAAATTATTCAAAGAAAATATTTTGCTCCTAACTGTGGAAGTGATAAACAGTTATTTCCTCCAATGAGTAATGTTGAATGTTATGAATGTCATAATCTTGATCATGTTGCAGCCAAATGTAGAAGAAGAATTGTTCAAGACCATCACACAGAAATATCATCACATTCCAGGTACTTTAAGGGATATTGTTTTGCTTGCAATATGTTTGGTCAGAAAGCTATTGATTGCAATAGAAGGAATATGAAACATGTAAGATGTTATGCATGTAACAATTTTGGACATAAAGTAAAGGAATGCAGGAGCAAAATACAGAAACCAAAGAAAAAGGATCTTACATCATCGCAATTCCGGGTATTGAAGAAGAAAAAATTAGAATCAGAAAGATGTGGCATAACTCAGCTAGCAGACATAACAGACACATGGGAAACTGAAAATGTAGACCTTCAGTATGCCAATTTGCATATGCAGATATTATGAAGAGAAGTCATGTATATACATGAGTTAAAGGCTGCAGAGTCACGTATATGGAGCTCTGAAGAAAAAGAAGCAAAACAAGCTAAGGAAAAGAGGTCTGATATGGTTCGGTCATGGTATATGTTGGTTGGCACAAGTTCAGGGGGATCATATGCTTCGAATAATGCATAATTGTTGGCATTATGGTTAGAAGTCTTTGGTGATGATGCTTATTGATACATCTTGCTACTGATTGCTGATTGTCCAAGAGAATGGATTGCAAGTTATAGGTCTGGATGCAAGTGATAGATGCTTATGGTGCAGATCATATATGGTGTATGATAGTTGTTGATGACTATCATGGTCTTGTTTAGATTGCTGGCCATTGTTATAAAAGTCATGTATATCATTTGATGTAAAGGTCTGAAAAGACCCAATTTGTAACCCCAATTTACATGGGAAATATGATGTAATAATGTCTATTTCAGTCATGTATAAACATTTGGTATATCCCCACTTGGTTGGGTGGATGAGTTAAAATGGTGTTTCCCCACTTGGTTGGGAGATTGATGTATGTATGAGTCATTGGTGATAGGAAGGTCATACTCACTTAGTTGAGTTGTAGAGTCATGTTATTCTCTTGAAAAATATTTTTGTAGACTCGGCATGTGCTCATGGGGAGCATGGATGGATTGGTACATCTTGGCATGTACAAAGGGGGAGCTCAAACAGAGATTTCAGCATATACTCAGTGGGAGTATGGATAGCAGAATGTATATCAAGGGAGAGAATACCTTGGTCTACCCTTTGCCCTTGATGTCAAAGGGGGAGAGTGACTTGGTGTAGTTATTGCCATCAAGTCCAAAGGGGGAGATTGTTGGCACTATGATACAGGTATGACACAAGTGTTGTCCTTGATGGCAACTCGCTTAGATGACAGATCATAATTCAAGTTCTCAGAATGAAGGAAAAAGAGATATTCGTAGGTTCCCTTTGACCAAGCAGCGTATATACATGGGTTCGCGGACCAAAAGATGCAAATGCATATACACGCACTTTCACGGAAGGAAAGGTGCGTATATGTTGGAGAACTTGGTTTTGGTCCGTGGTATTTGGTCCATGGTATTGTGATCCATGGTATTGGCCCAAGGTATCTTGTCCGATGTGTTGACCCTAGGTATTTGGTCCAAGGTATTAGTTCTAAGTGGTTTTGGACCATGGTATCGAGTAAGGCCTAAGACTATAAAAGGAGGAGGAGATCATCAGGCCAAAGTGCAATTGTGCAAGTGATGAATATCTAATGAAGGGTGAGATCTAGTATGCAGGTTTTGGGTATGTGATGCTTTTTTAAGGAGGCACCTATGTGGCGAATGAAGGTCGATGAATCGGGATCATGAAGACTAAAATGCATTATCATTATATGGTATGATCATGAATAGATCTGAATACTGATGCATGTATTATCCTTTATATCTTATGTTCTCGGTATATCTAAAGTTGGAAATTGCAACGAAGGTATAAGTAATTATTTTCAAATCTGTACATGGGTTCCCTTTGGTGAAATAGCGTATACATGCTGGTTTGACACAGCCAAGTAGTGTATACATTATGAGATTTGATATTTGAGGTTGTTGTTGGTTCTAGTGGTTATTGCAGAGTTCTGGGTTCTGCTCTGTGTTCTGGTGAATGTGTTTTGATAATAGGGTTTCAGTGATTTAGTTGTTGGGTGATTCAGAGATTGATGATGTAGATATAGTTAATGGTTGTATTGCAGTGGTGATTGTTTTGTATTGATGGATCCAGTCTGAAAACTTATGAAACATTGTCCCTGGAAGAAAAGAGAAGGTCGTAGCCTATTGTAGGCTGGCACCTATGTCCTAGTAAACATATTGGCTAGTACAAGAGATAGGAGGCTGTAACTCCATTCCAGTAGTAGCTTGAGAATGATAGAAGGTTGTATCCTTCTACAGGTGGGTGCCTGCGTACTAGTATGAGTCTGTGCCAGCGCAAAATTGTAAAAATAAGTTTCTTATTAAAAGGAAGATAGAGACGATTGCAGCAGGTGGTTTTGACCCACATTGGGTTTCCACCTAATATCATGGTGTTCATGTGTGCTTCTTATGTGTGATGATCTATTCTATTTTATTGCACATGTTTATATGGTTAATAATGTTCTGATGCACTCATTAAAGATCAACTAATTGAATCATAAGTTTGCTGGATATACGCTAGTTGGTGGGGTATGCACAAAAAAAAGCTTGTGCATACCCCACCATATCTGGGTAGAAGAGTGTTTGGCTATATTGTAAGCATGTTGCACATAACGCAAGTGTTCATCCCAAAGCTTAGGGTGTTTGCTGCAATATCCTGTCAGTAACTGGATCACTGTCTTGTTAACTACTTCTGTCTGGCCATCTGTTTGTGGATGAAAAGTTGTACTTTTCTTTAATTTGGTGTCCATTAGTTCCCATAGACTGGACCAAAACTTTCCCACAAATCGAGTGTCTTAATCAGATATAATAGAAGTGGGTAATCCAAAATGAACCCATACATGTTCAAAGAATAATTTTGCAATTTGTTCAGTTGTAATCTGTTTACTACAGGGTATCAAAATACACATTTTGCTGAACCTATCCACAACAACATATAGGTAATCGTGACCTTTCCTAGATTTAGGCAGTCCTCCAACAAAATCCATGGAAATGATTTCCCAAGGGTGAGAAGGAACTAGGAATGGAGTGTACAAGCCTAGTTTTCTGTTGCTGGGCTTGCTTTTAGCACACATAGCACACCCCTTTACATATCTAGAAACCGTCTCACTCATTCTTGGCCAATAACAGAACCTTTGTAGCTGTGAAAATATTTTACTTACGCCAAAGTGACTTGATATCAGAGAAGTGTGTGCTTCCCTAATTATCTTTGCTCTCTCAGTTTGTGGAATGCAGAGTTTCCCACAATGTTATAAGAGTTGGTCCTTCACATGATAGTCCAATTCTTCTACTCTTTTGCCTTGACTCAAAGTTGCATATACATCTTTAAAGTCCATACCCTGAGCATATTGTTCTATGTAGCTTTCATGTAGCACAGAATTATGCTTAAGTATGGTAGATGCATTTATAATGGGTCTAGATAACATGTCTACAACCTTGTTATGTATGCCCTTTTTATATCTGATGACTAAATGAAACTGTTGTAGAAAACCCATCCATCTGTAATGTCTTGATTGTTGCAACTTAGTTTGGGAGTGTAGATATTGAAGTGGCTGATGATCAACATGTATTACTGTTTCTTTGCCCATTAAATAATGTTTCCACTTTTTCACACTTTGAACTAATGCATACAATTCCTTATCATATGTAGGATAGTTAACTACTGTAGGATTAAAAGTCTCAGAATGATAACATATGGGTTTACCACGTTGTGTCAACACTGCTCCCATGACATAGTCACTGGCATCAGTTTTGATCTCAAATGGTCTTCGTAGATCTGGCAGTGCTAGTATGGGTTTTGTATTAATTTTTTCTTTCAATGTGTCGAAGGCTTTCTATTGTGTGCCTCCCCACTGAAACACCTTGTTCAATCCTGTCAAAGCATGTAAGGGAGCTGCAATTGAGGAGAAATTTGAAATGAACTTCCTCCAATACTATGCTTCTCCTAAGAAGCTTCTCACTTTTGTAGTAGACTTGGGTTTAGGCTAGTTTACAATCACTGCCACTTTAGAGGGATCTATTTTCAATTCACCTCCCCCTACTATATGACCCAAATAATTTAGAGAGGTTTTTCCAAATTCACATTTGGAGAGTTTAACATAAAGTTTTTCTCTTTTCAAAACATCTAATGTCTGCTTAACATGCCTTAAATGTTCTTCCCACGTTTTACTAAAAATCAGAATGCCATCTAGATACACTATAACAAAATCATCAAGAAAATGTCTAAGTACATCATTCATTAATCTCATGAAAGTAGTAGGGGCATTCGTCAAGCCAAAAGGCATAACCATCCATTCATACAATCCCTACCTTGTTTTGAAAGTAGTCTTCCATGCATCTTGCTCTGCAACTCTGGCCTAATGGTGTCCACTATGCAAATCCAGCTTGGTGAAATAAACAGTTTCCTTCAATTGATATAAAAGATCATCTATGCGAGGAAGGGGATAACAATTTTTTATCATTATTTTATTCAGTGCTAGATAATCAATGCACATTCTCCACAAGCCATCTTTCTTTCTCACCAAAACGATTGGTGACCCACATGGTGATGTGCTAGGCCTGATGAATCGTTTCTCGAGCAACTCCTGCACCTGATTCTTGATTTTAGCATTCTCTAAAGCAGATAACTTGTACATCCCAATGTTAGGCAAAGGAACATCTTGCTGCAAAATAATATCATGTACTATTCCGTTTTTGGGTGGCAGACCCTAAGGTTCTTGAAATAAGACATCATACTCTGAAACAATCTTTTCTGTATCAGCTTGCTGATTAGAATTACAACCCTCAAATACATTGGTTTTATCAGTTTTCTTTTCCTTTACAACCATTAGTAAGAACTGTTTGCATGAATTTATCATTCTTTTGATCTGTCCTGAGTTTATGAGAGTATAATTATTCTTGAGCTTATGAGCTCTTACAAAGTATTTGATTCCATATTTAACAAGTAGATACTTGTTCTCAGCTCTATCGAAAATAGCCTTTCTATCATACAAGTAAGGACTTCTAAAAAAATTCCACATATATCCAAAGGAATTACATCTAACTCAACCTCATCTACAAATGCTGACCCAAAAGAAAACTTGAGTTTGCACTGTCTAGTCACTTGTAGTTGTGCTTTATCATTCAGCCATCCTAATGGGTATGGTTTCTTATGAGGTGTAGTCGCTAATCCCAATTTCTTTACAATTGCTTCAGAAATCATATTTACTTGTCAGCCACTATCAAACAAAGTATTAATCTTTTGATATTTGGAAATAACTCGAATATGGAAAAGCTCATGTCGTTTTCTCTCATGTTCTTCATCAATAATAGATTGAGCAGAATTAATAGTAGATGCTTCAGAGTTCTTACCTTTTATACCTGTGGCTGCAATGATTGTTTCATCTCCCGAGTTTGACCCCAAACCCTTTTGAATAGCTACAACAATCTTCTTCTTCTTGCCCTCCGACTTCTTAGGTCTCAGCTCTAGATGCAGGATCCAACAGTGCTCATCATCATGCCCCTCCTTTTTACAGTGGGTGCATGAGGCTTTGCCTTTCTGTGCAGTGTTAGCCTTCCTTGCTTTCCACTTCTGCTTTATTTTCTCCTTGCTCTTACTTACAATGGTTTGGGATGGTCCCCCAACCTCTGGATTTCAATTCTTTCCTCTAGCTTCTAGATGAGTAGCTTGTACAGATACCTCATCTATACTAGTGGGATTAAACATGAGGATGGTATGCCTCATGTAGCTCTGTAGACCACCAATGTACTTCAAAAGAGTTTCTAGTGAGTCTAATGAAATACCCAACATCAATGCTCTCTTTCAGAACTCTTGAGTATAGCCTTGTACACTTTGCCCTTTCAACTACCGAAGAGTTTTCCAACTCATCATGGCTTGTTGTGTGTAGGCCAATGGATAGAACTGCTTTTTTATTGCAGTAACAAATTCACTACAGACAGAGATGGTCTTACCATGCTTCCTCATATCAACTTGGGTTCTGCCTTCCCACCAAACCAAGGCAGTGCCCCCTAGGCAAAGGCTTGCTAGCTGAATCTTGCTCTTGTCCGAGTCTATATTTTGTACTCTGCAATACACATCAATTTGTCTTATCCAATTGTCCAACTTTTCAGCATTCAACTCTCCATCATATATAGGCAAATCAAATTTAACATCTAAATTAATCAAAGATGCTTTCTTATTATGCACAGGGCTACTAGGAGGTGTAGGGAAGCTTTCTTCTTTCCCCTTTCCTTTGGAGTGGTCATGGGAATGAGATTCATCTTCTTCTTTGTCTTGCTTAGAGCTCGATGAATCTTCACCCTTATGCTCTCTAAAGTCCCTATACATTTCTTCCACCATGGACTTTATAGCTAGGAAACTTTCTAGGAATTGAGAGTCTGGCCCTACAGAACCTTCTTCTGACATTGTCTTTCAAAAATAGACTCTCCCAATTTCAGGATTATTTTCCACCAATTCTCCTTCTCCTAATTTGAGCTTTGATCTAGTGAGCATTCACAGCTAAACCAACACAAGCTTGTCTAACCTTACAGCCTAGAGCTCTGATACCACTTGATCTGATAATCACCCTATGAGTGACTTCAGTGAATATTTATTAAACAAAAGGTATTATAGACCCATGTGCTGGTGTGTGTGTGTGTTCTATGTTATTGAAACAACAGATCGATCAGATTGCCAATACACATAAAGTAAATGGAAATACAACAGAGAAATACAGTAAGCGACACAAAGACACAAGCAATTTTTAATAAGGAGTTCACCCTATTCTCCAGGGCTATGTCTCTAGTCCAGCTTTAGTGGTGGCCTTGTTTTATTATGTCTTTTAGCAGAGAAATTACAATGCAGGGACTAAATATGAGTTCTTCTGAAGCAGATTTTGCTTGGCATGGTGGTTCTTGGATTCCCCAAGCCACTTGGAGTACACAGACTGTTGTTCTTCCTACCAGCTCTGTGACCCTCGATCTATAGTGGAAAGACACAACTATGATGCTCAATCCAGACAGATTACTCTATGGGAAGGCTTGATTCTTCAAGCTCTCTGGTGCTCGATCTGCCTATGGTTAGCTTAGCCGTCTGTCTCCTCTGCTTAGATTTACTGCTCTCTGTGCTCAGTCCTCCTCTCAGGGTTCACTGCTCACTATCTCTCTCGGTCGCTTGGACTCTTTGTTCTCTCTCTCTGAATCCCTGTTCACTGTCTCTGTTCATGGCTTTAGCCATTCGACCTCCACGCCTATTCGGTTCCTCTCTCGCCTGCGTCGATTTGCCTGTCGCCTGCGTGCTTGGAATTCCCTATTCCATGTCAGCATAAACGCTTGAGAAGTAGCCACGTGTCCCCATCGAAACTGCACCAGCCCACTCCTCAATTCACTGCTTTCTCCATTATGGCGGTCAACGGATTCCAAATCCTCTTAAATCGCAGCTTAGTCCCCTGTCAATTCTGACCTGTATATCGGACGTGATCTCAGCCATCCGATCTGGGATCCTCCAGATCCAATGTCATTCACACGCCGAGCGCGGTTGACTTGCTCGACCGATAATGGGCGATCGCGGCAATTTTTCTCTCACCTCCGCTGCCACGCGTCGATCGTTGAGGGTGCTCACTCCGTTTTCTCCAAAACCGCTTACCATTCAAGGGTGCCTTGATCAAACCACTGGTTTCTAGGTTGTGGGTCCCACCTTCGTACGATGGCACTTTTTCGTTTCTTTGCCCATGGTCCTCTGGCTCCTAATGTGACCGAGTGCTTAAGTCTCCTCCTTTTCGGCCCTATTTACCCAGCATAACTCGCATTAAAAATCAGCTCCTTTTCCCAATCCGAGGCTCCCAGGGGCTATTTTGACCTCCTACATAGTCTCCATGGGCCTCGGTCAGTGCACTTTGACCGAGGTCCTCGTCGTCCCTTGCCGGCTGCCATGGCCACTGGTTCAAGGTGTTTTTGATTGCTATTTTGGATTTCATTCAAGATTTGTTTGACTTCATTTAGTCACAGTTCATTGACAGTCGTTTATGGATCCGATTCGAATCATCCGTGAATGTAATTGGAAAGGGATAATGAACGCAAGCATTATTCAACTTCTTAAGATCTACACAGATCCTTATCTCATTATTTTTCTTCTTTCCTGAATGACCATAGGACTTACCCAATTAGACCCTTCCAATAGTTCAATAATACTTGCTACCAAGATCTTGTCCAATTCCAAGAGAACATTTTCCTTTTACTTAGGATTAAGGCAATATGGCCTCTGCTTCATAGGCTTCGCATCTAGCTTCAGTGTTATCTTCGTCACTCCTTGATCACCTATTATCCCCTTCAGGTCTGAAAACATTGTAGGGAACAAATTTTGGTATTCACAGAGAAACTCAACAACCTTATCCACTGTAGCATCATCCCAGTAGTCCCCTATCTTCACAAACTTCAACTCCGCCTTTGTTCCAATGTTCACTTGTCGAGTTTTCAATGGCATGACGATATTTGGGTTCTCTATCTACGGCCCCTCAACTTTGCGGTGACCTTCTGCCTCTGGGATATCAACGTTCCTTGGATCCTCCTCTTCTTCTTCAGCAGTCACATTGTAGCACTTTAGCGCATGGCACAGCTAGGTGGTCCAATCAGGTTGAATCAAATCCATTAAGGGATCCTGCGGGATTCTGAAGATCGTTGCCTTGACCTCCTGGAGGACTTCATCAATGCACTCAAATCCATCCCCAAAGCTAAATGTCATGAAGAATCCTTGTCTCAAAATATCCCATTCATTTGTACCATGGCGGAGCTCTATCTCCATGTACCAATTCATTGGTATTACATCTAAAGTGTGACAGAACAAATGCACCCACTCCAGTTCTAGTTCTGCTCCATCAACATCAGTCCAATTTGCTAAGTGATCACGTAGATCACTCCTCACGTCATATTTCTATGTCAATTGCACCTTTGGTTGACCAAACCACACCCTCATCATTCTTCTATACTCACACTATCCATTGAAATTGTCTTTGCACATACTCCACCATCTTGCAGGCATAGCACATAGCGCCAAGTCCAAGGCTTGGAAGTGATGCTTCTCAAGCACTTCCCTTTCAAATGCATCCAAAAATTTATCAACTTAGTTAAACCATGATAATAAGACAGACTTCTCACCTCTGATGACACATAGCATAGTGATTTAGTCATCATATTATAGTGCAACATAGACACTTCATGCAATCGATTTTTCCATTGTTCCAATTCCTCATCTAGATTTGATGTACAGGAGCTTTCGCAGTCCCATGTGTTATCACTCAAATTTTCCTTGAAGTTGTTGGGAAGAGGAAAGGGGTCTGAGGTAACCATAAACCAACTTTTAAGTACTAAATCTAGCCAATCTGTACTCAGAGAGGGCTCTCTCTTTATGATTTAGCTTGGTTTTGAAAGATATTAGGCTAGTTGTGAAGTTTAGGGGTTTTGGTTGAGTTTGGGTGGTGAGATTCAATAGCAGAGGGGTAGGACTGAGTAGTTTAGGCCATTGGGCTAATGGAGTCAAAGAAGATGGCTTAATTGGATTTGGTTTCTTAACAAGGGATGGTTTCACAGGGCAAGGTAATCAAACAGGGAACAAATCAAGACTTAAAATAGATGGAATGGACTCAAAATGGGTGAAGGGAAGTTAAAAATCCTTCAACCTGTTTGAAAGAGGGAACTTGAATAATTATTAATAAAGATCAGTTATGTATTCTTTACTAAATAATCAAAGTGAGTAAACCAGAAACAAGAGCAATTAAGATTTCACTGTTTATGCTAGTTCAGAAGAAAACATTAAGAATAATAACAATTGAAAACAGATTGCAATCAAGCACTTTCCAAATTACTCTTTTTCGTTTATCATTTAGATATGAAACACAGATGATATAAACAAGGAAAACTTTAAAACATAAGGTATAGAGGACTTATCGATCCAGTGTCTGACTCAAGAAATCTGTGAAAAGTCCTTTGCATCAATTCTTTATCTAGAAAGCCATACAAATGTTGGTTCAATAGTACTTTATTCCAAAATGATCAGTATTATAGCAATGTCTAAGAATCCACACTCGATACTCCAATTGAGGGAGTATTTATACAAAAATTTTACAAAAAATATCTCATAACAGAGTGAGATATATTCTACGGTGACTATGAATAAGTTACAAGAAAATAGAGACAATTGGTGTTGAAGATAGGAGAAAAGGTAAACTGATGTTGTGATGTTCCTATGTGTGCTGGAGGCAAGCCCTATGATTTTGCTTTCTACTGTCTTCTTTAGTAACTCTGTGCTGGCTACCTTGTTTTCACTGATACTCTTTACCTGTTCTGATACACTTCGACCTATTTGATCTCTGTTCATCTTCTTTACCATCACTTACTGTAGTAAATAACCAAAATTTACATTTTACTAAGGATAATTTTACAAAATTTCCAATATGTCTTCCCACCATTTTGCTTCTGGAAATCTATTTTTCTTAAGTTTTCTCAGGGTCTCATCAGTTTCTATGTACCTGAAAAAGGTAGGCTAAATTGGAAACAAGTGCTTTGTCTCATGCTCGACATAGAACAAGTTCTCCAGACTGTCATAGAGAACTCTACCTGCAGGCAATGCTTTGATTCCTGATGCACTTGTCGATGAACCTGCTTGGTTTCCTGCATACTTATTCAATTTCTCCACATAGTATTTATGACTCATTAGTTTATCATGAATAACTAAAGGACTTGGCAACCCTTTACCTTGAAAAATATCAAATCTCTTCATGAAGGCATTGATTTCTTCCTGCATGTCATGGCACCTTCTTTCTAAGTTTTGCATCAAAGTTATTTTGGTAAAAACTCTTTTGATCTCCAAAATTTTCCTTGTTCTATCTTAAATGCCCAGCTCTTCAAGCTGGTACTTATTCCTGGTATTCAAAAACTGTATAAGCCTATTGGCTTCCTCAGGCATATTTCCTAATTCTGCCCTTGTCATCTAAATTTCTTCTTGAGCTAGTTTCACTAAATCAATTTGCTCAAAAATTATTTGAATTGATGGCCAAGCATCATTTATTGATTGAGTGATGTTGGCCCAAAGAATTTTCTTGATTTATGACAGAGGCTTGTCAAAAGTAAGGTCTTTTTCCAATGATTTATAGCACTTTAATCTCTCTTGTCTTTTCTGTAGCATTTATTTTTGAGAGATCGTACCTTTTCTCTAAGTTGGCATACTGCTCTTTTACCTTATTTAGCTCTGAAACTTATATTTTTAGGTCCTCTATTGATTTTATTAGCTCCTCTGTGCTTAAATTAGCAATGCTGCCCTGTGCTACTCCTGCTGTCCCTATTGTTGTTGTGCCTATAACCACTTCCGCTGTGAATGCTGGAATATTTGGTGTCAATGCTACTCCAAGAGTTGATGGGACTGCAGTTGAGACTACTAGTATCTCATTGGGAGGCTGAGAGGTCGACTCTCCCTGCTTGTCCTTCAATGCTTTTTCAAGTTCTTGCTCAGTCTCATTCAATTGTTCATTAAGTCTTAAGAGCAAATCCATCAACTCTTCTTCAGATTTTTTCTTTATAATCTCAGCAGTCTATGGATGCCTTGAAGGTGGCAGCTTTAGTTGTTTCCTTAGGATAGCAATATATTCATCTTTTTTTTTTCAAGGCCTCTATAGCCTTAACATCATTGTGATCATGGCCTAATCCAATGATTATTTCTTATAAGTACTTTATTCTGTTATCTTTGGCCTGAGAGGAGGCCTTCTCCAAGTGTAGTTGAGTCGTAGTGTTATCCAAGGAATTTTGCAACCTTTGGGCCATCATTGCTTTACCAGTCAAGGTTGAATAAATCATTTCTCCAGTTTGTTTATGCAACTCAATCTGATCCAAAGGATGAATATCCTTCGCCATGACTTCAAAATTTGTTCTGAGATAATCTGCTATTGATTTAGGCTGCTGTACCTTTGGCTTGAAATAGCTCATTATCATCCTTCCTTCTTTGATGTCATAGGCTGACATCAATCACTGTTGATTTGTGGGAGCCATCTTCAAATATTGGTTATAAACCTGAAGCCTCAATGGATCATTCCTGGCCTTTATTTCTGTAAATGTTTTCTTGATATCTGAGTCATCTATCCCTGGTGGCCTGAAAGAAGATATCTCTGTAATTTTCTATCTTTCTAGCTCCTGTCTCTGTGAGCTAGTGGCTGTTCCTCCTACTGCAAAAGTTTGTTGGCTTTCCACTCTTTCTTCCCTCTGACTATCTGTAGTTTCTTCAGCAAATTCCTCCTTTGAAAGGGGATTTAGTCTTTGTCTTTTTGTTCCAAGCTGTCTTGAAGGTTCACTAGCAGGGGTAGCAGTTTCCTTGTCTCTCTTTTTGTTTCTTTCCTCATTTAGAGGAGTTTGCAGAACTGGAGGCTCTCCCATATTGATCTGAGTGGGAGGAGTATGTATTTGAGCCTGTTCTTTGGAAGTTTCAATCTGCTTAGACATTGTAGACTATTCGATGGTTTGAAAGCTAGTCTCTAATTATTTTCCCTTTAATGTTCTTGTGGCTGGTGTGCTTGTTTCCTGTGAAGGTTGTTAAGAGTTTCCAGCAATGGAGGCACCAATTCCTGATATTTGAGATAACTCAAATGGTACCTGCCCAAAACAATCCAGGTCAAGTGTTTTCTCAAGATCTCTCATAACATTCTCAGTATTGACATGTTCACTATCATGTTCTACTAGGGTTCCTTCCCTCCATTCATCCATATTTGCAAATTGTTCAATCTCTAGAATCCTATGGTGAATGTATGGTGACAACCTATTTTCATCCTCCTATCCTAGATGAAACTATTAGGGTCATATGGCCTCCAACAAAAACTTTTGTGCAGCTTAAGATGATCTTCTAGGATTATCTCTGCTTCTCTCCATGCTTCCCTACCATTGCAGACAAAGGGGCCTAACTGATTTTTTATTCTGAGTTGAGCTTTCTTTTTGGCTTTGAAAAAATGAACCATTTCTATATGTATCATTTGTATGAAATACTCCAATGCAAACAGCCTCATTGGAACGTATTTGGGTAACTTGAAAGGGCAGAGCTCACACCCATATATCCGGATCTCTGTATGTTTCTTGTATAGGTACCAATCACCTATTCTGTATTGCTTGGAGAGCTGTAGGATTCTCTTGATGTCACCACTGATTCTAGGATGGGAAGCCCCTATCAATAATGTGGTTGTAGGATGAACAAATTGGTCAATGAACTCATTGTATGAGTAAGGGGATTGATAGGATGCATGGAAGACAGGACTCCAAAACGTAACAGACCTTGGATTACCTTTATTGTCAAGTTTCGTCGTAGGGAAAGGGAAGTTCTCTGACTAATAATACAATGTAAGATGATAAATGAAAGTGGCGTATTTAAAGACTCCTTCATTGTCTAGTCTGAAGAATTGGTCATGAATTTTATTGGCAATATAGGAGGCATAATCATACTTAACCGTAGGAGGTTGTCTAGGAGTAAAAATTGACAACAACACTAGGGTTACATCATCAACATACTCACTAGAGTTGAATCCCATGATTAAGGATATCATATCAACAATGAGTTTTCCTATGTCTGTGAAGAAAGTCTGCAGATAGGGAGGTGGGCCTTTAGGCTGATGTTTAGGCTCCATGAAAATCTGACAGATGCGAGTCAATTCTGACTGAGACAATTAGTTAGATTTATTAAGTAAATATCCCATAGAAAGGGGAGTGAGAGCTTGATCAGGGGAAAATTGCAACATTTCATTAATGGATGAAGCTGTTATGGGGAAAAGGACTGTTTTACTTGGGGACATAACAGCTCTGAGGTTAGGGTCATAGTTCGCCTAGCATTGATGAATCAGATTAGGGAAAATATGGACTAAGGGGAGAAAATACCTAGGAAGGTTTGATTCCCACAGTCCCAAGATGTCTGAGCCATTTAGGTATTGGTTTCTGGCTTGGCAAAAGACTTTCAAGTGGTTTATGTCAATGGATAAGTCCCTTATCTGAAAGTCTTTATCTATGAGAGGTAGTTAGTCTAAGTCTTTATAAGGGGCATTCATGGGTGCAACAGACAGAGCCACAAGGGTTTCCATTTCTAGTTCTTGTGGATTCAGAAAAGAATTTGGGTTTTTGGTGAAAAATGGGCGAATTAATTGATCTGGGAACTTATATTGGCAAATTAAAGACTGAATTTTCAATGAATTTTTCCTTTCTCTATGGATTTTATACTGTAGAATCAAACTTGCCAGGTTTCAGTGGAAATCGGCTAAATAATTGTATTTAAGGAATGAACAGAGTAATGGTAGGTGTTGATGGTGGCTAACAAGTTCTGGCTGCATCGGCTGCAATTTTCTTCGCAAGGTGGCAGTTAGAAAGCTTGGACAATTGACTTGAACGTTGTTTGCATGGGATCACGGGTTGTAGTATAGAATAATGAAAATGACACTTTTTTGGTTTTATTAACAAAGTCAAAGGTGGTGGGAGTTTTATTATTCAGGCAGGTGATGTAAGCGGGAAAGGATGTTTTGTCGCATGCGGAGGGTGGTAAGTGGTATGGTATCGCACCACTTTTGGAGACGGGCAGATTTCGGCCTGGAGCTAGCGATTCCATAGACTTTGCGACGTTTAGCAGGGTACTGTGCGGAATCCACTTTGCGATCATGCACTAACACGTAGTCACAAAGTGGCGCATGATATCGTTAATGGCTGTTGGATGATGGAGGTGTGATCGAATGATTGACGGGAGGCGCGATACGACAGGGTTTAATGTGCGCGCGCCCGACCCAATTAAAAACTATTTAATCATATCAGGAGTGATATGATTGGTTGGGAAGGGTTCTTGATTAACCGTGAGGGTTAATTAATCCCATTTTTTGCAGCGGGTAAATTAGGCTATTAATGAATTACAGATTAATTCATTAATCCTATTTTAAATGTTGATTATGGTTGTATTCAACTAGGGGTGGAGTATATAACAATTTGGGGGTTTTAATATATTTAAATAATACGGGAAAAGATAATATTGTGTGGGATTTATATAATACATAGGTTAATATTTAATATGAAATGAAATGTAAAAAGCGCTAAGTAAAACATTAGGATTATGTATTTAACTTAGGCTTCAGTGGAAAAAGCGGGTTTTATGTGATATTTTATATTTTTCCTAAGTAAAATAGGATTTTACTTAGGAAAAGACTTATGAGAGTCAATGAATGATGATTTTAAATTATTAGACTGAGGGTCCGGTCCCTCTAGAAGTCAGAGAAATTCTCTGAGCCCCTCTAATTTTCAAAGACCTTAGTACTTAGGGGGAATTAGCGAAATCTTTAGGGAAAAAATGAGAAGGGGAGTTAATTATTTGACCTTGTCTTGCTTGAAATGCATGAAGTGTAATGTCTGCCTTGTACTTGTGATGAAAGTGAAAATTAACACATTTAGAGACATTATCCATCACATGTAATTCTACAACATCATCTACCTACCCTACCTACTTTAGCGTGACATTTTTTCTTCTTTATTAGGGTGCACTTGGACTGGCAAACCCTTATCACACTTTCTTTTCTTTTACATGTAGAAATCTATCTAAGTCTAACCTTATTACATCCAATGGCTTAGATTAAACTGTTGAGCTCCTTTTATTCACTCTACCTATCTACTTATCTGCCAAGATTAAATAGTTTTGTCAGATTTTATTCTCTATCTCTAAAACATAAAATTGAAAATTTGAACCAGTCAAGCTTAAGTTGTTTGATTGTCCATCAATTATGGCATAAATTACAAGTTGCACACAAATTGTTTATTACATAAGAGTAAAAAGTAGTGGCATTTAGACTTGCACACTTTCCTTGGTATTTCTTTTGGTGGGGTTCATTTTCTTTCATTTTTTTTGACCATTTTATTCTTTTCACCCTTTGATTTTTCTTTTAGGGTATACCCTCTTTACATTTTTTAAATTTTTTATTTTTTGACAATATGGAAAACCTTTGCAACAAGTAAAGGTATAAACATATTACATAGCCCATCAAGTCAATCATGAAATATGACACCTATTGGTATAGGAGCATAACACTGGCTCCACTTGGGGATGGCTTTTCCTTGTGGAAAGTCAAGAACAGCAGGTCAGATGGCCTCTGAATGATTTTGACTGGACTATGAAATCTTCTTCTTCTTGTTTCTTTATTGTATGTATGACAGTGACACTTCTGAAGCTTAGGGCCTTCTCTTCGGGTTTCAACTCCTGCAAGTTACTATCCAATCCAAACTGTGACATTACCAAGGATATAGTATGTACATGTTAAAATCAGGATACATTAAAATGTAGGATCAAAGTAATGTTTCAACATCCGACCATTAACTGGCCCTTCTTCTGTTTATGTGCCATCCAAGTTTTTCAGGTCATATGTGTTGTTTCCTTGTAAGGCATAGATAATAAAAGGTCCTCTCCATAGGAAGTCAAACTTTCGATGTTTTCCCTTATCCTCTTTGCTAGAATCCCATCTTAAAACTTTGTCTCCAAGGTAGAAATCTTCTGCCTTGGTTCTTTTATCAAATATTTTCTTAAGCTTCTCCTACAACACTTGGGATCTTTGATATACTTTCTCTCTGGTCTACTGCAAATGGATGGTCTGGTTTATCCTCCTTTGAATATCATTAGGTTCCACCTGAGCTTCTTGAAGTAATTTCATTACACGAACTCCTAAAGATGAAGGAAATGTAGCCTTCATGCCATAGACTAACTCATAAGGGATAGTTCCAATAGATTTTTTGGTGGTGAGTCTGTCTGCCCATAGTGCATTAGTAAGTTTCTTGTGCCAATTTTTCTTATTCTCCTCCAATAATTTTTTAATAATATTAATGAGACTTTTGTTGGAAGACTCAGCTAGACCATTACCTTGAGGGTAATAAGCCATGGAATTGCCTAAGGTGATATGGTACTTGTTACTGAAACTTATCATCTTCTTGGATTTGAAGGCAACAGCATTGCCAGTTATGATTTTATCAGGACAGCCAAATCTAGACAATATGTTGGTTTCTAGGAATCCTATAATCACTGTGTCATTGGCTTGTCTGGAAGGAATGGCTTCTATCCATTTGGTGAAATAGTCTGTGACGATGAGGATCCATTTGTGTTGGACAGAAGAAGGAGGATGGATTTCTCCAATGAAGTCTAGGCCCCATTGTTGGAAGGGTTTTTCAGTGGAAATTGGTCTTAGGGATAAAGGTAATAGTTTTCTCTTGCCTTAAAAAATATGACATTTATGGCAAGCAACGACAAATTTCTTTACATCAGCGAAAAAGGTTGGCCAATAAAATCCAGCCCTTAGGATCTTGTCTGTAGTTAATTTCCAGTAAAGGTTTCCACCACAGTCTCTTGCATGAAATTCTTGGAGAGCCTTGTTAGCTTCTTCTTTTATTAAACAATTCAGTAGAATACCTTCATGATTTTTCGAAAAAAGAGCATTATCTAAAATACAAAACTTTGAAGCTTTCATCTTTAAAAACCTTTTCTTTGTTCTGGATAACCCTGGAGTCATTTTATTGGCAATATAGTAAATGTTTTCTTGATATTTGAGGCATCTATCCTTGGTGGCATGAAAGAAGATATCTCTGCACTTTGTTGTCTTTCTTGCTCCTATCTTTGTGAGCTAGTGGATGTTCCTCCTACTGCAAAAGTTTGTTGGATTTCCACTCTTTCTTCCCTCTGAGTATCTGTAGTTTCTTCAGCAAATTCCTCCTCTGAAAGGGGATTTAGTCTTTGTCTTTTTGTTCCAAGCTGTCCTGAAGGTTCACTGGTAGGGGTAGCAGTTTCCTTGTCTCTCTTTTTGCTTCATTCCTCATTTAGAATAGTTTGCAAAACTGGAGGCTCTCCCATATTGATCTGAGTGGGAGGAGTATGTATTTGAGCCTGTTCTTTGGAAGTTTAAGGCTTCTTAGAGATTATAGATTGTTTGGTGGTTTGAAAGCTAGTCTCTAATTCTTTGCCCTTTAATGTTCCTGTGGCTGGTGTGCTTGTTTCCTGTGAAGGTTGCTGAGAGGTTCCAGCAATGGAGAAACCAATTCCTGATATTTGAGATAACTCAAATGGTACCTACCCAAAAGAATCCAGGTCAAGTGTTTTCTCAAGATCTCTCATAACATTCTCAATATTGACCTGTTCACTATCATGTTCTACTAGGGTTCCTTCCCTCCATTCATCCATATTTGCACATTGTTCAATCTCTGGAGTCCTATGGTGAATGTATGGTGACAACCTGTTTTTCATCCTCCGATCACAGATGAAACTATTAGGGTCATATTGCTTCCAACCAAAACTTTTGTGCAACTTAAGACAATCTTCTAGAATTATCTCTGCTTCTCTCCATGCTTCCCTATCATTGCAGACAAAAGGGCCTAACTAATTTTTTATTATGAGTTGAGCTTTCTTTTTGGCTTTGCAAAAATGAACCATGTCTATATGTATCATTTGTCTGAAATACTCCAATGTAAATAGTCTCATTGAAACGTATTTGGGTAACTTGAAAGGGCAAAGCTCACACCCATATATCCGGATCTCTGTATGGTTCTTGTATAGGTACCAATCACCTATTCTGTATTTCTTGGAGAGCTATAGGATTCTCTTGATGTCACCACTGATTATAGGAGGGGAAACCCCTATCAATAATGTACTTACAGGATGAACAAATTGGTCAATGAACTGATTGTATGAGTAAGGGGATTCATAGGATTCATGGAAGATGGGACTCCAAAAGGTAACAAAACTTGGATTGCATTTATTGTCAAGTTTCCTCACAGGGAAAGGGAAGTTCTCTAACTGATAATACAATGTAAGATGATAAATGAAAGTGGTGTATTTAAAGACTCCTTCATTGTCCATTCTTAGGAATTGGTCATGAATTTTATTGGCAATATAGGAGGCATAATCATACTTAACCATACAAGGCTGTCCAGGAGTAAAAATTGACAACAACACTAGGGTTACATCATCAACATACTCACTGGTGTTGAATCCCATGATTAAGGATATCATATCGACAATGAGTTTTCCTATGTATGTGAAGAAAGTTCGTAGATAGGGAGGTGGGCCTTTAGGCTGATGTTTAGGCTCCATGAAAATCTGACAAATGTGAGTCAGTTCTGATTGAGACAATTGGTTAGATTTCTCAAGTAAATATCTCATAGAAAGGGGAGTGAGAGCTTGATTAGGGGAAAATTTCAACATTTCATTAATGGATGTAGTTGTTATGGGGAAAAGGACTATTTGACTTGGGGACATAACAGCTCTGAGGTTAGGATCATAGTTTCCCTGGCATTAATGAATCAGATTAGGGAAAATATGGACTGAGGGGAGAAAATACCTGGGAAGGTTTGATTCCCATAGTCCCAGGATGTCTGAGCCATTTAGGTATTGGTTTCTAGCTTGGCAAAAGACTTTCAAGTGGTTTATGTCAATGGATAAGTCCCTTATCTGAAAGTCTTTATCTGCGAGAGGTAGATAGTCTAAGTCTTTATGAGGGGCATTCGTGTGTGTGAGAAACAGAGCCACAGGGGTTTCCATTTCTGGTTCTTGTGGATTGAGAAAATAATTTGGGTTTTTGGTGAAAAATGGGTGAATTTACTGATCTGGGAACTTATATTCACAAAATAAAGACTGAATTTGCAATGACTTTTGCCTTTCCCTGTGGATTTTATACTGTAAAATCAAACTTGCAGGGTTTTGGCAGAAATAGGCTAAATACATGTATTTGGGGAATGAACAGAGTAATGGTAGTTGCTAACGGTGGCTAACAGGTTATGGCTGTGTCGATTGTAATTTTCTCAGCAAGGTGGTGGTTGGAAAGCTTGGACAGTTGACTAGAATGTTGTTTGCATGGGAGCATGGGTTGCAGTACAGAATAATGAAAATGACACTTTGATGGTTTTATTAACAAAGTCAAAGGTGGTGGGAGTTTTATTATTCAGTAAGGTGACGTAAGCGACAAAGGATGTTTTGTCGCATGTGGAGGGCGGAAAGTGGTATGGTATCACGCTACTTTTGGAGAGGGGCGGGTTTCGGTCGGGAGCCAGCGATTCCATAGACTTTGCGACGTGTGGCGGGATACTATGCGGAAACCACTTTGCGATCGCGTGCTAACGCATGGTCACAAAGTGGCATGTGATATCGTTAATTGTTGTTGGAAGATGGAGGTGTGATGGGATGGTTGATGGGAGGCGCGATACGGCGGGGTTTAATGTCCACATGCCCGACCCAATTAAAAACTATTTAATCGTATCGGGAGTGATATGACTGGTTGGGAAGGGTTCTTAATTAACTGTGAGGGTTAATTAATCCCATTTTGTGCAGCAGGGAAATTAGGTTGTTAATAAATTACAGATTAATTCATTAATCCTATTTTAAACGTTGATTATGGTTGTATTCAACCAGGGGCAGGGTATATAACAATTTGGGGATTTTAATATATTTAAATAATACGAGAAAAGGTAATATTGTGCAATATTTATATATTACATAGGTTAATGGTTAATATGAAATGAAATGTAAAACGAACTATGTAAAACATTAGGATTATGTACTTAACTTAGGCTTAAGTGGAAAAGGGGGTTTTTATGTGATATTGTATATTTTTCCTAAGTAAAATATTTTACTTAGGAAAAGACTTATGAGAGTGAATGAATGATGATTTTAAATACTTAGGCTATTAAATTATTGGGCAGAGGGTCCAGTCCCTCTAGAAGTCAGAGAAATATTCTGAGCCCCTCTAATTTTAAAAGACCTTAGTACTTAGGGGGAATTAGTGAAATCTTTAGGGAAAAATGAGAAGGGGAATTAATTATTTGACCTTGTCTTGCTTGAAATGCATGAAGTGTAATGTCTGCCTTGCACTTGTGATGAAAGTGAAAATTAGCACATTTAGAGACATTATCCATCACATGTAATTCTGTAGTATCATCTACCTACCCTACCTACTTTAGCCTGTCATTTTTTCTTCTTTATTAGGGTGCAATTGGACTAGCAAACCCTTATCACACTTTCTTTTCTTTTACATGTACAAATCTATCTAAGTCTAACCTTATTACATCCAAGGGCTTAGATTAAACTGTTGAGCTCCTTTTATTCACTCTACCTATCTACTTATCTTACAAGATTAAATAGTTTGGTCAGATTTTATTCTCTATCTCTAAAACATAAAATTGAAAATTTTGAACCAGTCAAGCTTAAGTTGTTTGACTGTCCATCAATTGTGGCATAAATTACAAGTTTCACACAATTTTTTTATTACATAAGAGTAAAAGGTAGTGGCATTTAGACTTGCACACTTTCCTTGGTCTTTCTTTTGGTGGGGTTCATTTTCTTTCATTTTTTTGACTATTTTATTCTTTTCACCATTTGATTTTTCTTTTAGGGTATACCCTCTTTACATTTTTTAAATTTTTTATTTTTTGACAATATGGAAAACCTTTGCAGCAAGTAAAGGTATAAACATATTACATAGCCAATCAAGTCAATCATGAAATATGACATCTATTGGTATAGGAGAATAACACGATGCAATACACCCATCAGCCATCAGATTCCCCCAATCCTGATCTCGCATCGTTATCTTATAAATTTGGTCCAAATTGTTGTCACTTTCATAATCGCAGATTGGTCCAGTCTAGCGCAGTTCTTTTGCAAGGTCCATAGGTACTACTACCTAGAGTGATTTTCTTTAAAATGACATCGTCTACTTATTCAAATTGATCACCCCATTCATTTCAATAACCCAATCGATCCCAAGGAGCAAGAGGTAGGGATTGTTGTCATCAGCAATCTCTATCACTTCAAAATCAGCCAACATGTTTGAACCTTCAATATCGACTCTCACACCCTACAATCTTCCCATGGGGATAATCTTTTGTTGATTCACCATCCTCAATTGAATAGGAGACCACTGCAGCCTAGGTCTCCCCATTCTCTCTGATGTTTGTTTCTGCAAAACATTCGCACCTGACCCAAGATCCAGAAGAACTTGGTCCATTTCATATTCTCCTATTTGTGTGATGATCCTCATCTCACACCCTATTCTTTCCTTATGCTTACCAATTTTCCTGACCACGTACGGTCCCTCAGGAGTATTTTCTTTACCATTACATGTAATGATCAACTCATGTTATCATTTTACAAGCTTACTATCATGTAGGAGCTTCATACATGTATCCAGAAAGGTGGTAAGCATCGATGGTTCCATTTCCTCAGACTACTTATCCTGACTTCCTAAGGTAGAAGCCTCATCGAAGCTTTTCTTCACTTCCATGAAGGTTTATTTCGCGCACTCCAGATCAAAGCCAACCTCCTTCTCTAGAGCTTTGTGGAGCCATTCACTTTCTTCATGCTGCTTTCCCTTATCTTCACCAGTTAGCATTCCACTTCGCAACACAATATTCACATTATGATCCTCTTCATGGGGTTCAGCCCACATTATCTGTAGGTTTTGGGTAGGCTGCTAAGGCTGTGTCCAATTTTCAAGCAACTTAGCTATTAATACAGGGCAATTTTATGTCGCGTGGTTAAACTGAGTTTAGTATCAGCATGACAGGAACATTAGGTTCATACACTTAGTACTCTAGGACAAGACAAAATTTTAGACCTTCGAGATCCCAAATTTCAGAGATACATTAGATTCAAAATCAAGCTCCTATAAAGAAAAAGAAAAAAAAAAGGTTTGTAGTCTTTTTTAAAATTTGCATAATTTTTGTGTGAAAGATTAGTTTCAAGTGATTCAAAGGGAATAGTGAAGCATAATTATCATTAATTGATGCCCCAAAGAAATAAAATGGAAACACCTAGTAAGAAATCCAAAATCTCTTCTATGACTCATGAAGAGGAGGAAGAAATGCAACATGATATATCAAAATTATGAGACCAAGTGCAACAAATTTCACTCTCATAAAAAGTAACAGAAGCTCTGATTGATGGTTTGAAGAATGGCATGGAAACTAAGATCGATGGTTTCAAGAATGGCATGGAAGCTAAGACTCATGGTTTGAAGAATGGCATTAATGAATAAAAAGGCAACATTGAAGATTTGAAGAAAGACATGGAAGGTTTGAAGGGAGGTTTAGAAAAGTTGCTACACGAAAATAGAGGAAACTCGTGACGAGAACAAAAGAAATGTTAACCATGATTTCATAGACTCTAATATTGGATTGAAGACCCACAATATTCCAAATATCGATATGAGGAAGTTTTATGGAAAGGATCCCATTACATGGATACTACAGATGGAGCAATATTTTGATCTCCATAATGTGCAAAACACACAAAAGGTATGTATTGAAAGTTTATATTTAGAACCCAATCAGTTTGTATGGTATTGATGGTTTGTATCTCATAAACAAATTGTCACTTGGTTAATTTTTATGGAAGAAATGATAGCACATTATGAGGATACAAAGAGAAACACCTTTTCTAGCCAATTGATAAAACTCAAACAAAAGGGTTCAATAGTGGAGCACATTGAGGACTTCCAAAAATTGAATATAACGGTAAATGATATTTTAGAGGAGCATAGGATTGATGTATTCATAGGGACTCTAAAGGATAACATCCAACATTAGGTTCTCCTTTGGGAACTTGATTCATTGGAGAAGGAATTTAGGTTGGCAAGAAAAATTATGGCAACAAGGAAGCCTACCACTCACAACTATAAAGATGGAAGTTTGGTTTCTCCTAGCGGCCAAAGCCTACAAGGTTGACCCCACAACAATTAGAGCAAAAAGGAGCAAGAGGTTTTTGTTACAGTTGTGATAGAAGGTACACTAAAGGTCATAAGTGTTCTCACAAGAAATTATTCTACATCAATTGTGAAGAGGAGGAAGAAAAGGAACAAGAAATGTCAAAAGAAGAAGATATACAACATGAAAAAACCCTAGAGAAAGAATCAATGACTCTGGCCATATCTTGTAATTCATTGACAAGAAGTACCACTCCTCCAACTCTCAAGATAGAAGGACATATCAAGAAGAAAAAGGTAATAATGTTGATTGATTCGGGTAGCACCCATAATTTTATTCAATGTAAGATAGCTAAGGAATTAAATTGCTTCCTATATCCAGTACCAGAGTATCAAGTGATGGTTGCAAATGGAAGAACCATAAATTGCTCAGGGAAGCGCCATAATATCAAGCTATCCATGGGAGAATATGTATTGAATAGTCCAATTATTTCCAATCCAATGGGTGGTGCTAATGTTGTACTAGGAGTCCAATGGTTACAATCTTTGGGTAAGATAAATTTTAATTTTCAAGAACTTTTCTTGAAATTTTTTTGGGAATGAAAGGAATTTTTATTAAGGGGTATCGCAGGAAAACCATGAAAGATAATCAACTCTAACAACATGAAAATGTTTCTAAAGAAATAATAACAAGGTATAATTTGTTGGGTTGTGTTATATTCTTTCCACGACTAGCCCACGTAGTTAACTGGGGGGTTAGAAGGGGGTGGGAGCCCCCCCTTCATTGCACCAATTGCGTAGTGGGGGGAGTCACAAGGGGTTTGTTGGGTGCAGGTAACCGCACTGTATGGGGTCTAGGGCAATGCCCCAATTTTTTTTTTTTTTTTTACCGTATATTAGGTTGGGCAGACCTACCTATGGTTTTGTGCATGTTTTTCGCACATGGTTTTGGATGCGGTGGTTTTCGGTTCATGGTTTTGGACGAGATGGTTCTGGATGTGATGGTTTTCAGTCCATGGTATTGGATGCTTCAACATGTATAAATATGTATCGTAACATTGAAAGGAACATAATAAAAAATCAAACTGGTAGTCCTGATTTTGGGATCTAAGGGAAAATCTCTGTGTATATGTGTTTTATGTGTTATTCTCTCGCATTGTTTATTTTCTATGTTTTAGAATTTGTATGCAGGTAATTTCTGTACGGGGTTAAAGCCTACATTTGGTATCCAAGTTGTTTTTGGCTTGAAGGGGACGCCTTTGTTGTTGAGGGGTTTCGCTCAGGCCTGTGGTAAACCCTGTTTAGTGGGAGATCTGCGAGATCGATTCTGGTGGTGAAAGAAGATGGCGAGTAGTGGAAAGATAGAGATCAAGAAATTTAATGGTCATATTTTTGAGTTGTGGAAACTCAAGATGGAGGATCTGTTGCTGGATAAAGATTAGTGGATCGTGGTAGATCCAGGCACTAAACCAATGGGAGTGTCCGATGAAGAATCGAAGAAGTTGGATCGGAAGGCAAAGAGCATAATACGATTGTGTGTCTCAGATTCAGTATTGTTGAATGTATCAGGGGAAGATATGAAAAAGGCTTTGTGGGACAAGTTAGGGACTTTTTACTAATATAAGTCTCTTGTGGAAAAATTGTTCCTATGGAAAAGGCTGTATAACTTGAGGATGAAAGATGGAGACTCAGTGACAGAGCATCTGAATGCATTTAATACTGTGGTAAGTTAGTTATCATTTGTTGATATCAAAATTTTAGATGAAGATAAGTGCATAAGTTTGTTGTGTTCTCTACTAGATTCATGGGATAATTTGGTTATTGCAATAGGTAGCAATGCAACTGCCTTGCAGTTTGATGAAATAGCCTCATCTTTGCTGATGGAGGAGATGAGACGGAAAAATATGGAGAGCCAAAATGGTGATGCCTTGTTTGTATGAGGACGGTCCCAGAATAGAAACAAAAATAAGTCATCGAGTGGTAGATCTAAATCTCCAAGAAAACTTGTAAAGGTGGTGTGCTGTAGATGCGAAAAGGAAGGGCATTACAAAAGGGACTATAAATATAAAGCTCCTGATAAAGGAAAGGGATCTGATGATGTTCCTTTTGCAGAGGCGAAAAACACCTCAGATGAAGGTGCGGATGTGTACTTGGCTTCTTCAAGTACACATGTAGATCATGAAGCATGGTTGATTGACTCAGGTGCATGCTTTCACTTCACTCCACATAGAGAGTGGTTGTATGAGTATGAGAAATATGATGGTGGTGATATCTTCTTGGGGGATGATAGGAAGGCTAGAATCATTGGTCTTGGAAAAGTAAAGTTGAAGGTGCAAGGTGGAAGGGTTAGAACACTTCTTAGTGTTCTGTATATTCCTACATAAGCCAGAAATCTGATTTTTGTAAGCAAGTTGGATGATGCATATGTAAAAACAGTGTTCGAGAAGGATACATGGAAGATGGTTTGGGGAGCACTGGTATTGATGTGGGGAGTTTGGATTGGAACTCTGTACAAGCTACAAGGTAGCACTGTTGTTGATGGGTGCAACAAATATGTGGTTCCTGAAAGTGGAGCAGAAAATCTAGGGGTCTCTAGAGAGAATATGATGTTGTTGCATCAAAGACTTGGACATATTGGAGAGAAGGGCCTTCGAATACTTCATGGTAAAGGTATGGTAGAAGGTATGAGTAATAGCTCTCTGGATTTTGATTTCTGTGAAAATTGTGTATATGGGAAGAAGAATCGGGTGAGTTTCCCCTCTGGTGGTAAGAGGGCGAAACATATATTGGGACTTGTGCACAATGAGGTGTTTGGACCTATGAAGGTTCCATCACTGGGTAAGTCTGTGTACTATGTATCATTTATAGATGACTTATCAAGGAATACATGGATATATTTCCTTAAGAATAAATCTGAAGTCTTTGATAGGTTTAAAGAATTTAAGGCTCTGGTGGAAAACCAGACAGAGAAGAAGATAAAGATGTTGAGTACAGATAATAGTGGAGAGTTTTGAAGTAAGGAATTTGAAGAATTTTGTAAGAAGTGTGGTATAGCATGACAGAAGACTACTCCATACACACCTGAGCAAAATGGAGTTGCAGAAAGAATGAACAAGAGGTTGATGGAAAGGGAAAGAAGCATGCTCAGTTGTGCCAGGTTAGGACAAAAATTCTGGGCAGAGGCAGTGGAGACAACATGTTACCTGGTCAATAGATCACCTTCATCAGTGTTGGAGTATAAGACTCCGCAAGAGGTATGGATTGTTAAGAAACCCTCTCTTTCACATCTGAGGGTATTTGGATGTTATGCATATGTACATGTTCCAAAGGAGAAATGAACCATGTTGGATAGTAAATCTGAAAACTGGATCTTTATTGGGTATAAGGATGGTTTAAAGGGTTATAAGCTTTGGAACCTAGTATCACGGAAGGTTGTGTACAATCAAGATGTGGTGTTCAGAGAAGTAAAATATGTTATTAAACATGAAGTCCAACCAAAGGAACTTGAGAAGATAGAGTTTGAGCTTGAGGAAGAATCAGACTCTACAACAGAGGAGGAATCAGAAGATGAAGAGCCACAAACTCCGGGTGTGAGAAGATCATTTCAAGAAAGAAGGTAACCAGAAAGGTATATCCCATCATTCCATCTACTTCATGTTCAAATTTTTCTTTATTTGTCACTGATGATGATCCCAGAACTGTGAAGGAAGCAATAGACTCAGAGGATGGAAAACTCTGGAAAGAGGCCATGGTTGATGAAATGGTATCTTTACACACAAATGAGGCTTGGGATCTGGTGGAGTTACCGGCTGGAAGGAAAAAAATTGGAAGCAAATGGGTGGTCAAGAAGAAGACAAATGCAAAAGGAAAGGTGGAGAAATATAAAGCTTGGTTGGTAGAAAAATGTTATTCCCAGGTGCTAAGAATTGATTTTGGTGATATTTTTCTCCTATTTCCAAGGTAACTTCTATTAGATTACTTTTATCTGTTGTTGTTGCTTTTGATTTTGAGGTAGAAAATATGAATGTGAAGACAACATTTCTTCATGGGGATCTAGAAAAGGAGATCTACATGAAGCAACTTTAAGGTTTTGCCATGAAGGGTAAGAAAGAACTGGTATGCAAGTTAAAGAAGTCTCTGTATGGGTTAAAATAGTCACCAAGGATGTGGTATAAAAAATTTGATACATTTATACAAGGACTTGGCTTCACCAAAAGCAAAGCAGATCACGTGTGTATTTTAAATTAATTGGTGACTATGTTATTTATCTGGTCTTGTATGTGGATGATATGTTGCTGGTTGGAAATGACAAAGAAATTATCCATGATTTGAAGACCCATTTTTCCTCCAAATTCGACATGAAAGATCTTGGTGCTGCAAACTATATTTTGGGCATGGAAATTAAAAGAGATCAGACAAATAGGAAGCTCTGGTTAAAATAGAGGAAGTATGTCAAGACAATATTTCAGAGGTTTAATATGCAGGATAGTAAACCGGTAAAGGTTCCTATTTCTGTAGGTGTAAACTTATCTACTGAACAGTGTCCCAAGACACAAGAAGAGGAAGAGGACATGTCCCGTGTTCCATATGCAAGTGCAGTCGGTAGCCTGATGTATGCGATGGTCTGTACTAGACCAGACATTGCACATGAAGCGGGAGTATTGAGCAGGTTTATGTCAAAACCAGGGAAGGAGCACTGGACAATAGTGAAGCGGGTTTTCAGATATTTCAGTGGCACTAGTGATTATGGTTTCTGCTACCAAGGAAGACCAAGATTGGATAGAGTGTTGGATATTCGTGGCTTTGTTGATGCAGACTGGGCTGGAGATATGGATCAGAGAAGATCTACAAGTAGGTATATGTTTAACCTATTTGGAGGTGCAGTCAGTTGGATGAGTAAGAAACAATTTGTAGTGGCACTATCAACTACAAAGGTCGAATACATGGCAACCACTCATGTAAGCAAGGAAGAAATTTGGTTGCAGAGATTGTGTTCAAGTATGGGGTTAGTACAGGGAGCTATAAGGATAGATTGTGACAACCAAGGTGAAATTTTCCTGGCAAAGAACCCTACATATCATGAAAAGACAAAGCACATTGATGTTCAGTATCACTTTGTGAGGGATATTATGGAAGACAAAAGGGTGTTGCTGGTAAAGGTGGACACTTTGAAGAATACTACAGATGCATTGACAAAACCTGTGAACTCTAAGAAGTTCTCTTGGTGTAGAGAAACAATGGGTGTTGCAGGGCTGGATAAATGACTAAGCTCTCTTGTGGCCCCCTGTGGAAAGAAAAAACGTAGTGGGAGAATGTTGGGTTGTGTTATATTCTTTCCACGACTAGCCCATGTAGTTAACCGAGGGCTTAGAAGGGGCCGGGAGCCCCCCCCTTCATTGTGCTGATTGTGTAATGGGGGGAGTCATAGGGGGTTTGAGGGGTGTAGGTAACCCCACTCTATGGGGTCCAGGGCAGCGCCCCAAATTTTTTTGGCTTTGGAATCTATATTATGTTGGGTGGACCTACCTATGGTTTTGTGCATATTTTTCGCACATGGTTTTGGATGCGATGGTTTTGGGTCCATGGTTTTGGATGCAATGGTTTTCAGTCCATGGTATTTGATGCTTCGGCATGTATAAATATGTATTGTAACATTGAAAGGAACATCATGAAAAATCAAGATAGTAGTCCCGATTTTGGGATCCAAGGGAAAATCTTTGTGTATATGTATTTTATGTGTTATGCTCTCGCATTGTTTATTTTCTGTGTTTTAGAATTCGTATGTAGGTAATTTCTGTATGGGGTTAAAACCTACATAATTGCACAATTATATTTACTTGAGTCTCAAACATTGAAATCATCTATTTCTCTAGACCTCCAAAATTTCTTGGACAATCATTCCAAGGTATTTGAGACTCCCAAGAGCCTCCCACCTATTCGTGATCATGATCATCCTATTCATTTGATTCCAAGAAGTATTCCTCCAAACATTAGGCCTTACATATATCCCTATGCCCAAACGAGTGAAATTGAACATATGGTTGCATAAATGCTAGAGGATGGTATAATTAAACCTAGTCAAAGTTCTTTCTATGCTCCTATGGTATCGGTGCATAAGAAGGATGGATCATGGGGCATGTGTTTGGATTATAGGGAGCTCAAAAAGCTCACTATTAAAAGATAAATTTCCCATTCCTGTCATTGATGAATGATTGGATGAATTACATGGAGAAATTTACCTCACCAAGTTGGAGCTTCATTCAGGATATCATCAAATAAGAATGAAGACTGAAGATGTTCTGAAAACATCATTTAGAACTCATGAGGGTCATTACGAATTTTTGGTCATGCCTTTTGGCCTTACCAATGCACCTTCTGCATTTTAAGGTTTGATGAATTCGATTTTCAAACCCTTCCTTGTAAAATTTTTGTTAGTATTTTTTTATGATATACTAATCTACAACAAGTCTTGGAAGGATCATGTTCAACATGTTGAAAAGGTGCTCAAGCTATTGGAGGAGAAACAATTATATGAAAAAATATCCAAATTTTCTTTGGAGTACATGAGGTGGAATATATGGGTCATATTGTATCTCATGAGGGTGTTAAGGTAGACCCTAACAAAATTAAAGCCATTAAGGAATGGAAAATACCCACATCCATAAAGCATCTACGAGGATTTCTCAGGTTGAAAGGTTATTATCGCAAGTTTGTAAAAAATTATGGGAGAATAATAAAACCTTTAACAACATTATAGAAGAAAGATTCATTTTCTTGGACTCCAAAAGAAACTAACGCCTTTGAGCATCTTAAAGAGGCAATGTGCCAAGCACCGGTCTTAGCTATGCCAGACTTCACAAAAACTTTTATTGTGGAATGTGATGCCTTAGGAAATGGAATTGGTGTTGTTTTAATGCACGAAGGAAGACCCATTGATTTTGAAAGTCATCCAATCAAAGGAATTATTTACACAAATATATTTATGAGAAGGAAATGTTGGAAATACCACATGCACTTAAGAAATAGTGACCTTACCTAATAGGAAGGAACTTCAAGGTAAAAAGAGATCATGATAGCCTTAAATACTTTTTCAAAAAAAGATTATGTTTAGATGAGCAACAAAAATGGGCCACAAAGATGTTGGGTTATAACTTTGAAATTATCTACAAAAAATGGAAGTAAAATGTTGTTGCATATCCACTCTCAAGAAAGGATGGGGATGAGGAAGCATTTCTTTGTGCCATTTCTATTATCCCACCATATTGGATAACCGAAGCAGTGGATGAATGGAAGAATGATGAATAAGTGTGGGCACTCATTCAAAAGTTTCAACAACATCCTAGTACATCTGAGACATTCAACTAGAATAATGATTCATTATGGTACAAATATCGCTTGGACCTTTGTCAAAATTCCCACCTCAAACAAAATATTCTTCAGAATTGCACAACTCTCCCTTAGGAGGGCACTCAGGATTTTTAAAAACTTACCCCAGGGTTAAGAAGGATTTTTTGTTTGGATGGATTTAAATCTAATATTCAAAAGTTTGTGGTGGAATGTTTGGTATCCCAACAAAATAAAGTTGAGATGATTAAGACCCCGGGTCTATTACAACTCTTATCCATTCCAGGTCAATGTTGGGAGGAGGTTTCAATGGATTTTATCATAGTTTTACCCAATTCTGGAGGAAAGGGTGTCATCATGGTAGTAGTTGATAGACTTACCAAGTATGCCCACTTTTGTGAATTATCTCCTCCATTTAAAGCTAGTACATTTGCTAGTTTATTTATGGAAACAATTCAAGAGCTACATGGAAACCCAAATATTATTGTAAGGAACAAAGATCCTATTTTCACTAGAATTTTTTGGAAAAAAATATTTCTTGTATGGGTACTCAATTAGCTCATAATTCATCTTATCATCCTCAATCAGATGGGAAAACCGAGATAGTGAACAAATGTTTGGAAGGATATCTTTGTTTCTTTGTATCTGATAAAAAGACACAATGGGTCAAGTGGTTACCTCTAGATGAATGGTGGTATAACACTTCCTTCAATACTACAATAAAAATGACCCCATTTACGATAGTTTATGGATATCATCCACCATCCATCACATAATATTAATCTTTACAAGAAAATTCTAAGGTTCAAGCAGTGGAAAATCACATCGAGCATCAACAACAAGTTCTCCAACTCCTAAAGGATAACTTCACTTTGGTGCAAAATAGAATGAAACAATAAGCTCATCAATATTGCAGTGAAAGAAGTTTTGATGTAGGTGACTAGGTATTTTTACAGCTACAACCATACAAACAAATGTCCCTCAGGAAATCTAAGAAGGATAACAAATTATCACCAAAGTATTATGGTCCTTACAAGGTGTTGCAAAATATTGGTACTATAGCATGCAAATTGGAGCTTCCTACATCTTCCCGAGTGCACCCAGTTTTCCATGTTTCATGCTTAAAGAAGGTTATAAGTGACAAGCTCCTAGTTCAAACAATATTGCCAGAACTTGACGAGGAAGGAAAAATCATATTCGAACCTAAAGAAGTCATGGAAACAAGAACTTAATAGCTATGAAATCGATCAATCTCAGAGTATATGATCAAGTGGAAGAACTTACCTATGAAAGATTCCACATGGGAGGATGAGAATTTTATACAGAAGCATCCATAACTACTCAAGCATTGAGGACATCACCTTTCTTGAAGGAGAGGGGCATGTTAGGTGCCTATAATAATAGTGTATTCCCTCATTGTTATTAGTGTATCCCCCTTATTGTTATTGTTGTGCCTCATAGAATCCCATTATTGTTATTGTTGCACCCTTAAATTATTATTGTTATGTTAGCTCTGTTTATATTGTGACCCCTTAGACTCCTATATATAGAAAGGAGGTTTTTTCATTTGAATCATCCAAGAAATTTTCATTTTTGTAAAGTAGAGGAGGATGCCCCCTTGAAGAGACTTGTTTTGAAGTCATTGAACTATCTTTTCTTCTATTTTGTGAGTTGGCTACATAACACAATGTGGAACACTTTCCTCCTCTCCCTTCATGCTTACAAAATCAATGTTGGCATTATAGTTTCTAGATATTTTTTGGGCTGCCCACTTTGTCTTCACATCATAAACCTTTACGCCCCTTATGTTAGTAGATATTATTTATCAGAAAAGATTGGTGACTCCAACATCTTGGGACTGCATTCCATTATCCTATTTCGGGACCTAAACCTGACAATGGGGAGCAAAAAAATTTGGGGAAACAAAGTGATTGTGGATCCATTATCCAATTTCTTCCAGGACTTTTTCAATTCGTTCACTCTGTGTGACATTGTTCCAGGCACCATCCCTCCCTCTTGGAGGAATGAACGCACTAGTTTAGAGGGAATCATGAAGCAGTTGCACCATTTCTTCCTAAGTAATTCATTGATTGAATCATTGTCAGGGGTCTCGTCTCAGAGCATTTTTTCACATAATTCTGACCACTAGCTAATCCTCCTCTCTTGGGAAGGCATGGATTCCAACCACATTTTTCCTTTCAATTTTAATTCTTTGTGGCTTCAAAACAAGGATTTCAATGCATTGGTGATTGAAGTTGGGTCTCACTCCCATCTCCCTCCTTTTGCTGATCAGGTGGATACTTTTTGTGGTAAACGTCAGGCTCTCAATAAGGAGGCCCGCATTTGGATTAGGGAGAAAAACATTGTTGTTAACAAGGCTCTCGTTGATATTGAAACCACCCTTGGATATTTCAATGACCCTTGACCACTTATATTTTTTTATCACTATAAAAGAATTATTATGTATTTGGAGGGGAAAAATAATTGTATTCTACTATACATGGAATCTGAATGGCACCTCAAGAGCCATGCTTTATGGGTTGCAGTAGGTGACAAAAACACTAAATATTTTCACTCATGTGTTAATCTCAGAAGGTAGAGGAACTTGATAAAAGGCATCAAGGGTATTGATGGCATTTACTACCATGATAAAAAAGGAATCAAGCAAGAGGATTTTCACCATTTCAGCAAATTTTATGAAGCTCAAGAACAAAATTTTGCCTCACATCTTGAGTCCATAGTAGACTTTCCCCTCATGTTTGATCAGGAGGAAAATTTCATTTTGGCCAATCCAATTCTACCTAATGTAGTAATTGAAGTGTTAAAGACTTGCGCGAAAGAGAAAATTCCTAGCCCTAATGGGTCGGGGGTCGAACTCTTCATTCACTTTCAGGATCTTATTCTCTCTCACATTGTTGTGCTTGCAGAGGAATCCTGAATCAAAGGATATATTTCTAGGGCAATGAAAGCCACATTCATTTCACTAATTCCAAAGAATAAGGACCATGCTTCCCTCTCGGATTAGAGGTCCATATCCATGTGTAACACAATTTACAAAGTTATCTCCAAACTGATAGTAGCCAGGATCAAAAGGACCTTATCCGCTCACATCACTCTGGAATAGATGGGGTTCTTGGATGGCAGGAAAATATAGGATATCATTGCCACTATGCATGAATGCATTCACACAATGAAATATAGTAAGAGGAAAGCTTGTTTTCTTAAGGTCGACCTTCAAAAAGCCTTTGGTAGCATTGATTGGGAGTTTCTGCAAATGATTCTTCATAAGGTCAGCATGTCACCTCCCAATATTAGCTGCATCATGGCATGTTCCAAGTCCACTAATTTCTCCATGATCATTAATTGATATCCAAAATATTTCTTCAGCACCCATAGGGAACTTTGGAAAGGATGCACCTTATCACCTTCTCTCTTCTTATTGGTCATGGACTATGTCAGTTGTAGGATCGGTACTAAAAGGGTTACGGGGAACTTCCATGGTTTAAAGATTAACAAAAACATTCATATTTCTCACCTCATGTTTGTAGATGGCCTAGTTTTAGGCAACATAAACATCATCAAGGAATGGGTGGTATTACATAACATCGTTACCACTTTCAGTGTGGCCTCGGGGTTACATATGAACAAACAAATCTCTGGTGGTTTCCAGTGACACGTAGGAGCCTAGATGCAGGGAAATTTGTTAGCTATTTCGTATGACTGTTGTAACTCTCGATGAGCGATTTACTTACATTGATTTCCAACTCAAACCTAGCAACTACAACCCCAAGGAAAGGGGCTAGCTGATTAACAAATTTTAAAATGAATTCATTGGATGGTCACACAGGTGGTTAACTATTTGAGGTAGGTTGCCTCTCATCAAATCTATTTTGTAGAACATCTTTGTCTTTTGGATGCAAGTCTTTATGTTTCCCTTAGAGATTTGTTGTAAATTGGATGCCATTATGGCCAATTTCATTTCGTCACGGACGGATTTGAAGGGAAAGCTCCAAATGATTAGATGGAAAGTCATTGTCAAGCCTGTTGATGACGGCAACATGGGTATATTAGACACCCACTCTTTTAACAAAGAACTGATTATTAATAATTTTTGGAAGGCAGTGACAGAAGACAGCATTTGGGGTCACCTCATCAGGGAGAAATATATACAAGGAAGGCCATTCACTCTATGGATCAGGGATGGGCTAAGGAGGACCAACATTTCTTCCTACATATGGAAATGCATGACAAAAAGAAAACAATTAATGTTGGGCTTCATGAGATGGGAGGTGGGGGAAGAAAAAATGAAGGATATCGGTTTGGATTCTCTGAAAGTATTTTAGGGTAACCATTCCCTATCGATTGACCTCATAACCACATTACACAACATGGGCATTCACCATACTTCTCAGATAAGTAAGAAGAATGAAAGCACTCCTCTACTACAATCCTGGGTAAAGGGAGACAAGCTTCGATTAATCAGTTAGAATGCTATTGAATGGGAGGTCTACCTCACACAACTCTATGACGCTGGCATCTCCATCCATGAAGGGGAATAAAGACTATTGTGGGAGTGTAACATCAAGAAAGGAAAGCCAAGTGTCAAAGACATATACAACAAGCTTCCATTGTCAAAGCGATATTTTGATAATAAAAATTGGTTCCAAGGCACATGGAGATGGGTGATCCCATCCAAACTCATTTTCTTTTGCTTGATGAGATTACATAACAAGGTTCTTACTTGGGATATTATGAGGTGTAGGGGATTCCATGGCCCAAACATCTATCCCATCTACTGGAATCACAATGAAGATATTTACCACCTCTTGTTATGTTGCCCTTTCACTAAGGAAGTTTGCGCGGGTGTTCTGGAATTCCTATAGCTGGGTCCTCCGGGTCAATAGAAAAATCTGCATTCTTGCCTACATTTTGCGCTTCGAAAAGGAAATAAGTTCCATTCATTACCCTTCTACATCATTTGCTCTATCTGGCGAAGCAAAAGCTCTTATATTTTTGAACAAAAATAGTTGGTGATTCAAGAGGTTATCATGAAGGTTGTTTATTATTTTTCATAGATCGTGTTATCACAAAATCGTGTACTAAGGGCTGCTACCTAGCAAGATTTCATGAAACTATTTCAAACCAGGCTCTTAACTAAGGCTTAGCCTCCTTAGTCTGAGATGGCTCTCTCATAGGTTATTGATATTGAACAAGATGGCTAACTCTTACAAGACACATGAAAAATAAGCTGGCTGGACAGAATTGCTTCCCATTGGGCTTATGGAGTCTCATACATTTCAGTAAACAAAAGCACCGTCTTTTCATGGAAGTCAAGGCTCTTTACATCAGATGTTCAAACATACTTTACAAAACCACAGCTTGCCAAGCATACAGGAAGTCAGAGCATTAAACATGAATTCTGAGTGATTATGCTGTAACAATACTGTAAAAAGAACACTAAGAGAATATACCACCATACATTTGAACAATATGATCTATTGAGAATCTTGAGAAGAAACAACAGCTGTTTTTCTATTACTGTAATATGCTTCACATAAACCAAAACAGTCTTTTCTAAAAACATCCAACCCTTTGTTTATTTCTCTTTCAGCTATTTATAAAGTTCTCCTACTTGACTCCGATTCCTCTGAGGGGAATTCGAAGTCCTTTCCTAATGACACCTATTCACTTTTAAACTAACTAATAAAAGCCACTTTCCTACTAATTGACAGCTCTGGACTCCTAAAACAATTAAAACTCTAATTCTACATCATGCTGGAAAAAGCATTTATTACAACCAAGCTTCACTCTCTGCCAAGTGGATTACTATAGCGGTAGCTTTGATGGCCTTAATTACAATGAACTTCATTCTTTGACATCTGCTTACTTTCTGGCGGTGGCTGTGATGAAACTTTAATGCTCCATGTTTGTCTTTAATGACATATCTTTCTGTTACCCTAAAACATAGGCCCCTGTTTGTCGGTCTTTGATTTGCCTCAACATATTCGAATCCTAAGGAGTATGCTTTTATCCTTTAATAAAAAGAGCGGGCTGCCATGTCCTTAATGTGCTGTAGGCTGTAATGATGGACAGGTGTCTCACTTTTTTTTAAAATTCCCGCTTGTATACCAAACTGCCTGTTTATGTTAAAAACACCACCTACAGCAGTTTCGTAGCGCGCTACGAAACTGCTGTGTGATTTTTAAAAAAAACACAGTTTTTCTCTAAACTCCTCACAAAATTGAATAGCTGCTGTTGCCATTATTCAGTTTCACCTCAAAATCTGAAAGAAGAAATGTATGCCAATCATTGGCCACGAAAACAAAACCCTGTTCACTACTTGAGAGATTAAGAATCCTTGGAGTTTCAATAGCTGCTTGACATAAGAGGTTAAAACAAAGTTCATTGTCATCCTTCAATTTCTGCTGTAATAACAAATAGCTCTACATTTCTTGCTGTAACCTTTGCTTGTGTACTGATCGGTTTACCATTACCGCAGGTAGTGACAATTTTACCAAAATCTAGTGGACCAACAGGAAGTTCATTAGTAGAAGCAGAACCTTCTAACATTGCACCCTGTGTATTTTCCAGACATCCATTCTGCTCATTTTGACATGTATCACTGTGTTCCTTTAAGTGCTGGTGTTCAAATGACCTTAATTCTGATGTGGAATCTACAAGTCCCTCCACCATGCCATCCTCAATAGGAGATTCCTCTGCATCTTTAGTTGATTCACATGACATTACATCATTATCTGTTGCTAATGCAAAATTAAATTTGGAGTCAACAAAGTCTTTATCACTTATAATCCCGTTTCAGCAAAGAATGCATCACTAATCAATTGGTGAACTACTTTCGTAATGATTTTCTTGGATCTTCAACGTGTTCCCAATACTTGTCAGAATAGTCAGGCATCTAGTTTGCACGGTGTTCCTACATCATTTTAGATTAAGCTCGCTTCTGTCATTACATATCACAGCAAACTTGATTAGCATCAAACCAATAAACAGCTTCATAAATCCCAACTGGAGCATAAAGTAACTGCAGTATTCCTCGCTGTCTTCAATAACCACTGAATTTTCAGTTTCCATATTTCTTTTGTATGCATATGCCAATCTCCAGTGGCGTCCATGTTCACCGATTACAAAAGCATCAAATGCTTTCAAGGGCAATAAATACATGAATCAAATTTTCTAGCCGAAAGAGGCCAGAGTACTTACGCACATGTAATTATAAGGCTAATGCTTTTCATTTTCTTCGTTAGACCCACATCAGTCCTAGATGTAGCACTAGCTGAGCGCTTTCTCACATAGCCTTCATGAAGTGGCTTAGGAATTTGATAGGAGAACTGTGAAAGATTTATTCCTGCCTCTAAATATTTTGGATTTTCTATCAGAAACCTTTCAACCTCTGCCATTTGAACGTAACTTCTTCCCTGATGGAGTAACATAGTACACATCAGCAAACTTGGATGCACCTTCACTTCTAATGACAAGCAATCTTTCCCATCCAGGGGGAAGCTGAGAAATATTTGGCTTGTCAATTGCCCAAAGTCTGCTCTTATCTTAAGAAATATCAGCTGGATCATCACATGATGCATCTGGACGCCAAGGATAAGCATTTTCACACACCCAAGGATCTTCCAGAATGTATTGTCATATAGCTTCGTATTGCTCCTTGGTTGGAATTAACCTCCACTTGAAGCACCTTGCACACTGGACAGTGAATGCCCCTACAGAAGGTAAAACCCGTCTTGAAACGTCTCTCGGCATCGATATATCATTAACTGGACTTTCTTGTACAACAATGGGATCTGAAACAGAGGCATAATCTAGTTCTTCAAAATAATTTCCACTGCTCTTTCAACGTTCTCTTACAACCGCTACAAAAGTTTTCTAGGATCCCCGGTAACTGCAACTCATATACAACTCTTATTTTCGAGAATCATCTTGTTCAGAGCCTTCATCCAACCCGCATATGAATCGAAGAGCTCTCTCAATTTTATAACCTCCTCCCAAAGCAACTTCTCGTTCCAGATATGCACAATAGCTCTCAAACACACTAACAGTTACCTGCAGACGAAAGTCTAACATGAACAAGAACTCAATTTCAAGATGATTAATATCCCTGGTGGAAAGACCGCCTACTTTTGCATGATAAGCATTGTTGTAGTTCATATCATCAAGAAACTTGGCCGCAACCATCACACTAGTGATTAGAAGTCTATGTACATTCTGGGAAGTAATCCGAAACCCTGAATTGAGTTGAATCAAGCGGTTGATATGCGCATATACAACTATAAAAACAGAGGGACTACAGTGCACACACTTGAAAATCCTCTCCAAATACACCGCTGATACTTTAAATATGCTAAAATAACTCGAGGCGGAGCTGACCAGTTTGTATTTGGAGTAGTAATTCTGGATCATACTGCGACAGTCTGATCAAGGCGGAATTACCTTAAATAATACGACAACCTTTCCGGCAACGATAAGCAAATTTCGACCATGTGTCTCTGTCTTTTGTCGGTGGCAGAACTAATGAACGAATAGCTAGTACCGTTTGCCACATCTTAACATTTCGTTTGTCAAAGCTCATGACTGACACGTACACGATCCCACAATCATGTATACTTGAAGATGACATATGCACTACCTTAAATTCATGATCCAATGTCTTTGTCGTTGCAGAAATTGTCTGTTATAAAGCGTTTTCAAAACCTTGATCAGTCTTTAATGTGCTATACCCATGGCGAGGCCCTGAAGCACCAAGTTTCTTCCTTATTGAGATTGCCCTAGGAGTGAAGGCCTGTAGAAAACATGACTTTGGGTAATTTCAATTCGCTCCCGACGATCATACATGGTCTCATCCCGTAATGCTTGAAGAATTGCCTGTGTTGAGGAGTCCCTTGTAATCAATATACTGTAGAGATTCTTCAAAATGGAGCACAACTATACTGGTGCTATGGGTTTATTTCCATCAGGATGCATGAAGCTTAAGCTAGAATAACTACGCAACTCGTAAAGTGCCCCTTACAGCTGACACACCCTGAATCATTCCCTTGCCTTTGATATTCCAGGACAGTAACCTTTGGCCTTTCTACACCTTCAAGAACCTCTTTACGTAGCTCTTCTAAGCGAATTCTTTCATCTGCAGCATGTTGGTCAATAACAGCAAGATTTCCTTGGGCAACAACAGCAATGTATTTCCTGTCGATTTGTTGAAGAATGTTTTCTTTCATCAAATAATCCTTACTCATCGATTCAGGGACCAAACCACTGTCAGCTGAAAGCAGTCATCTGTGGAAGAAATAAGAACTCTGGACCCCTAAATCGCTCAAAAATTCCATAACGGCCTTGAAGTGATGGGTCTTGAAACATGGACCCGCATTCCTCTACAAATCCAACAGCAACCTCATCAATGGCAGTTGTAGCCAGTGTACCAGTATGGAGATCTTTCTCGGGAACATTATTTGTCTGTGCATATTTGCCAGAACTTTCATCTTCGGATGTCTCAGCTTAAGCTGGGATCTTAAATAGCTTAGTGCATCTGGGATCTTGTTCTGCATCTGTAGAGCCAAACATATCTTAAAACATAGTTATAAACTGACAATTGCTGATGCAAAGCCCAATGGATTTTGACAAACATGACAGCTGTGAAAGGGCCGCTATGGATTAGGATAAATCCCCAATTTCGTAGCGCGCTACAAAACCACCGAAACAAGTAGCGCTGCGAAACTACTAAAAGGATTCATGCGCTGCGAAAACACCCTGTCTTTAAGCTAGGCTAAAAATTTTTTGGTAACAGAATTTTCATTGATAACAGTGGCTCCACTTGGGATAGTGTGCCCTTGTGGTGCACTAAGAACTCGCAGGTCCAGTGCCTTATCCATTTATGACAAACAGAAATTTGCTTGACAAGCATGACTGTAGGAGAAAGAAAGCTACATCTACTGAAAAATGCTCAGTTGACCTTGAGCTTATTTGCATTTACCTATACCTACCTACCCTAACAATTTCAACTTCCTTCAGCTCAATCAATGTGGAATTTCCAATGTAGCTAATCATTTATCTTATCTCAAATTTCTATGTTTGTCCTTTGGCTGTGCTTGAAACAAAAATAAACCAGATACTGAAGTAACCGAGGCAGCATGAGGTGTAACTGTTCTTCAACATGAAAATATAACTGGAAGCCGCCTGAACAGTAAATCTTTTCCATGTATTCAGCTATAGGGTCAAAAAACACATGGTTAGTTTGCTGATTCTCAAAACCTTCTGTATCTTTAGACAACTTATCTTCAGCCACACCAAATTTATTTGATATGCTATCCAACTGCCTTTCTAAATGATGCTCACAAACAATGTAATTTTCCTCACTACTATGATCATTATTTGAAGTAAGCTGCTGCAAGGAATTACAAAATTGAGCAAGCTTTTCCTCTGCCTGAGGGTCATAGAAAATTTCCTCCAATATTTCTTCTTGCTGGGTGCAATCAATTTCATCTCCATCATGATCTGAAACCTGACAAATCTGCTGCATCTCTACATCAATATCTAAGGATAAAACATGGTTTTCACAAGTAAATTCCTGCTGCTCCTCATGCTGCGTTTCATGGGATGATATATTTTCTCCTTGGTGCTGAAACGCATTGTTATGGAGAGCCTCTAAAATTTCTTCATCCATAAATTCATCATCGCCATAACAATCCTCCAAGTACTGAATAAGATTTAAAGAATGCCTACAGCAATCTTTGAGCAGCAACAAAGAAGGATAACATTCTTTATACATTTCACAGAACACATCGTGGAAATCAGCAAGAGAAGATAATGAACCATTTTCCAAACTTTTATACCAAGACCATGCTTTTCCTTCTAAAGTGGCCATAAACATCCTCATGAGACAATCCTCAGGGAAATGAACCTTAAGGCTGCGTACATGCATATGAAGCCTAACCAAATGAAGAGCAGCATTGTCCTTCTTTTCATCTTTGAATATTGGAAGATCATCTAACCAATCAACCTTTGGCATAGGATTTGGAAAACCAGGGATATGAGACTGATTCATAGGAGCATACCTGGCATTCATTCTTGCAGTGGAACTCATCTTGAAACTTCATCAAGCTACTGATCTTCTAGCAGTGGAGTCACCTTCTGATTTGTTATTTGCTGTGTGGAGTCGCCAAGGTAGTTTTGCAGCCTCAAAAAGATGTCTTTGAACTCCTGCTACCTTCAGAAATTCAATCTTAAAATTACGGGAGTGAGTAATCTTCAGTCTCCCGGCAGACGCACCAAAATGTTATCACAAAATCGTGTACTAAGGGCTGCTACCTAGCAAGATTTCATGAAACTATTTCAAACCAGGCTCTTAACTAAGGCTTAGCCTCCTTAGTCTGAGAGGGCTCTCTCATAGGTTATTGATATTGAACAAGATGGCTAACTCTTACAAGACACATGAAAAATAAGCTGGCTGGACAGAATTCCTTCCCATTGGGCTTATGGAGTCTCATACATTTCAGTAAACAAAAGCACTGTCTTTTCATGGAAGTCAAGGCTCTTTACATCAGATGTTCAAACATACTTTACAAAACCACAGCTTGCCAAGCATACAGGAAGTCAGAGCATTAAACATGAATTCTGAGTGATTATGCTGTAACAATACTGTAAAAAGAACACTAAGAGAATATACCACCATACATTTGAACAATATGATCTATTGAGAATCTTGAGAAGAAACAACAGTTGTTTTTCTATTACTGTAATCTGCTTCACATAAACCAAAACAGTCTTTTCTAAAAACATCCAACCCTTTGTTTATTTCTCTTTCAGCTATTTATAAAGTTCTCCTACTTGACTCCGATTCCTCTGAGGGGAATTCGAAGTCCTTTCCTAATGACACCTATTCACTTTTAAACTAACTAATAAAAGCCACTTTCCTACTAATTGACAGCTCTGGACTCCTAAAACAATTAAAACTCTAATTCTACATCATGCTGGAAAAAGCATTTATTACAACCAAGCTTCACTCTCTGCCAAGTGGATTACTATAGCGGTAGCTTTGATGGCCTTAATTACAATGAACTTCATTCTTTGACATCTGCTTACTTTCTGGCGGTGGCTGTGATGAAACTTTAATGCTCCATGTTTGTCTTTAATGACATATCTTTCTGTTACCCTGAAACATAGGCCCCTGTTTGTCGGTCTTTGATTTGCCTCAACATATTCGAATCCTAAGGAGTATGCTTTTTCCTTTAATAAAAAGAGCGTGCTGCCATGTCCTTAATGTGCTGTAGGCTGTAATGATGGACAGGTGTCTCACTTTTTTTTAAAATTCCTGCTTGTATACCAAACTGCCTGTTTATGTTAAAAACACCACCTACAGCAGTTTCGTAGCGCGCTACGAAACTGCTGTGTGATTTTAAAAAAAAACACAGTTTTTCTCTAAACTCCTCACAAAATTGAATAGCTGCTATTGCCATTCTTCAGTTTCACCTCAAAATCTGAAAGAAGAAATGTATGCCAATCATTGGCCACGAAAACAAAACCCTGTTCACTGCTTGAGAGATTAAGAATCCTTGGAGTTTCAATAGCTGCTTGACATAAGAGGTTAAAACAAAGTTCATTGTCATCCTTCAATTTCTACTGTAATAACAAATAGCTCTACATTTCTTGCTGTAACCTTTGCTTGTGTACTGATCGGTTTACCATTACCGCAGGTAGTGACAATTTTACCAAAATCTAGTGGACCAACAGGAAGTTCATTAGTAGAAGCAGAACCTTCTAACATTGCACCCTGTGTATTTTCTAGACATCCATTCTGCTCATTTTGACATGTATCACTGTGTTCCTTTAAGTGCTGGTGTTCAAATGACCTTAATTATGATGTGGAATCTGCAAGTCCCTCCACCATGCCATCCTCAATAGGAAATTCCTCTGCATCTTTAGTTGATTCACATGACATTACATCATTATCTGTTGCTAATGCCAAATTAAATTTGGAGTCAACAAAGTCTTTATCACTTATAATCCCGTTTCAGCAAAGAATGCATCACTAATCAATTGGTGAACTACTTTCGTAATGATTTTCTTGGATCTTCAACGTGTTCCCAATACTTGTCAGAATAGTCAGGCATCCAGTTTGCACGGTGTTCCTACATCATTTTAGATTAAGCTCGCTTCTGTCATTACATATCACAACAAACTTGATTAGCATCAAACCAATAAACAGCTTCATAAATCCCAACTGGAGCATAAAGTCACTGCAGTATTCCTCGATGTCTTCAATAACCACTGAATTTTCAGTTTCCATATTTCTTTTGTATGCATATGCCAATCTCCAGTGGCGTCCATGTTCACCGATTACAAAAGCATCAAATGCTTTCAAGGGCAATAAATACATGAATCAAATTTTCTAGACGAAAGAGGCCAGAGTACTTACGCACATGTAATTATAAGGCTAATGCTTTTCATTTTCTTCTTTAGACCCACATCAGTCCCAGATGTAGCACTAGCTGAGCGCTTTCTCACATAGCCTTCATGAAGTGGCTTAGGAATTTGATAGGAGAACTGTGAAAGATTTATTCCTGCCTCTAAATATTTTGGATTTTCTATCAGAAACCTTTCAACCTCTGCCATTTGAACGTAACTTCTTCCCTGATGGAGTAACATAGTACACATCAGCAAACTTGGATGCACCTTCACTTCTAATGACAAGCAATCTTTCCCATCCAGGGGGAAGCTGAGAAATATTTGGCTTGTCAATTGCCTAAAGTCTGCTCTTATCTTAAGAAATATCAGCTGGATCATCACATGATGCATCTGGACGCCAAGGATAAGCATTTTCACATACCCAAGGATCTTCCAGAATGTATTGTCATATAGCTTCGTATTGCTCCTTGGTTGGAATTAACCTCCACTTGAAGCACCTTGCACACTGGACAGTGAATGCCCCTACAGAAGGTAAAACCCGTCTTGAAACGTCTCTCGGCATCGATATATCATTAACTGGACTTTCTTGTACAACAATGGGATCTGAAACAGAGGCATAATCTAGTTCTTCAAAATAATTTCCACTGCTCTTTCAACGTTCTCTTACAACCGCTACAAAAGTTTTCTAGGATCCCCGGTAACTGCAACTCATATACAACTCTTATTTTCGAGAATCATCTTATTCAGAGCCTTCATCCAACCTGCATATGAATCGAAGAGCTCTCTCAATTTTATAATCTCCTCCCAAAGCAACTTCTCATATATGCACAATAGCTCTCAAACACACTAACAGTTACCTGCAGACGAAAGTCTAACATGAACAAGAACTCAATTTCAAGATGATTAATATCCCTGGTGGAAAGACCGCCTACTTTTGCATGATAAGCATTGTTGTAGTTCATATCATCAAGAAACTTGGCCGCAACCTTCACACTAGTGATTAGAAGTCTATGTACATTCTGGGAAGTAATCTGAAACCCTGAATTGAGTTGAATCAAGCGGTTGATATGCGCATATGCAACTATAAAAACAGAGGGACTACAGTGCACACACTTGAAAATCCTCTCCAAATACACCGCTGATACTTTAAATATGCTAAAATAACTCGAGGCGAAGCTGACCAGTTTGTATTTGGAGTAGTAATTCTGGATCATACTGCGACAGTCTGATCAAGGCGGAATTACCTTAAATAATACGACCACCTTTCCGGCAACGATAAGCAAATTTCGACCATGTGTCTCTGTCTTTTGTCGGTGGCAGAACTAATGAACGAACAGCTAGTACCATTTGCCACATCTTAACATTTCGTTTGTCAAAGCTCATGACTGACACGTACACGATCCCACAATCATGTATACTTGAAGATGACATATGCACTACCTTAAATTCATGATCCAATGTCTTTGTCGTTGCAGAAATTGTCTGTTATAAAGCGTTTTCAAAACCTTGATCAGTCTTTAATGTGCTATACCCATGGCGAGGCCCTGAAGCACCAAGTTTCTTCCTTATTGAGATTGCCCTAGGAGTGAAGGCCTGTAGAAAACATGACTCTGGGCAATTTCAATTCGCTCCCGAGGATCATACATGGTCTCATCCCGTAATGCTTGAAGAATTGCCTGTGTTGAGGAGTCCCTTGTAATCAATATACTGTAGAGATTCTTCAAAATGGAGCACAACTATACTGGTGCTATGGGTTTATTTCCATCAGGATGCATGAAGCTTAAGCTAGAATAACTACGCAACTCGTAAAATGCCCCTTACAGCTGACACACCCTGAATCATTCCCTTGCCTTTGATATTCCAGGACAGTAACCTTTGGCCTTTCTACACCTTCAAGAACCTCTTTACGTAGCTCTTCTAAGCGAATTCTTTCATCTGCAGCATGTTGGTCAATAACAGCAAGATTTCCTTGGGCAACAACAACAATGTATTTCCTGTCGATTTGTTGAAGAATGTTTTCTTTCATCAAATAATCCTTACTCATCGATTCAGGGACCAAACCACTGTCAGCTGAAAGCAGTCATCTGTGTAAGAAATAAGAACTCTGGACCCCTAAATCGCTCAAAAATTCCATAACGGCCTTGAAGTGATGGGTCTTGAAACATGGACCCGCATTCCTCTACAAATCCAACAGCAACCTCATCAATGGCAGTTGTAGCCAGTGTACCAGTATGGAGATCTTTCTCGGGAACATTATTTGTCTGTGCATATTTGCCAGAACTTTCATCTTCGGATGTCTCAGCTTAAGCTGGGATCTTAAATAGCTTAGTGCATCTGGGATCTTGTTCTGCATCTGTAGAGCCAAACATATCTTAAAACATAGTTATAAACTGACAACTGCTGATGCAAAGCCCAATGGATTTTGACAAACATGACAGCTGTGAAAGGGCCGCTATGGATTAGGATAAATCCCCAATTTCGTAGCGCGCTACAAAACCACCGAAACAAGTAGCGCTGCGAAACTGCTAAAAGGATTCATGCGCTGCAAAAACACCCTGTCTTTAAGCTAGGCTAAAAATTTTTTGGTAACAGAATTTTCATTGATAACAGATCGGTCCCATTACAAGACAGATAACGAAGGGAAAGATAACTATAAATGAAATGAAGTGAAAATATCCAATTGGGCTATTCGGTGGGGCAAGCCAACAAAGGATTTGTGGCTGTGGAGTAGTCATCATTATAGAATGTGGGAGACTATATCAGTTCTGGTGGAAGGGATGATAAGGAACTAACAACATAGCTGAGATCATAGCACTATGGGGCTCTCTTTAGTCTGCAAATTGGTTAAGACCAAAACAAATTTACATTCATGGAGATGCCAAAAGCATCATAGATTAGGTCAAGGATCACTCCTCTTTCAACCCTCATATCCTCTCCAATTGGATGTGGCATATTAGGATACTGGCTAATAGATTTTAGAACATAACATACTCCCACATCTATAGAGAGTAGAATCAAGTGGAAAACCTCCTCTCAAAGAGGGGTATTCACTTTGATCCAGGTACATTTTTTTTGCAGCTTACGCACATGGCGAACTCTCTAACTCTAGGTCCTTCTCCTCTTTATAGTGCACATTCTCTATGGACATAACATTTTGGGAATATTTCAACTATGTTACTCCTTGTAGAAATCATGTAATTTCTCATAGATATTATGCTCAATAGCTACAACTTTTTGTAATTTTTTATTGTGCTCTACTGTTGCAAAACTAGTATTAGTGGACTTTTCTGTGACTCCCTCAAACAAATATGGTTGTATAACAGAAGCACAAAGATGGGAAGTCAGGGAAAAAATGAAATACTATAGAATGATACCTCTTCCCATATTTGACTAAATATGTGTAATGGTTGAATTAGCCCTAGAGATTTTATTTTCTCTCATTTGTTTCTTTGGAAAAACTAACATTCCCTTATAAATTTTTGAATATCGTTCTTTGTTCCTCCACCAAAAAAATATGTTTTGATCCTTTGCTATGTTTTAAGGAACTATATATGTCCCACCATTAGAGAGTCATACGAGTCACTCAATAATTGTCGCTTCAAATTTGATTATGAGAATAAAACATTCTACCTTCGTACCAAAGTATACCTCCCTTCCACTCCCAACATTCCATAGAGTTCAACCATTCTTTTATACATTGTATTTTTTTCTTAGTACTATTTTCATTTTTTCCATTTATTGTGAGATTTTGCTAGCCTCACAAGAATAAAAGATGCAGTAAAATATAAACTTGAAACCCATTATTTTACTGAAAGGGAATTTGCTACTACATTTTCCTTTCCCTTTTTGTATATTACTTCAAAATAAAACCCTTTCATTTTTCCTACGTATTTTTTTCTCTTCCAATGACAATCTTTGGTCCAAATACTTATGTCCCACAAATCCTCTAAGACTCTTGATGTTTTTAGGAATAACCCATATTGTAATAGCTTGGGTGTTTTGAGGGTCCACCATAACCCATTCCTTTGAGACAATATCACCCAAATACTCTACTTCTTTTTTCTAAAAATCAGATTTGGATATTTTTAAATACAAATAAATGTTTTTAAGAGTTTATAGAAATCTATACACATGTTTAATTTGGTATTCCCAGGATTAAGTATATCATAATAAAAACAACCAAGTCTTCCAATATCGGGTTGAAAAAACAAAATTACAAGGATTTTAAAGGTAGAAGGAGAATTATTCAACAGAAAAGGAATGGCCAAGAAATCACAATGCCCTCCCTTGGTTCTAAAATCCATTTTGGGAATGCCTTCTTTTCTTAATTTGGTTTGGTAGTATTTTTAGATTTAATATAATTAATATTTGTAAAAGAAACCACTCCTTGCACCTCATTTAATAGATCATCAATATTTGTTTAATAGATATAAATATAAGTGCCCACCCACCTCTTGCACTTACTTGGTGATTCATTATCTTCTTTTTAGCTTTTTAATCATTTTTGGGGAGCCAAAATTTTAGTGCCATTTTGAGGCCATAAATGATGTTTTGTGGTAATTCATGGGGCTAGTGTTACCATGACATATCTTGGCCCTAGACAAGAGTTGTAATACTTGGATAGTTCTTTCCAATGTGCTACCATGCACCCGAGACAAATATTGTGTGCAAATGTTACAACCTGGGAAAGTTGATGTACCAATTAACAACCTTGGGGCCAACAAAACTTTTGGAGGTTCATATTCTAGGGTTCATATTTTTGATCCCTCGGTTCTTTCCTTTTTATAAAATTCCATGCCTTTTGCCTATTATTATAGATATTATAGTGAGAATAGCATACATCTTTCTCTCTTCTGAGATAAACTGTCATAACTTTCGGAATGAGAATAACCAATATCTTTCTCTCTTCGGAGATAAGCTCCCATCATTCCAACTGATTTTATTTACATATTATTTTTATATTTTATTTATTAATAGAATTTTTTTTTTAAATATATTATTATGCTATTTGATATAATTATTTGTGTTTGTTCCATTTCCTTTCTTTCATTTCATCTCATTCCTTCTACATACTAGATCAGCGGTCAAAACAATATGCTCCTTGAAACATTGAAATGCAAAAATTACTACTGTGGATCTGATTCTGATACAACGTCATACCCAAGATTATCACCACATAAATATTCAAACATTCAATATTCTCCTTATTGTTTCCAATTTCATGTCTCTAATGAAGTTGGGGTACAAAGAATTCTCAGACTAGTTTCAGATGGGAGCAATCACTCTGATCAACCAAAGTGGCCTCCCATGGTGGAAGAAAAGAGATATAATGGAGAAAGATATATTATCAAGGTGTTTCATGAGGAATCACTTGTGCAATAGAAAATAAAGTGATAGACAATTTCACCCAAATCCTTAGACCAATGGCCAAGTGTTATCGGGAAAACTAGTGTCTATGCAGAGCTGCTAGTCCCACTAAGGTTGGTAGATACCTTAGAAACAAACAAACTAAAACTACTTTTGTTTTCCTTTATGAGAAATAGATAAGAGGGGAATAAAGGAGACCAACCTCTATCTTGCGCTTGGCTCCTTGTTTGATTCCTCTCTCTTCTGGTAGATCTTTGCCACTTGCTTCCTTGTCCACCCAGCTTCAAAGGGCACCTGTAGAATCAAAGCAGCATAACACTATCCAAGAACATAGTTCTATTATCATAAACAATATAGGACCAGAGATATGTTAACCACACAAATGCATATATCATCAATCATACAAAAATGTGGAGGAATACTTGAATAGCCTTATTGATAATCAAGAAAGAGCAAAGAGGATTACAACCAATTGTTCTGACCCAGTGTCATCCCCTCAGTAAGAAGCCCTTCTTCACCTCATGAAAAGCTTAGATCACCCAACACTATGATATTGCACCAAGAAACCAGCAGCACTTCCTTACAAGATACAAAATTCCAGCCTCTGGATCTCTGGGATGAGGGATCCATATATAGATGTTTGCAAGGGGGGTGAGTCAGCTTTTGAGATTTGATTAGTGTCCTCTCTCTGATAGTTCTTGAATCCACTTGGAGATTGATGATCTCTTACTCATCCTTGGGCGAATGCAGAGAGGCAAGTGTCACAGGAGAAGTTTCTGGAAGATTCCATGATTCTCCACCTTGCAGATTGACCCTGCCATTTGTCCACTCTCGCCCATCGCACCCCATAGAAGGGCTTTTCAAGATGCATCGCACCTCCCGAGTGTATTTAGGTGGGATGCAGTGCACTTTGACCATGGAGCAGGTGAGATGGACCTGTTTTGACCAGTTCTGAGCAGTTTTTCATGGAGAACTTCTGGGAGAAGATGTAATTAGTTGACCTTGTTCTTTTAGAGGTTGGATCAACACTTTTAGGGGCTTAAGAGCCCTTGGTTTATGGACATTTTATGATTGGGGTTGTAGTGCCCAAAAATGTCTATAACAGCTGCCCCCTAAAGCATGAGGTCGTTAATTTGTTGATGTCGGGTGAAATGCTTTATCATGAGGATCTGAAGTTCTTTCAAGCTGGAAGGCGACCTGTAATAAGATACAATACAATACATTATCTTCATAATATTTTCATGATCTAGCTGAGGCGGGCATTCCCATGCTCAGCTTTATAAATTCATTTTCATGTACATAAGACAGACAATCGTCTGAGTGTAGACAGATGATTCTGGTAGAGCCATGATCCTTTAGGTTGGATGATCATCTGTGTGGTAATGATGTACATTTGATGTCTTTATTTTCCTGAATATATATCGCAACTCAGATGGATGAAACTAGATCTGGGGTCTTCAATATCGTTTGATCTTCACTCAAAGTACAAGTCGATCCATGTGAGAGATGTTCTGGAGTCGAACATGGAAAGACATCGCCTGATTACCAGCCAGTGATGAAAGTTCTTAACAGGCACGAGAGGAATCACCAATAATGATGATGACCCTCAAGGTACTACAGTACAATTCACATGGTGTGAATAAGGGACTTGGCATCGAACACCACGCAAAATATTTCGGTTGAAGGCCATTGATGTAAACATGTCGACGGAAGTGAGAAACTTGCCATTGAGGCATGCAAGCTTCAAAGCACTGAAAGGGTTGTTCCTAGATCGACTTCTTGGATAATGAGCTGATGTCGACAAGAAGCGATCCGTCATAGGAGGGCCTTAGTGAATCCCACATCAATGACATGGAACAGAGAAAATTATTTTAATGGAGGTGAAAACGATCTGGTGATATAAGGTTTAGGGTGGCGGTCATGAAAGAATGGAGCATGAATGTATTGCAGTGGGTGAGACACAGGTGAATTCTCTGAGCGACTTCTCTTGAACATATCGGTGACACTGACATGATGGATTGGTAGCATTATCCCCAAATATGGATGGTCTGACGGAACCATGGTGATGTGACCAGTGAATGGAACAACCCAACCCGACTCGGATGCGGAGTGAAAGTGTCATGTTCAAGAGTGACTCGCTACCAATAAAGTTTTTCCAAGTTTTCTTCCCAATTTTTCCCCAGTCATTGCTGACCAGTACCTCTTTATTTTTGTCAAGCTTGAGGAGGATAACATATGCTTGTTCTATAATTTTCCCTTCGGGCAAACCCATCACTATGTTTTAACGAGCCTAGCGATAGTGAAACTCGTTCTTGTCTGTTATGGACAAGTTTGTCGCTATTCGGTTTTAACGAGTTTAATGACAAGGATAACTCGGTCCTTTTCAATTTTAGAGAGTCTGAAAAAGGGATGTAAAGAAAACTCCAATGATCCTTTTTCGTCATATAATCCCTTGAGTCCGAAAAAGTATAAAACAATATAAAAGGGATGAATTTTCGGTACTTTTAATGAGCCAAACAAAACAATCGCTCGATCTTTTTGTGTAATAATCCCTCAAGTCCAAAAAGATTAAAATCTAAAGGAGGGATAGCACTTCTGGTCCCTTTAACGAGCTGGAGAGGCCAATCTCTCGGTAATCTTTTCATATTTTACGAGTCAATTGAAAAGAGCTTAAAGGAGACTCGTTTTTTGAGGAACGAGTGATAAATTCGGGTAGCAGCTAATTCCAGGTAAGGTTTGGAATTTTCCAATCATGGAAGTGTCACAAGGAAGGCTAGCAAGATCACTCTTCGCAGCTGTTCCTCAAAAGGGGTAAACAATCAAATGGAGGTGAATGATCAGCCAAAACAAAGTGGAGGTGATGATGAGGACACGACCAAGGCTTCAAACGCTGATGGTAATACATTCACGATGGTTATTTACCGGAAAATGGTTCATTTCTTAATGAGGTTAAACTTTGGGGGAACATTTGCTCATTGCTTATGTTTATTTTTTAACGAGCTTGAATTCCACGTTAAAACTGCTCGATGAAATGGTCATTGATTGTCTTGATTTTTCCATTGACAACTTTGTTCTTTCAAAGGTTGTACTGCCTGCTCAATTGCTTCATCAAACTAGTTAGAAATGAACAATATATGTTTGAAAAATGAGTTAAAACACTAATATTTTACTTGAATTACGTGAAAAGTAATTTAAAAGTGCTTTTTAACTCTCATTTTACCATTTCATTTGACCTTGGTTTGTTGGAGCTTTGGAGGTGCTTTCCCCCTTTGATTTTCACCAGCTGATTCCAGGAGATTTTGTGGACGATTCTTGGTGCCGTCAGGACTAGGTAGGAAGTAAACCTGAGCTCTTTAATTTCATCCTTTCCATTTTGCATTCTGTGCATGTTTTCTGGTTTTTCTGAGCCCCTAGAGTTTGAAAAACTCACCCTGGCTCCATCGCACCTCTTCTACATCGAAAGGTGTGATGCATGTTGGCTTGGCCATTGGCCAGTCAGCATGCATCCCACCTAGAACACTGCTGGGGGTGCGATGGGTGCAAAGAGGGAAATTTATGCACAGTTTTTTAATGGAAAATTTTGCCTGTTTTTCACCAAATCAGGGTCTTAACTCTTCTCTTGTTTGTTTCAGAGATTAATTGGAGCAAAATGCCTGTTACATGGTGAGAACGTGATCATGAAGAAGAGGACATGCTTGCTTTACATGATCCTGTTATGGTAAATGCACTGCGGAACTATGGCCTGTTCAAGTTTTTCCGCATCTCTTGCATGAGGCAACAAATCAACTTGTTGCAATATTTTCTTGATGCATGGGATCCTACCACCCAGGTGTTCCAGATTAGGGGCCAGTCCATCCCCTTGACTATCATGGACATCTATTTTTTGACCGGCTTATCGAGGCGGGGTGCCCCTATCTCATTATCAGGTTAGGCCCATGGGGGTGAATCTATGAGAGATTACATTCGCATGTATTGCAGAGAGGGATCTCAGCCAAGTAAGGACGGCAAGATCATTATCCGAGATGTCACTGACAGGTCCCTGAGGAACATTCTGTTCACTTTTGCTAGATTGGCTGGTAGTGCGACACTTCACGTGGCCAACAGATCTTATATGCAGTACGCCTTAGAATGCTTTGAACCGAAGGTGTTCAATTGTTGTGATGCAGTACTCTCTATGATGAAAGAACAACTGACCAAGGTGAAAAATGGAAGATTGAAGAACTTTGGATATGGTTCTATCTTGACAGCTTTCGCCTTGGAAAAGATCCCGCTGATGCAGCTGCAGTATGTTTCACTTGGCTTACCTCCACTGACTGAGCCACGGATGCAAAGATGGGTTGACCTTATGGCCAGACATGCTGGTCAGTCTCAGATTTCCTTCTCTGATACCTTTTTCAAGTGGTTCAACCGTCAGGAGATGGTTTTTTCTGAGTATCCATATGCTGGTATGGATTTCCGGGGTGATCCGGATTTGGTACTGCCTGCTGGCGAGCAGTGGGGCATCATCGGTAAATTCTCTGACCATATCTCTGTTTATCATTCATTTTTATAATTTTCTTGTGCTTTCTTCTATCAAGACTAATCAAAACTCATTTGCTCATGCAGATGTTGAACCAGTTCGACCAATAGTACGCCTGAGAGTGCCAGCTGCCGCTCCAGTAGGAGAGGGTGTGCGAAGGGCTATCCTTCGCGACCTTGATGTGGTTGAGACTCTTTCAGCATTGCAGGATCAGGTCGAGGGCCTTACTCTTAGTATTCCAGATGTGAGGACTGACGAGATGCCCCTGAGGTTGCAGCGACATACTACTGGTGTGTCGAGTTGTTGGACTAGGCTTTTACGCATGATTGCACAGGCGGTGACTTGTTATCACCAGCATCATTAGACTAGGGTGCCCCCTAGCATTTTTGAGTTTTGGGTCATTTGACCAATTTTGTCTTGGTTACAGAACATTATGTGTAAACCATAAACAGTTATATATATATTTTTGATTTTCGGAGTTTTATTTTGGTTAAGTTACATGATCATGATGCAAATACTGATGAAATGCTTCTTTTTATAAATGTTGCAAATGTCTATCTAACACATAATTTTCCAATGAGTCTGTTAATGTGTTTAATTTTCTGGAAATATGCTGATATCAAATAAAATCAAATTTCCTTTCCAAAATCTTGACCCTTAGGAACATGCGATAGATAGCTGGATTTCGGATGGAGTAGATACCAGTGAGTTGTAGTATGACGAGCTGTGAGTCTAGCCTGACGATAAGTCGGCTTATGCCATGTGTGATGGCATCAGAGAGAAGTTCTATCAACGCGCTATATTCAGTGATGTTATTTGTTGACCGACCAATACATACCCCTCTGAAACTTACTAACTCGCCGCTTGGATCAAAAATGGCCCAGGCTGCAGAAGATAGATTCCATGAACTACGACTCGCTTTGTCGGCATATCCAACAAAATATTCCAATAGGTTCGACATCTGCGACAAATGTAAAAAGTGGATTACTTGACCAAAACAATTAATCTTAGCGAAAACAAAAATGTAACAAAAGCATACGGGTTACCACACTGAATCATGAGTAGTAACGCTTAAGGTACAACCCGTTATGGGGTTGCACCAGTGGAATCCCGTCATAATCCATTAACTCATAGGCTCCTTTTGCTAACACTCGCTTAACAATATAGGGGCCCATCCATAAAGACTTGAACTTACCTGCTCCCAATTTATTGGATTCCTGGTCATAAAGCAAGACCAAGTCACCTTCTGAGAAGACACGGGGTTTGACATTCTTGTCGAACTGTGCCTTGACTCGTTTCTTATGGGCTTCATTAGCCAAAGTGGCATCACGATGGGTTTCATCCAATTGGATTAGTTCCAAGAAACGAGCCTCCTCTTCTAAAGTTCCGGGGAGAAGGTCGACTGTGAGTTTGAGGGACGAGATTTCACACTGAACTGATAAGATTGCTTCCAGGCCATACACCAGTTGAAAAGGTGTGAACCTGGTTGCATTTCTTACCGATGTTCGGTATGCCCATAAGGCTGAGTACAGGATCGGGTGCCAACTCCTTTTGTGGACTCCAATCATCCTTTGCAGCATTCGCTTCAGGACTTTGTTGATTTCTTCAACTTGTCCGTTTGCCTGCGGGTAATATGGAGTAGAGCTGTCGTGGGACAACCCTAATTTGGCAGCCAATTCAACCATCATGTGATTGCAAAAATGCAATCCATGATCTGTGACTATAGCCTGTGGAACGCCGAATCTGGCGACTAGATGATTGAAAAGGAAAAGGGCAGTTGTTTCACCAGTGTTATCTAATGTAGGCATCGCCTCGACCCATTTGGTAAAATAGTCTACAACGACTATGATATACCCATGCCCCCCGATCGAGGTGGGGTTACATGTCATATCGATGCCCCATTTGGTGAATGGCCCAATAGCAACTATCGGTTGCAGGGGTGCGGGTGGTTTTTTGGTTTTGCTATTGAAAATTTGACATGCATGGAAACTTCTGACTGTTGTTATGCAATCTTTGAACATTGTTGGCCAGAAGTATCCTACTCGTAAAAAAATTTGTGCTGTAGCGTAACCAGATTGATGCCCCCCACACGCGCCTGAATGGCAATCATTCAGGATTTTTTCGGCCTCCTCGTGGGTGAGGCATCTCCTCAGAATTGTATCGACACCACGACGGTAAAGTGTATCATCGACGATCATGAAGTCTTTTGATTGGTATCGAATACATTTTTGTTTCGAGCGAGAGGTATTAGACCTATATTTTTGGGTTTGGAGATAGATGATTATATCTCCATACCATGGATTGCTTGAAGATATCAGAAAGAAAGATTCATCCACGATGGTTTCTTCGGATGTTTCATCGTTGGACGACGATGGGAGATCGCATAGTAATTCCGCGAATACTAGGGATTTCTTTGATTTGGATTTTAAAAATTCCAAATCAAACTCTTGAAGAATCACTATCCATTTTGAATATTTTCCCCCCAGCAACTGTCGTGGCAATATATAAGTCATGGGGTTGCAATCTGATAAAATGGCAGTTTTTCGAAAGAGGACATAGTGTCGAAATCTCTGTATCGCTTAAACAGCTGCAAGGGTCAGATTTTCAACATAGGAATACTTTCTTTCTGTATCATTTAAGTTCCTACTTAAATAATATATAGGATGTTCAATTCCTTTTTCTTCTTGAACTAAAACCATTGCGATGGTTGTATCCGCTGCAGCCAGATACAGGGTAAAGTCTTTTTGATAATCAGGAGCGTACATTAATGATGCTTTCATTAAGGATTCTTTTAAAGCATCAAAGGAAGCTTGTGCAACCTGATCCCAGACAAAGGGCACTTCCTTTTTCAATAGACGTGTATAACCTTTAGTAAGTTCGGCATAATTTGGAATGAACCTCCTCAGAAAGTTTGCTTTCCCTTGGAGTTTCTGAATTTGAAGCAAATTTGAAGGTGGAGGCAAATTTATGATTGCCTGAACCTTACATGGGTCGAGATGAATCCCATCCTTTGAGACTACAAAGCCAAGCAAACAACCAGAACTAACATAGAACACACATTTGTGTGGATTGAGTCGTATCTTGTAGTGTCGGCAACGTAGAAATATTGCTCTCAAATGCTACGGATGATCAGTCCGCTTTCGCGAATGAGCCGGAAGGTTGTCAAGATATGGTTGAACGATGTTTTTGATGTCATGGAAGGCATAATTCATTGCCCTCTGAAATGTTGCCCCTGTGTTCTTTAAACCAAAGGGTAATTTGTGATATGCAAATGTGCCCCACGGACAAATAAATGCAGTCTTTGACTAGTCCTGTGGGCGGATATTTATTTTATTATTCCTAGAGAATCCATCCATAAATGAAAAGATTTCACACCTGGTGCATTCATCAATTATTTGGTCAATAAAGGGTGTAGGGTAGTTGTCTTTTGGACAAGCTCGATTTACATCCCTATAATCGATGCACACTCTAATCGTTCCTTGTCTTTTCATCACAGGAACAATGTTCGATACCCAATCGGTCAGAGGAATCGGGTAAATAAAACCAGCATGGAGAAGTTTCTCAACTTCTGCCTTGATAGTAGCGACTTTCTTTGGGTGCACCTGCCGTAGCCATTGTCGTATCGGTTTGACATCTGGATACATATTGATTTCGTGTTCAACTATACTCGAGTCAATGCCTAGCATTTCATCATATGACCATGCAAAGACATCTCTGAATTCACAAAAAGGAGAACAACATTTGCCAACATAAATATTCTCTACAACATCTATTTTGGTCGAGATATTTATGGCGATAGTCTCTTCAATGTTGGACAAGTTTCGCTCGGAATCCACCGTGTTTACAATATTCGATAGGAAATCAAAAACTGAAGGATGATGAAGGTCATCAGGAGTATCTTCTTGACAGTCCAGAAGATGGGAACGATGGTGGTTATCTTCCCATGGCGCCCCTTCAATTATCATTGACTGAACAATTCCTTCTTCGGTGTAATGCACTTGCAACCAAGGATCTGAAGGGGTGCCATATTCCTTAGACCTATCTATCCAAACACTTGATGAGCATTGATTCGGGTCTGCCTCCCATGCCGAAAACATTGATTGCTACAATACTTCTATTGGGCTTGGAGGCAATACCTGTGTATGATCCATGTTAATATCGTTTCCTGAGATCTTTTGAATCGAAGATATCATATTGCAGGTTCCTACCGTCACCACTTCCGCCAGATTTATTGGAGGCGGGAGGGAAAAAGTCCCCATTAATGTAGGGTCTTTTAGTAGGCCTACTCTGATATTTTGAAGCGAATGGGGGCTTCCATGAATCAACGGAATGCTTCCCATAACTTGGGAACTATTGGGGAGAAATGTTTGTTGGTCGATGATTGTGATTCCTCCTTGAAAAGGAAATGCAATCTTCCTAAAGTAGGTCAACACAACTGTAGCCATAGCATATATCCATGGTCTTCGCAGTAGGATGTTGTAATCGAGGTTTCCGTCGATTACTTCGACATCTATTTCTACTGTTTTCCCCCCTAATTCAACTTGTAAGTTACTTAGTATACCATATGGGGTATATGTTCATCCATCAAATGCTTTTAATGTTGTCGAAGATCGTGACAAGGTTGCAGATCCTAAAGTTTTCCAACAACTCATCGACATAATACATGTAGATGCCCCCTCATCAATAATTGTTCAATGAACAGTTTTGTTGAGGGCTTTCACTTGAATGAGGAAAGCTAGTTGAGCTGGTAACTGAGGATCATATCCTTTGTGATTAAAGGATACAAATTTAGAATCCTTTGGGTCTATCCCAGCTATAGCTGATAATAAAGCCTACTTTTGGGATGGGCAATTTTGTAGTACTTCAAGTGTCGACATAGCAGATGGCGATTGGGCCAGATCTTCCACTATATTATAATGATGTGCTGCTCTGGCATGAGGATTAAATGTCGACTTGTGTACTACTCCCTTTGGCGGTTTTATTGTTAGCTCCGGAATGATGGGCGGCACAACTTCTATCGAAGTTGTTGTTGAACTACTGGGTTGATCCTTATCCTTGTTGTTCGACAGTTGTGGATTCCCGTAATCTTTATTCCTTGTCGATATCAAAGCATCATTTTGTTGTTTCGAAACCGACAACATTAGCACTTGGGATGGGGAAGCATTTTCACTAGCAACCAGATTTGTTCCTGGATTTGGAAATGGATCAGTCAATACCGCCGAGGTTTTTGAATTCTTGAAGAATCTTTTAAGCTTAGCTTTATGTGGACAATCGCTTGTCCAATGATCCTCATCACATATTAAGCATGAATTTTTTGGTTTCCTATCTCCAGGAGGGTTGGTAGAAGAATTTTCAGGTGATGATTCTTCTTGTTTCTTCTTCTTCCCTTTGTTTTTCTTCTTGCCTCCTGGTTGCTTGGTTTCTTTGCCTTTATCAGTTGAGACGGCATTTACTTCCGAGGCAAGAAGTTCTTCTTTTGCATTTTGACTGGAAATCTTACGGGCCTTTTTAGATGTAGCCTTTGTTGATTTCATGTCTGTCGTACCAATCACGCCATCGCTGGCATGAGAGTCATTGTTCGATTTAGAAGGAGGAGGGACGGAAAATTCTGGTCCCGGAGCGTCAGGGATTTTATCGTAGAGCGTGCCAGACTGGGTATAAATCAAGTCTAAATATTGCGCACGAGCAATAACTTTCTCTTCAGTGACGACTCCTCCCTTTGCCACATCTTCTGTAATGGAAGGTAATAATGAATTAATAAACCATTCAGTTAAAAGCTGATCAGGAACATATGTTTTTACCATTCTACGACGACATCGCCACTCACGAATATGATCGGATATGTGAGTGGCCGTTGTCTGCTTGAAATTGGTAAGAAGTTCTGTTCCCATTTCATACCTTATCGGTAACTGAAAATGGGTTAGAAAGGTTGTGGCTAGGGCACTGAAGTTGTCAAACGAAGCTCTAGGTAACTCGATATACCATTTTGCTGCCGGACCAGTTAATGTCCTCTGGAAAAGGAGAAGCCTAATCAAATCATCATTTAGGGTGTTTGATGAACACCACAGATGAAATGTCATCACATGATTTGATGGGTCTTCACCCAGATTTCCATTCAATTTAGGAATATCTGACGACAGTTTATGCGGAATCACCAGCCACCAAGGGGCGTAAGCAATTGGATCGTTCGTTAGCCGATTTAGATCTGGTAACTCTAAAGTTGCCACAAAGGGTAACTGTTGATTCAAGTTTGGCGAAGCATACCCAGGATAAGATGGGATTGCCTGAGTAGTTGGTCTTTGTATACCCGCATAATGCATTTGATGCTGGTAACTTTGGTAAGGTTGATGGGCATAACCATTGTAGAATGGTTGATTTTGACCGTTTTGAATATACGGCTACCCACTGTTTGCAAAGATTTATTGCTCAGATCCTTGGTACACTTGTTGGAATTAAGGTTGTTGATATTGCACCAACCACGGCTGCGAAGCCATGTGCTGTTGTCCAATATTGACCGTTTGACCAAAATGAGGGGTAATTGTACCCGTTTGGGCCTGTGTCATTCCACTAGTTGGTGATTGTGGTTGAGTCGCAGGGACAAGAGGCTGTTGCATTACAACCTGAGAAACCTGAGGTTGGCATACAATGGGCAGCGCTTGTACTTGCGACACCGTCACAATAGCCGGCGTAGTTGGTATATTTGGCATAGGTAAACATTGTTGCATCGAATATATAACTCTTGGTTGTTGAGGCAGTATCGGCACCCAACCGCTAGATGTAATTCCAACATAACTTGAATTTTGTTGTGAACTCTCGTATGGTTGTCCTCTCGGAGGAGACAATGAAAGGGTATACTACCCCCCATACGGTGGTAATCCAGTACTTAAAGGAATTGTTTGCCCTTGAGGACAGAACTGCCCAAATTGGCACCCTGAAGGATCAATTTGCTGAGACTCAACATAAGAGTTTCCGGATACTATTCCGGATGAACAAACAGGAATGGACCATACTGTCGAAATAGCCCTTGGGTGGGCCCCTTCTAGTGATTGAGAGCTAGTTGGGATAGATGGTATGCCGGAGAACATTGTTGGAGTGACAGTAGGAAGTTCTGCCGTCGCTGTGTCGAATGACACAGTCCTAGATGTCGACGGTTGTTCAGACATTTCTAGTCTATCCAAAAGATTGCCTAGCAATTCTACAGGAGCTTCCGATGACGGTAGACTAATTTCTGATGAAGAAGGATATAGAGTGATCCCGACTCCAAATTGCGATGGAGTACTAGATGGAGGATCCTCCACAATCTCTTCTATAGCAATCAGACTAGGTGGAAGAGGTAGACCGTCAGGTCCGTAAAATATTTTTGGTGCCGAAGAAGGTATAGAATCTGCAGCGACAGATGTTTGGGGAATAACACTTTCTGAATCAGCTGTAGATGGAGCTGGTTCAGTAATGCAGGTGTTTACCTTCACACTAGGATCAGTTCTACTGTCCTTTGGTGGCTGCTGAACTTCTTCTGTAAAGGCAGGGATACCAGAAATGTTTGGAGTAACTGGAGTCTCCGAAGGTGTCGGAACACTTGTTCTAACTTTACCAGGGGATTTGGAACCAGTTAAACGAGTTCGCTTTGTCCGTAACAATTTCGATTCTGGAGACAAAGACAGTTGATTCATAAGCCTCCGCAAATGACGGGGTTTCAATTGACTTTCTTCCACGATTGCAGATTACTCGATCAACTAAAAATCAAGGGGAAATATGTTTCCGAATTAAATGAATTTTAGATGCTTTGACACAACTTGTTTTTTCAATTTTTAAGAGTTGAGAAAAAACAAAAGATGACTCTAGTCGCCTTCGATTTTTAATGAGCCTGAAGTGACAAGTGCTCAGATGGACCTTTTCTTTTAAGGAGTCTGAAAAGGAATGAAAGAGACTGCTCTGGAAATCTAGAAAGAGGGATTACCAAACCAATTGCAAAACTGCAGAATACTTTTTACGGTACGACAGTCAATCTTCCCGAATGCTGTGTTCAGTGCATTGCGATCGATAGGGTAGCAGAAACGGCTTCCTATGGATAAAGGATAAAGCCTATTGTGGTCTCCCAATATATACTCGACGGTACGTGGGAGCACAAGTCTGTACTGGCACTTATCGTCTCAAAGTGGAGGAATCACCCAACCAGCAATGAAAACAACAGTTACCAGGCTTTACGACACCGGAATACGTCTCTAGCCTAGACTTCTAGATGTTGTGCGTTAGGTTCCAAAGCGTTTTTAGATTCATTAAATTTATTTTACAGTTGATCTTGCTTAAGAAATTTGCCTTTCAGGTTCACCGCATGATGTAGATGTACAATTCCTAAAATGCAGTCTAAGATGATAAACAATCGTTTAATCTTCTTTTTGCAATGAAAATCCTAGCTACTAAGGAAAGAGAGATGGCGTTCTTTCAACATAGAGCAGAGAGAACATACTATATGCACTATCCTAAATCAAACCAACAAACAGTCTAAATGAAAATGCACATGCATGTATTTGTTTTCAGCCTTCTTAATGTGTGAATGATAAAAAGAAAGCTAAGCGCAAATCTGAATTATTTTTCAAAGCGACATTACTAACAAGTTTCTTTTCAAGAAAAAATGAAGACAATGACGACACTTTGCGATTTGGAATTGAAAACTTGCTTTCGACACTTGAAAAACTACTAATTCAAATCAAATACAAGATTAACAGTGTAATCGACTATCAAGAACAATCGGATTCTCTCTTATGACTGAAAACGACACTTGCGACACTTTCAAATCAAGAAACGACAGTACAATTACGCTACTTCTTTGTAAAAGAGAACTGGAAATGACTCAAAATACATAAAAACATTTACAGTTCTTTGCACAATGGAGGCAGAATAATGGCAAGGAAGGGGGTTTCAATAGAGGTGTACTGACTACAGGTAGCAAAACTCTTGGATAGAGCTGAAAAGAGTGAACACAAAAACCAAAATTTAGGAGCAAGGCCTTGTCTGATCAGTGCACCTGTAACACCGTGAAATAGAGATGCAGCTCACCTACTACACTCGGGAAGTGTGATGCATCTGAAGTTCACAGAACAGACAATGCGCTGGACCAAGGAGAAGACTTTAACTGGGTTTCGGGTCACAGTTTTCAGTTCAGTTCAGGGATTTAGGCCGAGAAAGTGGTAATCAGTAAATAAATCACAGGGGTAGATCTAAAGAGGTTACTAGAGCCACCACAAGGGCAATTAGAGAGCTTGTAAATCAATTGTTCAATTCATAAACAAAACCCGGAGATAGACTGAAGCAGCGTTGATCTACTTTGCACTTGCATAGTAAATGCAGTTCGAAGGCTAACTGGCTTGACTTCAGGCTCCGTCTGTAAGTTTATAAAGTAAAGAAATGTAGATAAACAAACAATCTATTCGCTCCCCAGCGGAGTCGCCATTTTTTTATCGGGAAAACTAGTGTCTATGTAGAGCTGCTAGTCCCACTAAGGCTGGTAGATACCTTAGAAACAAACAAACTAAAACTACTTTCATTTTCCTTTATGAGAAATAGATAAGAGGGGAATAAAGGAGACCAACCTCTGTCTTGCGCTTGGCTCGTTGTTTGATTCCTCTCTCTTCTAGTAGATCTTTGCCACTTGCTCCCTTGTCCACCCAGCTTCAAAGGGCACCTGTAGAATCAAAGCAGCATAACACTATCCAAGAACATAGATCTATTATCATAAACAATATAGGACCAAATATATATTAACCACACAAATGCATATATCATCAATCATACAAAAATGTGGAGGAAAACTTGAATAGCTTTATTGATAATCAAGAAAGAGCAAAGAGGATTACAACCAATTGTTCTGACCCAGCGTCATCCTCCGAGCAAGAGAGCCCTTCTTCACCTCATGAAAAGCTTAGATCACCCAACACTATGATATTGCACCAAGAAACCAGTAACACTTCCTTACAAGATACAAAATTCCAGCCTTTGGATCTCTGGGATGAGGGATCCATATATAGATGTTTGCAAGGGGGGTGAGTCAGCTTTTGAGATTTGGTTAGTGTCCTCTCTCTGATAGTTCTTGAATCCACTTGGAGATTGATGATCTCTTACTCATCCCTGGGCGAATGCAGAGAGGCAAGTGTCACAGGAGAAGTTTCTAGAAGATTCCACGATTCTCCACCTTGCAGATTGACCCTGCCATTTGTCCACTCTCGCCCATCGCACCCCATATAAGGGCTTTTCAAGATGCATCACACCTCCCGAGTGTATTTAGGTGGGATGCAGTGACCATGGAGTAGGTGAGATGGACCTGTTTTGACCAGTTCTAAGCAGTTTTTCATGGAGAACTTCTGGGAGAAGATGTAATCAGTTGACCTTGTTCTTTTAGAGGTTGGAACAACACTTTTAGGGACTTAAGAGCCCTTGGTTTATGGATATTTTATGATTGGGGTTGCAGTGCCCAAAAATGTCTATAACACCAAGGCACTTCCAAAAAAGGAAAATTTGAAGGTGCCACACCCTTTAAGGTACAAGTTTACTTTGATATCCCCTTATTTGATGGCCAAATACAAGTAGATACTTTGGAGAAATAGTTAAATCTTTTACAAGGTTATTAATTTATCTAAAATTTCTTTAAGAATGAAATGATCTCCTTTTTGCTCCTAAAATCCCTTGCCCATGTCAAATATTGGTGGGAGGTTTACTGGGTGAGACATGATGGAATAAATCCTACTTGTGAATAATATTTAATATTTAATTTATGTAATGAGGTATACTAAGCATAAAATTCTACATATAGTTGAGAGATTGAGAGGAATGAATAAAAATCAGGATGGAGATTTAGTGAGAGATTCATGGAAATATTTGAAGAGATAGCTATGGTGGTCATTTGAACAAATTAATTTCTCTAAATTGACGTATTTTTTATGGTCATCATCATTATATAAAGTGACTAGTTTATACATTGAAGCTACACAAAGGATTATGTTTTTATAATATATTTTCCCCCTTTTGGGGGATTCTTGGTTTATTGAATAGTATTCTATTTATCCCTTGCTTCATGAATTGTTATTAAAACTATAAATTGGTATCAGAGTTGAGGTACTATGTGGATGAATTTGGAGTTGGTGATCATGAGTGCTCTCAATCTAGAGTTGAGATTGCTTTATTGATCAGATCTAAATAGATAAGATTTGTGGACAAACCTTCATGGTGCAGTGTACTTGGAGTTGTTGGGACTAAATTGTTGCATGTAGTTATTATGGAGTTACTCTATGTGTTGTGGAATTGTGAAGTAATAATTGTAGCATGAGTTGAGTTGAGTGCGTAGCGTAAACTATGGTGTAGTATATTAAATGAAAACCAACATGGAAACGAGAATTAGTGTGTGGACAGATTTGTGTGAAGCCATGGAGCTATAATGTATTATTCTTGTTAAAACGAATTTAGAATTCTATTCAAATTTGAAGTTCAAACAAGAAAATCGTTCTATATGTCAGAGACAACTGTCACATGATTTAAATTCCTAGTTTGCATTGATTTCTCTATATAAAATAGCCTTGCATCAGCTATGGAAATTCGTATCTTTTCTTTCTATTTGATAATAATTGAAAATAAAACCCTTTTTAATTTTGAATTCAATATGATAATCGAATATGTAGATATGTAGCAAGGAGTGGAAGGAAAATTTGCATACATCAGTGTCCAACGTTGTAAAGTTAAAAATAACATGTATGTTGGAAGAAGCCTTATCACACACCTATTATTACAATTTTTTGGAGTAGACTCTCCCAAAGAATATGGGAGAACTGTGCAAGAAGGATGCAAACGAATATGTAGGATGAATGCGGATGATAACAAAGAGAATGGACTCCTAAATTTCCGAAGGAAAAAAGTAGGAAGAAGAATGAAGTAGAAGGAAGAAAGAATGAAGCAATGAAAGATGATTGAAGATGATGATATAGAAAATGGACTCTCAAACTTGAGGAGATAAAAATAATGTGGTAGCATGAAGCCAAGGACAAGGAAGAAAGTTTGATGCAATAGGAATGAATAAGAAAAGAAGACAAGAGAATCAACAGAATACGTGATCTGAATTTAAACATGAACACAATAAATTGTAGAGATAACCATTAACACAGAGATGCAGTGGAAATAATACTTCATTTCATTAATGTAAAATACTGAAATATGCTTACAAATGGAAATGGAAATAAACCAGCTAGGGCGATGGCAGCTTATCTCTGAGAAGAGATGTGGTGGCTACATGCCTCTGAACTATGTTACAATGAGACTCGAAGGCCTACTTATTGTTGAGAAACAATGGAAAACCCTAAACATCCAAAAACCTAACCCTAGAAGATGAAACGCCAAATTGTGGGCCCCATTTTGGGTAAATTGGTACATCAACTTCCCAGGGTCGTAACTTTGGCACCCGATCTCCATTTTATGCGTACAATAGCTCGTTAGAAAGATCTATCCAAGAACTATAACTTTGGGAAGAGGAACATGGGTCCAATGTTGCTCCCAGATTTCCCAAAAAAACGTCGTCTAAGGCCTCAAAATGGCTCTGGAAGTTCAGGACCTGTAAAACTGCTAAAAATATTAAATTGTGCTACAAATAAGGAAACTGAAAAGCTGAAAAAGATAGTTCTGGGGGTCCAAGTGGGATAGGCAGGTGGAAACCACATCCACCTGGATCATTCTCCCCCCCTTAGGAAGCAATGGTCCCCATTAATTTGAGTTCCTCCATCTGTTGAACCTGGTCCCTGGTTAGCTATTTTGCAATCTCTGATGTGTCCAGTAATGGTGGGAAGCATGGTAGAGGGTGCTCCACATTGAACACTCGGTACAAGCAAAGGAATGGAGGAATGATGTGCTCCAAAGAATTGTTTCCCCCAACCTTGGTAATGCTGTAAGGACCATGTCGGAGTGGTCTGAGCTTCTGATGGGCTCTTGTAAGGCTTTCTTTCTACAAATGTAACCAAAATTTGTTGCCCACCTGAAACTTGTGTGGTGCCCTTGTGGGTGAGGAGAAGTTGTTCCTGTGTTCTTTCCTGACCGTATCCCTTTGCTGTTGCTACTGCTGCGTGGAGGAACCCTTCGTGGGGTTCATGGATGTGGTGACAATCTTCCCCTTACTTTGGGAGTGAACCAGACAAAAAATAATTTTCGTAGTTTGTGAGATGAGCTTGCTGCCTTTCTTAGCAGCAATGAAAGAGGTGGCGGCAGGTGGGGCTACCTCCACTATCCTATATAATGAATTACACAAAGAAATAATGACAGCGCGAGGCCTTGACTCATACACAGCATGTCGCCTCCACAAGTATGGCTGGCCTAATAATACATCACAAACATCCAGAGGTGTAACATCACACAATACTTTGTCTATGAAGGGTTTGATGCCGCAGGGAAGGCGGCACTGCTGGCAAACTCGAAGATCTCATCCTTGGTGAAGCCACCTGATACTGTATAGTTGTGGGTGTGGTGTAGTCGGTAGGCCCAATAGCTTCACAACCTCTGCTGAAATGAGGTTCTTCTGGTTGCCACTGCTGACAATGACTTGTAGCGGCGAGCCCTTCACCCACATTTGTGAGTGGAAAAGATGCTCCCCCTCCTTTGGATCTTCGGGCTCATTCTTCTAAATCTTGGCAGTGGCAACAGTGGTGTTGGGCTCCGCGTCAATTATCTTCTTCCCTTTGCCATTCCCCTTGTTGGGTTCTAACTCAGGGTCAGAACATGCATATGATTTTGAAGCCTTCAATTCGGCCACCATCGATTGTTTGGTCCGACACTCACTTGTGTTATGAGTGGGGCTCTTATGGAACTCACACCACTTTCCCGTGTACTTCTTCGACTTTGTGGTGTTGTTGTTTTCTTGCGACTTCGACGGGTTGTCTTGGGTCACCCCGCCTTGGCTTTGTCTTTCGGTCTTCTGATTTGCAGATCCGAAGACAATGTATCGGTATGGCGTGCCAAGGGAGGAGATGTTTAGGAACTCCATCTCTTCCTGGATGTATCTATGTAGGTGGCCACGGTATTTGAGTACCAAATGTAGCTCAAAATCTTTGATACCCAACTATGTGCGAAGGGTATGAAATATGTTTGTGAACTCTGTCACATCTTGGTCCCTTCCCTGCCGCAGCGTGGTCCACTTAATGTATTTTTCGTCATAGCTTTTGACAGGGTAGTACTTCTCCTTGAAGGCATCTCGGAATGAATTCCAAGTGGATGCGGATGAAAATAGTGAGCCCGTACTTTCATCCTTCTGTTCGCAATAAGTTTCCCACCAGTCCTTGACATGGGGGGCTTCTTTGAGAAGAGCGAAAATAATATTTTCCCAACTAGAAAAATCATGAACAGAAAAATACCCTTCTAGCATATTTAACCATTTATCTATGACATTTGCGTCTATTTGACCCTCAAATATGGGGATTTCAAAATTAACTGGTACCTTAAAGGGCATGGCGTTTCCAGAGTAACTGTTGGAAGCTGATGCATCACCTCTGGGTAATCGCTGAAGGATCTGGGCAAAGTTGTCCATCATCGGGTTCCTTTGTCACACGAAGGCTTCTTCGAACAAGATTTTGATAGGATCTCCTGCCCCTTCATCTTTCTTTTCAACCACCATGGGAGGCCATCAGGATTTGCAAGGTTGTTTTTGCAAAGGTTCGACCAGTTCAAGCCCTAACTCCTTATATCCCGACCTCATTGGGGACATGCAAAGAAAAACAGAGAAAAAACAGACCGCTCTAATACCACTTATCTGAATTTAAACATGAATGCAATAAATTGCATAGATAACCATAAACACAGAGATGCAATGGAAATAATACTTCATTTCATTAATGTAAAATACTGAAATATCTTACAAATGGAAATGGAAATAAACCAGCTAGGGCGATGGTAGCTTATCTCTGAGAAGAGATGTGGTGGCTACATGCCTCTGAACTGTGTTACAATGAGGCTCAAAGGCCTATTTATTGTTGAAAAATAATAGAAAACCCTAAACATCCAAAAATCTAACCCTAGAATATGAAATGCCAAATTGTGGGCCCTGTTTTGGGTAAATTGGTACATCAAATTCCTGGGGTCGTAACTTTGGCACCCGATCTTCATTTGACACGTACAATAGCTCGTTAGAAAGATCTATCTGAGAACTATAACTTTGGGAAGAGCAACATTAGTCCATGGACCCATGTTTCCCCCAGATTTCCCAAAAAACATCGTTTAGGGCCTCAAAATGGCTCTGGAAGTTCAGGACCCGAAAAACTGCTAAAAATAGTACATAGTGCTACAAATAAGGAAATTTGAAAGCTAAAAGAGACAGTTGTGGGGTTCCAAGTGGGATAGGTGGGTGGTGACCAACATCCACCTAGATCAAGATAGAAAATTATAATGAAGATACAAGAAGAAGGACATCAAGCAATCTAAATAATATTACTATGTGTTCAAAATTGAGATGCAAATGCAATGAATGCATGAAAACATCCTTAAAATTTTAATCTTCACTAATCAATTTGATATCAAATGTTTGCATTTGATCTTCAAAGGACATGGAAAGGGCTAGACGGGTCTAAATAGAAAGCTAAATTTAGTTTATGTGAATCGATGTAATGCATAATGAGGCAAGTATGGCCACATTGAAGAACAAATGGTGTTGAATAATGACATGTCATGAAGGAAGAAGTGGTTTTGAATATCTACTTGTGATTTCTGTGAGAGAAGTTGGTTTGTGGTCATCAAAAATCACTTGTGTTGTGGTAAGAAAAAGTGACTTGAATTTTTTATCGTTAAGGGTAATCCAAAATTTCTAGGTTGATGAATGATTTTGATGATGTAGGGGGGAGTTAAACGCACATATGTAAAGATATGTTGTTGAATCATGTATGAGAAAATGTTTCCTAGAGAACTGGTAGAAACAACAACTCATGACCCATGTATTTCGATGGATGTTAAATTTTTTATATGGACTTCAAAAAACACATTATTTATGTTTTGGTATAATATGAAAGCTGATGAAGCATACAATTGACGTTGAAGAGGGGACCAATTTAGAGGATAAGTGAAGATGGAGAATTCATAAGTACTCATCAAGGGTGAGTATGATCGAATAACTTCTACTTGTGAATAATATTTAATATCTATGTCATGTAATGATAAATGTAATGAGGTAGACTAAGCTTAAAAGCCTATGCATGGTTGAGAGATGAATATGAATGAGTAAAAATAAGGATGGAGATTTAGTGAGAGATTCACGGAAAGATTTGAGGACATAGTTATGGTGGTGATTTGAACATATATATCTAAATTAATTTATTTCGTAGGATCATCATCATTGTATAAAATGATCAACTTGTAAAATATAACTACACATGTGAATATGTTTTTAAAATATATTTTCCCCTTTTTTGTAGTTTCTTGGTTTCTTGAATATTATTCCGTTTGTTCCTTACTTCATGAATGGTTGTTAAAATCAATCAATACATAGCAAACATAAGTCTGTAGTATTCAATATTGCACCTACTTAGGTATGCTTTGTTGATGCACTGAAGGTGGAATTATACCATATAGGGAAATATGATAACTGGTACATGAGACGATAAACTCTATGACAGGAGAGAGATTAGACTGTTCTAGAGTACACCAATATTTTCTATACCTTGTGCTAAAATTTGGATATCAAAGGATATACATAGCACTTGGATCTGAAGTACTATAGTGTGATACATGATACATCCAAATAGAGCTAGGTTTCTTAGACATATTGTCACTGGGAGTTTCTTCTCAATATTCCATCAAAATTAAGAAAAAGGTTTGGTAAATAAATAAGTGTGAGTTTAAGGCCACAAATCCACCACAATAGAACCTTGGAAAAGGTGGTCCTAACTCAAAAAAAAATGGCATATAAAGGAGAATTGACATCAAGAAAACCAATCCAATTCATAGGAAAATAAGGGTAATGAGATGTCGAAGAAGTACACTAGAAAGTGGTGTGAGTTGCACATAAAACTAATGAATGTTTTTGGAAACAATCATTATTATCTAAACTTAAGGAAAAATAATTAGACTCTGGCTTGGATTCTAATTCATAATAGGATAAAGGAAGTGGAACAATCATGTAGAATGCAACATTACCATTGATGTTGGAAATATCTAAACTATGAGAGTCGGATCATCCTAGGGAAGGGAAACACTTCTTCTATTCATAGATGTGGGGAAAGGTACCCCACTAGATTTCATTGTTGATAATTAGAGAAATTTTAACTTGGTATTATCTAAGGTCAAAAAGAGATTTAATCTTATGATAGTTTCCACACCCATGCCACACCTCCAACCATACACAATTGTTTGGTTTGAGTGAGGGATGTTACATTTATGTTATCCAACAATGTTTCCTATGATATAAATCCCTCCAAATATGAGGTACTATGTGATGTTTCCATGCTTGAAATTTGTTATCTTCTTCTAGGATAACCTTGTATGTGGAAATTTCATGTTGTTTATAAGTCCCATCCTCATAGTGTCATTGTTACTCCAAGAGGTTATGTATAAAAAGGTGATAAAGGTAGTTTCGACCTATTGTAATTTCATTAATATAAAAAAGACAGTGTTGAAATATTAAGGGAATTTTGAGGTCTAAATTGGGCCTTCTAAGAAAATAATAAAATAAGCATTATGAATTTTTAAAGGAAAAGAAAGAAAACAATTGTTTTGTTGTATTTTTAGCTTATCTCCTTATATATTTACTCAAATGTCAATGCAAAATTGAATTCTACATCTAACGAGTACCCACTCTATATACTTTAGAGTAAATCCGCATCACAAAAATTGAAAATACATGAAAAAAGTGTTTCAAAATCATTTTCTCATGTATTTTGATTTATTTTATGGGGTTCTACTCGAAGGTATGTAGAGTTGGGACTCGTTGGATGTGGAATTTAATTCTAGATCCAACAAGTGTATACACTTGAAATTTGAGTAAACCTATAAGGAAACAAGCAAAATATACAATAAAAAAGTAGCTTATTCTTTTCCCTCCAAAAATATTTACCCCTGAGGATGACATCATCATCTTGAATCTTATTGGTTCTTTTAAAATTGATATTTTTAGTACATTTTTTAGGCCAATTTTTTACGTCAAAATTCCCCTAATGTGCGATTTCTCACTGCAAATTTCGTCCTCTTCATGATTGAGTCAAATTCTAAAAATAAAGATCACTAAGAACACCACAATTTTGGCATGGGTCCCCTCTACATTGTAGAAGCATGTTGACAAGATTGTAGTGGCATATTGAGATATCTTTGCTTTGCATGTGGGGTTCCTTTACAATAAAGGTCAAAGATGAAATTGAATTGATACCTAGTCCATTATCCAATGGCCCAATATATAGATTCTCTCATATTGAAGATGAGGAAATAAAATGTAAAATTTATGATCTCATCAAAAAGGGCCACATTTGGCTGACATCCTCTCCTTACACAAGACCAATTATGTCATTGTGAAAGAAGAATGGGACATGGAGAGACTATATTCATTATAGATCCACAAAAAAAAATCAACGTCATGAACTAATTCCATAGATTGATAATTTTATTGATTATCTTAAGAGTTCCAAGTTCTTTAGTAAGATTGATCTGAAGTCTAGCTATCACTAGGTTCTAGTTGAACAAATTGATGTATGGAAGACAATCCTCAAATATCAACAAGGACCTTTTTAATGGATGATCGTGCCTTTTTTCTTGAATAATGATATATAAACATTCATGAGGATTACGTGTTTGTGGTTAGATATTTGGATGAAATCATTATCTCTAGCAGCAATTAGGTGGAACATTTTTAGCACATTCAATAGGTACTTAGCACTCCACGATGACATAAGTTGTATTCTAATTTGGAGAAATGTTTGATGGGCCACCAAGTTAGACATAAATTAAGGCCCATCTGACCATCCTTAAACACATTAAATCTCTCTTTTTGCATTAGATGACATATTTTCAACTTTAATATGTTAATTATGAAAGGTTTATGGATAATTGCATATTTGCGCCTAATATTATTTATTTTTAAAGAATATTGTGAGAATGTTGGGTAGATTATGAAGATTTGGAGGAGGAGATAATTGAGGGACTTGTTACCTACTACAAGAGGATCAATATTGGATAATAAATCAAAAGGATATTATGAAATTATTCCACAAATTTTGGAGCTCCAACGACTGAGAAAATCTAGGGATGTGTTCCATGTCATTTAATGTAGATTCTTAGTGTTGGGAACCAGATCCACTATTTGAGGGATTCTGGAATGGAAAGCTTCCTTCTTTCATGGAGAATTCTTCCTAATAAATTTTAATAAGTAATAATTCAAATTTTCCTCCAGGGGTTGGTTTTTCTTAGTCTTCTTATGGAGAACACTTTAATTTTTGCAACTCCACTTTCATTTCTTGTAGGGATGTAATTGTATTAATGGAAACACTAAAGTCTAGTGCCATTTTCAGCTTCTAAATCTTTGTCTCCTTCATAGTAATCTGAGTTACCTTGGGATTGGACATCCCAGGAGCCTCATATCCTTTTTGTATAAATTGTTTTTCTTTTTTTCACTTCTTATTCACATGCATCTATTGTTCTTGTTTTCTTCCTATTTCTGGATTTAGTATTGATGATTTCTTATTGTAGGATTAGATTAAATGGTTGAAGTAAGGTATTTTGTAGAATAAAAGCATAATTTATTCCTTGGAACAAGTTTTGAAGATAGTAGTAATCATTGAGCTACTTATATTAGTTTTCTTATTCCCAAATCTAAATTTCTAGAAGTCCCTTCTCACAAATGGTAGTAATTTTTTGTTATTTTGTAGAACATGCAAATGATATTCAATTGAGTTTATTCCACTTGCATTAGATCAAAAACATATTAAAGTTAATAAAAAAATTTACCGTATTGAATTTTCACTTGATTAGGTTAGGAATTTGATAGATTAACTAGCTCACTAGTTCTCAAATTTTTAGATTTTAGACTAGTAATTTTCTGTTATTGTTTAGCATCTGTTAACAGAGATATTTTTGAGTGATTTCATTTGGAATGGAGATCTAAGACATCGTATTCAATAAAAAAAATTGTCCCATCCAACTTGGATTTGATTTTCTTGGTCATTCGGTGAAGCAAATCCCATAACTTCATGTATTAAACTGTAACTTCTTGTAGCAGCACTTGTAACTTCCTATAGCACTCTTCCAAAATTTATATACTTTCCCAAATTTTGTCAAAAATGTTTATTTTTTTACTTTAGGGTTGAATCATAACCGCTAGGCTCTAAATGAATGGTTGAGGAGGAATAAACACAACTTAGGACTTGCCTCTTTACCCCTGCAAAACATCTCAACAATTTGGGTTAATGGACATATTTATGAATTGGATAATACAATAATGATTTTCTTGATTTCCACATCCAATGAACTCTATCAATGGATCTAAACTCTTTGAAATGTTTTGATTTATATATAGTTCATGATATTTACTTTATGCAATTAGAATAGGTTTTTGTTCCTTGTAGTTTCTTTCCTGCAATATGTTAAGGTTTCCATTTCAGGCATTTCCATTTCTACAATTATTTTAGGATTTGATTTCATTACATTAACTTAATTACATCATCAAAATGGAGGAATGACACATTGCATGTTGCACATATAGTGTTGATACCTCTTAATTTTGTGTGAACCCCAGGTTGATAATTAAAGTTGGCGGCCATGGGAGTTGCAACATTCTTGTTGCAATACTGAGGCTCTTCACTTTTTGGCATTGTTGTCGGGGAGGTGTCAAAGTATGCATTGTTTTCTTCCCTAGTTGATTCATTTATTTTTACTTTATGCAAAAAATAAATAAAAAAATTCATTAGGCATTTTTCATTTAAAGAACAGAAAATTACATTGCATTAGCATTCTTATTCAAAAAAAAAAAAAAAAACTCCAACACCAACCCCCCCATTTGATCACGTGGTGCAGTAAGAGCCACATCACCCTTAATTTTTTGTAAGTAGAAGAATAAGAGGTGACAAATATGGTAGGATAATGGATGGAGATGATCAATGAGGAAGATACTCTTGGATTTCCCATTCAAGAAACTGATGTTAATGTGCACATGAAGAGCATCCTCCATATTTTCTTCCAAACTTTCATGGTCTAAGGTTAGAGGATCTGGAAACCTTTCTCTTTGAATTTGAAATCCTTTAGAGATCTTATGGTTACTTACTAAACACTCAAAAGTTGAGATTACTTCTGGAAACATTGAAGGATAAAGCTCTTAAATGGTTCATGAGTTCAGGAACTAATTCAATACGATCATGGAATGATATGGAAAATATATTTCTGGAAAAATATAATGACCATGATCTTAAAGAAGAAATATCTTTATAATTAATCAAAAAGAAAATGAAAGCCTTGAGGATCTAATAGAGAGGTTCATATATAATGTTAAGAGGGAAAAATTACATCATTTAGGATCTGACACACTAAAAACCCTCTTACCTAGAACAATTAGGGATGAGTGGATTGATCTCCTTGATCTCATGAGTAGGGGTGATGTATACCAATTATCGTTAAAAGAAATTTGTGAAACATGCAAACACATATTAAGACGAAGGGCAAGAGTAAGTAAATCAACATCGAGATCAGTATGTCAACCTAAACATGGAAATTTTTTTGATGACTTTAAAACATAAATTCTTAGTAATCTAACCAAACAAGTAGAAATGTTAAGAATGTAAGATGAGGAAAGAGAAGATGCTAATATTTGTGTTTTCCATGTAGAATCACATGCTATTAAATATTTCCCATCATTACCAAGGTTGAAGGAAGTTTACTGATGAACATCAGTATTGAAGCAAGAATGTTGCAACTTGTGGGGCTACCAACTTTACTTCATCAACTCAGGGTTCATACAAACTTGGAGGTGACATTTTTGTATACACAATAGATGTAATGGTCTACTCTTGTCACTTTTTAACTGGGGTGATAGACCACTAGGGTTTTTCAAACTAGTCTTCTATTGACTAGAAGGAGCTTGACTACGAAATGGAAAATGGAAAATCATTCTTAGTGCAAAAAAAAGGAAATGTTGCCTACTCTAGGAAATGAAAGTGTTGAATTGGAAGGTGTTATAAAGTCACATGAAATCATCTAGCTAAGAATCTACACATTTCTCTTGCAAAAGAGACCTAACTTAACCTTGTATATAACAACTAGTTATTTGGACTAATTGAGCATGGAATTTTATCTAAGAACTACTATGACTTCTGCATGCATGTTCTAACTTAGGAATTACAGAAAAATCCTTTTTGGATTTTTAGTTTTATGAATGAAAATGCTAATTTCAAATTTGTTCTTTGGTAGGGGATAGATGTGTGGGGGAAAAGGTCTAGAATAGTTTCAAGGGTATGGAAGCCAAGTGAAGGCCTAACCTAAGATGAGATGACACTTTCTACTCAATTTGGGCTTAAAGCATGCTACTACAAGGTTTCCTATAGTACTACAGGATGTCCTAGTTCTACTACAGGATGCCCTTTTTTACTACAGTAAACGGGCTAGAAGCTTATAAGGAGGTAGGAAAAGTAGAATGAAGTGTGGTAAAGATGTCTAGTGGGGAAATAAGGCATAGAAGAGGTGCACACTACCCAAGGCTCAGTCAAATGATTCAAGATGGCTGGATTGGCTCAAGGAAAATGACCACTTTTCTTAGAAAACAAGAATTTGGATTACGGTTTGGTGGACTTTGGTAGCATAAGTGGAGAATATTTGGATGAGGAGAATGTGATGAGGTCTCCCTGCAGATCAGAAGCTCCTGCAACAACATACACTCTTTTCTTCATTGATGCACAATTTGATTTATACATGGAAAAGATGAGTTGAATGGAGCAAAATAAGAGTTATTAATAGATAATGGCTAAGTTTGTGAATGGAAGTTCTTCTAAACCATAGAAATTTGAAGAGAAAAAAATGACAATTGAGGATACTTCTAACTATTTTAGAGACAATGATTTATTCAACAAGAAACCCTGGGTTATGTAGTAATCAAACAACAAATCTGTTTTTTGGGTTGTGTGAAAGGAACCCTTAAATCATGGTCCCATGAGGGGTATGAGGTGAAGGCCACTATCAAAAGATTTTTTGAATTGTTTACTATCACTATGATACCACTGCTCTATCTATTCACAAATGGAAGAAAACTAAGTAATTATCCAAATAGTTGCAGATTAAACAAAACCAAAATCACTTCAACAACTAACTACGAATGTAATCTAAGCAGACATGTATAGAAAGAGGAGCCTTTGCTGCTAGGGTTGGGCCCTAGCCTAAGAGCTTCAGCCCTCTGAGTCAACTCAATGCTTGATTAAGGGAATGCTTCTCATATTCATTAAAATATAAAAAATACATAAGAGTTATTAGTCACAATGTCTTAGCTTGAAAATGCCTCTTGGCTACAACAAAAAAAAAAAATTGAATCCTAATGAGGCTCTAAGCCTTCTTATTTAAACAACTAAAGCTACCAATAACTTTGTTAAATTTAGGGAGGCTTGGCTCCAAAATCGAGATCAACTTGTCTTCAACTATCAGTCGCTTGGCTACCAATGACCTCAGTGGCTTGGCTTCTTGTAACTCCAAGCTAATGAGATCTAGTGGAGGAATCTTTGAGTGAGTGAGGATTTCAGGAGGGAGATCCAATCTCCTAAAATCCCTCTTTCTTGTCTACTTCGATTTCCTACACTTTAATTAGCCAAAATTTCTCTAAATCCTACAATTAATGCACGTTACTCCACATGACATAACATATCATCTTTACCCTCCTCACTACAAAAAATATAACAAAACATGTAAATAAATGTGAGAAAAGTTCATTTTAATAAGCTGGAGAATGAAATTAAGGTCCATATGATTTACCTATTGATGAGCCTCATCATCACACCCCTACTAGAATTGTTGCTCATCCTCTGAGAAACTTAATCTATGTCCATATCTTTCATTTCTCTTGTGGCCTCTCTGAAATTCTAGGCTTTTGTTGAAGTATTCTCCTCTTATGGATAAAATCCTGCATACTTCTTCCTCCCATTGCTTTCTTTCTTATTCTACCTGTCTTCCTTCTAACATATCCAAGAGCAATGGTGGACTAACTTTCAATCCAATCTAGTTGATTTTGAGTCTCCACAATTCCTTCTTATAAAGTGGAGTCCTTTCTAGTGCATCCCTCATGCTTTCAACGGAATGATACTCCCTGATCTTTGGGTTGTATGGTAAGGTGCCCCCTCTCCTTTGACATTCTTGTTGGCTTTCATCTCCTAACAATCTCAAACTGTCCTCTAAATTAATGACTTCTTTCTCTTGTGTAGTTAGGTATCTTGGTGCAAGATAGGGATCATTGATAATGAGGTTCTGGGTGCTAATGACAACCATGGAATTGATCTGTTCTTCTTTGATGTAAAGGGGCTATTTTTCTTCTCTTTCCAACACTCTCTTTACATCCTCAGCCCTGGCCTCCTCATTACTTATCCATGATGCCAAGGCCATCAGTTGTAAGTCCCCCAACTTTGGATTGGGGTCCCACACATTCATGTCTATTAAGGCCAAGTTACATAAGTAGAATTCAAAAATATTGGCCCTGTCCTCTAGGGTTATTTGGTCACAGAGCTCAATGAATGTCCTATAGTCTTGGAAAGGCATATTCCCTCATTGTGCTAGGGTCTTTATCTGAAATTGCATCCATTGTTCTTTTAGGTACAATGCATATCATTTTGCTGGCATCCTGCACTACAGTGCCTCCATAGAGAAACTTGCCATAGTGGTCAATTGGCTCTCTTTTTCCTTTACCTGAATCCTCAGCCATGTGTTCTTAGCCTCTAGTTGATATTTCATTACTCTTTCCCTATCTCCTATCTAACTCAACTCTTTGCCCATCTCTATCAGCTTCTCTTCCATATGGCCCACATCCTCTACATTCTTTGATTTAGTAATTTTCATCCAGCGATGTGTCCTTTCTCTCTCCTTTTCAAGCTCAATGAATAGTGTCAGGCGGAAAGAGTCGATAGTGCGGACACAACCAACCTCCCTAGGAGTCTAAGACTCTCTAGTGACAAACAAGACAAACAAGAGCAATCCTTCTCTAAACATGCATTTACCATACAAGAAATCAAGTGTTTAGATCCTACCTGTAGTCCAACACTGTTGTAGTAGTCCAGCCTCGCCGATCCGGATGAGCTCCTCCTTCACTTCAAAACCTGCATTCACTAACAATCAAACAATTAAATAGCACTTGATAATCTCATAAAATAAAACACGTTTAACATATAGACCAAGGAGTATATGAAACAACTCATAAATAACAAGTTATTGAGAAGAATGGACTCATTTGCATTAATAGGAAACAAAAGGAACAATTACAACCTGAGCCTTGGTGTTGTGCAAGTCCCTCCCAGGGTCCATCAAGAGTTCTCCTTTACTTTGACAAAGCTCACCCACTTCCAAAATAGAACAAGCAAAGATGACAATCTCTCCTCACAAGCTTCTAAATGGGAGTCCTAATTCCTGCAGCATCTACCCTTAGAAATGTTTAGCTTTCAACCTCCCCTCCTTCTGGCGCAATGCCTGTATTTATAGTGCTCAAGAGGAAGTTAATCAGGTCCACCATCAATGGGATAATCCCCTCTTTGGATGGGATAGGTCCTCTCTTGATGGGATAAGTTCCTCTTTCATAGGGGTACATGAACCATCTGGAGGCGCTCAATACTCATCAAACAACCTTCTAGAATGCTCTAGAAATGACCACAAGTAACTTTTTAAAGATGAAACTCGTGCCTTTTGACCTTTACAGGGGTACGCACCTGTCCCTTTACATACAGAGCGTACAAGTACGCAGTTTTTGTGAACATTAGGTGCGTATACACAGGTAAGGCCGAGAGAATTTGCGTACCCAGAGATAAACACATTTACAAAGACTTTCTCTCTTTTTTGGAGTTTGACATGGAGAGCAGAGGCATAAGACTTGCCCAGGAGGATAGCATGACTGTTGATAGAGCCATACTAACTGTAAATAGCCATGGTGACATTTTTTAGTGTAACAGATTGCCCCCTAAAGTGCGAAGCCTGTAGTAGATTAGGGTTTTGTATTATCTAGGAAGGGTGAAGCGCTTTATCATTTCAAGGATTATCTCGTGGAGAGCCTGGTCAGAACCTGCAATTTTCAACACAAAATACATGTATAAGATTATATCATCGCTGAGGTAGGCATTCCCATACTCAGATCAAAATTTTAACTAACAGACTAACTATTCTGATACAGGAATGATCTTGCAGTACATCATAATCGTAGACTTTCTGTAGACACAGTATGGACGCAGCCATCTGTTTATAATTAGTCTACTAGATAATGAATACAAAACTCCTTGTAGCCTGGATGGTGGAAACTAGATCCAGGGTCTTCATTTCTACTTCCCAAATTGGTACGATTCTAGCCATGTGAATAAATGAGTTGATGTCGACCACCAGTAATGTCAATGGTTCTCAAAGTACCCAGTACAATCCATGAGATTTGAATGAATGAGTTGATGTCGAACATTTCACGGAATCCTTCGATCGAAAGTCAATGATGTAAACTGACGTCAAAGGCGAGAAACCTGCCATTGATGCATGCAGACTTCAAGGTACTGACGATCTCTAAGTCATCTTTCTAGATAATGTGCTGATGTCGATAGAAAGCGACCCGTTGCAGGCAAGCCCGCAACACGAAATCATAGTTCAAGTTGAAGAAATATCGCTGTAAGGACTGACTCAGGGATGGTCAAAATGGATAACGAGTATTTCGCAGATGAAAGTTTTATTTGCAGACCTCTTGAACACATAACGACACAATAGATGGCTTGGTAACGAATGACTCAAAGTTAATCCCCGGAACCCGGCTGAAGACTTTCAATGTGGTTTGATCAACTGTGAAGCAAAGGATTTCCCAACCCAGGTGAATGAAAAGTGTCGTGTTCAAGAGTGGTAATAAGGTTTCTTCTGAGACAAAGGATAACAAATAGGCTCATTCTTCTCTCTTTTCACCCACCATTTCTGGCAAGTACCTCTTTATTTTTTACAAGCTTGAGGAGGATAACATATGCTTGATTATAAGCTCATCCTTTGGATGAGTCCAACCTAGTTTTGATTCGAACCCTAGGAAGGAGTGGTTCGTTCCTGTTTGTAATTGAACAAGCCCTTTACTATGAAATTTTAACGAGCCCAATATAGGAGAAACTCGGCGTTTTTCAAATTTAGAGAGTCTGAAAATCTTAAGAAGACTCCAGATTGAACTTTTTCGTAAATTTGTGTCCCCCAAGCCCGAAAAAGTATAAAATAATACCTGGGAGAACCGCTTGATCTCGCGACCAAGGAGTACTTTAATGATTAGTGTCACTGACCTGAAAAGTAAAAAGCGATCAAGGACACGTCGTTTTATTTCCAGTATTGAGTTTGAAACGACAAAAACCCGGCAATCTTTTCCTGTTTTTACGGTCAGAAAAGGGCTATAAGGGGACCGTCTTTTAATTCCGTTTTAACGAGTGTAAAAGAAACGCTCGGTGATATTTTCATATTTTAGGAGTCAGAAAAGGGCTTAAAAGATGACTCTGATGTTTTGGTTCGTGAAAAATGACAATTTTCCCTCTAAATCCTTTTGTCCTGCACAAAAACAACACATTACTCATACCTGTTTAAGATAGGCAAAAATACATTGAAAAATATCCTTTCATGGTGAAAAATAAACAAACTTAGCATTCATTCATCCAAGAAACCTATAAAAAGACTTTTTACCATGTCATTTTTACCATTTTACTGTTGAGGTTGAGAAAAGGGCTTTTGGCAAGAAACTTCCCGTGGAGATTGCGGAGAATCCGACCGTCAGAATCGAACGCCGTTTCACCAGGTATTCTACAACATCCCTCCCTTGATTTCCATCCGTTTAGAATTCATTTTTAAGCCTTCATTTGATTTTTTGGGGGCCTTGGGGTTTCAAGATGCGCACTTCGGGGTACGCAGGTCATGCACTGCTGACCTGCGTACCCCGATATTTTCTCAATGGGAAAATTACGCGGTGTACGCACCCAGCCTTAAGGGCAGCTACGTCCAGGCACTCTGTTCCTAAAGGCCGGGGTGCGTACCCCGCAAAACGCAAATTGAAACCCTCATACCTCCAAAATAGACCAAGATTTTTAAATTTTATGGATCCTAACTGATGTTTTATGATGTGTAGGGAGCACATCATGCTTGATTGGAGAGAAAGAGAACACGAGGACGTTGATTTGGCCGCAATAAGTCATCAACCTTCTATTGATGCGTTAAAAGCATGCAGTCTGTATAAATACTGGGCCATACCTGGCATGAGGGGCCAGGTAGCATTCCTTGAGTGGCTGGTTGAAAGGTGGAACATTCAGGATCAATGTTTCTACATCGGAGAGAACCAGCTCGAGATAGAGTCCTCCGACATATATTTTCTCACTGGCTTGCCTAATAGGGGCGAGCAACTGACTCTGTCTGGGACTAGGCCGGGTGGCCAATCCCTTGCTAGCCTCCGGCTAGAGTGGTGCAACAATCAGAACCAGGAGAAGGGGATAGAAATCAAATACATATCCCGACCTGAACTTATGGTGATAGCCTTTACTGTTACCAGACTTTGCGGCGCAGCCGCCTTGCACAATGCCACCGGGTCCCAAATGCGGATGGCGATAGATTGCTTCCAAGGCACCATTTTCAACTGGTGCGATGCTGTGTTGGCCAATATGAAGGGCCAACTGACTAGGGCAAAGACCGGATGATTGAAGACCTTTGGATATGGGCCTTTGGTCGTGAGCTTTGCCCTAGAGAGAGTTCTAATGCTAATCCCCCAGCATCTTACTGTCCCAGTTGGGGCTCCTCGAGAGCCTAAGTTGACGAGATGGGTTGCGGTAATGGCCCGGCATCCTAATGAGGGCGCGGCAGTTGTTCGATTTCCTGATGGTTACTTTCACTGGCTAGAGGGCCAGGTCTTTGCTATTCAGGATTTTCCCTATGCCGGAATGGATTTTCGGAATGATCCGGACATGGTTCTTCCATAGGGAGAACAGTGGGATGACAGAGGTACTTCATTATTCACAAGTTTTTTAATTTATATATATTTTTTTGTTTTTTATATATATCGTCTCAAAACTGACAGTAAAATGTTTCAAAATGCAGATGTAGGTCCACGGCGTCCGGCCAATCTCTGGGCTTTTGAGAGGAGACAACCAGTTGCACAGGCACCGGCCCCACAGGATGCAGCTGCAGAGACACTGGCTGAGTTAGAGCAGGATCTAGAGCGTCTGACGGCGGGTATACCGAAGACGACCATAGATGACATTCCTATCAGATTGCAGCGCTATGTAGTTGCAGTCCCGGGACCTTTTAGGAGTTTTTTGTGTAGAGTAGCCCGTGCAGTGGTGTCGTATAGAGAGCATCACCAGTGATTGACTAGTCACTTTTGTAGACACATATGACATTTTTGGTTTTTTGTACTTATCATTTTTGCCGATCATAAGGTGTTTTTCAACCTATGATCGAAGACGATGTATATTTTTGACACACTCCTATCTATATATATATCATTATTACCGGCTTATCTTGTTCAACATATGTGATGAAATGCTTTTAAATTTACTTGCATGGTTATCGCAAATGTCTGTCCAACATTCGAGAAGCAATTGCATCTGCTAATGTATTTAAAGACCTTGGAATATGCTGATATTCAATGTAATCAAATTCACGTTCCAAGAGACGCACTCTCAAAAACAACCTTAATAACACAGGATTTCTAATGGCATATACTCTATTAAGCTGTAATACAACGAGTTCAGAATCTAACCTCACTATCAAACGTCGAATTCCAAATGAAATAGATTCAGACAATAATTCAACCACTACACTGTATTCTGCAATGTTGTTCGTTGTTTGACCGAGGCTCACCCCATGCATAGAAACTAACTCGTCAGAGGGCGAATAGATAACCCAAGCTGTGGAAGAGATATTCCGTGTACTACGACAAGCACCATCGGCAAATCCAATGTACGTTTGGAGAGGCGTCGACATCTGCAATATCAAGAGTAAAACCAAGATAAGCCAGAATAACGACGAAAAACACACTTTCTAAGCTAAGCACACTATCTAAACTAACAAAAATACTAGCTAGAAAGAAAACCTAACCTAACTAAAAATTCTCCATACCCATCATTTAAGCATAATACCTCTTGAGGTAAAGTCCATTTCTGGGTTTACCCAAAGAGTCCCCATCAAAATCTACCATCTCATAGGCCCCTTTTGCTAGCTTTCGCTTTACAATGTAGGGTCCATGCCACATAGGAACGAATTTTCCAGCACCTAGTTTATCGTTAGCTTGATCATATAATAGCACTAGGTCTCCCTCCGAAAAACTTCGAGGGGTCACATTTCTATCATACTGAGCTTTCATTCGCTTCGCATGAGTCTCGATTGCCAATGCAGCGTCACGTCGAGTCTCATCCAATTGAGCTAAGTATAATAAATGTTTCTCCTCTTCGGAAGTAGCTGGGAGTAATTCGACAGCCATTTGAAGTGATGGGATTTCGCATTCAATGGGTAACACAGCTTCCAAGCCATAAACTAGCTGGAAAGGAGTGAACCCTGTTGAAGTTTTTACTGAAGTTCGGTATGCCCATAGCGCTGAAAATAACATGTTGTGCTAATTCGACCGATGAATGCCAATGATTCGTCGGATCATGATAACCAGAACTTTGTTGATAGACTCAACCAAACCGTTGGCTTGCGGATAATTAGGAGTAGAGCTATTGTGGCGCAAACCAAGTTGGCTTGTAAGCTCAGTCATCATGATGTTTCGAAAATGGCTCCCATGGTCAGTGATGATCGCTTGCGGGACACCAAACCTAGTTATCATGTGATTGAATACGAAAACTGCAGCTGTTTTGCCGCTTGCGTCGAATGTAGGCATCGCCTCGGCCCATTTAGTAAAATAATCAACCGCGAGGATGATATACGCATGCCCCCCGGCCGAGTGAGGGTTACAAGTAATAAAATCGATACCCCATTTGGCGAAAGGACCAACGACAATTATAGGATGGAGAGGAGCAGGTGGTGCGCGCATCTTGCGATCGAACACTTAACAGTTGTGGCATTTTCGGACCGCAATGATACAATCTTTAAACATGGACGGCCAGAAATAGCCAGCACGCAACACCTTCTGAGCTGTGGCATACCCAGACATATGACCACCACACGCTCCAGAGTGACAATCATTCAAAACCCTCTCAGCCTCTTCGTGAGTTAAACAACATCGAAAAACCGAGTCTGCCCCCCCGCGATAAAGTGTATCTCCAATAATTCTATATTGCTGGGATTGAAACCGAATTTTTCGACACTCCGACTTTGAAGTTTCAGGCCGAAAGGTTTGGGTTTGGAGATAGATGATTATATCCCCATACCACGGATCTAAAGTGCTGATAAGAAACAAAGATTCGTCCGCAATGGACTCTTCTGCCACAGTTTCTGTGTCAGCACGCGGGAAATCACACATCAATTCCGCAAAAACTAAGGATTTCTTAGACTTGGACTTCTCGAACTCCAAGTCGAACTCTTGCAGGATAACGATCCATTTAGAGTACTTGCCCCCTAGCAGTTGTTTAGTCAAAATATAAATCATAGGGTTGCAATCTGAAATAACTGTAGTTTTACGGAGAAGAATGTAGTGACGAAAACGCTGGACAGCTTGAACGGCTGCCAGGGCCAATTTCTCCACATGCGAATATTTTAGCTCAGTGGGGTTTAATGTCCTACTAAGATAATATATCACATGTTCCGTTCCGAATTCATCTTCTTGGACTAACACCATTCCAATAGTGGAATGCGAAGCTGCGAGGTATAAGAAGTAGTCCTGGTTGTAGTTGGGAGGATGCAACAACGGTGCATGGGTCAACGCGTGTTTAAGTGCATCTAAAGATTGTTGGGCAATCTCATCCCAAAAGAATTGAGCGTTCTGTTTCAACAACCGTGTAAAACCCTTAGTGACCTCGGCGTAGTTTGGAATGAATCGACGTAAAAAGTTTGCTTTCCCTTGCAAACTTTGGAGTTGGCGCAAACTCGAAGGAGGAGGCAATTTGATGATGGCTTCGACCTTCGAGGGATCGACGCGAATGCCGGCTTTTGAAACAACAAATCCCAGCAATCGACCTGCTTCTATACAGAAAACACACTTGTGTGGATTCAACCGAATACGATAATGCCGACACCTCATAAAGATTGCTCGTAAGTGGACAAGGTGATCAGCTCGATGTAAAGAATGAGCAGGCAAATCATCGAGGTACGGTTGCACAATGTGCTTGATGTCATGAAATGCATAAGACATCGCCCGTTGAAAAGTTGCTCCGGCATTCTTAAGCCCAAAAGGTAATTTGCAGTAAGCAAATGTCCCCCATGGACAAATGAATGCCGTTTTTGGTTGATCGGCAGGTAGAATATTGATTTGATTATAGCCCGAAAAACCATCCATAAAGGAAAACATTTCACTTCCGGCACAATCATCAATTATTTGATCGATATAGGGCATAGGACAGTTGTCTTTTGGACAAGCTCGATTTATATCCCTATAGTCGATACAGATTCTTATTGTTCCTTGTTTCTTGTTAACCGGAACAATATTCGATACCCAATCCGTTAACGGGATTGGATAAATGAAACCTGCTTTCAACAGCTTTTCGACTTCTGCTTTAATCGCAGCTACTTTTCGAGGGTGAATCTGACGCAACCGTTGCCGGACGGGTTTAGCGTCCGGGTAGGTCTTTATTTCATGAACAACAATGGCAGGATCGATTCCTGGCATTTCCTCGTAAGACCAGGCAAACATATCGCGAAATTCTTGGAATAGGGCCTTGTAAGTTTATATTTCATCTTCTGTACATGAGGCACCTATATGAATGTTTTCCTCAATTCCGGGGTTAACTGAAATGTCAATGGGAATAGTGCGAGAAATATTCCCTAAATTCAACTCTGAATCAGGATGTTTCGTTGGATTCTGAGCGTCTTTGACATATTCAGCGGTAAAAATAGATGAGAAATCGTTTTCAAAAGCATCACCCTCAGGTAAAAACAAAGATCTATGATGGAGATCTTCCCATGGTAGATCGTCTACACTTAGGATTTCGCGAAGTTGTTCGTCAGATGACACGACTTCGGGAAACGCTATCCGTTCTGAGGTTGGTGTGAAAAGTGATTCCTCACTGACCACATTCATTTGGTCGATTTGGGTTGAACGCGAGTCGGTAAAAGACACGACGGCTTCATAAGCAATTTCATATGGACTCAAAGGCATAGCATCACCGAATGAGTCTATCTCAGATTCAGACGAGACAATCCAAGGATCGTCGTAAATAATGGTGTCTGATGTAATCATATGAATTGATGCAATTGAAGGGTCTGAGTTGATTAGAGGGAAAGGAAAAGTTCCCAGTAAACCGGAATCTTTAACTAAACCTATGCCAACGTCCCTATAAGGGATTTTCGTTTTACCGACATGCTGGATACTCTCTGAAGAGGCTGGGTCGGATGAAAAGTATGTCAATTGATCAATTGTCACGATCTTACCGTTATGTGGAAACTTTATTACTTTGAAGACCGATGAAACGACCGCTGTCATAGCATATGACCAACTTCGTCCCAAAAGAAGGTTGTAGTCTAGAGGGGCATCAACCACCTCCACATCCAGACTAACGGTTTTACCTTCTACCCCTATAGGCAATTCCTGTAGAATACCAAACGGACGGAACCCACGACCATTAAAGGCCTTAAGGATGGTTGGGGATTGGTTCAGCGAAGGAGAACCAAGCGATCTCCAACACTGAATTGACATAATACACGTGGAAGCTCCCTCATCAATTACAGTCCGATGAATAGGCCTGTTTTTTACTATCACTGGAATCTGGAAAGCCATTTGATGGGGTAGACGCGGTGTACTATTTTCTAGATCGAATATTATCAGATTCGGGTCCTGAACATCAACAGCTCCGATAGCCGACAAAAGTAATTTCCGTTGTGCTGGGCATGATTACAGCACTTCTAAAGCCGACATTGCTGAGGGTGAAATAGCTAAGTCCTCAACAATGTTGTAATTCTGGGCCGCTCTTGCATGTGGATTGAAAGCAGACCTTCGAAGTACACCCTTGGCGGGCGGTTTGATTACTAAGTCTGGGTTAGGTTTTTCGATCTGTAGTGGATCGGGACCAGGAGCTGAGGTTGATGGATTAGAATGAGAAGATTCTGCTTCCTTACCATCAACAGGATTCTTACTACCATAATCTTGCGACCGAGTCGCAATCCTCACATGAGACATCATCAAAATGGGTTCTTCACTGGCAGTCGAGGAAGAACCTATCATTTTACTCTCCTGCTTTGGAAATGGATCTTTCAACACAGCAGGAGTGGGAGAACCTTTGACTATTTTCACAACCTCGGCCCGATGAGGGCAATCTCTTGTAAAATGATCCTCTTCACAAATAAGACAAGGATATCGAGGTTTGCGCTTTTCGTCATTGGTTTCCGACTTTTCCATTTTCTCCTTCGGAGCCTTGTCTGCTTTAGCCTTCTTCTTTCCTTTCTTCTTTCCACCGTTTTTTGATTTAGCCGTAGATGACTCTACAGCGTGAATATCGGCGGAAAGTTCAGGAGAAGACTCTCCTATCGGGGAATCAGGCAAGGTGATTATAGGAGTAGTAGAATTCTTGGAAGACTTCTTCTTGCTCTTTGTGTTCACCGTGCCGATCATACCATCAGCGGCATGAGATCCCGAAGGAGCAGCAGCAATTTGATTCGATTTTGGAAGATCTGGGATCTTCTCGTGTAACGTACCCGACTGAGTATAAACTAAGTCAAGGTACTGCGCCTGAGCAATGACTTGCTCCTCAGTAACTACTCCGGCCTTAGCTACATCTTCAGTAATCTTCGGTAATAATGATTTAACAAACCATTCAGCTAAGATTTGGTCCGGAATAAAAACTTTCACTAACCTCCTTCGACGTCTCCACTCATGAATGTGATCAGAAATATATGTGGAGTTTGACATGGAGAGCAGAGGCATAAGACTTGCCCAGGAGGATAGCATGACTGTTGATAGAGCCATACTAACTGTAAATAGCCATGGTGACATTTTTTAGTGTAACAAATAGAGGGATGGAAAATTTTGTGGCATTACTCTGCCCCCCTCAATGAATCTATAAGAGGAGTTGAGATTGGGTTGTGGGCTAGGTTCTTGTAGCTCCTAGTATTCTCCTTTTACTGACTTTGGAGTATCTATCTCCCCTTATACTTGTGTTATTTCTTCCTTTCCTTTCCTTTTTCCTTGTTGTCCTTCCTACTCCTTTTTCTATGTCTCCTATAGTGTTGACAGAGTTTCCTGTAGGAATGTCTGTGTTTCCTGTAGGATGATTTTCCATTTTTGAAAGGGGGTCAAAGGTTCTTTGATTGGATTTGTTGAGGTTGACCTGATGACAAGCCTCCTAACATAGGTGATTGGTGACTTTGGGGAATCCTATTTTGATGTGCCCTCTTCACCTTTCATTTCTGGGGAGACTAGCTTTTCCTGTCCTCTTGGTGAGTCTTCAATGATGATACGAGTCTTGGTAGGTGTTTTTGGTCTCTCCCGTTTTATCTTGGCGCTCCTCCTTGTTTTGAAGTATAGGCAAGTCTGCCTCTACCTTTCTTATGTTGACTTTATGGGTTCTCTTAGGGAACTCAAGGAAAAAAATTCCTCCTTCTCTGTGTGTTTAGGAGACACTATTGGGTATTCCTCCCCTTCCTTACTATGTGTTTTAGGGCTTGTCTTATCCTTTTGTGCTTCCTCCCCACTATTCTTCTCTCCCTTTGTTTCATTTAACTCTTCCTCCTCTTCTTCCTCATGCTCATCCTCTTCTTCTTCATGTTCCTCTTCTCCTTGTTTCAGTTCTTCTTCCTCTTCTTTAGGCTTTTCTTCTCTTCTTCTAGTTCTTATTCCTCTTTTTCATCATGTTCTTCTTCATGTTCCTCTTCTAGTTCTCGTTCCTCTTCCTGACCATTAGAGGTTAGGTATCTTTCGTACTCAATTCCTTCACCAACATCTTCTCTGTTCATGTCTATAAATGTGGACCACAGAATAGGGACTCTGAATTGGCTTAGGGCATATTCTAGTATGAGCTTGATTAGTCCATGATGTGGTAATTGTTGATGCTTTCCTTCCTATACCTTGATGCTCATGTCTATTATTGATTGCAACAAGAAGTAGGGCACATTAATTCTTCTATTAAGAGGTAGCTCTTCTCCAAATCTTAGCTCATGGAGGAGTCTAAATTGGTAAACATAGACTATACTAAACCTTCCCTCACAAGAAATATACTTCAAAATGTGATATCTCACTTCATCCCAAGGATATGGAATGCTCTCCCTTCTAATCCAATTTTTCTCCTAAATTGGTTCCTCATCTCCCAAGAAAAGTTCTTCTTGGCATAAGAATTTCTATCTTTATCCTCTTTTCTCCATTGTAACCCTAGAGGAAGTGTAGTGATTCTACTAGTGCTTTTAGAGGTAATTGTTACTGACAATCCTCTCACCAAAGAAGTGGCACTAACCTTAGCTTGAGGTGTGAGTGAAATTAAAAATTCCCAAGCTACATCATCATCATATCCTCTAAGTAGCTTGAAGAATCCCAACCATTGATGCCTTCTAAATATCTCTACCACAGGGGGATGGATATGTATTTTGTATGTTCTTGTGGGCTCTGTTATGTCGAAACATCCTTTCATCTTCAGTCTCTGTCAATCTGATTGCATGTAGTTTGGTGGCTTTAGCTTAAGATCTTTCTCAGGTGACAGAGGGTTTAGAGTTTAGGCGGGTGATAACTACAATTCTCCTTTTGTCTCCACACAATTCCTCCACACAATTATGTCTATCTCTATGCACACTGTAGTTACTAGAAAAAAAATGAAAATTTCTTTTCCTTTCCTCTTTTATAGCTATAAAAGTAAAACACAGAGGATATGGGCCACCCACCTTTCATTGTAATTCCTTGCTTGATGAGAATTCTTGAATAGTTGGGCCCTAGGCACCCCCTCATAGAATTTTTGATAATTCTGATTTTTTCCTATAGTTTTTCTATGTTTCCTGTAGGTGCTCACTGTAGGATGGTCGAGACTGGGTTTCTTCTTTAATGGATCCTATAGGTGGTCCCGGTTATCTAAATCTTGAAATGAACAATGTATTGCATGAAAGTGAGGGAATTCTATTTATGGTTGATTCCTTGGAGTGGTGTGATGGTTGGTTGGGTACATAATTTCTCTTTTTGGACCATTGGCCCACTATTAGTTATCATGCAATGCTTTCTCATAATTGTCACCCACTCCTGTACAACTTAACTCGACTACCTTTATGAATTATTTCCTTTGATGTGACCTTGCCACGTGTCCTACTGACTAGAACTTAGCTTTTTGTTTTCAGGCTGAGGGTGGCCAAGTTAACCAATCACCTTTAGCTTATGAAACCAAGTTTTCTGTATTCTTACAGTTTTATAATATTCATACTTAGGAGAGAGTTTGGATGAGGTACCATACCTGTGGATTCCTTTGCATGGTTGATGCATGCTAGAGGGTGGATCTATTGTGCTTCTTCTAGTTTAGGTAGATCTTATATTTTTCTCTTGTTTTGTTGATTTCATCAGGCTGATAGGTTGTCTTCTTTGTTGTGATGTGCAGGTGTTGGCCTCTTTTGTTGCTGTTGGGCTTTGGATAGGTTCCATAGTCATGCAAGGGTGCTGATATGTTTCCTCTACATGGATGCTGAAGGAGGAGCATGGAGACTACTACTGTAACAATATAGGCTACTGCAGGGTTTCCTGTAGTCCTACAGGAAATTGTATAACTGCCTCTTTTTGATTTTTTTGTTTTCTTTTTCTTTTTCTTGGAGGTGGAATAGGTGTTGAAGTAGGAGTGGACAGGTTGGAAATGGGGAGATGGAGTGGTGGGTGAGGTAGCCTACTAATGGTATGGCCCTTGGACTTTTCTTTATTTTCCTATGTTTTCTTTTTCTTTTTAATTTTTTTTACCCTTTTTATAATTGGACTTCTTGATGGACACAGAAGGTGAGATGGTCATGAAATGGTGTTGGTTGAGATGTGGTGAGGTCAATGGCCTCCTCTTTCAACCCAAAACAAGCATGCATTATGATTTCTCAACTAGGATTTCATTCCTATATATTTTCGAGACTTCCTATAACACTATAGGAAACTCCTGTAGTAACTATAGGAAATCTTGTAAAAGTCATAAAATTGCCTAAAAGCCAGATTTTTTATGGTTGGAGATGAGTATGGATGCATGAGACATGGTTTCCTCAAAGGAGGTTTTCGACCAGTTTTCCAGCCTTAAGCGCCTTAATGGAGGTTTTCGCCCAGGGATCTTTTATTTATTTATTTTTTTCTTTCACTCTTGGGCTGCCTCAGGAAGGTTTTCAACCCAAAAGTGCGCCTTAGGCGCCTCCTGGAGGTTTTCACTTAGGTATTTTATTATCTTTTTGGTTTTTTTCAAAAATTCAACAGTCTTCAAGAATTTGGTGAGGTGAAAGTCAAGACTCCTTCAATCACTATCACTGCCTTATTGATGCTACTAATGAACTCTTCCTTTGACAAAGGCTTTTTGTAGGCTTTCAATCTTTGATATAATACACTACTAACAATATTCTAGAATATTCCATAAAGGTTAAATTCTTACATCCACCTAGATAATTATTAATGATTAAATGGATCAAGGTTTATTTCTCACATCTATTTACAACCATAGACGTTACAATGATATTGATAAGGCTAGTATTGTAACAAAGGGTAGTTATAGATTAAGAATCTACATGGTAAAGGTTTGATCTTTTTTAAATGCATGTTCGTTTAACTTATATTAATTCTTTTTATAATAATAGTAATAATAACATAAAATAATGTTATAATTTAGTTTGTTTTTATGATTTTTTTAATTTTAGTAATGTGAGATATATCATCAAGTAAGTATTTTGACACTTATTATGGACTGATGCCTATTTTTGTTTACCATTATTTTAACTGATATAGTTGGACTAGTAACTTATTGTTTTTTATTTATTTATTATATTGATACTTAGCTGTAACCTTGTATACATGTTTCGCAAGACCTTTTTCTCATTTGAGCGGAAAAAACTGAGTCAACTTGAGTTTTAGGGAGCAATGATTGAAAATTAGCATTTCAGGCCTGTGCATCACGCACCAAACCCAATGCGCCATGCGCGCCATGTGCATCGCACGCGTGTAATTTTACAATGCGGAAAATGGCCCTATGTGCCGCACATGCCCAGTCCGTCGCGCCACTTAGCCAATGCGCCACGTACCAAAATTTACACACAGTTTTCCTTCAATTTTATTTTCATTGCTCCTCCACGTTTCCACTTTGGCTCTTTCATGGGAGTCCTCCTCTAGTAGTTCTTTGTTGCTCCACATCGTCCTTCACCATCCGAATATGAAACTGAGTAACTCCTGAATGACTCTGATCGAATATTTACACCATGGCAAGCAAGACATGAAAGACTTATGGCTTCACAGCATCGACTAAAACATGGCAGCATACGCCTCATCTTCGATAAACCAAATTTAACACACAACAATGGTCCTAGAAGATAACTAAAACATGTCATAACACTGGATGCAAGTGGATCTCGCTCCCTTATTTTCCAAATTTGGCAAATCCCTGAACGTTATTGGCAATATGGAGGAATTGTGAGCAATTTCGAGCCTCTGGTTGTATGCACCACGTGGTAGGCCCAATGTGCCGCGTGCACCATGTGCACCACGCCCGTTGGAAAATACACAGTGGCAGAAGGCCCTGTGCGCTGCGACCTCCCAATGCGTCGTGCCTTCTCCCAGTGCACCGCGCGTATTCCAAAGACACAGTCTCAGCTTTAAACTCCCAGTTTCGGCTTCTTTACCCTGGAACATATTTTTGTTGGAACTGATGAAGTCGAAGAATCATTATCCATGGTCAAGAATTCTCTGCATGGGAGGAAGATTTGCTGAGTTTCACTTGATTCTCTTTTCTTTGCAGACGAGGGGGAAAGGGAGGCGCAATCTTTCCATAGCCTTTCAGGCATTATGACCATCAACAAGCCACAACCCATCATTTTCAAGCCTGATATGACTGATGCATTTGTTGGTGGTAACCTCAAAAGCTGTCTTGTGAGAGCCTGCCATTCATTTATCAATTGAGCTATAAAGCTGAGAAGAAGGATACAAATCATGAAAAATCCAATATTCCTATGGTCAAAAGCAGCATGATCTGTAGCCAAAAGGACCAAACACAAAGCAAAAAATCCTACTTCACATGAAACAGAGATGATCTCCACAATCTAGTAGTAGGGCACCAATAATTATTGCAACAATTGATCCATATTTTATGAGAAATGTAGCTGCATAGCACATACATGGTAGTGCAAGTATCAACAAAAACATCTCAAAGCTCTGTATCACCAAAGCACTAGATTTGGGCCTATCTGTTCGCCATATCCACTTTTTCAATTGTAGAAGTAAAAGAATAAAGATGTGGACAAGCATCTAGCCACCTCCAATGACAATTAACCAGAATATGCTCCTCCCTGGATTGTTGGATCATAAAAAATTATATTTGTACCCATGACATTTGATTTTTGTTTTGAAAAAATCCAATGTTGTAGTGCTTTGAAACCTTTCACACTTCACTGTTCGCTTTGATTTTTGGGCTGATGATGTCCTTTCTGTCTGTTCTTTTGCAGGGAATGGATGGCTGGAACTTCGGAAAAGGATCAGGGCAGCTCCTAAGGATTTTCACAATTGAAAAACTTTGACAATTACATGAGAGAAATGACAATTTTCTTCAAAATAGAGTTTTGAAGAAAAGTCATGATCAAGCAATATAACGATGAAATTTTGCGATGAAAACTTATTTGGAAACCTCCCTCATATGCATGTTGATGTTATTAGTCATTCTGAAGACTAAACCCTAGACCTAGTTACTGAAATGACTTGCTGATCAAGAGACTAAAACAGGACTGTAAGTGACTTTAAAACTTAATTTTAATGAATAGATCTGAGCCAGCAGGGCACGGCATGAGAGATAATGAATGACAATACCCTCCCATTAGATTATGGAATGCCCCTAGTGGAATGCAGATAATCGAGTTGAATGAGACACCTAAACATGAAATGCAACAAAAGAGGTTTGATCTCTAACGGAGGGTTGAAGAGACCGACTCTAACATTGGCTCCAATGGGGATGGTAGCTCCTTGGAGGTGCTAGGAACTGTAGATCTTTAGGAGAGTAGATAGTGCCTTTGTCCATTGGTCTATGGAGTCAAAACATGGAAACTGACATTATGCAAACGGACTCCGACTGAAGACTAAAACTGAAAACCATAATAAAACCAAACATGACTAAATCAAAACTAACAAACTGGAAAGATGCTCATATTTGAGCTTATTCATCAAACCTACTCTAATTACTCTTTCCACCACCCGATCAAGTGAAATGGAACAACCAATGCAACCATGTAAGCATCATGGCTGATATTTGATTTCCTCCCAAATGCTTTCTGATGCGCAGGAAAGGGGAAGAATCGAAAGGCAACTCCCATGGAAACTTGGAATCAAGTTCACTACAGATAAAGTTGCAAAGCATGAATTTGCTAGATGACTTCAAGAATACTGCAAAAGGATCTTTATAAGAATCGCCATTTATTTCCATTAACACATTACTGCTCTGGTCAGAGTAATCTTCATAGCTGGATTTTAAAATTTTCCTCACATCTCTGTTGTCTTTCTTTAGTGATAGCAGCAGGCTGTCAAAATGATCCTGAATTTCGTGAATAACCAAACTCTGTTGCTAATTCCAAACAGAACAAAAGTCTCCTTTATCAATCTCCTTATATGACTGCAAACATTGGTGTGAGCTATGCAATGAACAATCTATTAAACAAGACAATGAAGTCAACTTTTGAATAAGATTATTATCAACATTCTTTTCTGGCACATGGTTAGCTAATGGGGAAGAACTTTTACAGCAAACATCATCCAACACACGAGCAATAGGATCATCAAAAATTTGAGAAGGCTGCTGCGATGTATCCATTAAAACTGTATGACATCCTATTGGCTGTTCATATTTTTCTTCAGATATATTACAAAGATTTTTCCTTACAAACTGAAATGCTTCGAAACAAAAGGGTACAAAATCCTCTTGCATCATTAGATCATGTATTTTAGCTTCCACGCCTTCATCTATAATCTAATCTTCAATTGCGTTTGGTGGCTGCAAATCTGGTGCTAGGGAGGGTTTTGTATCCAAAATGTTTTCATCAATCATTTCATGGGAAGATTTCTTATTAACAACTTGCTCAAGAATTTCGCCATCTGTCTCATCCTCAACATTAAAACTGAGAGATTGTTGATTTCCTACAGGCTGCTCATTTGAAGATTTACTATGCAATTTACCCTTCAAAAATTGAAATGATTCAAAACAAAAAGGTAGGGAATCTTTTTGTATTATTTGATCATATGTGCCAGCTTCCATGTCTTCATGTGCAACTTGACAATCAATGGCATTTGGGTGCTGTAAATCTGAATATGAAATGTCTTGAACAAGGTTTTCATTGCCTTCAAGATAGTCCAGATCAAGACTTGTTGATAGTTGATTTCTGATTGCATGAAAATTGTATCTGATGAACTGAAATGAATCAAAACAAAAAGGAAAATATCCTTCACTTACTTCAAAATTTGTTGTACTTTCCTCATCATTTCCATAGCTGATATGCATGGGCTGATCACTGTACTCGAGATGCTGTAAGTGAACTTCCTCCTCCCACAAACTAGCTGTTGATTTGTCTACAAGATTAGCTTCTGTTTGGAGAACATAATCATCATCATCATATTGATCAAATTGAGGAAAATCATCAGTATAAAACACATCATCAAGCATACATGTCATATCAACAGATCTTTCTTCTCAAGGATGATCTACAAAACAATCGTTATGACAACTGGGATAAGAAACAAAATGTTTTGGATCAGCCACTTGTTCATGATTTCATTTTCATTTTTTGCAGTCATTTTCCACACCATCTCTTCTACTGCACTCACCAAAATGTCAAGACTTTCCTTTGAAGGTGTCTTTTTCTCTGGATCCATCTTTTTCATCTCTTCTTCCTTCAACCTTACCCTTCTGATCAGCAAATGCACTTCTACATTTACTGCATTGTTCTACATCTCTTCAAGTGTTGCAAGATTTCTTTCTCTCATCTGAAACTCCGTTTCCGGATCAAAGGCACCTGGATAGTGCAAGAGAGCAAATCTAGGAGGCCTTATATCAACTGGCATCAAATAATAAACTTGGTTAAATCTGGCAGAAAACTGTTGTACTGTCTTCCCTGGCAGTCTTTTTAGCTGGTTATAGTCTTCTATAATCAAGAAAAGATTCTATCTGATCACCCACCTGTTGAGGAAAGCTTTGACAAGCTGCTAGAAATCTGAGATGCTCACATCAGGTAGGGCTTTGAACCAACTCTTCACTTTTCCTTACAAAGAAAGAGAAAAAAGCCTTATACTGACATCTTTGTTATCAACTTCAAAAAGCTCTAGAAAAGACTCAAAATTTTGCACATGTTGCTCAGCATTGACATTGTTACATTCACCATCAAACCTTGGCAAGTATAGATCATAGTTTTTGGGGAAAGCATGAAGAACAAAAGGTAAAACAAGAGGTTTATACCTATCTGGGATTATAAAAGGTGTAGGAGTATATACAAGAGTGACAGGTTGAGGTTTGTGTTCTTTAGGCTTCTCACGCTGAAGAGAGTCATCATGAGATGTGGAAAAAGTAAGGAGGCTAGGATCAAAGGGGAACTCAATATTTACACTTTTTGAATAGGTCGAGTGAAGATTTTGATCACCTTTATCATATAACAAATTTTGAAAACTTTCCGGACAGCTTCAAGAACAACAAAGAAGTAATTCACAAGAAAGCAGACCAAATCCTGAATACCATTCCACTTTGGATACCTGAACTTTGTGTAGGATCCTTCCATTTTCTCAGAGAAAGACTTAGTCTTCCAGTGGAGTCTTTATAGCAGTCACCAGGTGAATGATTTTAGCCTTCTTATGTCTGATCGTTGTCCACCATCAACCATCAGATCTGAACTTAGTACATGTACTGGGGCAATTAACAAGTTAGATGTCACGTTTACAAGCTATACTGGAGATTGACTGAAGCAACGTTTATCTACTTCGCTAATGCAAAGCAAAAGCGTTTCGAAGGCTACCTACCATGACATCAGGCTCCGTCTGTAGCTTATAAAACAAATGACATCAACAAGCAAACCATTTTCTTTCCCAGTATGGTCGCCATTATGTGAGAGCCTATGTTAGAGCCTAAATATGCCTTAGGCTGAAGGAAGGCAAAATTCAGGATAACCACAAACCATGCTCAGTCTGGTAGCTAGCCCTACCAGAACAGGAGAGGGCTCTCTCCGGGTCACGCTCAGTAAAAAATAAACAATATGGTCTGAGATGACTCAAAATGAATACTAATTTTAGGCTAGTAAATAAATATGAAAGAGGTAATTTAATGAATGACTGAATTTTCTGGGCTATATGGCACAAAGGACGGCATGAGCTGGGAAATTGAATCAAAGACGCAGAGTTTTTCGTGAGGCAAGATAGGCAGAAGGTTTAGCAATCAAATTGAAGTAATATGGAGTGGAAAGACTGTTGAGAGGTTGAAAAGGGCATAACCAATGGATCCTTTTCAAATAGAAGAAGACACACAGAGCATGAATGCTTTTCTAGGCAGAGCAATAAACTGGATTCAACCTTTCTTTCTTAAAAACATTCAACTGGAAATGATTATGAATGAACTGTAAAACATAACAAGATATGCATGAAATAGAAAGAAGGACATATGCTAAACTCATACGACATGAATCTCATGATTCAGAGCTGCATCATTTTATTAATTTCCTGGCCAAACTGTACAGTGAAGTGCTAAGTTTTCTTTCACAACTTTCCCAGAAACTCCAACCCTTTACAAAATGATTTTCCATATATTAAATAAGTTTAGAGGTGGGAAAACAGATCGACACAAATAGGGAGCTGTTTAACATCATTAACAAATAGGAGCCAATCATCTTTTCTGAAGATAAGCAGCGTTACATTTTCTACTCGAATTTGTTGATGACCAATGAAGAGGTGAAATCTGTAGGCGCAAATCCCATGAAATCCTGACTGAGGACAAAAATAGGCTTCCAATCCTATTTTTCTGCTGTTGTAGATTTCTCTGTTTAATTTAGGCTTTCGGTCTATTCGCTTCCACTTACCGCTTGAACAAAACCAATTTTAATAAAAATAGAAAAACACACCCATAATGATAGCAACGGAAATGAATCGAATGGGGTTCCCCAACCATGGTAACTAAAAGCCTTTGATTTTCCGTGATCTAAAGGAAGCATGTAAATTATAACCCCAGGATCACTTCCTCGCTGAATAGTGAGAACTCCATTGAGCAATACATGTTCATAATAATCAGCATATGCCATTTTTTGGTCCAGCAAAATAGATGATGAGCAACCTTCAGCATGTTGTAAGCAATACAAGACTCTACATTTTTGGTCCCTTGAGCTTGCAAGACGGTTTGGATTAAACCAAAATTCACCAGCAGATGTTCCACCAGTAGCATAACTATGTGAAGAATTAACAATATCCATGAAGTATAGGCCGATTTCCTTATATAAAGGGTCACTTGTTATTTCATATCTCATTTGAGCGGAAAAAACTAAGTCAACTTGAGTTTTAGGGAGCAATGACTGAAAATTAGCATTTCAGGCCTGTGTGTTGCGCACCAAACCCAACGCACTGTGCGCGCCATGTGCACCGCGCACGTGTAATTTTACACTGCGGAAAATGGCCCTATGCGCTACGCACGCCCAGCGCATCGCGCCACTTAGCCAACGTGCCGCGCACCAAAATTTACGCATAGTTTGCCTTCAATTTTATTTGTGTTGCTCCTCCATGTTTCCACTTTAGCTTTTTCATGGGAGTCCTCCTCCAGCAGTTCTTTGTTGCTCCACATTGTCCTTCACCATCCAAATCTGAAACTGAGTAACTCCTGAATGACTCTGATCGACTATTTACACCATGGCAAGCAAGACATCAAAGACTTATGGCTTCACAGCATCGACTAAAACATGGCAGCATACGCCTCATCTTCAATAAACCAAATTTAAAACATGACAATGGTCCTGGAAGATAACTAAAACATGCCGTAACACTGGATGCAAGTGGATCTCGCTCCCTTCTTTTCCAAATCTGGAAAATCCGTGCACGTTATTGGCAATCTGGAGGAATTGTGAGTACTTTCGGGCCTCTGGCTATATGCGCCACGCGGCAAGCCCAATGCGCCGCACACGCCATGTGCGCCGCGCCTGTTGGAAAATACACAGTGGCAGGAGGCCTTGTGCGCCGCGACCTCCCAATGCGTCGCGCCTTCTCCCAATGCGCCGCGTGCACTCCAAACACACAGTCTTAACTCTAAACTCCCAGTTTCGGCTTCTTCACAATTCACCTCGGCTTCTTTACCCTAGAACATATTTTTGTTGGAACTGATGAAGTCGAAGAATCATTATCCATAGTCAAGTCTTCTCTGCATGGGAGGGAGATCTGCTGAGTTTCACTTGATTCTCTTTTCTTTGCAAATGAGGGGGAAAGGTAGGCGCAATCTTTCATAGCCTTTGAGGCGTTATGACCATCAGCAAGCCACAACCTATCATTTTCAAGCCTGATATGACTAACGCATTTGTTGGTGGTAACCTCAAAAGCTGTCTTGTGAGAGCCTGCCATTCATTTATCAATTGAGCTATAAAGCTGAGAAGAAGGAGACAAATCATGAAAAATCCAATATTCCTATGGTCAAAAGCAGCATGATCTGTAGCCAGAAGGGCCAAACACAAAGCAAAAAATCCTGCTTCACGTGAAACATAGATAATCTCCACAATCTAGCAGTAGGGCACCAATAATTATTGCAGCAATTGATCCATCTTTTATGAGAAATGTAGTTGCATATCACATACATGCAAGTGCAACTATCAACAAAAACATCTCAAACCTCTATATCACCAGAGCTCCAGATTTGGGCCTATCTGTTCGCCATATCCACTTTTTCAATTGTAGAAGTAAAAGAATCAAGATTTGGACAACCATCTAGCCACCTCCAATGACAATTAACTAGAATATGCTCCTCCCTAGATTGTTGGATCATAAAAAATTATATTTGTACCCATGACATTTGATTTTTGTTTTGAAAAAATCCAATGTTGTAATGCTTTGAATCCTTTGATACTTCAATGTTCGCTTTGATTTTTGGGCTGGTGATGTCCTTTTTATCTGTTCTTTTGCAGGGAATGGATGGTTGGAACTTCGGCAAAGGATCAGGGCAGCTCCTGAAGATTTTCACAATTGAAAAACTTTGACAATTACATGAGAGAAATGACAATTTTCTTCAAAATAGAGATTTGAAGAAAAGTCATGATCAAGCGATATAACGATGAAATTTTGCGATGAAAACTTATTTGGAAACCTCCCTCATATGCCTGCTTATGTTATTAGTCATTCTGAAGACTAAACCCTAGACCTAGTGACTAAAATGACTTGCTGATCAGGAGACTAAAACAGGACTGTAAGTGACTTTAAAACTTGATTTTAATGAATAGACCTGAGACAGCAGGGCAAGGCATGAGAGGTAATGAATGACAAGATCCTCCGGTCAGATTATGGCATGCCCCTAGTGGAATGCAGATGATCAAGCTGAATGAGACACCTAAACATGAAATGCAACAAAAGAGGTTTGATCTCTGATGGAGGGCTGAACAGACCGACTCTAACAAAGTGATCAATACCAACTGTTGGAAATGATACTGAGAGGGAGGGTGAATTAGTATTATCAAATCAATAACTTTGTCATTTCATACTTAGATTTATATACGCTACTTCAATGAAGGTAACATGCATGCACATGCAACTGGATTTAAAGCAACCAGCGTATATCCAGTAAACTTATGATTCAGTTAATTCATCATATGTTGATATTTAATCAGTGCATCAGTACTTCATTAACCATATAAACAGTAACCATGTGGAATAATAACATAATAAACCATCACACATAAGAAACACATATGAACACCAAGATTTAAGGTGGAAACGCAATGCGGGAAAAAAACCACTTGATGTTGTCTTCTTTTAATATAAGAAAAACCTATTTACAATCTTATACTGGTGAAGACTCATAATAGTACATGGGCACCCACCTGTAGAAGGCTACAACCTTCTCTTGTTCTCCATATTCTACTGGAAGGGAGCTACAACCCCCTATCTCTTGTGCTAGCCAATTTGTTTACTAGTACGTAGGCGCTAGGCTACAGAAGGCTCCAACCTTCACTCATTTTCTAGCTGCTACAGGAAGGGAGCTCGAACCCCCTAGCTCTTGTATTGGATGATATGTTTACTAGTACATAGGTGCCAGCCTACAGAAGGCTATGACCTTCTCTCTTCCTCCAGGGACCACGTTTCATAAATTTTCAGACTAGATACTCCTGGAATACAACACCACAATCTGAAGGCCTCGTTTCATCAAATTTTCATACTGGATCCATCAACAACATTGAAGCCAAAAATCAATTGCCACTGCTATACAACCAATCACTGAAAACCCGTCATCACTTAAACAAATCGCAATCAATCAATCTGAACATTCAGAACAGTATCACCAGAACACAGTCACTAGAACACATAGTAGAACCCAGAACTCTACATCAAAGATCAGAATTAACTGCAACTTCAAACATCATATTTCATAATGTATATGCTACTTCAATGTGCCGAACCATCTTGTATATGTGCTTTTATCAAAGCAAACCAGCGTACAAATATGAAAATACTAACTTAAAACTTCACAACTATTCCAGACTTCAATCATACCTAGATCAGAACATTTACAGTGTAAATCACACATTAGCATTTAGATCTAGACTATCTGGTGAGCTCCAGTATTGTAGCAATAATGCTACAACTCCTGGGGCTTCCTGTCTCTTAATTTTATCAACCCGGTAGTTCGTACAAACTTGGAAGCGGCGGTGCTATATGCACAAGTACTAGCTCTTGTCACAACTGTCACTTGGTCAGCTGGCACAAGTCCGCTAGGGCTCAAGCCAACTTCTATAGGCTCTCAGAAGAAGCTTGCTAATTGATGGACGAAAGCTAATCTCAAAGGAAAGCTACTTTACTTGACAAAAATGAACCGAAGGCAAATCAAAGCATGTAAACCTAGGAAACCCTAATTTAACTAGTCTAACCTCTACAATGCAAAGAATGTAAATGCAACTTCTACCAATGCTGTCATTACCTCTAATAAGTGAAAATGCATGGATCTAAACTACTTGCATCATGAAAGTTATGTTTTTGTATTTTTCCTTTAAGTGTGTGGAATGATTGTGATTTTGTGCTAACTAGGGTTTGGTTGTGCAGATGGGATGGAGAAGGAAGGAAAGCGTGGGACAGGTTGGGGAGGCTAGGAGAGGTTCCTAGGGATCCTTAGCATCCATCCACAGAGGTTCCTCACATTCAGAAGCTCAGCAACCAAGTGAGTGGCCTCCTACAGGATGTCTGCAGGGGATCCTACAGGATACTCAGAGGTTTCTACAGGATAGTCCTGTAAGTCTTCTACAGGATGTTCTATGCAATTCTACAGGATGATTGGCCGTGGAGGTTTTGGGAGATGATGGAGTGTTGGAGTGGTAGGAGGAGATATGTGAGGTAGGGACAAGGCTGGTGATGGCTTTAGAAGTGGAGGAATAGGATAGGGAGTGAATGTAGGGAGTAGGTTGGAAGATAGAGGGCTAGGTCAACGAAAGGGGCTAGAGAATGGAAGTACGTGAGGAGTGAAAGACTTTGGGAGATAACAGAGCAGAGCAGAGGTCAAAGATGTGTTTGCAGGTGTGATCAAGGTGGAGGAAAAGGTAATGGAACAAGAAAGAGGAGTGTAAATGAAACAAATGCTTATGACTGTCACCAAACCGAAAATGCATCAACCTAAATTACCTATGCTATGAATTCCATGAACAGCAATCCAAAACGCGAGGAGAAATATGTATGAGGCTGTGATGAAAGTATGTGTGCAGGTGTGAATGACAAGGAAGCATCTAATCATAACCGTGACTGTATTGCAGCAATCATCAAGTAAAGAAATGCGTGTTTTTGGTGGCTAGTTATGGACTGCACCCCAATCTTCAAGAGAGATGGCAGTGAGCCTTAACAACCTTTTTGCTGGAGCTCCAATTGATTTTATCTATCCTCTGCTACACTAAGCAAGTGGAAACAACTTCACCATAAGCAAATCCTATCCTACTCATAAGAAAACCAAATTAACAAACTGTAATTCGAATTGCATGTGCAAACGAAAACTTAAAGTGCTGAAAATGAAATGGAAACAACACTACAGCAGAGGGGATCTATGGCTCTCAGGTTGGGCCCTAACCTGAGAGCTATAGTCTCCTTAGTAATTCAGAATGAGCTCAAATCTGCCTCCTTTATTCATAACCAAAAATCAGATGTCATGCCAAAACTGGCTTACAACTTGAATTACAACATGACTACCAACTAGCTACAAAAATGACTAACTAGCTAAACCCAAAAATGACTAACTAGCTACACAAACTGACTACCCACTAGCTACCAAAAATGACCAACCACTAGCTAACCAAAATGAGGCCCCAAGCCTTCTTATTTATACAATTTGAGGACCCAACAGCCCTCCTAAAAGTTAGGGACTTGGCTGCCCAAGACTTGGAGTTAATAGCAGTCCAACTTGACTTGCTTGGCTGCCCTTGAGCTGATTGATTCGGTGGCCCTTGAACTCCGAGCTGATGGTGGAGAATTCGAGGTAAGGGCCCATAAATGAGGGGGACACCTTCCTACAAATCCTCTAGCTTGTTCTCCCACGAATTTGGCTGCCAAGTGCTCATTAAGACCTTCAAATTTGTCTCCAAGTTGACCAACAAGGCTACACAAAGCACCCATTAGACTTGTTGGCATGATGACCAACCAAATTCACTCTATTAACATAAAAATAATCAAAAACATGCAATAAACAAATGAGAATGGTGGATTAAGTCAACTTAGGAAGTTGAATGAGCCCAAATAATTGTACATTTTTGGCGCTCATCATCACCCCCTACTGAAAATGTTGCTCATCCTCTGAGCAACCAATCTCTCTCCTTGTCTTTGATGGCCTTGGTGACTTCCTTGGCTAGCATTTCGGTCGATTTCTCCTTTGGCTTCCCGCTTATCAGACTTTCCTGTAGAAACTGTTCGCTGGCTTCCTGTAGAAACAGTCTCTGTCTTCCTGTAGAACCAGTCTTCACCGTTTGGGTCTGCACGGCTGTGGCAGCCTCCATCTTCTCCTCCTTTCTGCTCTTTTTCGTTACTGTCTGCTGCTTTTCTTAGTGAATCCTCAGCCTTGTTATGAGTGCACAAGTTTATGCAATCATATGGAAGAAATGGTGCCCTTGGCATTCCCTAAAACCTGCAACATGAGGGCACTCGTATGTCTTTTAACAAGAAAGTTGGTTAAATCCGCAAGATAAGCCATGGTCATGTTTCCAAGCAACAGGAATATGATAAAGGTGTTTCCTTTCCTTATGCTTTGGCTTTGATACAAACAATCGGCACTGGCTTCTTTAACTGCGCATAACTAATCAATTTTCCCCTATTTGCCTCATGTTGACTAGATTCTGCATAATCAGTTGTAGGTCTCCACCACACCTCTTCCGTATCTGATGGGTTCTGTTTTGTATGTTTCTTTTCATCCAGATCACTAAGCATATGAATGGCCGACAAGGGACCCTTCAATGCTGATATATAATCTTCAACTCGTGAAGATTTTCTGATTAGTTTCTGATTTTAAACCCTTTGACCTCTGCTCCATAAATATATATATATTTACTACACACAAGAAGACAACAATAACTGAACAGAATTCATCTGCGTGTGATGGAATTGACACACAAGTGTTCCATTGCATTCATGGTCACTACCAATAAGGGATGACATGAACATTACTCAGTTTTGACACTTTCATGAAAGAAAATGCAGGGCTTCATTCTCTTCTGGATAATGGGAATGATCAAATAAAAATTTTCACGAGTACACCAGCAAAAAGTCTCTTTGCACTCACAAATACACCCCATCTTGTTGTTAGAAGATGCCTCTTTGGCTGACCACGATAGATATGTCTGAATGTCCATGCATGGTTATGCAAATCTCTGGCCACAAGTTCTTCAGCTGGTGGTTGCATCGTATAATCTAGTGGTGAAAATGAAACAAGAGGTCCCATGCAGGCATGCCAAAGTTCAGAATTAATGCTCCTCCTTTCCCCTCATTTTTAGCTGGATCTTTTCTAAAAATCCTGTGGTTTCTTTGTGCAGGGTTGTTTTCTGCCTTTCCTGTAGACGACATCCTGTAGAAAACCTGTAGAACGTGATTCGGCCTTTGAGTGAGCCCGACGCACTAGAGAAATTCAAAAATAGGTAGGAAACTCAGCGGAGGTCGATAGATATTGCTGATGGTGGAAGCAGAGGATGTAAACTCCAGTTTAACATGATGCAAGTGCAAGTTGACCAACAGCTGAACGCTCAGATTTCTGCGTGATTTTTGGAGTGAGGTGGCAGAGACATGCGCGCTGGTGTTTTAGAGCTGAAGAGTTGTCACGAATTGCTGTTGCTAACTATTCGTTCTCTGCTTGTATTCAGTTCCATTAGTTGCACTAGAGTTTAGTTAATCCCCAACTGACTGTGTTTTGTTTTGAACTTCACGTGAATGGCTGATCCATGCATGCGTGATTTTTGCCTTGAGTGCTAGAGAAGACAATCGGTTGAGCCTCGCTAATCCGTGGCTTAATTCCACCATCCCATCAATTCATGCAGTTTCCAATTACATCTATGCAATAGAGGAATGAGATTAGTCACATACCTGCAAGTTAAACGGCTGATCGTGAAGCGTGTTGCTGCATGCATGTGTTGATCTTCATTCGCTGCATGTATGGTGGCTTGACGGATGATTTATGGCTGCTTTTTCTTGTGCAGGTGCCCTCTGGACGGATCTACACTGCACACGTTCATTTCCACGTTCAACTCTGCCCATTCAAGCTGCTGCTGCTGCCTGATCACCAACCCAGACCTTCTTTTTGCCATTTCTCCCAAACGACAAAGCGGATCGATCTGAAACTTGCTGAGCATGTTTCTACCATCATGATGCATCTCCCATAGTAAATTCGTGATCAATGGATGCACGGATTTCGAGAAAAATGGAAAATGGCTGAAGATTTCAGAGCTCGATTTCTCGGAAACCGTGCATCGGAATTGGCTGAAACTGCTTGGGTAGGCTACTATCACCCACGTGCATCTTCCCATGAAACAAGTTTTGAAACGGATGCACGGTTATGGAGAAAATGCAAAAATGGATGATGGTGATGGAGGCTGATTTCTTGGAAACCGTGCATCGGAATTGGATGAAACTGCTCAGGCATGTTGTCATCGACCTTGTACAATCCCCCATAAAGAGGTTTGTCAAATGGATGCATGGTTTTCAAGTTATGGCAAAAACAAATTTGGTTCTATGGATTTTTGCCTCAAGGCTTTTTGCATGTGCTTGCATGGGATGACAAAACGAATTTTGTTTGTGATGCAGGTATGGAGATGATGGAGGAGGAGTTGGAAGATTGCAGGAGGACTCTTGAACCTTTGAGGAAGCTGCCATGCTTGCCAAATCACTTTTTGAAATTCATGCCTAGTTTCCCACAATTTCTATAGGAAGATCCTGTAGAAGCACAATGAGAAGCACAAGGAGGTGGACGAATGATGGAGAAAGGCAAGGGATGGACACACAAGTGCTTGTAGGCCTAATCAATAGATTCCCACCATTAGATTCATTTTTGAGATTGAATTTGGCTCGTCCAAAGGTTCTACAGGATGTTTCCTGTAGAAATATAGAGCATCCTGTAGAAAACACAGTTTGGAGGAAAGAAGCATAATGACATGAAAAGAATGATGGAAAAGGGGTGAGGAGTGGAAACATAGATGAGTGTAGGCCTCATGGACATATTCCAAGCCTTCAGGTCCTCTTTGGAGATCAATTTGGCTTTTTTGTAAGCTTCCTGTAGAAGGCACAAAAACTCCTTTGTCTTTGATTTGAGTGCTCCTCCTATAATGAAACGTCCTCCTTTAACCTGCAATGACATTGTTGCACATGAAATGGAGATTAGCTTTATTTTTCTTTTTCTTTTTTCTCTTTTTTTTTTTTTTGAAAAACAACTAGGGTGCCTCATGGAGGTTTTCACCCTAATTGCCTGCCTTGGGCGCCTCCAAGGGAGGTTTTCACCCAAAGATCTTTTTCTCTTTTCTCTTTTTTTTCCAACCCATTGACCGCCTCATGGAGGTTTTCAATCAATGAGCCAACCTAAGGCGCCTCCGAGGAGGTTTTCACCTTAGATTTCTATTTTCCTTTTTTTCATTTTTTTTTCTTTTTCTTTTTTCTCTTTTTTCTTTTTTTTCTTTTTTCTACCCTACCCTACTTGAAAAACAAAATCATTTTCAAGTATAAGAATACTTCCAATGGAGCCATGTGCACATCGAGATTAGAGAAAAAATGATGTGAAGGCTCGAAATGCATGCTTGGACAAGTATCCAGATCTCAAAGACCAAATGATCTGGCGTTGAAGGGATCAAACAAAACTGAGGAAGAAAGTACTGCTGCAACTTAGTGACCTTATGAAACCATATCTCAATATAGCTTTGATATCCTTGGTCCTTTTTCTGATCTGGATCATTCTTCATGTCACCTTCTATCATGACTTTCTCATCTTCCTCCTTTTGCTGATCCTTCTCTTGAGTACATGGAGGATTTGATGGTAACCATGAAGGAACTCTCTCAATCTCTGATTTAGATCTCTTCTCTTCCTCAAGTGAAATCAATGGTTCTCTGATCTCCTCTTTTGATTCTCCTTTTGCTGGATGTGATCCTTCAATGCTTTCGAGATGATCTCTTTTTTGCAATGCTTTTCCTGAGCTTTGGTGAACATCATTGAGCTCACCAGGTATCATTTGCACATGTTGTGCCTCAAATTTGCAATTGGGTTGAGCTGCTCCATAGCATGGTTTTGGAAATGGTACGGGTAGTTGAGTGGAGGTGTGAAACTGAGATGGAGATGGATGACATTGTGGTTGGGTAGGCATTTGGGGTTGCCTTGTTGGAGGAGGAGGCGATGGTTGTGGATGAGCAGGTGGTGGAGGAAAATGAGTGGGATGAGAGTTGTACTGGGGCCTCCACTCCTGATAAGGTGCATTCCATTGAGGCTGTGGCTGAGCATAAGAGTGAAATGAATGAGCAACTGGTTGGGCATAATATGGATCTGTGAAGGAACAAGGAGAATATGACCAAGGAGGAGGTGTAGACCAGGAAGGATGAGCAGGGGGATCCCAAGAAGGCATGAAAGTGGCTTGATAAGGGTCAAAATAGGTCTCGGGTATGCCTTGCAGCTCCTGCTGGTAAGATCTGGGTCCATGTGGCCTCCTTTGGTTCATATAATAGAGTGATTCAGTGGCTCCCTTAGCTCTTTGATATGTAGCTTTGATTCTGGGCAAGGAAGGGCACTGATCTGTAGGATGGTATTCTTCACAGATGAAACACACTTCTAGGGAGTGCATTGGACATTCGTTCCTAGGATGCTTTTTAAGGCACCTAGGACAAAAAATGACCAAAGCCCTCTTGGCTTCTTCTTGCTTCTTTTGGATCCGCAAGGTATCCAGTTGCATGGCAAGAAACTGCCTCATGTCACTCTTGAAATCTTCGATCTGATTTGCAAATTCATCTTTGGACAAGATGTTGCTCCCAACATCTCTACTTGTAGCCATTTGCTTCAGAGGAATGTTTCTTCTTCTTCTCCCCTAGAGGTTCTTCAGATATGTCTTGATGTCCACCCAGGGGTTCTTTCATCACAGCCATCGAAGAAGAACGTTGGCTGTGTGAAGCAGTGGGGGTGTTGTGCAATCATTTTTCTAACTTATCTCTACTCCTATAAGGCATGAAATAGATTGAACGGCAACTAACTATCTTGCGAAATTGAAATGAAAGCAGGAAAGGACTACTCTATTTTGCTCAAATGAAATTGCAAGAATGAAATGCTAGTCTACGCTTGCGGAATTGAAATGCTAATCTACACTTGCAGAAAGGAAATTGCGGAATTGAAAGGCTATTCTAGGAAAGCAGGAAATGCTAATCTATGAAAGCACGAAATGCTAATCTATGAAAGCAAGAAATGCTAATCTACTTTTGCATGAATGAAATTGCATAATGGAAATGAAATAAACTACTTAGCAGAAGGTTGTAGTAGAAAATAGAAGAATAGCAACAATCACCAATACTCTACCGCTTCCCCGGCAACGGCGCCAAAAAGATGGTGAGCTCCAGTATTGTAGCAATAATGCTACAACTCCTGGGGCTTCCTGTCTCTTAATTTTATCAACCCGGTAGTTCGTACAAACTTGGAAGCGGCGGTGTTATATGCACAAGTACTAGCTCTTGTCACAGCTGTCACTTGGTCAGCTGGCACAAGTCCGCTAGGGCTCAAGCCAACTTCTATAGGCTCTCAGAAGAAGCTTGCTAATTGATGGACGAAAGCTAATCTCAAAGGAAAGCTACTTTACTTGACAAAAATGAACCGAAGGCAAATCAAAGCATGTAAACCTAGGAAACCCTAATTTAACTAGTCTAACCTCTACAATGCAAAGAATGTAAATGCAACTTCTACCAATGCTGTCATTACCTCTAATAAGTGAAAATGCATGGATCTAAACTACTTGCATCATGAAATTTATGTTTTTGTATTTTTCCTTTAAGTGTGTGGAATGATTGTGATTTTGTGCTAACTAGGGTTTGGTTGTGCAGATGGGATGGAGAAGGAAGGAAAGCGTGGGACAGGTTGGGGAGGCTAGGAGAGGTTCCTAGGGATCCTTAGCATCCATCCACAGAGGTTCCTCACATTCAGAAGCTCAGCAACCGAGTGAGTGGCCTCCTACAGGATGTCTGCAGGGGATCCTACAGGATACTCAGAGGTTTCTACAGGATAGTCCTGTAAGTCTTCTACAGGATGTTTTGTGCAATTCTACAGGATGATTGGCCGTGGAGGTTTTGGGAGATGATGGAGTGTTGGAGTGGTAGGAGGAGATATGTGAGGTAGGGACAAGGCTGGTGATGGCTTTAGAAGTGGAGGAATAGGATAGGGAGTGAATGTAGGGAGTAGGTTGGAAGATAGAGGGCTAGGTCAACGAAAGGGGCTAGAGAATGGAAGTACGTGAGGAGTGAAAGACTTTGGGAGATAACAGAGCAGAGCAGAGGTCAAAGATGTGTTTTTAGGTGTGATCAAGGTGGAGGAAAAGGTAATGGAACGAGAAAGAGGAGTGTAAATGAAACAAATGCTTATGACTGTCACCAAACCGAAAATGCATCAACCTAAATTACCTATGCTATGAATTCCATGAACAGCAATCCAAAACGCGAAGAGAAATATGTATGAGGCTGTGATGAAAGTATGTGTGCAGGTGTGAATGACAAGGAAGCATCTAATCATAACCGTGACTGTATTGCAGCAATCATCAAGTAAAGAAATGCGTGTTTTTGGTGGCTAGTTATGGACTGCACCCCAATCTTCAAGAGAGATGGCAGTGAGCCTTAACAACCTTTTTGCTGGAGCTCCAATTGATTTTATCTATCCTCTGCTACACTAAGCAAGTGGAAACAACTTCACCATAAGCAAATCCTATCCTACTCATAAGAAAACCAAATTAACAAACTGTAATTCGAATTGCATGTGCAAACGAAAACTTAAAGTGCTGAAAATGAAATGGAAACAACACTACAGCAGAGGGGATCTATGGCTCTCAGGTTGGGCCCTAACCTGAGAGCTATATTCTCCTTAGTAATTCAGAATGAGCTCAAATCTGCCTCCTTTATTCATAACCAAAAATCAGATGTCATGCCAAAACTGGCTTACAACTTGAATTACAACATGACTACCAACTAGCTACAAAAATGACTAACTAGCTAAACCCAAAAATGACTAACTAGCTACACAAACTGACTACCCACTAGCTACCAAAAATGACCAACCACTAGCTAACCAAAATGAGGCCCCAAGCCTTCTTATTTATACAATTTGAGGACCCAACAGCCCTCCTAAAAGTTAGGGACTTGGCTGCCCAAGACTTGGAGTTAACAGCAGTCCAACTTGACTTGCTTGGCTGCCCTTGAGCTGATTGATTCGGTGGCCCTTGAACTCCGAGCTGATGGTGGAGAATTCGAGGTAAGGGCCCATAAATGAGGGGGACACCTTCCTACAAATCCTCTAGCTTGTTCTCCCACGAATTTGGCTGCCAAGTGCTCATTAAGACCTTCAAATTTGTCTCCAAGTTGACCAACAAGGCTACACAAAGCACCCATTAGACTTGTTGGCATGATGACCAACCAAATTCACTCTATTAACATAAAAATAATCAAAAACATGCAATAAACAAATGAGAATGGTGGATTAAGTCAACTTAGGAAGTTGAATGAGCCCAAATAATTGTACATTTTTGGGGCTCATCACTATCCACGATCAAACCATATAATAATAATTCATTTTAGTTCTCATGATCCTGATCCATCATTAGATCTCATCCCCCATCAACCACTAAGGTTCATCCTTAGTTCAGATCAAGTAAAGCACCAGAAACCCATAACATGCATATTTGAATTTGATCTCAATCTTCACAAGATACTCATTATTTGCACACGCTGGCCTAATCATATTTTCCTCCTTATATAGTTTTAGGCATTTCTCAATACCTCGAACCAAAAACTTCTTAGGACCAATACCTTGGACCAAATACCTCAGACCGATACCTCGGACCAAATACCTCGGACCAAATGCCTTGGACCAATACCTTCGACCAAAACCTTGATTTTCCATCCTATACGCGCTTTTCCTTCTGTGAAAGTGCGTGTATACATATACACTCCTTTTGTTCTATTAACCTGAATGTATACGCTGCTTGGACAAAGTGAACCAGCATATACTTCTTAAACCACTCTCTTTCTTCAATCTCTGGAGTGTGATCTGTGAGGTAACCTGTTGCATTATGAACTGTCACCTGTGTGAGTTACGATCAAGGAAAACACCTGCATCATAATTCCAACAAAGATAACATTGATGGTTTGAAGAATGGAATCAATGAATAAAAAGACAACATTGAAGATTTGAAGAAAGACTTGGAAGGTTTGAAGGGAGGTTTGACAAAGTTGCTACACAAAAGTAGAGGAAACTCATGACGAGAACAAAAGAAATGTTAATCATGATTTCATAGACTCTAATATTGGATTAAAGACCCACCATATTCCAAATATCGATATGAGGAAGTTTGATGGCAAGGATCCCATTACATGGATGTTACAGATGGAGCAATATTTTTATCTCCATAATGTGAAAAACACACAAAAGGTACGCATTGAAACTTTGTATTTACAACCCAATCAGTTTGTATGGTATCGATGGTTTTTCTCTTGTAAACAAATTGTCACTTGGTCAATTTTTACGAAAGAAATGATATCACATTATGAGGATACAAAGAGAAACACCTTCTTTAGCCAATTGATAAAACTCAAACAAAACGGTTCAATATTGGAGCACATTGAGGACTTCCAAAAATTGAGTATAAGGGTAAATGATATTCTAGAGGAGAATATGATTGATGTATTCATACGGACTCTAAAGGATAACATACAACATGACATTCTCCTTTGGGAACCTGATTCATTGGAGAAGGCATTCAGGTTGGCAAGAAAAATTGAAAGAAAAATTATGGCAACAAGGAAGCCTACTAATCACAACTATAAATATGGAAGTGTGGTTGCTCCTAGCCTTCCACAACCTACAAGGTTGACACCACAATAGCTGCAACAAAAAGGAGCAAGAGGGATTTGTTACAATTGTGATAGAAAGTACACTAAAGGTCATAAGTGTGATGACAAGAAATTATTCTACATCGATTGTGAAGAGGAGGAAGAAGAAAAGGAACAAGAAATGTCAAAAGAAGAAGATATACAACAGGAACAAACCCTAGAGAAAGAAGAATTGAATTTGACCATATCTTGTAATGAATTTCTAGGAATTACCAATCCTCAAACTCTTAAGATAGAAGGACATATCAAGAAGAAAAGGTAATAGTGTTGATTAATTCGTGTAGTACCCATAATTTTATTCATTGTAAGATAGACAAAGAATTAAATTGCTTCCTATATCCAGCACCAGAGTGTCAAGTGATGGTTGCAAATGGAGGAACCATAAATTTCTTGGGGAAGTGTCATAATATCAAGCTATCCATGGGAGAATATATATTGAATAGTCTAATGCTTTCCATTCCAATGGGTGGTGCTAATGTTGTACTAGGAGTCCAATGGTTACAATCTTTGAGTATGATAACTTTTAATTTTCAAGAACTTTTCTTGAAATTTTTTTGGGAAGGAAAGGAATTTGAATTAAGGGGTATCGTAGAGAAACCAGGAAAGGTAATCGACTCTAACAACATGACAAGGCTTCTAAAGAAATAACAACAGGGCGTAATTTCACAATTATGTTCACTTGAGGCTCAAACATCAAAATCATCTATTTATTTAGAACTCCAAAAAGTCTTGGAAAATCATTCCAAGGTATTTGTGACTCCCAAAAGCCTCCCACCTATTCGTGATCATGATCATCCTGTTCATTTGATTCCAGGAAGTATTCGTCCAAACCTGAGGCCTCACAGATATCCCTATGCCCAAACAAGTGAAATTGAACATATGGTTGCAGAAATGTTAGAGGCTGGTATAATTAAACCTAGTCAATGTTCTTTCTCTGCTCCAGTAGTATCGGTTCATAACAAGGATGGATCAGGGGCCATGTTTCCGGATTATAGGGAGCTCAAAAATCTTACTATTAAACATAAATTTCCCATTCCTGTCATTGATGAATTATTGGATGAATTACATGGAACAATTTACTTCACCAAGTTGGATCTTCATTCAGGATATCATCAAATAAGAATGAAGACTGAAGACATTTTGAAAACAACATTTAGAACTCATGAGGGTCATTATGAATTTTTGGTCATGCCTTTTGGCCTTATCAATGCACCTTCTACATTTCAAGGTTTGATGAATTCCATTTTCAAACCCTTCCTTATAAAATTTTTGTTAGTATTTTTTTATGATATACTAATCTACAACAAGTCTTGGAAGGAGCATGTTGAACATGTTGATAGGGTGCTCAAGCTATTGGAGGACAAACAATTATATGCAAAAACCTCCAAATGTTTCTTTGGAGTACATGAGGTGGGATATATGGGTCATATTATATCTCATGAGGGTGTTAAGGTAGACCCTAACAAAATTAAATCCATTAAGGAATGGAAAATATCCACATCCATAAAGCATCTGCGAGGATTTCTTGGGTTGAAAGGGTATTATCGCAAGTTTGTAAATAATTATGGGAGAATAATAAAACTTTTAACAACATTATTGAAGAAATATGCATTTTCTTGGACTCCAAAAGCAACTAAGGCCTTTGATAATATTAAAGAGGAAATGTGCCAAGCACCAGTCTTAGCTACGCCAGACTTCATGAAACTTTTATTGTGGAATGTGATGCCTCATGAAATGGAATTGGTGTTGTTTTAGTGCACAAAGGAAGATCCATTGATTTTGAAAGTTGTCCAATCAAAGGAATTATTTACACAAATCTATTTATGAGAAGGAAATGTTGGCAATACTACATGCACTTAAGAAATGGCGACCTTACCTAATGTGAAGGAACTTCAAGGTAAAATCAGATCATGATAGTCTACAAAAAATGGAAGAAAAATGTTGTTGCCTATGCACTCTCAAGAAAGGATGAGGATGTGGAAGCATTGCTTTGTGCCATTTCTATTATCCAACTAGACTGGATAACAGAAGCAAGGGGTAAATAGAAGAATGATGAAAAAGTGTGGGCACTCATTCAAAAGTTCCAGCAAGATCCTAGTATATCTGAGACATTTAGTTGGAATAATGATTCATTATGGTACAAAGATCGTTTGTACCTTTGTAAGAATTCCCAACTCAAACACTCAAGATTTTTAAAAACTTACCATAGGGTTAAGAAGGATTTTTTTTGGGATGGCTTTAAATCTAATATTCAATAGTTTGTGGTGGAATGTTTGGTTTTCCAAAAAAATAAAGTTGAGACAATTAAGACCCCTGGTCTATTGCAACTTTTATCCATTCCAAGTCAATGTTTGGAGGAGGTTTTAATGGATTTTATCATATTTTTACCCAAGTCTAAAGGAAAGAGTGTCATCATGGTGGTAGTTGATAGACTTACCAAGTATGCCCACTTTTGTGCATTATCTCATCCATTTAAAGCTAGTATAGTTGCTAATGTATTTGTGGAAACACTTCAAAAGATACATGGAAACCCAAAGATTATTGTAAGCAACAGAGACCCAATTTTCACTGTAAATATTTGGGAAAAAATTATTTTCTTGTATGGGTACTCAATTACCTCATAACTCATCTTACCATCCTCAACCAGATGGGCAAATTGAGATAGTGAACAAATTTTTGGAAGGATATCTTTGTTTCTTTATATCTGATAAACAGACACAATGAGTTAAGTGGTTACCTCTAGATGAATGGTGGTATAACACTTCCTTCAATACTGCAGTAAAAATGACGCCATTTATGGCACTTTATGGATATCATCCACCATCCATCACATAATCTTTGTGAGAAAATTCTAAGGTTCAAGTAGTGGAAGATCACATCAAGCATCAACAACAAGGTCTCCAACTCTTAAGGGATAACCTCACTTTGGTGCATAATAGAATGAAACAACAGGATGATCAACATCGCAGTGAAATAAGTTTTGATGTAGGTGATTGGGTATTTTTACAGCTACAACAATACAAACAAATATCCCTCAAGAAAGTGAAGAATGATAATAAATTATCACCAAAATATTATGGTCCTTACAAGGTGTTGCAAAAGATTGGTACTATGGCATACAAATTGGAGCTTCCTACATCTTCTCGAGTGCACCCAGTTTTCCATGTTTCATGCTTAAAGAAGGTTATAGGTGACAAGCTCCCAGTTAAAACAATACTACCAGAACTTAACAAGGAACGAAAAATCATATTGGAACCTGAAGAAGTCATGGAAACAAGAACTTGATAGCTATGAAATCGATCAATTTCAGAGTATCTAATCAAGTGGAAGAACTTACCTGCAAAAGATTCCACATGGGAGGATAATAATTTTATACAGAAGCATCCATAACTACTCAAGAGTTGAGGACATCACCTTTCTTGAAAGATAGTGGCATGTTAGGTCCCTATACTACTAGTGTATTCCCTCATTGTTATTAGTGTACCCCCCTTATTGTTATTGTTTTTCCCCATAGAAGCCCATTATTGTTATGTTAGCTCTGATTATATTATGACCTCTTAGACTCCTATATATAAAAAGGAGGTTTTTTCATTTGAATCATCCAAGAAATTTTTATTTGTGTAAAGTAAAGGAGGATGCCCCCTCGAAGAGGCTGATTTTGAAGTCATTGATCTATAATTTCTTCTATTTTGTGAGTTGGCTGCATAACACAATGTGGAACCCTTTCCTCCTCTCCCTTCATGCTTACAAAATCGATGTTAGCATTATAGTTTCTAGATATGTTTTGGGTTCCCCCCTCCTTCTTCACATAATAAAGATTTATGCCCCTTATGTTAGTAGACATTCTTTATGGGAAAAGATTGGTGACTCCGACATCCTAGGACTATAGTCCATTATCCTATCTGGGGACCCAAACCTAACAATGGGGAGTGGAGAAATCTAGGGAAACAAAGCTATTGTGGATCCATTATCCAATTTCTTCTGGGATTTTTTCAATTCGTTTGCTCTATGTGACATTGTTCCATGGTTCCTAAGTAATTCATTGATTGGAACACTATCAGGGATCTCATCTCAGATCATTTCTTTAGATAATTCTGACTACTAGTCAATCTTCCTCTCTTAGGAAGGCATGGATTCCAGATGCTTTTTTCCTTTCAATTTTAACTCTTCGTGGCTTCAAAACGAGGATTTCAATGCATTGGTAACTGAAGTTGGGTGTCACCCCCATATCCCTCCTTTTGCTAATCAGATGGGTAATTTTTGTGGTAAACTTCAGGCTCTCAAGAGGGAGGCCCGCATTTGGATTAGGGCAAAAAACGTTGTGGATAACAAGGCTCTCGTTGATATTGAAACCACCCTTGGATATTTCAATGACCCCTTGACCCCTTATACTTTTTGATCACTATAAAAGCATTATCATGTATTTGGAGGGCAAAAAGAATTGTGTTTTGGTGTCCATGGAATCTGAATGGCACCTCAAGAGCCATGCTTTAGGGGTCGCGGTAGGTGACAAAAACACTAAATATTTTCACTCATGTGCTAATCTGAGAAGGCAGAGGAACTTGATCAAAGGCATCAAGGGCATTGATGGAATTTACTACCATGATAAAAAAGGAATCGAGCAAGAAGATTTTCACCATTTCAGCAAATTATATGAAGGTCAAGAACAACATTTTCCCTCACATCTTGAGTCCATAACAGAATTTCCCCTCATGTTTGATCAGGAGGAAAATTTCCTTTCGTCCAAGCCGATTCTACTTGAAAAAGTAATTGAAGTGTTAAAGACCTGTGTGAAAGAGAAAAGTCCTATTCCTAATGGGTGGAGGGTCGAACTCTTCATTCACTTTTAGGATCTTATGCTCTCTAACATTGTTGCGCTTGCAAAGGCATCCAGAATCAAAGGATATATTTATGGGGAAATTAATGTCACATTCATTTCACTAATTCCAAATAAGAAGGACCATGTTTCCCTCTTGGATTAGAGGCCCATATCCCTATGCAACACAATTTACAAAGTTATCTCCAAACTGATAGTGACTAGGATCAAAATGACCTTATCCGCTCACATTGCTTCAGAATAGATGGGGTTCTTGGATGGCAAGAAAATACAGGATATCATTGCCACTACACATGAATGTATTCACACAATGAAATCTAGTAAGAGGAAAGCTAGTTTTATTAAGGCTGATCTTCACAAAGCCTTTGATAGCATTGATTGGGAGTTTCTGCGAATGATTCTTCATAAGTTCAGCATGTCATCTCCCAACATTGGTTGCATCATGGCATGTTCCAAGTCTACTAATTTCTCCATGATCAGTAATGGATATCTGAAATATTTCTTCAGGGCCCATAGGGAACTTTGTCAAGGATGTGCCTTATCACCTTTTCTCTTCTTATTGGTCATGGACTGTCTCAGCTGTAGGATTGGTACTAAAAGGGTTGCGGGGAAGTTCCATGGTGTAAAGATTAACAAAAACATTCATATTTCTGACCTCATGTTTGTAGATGACCTACTTTTTGGCAACATGAACATCATCAAGGAATGGATGGTATTACATAACATCATTACCACTTTCAGTGCGCCCTCGAGGTTACATATGAACAAAACCAAATATCTAGTGGTTTCCAGTGACACATAGGAGCCTAGATGCAGGGAAATTTGTCAACTATTTGGTATTACTATTGTAACTCTCGATGAGGGATTTACTTACCTTGGTTTCCAACTCAAACCCAGTAACTATGACCACAAGGAAAGGGACTAGCAAATTGACAAATTTAAAAATAAATTCATTGGATGGTCACATAGGTGGTTAACTATTTGAGGCAGGTTGACTCTAATCAAATCCATTTTGTAGAACATATTTGTCTTTTGGATGCAAGTCTTTATGTTTCTCTTGGAGATCTGTTGTAAATTGGATGCCATTATGGCCAATTTCATTTGGTCAGGGACGTGTTTGAAGGGAAAGCTCCACGTGGTTAGATGGAAAGTCATTGTGAGGCCTATTGATGAGGCGACATGGGTATATTGGAAACCCACTCTTTTAACAAAGAATTAATTATTAATAATTTGTAGAGGGAAGTGAAACAAGACAACATTTGGGGTCACCTCATCAGGGAGAAATATATATAGGGAAGGCCATTCACTCTATGGCTTAGGGATTGGTTAAGGAGGACCAACATTTCTTCCTACATATGGCAGTGCATGACAAAAAATAGAGAGTTAATGTTGGGCTTCATGAGATGGGAGGTGGGGGATAGAAAAACGAAGGATATCGGTCTGGATTCTCTGAAAGTATTTCAAGGTAACCAATCACTATAGGTTGACCTCATAACCACCTTACAGAACATGGGCATTCACCATATTTCTCAGATACGTAGGCAGAATGAAAATATTCCTCTACTACAATCTTGGGTAAAGGAAGACTAGCTTGGATTAATCAGTTAGAATGTTATTGAATGGGAGGTCTACCTCACACAAATCTATGATGCTGACATCTCCATCCATGAAGGGGAATATGGACTATTGTCGGAGGGTAACATGAAGAAAGGAAGTCCAAGTGTCAAAGACATATACAACAAGCGTCCATTGGCAAAGTGATATTTTGATAATAAATGTAGAAATTTTGAATAATATAACACTTATTCACAGAGATTATTCCGATTATACACTATTTTCGGAGTGCATGCATAATACATAACCTCCTCTACATTGATCATCAATTTTGTAGAATTAAGAAACAATCGCATGCGCACATTGAAACATCAATCACACATATCAACACAGTATGTACTGGGGAAAGCATACAGCTGAAAACCCCCAACTATCTATATATTATAATGATAGAGAACATGTAACAATACATAGTACAATACTCCTCACAAGTACTCAATACTATCTCCACCTGCTACACACAATCTAGCTCAGATCTGAATCAAGTCACAGGTTCAAATCTCCTCCGCTGTCTGCCTGCCTCTACTGCGCCATCCAAAGTGAGAATAGGAATGATCCAAGCTCATTTTCCTTGGCTTTTACTGCACAATCCTCATTGGCAATCTCAATCACTGATTGTGCAAATCTCATCCACAGCTATAGTCACAACTGATAGTAGTCTCCACCTCTAACACCTGTCTCCATTGAACTGTCCATGCACTGAGTTAACTGATGTATTCTTTAGTTGCTTTATGAGTTAATAATTAGTGAATTAACTAATAATTAATTCACATCACTCATCACTAGTGTATTCTACAGTTAGACTAAATACAACTAGTTCAACCAAGTCAAACTAAACACAACTCCATCAACTCCTGAATCAACTCAACCAAACTCAATCACTTGAGTTCTAACTGAAGTCCATCATGCAATAGCTCAAATGACCCATAAGAAAAGTGTATTTCCTTCTGGAAATTGCATGTGCCACATCCATCGCTCGAACTGAAGTGCTCCAAGAGGATAAGATAATGTTTATAGTCCAAATATTATTAAGAGCTAGTCATATTCGACTGTTCTATTTCTAGCCTGGCAGTCTAAAAATAGACTCCACCCATATGTCTAAAAATAGAAGTCCATCTATTTTTACCAACATGACCAATCATCCACAAATAGAATCCTGCAACTCATAAACCATGATCCATATGTCTAAAAATAGACTTTGCGCCAAAAATAGCCTGTGGGCCCACTTAGTGAAGGCGACTTCTTTTCACTAAGCTCCATCATCTTGTTGCATTTTCAACACTCCCTCTCAACAAGATATGGATTATCTGCAACCCCTATCCTGCAACTCTGGAATGTTCTGCATGCAACACATTTGCCTGGTCCACTTGCTCCAACAACACTTGGAACAAAAACACTCCCAACTGACCACTCTGTTCGGCTAGGAACATACTCTAATGCTGAAGCTCTACTTGCTGCTGACAAGTGCTCCCTCTCTGACATCTGTGCTACTGCAACATCTCCATGCATCTCACACCATTGCACAATTCTCTGTGCCACCTAGCACTGTGCAAAACACTTGTGCCTCTCGCATTGCTGTAACCTGCTAGCTATGCGCTGTCCTGGGATTCCCTACACTGTTGCTCTCTCTGCTGCTCCATCCACATCTGTCTCTATCCAATTAGTCAGTTCCTGCTACTCCACATTGGGGCTCCCGTAGCAAGGTCTCATCCAAGAGGTTGGGTACCTCAAGGATCTTGCCCCTCCTCCTTGGGACGATCACTCTATATCGCCCCACCTCCTACCTGGAGGTATGGCTGCATGTGATCCCTCAGCCCACCTGGCTCAAATTTTCCCCCTACTGGAGGTCTCTACATGAGTAGATGTCTCTACTCGATCTCCTCTCATCTTCCCTTATTGTGGCTGCTCCAAAACCTCCTGAAGTTGCTGCACCAATCGTGGCTCCTCCATAATCGTCTGAGACTTCTTCTGGCTCTGCATGTTGAGAGGTAATATACGCTCCCTCTCAACCACCAAGTCTCCATCAGTTGCCTCGCTGCTCAAGGCTTCACATGCATCTTGAACCTTAAGAGCATACAGGTTCTTGACCCGTGAACCAATCTGCTTCACCTATCTAGTGATGATGTGTCCAAGGAAAACCTTTCCCTTACTGAAGACTACATCATAGCCTCTATCTTCCAGTGTCGCGATCGACACCAAGTTTCTCTTCAGTCCTGGTACATACTTGACATCGGTCAAGGTAAGGAGAGCTCCATGCTCCCTCTGAAAAATAACTGTGCCTACACCTGAGACACTATACTTCTCATCATTACCCATCGCTATGAGTATTTGGAGATCTTTCTCCTCCAAAGTACTGAACAAACTCTTATCACCGATCATGTGGAAAGAAGCTCCACTATCAAGAAACCAACCATTTCCCACCATGGATGAAACCATGCATGCAAAGAGTGTGAAATCCAACTCAGACTATGAAGCAAGTGCCTCACCTTCAGATCCTTCCCTGGATCCCTTCTTCGATTTCCTCCATGGACAATTTGAAGCATAATGGCCCACCTCATGACAACAAAAGCATCGCACTTTCAATTTGTCAACCTTCTTCCCATCATTGGAAGAACTGGATTCGGAAAGAGAAACCTTCTCCTTCCCCTTCTTTGCTTTGGCAGCCAAAGCGCAATTTTCTTCATTAGATGCCTTTGATGAAGATCCGTCCCTGGTATTCCGCCTGATCTCCTCCTGCACAAGATCAGACCAAAGTCTCTCCCATCCTGGCAATTTCTCCTGACCATTGACAGAGTCCTGATAGGAATTCCAACTCTTCAGAAGACCAAGGAGAGCCAAGCTCACCAAGTCCTCATCATCGACAGTCACCCCCACACTTCCCAGCTCATCCCGGCATTGGGTGAACTTCATGACATACTTGGGCATACTGTCTCCATTCTCACACTTAATGTTTCTGAGTTTATCCTTGAGCACCAACTTCCTCTGGTTGCTCTTGCTTTGGAATAAATCTGTCAATGTTTTCCACATCAAGTATGGAGAAGCCTTTCCATGCAGGCTGGATACAATGCGATCCTTCATGCCCTCCAACATAATCCTTCGACACTTTGTTGTCTTCTTTTTCCAAGCCTCAACGTGAGCAGCATCAATAGGCTTTGGGACCTCAGCATCTATGAACTCCTTCAACCCATTGTCATCTAACACCACCTCCATCCTGTCTTTCCATGCAATATAATTCGAGTTGTCTTCAAGGGCATACTCCAATCACAATATGTTGAAAGACATTTCAACTTCAACACCAAGAAAACACTGCTGCAAATTCAAATTCCATCAGCTCAAAACTCAACTACTTCTGATCTAAAATTTGTGAGAACAAAGTATTTCTCGTACAGAGATTGACTATATGGTCTTTTACCGGATATCTCACCTTCCAAAAGAAGGATGAATCCAAAGGCTACCTGGCCCGATTATAGACTCTGCCTGAAGAAATAAAATGTAAACACTTTCTGAATAATAGATCTGATGATCAACTTTGCTCCGATACCATGTAGAAATTTTGAATAATATAACACTTATTCACAGATATTATCTAAATTATACACTATTTTTGGAATGCATGCATAATACATAACCTCCTCTACATTGATCATCAATTTTGCAGAATTAAGAAACAGTCGCATGCGCACATTGAAACATCAATCACACATATGAACACAGTATGTACTGGGGAAAGCATACAACTAAAAACCCCCAACTATTTGTATATTTAAATGATAGAGAACATGTAACAATACATAGTACAATACTCCTCACAAGTACTCAGTACTATCTCCACCTGCTACACACAAACTAGCTCAGATATGAATCAAGTCACAGGTTCAAATCTCCTCCACTATCTGCCTACCTCTACTGCGCAATCCAAAGTGAGAATATGAATGATCCAAGCTCATTTTCCTTGGCTTGTACTGTGCAATCCTCATTGACAATCTCAATCACTGATTGCACAAATCTCATGCACAGCTATAGTCACAACTGATAGTAGTCTCCACCTCTAACACCTGTCTCCACTGAACTGTCCATGCACTGAGTTAACTGATGTATTCTTTAGTTTCTTTATGAGTTAATAATTAGTGAATTAATTAATAATTAATTCACATCACTCATCACTAGTGTATTCTACAGTTAGACTAAATACAACTAGTTCAACCAAGTCAAACTGAACACAACTCTATCAACTCGTCAATCAACTCCACCAAACTCAATCACTTGAGATCTAACTAAAGTCCATCATGCAATAGCTCAACTGACCCATAAGAAAAATGTATTTCCTTCTGGCATTTGCATGTGCCACATCCGTAGCTTGAACTGAAGTGCTCCAAGAGGATAAGATAAAGTTTATAGTCCAAATATTATTAAGAGCTAATAATATTCGACTGTTCTATTTTTAGCATGGCAGTCTAAAAATAGACTCCACCCATATGTCTAAATATATAAGTCCATCTATTTTTACCAACATGACCGATCATCCACAAATAGCATCCTACAACTCATAGACCATGATCCATATTTCTAAAAATAGACATATTCTAAAAATAGACTTTGCGCCAAAAATAGCCTACGGACCCACTAAGTGAAGGTGACTTCTTTTCACTAAGCTCCATCATCTTGTTACATTTTCAATAATAAAAATTGGTTCCAAGGCGCATGGAGATGGGTGATCCCATACAAACTCATTTTCTTTTGTTGGCTGACATTACATAACAAGGTTCTTACTTGGGTGATCCAGAATGGATCCTAAAACCCTCTAAGTCTATCAATACTTAAAAACTATCACAAAGGATAAACCTTCAAGAATGGAAGAAAACACTATCGCATGGGAAAAACAAGAAGAAATGGCAGAAACAGAGTTAAACGCAGGCTAAAGCAAGATCGCACAAGAGCTGTCGATCTGGCCGATCGATGGTCCAGATCTAATCGGCATATTGTAATCGGAGGTGGAAAGTGGAGTCCATCAGAGGTAGCCATTTGAAGGTTGTGATAGTGATTAGCACGAGTCAACAAGGATCGTCGATCAAGCGCGTAGATCAATGGTCCAAAGCTACTCGCGCTATCACATCACTAATATACACACAAGGAAGGACTTAACCCGCAGCCCGAAGGTTCGGCAATATGCGATTACGATGTATCGCATTGCAATATCGCATTGCAACTAATGTAAGGGGTGATGCCAAATACATGCAATAAATCCAGACTTGAAATGGTTTATGGATGAAAATTAACATATTTTGAGTTCTGGTAAAAAGGGTTTTCCAATGTATTTTCACATTTTCATTAAATAAACGAAATACAAAGGAAATGTGCCTGGAGCAATAAAACGGACCCGAAAGGTTTATACATGCAGCTGTCTATATTTTGAGTTCCGTAATGAGTGGGATTTCGGGCGGGCCTCAGGCGATAAGTGGTATTGGACGGGCTCTGCCCGATCCCATACACTGGCTGACATGTTGCTTGGTGATGAAGAGAGAAAACTGCCTTTTCAAGTGGGTAATATCCATGCGCATAAGCTGTCCGAAATGAATATCAACCATTGGATCAATGATCACATAGATCAATGGTGGACTTGAGATAGCAACCAAAGGTGGATCCAAAAGGATTATAGGGTGGATTCGATAATATTTCAAGTCTGATAAAAGGGGTTTTGGCGAATTTTTCAATGTTTCTGTGTATTTCTCTATGTAAATAGAGAAATGGCTATTTTGGGATTTCAAACGCGTCAATGGTCCCTTTCGTTTAAAAATAGGTGGCCACCATACCTGAGTACGTTACACCATGATTGGTTAACACTTACAGTGGATTTGAGTGGATAGAGACCAAAAGCTAGAGAGCTCGAAAGGGAAAACAAACAAAGAAATGCTGATAGGCTTAAAAGCCAGTCAATGAAAAGGATAGAGGTAGGCGTGCTAAGACAGAGAGAAAATAGAGACAGAGAGTGAGAGGGAGAGTCTGTGTACTCAGAAAGACTTGAGGGATTCAGGCAAAACCATGTTGTTTGCTCCTGTTGTGTTGAGACTCAATTTGAGCTCACATTTGTAAAAACTCTACTCTTGTAGACATAATAGAGAGGTCACCACTAAAGGCTAGACTAGGAGACGTATCCAAAGAGTGTTGGGTGAACTCCTTGATTATTTTTTGTGTTATGTGTGTGTGTCTGTTATGTTTCTCTAACTACTCATTGTCTATATTATTCACAATCTTTTCAATCCATTGCACTAAGTAATATAGGAAAATCCTACACGTGAGTCTGTAGTACCTTAATATTAGTCTAAGATCTCACATTTAGATCAAGTGGTATCAAAGCTTTTGGTTTTGGTTTTGTTAAGGTTAGACAAGCTTGTGTTGGATTTTTTTGAATGCTAACTAGGTCAAAGCTCAAACTAGGAGAAGGAAAACTTTTTGAGGCTAATCCAGAGATTGGAAGAGTCTATTCTCAAAGGAGAATGGTAGAAGAAGTCCCATTGGAATCAGAATCCCATTTCATGGACATTTTTATGGCCATGTGAGCCATGGTGGAAGAGATGTATCAGGAATTTAAGAAGGGTCAAGGTAAAAGCACTTCAATGCCCAAACAAGACAAAGGAGTAGAGGAAGCTTCTCTAGTTGCCCCTCCAGAGGGCAAAGGGAAAGGGGAAAAACCTCCTCCCTCATCTTCACCACGATCACCTCCATCATCCTCATCTCCTAGCCCTGAAAAGAAAAAGAAGAAAACATCTTTGATTAAATTAGATGTGAAATTTGATTTGCCAATTTATGATGGAGAACTAAATGTGGGAAAGCTAGATAACTGGATTAGACAGATTGATGTATATTGTAGGGTGTAGAACATTGATTTAGAAACAACAAAGATTCAGCAGGCTATCCTTCGCCTTGGAGAAACTGCACTAGTGTGGTGGGAAGGCAAGACACAAGCTGATCTGAAGAGACATGGTAAAATTCTTTCTACCTGGAATGAATTTTTTTTGCCATCAAAAAACAATTGTATCCTCTAGCTTATATGCAACAAGCAATGATGAGTTGGAAAACTCTTCACCAATTAAAGGGCCAAAGTGTACATAGTTATACCCAGGAATTTAGAAAAAGAGCTTTAACTCTAGGCATATCTCTAAACTCACCTGAAACTTTGTTGAAGTATATAGGTGGTCTTCATAGCTATTTTAAGCACACCATTTTCATGTTTAATCCCACTAGCCTATGATGTATCAATTACATCTAGAAGCTAGAGGAAAGAATGTGAACCGAGAGGTTGGGGGATCATCAAAACCCTATGCAAGCAAGAACAAGGAAAAGAAGAAGCTAAAATGGAAGGAGAGGAAGGCAAACATTGTACAGAAGGACAAACCTTCATGCACTCACTGCAAGAAGGATGGACATGATGATGAGCACTGTTGGTCTTTGCATCCGAAGCTGAAGCCTAAGAAGTTCGGTGGTAAGAAGAAGAAGACTGTTGCTACTATTCAGAAAGACTTGGGGTTAGACTCAGGTGATTAAACAACAGTAACAGCCACAGGTATAAAAGGTAAAAATTCTGAAGCATCTATAAGTAATTCTATACAATCTATTGATAATGAAGATAATGAGAGGAAAAGACATGAGCTTTTTCATATTAGAGTTATTTCCAAGCACCAAAAGATTGATACTTTATTTGATAGTGGATCACAAGTAAACTTGATTTCTGAAACAATTGTAAAGAAACTGGGCTTACTAACCACACCTCACAAGAAGCCACATCCTTTAGGTTGGGTATGTGATAAAGCAAAGCTACAAGTGACTAGACAATGTAAACTTAGGTTTGCTATTGGGTCAACATTTGTAGATGAGGTTGAGTTAGATATAGTTCCATTGGATATATGTGGTATTGTTTTAGGTAGTCCTTACTTTTATGATAGAAAATCCATTTTCTATAGAGATGAAAATAAGTATGAACTCACTAAATATGGAATAGAATATATTGTAAGAGCTCATAAACTCAAAAATAACTATTCTCTCATAAACTCAGGGTAGATGAAAATAATTGTAAACTCATGCAAGCAATTTTTACTAATGGTTGTAAAGGAAAGAACCCTGATAAAACCAATATATTTGAAGGCTGTGATGCTAAACAGAAAGCCGATTTAGTTAAAGTTGTTTCAAAATATGATATCCTATTTCAAGAACCTAAAGGTCTGCCACCCAAAAGGGAAATAGTACATGATATTCATTTGCAGCAAGATGCTCCATTACCTAACATTGGAATGTACATGTTATCCACTTTAGAGAATGCAGAGATCAAGAAGCAGGTACAAGAACTGCTTGATAAAGGGTTCATAAGACCAAGCACATCACCATGTGGATCTCCAATCATTCTGGTGAGAAAGAAAGATGGTTCGTGGAGGATGTGCATTGATTATAGAGAACTAAATAAAGTAATGATAAAGAATCATTATCCTCTTCCTCGCATTGATGATCTATTAGATCAATTGAAAGAAGTAGTTTACTTTTCCAAGTTAGACTTGCATAGTGGCTATCATCAGGTCAGAGTTGCAGAACAAGATGCATGGAAGACTACTTTCAGGACACAGCAAGGGTTGTATGAATGGCTGGTTATGCCTTTTGGCTTAACTAATGCTCCTGCCACTTTCATGAGAGTTATGAATGATACATTCAGTGATTTTATTGATGATTTTGTAATTGTATAATTAGATGACATTCTTGTTTTTAGTAAAACATGGGAAGAACATTTGAAGCATGTAAAGCAGACTTTAGATGTTTTGAAAAGATAAAATCTCTATGTGAAGTTATCCAAATGTGAAATTGGCAAAATATCTTTAAATTATTTGGGTCATATTGTAGGGGGTGGTGTATTGAAGATAGATCCCTCTAAGGTTGAAGTCATTGTGAACTGGCCTAAACCCAAATCTGCTACAGAAGTTAGGTGTTTCCTAAGAGCATCACAATATTGGAGAAAGTTTATTGCTAACTTTTCCTTGATTACAGCTCCCTTACATGCTTTAAAAGGATTGAACAAGGTGTTTTAGTGCGGAGGAAAACAGCAGAAAGCCTCTGACAAATTAAAAGAAAAAATTAGTCCAGCACCAGTACTAGCACTACCAGATCTTCAACGACCATTTGAGATTGAAACAGATGCCAGTGACTATGCCATGGGAGCAGTGTTAATGCAACACGATAAACCCATATGTTATCATTCTAAGACATTTACTTCTGCAGTAGTTAATTATCCCACATATGATAAAGAATTGTATGCATTAGTATAGAGTGTGAAAAGGTGGAAACATTACCTAGTGGGTAAGGAAACAATCATACATATAGATCATCAACCACTTCAATATTTTCACTCACAAACTAAATTGCAACAATCAAGACATTATAGGTGGATGGGTTTTCTACAACAATTTCATCTTGTCATCAGATATAAGAAGGGCATACACAATAAGGTTGTAGATATGCTATCAAGACCAATCATAAATGCATCTACTATACTTAAGCATAACTCAGTATTGCATGAAAGCTACTTTCAACAATATAACACATATTTCATTAAATTTGGAAGTATTCAGTGGATCTAGAATTTAAAACTTTAACTAGATTAAGTTTTTTGAAAATGAGGAATTAGAAAGTCGCTTAGTTCACTAATTTTAATGTAGATATTCACCAATTTTGTGTAAAAATTATCATGATAAACTTTATAAGAAAAATTATATAAACTTGCTAAAGCAAATCTTTCACATCTTAATCTTGGATTCCTTACATTATCTATTTTAATAGTTTTTATGGTTTATATTAAAAGATAAGATTTTTAAGGTTATTTTATAAAAATAATGATGTGTATGTTACTATAATTAACCCATTTAATTATAATCAGATATAGTAAATATCATGTATGTGTTAAGCTACAATTATTACTAAGAAAGTGTTGGCACAATTTCAAAGTCTATTGCCTTTGCAACACTAGTAATATGGTTGAAAATTAAAAAACCCTCATAGATCATCCAATTTATACTCATATTGGAATTAAATTTCAAAATATTTGTGACAATACCAACCTTATTGATTGTTTAACTAAGCAAAATTATGATGATCTTGAAACACTTCTTTTAATACTTTTTGAGCATATTAACAATAAAATTCGAAATAACTTTTAGCGATATCTTTTTACCTTCTTATATACCGTTTTTGGTCTTAGTGGATGATAATCATCATTATCCCCATCATAATTACATACTACTGTAGGAAGTTTGCACCATTTTAGAGTTGAGGAGAAAAAAAAAATAGTATCAAATTAAATGTTGAATGTGAGTAGTAGCATAATTTATTTTTATTTATTATTTATACTTTTATGTTAATAAAAAAGTTGATTGAGGCTTGCTTAATGAATAATAGATTAATATGCAAGATACATATTAAGTACAAAGTTATTTAATGACAAATGATCTTAGTGATGTGCCCAATATATGCCATTATTTAGAACTTTAACTAGATTAAGTTTTTTCAAAATGCGGAATTAGAAAGTCACTTAGTTCACTAATTTTAATGTAGATACCATTTTTTGTGTAAAATTATCATGATAAAATGTATAAAACAAATTTATATAAACTTGCAAAAGAAAATCTTTCACATCTTAATTTGGATTCCTTACATTATCTATTTTAATACTTTTTATGGTTTATATTAAATGATAAGTTTGTTAACGTTATTTTATGAAAATAATGGTGTATGTTACTATTGTTAACCCATTTAATTATAATCCGATATAGTACATATCATGTATGCATTAAGTTATGATTATTACTATTAAAGAGTGTTAGCACAATTTAAAAGTCTATCACCTTTGCAACATTAGTAATATGGTTGAATATTAAAAAACTCTCATAGATCATCTAGTTTATACTCATATTGGAATTAAATTTCAAAATATTTGTGATGCTACCAACCTTCTTAATTGTTTATCTAAACAAAATTATGATGATCTTGAAACACTTATTTTAATGCATTTTGAACATAACAATAAAATTCAAAATAACTTTAGTAATATCTTTTTACCTTCTTATATACCATATTTGGTCTTAGTGGATGATAATCATCATTATCACCATCATAATTACATACTATTGTAGGAAGTTTGCACTATTTTAGAGTTGAGGAGAAAAAAAAAAAATTAAGATCAAATTAAATGTTCAATGTGAGCAACAGATTGAGGCTTGCTTAATGAATAATAGATTAATATGCAAGATATATATTAAGCATAAAGTTATTTAATGACAAATGATCTTAATAATGTGTCCAATATATACCATTATTTAGAACTTTAACTAGATTAAATTTTTTCAAAATGAGAAATTAGAAAGTCACTTAGTTCACTAATTTTAATGTAGATATTCACCATTTTTTGTGAAAAATTATCATGATAAAATTTATAAAACAAATTTATTTAAACTTGCAGAAGCAAATCTTTCACATCTTAATGTGCATTCCTTACATTATCTATTTTAATATTATGGTTTATATTAAAAGATAAGTTTGTTAAGGTTATTTTATGAAAATAATGATGTGTATGTTACTATTATTAGCCCATTTAATTATAATCCGATATACAGTAAATATCATGTATGTGTTAAGTTATGATTATTACTAAAAGAGTGTTAATGCAATAAAAAGGCTATCACCTTTGAAACACTAGTAATATGGTTGAAGATTTAAAAATTGTCATAGATCATCTAGTTTATACTAATATTGGAATTAAATTTCAAAATATTTGTGATGCTGCCAATTTTCTGGATTGTTTAACTAAACAAAATTATGATGATCTTGAAACACTTCTTTTAATGTTTTTTGAGCATAACAATAAAATTCTAAATAACATTTAGTAATATCTTTTTACCTTCTTATATACCATATCTGGTCTTAGTGGATGATAATCATCATTATCAATATCAGCATTACATACTATTGTAGGAAGTTTGCACCATTTTAGAGTTGAGGAGAAAATATTTTTTTAGGATCAAATTAAATGTTGAATGTGAGTCGTAGCATAATTTATTTTTATTTATTATTTATACTTTTATGTTAATAAAAAAGTTGATTGAGGCTTGCTTAATGAATAATAGATTAATATGCAAGATACATATTAAGTACAAAGTTATTTAATGACAAATGATCTTAGTGATGTGCCCAATATATGCCATTATTTAGAACTTTAACTAGATTAAGTTTTTTCAAAATGCGGAATTAGAAAGTCACTTAGTTCACTAATTTTAATGTAGATACCATTTTTTGTGTAAAATTATCATGATAAAATGTATAAAACAAATTTATATAAACTTGCAAAAGAAAATCTTTCACATCTTAATTTGGATTCCTTACATTATCTATTTTAATACTTTTTATGGTTTATATTAAATGATAAGTTTGTTAAGGTTATTTTATGAAAATAATGATGTGTATGTTACTATTATTAGCCCATTTAATTATAATCCGATATACAGTAAATATCATGTATGTGTTAAGTTATGATTATTACTAAAAGAGTGTTAATGCAATAAAAAGGCTATCACCTTTGAAACACTAGTAATATGGTTGAAGATTTAAAAATTGTCATAGATCATCTAGTTTATACTAATATTGGAATTAAATTTCAAAATATTTGTGATGCTGCCAATTTTCTGGATTGTTTAACTAAACAAAATTATGATGATCTTGAAACACTTCTTTTAATGTTTTTTGAGCATAACAATAAAATTCTAAATAACATTTAGTAATATCTTTTTACCTTCTTATATACCATATCTGGTCTTAGTGGATGATAATCATCATTATCAATATCAGCATTACATACTATTGTAGGAAGTTTGCACCATTTTAGAGTTGAGGAGAAAATATTTTTTTAGGATCAAATTAAATGTTGAATGTGAGTAGTAGCATAATTTATTTTTATTTATTATTTGTACTTTTATGTTAAAAACTTGAGGCTTACTTAATGAATAATAGATTAATATGCAAGCTATATATTAAGTATAAAGTTATTTAATGACAAATGATCATAGTAATGTGTCCAATATATACCATCATAAATCCATTTTAAGTGCAGATGTAGGGATCAAATTTCTTCATGTGCAAACATTGAGTGAAAGATACAATGTGTTATTTTTCATTGTTGACACTGTATTTTTGAATGCTAAATAGAGTATATATACGACCAAATTAAATTTTTAACCATAAAAAACTTTTTTCTTATATATAGATATATATGAAGTTGATATTGACATAAATTAGTTAACATAAATCTTCAAATAGTTTCTCTGAATCTCTAGCTGAAATATTTTTGAAAAGTATAAGATTTAAACATCTAATTCACACATTTTATATACTTCTAATTACTTTACAAAATATTCATTTTTTTTATTTTCCTATTTAGAACATAATTTTTATTTTTCCCCCATATTGGGTTGTAAAATGAGCCTCTCGTCTCAATTACTAATCATTTTAATGATCAAAATCAATCATGAATTAGAATAGTAACAAAGTAGTACAATTTGATTATTTTCAAATACAACAAGAAAGAGAGAAAATTGACTAAGATATTTATTACGAATGTTTAGTTTTTAAACCTATAGTGTGGAAGGATATTATATTGAAAAGAACATATTAACATTCATCTAAAACTTAGATTCCTTACATTATTTCTATTATCATTAACATTTATATTTACGTATTAAATTTGACTCGTTAATAATAGATTTTGCGAAAAAACTTACCTATAAAGTTATTTAACAATATACTAATATTGTTTTTCTTACTATTATTGACAATTTTAAATTGACACTAACTACTTTTCCTACTTTGAGTACAAATTAATTATACTAGTACAATGTTGGCACCACTTCAAAATCTATAAGAGGAAATATTTTATAATTCTAGTTGTGTTGTTCAATGATCAAAATATTTTTTTTATAAATTAGAGTGCAACAAAATAATGAATTTGATTTATATCAATTATAATAAGGAAAATTAAGGAAAACTCACCTCAAACATTATATCAAGTGTCTAGCATTTATTCATTAAGTGTTTAAATGGTTTATATTAAATAGAATACTAATTAAGTACTCCATTGTTTTTTTAATAGACCAAGTTTAGAAGATGTTTTTAAGTGCATTATTGAATTCGATTATGCATATTTGATATGGTGAGAAGTCATGTTGGTCAAATAAAGCTTTGAAAACTTAAATATTTTATGGCATTGTCATGTAATTTGTATAACACATGATTAATTGAAATATTAAATAATATAAAACTCCTCCAAAAAGAATATGAAGAGAATATTTGATATACAACAAATATGGAAAAGTGTGTCTAAATGTATATTAATAAATCCTTCAAAAAAAATTACATTCATGAATCATATAAACCTACTCTTAAGATATTCGCTCAAGTAGATCAAGAATGGCTTCTACTCCATATTTATTTATCTTGGTCTTCTTGCAATGTTCTTTCTTTGGCATCCATGCCCACACTATGGTATTAATTGGAATAGAGCCAAGTTTTGTGTCATCGGGATTTGGTACCCAATATTGCTCTAAAAATTTTCCATTGTATTTCCCTGACATAGGCTTCCACCTGTCAACCTTTACATGAAGATTCTCACTTTCATTATCCCTAAATATATCTGAGATGGATTTTGCCATCCAAATCATCTCTCATGCATCCTCATTTCCTGATCTAACTAGCAACATCTTTCCTTTCTCAACATCAATCATCGGATTGAAAGTTGGTTTTGGCTTGTTGCATTTGGGTCCAACATATATTGGTTCATCTATCACATTATCAAAATCTCCATCCATAATACTTGAGATTACTTGGAGTGCATTACAATCAACATCAACAATGTGCCTTGTCCTAGGCCAGAAACCCTCGGAAGATGAATCACTTCCATATATTATTCTGTGATCATTATAGATTCCATCTAATGTATCAAGAACTTTTTCCCAAAACACTACTTTATTTTTCCATTCCTCTATAACAATTGGTGAATCCTCATTCCCAATAGTGTCTTTCCACATTTTTATGTATGATGTTATCCCTTCCTTTAGTTCTTTTAAATAGACATCATTCTGTTTGGAAGCTAAGAAAGATGGCTTCCCTATGGGAATTATAGGTCGGCCTTCATCATCTATATTCCATAACTCACCTGGTTTTGACCACTCAATGTCTCTAATTGATTCTTTGTACCTTAGTACTGGAACATCATGGAGCACAATAAATTGGAAGTATTGGACATTAAGATGTCCAACTAGTGCATTTTTTCCCTCCTTGATGTATCCATTAAGGAAACTTTTGAAGTCATAGACCTTGTCAATAAGTGTAGGTGGAAACACTCGATTTTCTTCAATTGTGCAATATGTATCCATCATTTCAGGTAAAGAATAAATATCTTTACTTTTTAGGTTGGAAGACATTCTTCTGTAGGTTCCATCTATGTCTTCATGGGTGTGCCCCACAGGCAAGAACCCAACCTCAATAGTGATGAAGACACCAACTGCAATTAAAAGTGATAGAAACATGAAAAGATAGCAATTCTTATTATCACTTGCTACATTGTCCAACTGTAACAACAAATGTGGAGGAAGAGGTTTAAAATCAACATTTTGACTTTTTTAACTTCCATGAGATATAAAATCATCCTTGTACCCTTGACATTTTGAGTAAATAGAGGTGTCAAGTAATGCATTTGTAAGTGGGTTTCTTGAAATTCCACTTTCATAAAGTAGATCACCATACATATCCATTTGTGGGTCTTCAAGGTCCCCTAAGCACTTTGTAGGGGATGTAATAGTAAATTGTGATCCCATATGGACAAATGGTAAGGAGGAATGACCAAAACCTCCTACCTTATGCCCATGTGTAAGCATACCTGTCAATGACAAACCTAAATTTGTTCCTACAATAGATTTTGATTTGACATGTAGCCTTGGGATTGAAGTCTTTGTTTTGCCCATTTTATCATGAATAATGCTCAAATACTCATTTGGAAACTGCTATGACATAATTCTATGGACATAATAGCAATACCTTCCACACATAACAATCTTGTTATGTTTCTTCAACCTACCTCATGCCTTTTCTTCCAACTCTTTTGTAGTTGCTGACTTCATTTGTGCTTTCAACACAATACATTCACTGCATTTACTGAAGTTGGTGTTCTTTGAAAATGCCACATCTCGAAACTCATTGTTCCAGAGCTTGCTCATTGTTGACTGTGATATTGATGGGTAATTGAGCTTTTGAAGAGCCTCATTGATCTCTTTTAACAAAGAATTTTGTGTGTAAGTCGAAGGAAGCAATCTTAAAGGAGCAGATGTTCCATCTTCTTCAACTTGATATGTTTGGTTTGGTGAAAAATCTGAATTATCGATTACAATTTTGTGCAATATTTCTATGGTTGCCACTCTGTAAGCTCTTGCTTTGCATGTGTTGGTGTTACCATGAATAGCTTTGATCTGTCCATGTTGGAAATAATGTTGGTAGTTATAGAATGTGCTTTGAGGAATTTTATGTATCTTATACCATGCTTTCTTACAAATAATATTCCCATTAAATCTCATGTCCTTTACATTTCTAGGAATAGGTGGTATGCCATGGCCATGGCCATGGCCCTTTGACATGACTGTGTTTGACATGAGTGAATTCAAGACAAATTCTCTAATACCATTTTTATTTATTTGTCTCATATCCCTTCTAGCACCTGCAATGGCCCTATCCACATGTTGAAGACAATCTTTTCTACAACATACATCTATTGCCAAAACTCGAATTTCTTTCTCTTCATCTATTTTTGTTTGACATTTTGCATTTTTTTGTAGCCATAACTCGTTTAACCCTCTTATATGGCCTTGTTACATGCATATCAATTGAGTTTCTATCTTTTTCATTACAAAAGTACCCATCCCAATTGTTTAAGGGATTTGTGTCCTCTATAACATCCCATATCACCATTTCCTTGGGTGGCTCCTTGAACTTTTCCTTGACCCTTAATATCACACCTTTGTTATCCACCAACTTACTTATTGGCCATCTAACCAAACAGTGCATAGACTTATCCCCAATTCTGCATATCTCACAATTTCCATCTATCTCTTCTAGAAAAACACCAAAATCCATTTCACCTAGTGTTTCACCCTCAACAATGTCATCCTTGCAGACATTAACTAGCATTCCATTGGCAATGCACATGCTTGTTCCCATGCATTCATGTGTAAGAGAAACCTTTGTACATACGAATCTAACCCTATCTTGGGGAATATTTGTGGCATGATCATGACAGTTGGGCTCCAAATCTGATTCTGGCCAAATTTCATAAGATTCTAATGCACCCCCAAGTGTATGCTCAAATCCTTTTGGATGTGGTAGAGGAGCATTATGTTTTAACACCTTCTCGATTTTAACCACTATGCATCCTTTCTTTACCATATTTCCATGCACTTTATGCCCAAGCTCTGTATTGAATATGGAGCCCTCGCCCACCTTCACTCCATGTTGCAAAAGATCTACCTTGGCTCCAATAGAAAATGTGGAAGAAACATGTGCACCTATAAACGAATGTAAGTAAGGTTAGTATTTACTCCAAAAAAAACATTTATTATGCTATCAATAATATATAACACATGCTTCAATATTTTGATTTACCTATGTTGTGTCTCAAATCCATGATCTTCCATGGATGTATGTCCCCTTCATTAACATTGTCATCAATCAAATCTGGTTGAGTTACATCAATTATCAAAATTGTAACATAAACAACATTAACCCTTTCTACAACATAATAAGTTCCAGACTCTGCAAATTCGACCCTTCCTAGCCCAATGACTTGATCATTAATAAGGAGATCAACATAGTCCCCTTTTGCCAAAATTATATTTTCCATGGTAGCTTGTATCAATTCTGTAACAACAATTAAATTGTAACTTGTAATTAAAAGGTTGAACCGTGTAAAGTGTGACTTTATATTTTCACAAAAACACACAACTTACGAAAAAGTAATATAGATGCAAAAATTAAAATAGTATGGTAGTAATATTGTATGTAATGAAACATTGTTTCCTCAAATGAAAGCTAACAATCAATATCATTTCTTCTACTACAAACATAAGCATATTGCTAGAAGCAACATTACATGGTCAAATAAATCTAGCACATGCTAGATTTCCTTCTAGGACAAACAAGCACATTGTCAATAAGAATATTCTAAGGTAAATCCACCACATGCTAAATTTCCTTCTAACGTAAATAGAAGCATATTACTCACAAAAACATTCCAAAGTAAAAGAAATCTTACACATTCTAGAGTTTATTCTAGCACAAGCACAATCACATTGCCAAAAACAACATGCAGTGTGAAAGATATCTAGCATACACTTAATTTACTTCTAGCACAAACAAAAGCACATTGCCAACAATAACACTGTAGGGAAAACAAAATCCAACAAATTATATCAAAAACACAATCACATTTCCAATAACAACGTCACAAGGTAAAATAAATTTAACGCATGCTAGCTTTACATGTAGCATAAATACAAGCATACTACCAAAAACAACATTTCATGCCAGAAGAAATCTAGTGCATGCTATATTTCCTTCTAACACAAACAAAAGCACATTACCAAGGTGAAGGAAATCTAACACGTGTTAGATTTCCTTCTATATTAAACAACCGAATTGAAAACAACAATATTGCATAGCAAAAGAAATCTAGCACAACTTCTAGCCCAAACACAAGCATAACATTTCCAATAACATTGCCAAGGTGAAGGAAATCCAACACTTGCTAGATTTCCTTTTATCATAAACAACCAAATTGACAACAATAATATTGCAAAGAAAAAGAAATCTAGCATAGTTTCTAGCCCAAACACAAGCACGTTTCCAATAAAAATATTTCAAGGTGAAAGAAATTTAACGCATGTTAGCTTTACATGTGGCACAAATACAAGAAAACTACCAACAACAACATTGCATGCCAAAAGAAATCTATTGCATGTTACGTTTCTTTTTAACACAAATCAACAATGGTGATTCTTTGTTGTGAAGACCCATATTAAAAGTGGTGTAATGCTAATAAGACCAATGCAACTACTACCAGGATACCAATGTAAAGTTACATTGTTCAAAAGTTTAGGGCCTCCTTGGTAAAACCATGCATGTCATATTGAGTGACTATGGCATACTCTAAGGTAGATTCAGTAATAAATTTTGTGCATCAATAGAGTTTTGGCATTTTCTAGCTAAGTTAAGGCACCAACACCACCACTGTTATGAATCACCTAGTCAAGTCTCAAGAGAGAGCCTCTTTTGTCTCATCAGTATATCAATCCATGAAATGGTGGAGAGCCTAACAACGTTCTCTTTTAATCACTCAAGCTAGACCAAATTGACAAGTTGTATTCCTACCTAACCAAACATTTTCCATGTTTTTGCTTCCTCATAAAAGATAGGAGCCTAGGGGTTATCCTAATGCAAAATGTACCTCTCAACAAACTATGTTAACACCTTGTTTTAGGAGATTAACCCACTAGCCTTTGTTCTATGGTGACTTTCCAAACCCAATAGCTCCTCCATAAGATTACTCTCGTATTGAATCTAAAACCATTTAACTATGATTAATTGGTAGCACATGCAATTTGCAAGGAAGGGTCACAGTTTCAGGTTTGGACCATTTAGTCAGGTTTATAGCTTAAATGGCAGTTTCATACATCGAGTTAAACTATCTTTGACATATATAATATAACTGACCTAGTCCATTTTTATATCACTACTACAACAATCCATGAAATGTGCATGCAAGGTCTAAAAGCAATGCTTGACTTGGCTTCCATAGTAATGTTCCACATTTGAATAGACTACCCAAAAGATTGCATTGTGTTTATATAATGCTTCATGCATCTCTAGTAAAAACTAAAGGCTAGATGCCAAATGTGTTTGTCAAATGTTGCTTATGAATGCATAAGATAAGGTTGGTGTATTTCATATATTCTCATGCATTTCTAGTAAAAATTAAAGGCTAGTTTCCAAAGGTGATTATCAGATGTTGCTTATGAATGCATAGATAATATTGGTGTATTTCATATATTCTCATTACAATATTGAATGCTAGATCTAACTCTTCAATGGTCCATGGATTGAGTTTTAACTCGTTGAGATATCTGTTACAATGGGCCATTATCTTGAGCACTGGACAAACGGGTTGCCTGGTTTTTTATTGAATTTGATTACAAAGGAGGTATGCTAGAAACTCTTGACATCTTCTATAGTCCTCACTCAATCACACAACAAGTGGATTACTAGGTAATCCCAATTAGATGTTTGGGGTGCCATAATACCAGACATCTAATACCGGAACGTTCACTCAGATTTTGTGGGGATCGTATCAAAAGGAATGGAATGGCTCCTGGTTTCAATCAGGTTCCTACTTTATATAATATGGAACAAACCCCTCGGGAGCCCTCAAATGAACTGCATATGTTTGTGCTTAAGAAGGCTCCCATCCATAATTGCAGAATAAAGGACACTAGTCAAATGGCTCTTGGAAAGATAATCCTTGGAATGGACTCCCAATCGGTGCCACATAGACATAGCATAATGGAGAATAATGTAGATTATATTATTATTCATATGGCAGGTCAACACTGACACATTTCCAAAGGCAAATATTCCAATCTATATCCAGACCTGAGGTCTTCGGCTTCATCTCCTCCCTTATATAAAAATACAGAAATGGATACTTCCCCTATCTCAATATAGATACAGATGTGGAAAACCTAAATAATGATGAATCGTTGGGTCTTGAGCTACTAACAATCAAAAGGGCCTTCTTTCAGGAAAAAAAGACTTTTATTAATCTGGATCACCCCTGAATTGGATTGACTAGGAAAAAGAAGGGCATCAAGTATAAAAATATATCCTCTTGTGTTGGTGTGGGGTCCAAGCTCAATACATGATTTTATGAAACCATTGAAGCAACTCGTTATCCATCCATTGATCCAGGCACCTCCAATGAATACTATGAAGCAATAGAGCATGAGTTGTTCACTCTTGCTCCCCCAATCATCCAATTTCTTCACGGGCATGAGCTGTTCACTCTTGCTGATATTGGTTGCCAACAATCTGTCATTTCTCCACTGTGTGTTGGATGGAGAGACTAAAAAAATTGTAGAACTATTTGGGATTAGAGTCAGGCCTTTTGCTGAAGCCCAGTAAGCTCCCATCCATAATTGCAGAATAAAGGACACTAGTCAAATGGCTCTTGGAAAGATAATCCTTGGAATGGACTCCCAATCAGTGCCACATAGACATAGCATAATGGAGAATAATGTAGATTATATTATCATTCATATGGCAGGTCAACACTGACACATTTCTAAAGGCAAATATTCCAATCTATATCTAGACCTGAGGTCTTCGGCTTCATCTCCTCCCTTATATAAAAATACAGAAATGGATACTTCCCCTATCTCAATAGATACAGATGTGGAAAACCTAAATAATGATGAATCGTTGGGTCTTGAGCTGTGAACAGTCAAAAGGGCCTTCTTTCAGGAAAAAAAGACTTTTATTAATCTGGATCACCCCGGAATTGGATTGACTAGGAAAAAGAAGGGCATCAAGTATAAAAATATATCCTCTTGTGTTGGTGTGGGGTCCAAGCTCAATACATGACCCCAACCAACCATGCCTCTAGTACTAGATAGAGTGTAAATGAAAAATCAAAGTAGAATTTGCAGTCTTAGACCAAGGCTAATATCCACACGTGCTCTCCAGTCAGCATTTCACTCATCCTGTGCAGACAAATTAGAGAAATGCTCAAACAAAGCATTTTTAGCACCAACACCATGATTTGATCTATTATGAATTCCTTTAAGACAGACTCAGTTTACAAACTAGCTATTAATGTAGTAATGTTATTGTCCAAACAAAGTTGAAAAGCACAGGCAAGAAGGCAACAGCTCTAGCATTACTACAGTTACCAGCGAAGTAAAGTTCAGAAATACAGGTACTAAGACAAACATCTATATAATCAATTTAGTTGTCATCTCAGTAAAGTTTACAGGTGCAGGCATTAAGGATAATCGCAAAATTGAACAGTGCACAACAATCAGGCGGATCATTGTCAATGAAAAACATCACTTGTCTATTGTCATTTAGAATAGCATCACATGTTTGTTGTCATTTAGAATAGATGCCAAAGGCAACTACTGGGAAAAAAAAGATGTACAAAGGGGAAAGCACAACAAGCGGACCCTAGAGCATGAGCTGTTCACTCTTGCTCCCCCAATCATCCAGTTTCTTCACGGGCATGAGCTATTCACTCTTGCTGATATTGGCTGCCAACAATCTGTCATTTCTCCACTATGTGGAGGATGGGGAGACTAAAAAAATTGTAGAACTATTTGGGATTAGAGTCAGGCCTTTTGCTGAAGCCCAGTAACTATGAGAAGAGGTTTTGCATTGACTCATTCAAAATTTTGAAAATAAACTGTGGTTATGCGAAAATAGATGGCCCTCTTTAGACAGTAGGATGGTCATGATAAAGGTAGTTCTACAAGGTATCATTGTCTACTGGATGCATTTGTTTCATTTTCCAATGTCAATTATTGACTCCACCATCGCAGATTCCTTATGGGTTGGGTCTGGTTACAAAAATATGCTTCACCTATCTAAACTAGACTCAATTTGCAAGCCCATTGATGGAGGTTGGGGCATCAAACACAGTCACACTTTCAATCTGGTACTTCTCATCAAAAATCTATGGAGGGGCTTCAAGTGCCTTGGTATTTAGCAAAAAAATCATCATTAAAAAATATCTCAATCATGCTGCCCTAGAAAACTGGATCCTAGTTGGGGTTCCGGTTAAGAATAATGTGTCTTTCATTTGGAATAACTTGATGAAATCTAAGCCTTCGATACAGGGATATATAATATGGATGGTTAGACGTGGCGACATAATTCGCATTGGCCTTGATGCAATCATTGGATTGGCTGGGAATCACATTCTTCCTCCCCCAATCATCCAGTTTCTTCATGGGCATGAGATGTTCACTCTTGCTGATATTGGCTGCCAACAATCTGTCATTTCCTCCTCTTCCAGTTGGCCACATGCTGAAAATTTGGCTCTTTTGATGGAGCTCAATGTCAAATGGGAAAATTACAGATCTCATCTCTATCATGCAGATATTGCTCTGTCTAAGAGGGAAGATAGGCATTCTTGGGGCGGTCTTTCTCATGGAGGAGAAACATCTACCAAAGAAACATACAAGTACATATACAACATGCAAAGGTAGTGCGCTAGAACTATTTAGCAAAATAAAGGCACCACCCAGTGCTATGGATAATTCAGTTGGTTGAACTCCATAAAGTATTTCAAGGTGTGAGTTCAATTCTCTTTGGTGCATTCAGACTTGACCTGACCAGACTTTATGTGTTTAGTGGCCATCCAGTTCAGCCCTTTAGAGTAAATCAGTCTTATCAGATCTGGATTCATATTTCCACCCACTACAAAGGTCTAATCAGACCTGTAGCTATTTATGGACACCGTTCAGTCTACTGGCCATCCGGTTTAGCCCTCTACAGTAAATCAGTCTTACCAGTTTTGTTTTGATATTTCCACCCACTAGAAAGGTCTAATCAGACCTGTATCTATTTATGGACACAAGAAATAAAGAACACAATGTTTCAGGAAGTTTCTGGGCATCCACCATGGCTCCAGCCACTGTAACTGCTGCAACTATTAGTCGCTCTGAGAAGCCATATTCAGATCATTAAGAAGATTTTATATATGATCTTCTGGGTGGAAATTTTCTTGTAACTGCTTTTGTTTTGAATGAACGCACGCTGGAGAAAGCAAGTCCGTTCATATGATCCATAGACGCGGGTGGGGTGAGAAATCAAAGACGTGGGGGCTCTTTGGTCTTTCTGATTCAACTTGATTGATGTCCAAATTTACCTCTGAAAACTCAGAGAATGCATGTCCTTGGAATGGTATTTGGTGTATGCAACACACCAGAGAATTGGTTGCGACAATATTCTCTAAATTAGGATTGGAAGGTATCGTTTCCTCATCACTTCACAATCCCTAGTTATTGCGCACTTTGAATCTTATAAAAAAATTTGTCATTGAAAGAATTCCATCATAGTTTGTGTAGCTTAAAGTGCTCCTGGGAATACATGACCTTAGTTTTAGTTCGCAGTGGGGTTTTATTTCAAAGGAACTGTCTAATTCTACTCACCTTTAAGGGGCAAAACTTGGAAGTTTGAGAGGGTCCATACTTTGAATGGCCTTAAAGGAAGTATTCCAGCTCCTTTGACTTGCTGAACCCATCTTGATTCTCTGTCATCTTTTTGGCTTGGATCTAGCTAGATCGATCTCATCTTTAACCACAGATCTGTAATTTTGGGATAGTGTTTGTGGATTCATTCAACTAGACACCACAATTACATTGGCACCTGTGTAAATAATAGATCTGATGTTATATGGGCATGTAGCTTCAAGGACAGCATGGGGTAAAGCCATTGCTACTTTGAGTCAATTGGCATTCCTAGATCTGATGTTATATGGGCATGTAGCTTCAAGGACAGCATGGGGTAAAGCCATTGCCACTTTGAGTCAATTGGCATTCCTAAACCTGTGTAGAAGTAGCCTCATCGGCAAGATTTATGAAGCCATCATGAGTTAACCTTGACAAATCTATGAGCAAGATTAGATCCAGCAGAAAACAGCAAGGAGGGACTCATTCCTGGAAACAAGCAGAATGGAGAATAGTGATTCCCCAATCTGCATGCAAGTTGAAAGTTGAAGCTTATATATAAGCAAGTAACTTGTTGTGAGGTATATTTTTTTGGTGGGTCTGATTCATGCGAATTTGAACTTTAAATTTCATGGTTTATATAATATTTCATAGCATGGTAGTTAAATAGATACAGTTACAAAGAACCAAGGTGTCCCAAATCTGAGCAAAAATGTCCCAGATCTAAGCGGAATACAGTCTTTCCAGCATCTGTGGCAATTCTCTGTGCTCATTTTAATCACATCTTTGCCAATATTTTGGGATTTTTGGCCATCTGCATGGAAGCTACTATTGATACTCAACGGAAATCTAGACTCAGTCTTTTCAGCATCTATGGCAGTTTTCTCTGCTCATTGTTCCTCGACCAACTGTATCCAGCTTGCAGCTCAGTGAAATCTAGTCACAGCCTTTCCACTAAAATCTTGTTTATCGAAAATCTAAGTAAGATGTTGTGGAGCTTGATATCCACTGTTTAGACATTGAACCACAAATAGTTAGTTAATACAACATCCACTTCTAGAACAAAGATAAGGAGTGGTGAGATTTTTTTTATCAAATGAGTGAAAAAAGTACCTAGCCTCTTTCTTATTATTGTTCTATCAAAATCATTTTCACTCATAAGTTAAACAAATTACACATTTGTTTTTATGGTCTGGGGATAAATATTAAGCAACCTGTAGATTAGTTAACCATACCATCGTATTTACTAATGGCTATAATATTTGACTCGTAATTATACCTAGAGTGTGCAGTTTATATATAGCACTCTTGATACATATCTTAACTTACAACCTTGAACACTTTCCAATTTTGCAAGGTAAAAATGTCCTTGCTAGCTACTGGTTGAGTCAGGTAACAAACTTTGGAGGAAGTACTCTATTTTGTTCCATTTTATTATATTTTGTCAATCAAGCCATAAAATCCTGTTGGGCAATAGGAATTCTACTGTTGATTTCACACGGTTTAATTAAAAACAATGAACTACATTATATTTAGATGCCAACATTCTCAATAATTTATTAAGATTGAAACCTTTCTTTGAATCTTACACTTGAGACAATTCAGATGGAAGAAAAAGGCAATCATATTACCACGAGAATTTAAAGGGTTACGGTAAAATGGGATCCAGCGATATGAGCAAATCACAGTAACAAGTACCTAACAAAAATACTTTCAGGAAAATGTTTTTAGGGCTTAAAATGCATTGAGAGTAAAAGGGCTAGTTGGCCTTCTTTTCGTGGTGGAATCCTTCGAATTAGTATTCCACATGGTAAGCACATTCTTTGGCCTCTCTGCAATAAGATATACATTCGCTAAAAATCATTAGAATTTCATACAATTTTCCTTTTCCTCCCATTAATCCCCACCATAAATTCATTTCTATCTCGCTTCTCAGATCAAAACAATTTAAGACCTCCTCCAAAATATGAGTTTTTTCCCTCAGCATAATAATATAGTTCTGAGATGACACGCAGGAGTGACAGGAGAACTTCACATGCAATTCGTTAATGTAGCACCATATACTTTGCCTTATATCACTCACTACATTGTACTTTTCCTTATTTCACTTACTGCGATGTAATAGACTAAGCCATGCCTATAATTCTAGCTAGACTTAGTTTTATGTATCATGAGTAAACCACTCAAGCTTAGTGCAAGTAACAAGCTTGATTAAGCTCAACAAGTGTAATTGAAAAATAGACTCTTACACATGCACAAGACTATCAATTGTCCTGAAGATAGGACTGTAATTACATAAGACATATATCTTATCATATTCAAATTGTTGTTAGATAATTATGCCTCTGTAAATGCCCAGACTAGTGTGATTAGATAAAGTTAATCCATAAGAGTGATATTAACTCCATGCTAAACTAGCAAGTAAGATGTAGCTGGTATTATTACTCTTAATTACATAAGACATATATCTTATCATATTCAAATTGTTGTTAGATAATTATGCCTTTGTAAATGCCCAGACTAGTGTGATTAGATAAAGTTAATCCACAAGAGTGATATTAACTCCATGCTAAACTAGCAAGTAAGATGTAGCTAGTATTATTACTATGTATTTAACTAATAACCAGGATTTACTAGACCAACCATAGGTAGTGTAGTGTTCTAAATAGGTAAGCATTATGACATAGATAAGTAATACACTATTTAGCCTAGATAGCCTTTGGTAAGGTTACTAACCCTTTTTCATGATGAGCTAATAATACTTATCAAGCTATTAATCAAGCATGGTTACAGAGTCAAGCTATTAATCAAGCATGGTTACAGAGTCAAAGTATTAATCAAGCATGGTTACAGACTATGCTAACGATCTAACTAGATAACTCTTATGGCTTAACTCACATTAAAAATCAAATCCTTACCAAAAACAACACCCAGATTCTCAGAGCCTCTTGCTCTAATGAAACAATCATGTTATATAATCTCAATTTCATTTATTGCAACCTTAAATTCATCCTTTTGCCAAAAAGAGTACATATTGTCCCTCTAACTCGGGATTTTTCCCAGATTTTAGTGATAAGCACATTTGAGAATAACTCTGTAAAAAAATGTACACAAGAAATAAAATTATGATTTTACTTGCATGTCAAAACCAAAACCCTGAAACAGATAAATCTATTTCTTCGAGTCCTTTCCATAAAAATGCATAGATTTATTAGGCTAGAATCTACTCTTAACTAATAATCTATTTCTGCAAGTCCTTTCCATAAAAAGGCATAGATTTATATGGCTACAGTCTATTGTTAACTAATTCCAAATATTTCACTCAAGTAAGACAACAGGAAAATATGGAAATTAGAAACAAAAGACAGAGTTATAGAAAAAGTAATATAGAATAATAAGCGTAAATCACCTCCCTGACAGCGTACATTACCACTATAAAATTGAGGTTTGGAGATACAAAACCTACTTTACTAGAAATAGGAAACGTAAACATAACCAGAAACAAAACAAAACTAGAATCGTGACTATAGAATTTTGACGGATAAGCAACTTGAACCCACCCATCTCCTTGCATATATCATGCACTTAAAAACTGGTGGTGTTGTAGAAGTGTAATCCCAACAGAGGAATGGAAATGATAATAGGAACAAGAACTGAATGGAAAAGAGGTATACTAGTCACGCCTCTACTGACATTGATCTGAACAGTGTTGCCTGTCATCAAATGGGTATGTAGCACAGGGTAGAGACTTCCATCGGTCAGGGGTAGATCTAATCTTCGATTCATTGCCCATTATTTTTAACAAAAATTTACTTGGGAATATCGACCTCCAAACTAAACTGTTCTATTGAATGACATATGGCAAGCTATTAGTTATTTCAAAAGTGAAAATCTCTACATACGCCACCAATAAGGCATTGGTTCACTAGTGAGGTCAGCATAGTTTAACCCAACCACCAGGCTTCACTATCACTATTGTCTGCACCACCTAAATGGCATAACAGGAAAGCATGAGGCGATTTTGGTAGAAAAATTACCATCTAGACTTTTCACCTAAACCAACGGAAGTCACTCATGGGCACGTTTCTTGAATTAATTCTTATAATTAAACAATAAAAATAAAATGTAGTTTACCTACCACTTGAATCGGTTTAGTATCCTCTGGAAACTTATCCTCTGGCACAGAGCCTCAATCCTGCTTATATGAGCTCACAACCATTTCCTCAGCATCTAATTTCATTGCTCTGGAACTCTTGGAACCCTGTGGTACAGGAAAATTCAAGGCCTTCTTTGTGTCTCTGACATTTATAGGGACGACTAGATCATCACAATCAACCTGTGGCAGAGCATCTAGATGGTGACCTCTTACAGTCTTGGGACATTTTATTTCCTTGTCTTAGTCAATGCATTTTTGCTCTCTTTTCTTCTTAATTTCTTCACTGATTTCGAGATCGGAAAGACACCTGTCATCTTCTTTGGCACATAACCCATACCTTCGGCTCCATCTTCCTCTGTGGAATATTGTACATATAGCCTCTTGAGTGCCTCTTGCACTTGTCTAGATGGGGATGGGCCATCGCATAGGAGTGTGGGGAACCTTGTGCAGATCCCTTCATAGAATGAAACCACCACAATTGGAGGCACATAGAATCTAATTTATTGTATTCTACCAAATGTATCAAATCAGACCTGCAACAACATGGCCGTGACCTTCCTCTTTCTTCCCTGGAAAAACCCTGCAATGTGAGGGAAATGAATAAATTGGAAATGAATAAATTTTGATATTTGAGAAATAGAATGCGATGACATGGCGACCTTACTCCTGCTTCCCTGGAAAAAGCTTGGAATGTGAGGGAAATGAGCAAATTTTGATATTTGAAAAACCTGGAACGCGAGGGAAATGAACAAATTTTGATATTTGAAAAAACCTGGAACACGAGGGAAATCAACAAATTTTGATATTTGAAAAGCAGAAATGCGGTGAAACCTTGAATGGAACTTAATGAAATGCTTTTGTGTTTTTCAATTGCCATTAAATGAAATGTGTAAGTTTTTTCTTTGGCTTAATAGGGAGGTATTGCTTATGGTAATAATTAATCATATGATGCTTGTTTCTATGTAGGAAAAATTGTTTGAGAGGATTTTGGTTGATTTTTCAATGTAATCATGTTACATTAAAGGTGAATTATGGTGACATAAAAATAAGTTGTGTGTGGTTGAAAAATGCAGAGAAGTCGTAATGTTATAAGATTAATGATTATTTCTAATAAAATGTTTGGTTTAGTGAGGCTAACTAATCTATGGAGATGCTCCAATATTAGATAAGAAATTGCAGATAGAACAGAAATCAAATGGAAATAAGGAATTTGTCTGGAGAAGATCATACGGAAGAATCCGAGAGGAATTTCCATGGCAGTCTAACCCTAGGGTTATTTCTAATGCGAAGATGGGTTTTCACTTGCACCTGGGAGCGATAACAGGGCGAGGGAATGGTCACAACGCTAGCAAACAAGGGTCAGTACACCTGGTTTATATTTATCCGCGGCGGTTTGGCAGCTTTTGGTCTCATGGGTTTTCTTGGTCATCTAGTAAGGGGATCGAACAGTGGAGGTGAACGTTTTGTTCAGTTGGGCCAATATCTCTTGGAGGGTGTAGTGCACACCATCACATAGGGATAGTATAACGGAGTACATGTGAACATCATTTTGTATCAACGAGGAACTTGTGGATTATTCTTCTAATTCTATGGAGGCTTCCCAATTTTGGGTTGAGCAGCCACATCAACATCAAACTGGGGTTTCACCGATGATACACCATGAACCAGAAGTCTAGGTTGACACATTTACCTTAGAGATGGATGATGTGAAGGTTCCCCTAAATGCCCTGGGGTTTTCCCACCCGGGCTCGACAGTAAATCCGAACTTTGTTCAACTACACGAGGATCAAGCTCAACCGGTCCTGAATATCCCATCACCATCGAAGTTACAGTACTGGGAACTCGAACAACAAGGTCTCGCGACAAATGTACAAGGGGTGCCTTATGTGGTAGTTGGGGGCGCGAGCGTTCATGGGACCGACACATATGGTGTCATAAATATTGGGAATAATGTACCATGCTCATCAGGAGCAGACCCCCAAGGTTAGCGACCTGCTCTTGTGGCTTGCACTTCAAGATGTTTTGATGGCATCACTCATTAGGAACCTGGTATTGAGGGTATTAGAGAATCAGATTCGGATGAGTATGAGTCATCAGAGGCCGAACAACACCCAATAGACCATGCAAAAAGAATGGGGGGGAAGAAAAAAACAAAATGCACTAAGGTGCATGAGAAGGGGGGTCTATTGGTATTCAGAGAAGGTATCAGTATGTCCCAAGCTACATTTACTAAGAGTATTATGCTTGTTGGAAGGCTTCATGGTCGAAATTATACCCCTGGGCGATTGAAGCATTGGACTGTGGAAATTTGGGGACATTTATTGGACCAGTTGTTGGCAGATATTACCATGATAAGAGGTTGGTTTGCACTCATCTTCACACAACCAGACCGAGCAAATTGGGTCCTGTCAAAATATTGGCATATAGAGATGAGCCCGGTGCTACTCAAGATGTGGTCACCACTCTTTGACTCAAAAAAGGAGAAATTGGGGGCGAGTCTGATATGGGTTAGACTCTCAATGTTGTCGTTACAATTCTAGTCAGAGGAAGTGGTTTTGTACAATCTGCATAATTTATATTATTGCTAAACCTTAAAAACCATTCGTAGGCCCTAGGATGATAATGGTGTTTCTTCTTAGATGATGTCCAAGGCCCCAACAAAAGTCATTCTTGTTGGGAAAATCCTCACGTTAACACCCATACAACATTTATATACCTATGGTTTATAATGATGGCAAATAGTGCTCCTCATCACCTAATTGTGCAAAAAGCCCCAACTAACCTAGTCTAGGTTAGATGTCCTTGATATTAACATATTATCCTACATTATCCATTAGCTCATGGAGATAGAGGGTTCAAGGACTCTCACTTTATGGTTGGGGACTATAGTCCATCAAGAGGTCAAATGGCGGTCTAACTGTATTAAGGACACCTCAAGGTCAACCAACACTAATGTAATGTATATTCAGGACCGGTTGAGCTTGATCCTCGTGTAGTTGAAGAAAGTTCGGATTTACCGTCGAGCCCAGGTGGGAAAACCCCAGGGCATTTAGGGAACCTTCACATCATCCATCTCTGAGGTAAATGCGTCAACCTAGACTTCTGGTTCATGGTGTATCATCGGTGAAACCCCAGTTTGATGTTGATGTGGCTGCTCAACCCAAAATTGGGAAGCCTCCATAGAATTAGAAGAATAATCCACAAGTTCCTCGTTGATACAAAATGATGTTCACATGTACTCCGTTATACTATCCCTATGTGATGCTGTCCACTACACCCTCCGAGAGACATTGGCCCAACTGAACAAAACGTTCACCTCCATTGTTCGATCCCCTTACTAGATGACCAAGAAAACCCATGAGACCAAAAGCTGCCAAACCGCCGTGGATAAATATAAACTAGGTGTACTGACCCTTGTTTGCTAGCGTTGTGACCATTCCCTTGCCCTGTTATCGCTCCCAGGTGCAAGTGAAAACCCATCTTCGCATTAGAAATAACCCTAGGGTTAGACTGCCATGGAAATTCCTCTCGGATTCTTCCGTATGATCTTCTCCAGACAAATTCCTTATTTCCATTTGATTTCTTTTCTATCTGCAATTTCTTATCTAATATTGGAGCATCTCCATAGATTAGTTAGCCTCACTAAACCAAACATTTTATTAGAAATAATCATTATTCTTATAACATTACGACTTCTCTACATTTTTCACCCACACACAACTTATTTTTATGTCACCATAATTCACCTTTAATGTAACATGATTCCATTGAAAAATCAACCAAAATCCTCTCAAATAATTTTTCCTACATAGAAACAAGCATCATATGATTAATTATTACCATAAGCAATACCTCCCTATTAAGCCAAAGAAAACACTTACACATTTCATTTAATGGCAATTGAAAAAAACAAAAGCATTTCATTAAGTTCCATTCAAGGTTTCACCGCATTTCTGCTTTTCAAATATCAAAACTTGTTGATTTCCCTCGTGTTCCAGGTTTTTTCAAATATCAAAATTTGTTCATTTCCCTCGCGTTCCAGGTTTTTCAAATATCAAAATTTGCTCATTTCCCTCGCGTTCCAAGCTTTTTCCAGGGAAGCAGGAGTAAGGTCGCCATGTCATCGCATTCTATTTCTCAAATATCAAAATTTATTCATTTCCAATTTATTCATTTCCCTCACATTGCAGGGTTTTTCCAGGGAAGAAAGAGGAAGGTCACGGCCATGTTGTTGCAGGTCTGATTTGATACATTTGGTTGAATACAATAAATTAGATTCTATGTGCCTCCAATTGTGGTGGTTTCATTCTACGAAGGGATCTGCACAAGGTTCCCCACACTCCTATGCGATGGCCCATCCCCATCTAGACAAGTGCAAGAGGAACTCAAGAGGCTATATGTACAAGATTCCGCAGAGGAAGATGGAGCCGAAGGTATGGGTTATGTGCCAAAGAAGATGACAGGTGTCTTTCCGACCTCGAAATCAGTGAAGAAATTAAGCAGAAAAGAGAGGAAAAATGCGTTAACTAAGACAAGGAAATAAAATGTCCCAAGACTGTAAGAGGTCACCATCTAGATGCTCTGCCACAGGTCGATTGTGATGATCTAGTCGTCCCTATAAATGTCAGAGACACAAAGAAGGCCTTGAATTTTCCTGTACCACAGGGTTCCAAGAGTTCCAGAGCAATGAAATTAGATGCTGAGTAAATGGATGTGAGCTCATACAAGCAGGATTGAGGCTCTGTGCCAGAGGATAAGTTTCCAGAGGATACTAAACCAATTCAAGTGGTAGGTAAACTACATTTTATTTTTATTGTTTAATTATAAGAATTAATTCAAGAAACTTGCCCATGAGTGACTTCCGTTGGTTTAGGTGAAAAGTCTGGATGGTAATTTTTCTACCAAAATCGCCTCGTTCTTTCCTGTTATGCCATTTAGGTGGTGCAGACAACAGTGATAGTGAAGCCTGGTGGTTGGGTTAAACTATGCTGACCTCACTAGTGAACCAATGCCTTATTGGTGGCATATGTAGAGATTTTCACTTTTGAAATAACTAATAGCTTGCCATATGTCATTCAATAGAACAGTTTAGTTTGGAGGTCGATATTCCCAAGTAAATTTTTGTTAAAAATAATGGGCAATGAATCGAAGATTAGATCTACCCCTGACCGATGGAAGTCTCTACCCTGTGCTACATACCCATTTGATGACAGGCAACACTGTTCAGATCAATGTCAATAGAGGCGTGACTAGTATACCTCTTTTCCATTCAGTTCTTGTTCCTATTATCATTTCCATTCCTCTGTTGGGATTACACTTCTACAACACCACCAGTTTTTAAGTGCATGATATATGCAGGGAGATGGGTGGGTTCAAGTTGCTTATCCGTCAAAATTCTATAGTCACGATTCTAGTTTTGTTTTGTTTCTGGTTATGTTTACGTTTCCTATTTCTAGTAAAGTAGGTTTTGTATCTCCAAACCTCAATTTTATAGTGGTAATGTATGCCGTCAGGGAGGTGATTACGCTTATAATTCCCCAGAAACCTTGAGTCCTATTTCCTATTCTATTCACCATGTAGTCATGTCTCTTGTTTTGCTTATGTTTTACCCTTTTTGGTAAACTACGCTTAGACTGTGGATTGATATTTTAATAATGCCATAACAAATTTCCTATGAATATAAGGCAAAGTAATGCACAGGACTTGAGTAGGTCATGAAATGTTCAAATAGAAAAATCGTCTTTGACGTTGGTGTAGCCCTAATCATTTTGGGTGAAAATGCAAATATTCTGAATCGATTTTTCTTAAAATTATGTTATCGAACTTTTTTTACCATTTTACATATATGGAAAAACCTCAGCCCTACCAAGTAAGTTCATGCAGGCTCTCCACTTTACAATATATTTTTGTTGGCTTCATCTAATAATATTTTTCTTACAATTATAAAGCCTTAATCTTTGTTTTTTTACAAAAAGGCTATACCTTACTTCTAGTTTCTAAAAGCGCGGTATGCTGGACATACTGATGTAAAAGCAAAGATGGGAATGTGCCTTTTTTTTAGTCTATTGTGTGGGTTTTTTTTCAGCCGTTGCACAACCTTGCAATAGGTTACTCATTATCAAATTCTCCTTGTTGTCAACTTGTCGGTCTCAGAGATGAAGTCTTCATTGTTTTTGTTGAATCTTGTGTCATGAGTGATCTCCTTAGGGGTCTCAGAGTCTCCTAGCTTGGAGCTCTCACTTTTACTGTGGAATCTTCATTCTCATACCCTCTTACTCCCCCTACTTCCCTGTACATTTGTATATTCTATATTACTTTTTCTATAACTCTGTCTTTTGTTTCTAATTTCCATATTTTCCTGTTGTCTTACTTGAGTGAAATATTTGGAATTAGTTAACAATAGACTGTAGCCATATAAATCTATGCCTTTTTATGGAAAGGACTTGCAGAAATAGATTATTAGTTAACAGTAGATTCTAGCCTAATAAATCTATGCATTTTTATGGAAAGGACTCGCAGAAATAGATTTATCTGTTTCAGGGTTCTGGTTTTGACATGCAAGTAAAATCATAATTTTATTTATTGTGTACATTTTTTTACAGAGTTATTCTCAAATGTGCTTATCACTAAAATCTGGGAAAAATCCCGAGTTAGAGGGACAATATGTATTCTTTTTGGAAAAAGGATGAATTTAAGGTTGCAATAAATGAAATTGAGATTATATAACATGATTGTTTCATTAGAGCAAGAGGCTCTGAGAATCTAGGTGTTGTTTTTGGTAAGGATTTGATTTTTAATGTGAGTTAAGCCATAAGAGTTATCTAGTTAGATCATTAGCATAGTCTGTAACCATGCTTGATTAATACTTTGACTCTGTAACCATGCTTGATTAATAGCTCGACTCTGTAACCATGCTTGATTAATAGCTTGATAAGTATTATTAGCTCATCATGAAAAAGGGTTAGTAACCTTACCAAAGGCTATCTAGGCTAAATAGTGTATTACTTATCTATGTCGTAATGCTTACCTATTTAGAACACTACACTACCTATGGTTAGTCTAGTAAATCCTGGTTATTAGTTAAATACACAGTAATAATACCAGCTACATCTTACTTGCTAGTTTAGCATGGAGTTAATATCACTCTTATGGATTAACTTTATCTAATCATACTAGTCTGGGCATTTACAGAGGCATAATTATCTAACAACAATTTGAATATGATAAGATATATGTCTTATGTAATTAAGAGTAATAATACTAGCTACATCTTACTTGCTAGTTTAGCATGGAGTTAATATCACTCTTATGGATTAACTTTATCTAATCACACTAGTCTGGGCATTTACAGAGGCATAATTATCTAACAACAATTTGAATATGATAAGATATATGTCTTATGTAATTACAGTCCTATCTTCAGGACGATTGATAGTCTTGTGCATGTGTAAGAGTCTATTTTTCAATTACACTTGTTGAGCTTAATCAAGCTTGTTACTTGCACTAAGCTTGAGTGGTTTACTCATGATACATAAAACTAAGTCTAGCTAGAATTATAGGCATGGCTTAGTCTATTACATCGCAGTAAGTGATATAAGGAAAAGTACAATGTAGTGAGTGATATAAGGCAAAGTATATGGTGCTACATTAAGGAACTGCATGTGAAGTTCTCATGTCACTCCTGCGTGTCATCTCAGAACTATATTATTATGCTGAGGGAAAAAACTCATATTTTGGAGGAGGTCTTAAATTGTTTTGATCTGAGAAGCGAGATAGAAATGAATTTATGGTGGGGATTAATGGGAGGAAAAGGAAGATTGTATGAAATTCTAATGATTTTTAGCGAATGTATATCTTATTGCAGAGAGGCCAAAGAATGTGCTTACCATGTGGAATACTAATTCGAAGGATTCCACCACAAAACGAAGGCCAACTAGCCCTTTTACTCTCAATGCATTTTAAGTCCTAAAAACATTTTCCTGAAAGTATTTTTGTTAGGTACTTGTTACTGTGATTTGCTCATATCGTTGGATCCCATTTTACCGTAACCCTTTAAATTCTCGTGGTAATATGATTGCCTTTTTCTTCCATCTGAATTGTCTCAAGTGTAAGATTCAAAGAAAGGTTTCAATCTTAATAAATTATTGAGAATGCTGGCATCTAAATATAATGTAGTTCATTGTTTTTAATTAAACCGTGTGAAATCAACAGTAGAATTCCTATTGCCCAACAGGATTTTATGGCTTGATTGACAAAATATAATAAAATGGAATAAAATAGAGTACTTCCTCCAAAGTTTGTTACCTGACTCAACCAGTAGCTAGCAAGGACATTTTTACCTTGCAAAATTGGAAAGTGTTCAAGGTTGTATGTTAAGATATGTATCAAGTGTGCTATATATAAACTGCACACTCTAGGTATAATTACGAGTTAAATATTATAGCCATTAGTAAGTACGATGGTATGGTTAACTAATCTATAGGTTGCTTAATATTTATCCCCAGACTATAAAAACAAATGTGTAATTTGTTTAACTTATGAGTGAAAATGATTTTGATAGAACAATAATAAGAAAGAGGCCAGGTACTTTTTTCACTCATTTGATAAAAAAAATCTCACCACTCCTTATCTTTGTTTTAGCAGTGGATGTTGTATTAACTAACTGTTTGTGGTTCAATGTCTAAACAGTGGATATCAAGCTCCACAACATCTTACTTAGATTTTCGATAAACAAATTGCACAATGAAAAGGATGCCAACTTTGATGGCTATTGCACATCCACCATAGAATGTGTCCTGACTCCTTATGTTCTAATTTCTTCCGTCAAAGTCCAATATAAGTGTTTAAAGTTTAAACAAATAACAAAACTTGCAAAGTATTTACAGTAGTTGAATTTAATGTGATTGTACATTCTTTTGCATATAGAATATTTTTAGATTTAAGAAGTCAATTATTTAATATTTCGTTCGTCAAATTTTAAAATAGTTTCGAAATCTAATTAAAATAAAAATAACCAGTGTAAAATAACTTAGATTTTTTTTCCATTTGTTTACTACAGCAAGTCTTTTAATATTTTCCTGTGCTTGAAACTGTACTATTGTGACAATATCTGCCCCGGAGGTTATCATGAAAGAGAGAAGGTGGTTGCAAATTACATATCAATTCCCAACATTGAGAGAGATGTATGCACTATATGGTAGATTAATAAAAGCTACGACACACTTGCACATATGCCATTAAATCTGGAATGGCTTTCAATATAACAGTAGAGTTGGCTCATGATAGCGAAGAGATTCTCTCAAAGTTGGTGCTGGTCCTTAATGTTCATGTTGATACTCTTCTTTCTCCTTAGTTTTTTTCAAATGTTCAATGGTGTACAATGTAATTAGGTAAATGTTTAATAATATTAATGGTGTAAAATGTTTTCATTATTTTTGGGTAAAATGTTTGATATATTATATTATAATTTTTGTTACTTAACATAACATAAAATAAAAATAACACTATTAAAATAAAAATTCTAAGTTATTATTTAGTTTATAATTTTTTTTGGCATAGTTAAGGTAAATTTGAAATAAAAATAAAAATAACCCTATATTAAAATAAAAAGTTATTATTTTTTTAATTAATTTTTATTGGGTAGTTATGGTAAATTTGACTTGGTCAAGTTAGTTTTTCAGCTAACCCATGGTATTGTCCATGGTGATTTAATCCCTTTTGAGTAGATAGCGAGTTAAAATGGATCTAGATTAGTATTAATGATAGACAATTTAACAAATTGTTTTAATTAAATGCTTTTAAACTAAATAAATTATATATAAGAGAGCCTTCTAAGTTATATAAGTTCGAGTTTTTTAATTGAATTGTGTATAAATGTTAATATCTTTAAGGTTTTGAAATTTCAATAGTGATTTTAGTAAACATTTTTAAAAATAATTAAATTTTAATATTTAATAAAAAATAATTAAATTGATAGGAGTTAGACAAAATTATCATTAAATCTAAAAAAATTAGATTTAAAATTTACTATAAATGATATATTTAATTATAAATTATTTAACCAGTATAATTTATCAATATATTTTAAATTAAAACAAATATAAAGTTGAATTATAAATAATTTAATAACTTTTTATATTAATACAATGTGAATTTCAGCTATTTAAATCATTTAACATATTAGCCTAAATCATTTATCAATTATTGAGACAGGTCAAATCTTTCCAAGTGAAAACCTCTTTTTTTAGTGCAAAACCTAAAGAAACGTTTGCATGCCAAAAAATTTGATCCCTCTTAGCATTTAATAGATTCAGAATTAAGATGGATCTAGACTGGTTCTAATTAGTGTACCATGTCATTGCTACTCAACAAGTATTTAATCTTATTTATAAATTAACATAACATTTATTATTAGGCTTACCAATCTAGTTCCCAAATGACAATGGTATGTTTACAACATTTGATTGAGTGATTACACTTGTATGGTAATATTCAACTATGAAAGACAATTCCACTAGGAGGGTATGCTATCATTTGGTTCACTTTCCATATACTTCATGATAATTGTTCTTTTTGTGCAAGGTGTTGGTTCACATTATTACCTTCATTATAAAAACATAGATAATAAATCATAAGACTAGTTCAACATATACCATTCATGAATTTTAGGGGTAGCATTGAATATAGTCGTAATACATAAGCATACTCTTGTATGCTCCTCATAGTACTATGGTGTTTCCCTTAAAGTAAATCTTGTGATTATGTTGGAGTCATCAACAATAACTACATCCCTTTGCACAATGTCCTTGAGGAACCTGACTCCTTGATACATTGTTAGTGCTCCTACTTGTTATTAGTTGCTTGTCCCTATCTCCAGGAAAATTTGAATTTCTAGGGACCTCTTCCACTTAGCAAAACACAAAGCAAGGTCTTGATCTCCATTGAATCCATTCCCTCTAGTTCCATGGTGTTGGCATAAAGAATTTTAGCTACTGGTTGCTCTTTGGGTATCCCTAAAATTCGTATACCTTGGCTCATTGCAGTGATGAATCAGACAAGTGTATAATGTGATTTCAATGACACCTTATCTCATTTGCAGTGAACATTGATTTAAACTAGTGGGTAATGAGATTTCATGTTTCTTACTATACAACTCTCTCTTCAAATTAAAAAAAAAAATTCCTTCCTTCCACTTATGCCACAACACCTCTAGCTTGGCACAAATTCACACATATTTCAAGATCATTAGCTTCTTAGGTTGGTTTTATGGAATTCCAGCTATGGAGGCATGTGTTCTTTCAGCATGAGGAAGAATGTAAGAATGACAGGGAAAGAAACTCTTCGATAAAAAGTATATGTTATGTCTCCCATGCATGAGGATCATATGTCTTCCATATAGTATTTTGAGTTTGTACTTGGAACATATGATCAACAGGGTAGGGGAAAGAGCCTTTAATATAGCGCGGTCTAAAGATAGAAACTCTCCAAGGGATACAGGGCAACAATTAAATATTGGGTTATGAGAGGAAGCCCATCCTTTGATAAGAAAACACATGTGATGTTTTCTTATGGGGTTTCCAGATAACTCATGCTAGATTTTTAAGTAACTCCCTTCTACCAGCTCCATGTAGAGGACCCTCTTTTCAATATGTTTTAAATTCTATGTTTTGAATTTTTTTTTAATTAGAAATGTAAAATCATAGATTTAATTAATTATATGTTTTAATTTTATTTTATTTTTAAATTAAAAATATAAAATCATAAATTTAAATGGTTCAAATTACATTATAATGCATTTAATATTTATAATATGGGTAGCCCTTTCCAAATTTATACTTACCATTATATATTAAATATCATCCATTAAAATGAAAATAAATATCTACAAATTTTAATAATAATAAAGAATTTGGTATGCTAATATTTTTTTATTAGTAATTTTAAAATTATAAATTACATTTTTTGAAATTATATTACATTTTTCATGTATTATTGTATGTAATAATTATAAAATTAAATAAAATAATGATATATTTAATAAATGTTTTATTATTATCAATTTGATGGTTTGAAATTTTTCTAAAATAAAAATATAAAATTATAATTTTAAATGGTTCAAATTTCATTATAATTCACTTGATATTTATAATATTTATGGGATTTTCCAAGTTTATGTTTTCTACTTTATATTAAGTATTATTAATTAAATTAAAAAAAAAAAATCTACAGATTTAAATAATTGCATGGAGAGACTTTAGTCCAACATGAACGATTACATGAGACTTTAGCCCAAAGTGAATGAGATGTTCTAAGGTTATGTAATGTTATTTAAACTTGTTAATTTAGTCAAATTACATAAATATAAAATAAAATAAAATAAGAATTATAATAATTAATAATTAAACCATTTTAGATTCATCTTAACTCTAGATTTAGATAGCTTACGAAGGGATCAAATTTCTCAAGGTGCAAGCTTTTCCTTTAGATCCATCTTAACTCTAGATTTAGTCAGCATAGAGAGGGAATTTGTTTCTTGATGATAATGTTAGAGTTTGTTCTATTTGCATAGTTTGGGAAATCTTACAAAGACCCAGGATTTCACACGAGTGAGAGTGACAATTTACTTGATGTGGTTTATAAACATGTATATGCATCTCCTAGATGGGGAGGAGCAAGTGGAGGGATATGGAGATGAGTATGAGATTGTTTTGTGTGAGAAATCCATCACAACTTGTTAGATTTCTCACTCTACAACGTTTCTATGTGCTTGAGTTTGTGCTAAAAGGAAATCTAACACATGTTAGATTTTATTTTACATTGCAATGTTGTTAATCTAGTACACATTAGATTTATTTAGTCCTAAAATGTTGTTATGTTCTTGTGTTTGTGCTAGAAGGAAATATAGCATGTGTTAGATTTCTTTCAAATTTAAATATGCTTGTGTTTGTGTTGGAAGAAAATTTAACACAAGCTAGATTTCTTATATTCTACAATGTTGTTGTTGGCAACGTGCATGTATTTGTGGTAGACATAAATCTAGCACTTGCCAGATTTCTCACTCTACAATGTTTCTATGTGCTCGAGTTTGCGCTAAAAGGAAATCTAACACATGTTAGATTTTATTTTACATTGCAATGTTGTTAATCTAGCACACATTAGACCTATTTAGTCCTACAATGTTGTTATGTTCTTGTGTTTGTGCTCGAAGAAAATATAGCATGCGTTTGATTTATTTCAAATTTAAATTTGCTTGTGTTTGTGTTTGAAGAAAATTTAACACAAGCTAGATTTCTTATACTCTACAATGTTTTTGTTGGAACGTGCTTGTATTTTTGGTAGACAAAAACCTAGCACTTGCTAGATTTCTCAATCCACAATGTTTCTATGTGCTTGACTTTGCGCTAAAAGGATATCTAACACATGTTAGATTTTCTTTTACATTGCAATGTTATTAAACTAGCACACATTAGACTTATTTAGTCTTTAAATGTTGTTATGTTCTTGTGTTTGTGCTAGAAGGAAATATAGCATGTGTTAGATTTCTTTCAAATTTAAATATGCTTGTTTTTGCGTCGGAAGAAAATTTAGCACAAGTTAGATTTCTTATACTCTACAATGTTGTTGTTGGCAACGTGTTGTATTTGTGGTAGACATAAACCTAGCACTTGCTATAATTCTCAATCTACAATGTTTCTATGTGCTTGACTTTGCACTAAAAGGGAATCTAACACATGTTAGATTTTTTTTTACATTACAGTGTTGTTAATCTAGCACACATTAGACTTATTTAGTCCTACAATCTTGTTATGTTGTGTTTGTGCTAGAACGAAATATAGCATGTGTTAGATTTCTTTCAAATTAAAATGTGCTTGTGTTTGTGTTGGAAGAAATTTTAACACAATCTAGAATTCTCATACTGTACAATGTTGTTTTTGGCAACGTGCTTATATTGGTGGTAGACATAAATCTAGCAGTTGCTACATTTCTCACTCTTGAATGTTTCTATGTGTTTGAGTTTGTGCTAAAAGGAAATCTAAAACACGTTAGACTTTCTTTTGCATTGCAATGTTGTTAATCTAGCACACATTAGACTTATTTAGTCCTAAAATGTTGTTATGCTGTCGTGTTTGTGCTAGAAGGAAATATAACATGTGTTACATTTCTTTCAAATTTAATTTTGCTTGTGTTTGTGTTGGAAGAAAATTTAACACAAGCCAGATTTCTTATACTCTACAATGTTGTGGTTGGCAACGTGCCTGTATTTGTGGTAGACATAAATCTAGCACTTGCTAGATTTCTCACTCTACAATGTTTCTATGTGCTTCAGTTTGTGTTAAAAGTAAATCTAGCACATGTTAGATTTTCTTTCACATTGCAATGTTGTTAATCTAGCACACATTAGACTTATTTAGTCCTAAAATGTTGTTATGTTCTTATGTTTGTGTTAGAAGGAAATATAGCATGTGTTAGATTTCTTTCAAATTTAAATGTGCCTGTTCTTTTGTTGGAAGAAAATTTAACACAAACTAGATTTCTTATACTCTACAATGTTGTTGTTGGCAACGTGCTTGTATTTGTGGTAGATATAAATCTAGCACTTGCTAGATTTCTCACTCTACAATGTTTCTATGTGCTTGAGTTTGCGCTAAAAGGAAATCTAACACATGTTAGATTTTATTTTAAATTGCAATGTTGTTAATCTAGCACACATTAAACTTATGTAGTCCTACAATGTTATTATGTTCTTGTGTTTGTGCTCAAAGGAAATATAACATGTGTTAAATTTCTTTCAAATTAAAATGTGTTTGTGTTTGTGTTGGAAGAAAATTTAACACAATCTAGAATTCTGATACTCTACAATGTTGTTGTTGGCAACATGCTTGTATTTTTGGTAGACATAAATCTAGCACTTGATAGACTTCTCACTCTACAATGTTTTTGTGTGCTCAAGTTTGTGCTAAAAGGAAATTTAACACGTGTTAGATTTTATTTTACATTGCAATGTTGTTAATGCTAACATGTTTCTGTTTAGGCTAAAAGGAAATCTAGCTTGTGCTAGATTTTTTTTGTCGTGTAATGTTGTCATTGGAAATATTTATATGTTTGTGTTATAAGTAAATGTAACAAAGACTAAATTTTGCTCACCCTACAATGTTGTTATGTGATTATGTTCACATTAGAAGGAAATATAGTATGCCTTATATTTCTTTCACCTTGTAATGTTGTTATTTGCAACGTTCTTGTGTTTTTTTTAGGAGGAAATCTTTGTACACTATCCCATTCTTAGACCACATATTCCATATGAAGGGCCTTCTGATCATTTTAGGGTTTAACATTTTTTATATTGTAACAATAGTCTGTGTAGGAATGGACTATAACCTCGTAGTCTCTAAAAGGCAAGGTCAAATGTCCCAGGAAATATTATTATTGCAATGTTTTTATTGACATTGTGTTTATGTTTTTGCTAGAAGGAAATTTAGCATTTGCTAGATTTGCTTTACAATACAATGTTGTTGTTGGCAATCTTCTTGTATGCGATAGAATATAGTCTAGCATGGGCTATATTTCCTTTGCCTTGCAATATTTTTGATGACAATGTGTTTGTGTTTGTGTTTGTGGTAGAAGGAAATCTAGCTTGTGCTATATTTATTTTGTTTTGCAATGTTTTTCTTGGAAATATGAATGTGTTCGTACTAAAAATAATTCTAGCACGTGCTAGATTTCTTTCACCTTACAATGTTCTTTTTGACAATATCCATGTGTTTGTAATAGAAATAAGTCTAGGATGCTAATATTTCTTTTGCTTTGCAAGATTCTTGTTGGCAATGTGCTTTTGTTCGTGTTAGAAGTAATTATATCACATTCTATATTTATTTCACCTTGCAAAGCTGCTATGTGTTTGTCTTTGTGCTACACGAAGATCTAGAAGAAAATCTAATGATTGCCATAATTAATGTTCTTTCATTGTGTTTTGCTTTTATTTTCTCTAAAGAAAACTAAGAATATACATGACGATAAGAGATACATTTTGTGTATATATGATGTTGTTGTAGTCTCTACAATTGTTTTTATTTATTTCCAATGTAATGTCTTTTGGAAATGTTCTTATGCTCGTGCTAGAAGGAAACCTAGTAGATGTTTTCTTTCCTATATTCACGATTAAAAGAACATAATAAATTATTTGGGGGTGCCTTTTTTCTAACCTTGATTAGCTATTATTGTGAGTTCTACACTTGTTATTGTTCTTGTTCATTTTGTTACACATATAATGATTCGAGTAGTTATGGTATTTATTATTTCATATTTTCTTCAATAATTTGAAACTGTGATAACAATTTTTTACTTTATTTTCAGATACCATGGACTATGAAGCTAGTGGGAATTCAAAGGAAGCATCCAAGGAAAAAGGAAGTTCAAGAAACACGACACCAAAATCTTTAAATGGTATGACAATTTTAGTTTATACTTTGTTACAATCGTTAAACATTGTGTTAATAACTGGTTGTTGATTAATAAAACCTATGGAAATAGCCTTAGGAGTGGGGTTTTAATGAGGACAACTCGTACTAACATGGGTATTTTTTTTTTCCAAGAAATTTTTACTATGTGATAACTTTTGGTGTCATATACTAAACTTGCATAACATATGTACTCATTTATTATTGTGCGTGTAAATGGAAATTGTGTATTATGAGGTTGTTTAATACTATTTCTTATTTCATCTCTTCCATAATATTTTTCTTTCTAGAAACCGTGGAAACTGTTGGGTGTGAAATTCAACGTAAAGTAGTGAAGAGAGAAAGAAAAACAAGTGATATACAAATGATGCTCCCTTTAACTGGTATGTTGGTTTTATATTTTATGTACTCTTTTAGAAATGGTTGGATTAGGTGGTTTCTTTTCTTACAATTTTACCCAGGTGATAGCTTTTGCTGTCATATAGTAAACTTGCATAGCATATGTAATCATTTATTATTGTGCATGTAAATGGAAATCATGTATTATAAGGTTGTTTAATAATATTTGGTATTTCATGTATTCCATAATTTTTTTTCTAGAAATTGCAGAATCTGGTGTGCTTGAAATTCGAAGTAAAGAAGTGAATAAGAAACAAAAAAATGTGATATACAAACATTTCCTCCTTCAACTGGTATGGTGGTTTTATATTTTATGTACAATCACTTAGAAATGGTTAGATTAGGTGGTTTTTTAGTATTTATAAGAACATTATGTGACAATATTTGATATTATATTTTCATTTTGATTCATGCAAATATTTTTTTGTTGTTATTTGCAGAATTGGTTTGACCAAAAGCAAATGAAATGTTACAACCATCACTTAAGAAAAAGAAAAGTTATTCAACTCAAAAGGCGGTATTAATAACACCTTCTACTTCTACTTTTAAAATGATTAAAAAATACAATACATATAATAAATATGAGTTTGTGCAAGATTGGTACATCCAAATAGAAGCTCGCATGAATATGTTTCCTGATATGTATCTATTTGGATCAATAGATGGAAATGAACCAGAGATATTAGGAACAATAATTAATTGCTATGCTTACAATGAAAATGACATGGACTTTCAAGTGGAAATGATTAAAGAAAATGAGGTAAAATTAATTTCATGTTAAGTGGAGTATGCAAATTTTAGACCAGATTTGATTGAAGCTTCAAGTACTGATTCAACAAATATGATAAAGAATTCAATGTTCAAGTTGGATAACTTTGAGAGATTCTCTAAATCTGGACTAAATAGTTGTGTAGATCTTTTAAAACACATCGCCATCATTCTGAGATATCACTATGTAAGAAGTAAAAAAACATCATCTGTACTTTTTCATTTACAACAAAAAGGTAAATATCTTGATAAAATACTAGATGATAAAATTGATTCTCAATTACTTGCTTTGAGAAGAGTATATTTATTTAATTTGGAGGAGAACATAACAGAAAGTGATTTCAAGTTCACTATAGAATTTCAAAAAACTAGGAAAGTTGAATTTGAGACAACTAACCTTGCAAATCAATGTGATGAGATTCATGAAGCCTTCAAGCATTGTTATATATTTTCAAACTCTAATAGAAAAGTGGTTGTTGAAAGATGTAAAGAAGCCCCCAAAGTGTTCAAATTAAGATCACAAGATGATTTAAATGTTCAAGTATTAGTGAAATCATTCCTAGAAAAATTTCAAACCTCATTACACGATGCTCTTCTGATTCCATTTGACATCAATGAGCTTGATCCATTGGTCAACTCTATCAAAATTATAAATGAGACAGATCTAAATTATAAGAATATCAATTTTTGGATAGTTGATGGTCAACATACCATTCAAGAAGCGAAAGAAATTTTAACAAATCCTAAATATAATGTATTGAGAGAAGTGAAAAAAATATAAAAAAAATGTAACGATCAATTCTGCATCCATCAGTTGAACCCACTGAGGTGATTGGCATTTGTTGTCAATTAAATTATGCAAATAAGATATTCTTCAAAACTCCATTTATTAATTGTGTGCACTCGACAAGACATTTCTTAATTTCCAATGACAAATTAAAGAAAAGGACGATTGGATGTTCTAAGAAGACAAGGTATGTAATTTTAATTATTTTTACATTTAACATTTTATTATTGTATCTATTTTTATTGTAGATAAATGACTAAAGCTGATAATATAAGTCATATTTTCTAATATTTATAATGATTTCTCATTAGATTATAACGCATTATTTGGTTTCATTTTTACATTCAATTCTTATTAGTTTATATCTATTATTTTATTAGGTTGATGAGGAAATGTTGTGCTCATTCTTCGACTGTCCAATTACAAATTTTTCTGATAAAAAAATTCTCTTATATCTTGATGAACCTATTTGGGATGAATGGGACACTGTTTTTAACTGTTACCAACTAGGCACATTAAAGTGTTCTCCAAGCCAATCTGATTTTGAGAAATACAAGAGAAATAGTCTACACAGTTTGATACGAGCTACTTTTCGGCCCCTTCAGGGATTAACCATGGAAGAAATTACTTCAGTAGCATATAAGCTATTGGATGGAACCATTTGGTTTTCTATTCCAATTAATTGTCCATCAAATGCCATAAAATTAAAAGATTATTGTTCTAAATTGAAAACCGACAGAACAATATTGGATGCAATGGTTACATATTCTCAAAGTCATGATCAAAACTTGAATGAGATGACTTTTACCACATTCAACATTCTGGAGCATTATGAAATTATTGATATCATATTTACCAATTTTTGCAACACGATGGAGGGGTCTACTTATGTCAAAGGAACACGTAATACAAAGATAGAGTCCCTTTCTTAGCAAGTATGTGGAGTCCTTGACAGAATGATAAATGGATCAACAAGTTGATAACAATTTTGAATTTGGTTGTCATTTTAGCGGCCCTGATCTTTTGTCAACACTTTTGCACTCTTTTCCATGTTAGTTGCAACTAGTTTTACATATTGACCTTGTTGTTTTGGATACACTGGCTTTGAAAAAAAGAACAATTCCACAAGGGATATTACATTGATTTTTTTTTATTTCTTATCAAGAAAAATGAGTAGAATGACTTTACTACAGTTCTCTTAGTAGAACTTTGGTTTTGTAATGATGTATGCCAATCTTTGGAAATTTCGATAAAGAACTCCAAGTTCAACTATAAAATGACTAGTGGCATTTATGAATATAAGTCCCAAAACAATTATAGTTATGATATAGTTCTTATTATACATTTCTATACTTCAGAGTTAAAAAATTTGGAGGCTATAAAATACTCCCACACATTTGAAGACACATTTGATGAAAATGAGAGAGATTGTGATTTATGGATGGATTTAGTGGAAAAACACCAACAATGTAGTGATGCAAAAGTGGTTATTTCTCTTTATGCGGGGAAACGTTTAATCAAGGCTTGTTGTACATATGGAAGAAGAATTTCATGTGTTGTGCAAACAAAGTCACAAAGGACTATCATGTTAAATAATTACAAATATTTTCAACTATCAAATCCGATATCCATTAACTTCTTGGAAAATTTAGGTACTACAATTCATTTATTTTTTTCTTATAATACTTTGGATACTATTTTTTTCATATTTCTTAATTGTCAAAGTGTTTACTAAAATGATTAATGATGGAGATTCTAAAAGAGAGAATGATGAAAGTGGGAAGAAAAAAATCAGTCAACATAGTGCTTATGTTGTTGAAAAAAGTATGGAGATGGAAACATGAGGAGAAGGAGGAGAGGAAGAAGTTATCGTACCAGGTACATAATTTGTTTGATTTTTTTCTCTTCATAAATTTTCAATTTATTTACTTTCCATATTCATAACATTTTTGGATGACTATTATAGGGAAGTATGAGATGAATGAAGTTAATCAAGACAATGACCATGGAATGATGGAGATAGAAACGGGTATTAATCATTGCAACTCTATATATTTTTATTTTATTATTATTCTAAATTACTGTGATTCATATCATTTCATATGTTGATTATAGTTGGAAATAAAGAGAATGCATATAATGACCAGGGCACTGTCCCACAAAACTAAAATCAAGACCAAAATATTATTATGGACAATTATAGATGATTCTTTTTTGTATAGTTGTTTAATGAATTTTGTTCATTGTCACAATTTATAACATTTTTTTATGTTTATTATAGTGACAAGAAAGGAGAACCAAGACATTGATCAAATGAAATTTAAACAAAACTTTAATCATAACAAAATATAATTGGTACTTATAATTTGTCCACTTGTTTTCCTTGTTATTTAATGATTCTATTCATTTTCACAATTCAAAATAGTTTATATGTTTAATTTGGAAACAAATAAAGGTAACCAAGATGATGATGAGGTGCAATGTTACAAATATGATGATAATGTCATATCTGATACTTATAACTTGTCTTCTTGTTTATCTTATTATTCTTCAAACTCAAATGCTTGTAACTACCATAGCGTTGTATATTTTTATTATAGGAACAAATAAAAAGGATAAAATTAACAATCAAAATAATTTTAAAGGTGTGTGTGTGTGTGTTTCTATTTAAAGGTTGCATTACTAATGTTTTTCTTGGTATTGGTATTTGACTGAAGGTTTAATAAGAAGTACAATTGGTATTTGATTGAAGGTTCAATATGTTTACTTCAGGTCCTATCAAGATGATAAAATAAATTATTGTTTCATCTATAAATAGTGCAGAAACCACTCAAGGTAAGTGTAACGTTTCAACAATTTTTTTAGTAATTTTTGTAACATGAATAAAATGGTTTGACTATATTATTTTCTATTGTGTTTCAGCCAACATAACTGAAAAGAAACTGGTTATTTTTGAACGAAAGGACATCTTTTATCATAGCATCGATGATGAAGCAACAAACAAAGGGCATATTGAGAAAATGGGAGCTAATGCTGATTACACAATAGAGAAAATTATTTTGGATTCATCCAAATGCAAAATCATTTTTTGGAATGTGTTTAAAAAATGAATCTCTTTACATTGCAATTTGAACGACAACTTTGAAACAAAGCACAACAAGATTTCTAAAAAAGTTGGTTTTAGAAGCATTACAAGATAAACTTGTGTTTAAGTGGACTGCTTCAGACGGTAAGCCACAAAAGGGACATATGGTCATTGACAATCCAACGAAAGTTATACACACTAAATCATTGAGAAACGTGTGGGGAGTGCATACCCAATATGATGCAACCAATACTATTATAGTTGTTTGTTTAATTGAGAGAGTGAAAGAGAATCCAAAAGAAAATGTGATTTTTTCCCCTCCATTCATTGGAGCAAATCAAGGGGATAATTGGTTGATCAATGAGCTATGGAGAATATTAAATAAACTCAACAAGGCTACAGATGTGCGAGCTATTTTGAAGGATGTTCAATTACATTTAGAAGTACCTTAAGATTATAGATGTCTATATCATGCTATTTTATGTATGACATCATGAATTATTACGTTTATTTCACAACACTAATAAAAGAATTGTTGATTTGGTTTGTCATTACTAAAAGTAAAATATTTTTATTTTCTTTATTTTTGGTGAGATGAATGGTCATTTAATGTTTTCATATCAAAATTTCCCATGCTATATATATATATATATATATTTTACAACGGATTACATTGTATGTAAAATTAATAGATAACTGGTCTATTTGTTTTAATTAGATCATTACAATTACTTTCTTTAAATGTGGTTCAAGTTATCGTTATACCTCTTAGAAATTAGTAATGTGAAGGATGACCCATTGCATTCTTATAACCCTTTTTATTCCATATAAGTTGAAAAACTATATTAAGTTGTATGTAGCACCAACAATAAACATACAATTTGTACTAAAAGAAGCACAAAAAAAACTAAGGTAGAAACTCTATAAATTAACATATAATTAATTAGGTATGAAATTTAAAAATTGTATTATATTTCATGTGAAAATTAATATATAATTAGTTTGTTTACTTGCACTAGACCATTGTAATTATATTTTCAATTGCAATTAAATAAATCAGTATAACTCTTAAAATCAATGATTTAAATGGTGGGTCAATGCATTCTTATAAGACTTTTATTCCATACAAATTAAATAAAGGTATTAGGCTGTATGTATAAAGTAAACATATTATTTGTTTGTTCATTTTAATGGGGAAATTGTATTTGTATTTTGTGCTACTTTGAACTCATTGTAAAATCACGTTTGCATAGAAATGGAAATATTTCATAATAAATATTAACATCATTTTTAAAATGATAGGTTTTTATGTACTTAAGCAATGAAGTGTTGAAGTGGAGATATGTTAATATCATACATGTGATTGCAGTGCAGATGCAGATGGAAATTACTACAAGTCAAAAGATGTTGTTGATATTTGAAATGAAGGAGTATTCTTCCAATCATACACCAAAGATGAACAAAATTTTCATATTCAAAGAGAACTAGATTGGCAGTTTGGTGATAGGTCCTATTTTCTAAGGCCTTTTCAATCAGAAGTATTAAAATATTGCTTAAGAAATTATGATGTCGCAATATGGACATTAAATGTCACCCACAAGTACATCCGAAAAGTACTTGAAAAATCAAATATTGATATAGAGGACTTTAAATTTGCATGGGATAGGTCCATTGTCATTTGCAAACAAAATTGGAAGTAGGGAGAACAAGACAATTTTATGAAAAAAAATTGATTGATGTGTGGTCCCAATATGGAGATAATTATGAAGAATCAAATGTATTGCTAATAGATACAGAAAAGCATACTTCTCAATTCATCAGATATCGATCAAATCACATCTTGATAAAATCATATACAGGAAAAGAGCAAGATACGTGGCTTATGCATGTTTTATTCCCCTTTCTTAAGACACTTCATTGTATCAAACAAAAACATGAGTACATTCGAATGTTCAATAGAACATGTACTTCATTGTAGTTCATGGAGATAATTTCTTTTATAAATTTGTTGAAAAGTACATTCCAATTTTTCAATACATTTTGGACATAGTTTTTGTTGAATCAATTTGTATGATTTTATATTTTTTGAAATATATGGGAATTGCCAATTATATTAATATGTATATTTCTTATTATTTATAAATGTTTTTGCAATGACTTTGTTGTATCGATTTTTTTTCTAAGATGTGTGTGCGCGTGCGCGTGTGTTTTTAAATGAATTGTTTGCCATTCAAATTATCTTACATGAACCATCAAGGCATTTTATTTTTAATGACTTATGTTTAATTATATGTATCAATAATCATATGTAAATGTGAAATATGAGTTTTCAAATAGAACTCGCAAACAAAGGTGCTATTCTTACTAAACAAATTACAATAATTTACTTGGTAAATGTTATGTGCATTGTTCACTATTCACAATGCATTATTCACTATTAAGGCTAATGATAAATGTGTCATAGGTAAATGATTTGATCTTTTTGAAGCATAAGATATGTGATTTATCAATCGATAGTTTTCACAAATTTATATGCTTAAATCAATTAATGGTTGTAACTGCAATCATATCATATTGAAAATCAACAAGGCACAAAGTCAGTTATTCATTGTTTACATATAAAATGCACTAATATGAATGCATAAAATGTGATATGTAAGTTTTTAGATAAAAATATATTGTAAATAATTTTGCATTTCTTAAAAAAACATATATATGATAATAATGATTGATAAGTGGATTATCAAGGTTTGATTACATACTATCAGGATGAATTATGTCATTGAACTTTTTGAACCATAAGGCATCTAATTTCATTATTTAAAGTCATTTTTTGTAAATTTATATTTTAAATAAACTGAAATCATATTAATTGAGCTATAATTATATTATTGACTTGTACTTAGTTATGTCCATTAATATGAGTGTATAAATGTGATTTATAATAGCCATATACTATGATGCATTTTTTTGAAAAATAAGTCTTTTAATTTCTTGATAATAAGTATTAAGTGGACTATTTAGGCTAACGGGTGATCCTTCATAAGTGAATACTACTTGTTAAATTTTAGGGCATTCAAATTTTAACCCATATTTTTTTTTTCATATATTCTTGAATCAATTATTTGTATATGCAATCATCTTATCTCATTTAATTTAATAAGGAATCCATTTATTGACTTTTATTTGTCTATCACATAATCTATTAAGACTATATTAATCTCATATTGTATTGTTTTGAAACAAAACTCCATGGAAAACAAAATTCTCTTCTTAATAAACACGGAATAATTAATTAACAATTTGTTAAGTGGACCATCTAGACTCATTAAACAGATGGGTAAAAAATGGTTGTATTTAAAACTTTTTGCACCATAAGACATTGGTTTTCCAATCCATATTAGCATTTTGTCATTTTCAATTCCTAAATAGTTTATTTGTGGTTTAAATATTTTCATAGAATCCAATATGACTTGAAAAATTCTATTTGTCTATATGCATTGATAGAATTTCATAAGTGCGATGCAATTTTTAAATGTAACTCTTACTGTAAGAATATATATATATATATATATATATATATATATATATATATATATATATATATATATATATATATATATTACAAAACATATTATAATTAATTGATAATGATTTTTAAGTAGTCAATATAAATCCATTTATCGACTTTTATTTTCATATCATGAGATTTAAACTAAGTGTGTAAATGTGGCACTTTTTTTTTTAAATAAAACTCCATGTATATGAAATGTTTTTCCTAACAACACACGGAATAATTAATTGGTAATGAATGTTAAGTAGATTGTTAAAGTTATTTGAAGGTACGGGTCATAAATAAATGTATTTAAACTTTATGCAACATATGGTATTTGATTTTCCCACCTTTGTTAACATTTGGTAAATTTCGATTCTTAAATAAATTATTTGTAATTGAAATAATCTCATAGAAACCAACAGACAAGTATGTATTAAATTATATTTAGAATGTATGTATGTATAAATGGAATTTATTTTTGAAATAAAGATCTCAATGTAAGTAAAAAATATATTTTTTAGAAAATTAATAATTTAAAATCAATTATTTATGAGTTCTAACTGGTTTATTCTATTTTGAATTGACAACTTTTTCTAACTATGCATTATTAAATCAATTATTCCTATATGTAATCATATCATATAAGTCAATAAGTCAAGAAAGCATTAATTTTTTTTTTTTTAACTATCATGTGGTTTAATATGAATGTATAAATGTGAAATTGCTATTTCTAGAATAAAAAACCATGTAAAGAAAATGATTTTTCTAATAAAACATGGATTAATAAATTCACCATGAGCATTAAGTAGAATATTTAAGCTCATTCAAGAGATGAGACATAAATGGATGCCTTTAAACTTTTTACAGCATATGACATGCTTTTCCCATCAATATTAACATTTTCTAAATTTCAATTCTTAAATAAACTATTTGTACTTAAAATAATCTCATAGAATCCAACAAGACTCAAAAGTTATTTATTGAATTTCATTTAGTTATATG